>OU744340.1:69090475-71590475 GCA_916610165.2 Gymnosoma rotundatum
TTTTAAAGTGCTATGGGCAAATTCGAGCCACTCTGGTTAGTAAATAAATAAACTAAACCTTACTCCCTTGACGATATTGCTTCTAAAGTATATGTTGGTATGATTACGTGGGTCTTTCAGGAGCCTGAAATCGAAAGATTTGCAAAGTAAGGCCTTTGGCCAATTACTTGCACTAGAGAAACCAGTAGTCCACAGGGACTACGGTCCCTACACCAGTTACCATTGACGACATTCAAGTGGTAACGTGAAATCTGTGGCTTTGATCCATGAATATCGAAGAATGCCTGTGTTTAATGTGCAGTGTGAGTCTATATAGATTTTCAGCATGGAGTAAGATGGTCCTGTCAACCAAGAGAGTAAAAGATACAACTCTGGAGGTCGCCATGGTGGTAGAAATAATATTAACAGGTATTAACGGCATCGCGATTTTGTGCTATCAAGGTGAGTACCAACATTAATCCTGAAGAAACCTCTTCATTTAAGTGTGCCCATTTCTTTGTCTCCCTCTCTCTCTCTGTTGCCTTGAGCTTCTTCAGAATGTGTAGAAATTATAAAACAATAACAGAAACAATTAATTATAACTTAAGTTTATGAGAAACAAAACGTTTTCTACTTCAGACCACTGGCATACTTTTGCTCCAAGGTTTTAACCATTTAAATTAATTAATTTGTCCAGTATCCTTTTGCTTTCTTTATCTGATCCATCCTCTTTGGCATCGATACCTGAACTCTGCGATGGCCACCCCATGACCCGAAACATCTGAGAATTAAGCCATTCCTTGACAATTTTTGCAGTATGTTGCGGGTCGTTGTCATGTTGGAAGATTACATTCTCTGTTCTATCTGGCATTTTGGCAAGGGCAAAAGGCAAATTATCTTCCAAAATGCGAAAATAGTCTTCCTTTCGCATTATGCCTTCAATCCGTACAAGTGGACCAACACCATCTGGTGTTATGCGTCCCCATACCATAAGAGAACCACCACCGTGCTTAATATATTGAGATACATTAGCAAAATTTGGTGAGGTTCGATTGGTATCTATTGATTTTGGTCTCATTTAACCATATGACCTATCAGAAAAGGCCATATGTTGAAAAAATAATACAAATCAAATACTCACCGTTTGCCATCTTGTATTATATGCGACTTGTATTTTTCAAAAAAATATTTTCGCAGTTTTACGTTTTTGGGAGATAGTTTAGGCTTTTTATTCTTTATAGAAGCCTTGTATCCAACACCTTTAAGAGCCCACTGGACAGTCCATCTGCTAACATTAACAGAACAGGCAAAAACTGCCTCTTTTGTGCTTTTCATTTTCCCTGAAACGAATGAACGTCCCTTTTTTCATTAGAAATTTTGATCAGGAGTAGAGTTTTTGTAATAAGCCATTATTTTAGCCACTGGCCACCGTCCTATTTTATAAAAATTTGCAATTTTTCGAGTTGAATCGCCATGTTCAGCCTTTTCTATAACGGCATTTTTTAAATCAATACATTATGCCTTCATTATTATTTTTTAATTTTATTTGTCACTTTAATATACACGCAACTTTCAAGTTTTTCAAACCAAAAATATTAAACGCAACAACTTATTTACTAAAACACCGTTAACTGTGAAATTTTTGGCTGATTCAAAAGTGAGCCAATGCAATTGAGTTAAAGAGATCAATACATATATTCTGAATAAAAGAACCGAATAAAGTTATGTCTATTAATTTTTTAGGAGAAGAGAAAATATACAATCAAAAAATTAAAAAAATCTTGATTTAGTAAAACAACTAGAAAATTAGGAGATCATTTAAAAAAATTTTATTTACATTGGCACAATTTTGCACAACAGGTATATTAATATGACCATTTTTACTAATTCTTAGTACGAACCGAAACAGACGTGCGGAAATTATTTGTTCAATCACCAAGATTGTCCTTTGCAAGTCCTATTAAAAGACAAGTGAATTGTGACATAAGCCCTTTATTTTTTTAAAGGGCCTAGTTATTCGTGATGTTAACTTTTTTAAAAAGCAACTGTGTAGAGAAGGTAGTGGTGAACAGGGTGCTATGTAGGAAGCTTATTTTTCCGACCCTACAACCGCAGCGCCTCCGGTGTTAAGTAGACTCATTATAGTTTTGAAGCTGGTATAGCCAAAGACTTAATAAACGCTGCTTGAGCGTTAAGAAAAATTCTATAACGTTCTAACAATTTTTGAACATTATAATCTTTAGTTTTCAGATTTGATCCCCAATTGACTTCAGATACCCTCAATTTGCAACATCCAGTAAGTACTCGTGAATGATACAGTATTGATGATATTCACTTTAAATTTAACATAACTTAAGAGAGTTGAAAAGAGATGTGCGGTGGGAAGAGGAAGTGTATGCTGGTATGTGTGTGTATCGTAATAGTTGAATATGCAAAAATATTTATATTGTTACAGATGGCCAAGCAAACACTTACTATCACAAACAAATGCCAAATGAAGCCGCAAAATTAATCGTTGCTCATGCCAATCGAGACAAATGTAGGCACACACTCATACACACACACACAGTCATGGTCAACTATTTGCATACAACTAAAGCAGATGAAGAGCCAAATAGCTTCTGCCCTGGGTAATGGACAACGACGAAGGCTATTAAGTGGGATTTTGAACAGTTTGAATTTATGACCACCAATAATCCATTCATATTTATACGCAGGCACTAAAAAAGTAGAATATTTTTCAATACATGCGAGCAGGCCGGTTCATTGCATGTGCAAAATGCACAAGAACAGGGATCCTATAATAGTCAGGAGTCAGTTGATGCAACAGCAGCGGCAGCACTATAAACTTGCTGTTGTGGCTGTTATCGATAGACAAAATTTTTTCTGTTTTGCAAGAAAAAGAAGAAAGAAATATGGTTTCAGTTTTTTTCATTTGTTTATATGTTTTTGTCAAAAACTAAATGATGCATGCTACGAACGAGTCATGTTGAAGTTAACGATACATTGTTATGACAATCAGTTTTTTAAAAGGGGGACTTTAATTAAGATTTTAAAATAGTGTAAAGTTTTTATTTAAAGGAATTGTTTGACTTAATCTGAACTTTCAGTAAAATGTAACGCATATCTTTTGCGCAGAAGTGCAATAACTGGTTCTGTGTTGGAATATTTAATGCAAAAGTTTGTTTATATGACAGTGGATTACTTACTCGATCAATTTAATTAAAATTGCACAATTAAAGCGTTAAATGTGATACATGACAAATTTACTTTAGGCGTGCTTGATTCCTACAAATATAAATATTTCATAATATTCTCATGAAATATTTATTACGAGTATTTAAAACTACAAAATGAAACTTATTACTGCGGGGAAAGCATATCCATATGGCCTGATGCGCAATCAGTGGATTCTGCTCTTATTCTGTAAAGAAAACCTCAGAGTCTTAAATCAAAAGCCAAATTGATTAAATGAGAACTCCATTGAATCAATAACGCAAAAAGACAATAAAAGCTCAAAAACACAGCCAACATTCAGTAATAATTTTTATTGCTTCTTTCAGTCCGTTCTTAATTTGAGGAGATCTGTGTGTTTGATACTCTATTCATAATCTCCATTTCTCAGTCAAGAGACGTTTTAATGTACAGAATAATACAGAGTGTCTGTCGAGAGGTATACTTTTTGTTTTGCCGCCATTTTGTTAAACATTAATCTTGACAGTGCACATTCGGCAGTCGTGAAAACAACGTTCCAATCTAGACGCACAATTTATTTATTTATTTATTTATTTATTACTTATGTTATTACAATACAACAAGAACAAGTCTTATATTAAAGTATTGCTTAGTTGTTTGGCATATTTACAGACATTTAAATATTATAGTAAATTTAAACAAATTTAAAAATTATTAAAAACAAAAATAACAATAATAATAATAATAACTAACAATTTTATTTTATTTACATAACAAAAAAACAGATAAAAAATTAAGGCAAAAGTGGTTATTTTGAAGGCAAAATAATTACGTAAAGTGCCTAAATATGGCAGATTAGAAATGGCTTGCATCGCTAATAATTTGTATTTGAGGTGGTAATTGGCTCCAAAGACGAATTGAATTAATGAAAAAGTGTTGCTCAGATATTGCTTTTGTATACTTAATGCTATTTATCTTGTTACCTCTATTCGACCTTGAGAATGTTATTTTTTCAAAGAGATATGGTGGTTGTCGGTTGTATATTATTTTATGCAAGAACATAAGTGTTCGGCACTTTAATAGATTATCAAAGGTAACATTATAAATTTTATTTGCATATCGTGAAATGCTTTCGTATCTTCTAATACCAAAAATATATCTTGCAATATTATTATATGTTACATTCAGCCTTCGTCTACATTCAGCATTACAACAAATAAATAGCTCGCAACCATACATAAGAGTTGGCAGTAAATATGTTTTGGCTAGTAGCATTCGGATGTGTGTCGGTGTAAAATGTTGTGACATCCATAGATTTCTTAACATAGAGAAAGTTTTTCCACAGTTGAGTTTAATATGATCTGACCAATTAAGTTCATTATTAAAAGTTACACCAAGATTTTTTGCATTGTCTACATAAGTTATAGTTGTGTTATTAATTTGAATTGGCGGAAGATACGTTGTAAGGAGTCTTGATGATTTAATCACTAAAGCAACAGATTTCCGTGGGTTTAGACTCAAGCCATTTGCAGATGCCCATAGATTAATTTGATGTAGGTCTTGGTTAATTAGTTGTACACAATTAGATGCGTCTGATACATTACAACTTATGTACAGTTGTACATCGTCAGCATACATTTGTGTTTGACAATGCTTTATTTGCAAAGGTAGATCATTAGCGTATATAGAGTATAACAGTGGCCCAAGTATTGATCCCTGGGGTACTCCTCTTGGCATCATACAACTTCTTGACACAGTGTTTTTGTAGTATACGCTTTGACTTCTAACACTTAGGTATGAGGATAAAAGTTTTAATGCTGTTGACGAGAAATTGCACATTTGTTTTAGCTTAAGGCAAAGAAGGGAATGGTGCACAGTATCAAATGCTTTCGAATGGTCAAGCAAAACAAGAAATGACATCATTTGGCGTTTATCAATATGGCGCCTTATTTCTTCAGATACGTCAATTAGCGTGGTAAGGCAGCTATGTTTTGGCCTAAATCCAGATTGCCTTGCATTAAGTAATGAGTTAGTATGTAAATAATTGCTTATTTGCGAGTGTATTAATTTTTCAAATACCTTTGACAGATAAGGCAAAATTGCAATAGGTCGATAACTTTTATCTGGTTTCGGTATTGGTATAATCTTGGCATGTTTCCAAATAGTTGGGAACGTAGATGTAGTTAAAATCGTGTTAAAAAAATGGGTGAAGTAAACTAGTGTATAAGGAAGTGTGAGCTTAATAAACTTTAGATGAATACCATCACAACCAACGGCATTAGATTTTATGCGAAGAAATGAGTCAAGTACATCTTCCTTCGTAAAGTGTGCAAAACTGAATTTAGATATATGATGTTGATTAAAGTAGTCGTTGTTGTAAAAATTAATATTTATATTGGGGGTCCATATACCTGCGAACTCCTGGTTTAACTGGTTTACATCAATGTCATGTGTATTAGTGCTCTTAGGATTTATTAAACACAATTTACGAATTTCCCTCCATTTTTTCCTTGAGTCAACAGACGCTTGGAACCTGTCTTGATAAAACGTAAACTTAGCCTTTCTGATTTTCTTATTAACCAATGCCCTTGCGTTTTTAAAGATGGCATAAAGTTCTGGTGTTCTAAAGCGTTTCCACCTTCCGTATGCTTGATTTCTGTCTTCAATTAAGGCTTTTATTGCAGGTGAAAACCAAGGGTTCTTATTACGTATAATTTTTGAATTTAAGGGCACGTATTTATCAAAAAAGTACTTCAGCTTGCAATCTAAAAAATTTAATTGGTCATCAACAGCAGATATGCAAAAAACATAGTTCCAATTTGTTGAAAATAATTCCGTACTAAGACACTGACTGTCTATATTCTTATAGTCTCTATATTATAGTATTTGCGGTTTTGAGTCGTTATGGATTTTAAAATCATAAGCTATAAACAATAGATCATGCCGTGAGAACATAGATGCAGATAGCTGGTCGAATAGCAGACGAGAAGCATTGTTAACAAAACAAAGATCAAGAAGGGTACTTGAAGTAGTCGTAAAGTGAGTTGGTAATCTATTATTAACTAAAGTTAATCCAATAGAGCACATGTCTTCTACAAGGCTGTTTTCTTCCAAAATATTTGAGTTAAAGTCACCTGTTAAGATTATATAGTTGTATGCAAGAGTACATATGCTCAGATTTTCTAAGAAAGACTCCATATTAATACTTTTATGGGGTCTATATATAGTTCCAATTAATATGTTTTCACTGTTGCTCCAAACTTCTAGTAAAATATATTCAATGTTCGCCCCTGCATCATTTTTACTTTTCTCTTTGCATGCTTGGCCACAATTTTGCACAAGGATTTGCATTTGTTTCCATTTGAGATTCAGTTGACACAAGAGCTTCTTTCACAAGACAATTTACGCCAGTAACTGTGTATAGGGAGCGATATCGTGATATGATTGAAAACTTTTTAATGCCACAATTTCATGCTTTGGGCTTAATTAACCTGTTGTATTAACAAGGTGCCACATCACATACATCAAAGATTACAATGGAATTGCTGCGAGTAGTATACCTTCTTGGCGGACACCCTGTACAAGGATCATATATATTAGCCTCTGTGGGAGTCAAGGATTGAATGAGAAGAAAACTCTGATAGACAGTATTCAAAGACGTTATTTATTGGGTAAAGATCCTCAAGCAAAATTCCAGCTGGTGATAATTATAAAGTGTTTGAACAATCAAAACCAGATCGAGAATTAAAAACTTCCCTCATTAATCAGTTTTAGTGATTCTCCAAACATCTTAGAAACCTTTTAAACAAAACCAAAACGAATGAGGAAAGAGGCTGCTCTTAAGCCTTTTTGTAAATCATATTATTTGAATATCTTTTGACATAGTTTTCAAAGTTAGCATTAACAAAAAGTCTCAAGCAATAACGATCAAAGATCTGTAATTCCTTCACAACTGAAGGGGATATAGAGAACAATATGGGACACCCATACGCATACAAACTTTATAAAGCAAGAGCTTTTTTCCCTTTGATCAAGACGCTTATTTACTAACAATTAAAAAAAACATGCCCTTGAATTCGTTTACACTTTGCCTTAACATCAATTAAATAATTTTTGAAGGCTATAGTCGTATTGCACAAAGAGAGATTCAATCCTTTACTTAATCTAACTACATTACGAGGACCTTTTCCAGAGAAACATGGAATGTCGCGGCCGCATGTCAGGTATGACATTTATATTTGTCTTAAATAACACTGTACAACACACCAAAAAATTACAAGGTCCGGGCTATAAATTCTGATAGAGGAGACAAAAAAAAGATATACGTGTATCGGCGTTTTGAAAGTTTACATCTGGATTTCATTTGAGAGGGGGTTAAAATTTCCCAGCTCTGGCACATTCTTATTGTTAAACGGCATAAGAAACCATGTGACCCTTACATTTTAGGTAAAAAATGTGTTCAGCAAATTTATGTAAAATGTTACGGAGAACATTTTTGTAGAAATGTTAACCCTCTAACTCCTCAAGATATGGGTCTTTTTTGTCCTTCTTTTCAAAAATAGCAAAAAACACCATTAAAACAGGGTTTTAGAGGGTTAAAATGTTCCACAAAAATGTTACCCGTTAAATTTTACTATAAGTCCCTGAATACACCAAAAAGGAAAATTCAACCATAAAGTCAGAAATAAGACGCAACAAAAGAGAGCTTAAGGTTAATTTCGCATTTATTAAGAATTTCGTTTTAAATCAAATTTGGATAGCATTAATTACATTTTTTTTAGCTCTAGGCAATTCCACTTCATTATCATACAATGTCCAGCGTATTTCAGCGATAAGCGAATGAATGCTTTTACCTTTATCTTACGAAAATTGTTACTACTTACTGCCCTTTTATAAACCACATTTTATTACGTGTGAAAAGGGATAATAATTGTGGTTTTAAAAAATCTGTTTTAGAAAAAACCAATTCGAGAATGTCCATAGACCAAAAAAACAAACAGGTAAATATAAAAAAAAAAATTTCAATTGAACATTAAAAGGAAAATGTTTCATTTAGAATAACAAATTTGAAAAAGCAATTAAATTTTATGATAAATCAGGTCAATTTGGATGTACAAAATAATGTAATTAGTAATTGTGGTTGTTAAAATTCCACAAATTTGGGAATGTCCCTAAATAAAACCAGGTATTAGAATAACAAACTGTTAAACCATTTTTACAAGTCATATTTTAAATACTTGAAAAAGCTTTAAAATATTTTCTATAAATTATTTTAGTGTTCCATCAACGGGGCCATTCCTTCCATGATTGGCAACTAGAACGATTAACGATGGTGTTAACCATATTCAGCAAAGGCTTATTTTACTAACAGATTAGTAACGATAATTTCTACATACAATTTACATTTAAAACAAAAACCAAAAAAATTTGTTTTCAGTTCCCGTTTTGGATATAAATTATGTAAAGAATACTTGATTCTATGAAGTAGTTGCCCTAGGCATTTATTATATGAGTATTCCCCTTGAATCTGTATTTTTTATAATCGTAAAATAATTGTTTTCAGAATAATGATAAAACAACACCTTATTGAGGCCACAAATACATTTTCAATTACTTCGCAAAATTATTTCTCCTCTTAAAGATTGTAAATAACAAGTAAGAGCGCTATATTCGGCTATACCGAATCTTATATACCCTTCACCATATAGTATATGTAAATCTAGTTCAGTGAAGTAATTCCAATAAAAAAGCAAATATTGGGGTGACAGAGAATTAAAAAAAATTTGGTACTGCATATATATTATTTTACATAAAAATTTCATCAGCTGTTAATGCTATTGATATTTAAAAAAATTGGAAAATTTCTAAGCTGCGTACCTCGGAAGATATGGGCGAGCTCCAATTTTTTCTCTTGATGTTTTTTTTTTCTTATTTTTTATTTGTTATAATGGCTTAATTTTGTGGTCCAAAGGTAATAATTTTTTTTTCTAAAACTATAGTTTTATTTTTGAACTCTCGCTGAAGGTCAACGAAATTCAATGCAGTTTGGTATTCCTATGCGGTGGTTAGATCCAGGTGAACATAATGACGCTACGTGCTACGTGTGCCATATTAAAATTGAATAGATATAGGCGAAAGAGTTTTGTATACAAAACTGTGCCATCAGCCATGCTGCCATTTCCGCATTCTAACGAACTCCCAGTACCTGTGCTACAACTTCGAAGTCCTAGTCATTATGTTGATGGAACAATCGCTGAAACAGGAACCTTTTATTACGTTCATATGTCAACAAAAATTCATCAAAACTACAAAATGAAACTTATTACTGCGGGGAAAGCATATCCATATGGCCTGATGCGCAATCAGTGGATTCTGCTCTTATTCTGTAAAGAAAACCTCAGAGTCTTAAATCAAAAGCCAAATTGATTAAATGAGAACTCCATTGAATCAATAACGCAAAAAGACAATAAAAGCTCAAAAACACAGCCAACATTCAGTAATAATTTTTATTGCTTCTTTCAGTCCGTTCTTAATTTGAGGAGATCTGTGTGTTTGATACTCTATTCATAATCTCCATTTCTCAGTCAAGAGACGTTTTAATGTACAGAATAATACAGAGTGTCTGTCGAGAGGTATGCTTTTTGTTTTGCCGCCATTTTGTTAAACATTAATCTTGACAGTGCACATTCGGCAGTCGTGAAAACAACGTTCCAATCTAGACGCACAATTTATTTATTTATTTATTTATTTATTACTTATGTTATTACAATACAACAAGAACAAGTCTTATATTAAAGTATTGCTTAGTTGTTTGGCATATTTACAGACATTTAAATATTATAGTAAATTTAAACAAATTTAAAAATTATTAAAAACAAAAATAACAATAATAATAATAATAACTAACAATTTTATTTTATTTACATAACAAAAAAACAGATAAAAAATTAAGGCAAAAGTGGTTATTTTGAAGGCAAAATAATTACGTAAAGTGCCTAAATATGGCAGATTAGAAATGGCTTGCATCGCTAATAATTTGTATTTGAGGTGGTAATTGGCTCCAAAGACGAATTGAATTAATGAAAAAGTGTTGCTCAGATATTGCTTTTGTATACTTAATGCTATTTATCTTGTTACCTCTATTCGACCTTGAGAATGTTATTTTTTCAAAGAGATATGGTGGTTGTCGGTTGTATATTATTTTATGCAAGAACATAAGTGTTCGGCACTTTAATAGATTATCAAAGGTAACATTATAAATTTTATTTGCATATCGTGAAATGCTTTCGTATCTTCTAATACCAAAAATATATCTTGCAATATTATTATATGTTACATTCAGCCTTCGTCTACATTCAGCATTACAACAAATAAATAGCTCGCAACCATACATAAGAGTTGGCAGTAAATATGTTTTGGCTAGTAGCATTCGGATGTGTGTCGGTGTAAAATGTTGTGACATCCATAGATTTCTTAACATAGAGAAAGTTTTTCCACAGTTGAGTTTAATATGATCTGACCAATTAAGTTCATTATTAAAAGTTACACCAAGATTTTTTGCATTGTCTACATAAGTTATAGTTGTGTTATTAATTTGAATTGGCGGAAGATACGTTGTAAGGAGTCTTGATGATTTAATCACTAAAGCAACAGATTTCCGTGGGTTTAGACTCAAGCCATTTGCAGATGCCCATAGATTAATTTGATGTAGGTCTTGGTTAATTAGTTGTACACAATTAGATGCGTCTGATACATTACAACTTATGTACAGTTGTACATCGTCAGCATACATTTGTGTTTGACAATGCTTTATTTGCAAAGGTAGATCATTAGCGTATATAGAGTATAACAGTGGCCCAAGTATTGATCCCTGGGGTACTCCTCTTGGCATCATACAACTTCTTGACACAGTGTTTTTGTAGTATACGCTTTGACTTCTAACACTTAGGTATGAGGATAAAAGTTTTAATGCTGTTGACGAGAAATTGCACATTTGTTTTAGCTTAAGGCAAAGAAGGGAATGGTGCACAGTATCAAATGCTTTCGAATGGTCAAGCAAAACAAGAAATGACATCATTTGGCGTTTATCAATATGGCGCCTTATTTCTTCAGATACGTCAATTAGCGTGGTAAGGCAGCTATGTTTTGGCCTAAATCCAGATTGCCTTGCATTAAGTAATGAGTTAGTATGTAAATAATTGCTTATTTGCGAGTGTATTAATTTTTCAAATACCTTTGACAGATAAGGCAAAATTGCAATAGGTCGATAACTTTTATCTGGTTTCGGTATTGGTATAATCTTGGCATGTTTCCAAATAGTTGGGAACGTAGATGTAGTTAAAATCGTGTTAAAAAAATGGGTGAAGTAAACTAGTGTATAAGGAAGTGTGAGCTTAATAAACTTTAGATGAATACCATCACAACCAACGGCATTAGATTTTATGCGAAGAAATGAGTCAAGTACATCTTCCTTCGTAAAGTGTGCAAAACTGAATTTAGATATATGATGTTGATTAAAGTAGTCGTTGTTGTAAAAATTAATATTTATATTGGGGGTCCATATACCTGCGAACTCCTGGTTTAACTGGTTTACATCAATGTCATGTGTATTAGTGCTCTTAGGATTTATTAAACACAATTTACGAATTTCCCTCCATTTTTTCCTTGAGTCAACAGACGCTTGGAACCTGTCTTGATAAAACGTAAACTTAGCCTTTCTGATTTTCTTATTAACCAATGCCCTTGCGTTTTTAAAGATGGCATAAAGTTCTGGTGTTCTAAAGCGTTTCCACCTTCCGTATGCTTGATTTCTGTCTTCAATTAAGGCTTTTATTGCAGGTGAAAACCAAGGGTTCTTATTACGTATAATTTTTGAATTTAAGGGCACGTATTTATCAAAAAAGTACTTCAGCTTGCAATCTAAAAAATTTAATTGGTCATCAACAGCAGATATGCAAAAAACATAGTTCCAATTTGTTGAAAATAATTCCGTACTAAGACACTGACTGTCTATATTCTTATAGTCTCTATATTATAGTATTTGCGGTTTTGAGTCGTTATGGATTTTAAAATCATAAGCTATAAACAATAGATCATGCCGTGAGAACATAGATGCAGATAGCTGGTCGAATAGCAGACGAGAAGCATTGTTAACAAAACAAAGATCAAGAAGGGTACTTGAAGTAGTCGTAAAGTGAGTTGGTAATCTATTATTAACTAAAGTTAATCCAATAGAGCACATGTCTTCTACAAGGCTGTTTTCTTCCAAAATATTTGAGTTAAAGTCACCTGTTAAGATTATATAGTTGTATGCAAGAGTACATATGCTCAGATTTTCTAAGAAAGACTCCATATTAATACTTTTATGGGGTCTATATATAGTTCCAATTAATATGTTTTCACTGTTGCTCCAAACTTCTAGTAAAATATATTCAATGTTCGCCCCTGCATCATTTTTACTTTTCTCTTTGCATGCTTGGCCACAATTTTGCACAAGGATTTGCATTTGTTTCCATTTGAGATTCAGTTGACACAAGAGCTTCTTTCACAAGACAATTTACGCCAGTAACTGTGTATAGGGAGCGATATCGTGATATGATTGAAAACTTTTTAATGCCACAATTTCATGCTTTGGGCTTAATTAACCTGTTGTATTAACAAGGTGCCACATCACATACATCAAAGATTACAATGGAATTGCTGCGAGTAGTATACCTTCTTGGCGGACACCCTGTACAAGGATCATATATATTAGCCTCTGTGGGAGTCAAGGATTGAATGAGAAGAAAACTCTGATAGACAGTATTCAAAGACGTTATTTATTGGGTAAAGATCCTCAAGCAAAATTCCAGCTGGTGATAATTATAAAGTGTTTGAACAATCAAAACCAGATCGAGAATTAAAAACTTCCCTCATTAATCAGTTTTAGTGATTCTCCAAACATCTTAGAAACCTTTTAAACAAAACCAAAACGAATGAGGAAAGAGGCTGCTCTTAAGCCTTTTTGTAAATCATATTATTTGAATATCTTTTGACATAGTTTTCAAAGTTAGCATTAACAAAAAGTCTCAAGCAATAACGATCAAAGATCTGTAATTCCTTCACAACTGAAGGGGATATAGAGAACAATATGGGACACCCATACGCATACAAACTTTATAAAGCAAGAGCTTTTTTCCCTTTGATCAAGACGCTTATTTACTAACAATTAAAAAAAACATGCCCTTGAATTCGTTTACACTTTGCCTTAACATCAATTAAATAATTTTTGAAGGCTATAGTCGTATTGCACAAAGAGAGATTCAATCCTTTACTTAATCTAACTACATTACGAGGACCTTTTCCAGAGAAACATGGAATGTCGCGGCCGCATGTCAGGTATGACATTTATATTTGTCTTAAATAACACTGTACAACACACCAAAAAATTACAAGGTCCGGGCTATAAATTCTGATAGAGGAGACAAAAAAAAGATATACGTGTATCGGCGTTTTGAAAGTTTACATCTGGATTTCATTTGAGAGGGGGTTAAAATTTCCCAGCTCTGGCACATTCTTATTGTTAAACGGCATAAGAAACCATGTAACCCTTACATTTTAGGTAAAAAATGTGTTCAGCAAATTTATGTAAAATGTTACGGAGAACATTTTTGTAGAAATGTTAACCCTCTAACTCCTCAAGATATGGGTCTTTTTTGTCCTTCTTTTCAAAAATAGCAAAAAACACCATTAAAACAGGGTTTTAGAGGGTTAAAATGTTCCACAAAAATGTTACCCGTTAAATTTTACTATAAGTCCCTGAATACACCAAAAAGGAAAATTCAACCATAAAGTCAGAAATAAGACGCAACAAAAGAGAGCTTAAGGTTAATTTCGCATTTATTAAGAATTTCGTTTTAAATCAAATTTGGATAGCATTAATTACATTTTTTTTAGCTCTAGGCAATTCCACTTCATTATCATACAATGTCCAGCGTATTTCAGCGATAAGCGAATGAATGCTTTTACCTTTATCTTACGAAAATTGTTACTACTTACTGCCCTTTTATAAACCACATTTTATTACGTGTGAAAAGGGATAATAATTGTGGTTTTAAAAAATCTGTTTTAGAAAAAACCAATTCGAGAATGTCCATAGACCAAAAAAACAAACAGGTAAATATAAAAAAAAAAATTTCAATTGAACATTAAAAGGAAAATGTTTCATTTAGAATAACAAATTTGAAAAAGCAATTAAATTTTATGATAAATCAGGTCAATTTGGATGTACAAAATAATGTAATTAGTAATTGTGGTTGTTAAAATTCCACAAATTTGGGAATGTCCCTAAATAAAACCAGGTATTAGAATAACAAACTGTTAAACCATTTTTACAAGTCATATTTTAAATACTTGAAAAAGCTTTAAAATATTTTCTATAAATTATTTTAGTGTTCCATCAACGGGGCCATTCCTTCCATGATTGGCAACTAGAACGATTAACGATGGTGTTAACCATATTCAGCAAAGGCTTATTTTACTAACAGATTAGTAACGATAATTTCTACATACAATTTACATTTAAAACAAAAACCAAAAAAATTTGTTTTCAGTTCCCGTTTTGGATATAAATTATGTAAAGAATACTTGATTCTATGAAGTAGTTGCCCTAGGCATTTATTATATGAGTATTCCCCTTGAATCTGTATTTTTTATAATCGTAAAATAATTGTTTTCAGAATAATGATAAAACAACACCTTATTGAGGCCACAAATACATTTTCAATTACTTCGCAAAATTATTTCTCCTCTTAAAGATTGTAAATAACAAGTAAGAGCGCTATATTCGGCTATACCGAATCTTATATACCCTTCACCATATAGTATATGTAAATCTAGTTCAGTGAAGTAATTCCAATAAAAAAGCAAATATTGGGGTGACAGAGAATTAAAAAAAATTTGGTACTGCATATATATTATTTTACATAAAAATTTCATCAGCTGTTAATGCTATTGATATTTAAAAAAATTGGAAAATTTCTAAGCTGCGTACCTCGGAAGATATGGGCGAGCTCCAATTTTTTCTCTTGATGTTTTTTTTTTCTTATTTTTTATTTGTTATAATGGCTTAATTTTGTGGTCCAAAGGTAATAATTTTTTTTTCTAAAACTATAGTTTTATTTTTGAACTCTCGCTGAAGGTCAACGAAATTCAATGCAGTTTGGTATTCCTATGCGGTGGTTAGATCCAGGTGAACATAATGACGCTACGTGCTACGTGTGCCATATTAAAATTGAATAGATATAGGCGAAAGAGTTTTGTATACAAAACTGTGCCATCAGCCATGCTGCCATTTCCGCATTCTAACGAACTCCCAGTACCTGTGCTACAACTTCGAAGTCCTAGTCATTATGTTGATGGAACAATCGCTGAAACAGGAACCTTTTATTACGTTCATATGTCAACAAAAATTCATTTTTTAAATTTCCATATGTATTACTTTGAGAACCAGTTGTCAACAGAATCTGATGAGCATGGTGAAAAATTTCATCAGACATGCGCACTCATTGAAGAACGCTATAAAGGTAAAAGCATTCATTCGCTTATCGCTGAAATATGCTGGACATTGTATGATAATGAAGTGGAATTGCCTAGAGCTAAAAAAATGTAACTAATGCTATCCAAATTTGGTTTAAAACAAAATTCTTAATAAATGCGAAATTAACCCTAAGCTCTCTTTTGTTGCGTCTTATTTCTGACTTTATGGTTGAATTTTCCTTTTTGGTGTATTTAGGTACTTATAGTAAAATTTAACGGGTAACATTTTTGTGGAACATTTTAACCCTCTTAAACCCTGTTTTAATGGTGTTTTTTGCTATTTTTTAAAAGAAGGACAAAAAAGACCCATATATTGAGGAGTTAGAGGGTTAAGATTTCTACAAAAATGTTCTCCGTAACATTTTACATAAACTTGCTGAACACATTTTTTACCTAAAATGTAAGGGTCACATGGTTTCTTATGCCGTTTAACAATAAGAATTTGCCAGAGCTGGGAAATTTTAACCCACTCTCAAATGAAATCCAGATGTAAACTTTCAAAACGCCGATACAAGTATATCTTTTTTTTGTTTCCTCTATCAGAATTTATAGCCCAGACCTTGTAATTTTTGAAAAAATTTGATTTTGTTGTACAGTGTAATTAGTCACTTAACGTGGCTGGTTATTGGATGATAAATGATTTTTTGCTTTTAGATATGAATGACTTTTATCCGTGCGAAATGGGGTTCAACAAGATGGTTTTACGTACCGTGGCAACCATAAAAAAATAAATGATAAAAAAATTGGAAATAAATAAATTCGTCTCAGACCAATTAAACCTCGTTTCGGGACGCTCTTGGAAAAAGCCATATAAACGCAAAGACAAAATGACAGAATAACAGACAACATGACTATAGATCATTTCCGTCTGAGGTAAGAAAAGGCATACAAATGTATTATTGCTGTCATCTGCGTTAAAAATCAAAAAACTTTTGCGAGATCACGCATTTGCAATTTAAGCCAGTAAAACTATACCAAACAAAATGATTGTTTATTTTTTCCTGTCCATCCATTGAAAGAGATTTAAAAGTTGAGTCCAGTTCCTTGTGTCTGCCAGCTTACATCTTCCACTTTTCAAAATTTAGCTTTAAGAAAAATGTAGTAATTTTATCATTATTTCCACCAACAGGTTGAAATTAAAAAAATAGAATTTTCCCAAATTAGAATCGATAGAGAGTTTCGGACTATTATTTTATACTTGGAAACAATTTTAATACTTTACAAATCAAAAAATCTTTTGTCTTAGAAGAATCTTTTTATGTCTCGTTATCAAATTCCCTTAAGATAACGTGACTAGTCTATACACGCATGTAATTTATATTCCATAAGGGACTAGGACTAGTCCAAAGGTTACCCAAGTGTATAGAGAAAACATGATCCATTTAATATAACGATTTCCTAGAGCTGGACCATATAATCCAGCTTTGCATTGCATGGGAGTAGTTTCAAAACTACTCAATGTCAATACACGATGGAACAATTTAGAGGTCTTTTTTTAAAACTAATCCATTAAACACCCCGAAGGGCTAGTTTCCAACACCGAAAATAAAATTTTACATTAAAGTTGTTTATTTTTTAATTTATTAAAAACATTTAATTACTTAAATATTTTTCATTTTAAAAATAGGGACCGTAACAGTTACGACTTTTTTCAAAAAAGTCAAAATATAATAGTTATTTTTTGGCTATTATTTTTTCGGTCCGAAATAAAAGTTAAAATTTGACTTTTATTTTTTCGGTCCATGTTGTAACTTGTCAATTTCAGTTACAATGGACCACATAGCCCAATATTATCTGCAGGGTTATTTAATATTAACATATTAAATTGTTATTAAGGGTCTAATAAATACATTTGAAAAACAAAAAAAAAAATAGAATTTATTATAAAATACTAAATTTAAATTTAATACAAAATTTAAATTTAATACTAAATTTAAATTTAAGATCAGTTTTTCGTAAATTTGGTTTATTTTCTCCCACCTAAGAGGCAGCATCAAATTTTATTGGTCAAAGTTAAAATCATCTTGAAATATTTACTTTGAAAGTTTTTTTTTTATATTTTATTAAATCTAAACTATGGCAAGTAATTTGATATTAAAGAACTTAAGGGGCTTTCCATTTCAAAAAGTCGTTTTGGTATATTTGTCATATTTATGCATTTAATTGTAAAAAATAATTATCCTAAATTAACTTGACATTGTTTATTTAGGCAGTTAAAGTAAATAAAAAACCAACAAAGTGTCTAGCTGTATTTAAATATAAGTTCCTTGGGGACTTCCTCTTCGTTTTTTACTTTTTTTTTTTGTCTTAAAATAAGGAAAACAAAAGTTAAGTTTTTTAAGATGAAAAAAAAATTAACAAGAAACACCAACAAGTAAAATCCCGGAAATATTTACACAGAGTGGAAAAGCGGAAATAACAAAATAAGTAAATTGTCTGCGAAATAAAAATGGTTTCCGTGCATAAATTCTTACACATATTTTTTTAAATATCTATAAAGGAGGGCAGTTCAAAAATTATCCAACCTATCGTAAAGATGCTAGTTGCGGTTTGAAAAAAAATTGCAGCATTATTTCGTACAAAATAAAAGTTTCCTACTATTGTTTTGAAGGCCCAACTAATTAAACAATCCAATTTTACTCTTCAATAGTGGTTACTGTCAAGGGTAAGGCTTATAACTCCTAATAGTTGCACAAAAGTTAGATTTTTATAATTGGTGCTGACTCAATAAGAGTCTCAAAGAAATATATAATTTAATTATTCTCCCCAATTTGAGGCCGAGTTAGTTAGAAAGCGGGTTCTGAATTTTTAACGACCTCCTGTTCTAATATAATTCTGCGTTAGTGGACAATTATTCTACTGTAAAGTTTCGACTTAAATGTAAGGCAGTAAAAACTTGTGGTAAGTACAGAGAATAAAAGAGCATTAATCTCTAAAGAAGTTTTAAATCTGTCCTCAAATCAAAACCGTAAATAACCTTCTGTGAGCAGATAAAAATTCAGAAGGAGAAAAATCAAATCATAAGGAGAAAAAAATTAATTCATACATAAAAAAATTCCCGTTGTTTAATTTAATTTAATATTTGCAAAGTGCCCGTTTATATAAATAAATTATCGTAGTGTTTTGTGATATTTTATTTTTTATTCTTTTCAACTGTATAAAAGAGCCAAAAAAAAAGTCAGCCGTGGGGAAAGAAAAATAGAATTACTGTTGGTTATTGTTGTTTTTGCTTAAACTTAAATTTTTGTCTTTGCTTTATTGTTTGGACAAAAATTTTTAGTTTATTTAAAAGTTTGTCAGAAGTTTCCTGAAGAGTTAAGTAAGCGGTAACGAAATAGCCATCGAGACGTGCTTTGAACCTCAATAAAAAATAGCACGAAAAAAAGCTTTTATTTTGAAAATTAAATAATATGTTAAAAAATTTCCGTTGTTTAATTAAATTTAGATTGGCTTTAGTCGCAGTACCGTAAACTCTTCGGTTTCAATATATCACTGGTACATAAGATTTAAAGGTCTTTACGCTGTGCTGCAACTGCTAGATGCGAAAACCCAAAGTAAGAGAAAACCCAGAGACTAGTGAGTGAACAAAACGATTTTTATATTTAAATAGAAGAAGACCACCACCTTTTAGTAAATAGCCAAAAGTCACTAGTTCTCTAAGAAAATGTTTTAAGTTGTACCATAGCAGAACTATGTGATCAGTTGGTAGCATTTTAAAGGTATTAGTATCAAGATGAAATTGACGCTAGCAATTATTTCTGGAAAAAAAAACACTGCAGAGGTAAAAGTTCAAAATTCTGGGTAATTTAGACACTGCCTTCGTATAAAAGAAAACTTAGGTTTTGATATATAAACAAGACGTTGCAAACAATTTATTTCTCACAATTTGTAAAAAAAAAACCCCACCCCAACGTTAAAAAAAAATAAAAATTCCGCTTTATTTTTATATCTTTTCTACATTTTTTTGGGGTCAATTTTTTCCTTCTTTAAGTATAAAAATTCAAAATCAGTAATGTCTACAACAGCTTTTGAACGAACCTGTTGATCTAAAGTTCAACGAAAGAAAATTTAATTTAGTTGCATGCACATAGATAAAAAAAAAAAAAAAAATAAAAAAAAAATCATAATTTTTTTCTTCCCCATTGTGTGTCCTTTCTACGAAAGAGCCATTTATTAAAAAGGTATTAAAAATCGTTTATGGAAAACGTTTTATTATCCCCAACCAAAAAAATTGATTTTCAAATTATTGTAGAAAATATACTGTTGCATGCCTTCACTCCTGGACTTGTTGTTGACCCTTAAACATGATTTATTGTTCTTATGCCTATCGTTGTCCACTTAAAATTCAGGCATTAAAATATTTATTATTTTTGAGATTAAATTTATATCTTTGATTACAAATTCAATGACTGAGCATAATTATTACGAAAAGACAATTAAAATAACCGATAACTGTGTCCTAAATACGAACTAATACGTTAAATATGGGAAGGGCGTGAGTTTAATTTTTCTATCGATGTTTTTTTTTTTTGTAGTTTAAAATGAAAATATTTTTTAATTATTAGCTGTTGAAGAAGGCATATTCTTTTATAAAAAGTTTCTGTTAAAATTTATAAGTAACTAAAATGTTACTGTTAGAGTGAAAAAATATCGCTATTTTTACTCATTCACGAACTTATTTTCAATGCAAAATTGGAACCTTTAATAATATTTTCGCTTTTTTGCAAACATTCGAAGAGATGCTAGTCACAGCTGAGATTATATTGCATGAAGCCACGTGCTAATTCCAACTAACGATTCTGATTTAAATGAGTTTCAACAGAAGAATCGAACACAATAAATTACCCAAATAATCAATTTGGTCGTAATAATAGCGCGATGTTATTAAAGTTTAATAATTTAGTTTAATATTCCCCTAATGTTTTGTGATATTTTATTTGTTGTTTTTATTTTATTTTTTTCATCATTTTTTATCGGTATAAAAGAGCCGAAAAAAGTCAGCCGTATACAGTGGATAAAGAAAAATTTTGATTTTTGTCTTTATACTATTGTCTGTACAAAAACTTTAATTTATTTCAAACTTTTGTGAGAAGTTCCTGAAGAGCTAAGTAAGCGGTAGGGAAATGGCCATCAAAATGTGCTTTCACCCTCAAAAATATATATCGGTGAATTTAATAATTTTTATCGGGATAATAGTGTGAAGTTTTTAAAGCATTAATACTTAGCAAACTACAATTACAATTAATTTTGAAGAAAAGCCTTGTCTAAGAAAAGAATGGGGAGTTGCCCAAAACCTTAAAAACTTATTTTGGAAAAGATGGGTCTCTGAATTTCTACTTCAGCCATTTCCTAGACTAAAGTAGAGAGTTGTCCTAAAAGTATATACAGATGACATTGTTTTAATTTTCGATTCAAATCAACCGAGTCACAAGTGGCTTAAGAATCGAATAATAACAAGTAAAAGTGCTATAGTCGTCTATGCCGAATCTCATATACCTTCACCGTATATGTAAGTGAAGTAAGAGAGATTAAAAAAATAAAAATAATAAAAATTAAGTACTATATATAAATTTACATAAAAATTTCATCGGCTTTTAATGGGAAAATATGAGCGAGCACCAATTTTTTCACTTGATGTTTTTTTTTCTTATTTTTTTAATTCTCTATCGCCAAATATATATATATTTTTTTATTGTAGTTACTTCATTGTTCTATATAATATGGAAAAATTAGAGGTAGGCGTGGTGTTTTGCCCGCTGCGGACATGGACCAATCTTCCTTATTTCCAATCGCACCTCTTTCGATACTATATCTGATCGATTGGCGCATTTAAATTTTCTCTAGCTGATCTACTGCCTTGGCAAACTTGATTTCAATACTAACACGGACACGGACAGACGGACATCGCTCAATCAACTTCGCTATGCATAAGAACTCAGAATATATATACTTTATAAGGTTGGAAATGGATAATGTAAAAATTACAAATGATATGGCAAATTAGATATACTCTTTTTTCACCTGTTGTAGTGAAGGGTATAAAAAACCAGCATTAAAACAAGCTGTTCTGCATTTAGTAAATTGTGAACCCACAGGTGATGCACAAGAGTGGGAGAAATTTTAGAGCGAAAAATATCGCTATTTAACTAACTTACTATCTTTAACAATATTTTCGTTTCGTCAATAATTTTGTATTATTTTGAATTCATTGTTAAAAATCTTTTTCATTAATCAAGAAGTAAATAGAGTTACCATTGTGCTACTGTACAATACTTGAAAAAAAGGCGGTTTTTAGGATCAACAGGAAACACATTACGATTTTTTTACGAAAATGCAAGTTACTGAAAACGTGCTTTATTTAAAGAGATATGCAAAGAGTTTCTAAGGATATTTTTTTAAAAATCTACATTTTGTAAATACATACTTTTTTAATCTTGTTTTAGCTAAATAATATTTTGTGAAACCTATTGTGATGATAAATTCACTTTTTTGATATCATAAAAAGAAAATATCTTAAACACGAAATTTTATATGCAAAAAATATTGCACTCTTTAACAAGGGTTATTTAGGGAAGAAGGACTTTGGAGAATTTTCAATTGTTGATAAAAATAAACAGCCAACTTTTAAACGAAATCAATTTTGATAAAAGGGTTTAAATTGAGAATAAATATAAAACTTCTTAAAATATGCCTTTCAATAAAATAATTTGCTTTTTTAAATACATTCTTACAAAAAATTGCTTTTTTGATAAGTACCTTTTTCTTAAAGAAATAAATTTTAAGATGTTAATGTTTACGAAACGGAAGTTTTCTTTAAAAAAAAATAAACTTTGGTTTAACAAATCCAAAACGAGGAGTTTTCAAGAACTACTTTTTTCAAAGTGACTTTAGGCCGTACTTCTGCTTCATGAATTTTTTAATGCAAGACAGCTTTTGAAAAATATATGCTACATAAAATACTTGCAAAAAGGGAATGCCAGTCGGCATTGATTTTTCATGTTTTTCGGAACATCTTAATCTATGTGTTATATAGTTTTTTGGTTCCTTTAAAACTAATCACCATTAGTAATTGACTGTTTTTTATTCTGTAAATCTTAACGTCGAAGTACTTTTTTAATTTTTGAACAAAGAACAATAAAAGCCACTTATTAAAAATAAAAAATTCTTGCGAAAAAAACCGACTTCAAGACAGATTTCATCTATAACAGCTCAAGTGCATTGCCACATAAATTAGGTTACATTAACTATTGGGACACACTTATATCTCACTTATATCTATACTTTTTCAACTGCTCAAATGTTTGGCAATACACATCAAATTGCAGCAACTATAGGGTCACTCTTTAACTTCCAAATTCAAATTATATACTTGCTGTTGTAGTAGATTTAGCAATCAGGTTCTGTGATAATTTCAACCGTCCGTCTGTTACGGTTCAACAGTTTGCTCATATACATCAGATTATATCAACTTTTTAATTTATAATATAACATTTTTACACTTTTTATTATACCAAATGTAGACATTCTGTCTCAAATTACGGTGTTTGTATACAACGGTTCAAAAAATACGGCCATATAGAACAAATTACATTAATTTTGGGAACACCCTTTAATTTCTAAATTCAAATTATAAGCTTCTTGTTAAATCGCACTTAGCAAAACATATCCATTGTAAATTTCAGCTGTCGATAACGGTTCAAGAGTCCGGCCACAAATACTATATTATATCAACTATTGGGACATCCGTTTATTTCCAAATCCTAACTTTATAGTTATTGTTATAGAGAGTTAGTAATACAGGTTCTTTGTTAATTTCAATCGTTTGTCTAGACCTGTTTAAAAGTATGGCCATATACCAAATTAAATGAACTATTGGTGCACCTTTTAATTTATAATTTAAAATATTATCAACTGTTACTATAACGGCCATAGCAATCGACATTCTGTCCAATTTGTAAGCGTTTGTCTATAACGGTTCAAAAGATAGGCCCATATAAGTAAATTTACATCAATTATGGGGCACCCTTTAATTACTGTATTTAAATTTAGACTCGTTGATATAGCGGACTTAGAAATACAGGTCCCTTTTAAGTTTCAGCGTTCTGTCTATAACGGTTCAAAAGTACGGCCACACACTTGAAATTACATCAACTATTGGAACACCCTTTAACTTCCAAATCCATATTTTATACTTGTTGTTGTAGAGGATTTTGCAATACAGTTTCGTTTTAAATTTCAAGCGTCTGTTTACAACTGTTCAAAAGTATGGCCATATACATCAAATTTAATGAACTATTGGCGCACTCTTCAACTTGTAATTTGTAATATTAATACTTGTTACTATAACGGCTATAGCAATCGACATTCTGTCCAATTTGCAAGCGTTTGTCTATAACGGTTCAAAAGATATGCCCATATAAGTAAATTTACATCAATAATTGGGCACCCTTTAATTTTTAGATTAATTTTTGTATAATTTTCTGTTTTTGGGAGCTATAGTAATACGCAGTCATCTTAAATTTTACAGAATCGCCCTTTACAATTCATAATGCACGTAAAAATTATGTATGTTGTATGGGGACACCCTTTAATTTTTAAGATTATGAGCTGTTTCTAAAACAGGACCAATCTGTAAGCATAATCTATTATATTACAAAAAATTTTCAAAATCGGAAATGACTGAGTTCTGGAGGCACAAATATAAAAAAAAGCAACATTCAGCCGATTTGATAACCTCCTTCTTTTTTGAAGTCGGTTATAAATAACTTAAATTTTGAACAAATAAACTTTCCAAATTGAAGTGGATAATTTACCTCAAGTTTTTGTGTTGTTATCATTAACCGAAGAGTTTGATCCATTTTTTATTTAAATTTTAACTCCATGTTACAAGGAACAACTTTCTTAAATAATACAATATCTTCTTATTTTAGTAATTAAATTCTGAAAAATGTTGGGATTTTTCAGAACTAATTGGGTATTTTAGCTGTGATTATTTGATCATTTAATCATTTACGATTCTGCTGACTAGAAATCTACTAGAAAGCATGAAATTTCAATTAACTTAAACTTGCTCAACAATCTATACAAAAAATAAAACTATAACGGGGTCATTTCTGTACATTAAATATTTTTTGAAAATTTTGATGATGGTGTAGATAGTAATCGATATGGAATACACAACACCTATTTTTTTAACACTCTCTACAGAACTCTGGAATTAATATTTGAAAACACATTTTTCTAAATTTGAATTTTAAGAAAATTAAAAATGACGCGCAGACGAAATTGTGAGCACTGCTAGTAATAAATAATAATAAACTCTCGAACGGCACTTATTCTTAAGGTACGGTCAGATTAGTAAAATATTTAACCAAAAAGACGTAACCACTAAATTATGGGAAAAAATTTTTGTCCTTCTCAAATACTTATTAAGAAATATAAGATCCAACAGATTATAATACGTAATATATCATATTTATTATATTCTTTGTCATCATTCGTAATAATACGTGTTTAAGAAAAATTAAATGAACGTTTGTAAAAATAGTGGTTAAGCTTTTTCGGTCAAATATTTGACTAATCTGACGGCATCTTTAGAAATATAACTTTAATATTACTGAATATTACAACGAGGACAGCCTAATAATGATTATTTGAAAACTAGTTGATCTTTATAATTTTCAATTATTCAATTATTTTAAATCTACAATTCTGTTCTAGCCCAATTGCATGATTAATAAACTATGTGTACAACATCGAATTAATAATTTCAACCATTAAATTTTGTCTTTATTAATCGTTTCTTCGAATTAATTGAAATTTAATAGAAATTGAAACCATATCGAAATCCTTTGATGTTTCAAAAACAACATGTTTTGAATATTTTTAAAAGGAAACAACATGTTTAATTGAGTCTTTTCATGCGAACAAAGTTAAAATGTGATTTTCCTTTTAGATTTCCTCATAAATGTGGTGGCGATAATGATGATACATGTTATTGAAAAAAAAAAAGAAATGGATAAATGAAAGACTGCATAAATAGCAGCAACAACAAAAAAACAACCTTACAGCTCATTACCTATACCGACAACTGTCAGGCACACAGACACAAACACACTTTTGCATTTACAGAGACATAAAGATACTTTGTTAAAACAGTTAGTTGTACGGTATAGTGACAGCCATAAGAAGACTTACCCTTTTGAGGAAAGTATGTTTATCTCTTATGGAATATATTGCGCAGTTAAACTTATTCTTGGAAACTTTGGATAGTTGAGAGAGGAAGTAAAAAAAGTAAAAATTACAGGCATAATGCCGTTATTCAACAAAAATATATAAAAATTGGAAAAATTGATTTTTTATTAAAAATTCGATTTATAAATCTGATAAAGATTTTTATTAATTTTTTTCCGAAATTACGACATTTTATGAGTTTTAATGGTATTTTGATATTTGTGAATTTTTTCTATACCTTTCACCACAAAAAGTGGAAAAAGGGTCATTCCGTGTGCACTCCTACAATATCCATTTCTGACCCCATAAAATATATATATTCTGACTCCTTATGTATATAGCGAAGTCAATTGAGCGATGTCCGTCCGTCTGTGTTAGTGTTGAAATCAAGTTTGCAGAGAAAAAATGGATTTCACAAAAAAAAATATGTCAATTGATCAGACATAGTGTCGAAAGAGGTGATATTGGAAAGCAGCATGATCGGTCCATGTCCTTCGAGGCAGTAGGCAAAACACAACGCCTACCTCTAGTTTTTCATTTCATTTAGAACAATAAAGTAATTCTAATCTAAAAAATAAATATATGGGGCGATAGAGAATTAAAAAATAAGAAAAAAACATCAAGTATAAATTTTTCAAATTTTTTTAACTATAAATAGGGATATCATTTTAAAGCTTTTGAAGAGATCTTTAAGGAAATACAATTTTTTTTAAATTCTTAACCCATTAAGAGCCGATATCAATTTTATATCAAAATATATATATGTATGCAGTACCAAAATTTTTTATTTTTTTAATTCTCTGTCACCCGAATATTTGCTTTCGTTATTGGAGTTACTTACTTAGATTTACATAGATGGTGAAGGGTTTATAAGATTCGCCATAGACGAATATAGAACTCTTACTTGTTCGATTTTTTATTGTCAAAAATATAATTTTTTATACCAAATTTATGAAAAAATGTGCATGTGGCGGGAAGGTTCGCCCAATAATCTATTGGAGTCCTTTTTCGATCTCCCAATGATGAGGAGAAAGTACAGTCAAGACTACCGTCCCTCCTGCTCAGAGAAAATACCATACTAAATTAGCGATATCTCATCGCCGACAAATAATTGTCAACCTCCTCACTAAGTCTGAGGTTATTTCTAGAATTTGATTTATAACGACGCCTCTTGTAGTGAAATTACTTCATGAAATTGGAAATCAAGAATTACTTCAACTAGTTAAGAAGTTTGAGTTCATGAATTTTTTTTTGTTTTTATTATAAATAACGCTTTTTTGACAAAAATTCTTAAATTAAGCAAAAAGAAATTAAACAGTATGTCTATGTGGTAGACATTATTTATTTACAACTAATTTAAGTGATAAGATTTATCTAATTCTTTTCCATTATCAACTGCGATCAGTTAGATGGAAGAAAATTCACATTCTGCTGCCCTCATTGGTAATTATCATCCTTTAATTTTTTTTTATGGTAAAATTGATTTTGTTGTATTTGCATTTTTAATTGTACAGGGTCCGCCATCTAACGTTTTTCTTTTCAACTAGTGCTTATTTGGTAAATGGTAAGACTTAGCTCATTTCTGATTTGACAGATAATAAGTTTTATCCTTCCGCTGATCGAATATGGTTGTGTATACGCTTGAAAAATGCTGGGTAATATTATATACAGAAGATGCCGAGTTTGCCAAAAAAAATTCATCTTTTCAGATTATGCTCAGAAAACCCGCACACTTAAATTGAAAAGCCGGTACACCAAAAACGAGTAACTGTTTGGTGCGGATTTTGGCCCAGAGACATAATTAAGCCATTTTTCTTCGGAAATGACAAGAAGTGGCCGTTACAGTCAATGGCGACCGTTATTGGGACATGTTTAACGATTGTTTATTCACAAAAATTAAAGAGGAGGATATTGGCAACATTTAGTCCTAACTACGTGCCACACAGCCGAAGTTACACTCGATGTTTTGCGCCCTTTTTTTGAAGATTGCATTATCAGCCGCAGAGCTGATGTCGTTTGGCCACCTCGGAGCTGCGATTTGACACCGTTGGACTATTATTTGTGGGGTGCCGTCAAAGATGAGTATTACACCGACAATCCAGAGACAATTGACACTTTAAAGGAAAATATTCGTAAAGCCATTGGTGAAATACAGCTGCACACAATCGATAATGTGCTTAAAAATTGGACCGATCGTGTAGGCTAATGCACGGCCAGCCAAGGCAGCCTTTTGAATTAAGTTATTTTTCATTGTTAACCGGAAGGATTGAATTTTCAAATTAAAAAAGATATTTGAGAAAATATTTAGTAGTTTTTTTATAGCATTTTCAACAGAAAAAAATTATTTGGCGGACCCTTTATAACCATTTATTTTTGAAAACCTTGAGTTTGAAAATTTATTTAAAATATTTAAACAGCTTTATTTATTTACTAGCAGTGCCCACGACTTCGCTTTTGTGTTATTTCTAATTTTCTTAAAATTCATATTTAACTATTTATTCCAGAGTCTTGCAGACAGTGTTAAAAATTTTCCATCAACAAAAATAAAAAAGGCTGACAACCGTTTTAGTAACACTATACCGTTAAAATTGGGTGGTTTCAAAATTGTACCTCTATTTTGTCTACGAAATGACCTATTTTTATGAAAAAAAATTATTATACATTAGAAGCAAAGTTTTAAGCGACCTCCCCTCAAAGTTGTGTTCAAGTGCATCCAGTAGTTTTTACGTGATGCGAACACAGACAAATTCCAAAATTCCAAAAATAGGTGTTTTGTATTCTATATCGATTACTATCTAAACCAAAAACAAAATTTTCCAAAAATATTTCATGAACAGAAATGGCCCCGTTACAGTTTTATAAAAGTCTCGATATATTCCGGTATTCTTGACATCTATTTTTTTGTGGAATTTCTAGTTTTGGAATATCCGTTTAAGCACTTACTCTTAATTATTGGGTATCTGTGATGAGCTCATGTTACAGCGAAATATTTAAGACTTTCTTTAAAAAAAAAGAATAAAAATTACGCCAACTAAACTAAACTTACCTAAATTAATCTAATTATGAAATAAAAGCGAAGATGCTTTTTACTTTCAAAAAGAAACAATTAAAATATCAGCGCAAAGACAAACTTAAATTGTATAAAATATAACATTTTAATAGAGTAAAAAAAATTTTTAGTATACTGTATTTATTTCCCTTCATTTAAAATTTGATTAGTAACTAACTACACTTTCAAACACACTCACACTTAAGCACACGTGTAATCGAGGAGATTCTTTTATACGGGTTTGCAAATAAAATACGTGGAAGCTTAATTCAGTATGTAGATTTTTGTCTATCGTATCGTTGTATATTGTTTAATGTTACGTTTGTATTTTTGTGTTATTTTTCTGGTTTATTGGGCTAATTCAATAACCAACAAAACCATAAACAGTTACCACAATAAGTAACAATGTGTTGCAGGGAGATTTTTGTATAAAAAGAAAGAAAACAATCAAAAACACAACAAGGAATATTTCTTGTATCTTTCCTTTTTTTGCAAATAATCAACACATACTCGTCTTGTACATACAAACACACACATATATGTACATAGATATGTTTTATGTATAATGGTTGCCCATAGGATTTCCGTTTTAGATAATCTTTCATACATTATCATTCACTCATTTTTGTTAACTGCCACAACTAGAACAAAATATAGATACAAACACAGGAATAATGATTTAAAAAAATAGAAACATAAAGCGTAGCCACCTCCGGTAGTGTTCAGTTCACACTCAATCAGATAATATTGCAAAAGGACTACACAGGTATAGAAATGCCTTTAAATTCAAATATTTCTATATGTTCTATATGTTCTATGTGTTATGCATAAAAGGATGTGTTAGGTAAAATCCTTATAAAATATTTGTAAATTTCGCACTATGTATGAAATAAAGTGTTGTTTTTGGTTTTTTGTTTATGAATTGTTCTTTTGTTTGCTTAGATAAGCAAAAACCCACAAAGACCAACCAACCAAGGTAAAGTTGAGCAATTAAGCAGGAGCGTGGTAAAATTTCACTTAAGCTGTTTAAATGCATACACAAGTCAATAAATGCTATAAAAATTGATCAAGTTAAACTTGTATTTACAAACAGAGTTCTAAAAATTTTGAAAATCACTTGATAATTGGGACACTCTTTAGTTTTAAAGTTTACTTATTGTTTAGTGCAAAGTTATCTACTTTCACTATGCGAATTTATCGCATCTGCCTATCACAGCTTAAAAAACTAAAATATTTTTATGTATATCAAAGCACTTTTGGAACACCTTTTAATTTTAAGTAATTGCTACATCTATTATGAAAATATTAGGAGTCTTCCTATTACATTTCCAGATATAGAGGACTGTGACTGACAGACAGAGATTGTGACAAAAACAATAGGGTTACGTTTTTACACTTTGTGTACGGAACGCTAAAAAAAACCATTTCACAAATTGCATCAATGGAAATAGTGAAGGTTGCTTAAAAAAATTTTCTTATACGGCATTTACACTATGCAATTTTTTATGAAACCAGCATGAAATTTTTGTTTGTTGGTGAAGCAGGAGGAGTAAGCAATATGGTATTGCATGGGTTTTAAGGTGATGTTAATGTTGCTAATGTTCACTTTTAGATAACGCATAACGCTGTAACTTAAATAGAAAATTTAGAAAAAAAAATGCCTCAAAAAATTGCATAGTGTAAATTTGGACTTAGTCTATACCATTTACAGTTTTGATTCGAAATACAAATGATTTTTTTAATCGCGAATTAAAGAATTATTAGAAGATTATAAAATGTTTGAAACAAGTAAAACATTCTTCAAACTAAATTTTGTAAATTATTTGAACGGCACTTAAGCAGTTCAACACAAGCGGTTCTCTACATTGTAAAAAAACTCTGAGTCAGTGGCAGGTTTCTTCCTACAAAACTTTAAAAGGCAAGCGCATGTTTGTCGAAATTTCATTTTCTATGGGGACACTACTGAAATTTTAACATTGTTTATAATTCTTCTTCTTTTTATTTTATTATTATTATTATTATTATTATTATTATTATTATTATTATTATTATTATTATTATTATTATTATTATTATTATTATTATTTTTTAATTTTTACCCTGACCAGGATTCGAACCATCGATTTTATAAATTAATGAAATTTTACTTTATTTTCGGCTTTTGGTTCTTTTTTAATTAATTTTCTAAACATTTTTAGAAAGAAAAATTATTTACAAATGTATGCGGACGTTTTCCAAAGAAAACAAGAAAAATTAGACGCTAGCAGAATGATTATTAGTATTACCAATATAAAAGTGGAAGTTTTAATAATGCGAAGCTATTTATCAGGCAGACAAAATCCTAACTTCAACTAACTCCAAATTGTAACAATGGTCTTAAATCATTTATTTTTACTACATTGACAAACACATAGTTTTTTCATCAAATTATTATTATTGTTATTTTTATTATTATTATTATTGCGTTTGTAAAGAACGCCTTAATTACTTGTTGTTAAAAATTTTAGATGTTTGCTTGTTACGGTTTAAAACAAAAGGACACATAAATCAAAATCATCTTCAATTTTTAATGTTATTTTTTATTCATATTTTTTGTACATCTCTGTGGAAAAATTACAAGCCTCTAGCTATTATGGTTTCAGAGAGAGAGAGAGAGAGTTTTGCGTCAGATATACCGACATTGCAGCGATATTGATAGGTTTATATTTTTATACTTAGGAACCGGAATCATTTTATTGCTTGCTACTGTTACTCTACTTTTTTTTTTTTTTTTTTTTTTTGAGAAATTGATGTTTTAGTTTCCTGTTTCCTGATGATGCCACCCAACGATGTGGCAAAATATTAAGAAAAAATAAATAATAAATAACATTTTTATTTAAAAACTGATCTAGTGCTTAATTTTTTTTTATTATTTTTTAGCTCTCTGTCACCCCAATATTTGTCTTTTTACTTCACAAACCTATATTTACCTCTATGGTGAAGGGTATATAAGATTCTGCATTGAAAACTTGCGTTTTCATACGGTGATGCATTTTTTGTATTTTAATTCTGTTTTTGTTCAGTAAATGAATTTCTTGAGTTGTTATTTTCCCTAAAATATGGAATAACACTAGTTACTATATTTTACTAAAACTACGTTAAATTATTATTATTTTTTATTAGCATTTTTAATTTGTAACTTTTACGGCATTTAAACTATGCAATTTTTCATGCAACTAGCATGAAAATTTTGTTTATTTGTGAAGCAGGAGGAGTAAGAAATATAGTAATGCATGAGTTTTGAGGTGTTGTTAATGTTGCTAATGTTTACTTTAAGATAACGCATTACACTCTAACTTTAATAGATTATTGAGAAAAAATGCCTCAAAAAATTGTATAGTTTAATTATGGGCTTTAAATAAAAAAAATGTGACTTTTTTACGGAAAAGCGTAACTTTTTCTTGTCTTTCCTGGCAGCACTGTGATTTATTTTTGAATAGCTATCTCTTTCTCTCTATATTGTGGAGATTCTAATTTCCGTTGACTTTTTATCATGGTGAAGTCTCGGTCATTAACTTCCAGTTAAGAAAAAATTTCTGTTACTTCCTTTAGTTACTTCCTTTCAGATTTTTGAAAAAAAATTCGATTTTTCGCGAAAATGTAGTATTTTAAAATTTCTACTTTGGATAAAGTTGTTGGTGTTGCTTCAATTTTGATTTTTGATGAATTTAGCTTTTTATTAAAACTGGTTTTTAGTGAAAATTTTATATATTATTGATGATATAAATAAAAAATTGTAATGATATTTTTATTTTTGAGAAATCTCCATTTTATTTTCTAAATCTTTTAATTATTTTTTTTTCAAAACTCTTTTGTTAGGTAAAATCAAATTTTTTGTTATTTCAAGATCGTTCTTTCCTCATAGAAAGCATACAGTTAATTCCATTCTTTGGTCTAGAACACGAGATACTTGATGATGAGCAGAAATAGCATTAGTGAAACATTTTGTTCATCGGAGAGTTATAAAAGGTGTATCGGTCTGCATCAGTACACGTTTTTTATTGTAAAAAACTATATCTATATGCCCTTATTTAACGTCTCTGGTCAATTAGACATTTGGGAATCTACGACAACAATATAGCAAACTCACATACCACTTTCGTATTAAGTCCTCACAACAAAAAAAAAAAACAAGAATAATGTGCAACTGTTGTGCATTTAAGTAAAAATTATGATCTGGATTTGTTTATTTAAACATTTCATTTAGCCGTAATTTCTATATCATTTCACAAAAGCAACAAAAACCTTAAAAACAAAAGAAACTTAAATTATGTCTATGAAATTGCATTAATAGGAAAATTTATAAAAACACCTATTCTTCCTGGCACAGTACATAACGTCAGCAGCAGTTTGGTAGCATATTGCACATTTTTTTAAACACAAAAAACATTGAAAAAAATTGCTTAAATTAAAAAAAAAGAAACAAAAAGTGTTTAATCGCATTCTGTTAATAAATTACGATTTTTTCATAAACAAAATATAAAATTTAAGAAACTTCGTTTCAACATGATGTTTGATAGCTTTGCAGCTAAAAATTTTAGTTTAAATAAGGATAACAATAATTAAGGAAAAATTATACCAGATTATTTGAAAAAGTTTTATTAATAAAATTTTTACAAAAATTAAAAAAAAATACTGTCCAGCAATTTTCACCGACGTCTTTCAAGATTTTGATAAAGCATTCTCTTAACGCATTTTATATAAATTACGAGGGCTGCTATATATATATCTGGCCTGGAAACACTGAGTGCTGCCAAGTGCAATCTGACATTGTCATTTTTAAGCATAATCGTATCAAAATGTTTTGACGTACGACCATTATTTGTGTTGTTAACAGTGACTTGAAAAAATTAATATATTATCACGACAAGAGTGCATTGATGAACTTAAATCTTTGTATGGCGATGAAGCACCATCCTATAGCACTGTGAAAAATTGGTATAATAAATTTAATCGTGGCCGAAACTCGCTCAAAGACGAATTCCGTGAAGGTCGTCCAAAAATGGCTGTTGTGCCAGAGAACATTGATGCCGTGCGTGAACTCATAATGCAAGATCGACATGCGACATACCGAGAGATAGAGACATCCTTGGACATTTCTTCCACCAGCATACAGTCGATACTGCATGAACACCTGGCCGTAAAAAAGGTTTGTTCTCGTTGGATCCCGCACAATTTGAAAGTCGCTCAAAAACAGGCTCGTGTCGATTGGTACAAAGAAATGTTGCAAAAATACGATTGTGACGTTTATAAGATCGTCACAGTTAAGGAATCATGGATTTATGCGTATGAGCCCAAAACGAAGCAACAAACGACCGTGTGGGTCTTCAAAGGCGAGCAAAATCCAATGAAAGTTGTTCGTGGAAGAAGCACTTCGAAGCAAATGGTCGCCTGTTTCTTCGGCAAAACTGGTCATGTGACGGCTGTTCCGCTTGAGCAACGTAGGACGGTCACTTCTGAGTAGTACATTACAATTTGTTTGCCTGAAGGCATCGGAGAAATTCGAAAAACCAACAAGAGAAGACGAACCATTGTTCACCATGACAATGCGAGCTCTCACACATCGGCTCAAACCAGAGCGTTTTTGACCGGCCAAAACGTCGAATTAATGGGTCATCCGCCGTACAGCCCTGACTTGGTACCTAATGACTTCTTCTTGTTTCCGCACATCAAGAAAAAAATGCGTGTTCAACGATTTTCGTCGCCAGAAGAAGCTGTTGAAGTGTTCAAAAACCATGTTTCAGAGGTGTCTCTATCGGAGTGGAAAAAGTGCTTCGACAACTGGTTTAAGCGCATGCAAAAGTGTACAAATCATGCTGGAGAATACTTTGAAAAACAATAAAACCATTTTTGATTATAAATATTCGCATTATCACTATTAGGCCAGAAATATATAGAGCAGCCCTCGTACATCAAAATATATATTAAATCATATATAAAAAGCTATTTAATTGATCAAGCCCAAACATAAAAACAGTTGTACATAAACAACTGGAGCAATGTGCCAGATCTAAAATAATGTAGACGATTTAACTCGCCTATGAAAGTAAATCGCTATTGCTAGCGGTATGGTAGTAAAAAGAAAAGGTTTTTTGTACAGAGAAGTAAAGTTTATGTTGTTTAACGGTGTTGCTAACAAAATTTTGCAGACATCAATAAATGTAATGAGACATCAAAGAAAATAATTCTTTACGTTTTTTATTATGGTTTTTAAATAAGCGTTAGAAAAATAAAGACCAAAATTAATATGTTTATCCAATAAAAACCGTTTAGTAACTAATAACTGTAAATTATTTATCTTTTACTAATTTTTCATGTTTTTTTTTTAGATAATAAAGACTGATCAAGATTGTACGATCACATCGTAATCGATAAATATTAATGTTCAATTACTAGAAAGAATATACTTTAAAAATTCCTGTCAATATATTTTCAGAGGATATAAAACTAATCGAGAAAAAGCAGTTTAAATTAATCGATTAATCGAATATCTTTAATCGAATAAAAATAATGGATTAAATTTTTTTAAGTTTATTCGGTTTACATTTCATCAATATTCACGCAAACGTATAAGTTGCTAGGCCTAGTTTTAAATAATTAAATTTTTCATGATGAAAAAGGACCGAAAATATATTTATTTTAAATCTAAAAGGAAATCTTTAATGTTATGTCTTTCAACAAATTATTTCGTATATAATTTACTTGGTTTTTTGCAGAAAGATCTTTTTCAGATATTTTGCTTACTCGTTAACTAAATAACGCGATATCCTTTCAGTAAATGCAAGAATTTTAAGCATGAATCTTTCGATTAATTCGCTTTTCTTTTTGATTTGGCTTAAAAAATAACATTAATAGCAAAATTTATCCTGCGTTATAGACATGACAAAAAATTATTAACAAAAACACATTAACAGCTTGAGGTTTATGATGATGACTATAAAAACGATTTTTAAGCTACTGCATTCATATACATAGATAAACCAAAACATTAACGAAAGTAAAACGCAACAACCCGGCAAAAATATTTTTGTAAAGTGTATGTGTGCAAAACTCTACTTCATTCAACACAACACAACACATTAATATTGAAAAAAAAAAAAAATGGTGGAAGGGAAGCAGATAAATAAAGGATATTAAAGTATATGATTCTAATATTTACACATCATTTGATTGTAATAATAAAGATGATTCTTTCAACATTAAGCAGATACTACAACAACAACAGCAAAAAAACTATGCAACGCTTGGAAAATAAAGTTAAAAGACGACACATGCGGCCACTTTTGCCAAGTTAATCACGTTAATGCATTTTACTTTGAAACAAAAAATCCATGACTAAACAAAAGAAAATATGAAAGAAAACTTTCGTGTGAAAACATTTAACCCCATTTCTTCTACTCTTTGGAAAAATATTAAAATATTTATGTTTATACAACGCAAATTACGAGAAAACTTTTTTCTTTCGTTTTCAGTTTTTTTAGAAGAACAAACAACCTCACACTTAATATTGACTTCGCAGACAATGTCTTGGATAATTTTGCAATAAAGAACTCAGAAAGATACTCCATTTATAAAAAGTAGAAATGGGTGGAAAAAAATAACCAACAAATCCTCTTAAATACTCAATGATTGCCTGAAAAGTTTTCACGCTGTTTTAAAAAGAAAACTGTGAGTCTTAGAAAAAAAACCCGTTAGAAATGTAAAAGAAATAAAAAATAAGTTGGTGATTATAAGCGCCTTAACGGTTTGTAAAATGCAAAAATGTTATGCTTATTTATAAATAAGATACAGCACCCGCATCCTTCTTTTTGGTTTTTTAGAAAAAGAGCAAGAAATATTTTGTTATCATCAAATAACTGCACAGTGTTTTAAGTGAAAAAAAAAAATATAAATTATGTTATTTAATGCTAGCCAAAGAGCCAAATTTTTTATGTTTTCTACAGAAAGATTCCGTACTTTTTTCTAACGATTATCGATTGGTTAAATTAACTTAACAACAAAATTGTCGATTGTGCTATTCAGTAACACTTTTAACGATATTTGTTGTTGCTAAAAACCAACTGATTTAGTTATCAAGTTGCTCTATAAATTTAGCGTTGTTAAATTTGTCAACGACGTACTACATGTATTTATTTACAATCATACATACATTCTTATAAGTATAAGCACAGCAAGTACATAATTATATATTCAAACACAAAATAATGAAGTCAATAAATACAATATATAACTATATGTAGTTTGTTTTCAAATTAATTAAATTAAACATTCTTGTTTAATTAAGTTTAACTAAGCACATTAAAAATTTAGTTTGAAAATATATTTTTGTTTAAAAAATACACTTAAGCATTTGCCTTTACTAGGCTTGCCAGAGCCAATTTGCCAAAAAGCTTGACATTGCCCAAAAAAAAACTTGATTTTGAAAAAAAAAACTTGACAAATAAAAACACTCATACTATTGGTTTTTATTTGATTTTTTTTATTATTTTTTTCATAAAAATTATTCGAATAAAAACAAAAATATCGTTAAAAGTAAAAATAACAGAAACAATGTTAAAGAAACAAAAAACAATATAAGAATAAAAATTCAGTCGTTATATATTTTAGAGAAAACTTAGGCGTTATTTAAAAAAAATATAGGTACTATCTTAAGAAATATAGATAGTAAAAATATGCTCTATCCATGTGTTTTTTAGAAATATAAACTTACTTTTTTAAGTATTATTACATATGTAGCTAGAATAAATTTGAGAAAAAAAAGTTAACTTACAAAAAACATTGACAAATCACTTTTTCACTTGACACTTGACGCGCATTAAAAAACTTGACAATCAGGCCAAATCAGGCCCGTCTGGCAACCCTAGCCTTGACTGTATTTAAGAAAAGATGATCAGAGACCTGCGCCGAGGGATTTTGATCGGCGGCGCCGGCTTACTGTAAAATGGGCGGCGGCGGCTGGAAGCCGGCTATTAGCCAATGTTTTATCAGCTAGCCTTTTTTTGTACGGCTCATACAAATAATCGGCTAGAATTAACCCCCAAAATTTATTTAAATAAGTATAAAAAGGCAAAAATTATCAATCACATATAAGGTTTTATTACTTCATTAACTAAATCATAGTTATCATGAAAAAAAGAACTCTGTTACCAGTTAGAGAATTTAAAATAAACATATCTGCACTGGAATAAGCTTTTTCACCACCTGCACTCATTGACGATGTACATAATATGTGGGGAGCAACCTTTGCAGCATTCATACAAATTAACAAAAAATAAATTGCTAGTATTTGTGAACTAGATAGTAGTTTCTAAATATGTTTACTTATTTTTATTTTTAATTTTAATTAAAAATTCATTTTTATGCCCTTCACCACAAAAGGTAGAAAAAAAGGGAACATACGAGTATATCTAAATTTTTCATTCCGTTTGTAGTTTCTACAATAACCATTTCCGATCCCAAAAATTATATATATTCAGAGTTCTTATGCATTGCGAAGTCGATTGAGCTATGTCCGTTGTTCTTTTGTGATAGTGTTGAAACCAGATCACACATAGTTTTGAAAGATTTTCTATTGGAAATCAGCAAGATCGGTCCATGTCCTCAGACGCAGCGGGCAAAACACTATCCCTACCTGTAGTTTTTTTATATTATATGGAACAATGAAGTAACTCCAATCAAAAAAACAAATATATGGGGCGGTAGAGAATTAAGAAATTAAAAAACTATCTAGTAATCAAATTGGAGCTCGCCTATATTTTCCGAGTTATTGGCCTCTGAACTTTTCATAGAAAATAACGAATGTACACCATTTTTTAAGATATCAATGAGCTGAATATCACACTCTTACTTGTTATAGATAACAATTTCATTTTGTATCAAATTTGCTCGTGTGGATTCTAATTCAAATATCAAAAAATCTCGTTTATCAAAAAAAAAAAACTACTTGTAACAAGCTAAGACTCGGATATGATTTGGGTATTGAATTTTAACTATAATCATTTTATGTATTCGTTCTATTATGAAAATACAGCCAAGGAGCCAATCGTGATCACAATATACTACTCAATAAATCAGATGCAACATAAATAGAAAAAAAATATTTTTGAAAAAAACGATTTTGAAGCAGAGAAACATTAAATATAAAATAAGAATGTAAAAGGGGGTAATATATTAGCATTAGTTTTCAATATTATTTACTATAATCACTGACAAGCGGATAAATTGGAACACCCGTAACATAATGGAAAATAACATCTTATTGCGCGTATTTAAGATTCTTATTCAGGCATGTTCTGACAATCGCAAATCGCTTAAAACTGGCGATGCGAGTTGAAATCGCATGAAAGGTGTTCTGTAGTTCACAATCGTAAGAAATTTGGCGACTTCAAATCGCAAGCACATACTGAAGTGAAGTTGCGAATTTTACTTAAAATAAACTTTAAAGCAACAATAAAATTATACACAAATGAAAATTAATAAGTTCTCTTTAATTTTTAACAGAAATTATTTTAATTTTTACACATTTAAAGTCACAAATAATTAATTTAAAGCCTGTTATTTGTTCTATCAATTGTTTGTTTTGATTGTTTTCTTGAGTACTGGCGATTTCATAGAAACAGCTGTTTTAATTGATGTTCGAAAATATATTAGTATTAGTGCGGTTGAACGTATAGTCGGTAGTCAAAAAAATGTGTGGTTATTTTAATTTTCAATTCTTATAAAATATTCGGTGCTTATTAAATGTGCAATTAAAGTGTTAAGGGACATTAAAAAATTTATTTAAATTACTTTTTGGACGATATGAGTTCCAAACGTGCATGTTATAATTAACAAAATAAACAAAAATACTTATTAAGTACTGATTACTTACAACATAAGTAACCTTTTACATCAAAGATGTTAAATGCAATATCACTAATAGAAAATCCATTTGTCGCCAAAATATTTCTTGGCTTGTGTTATTTTTTAAACTAATAAATATACATTGGATTGAAGTATCCATTGAATTGTTACAATCTCTAAGCTTCCGTTTTTTAATTCCTTCTTTTTTTAATTGTATGTTTTTTTAAAGAAATGAAACTAAGCTAGGCAGCTGCAGGCATTTTGCTGTAATTTTCTTTGTTTATTTATGTTTTGCACCGTAAAAACATATGTTTTTCTTTTCGAACATAAGTTTGAAAAAAAGCAAATCACAAGCAAAACGCGTGAGTTTCAGAACATGTAAAACTAAAGTTGGCGTTTTTGAAATCACATGCGACTTCAAAAACATGCGAGTGTCAGAACATGCCTGATTGTATGTGTTTACTTTTAATTATAGCGGGCATAAAAGTATACACTTTCGTTTATTATCTGGCTTATAGTTTTTCCATATAAATTATAAATAAACCTGTTTATAAAATTAATTAATTAGAGACTTTTTTGTGCAAGTCTGTTTTCTGGCAATTCTTGTAAACAAATAAACAAATTTGATCATTGTATGCATTATTTTCACAAAATTTTATATTTCAATTTGTCAAACATTTACCGCATACATTCCAAAGTTTAAATTGCAAACGGTAAGGTTTATAAATATTTTTTTTAATTTTAAATTAGTTCTATAGTTTCCTTGTTATAGTTTATTATGGTCCACATTTACACTATGCCATTTTTTGATGCAAATTTTTTGCAATTCTCTTTATAAGTTGAAGCGATATTTGTTACTTTTAACAAAAATTATCCAAAAAAAAACATCTCCTCTAAACTGAAGCCATGCTATATTGCTTATCCCCTCTAAACTGAAGCATTGCTATATTGCTTACCCCTCTTGCTTCACAATCAAACAACAATTTCATGCTAGTTTCATAAAAACTTACATGTGTAAATGCCGTAATGCTTTCTATAAAAACACTTTGTGTTGTGTTTTTAGCTTTTAAACTTTTGACTTTTTTTTTAAAGAACCAGTCATGTTGTTTTAGACATAAACAACACTTAGTCCAAGTTTACAGATGGGATTATTTCATGCCATTTTTTTCAACTTCTGTTTAAAATTTGCAGCGAGTTTCATCGCGTCCTTATAATAAAATTTTGCATCGCATCGGAATTTGTACATTCCGCTTTTAATTTCATGTTCTTTACTGTAGTTGTTTGTGTAAGACTGCATTCATATAAGCAAATTTTACTTTGACAAAGTTTTGTTAATTTTCTTTTAAACTTTGTTTGGTGTTTAGAGAAAAAAATTTCTTTTACAAATTTTTGTTTTCTTCTCTTTGATCGTTCCTTATTTTTGGACGTTTTGTAAGTGGTGTTTATATGTATATGTAAATATATACAACTGTGTATAAGCAACGAAAGAAAACCAAAGCGACTTTGCGAGTACATCAAAGTCTGTACTGCTCATCATGCTTTCTCCCTCTCTCTCACATAAAATCAAAACTTTGCAAAGTAAAATTTGCCTGTGTGAATGAGGTATTATTTCAAATAATACACAAACAACAAGCCATATGCAGCGAATATACACAAAGCAAGTGTAACAAAATCTCCTCAAAATTCAAGTGTCTCTAAACTTCGTGCCAACAAACAAAAATTTCATGAAACTACTTACATGAAAAATGCCGTCGTGTAAAATATGTATATCATAAAACATTTATCGATACCTTTCTTCAGTTTTGTATGTTGGGTAAAAAGTGTAACTAAACGTCGGCGGCTAAATTTTAGCCAAATTTTAGCTGAAAAAATGTCGGCGGCGGCGGCTATCGAAAATCTTCGGCGGCGGCTGTAAGTCGGCTATTAGCCGTTCGGCGCAGGTCTCTGAAGATGATCGCAACTCCTCAACAAACATAATTATTATGTCATATTTCATACACGTTTATTAGAAAATACGAAGTATTTATGAATGTAAGTTGACATTAAAGAAATAAACAAATGTATGTATGTATGTATGTATGTTTTTCATATATTTGTTGACAGAGTTGCCACTCAATTTCAATTTGTGTTAATAGAAAGTTAAAGAAGTCTTTCTTCGTTAAACTGAAATTAGTGAATCATTTACTCGTTACCACAAACAACATAATATGTCGACTAATATAACGATTGTCGTATAGCGCTACTGGATGCTTTAACTCTCCGCTCACGGCAAAGAATTCTTGGACTTTTCGTTTATTTCAAATACGTATTTAAAAATATTAATGGAAAAAAGGCATATTTACAAACATAATAAGCTGATTTTTAACAGCAATTTAAAGGCATCTTCTACTTTTTTAAAGATTCTTTCTTTTAATCTTTATTAAAAGAAATACTTTTTTGGAGGATACTTCTTAAAATGTCGCTTTCAAAAATCGTTTTTATATTAAAACTCGTTATATAAAAAAAAATTTTAGAAGAACATTTATAAAAGTAACTTTTTTAAAAAGGTATTCTTGAAGATGGTACTCTTTTATTAATACATATCGGTTTTTAAGACCCAGCATTTGAAAAACATTTCAACAATCTGAACGATATCTAGAGGGTTATTGTGTATTTTGATTTAACTTTTTTAGATCTTTTTTTAATTTAAATTGCTGAGTAACGACGTTGTACATTTTGGAGTTTTTGCACCCAAAGGGTAAAAAAGTTACCCTATATTTTTCGATAAAATATCTGACCTTTTATCACAGGGCTCTAACTGAGGAATCGTAATAGCGTGAAATTTTTCACAAAGTTTAAATAGCATGGCTGCTACAACATTAAATGCTAAAATTAGGACAACAATTCTACATTGAGTGTGTTTCTCCGCAATAACAAGTATACAAAATAAAACAAAAAAGTATCTTTTGAATATGAACGCACTTCAAACTTTTAACAGCAAAATATAAAAGCCTTAAATTTTAAATAAAATCGTAGCCCGTAAATAGTATGAAAACCCTCTGTGTGTGTCCAACTCACACTTGGCTGAATTAATAAAATTTAATTTTTTAAAGTTATTTTTTCTTATGTACTAATTTATAAATTTCAAAAAGGTTGATTTTATAAAAAAAAAGCACTTACGGCAAAATCAAAGCGAACCGGGGAAGAGTCGTATTTATTGGCTAACATTCAAAAGAAAGGATATTTAACACGCCTTTGTTACGTTTAATTTTTTTAAAAATCTTTATGAAAAAGAGATGAAAAAACATAATTTCACAGGGCACATGCTGACAATAAAGTGAAGGAATATGTTAAAAATATTGGCATTTGATTTCAAATGAGAACATATTTTTCTTATTGAATTTTTTAAATGTAAATTTACTTAAAACAGAAAAGAAATTCATTAAAAAGTATTTTTTTTTTCGAAGAAAAAAAGAACTATTTTTACCACGAAAAAGTACCAAATATTTTTTAAAGATTTTTTTTCCAATGTTGCCGTTCAAAAGCATAAATTATAGACAAAAATCTCTTTTTCAAGTTAGTTTATCATTAAATTTTCGTTTCTAAAAAAGTCTCCTTTATCAAACATTAGATATTTTAACAAGAGTATAACTTAAACTTCAAAATGTAAGTATATTTATTGAGATGAAAGTTTCCTTAGCATATAGGGCTATTCATTCTTTAAAAGATTGCCTGATAGTATTAGCTTCTAAATGAATAGAAATTATTTTGGCTTAAGTTCATTAATTTTTTAATTTCTAAAAATCTTTTTTAGAAAGAAAATTTATTTTACAAATGTATGCGGACGTTTTCCAAAGAAAACAAGAAAAATTAGACGCTAGCAGAATGAAATGCTGCACTTTCTTATTTACAAAGGTAGTTGGTTAAATAGATGATGTTTATAAAATACACAACTAAGGTATATAGATGCGAGGAATGCTGATGAAGGTGCGCTATTCCAATAAACGCCGTCATCCGCACTACACAACTCGATGCCATATTTAGTAATCTTAGACGACTTATTACGCTGTTACCCTGGCAGATATACCAACTCCCTCTTTAGCCACATCTGCCATACACTGTTATTATGTTCTCCACCAAGTTATCTGCTCCATGGCTTCACACCTTAATTGTATTTTCTTTCCCTATGGTCTGTACTGCTGTTTTCCATTTTTATTTGCCTTTTTACTAGAATTAATATTTTACCTTTGCACGCATGTTCGATGGTGGGCTCGAGAACTCAACAACTTCACGGTCTCCGGTTTTACAGCAAACACAAAGATATATACTGGTTGTAGGATCTTATTTTCGTAACAATATCTTGATCTTTTATTTTTATTTTTGAATCTTGTCATTGAATTTTTATTTTTTGGCCTTAAAAGTTAAACCCTTTAGGTATTTTTTTACAATTTATAAAATAAAACTGCGGTCAAAATTTTTGTTAACAATTTTTAAGCAGCCAAATCACAGTGAATCTTCTATTTATGCTTCATTCAAATGTTGTGTTGTAAAATACCTTGAGTTCGCTTGAATATTAAAACTTCATTTTCATTCTATATCTGCTCCACAAACAAGACAAATGTTCTGTTTATTTTATTTATATTTTTTAATTTTTTTTATCTTGTTTTAAAAATATCTGAAATAAAGAAAACGACCCTTCAGGAAAGATTTCGAACGCAAAAAAAGAAAATATTTTAAGTGAAAGAAATCTTAACATTTTGTTTAGAGGATTTTTTATTTAATGTTTTTTATTCCTCTGCTTAAGTATTTGTTAATGTTGTTCGCGCTGATTTTACACAATGTTCGCTGGATAATTTTTTTCTCTCTTCAAATATTAAAGGGCCATAAAAACAAGTTACGAGAAAAGCGAAAAAAAAATACATAATGCTAAGGAAAACACAAATAAAGTACCATCATGACAATAATGAAAAGCCTTAAATGGAACAAAACTAATAAAATGAAAAAGTAGAGGAAAAGAAAGCAAAGGAAAGCATTTTCTGCCAAGAGAAATGATGCAAAATTTCGTTCAAACACAACACAAAAATTAACGAAGACGGTTTTGAAATTATCTTAGTTTTTGGTACTAAATTTCTGATGAATTTTTTTGTTTTTGTTTTTTTTTTTGTTGCTCTAAGTTTGGAATCTATTGCTTCAGCTTCTGAAAGTTCTGCAAAACCCAAACCGTTAACATAAAACTTCTCTGCTACCAGCATGTAGAACTTTTATCAAATTAACCGTTTACCGTTTGCTGATTTATTTCAAAATATTTCGATTTTGCTTACTTTGAAGCATTTTATTTACTCGTTTAATGGTTACGCCCATGTTCGACGTTGACTACTCAAACGCTGTTATATTATTTGTTTTTTTTTTTTATTTATTAGATTTCATAAATAATCGAAAAGCCTATTTAGGCTATGAAATAAAAAAAATTCATACATGACTAAAAACATTGAAACAAAGAAGTATTTGGGTATAGAAATTCTTATGCATTTAAATTTCTCCAATATTAATTTTATCGATTTTCTGCAGACAAGTATCGATTAGTATGCCACGGTATCAATATAAGTATCAGTCACTGCTTAACTAATCAGATGCTAGAAGCACTACGCAAAAACCCTGCACCGAGCAGATACACGTATTATTTTTTATCATGTGATCAAGAAACCGATATCAGGTTTTAAAATATATTTTTGGTTTATCTCTCAGCAGTCAGCTGTTTTTTTACGGATATGTGAGATCGTCTAGAGGGAGCCACATACATATATTTACTTTTATAATTAAAGTAAATAAATTCGCTGCCTATTCATGCTCAATTCCTAAATGTAGGTAGACCTTAGAATAATGAAAATCAGCATTCCTTTGTTGTTGTACAATAATGAACTAAATGAACGCTTCGGTTTTATCAAACGAACTATAAAATATTTAACTGCCAGAGTGTTAAACATTCCAAATTAATGCTTAACAAATATTTCTGTCATATTGAGAAACTGTAGCCTTCGAATGCTCCTTATTTTAAAATAAAAAAAAAACACTAAAACCCTTTGCTTTTGATGTAGGCTAACATTATACAGGGTGTCCGCCGGGAAGGCATACTACCTTTGTTTGCCGCCATTTTGGAAAACATTAGTCTTGACAGTTCATATTTGGCAGTCGTTAAATAGACACGTGGCAAAATTGTTATAGAAAAATCTTCGATAAACCAGCGTACTTCAATCGTTAAAACATTTTATCAAAATCAATCATCGATTACTGTGACAATGAGAAAGTTACGTGAAATTTTGAGAAAAACAACGTGGCTACAATACGCACTATTTATTGTGTAGTGACTACAAGCATAAACTCCAACGTACTGCAAGATCGGCTGAAAATATTACTGCTGCTCAAGAAAGTGTTAAAAACAATCCATCAGCATTAATTCGACGCTACAAGACCATTTACGCCGCCGTACATATGTTAATAGGATGATATGTGAATAAACAGAATAGTCAGTTCTGGGAAATGAAAAACCTTTAATAATCCTTTAATTACAAAATCAAGTGTTCTTAAAATTTTGAAACAGCCTTTATAAAAGAGCATTTAAGCTATTGAAAGGATTTTGATACAGTACATGACACTATAAAGAAACCTAAAGAAAATACTCTCTTAATATTCAGTATTTGCTATACCTTCTAATTAATTCTTGAACGGCCATCGCACACTAGAGTGTAAATAATGATCAGTTTAGAGGATTTACAAGACAACAGTGTACAATTATTTTATATAATCATTGTCATCGTTATATTATTTAAACTCGTACAGCGTGTACAAATATTCCATTTATCCTTGTAAAGCATTTTGATATTTTTCTAAATACTTGGGCTCTTAATGTTATTTAATGGCAAATTAGAGACAAAGTTATTTTTATTAAGTTGGGGATTTGCTCTACTTCCACGTCCTTTCAAATTGAGAGATTATTGGATTATTTACAAACAAGTCTTTTTATTTAAGACATTTTAAAATGAGACATTTATTATTAAATTAACTTAATTTGTTTTTATTTTATTTGCCACTTATTAAGTTTGGCAAAAATAAACAAAAGGAAAAAAATAAGCTTTTAAAAGTCATTGTTAAAGTACCGGAAATAAAAACAAAAGAACTTTTATTTTCTTTAATAAAAAACAACAACCGTTCGAGTTGGCGGAAATTGTTTTTTTATTTAATGTTAATAAAATACGAGTGGAATTGTAGACGAAGGAGGTTTTTAAAATGAAATCATTGTTTATAGATTTGTTATATTTCCTTGTTAACAGCAAAACTTATTTTACTTTTACGGTTTTTTTGTTTCTTAAATTCTAGGCTTTTAAGGGCTTTAAGGGTGAAACGGAACCCTAATATTTTCGCTACATAGTCTGTCCGTTTGTCAAAGCTTCTACCTCTTCAACCGTAATAGCTAATAAATTTAAATTTTTACAGAAGACGAAAATTAAATTAAAAGTCAAAGGGTGTGCCAATAACGATGTTTTTGAACTACATGACTCATCTTTAAAACCGTTATAGGCAAACTTTGGACAGAGTATAAAGTGCTTTATTTGCTAAAAGGACAATCTACTGGGTGCTCCCAAAGAGGCATGATTGTACACGCATATTGTTTCGTCTTTAGAAATTTAATAGGCAGACATTTAAAATTTATGCAGAATATACAAAATAAAATTTATAAAAACGAAAAATATAAAATTAAAGGATGGTCCATACAACGTACTAGTGTGAGTCCAGCTCGCCTTTGGGCCATTTTTAATATTGATTTTTATTTATTGTTTAATAGAAGTTTATTTGAGATCGTTCCAGACTGGCTACTTCCAATGAATATATTTTCACTGAAACGAGTTTTGAAAATTGTAATTTTTAAAATTTTTGTAAGTACCCAGCAAAAAATTGGACACTACTTTAAAAAGTACTCGCCATATAAGGACTTACTTTTGACATATTTTGTTGCTCGCTTACAAAATACATTACATTAGGTAGCAAAAAAAGGAAGTAGTATTGAACTAGTTCTTTATGTTAAAAAGAGAATACCTTAAGATACGTACCAATGATCATCATTATTTTCTACAATGATTAATGTTATTAATTATCAGTAACTGATTATAAAATTCTCATCTCTTGTTAAAATCATTAGGTTGTTTATCTAGTTGGGAAGTACTTCCGCCAAAAATACTTACTTTCACACTGGATTACCTTTTCTAACATTTTTTTCTGAGTAATAAAACACCGTGTCAATAAACTGAATTTCTGCTTTAGAAGTTACAACAGTCTACAAGACTACGAAATATAATTACACACATGAAATATAAGCTTGTTCGAAAATGAATTACTGTGCTGCATCTGATGAGCAGTACGTTCGAAAATGCATCAGTTGGCATCACTGCAAATGTCATGTGTTCCAAAATGCATCACTGAAATATATGACGCGCAAACAAACGTCAAACACGAATCACAAAAACGGCTTATGCAGTAGATGAGTAAGTATTCTATTTGTTCTGTATTCATTTTATTTTGTTAAATTACATTTGTAATAATGTTGGGATTCGTTTGTTGTTGGCACATACATTTTTTATGAGTGCAGTTTTTATTTTTTAATTTTCTTTTGTCGACTGCACAACTTTTTTTCATTTTTGCTTTGATCTAAATCAATAAATAATTAATTTTAATTTTTTTTTTCAATTAGGATTTGTACCGAGGATATTACAAATAAATTAAAATTTACTTTTTTCGGCTTTGATGAATTTTCTAATTTAATTTCTAAACATTTTTGGAAAAAAAAATTATTTAGATACGTATGCGGACGTTTTCCAAAGAAAACAAGAAAAATTAGACGCTACAAGAATGAAATGCAGCATTTTCTGGACCGCTACATCCTTCATCAGCAGCTTTCGCATCTATCTGCGTTACTTACTTTTAAATTAATTTAGTTAGACTAAGTTCACACACAACCTAAAGCATTTCTTTGTCGTTCTACTCGTCTTGTACAGGGGTTTTTTTTCAACCTTTTATTTTAAATCATTCATACTTGTTTGTTTGCTCACATCATTATAGATGTTGTTCCGGTATCATATTGACTGTTATGAGTTAAGTACTAATGTAAAAACGCTGTGCCTTGCGTTTATTTTATTTTTTTTCTTTTTTTCCAATCAGGATTTGATCCGTGGATATTATAAAATAATAAAAATTGACTTTTTTTATTTATAACATCCACTGTTTAAATCCTGATCGGAGAAAAATTATTTATTATTAACTTTTCCATTTGAAATGTTTAAGAGCTTGAAATTATAAAACGAATGATTGAATTTATTTTTGTTTTTACCTCAAGTAAGTATCAGCATCAGTTGTTTTGCATCGGCATCGCAACGTAAACACACATGCGCATCAGCTGCAGCGCAGTGATGCATTTCCAAACAAGCCCTATATCTTTTGTTGCACTGGTTTATCATGATAATATAGGCTTCCATACAGTGACATAATTACTTACTATATCGCGCTTCATCTGGAAGGCAATAATGTGGTATATGTCTTATTTCACACTGTAAGCTATTTACGGAACGAAATATTCAACGAATGAAATATTTCTCGAAGAAGATCTATTTACATAAGACCTCATTTGTAGGCTTTGTTTTTCTCTTGATAAACTGATCCAAAATGATTAACCATAAATTGTTGTCTATTTAGGAGCCATCATTCAATTCGCTATTGTCCCAGTTTTAAAGGAAGTATGAAAGCTTGATTTCCGATTACTTAATCTAAACATGCTCGAGATTCATCATAAAGTAATTTGTAAATTAAGCAAATTTAAAAAAAATATTTTAATTTTACGAAAAACAATTATTGTCCTGGGTTACTTCCCTTTCTTTTGGGCAGAATACTTTGTGAAAAATGGTAAATTGCCAAGTGGAACCAACACTAGCTTTCAGATAGTATTAAATTTATTGTACGTATAATCAGTTAGAGAGATACAGCAGATCTGAAAAACGGCATGTAAGGAATTGCTGATGCCAATGTTTGATTGTCAACACTAGGGTCATACACTGCATAAATGCTCTACAATGAGCGCTTAAAGATGAATCCATTTACCACAAATTAAAAAATTTGGCATCGCAAATATTGATCAAACATCGCCATAAATTTTTGCAAATGAAAATATTCTGATTTGAAATCTTAGGGCTTTACATTTTTCCTTTCTCTTAATGGCTTTCACATATATCTAAAATTTATATGCAAATTTTATATTCTAATATTATCTCTAACTTTATTCTTAAATTGTCTCAAATAATACACATTATAAAAATCCGGTCAAAATTGTTCGGAAACGCTCCTTAATTAAAAATATTAAAATTCACTAGGAGATCCTAATTTTTCCTCAGAAACAGTAACGATCAAAAACACTTTTACATTGGTCTTGAAATAACCGCTTACGAGCAAGCTTAAACCGATACGATAGTTAAAACTTTCACATTGGTGCCACTACCACTGAAAGTGTTATAAATTATTGTTAAGAATTTTTTCTTACAAAATTTAAACTCTCTGCAAAAATAGATGAAACTTTTCATTAGTTTTTAAATGTAGGACTTCTTAAAATTGAGGCAGAAAACCCAAATCTCCCGCAAAGAATAGAAACCGACTCACAAGCCGATTTTGAAGTCGACTGAAGACAAATAGAGAAAAAAGAACAAAGAGATTTCGGAGTAGGATTTTACTGAAGTAAATGATAAGCGCTTTAAAGTAAAGATATGAAGGAGGTAGACGACAAAAATAAAATGAACAAAAATATCATTTACACAATAATATTCCAGCTTTTTCGAATTCTTATTTAAACTTTTTACTCATATTGGTAGTAATTAGGAGATCTAACGCCTCTATGGTAAAAAAGAAAAATAAGAGATAAATTTTCTTATGTCCTTCTGTCTATTGACAAAATACTTATCGTACTTTTTCTTCCAACAAACACAATCTTTTAAAAAACTGGGAGCGAAGTAGTTTTTATTTATTTCATTTAAATTTCTTTTCTCATTAGAGTTTTAAAGACGTTTGTCAAGTGTTTTATAAAACTTAAGCAAATTACGGGTGGGGAAGAGAGAATCGTTTTTGTGTTCTGTACTCGGGGACACGCTTTGTTGAAATTTTCTTTGCAAACATTTAAAAGCGAACAATAACACAACTAATGAAATGTTGCCGACAACATGATCGCCAGTGTAAACGCCAATGAAAAAAATAGATAATTCCAAATGTTTTTTTTTTCCAAATGTTCGTCCGTCTAAACTCGGACTTAGATTTTTTAAAAATCTAATATGCATGCAAAAAGTAGGAAGGTGTGTGTTTTAAAATAAAACATGTGACATATTTCGTGGAAGGTCTGTCCAATTTATCATAAAATATTCGTTTCTGTAAGACCAGAGTTGCATTTTGAGTTAGTTAGTTGCATAACTTATTTATTTAAGCCAGAAAAAAAGTAAATAAAATTTAAACAATTACTACTCCAACAGTTTCGCCACTTTATTTCAAATCTTTATTCACAATTAATTTAATAATTTGTTTAAAAAATACTCCTTGATTTAGTGACAGCCAGCCTCAAGAATATAAAAGTGTCTTAAACTCCATTAAATTCCCACAAATTACTGTCAAAACAAAGACCTGCCTTGTTCGTCTGCCACTGGTTGGTGTGTGTGTGATGTGGTAAATATGTGGGTGCATGTGAATATTTGAAGATTTTATATGTTAAAACGAATAAACACATTTTCATTATGTAAACAAATACTTAAACTCCCTCTATTCTAACTCCCTCTCTCTAGCTGTTTTTCCTCTTGTCTTACTATTATCTCCTCATCATTTACGTATGTATTTATATACGTATGTGTGTTTATATTATTTTGTAACGACCATATATCAACAACATAAACTCTTTATCATGGTTAAAGTGTCTTCCTTTTGTCTAAATACTTATACACAATGAAGCCTTACACACACTTGTGCAGAGAAGTAAACAAACAAACAAAATATAAATTTAAGAATGAAACATCTTCATGTCACAACAAGATGTTTTCAAACGCCTCAACATGTTGCTTAAAGAGATGTTATGTAAATGTATGTAAGACAGCAAGTAATCTGGCTGACATACGCACACACATACACACATATGCAGTTAGAAATACAGGCATACATATACTCATACTTAAACTACATTTACCATTTTTTGTTAGTTCATTTCTGTTAAGTGTCAAAATAAAGTTTTTCTTTTTCATATTTTCTACACTCAAAAATCAATTGTCCTGGAATTCTAGTAAGCAGTTACTGGGCTGATTTCTTATCATGAGTCAAAAGCTGTTTAATTTCTACTGTAACCAAAAATATTTTATTTTATCTCCTTACACAGTCTTTTGCTAATCAACTCCCTTACTGCAAAAATTATATCGTAACACAATTGTATTGCACCAAAATTTTAAGGAATGAAGAGAGGCAGGTGCCCTCAAAAAGCATATTTATTATTGCTATTTTCTGTTGAATTTATGAAAAAAAAACTGGGTAAAAAATTAAAGCAAACACCAATAGAAGCTTTTAGTGATGACTTACCGCTGCAGCTATACGAATTTATATCAGTAGTTCCCATTATTTAGTTTTGTACGATAGTAATTTTTTTAAATATCAATGGCAAATATGAACAAAAAAGGTACCGTTCACTCATTATTTTGACCTTTATATTGTCAAAAAAAAAAACTCAATTTCTTCAACTTCTTTCTGCTTTTATCGATAAATTTAGTACTCTGTTGCTTTTTTTTTTAATAATATTTTATTTCACACAATTTTGTTGATCTTCACATATCGGGGCACTGATCCGCTTCAAATTGTTTATTCAAGCGAATAATTTAGTGTATTGATCAGGCGATATCATCTGGTATTATATTCCAAAGGAAATCTATACTTTATACAATTTATCCGTTTGAAAGGACGTCAATATTTTCTAATTAATCACTATATAACCTTGCAAGTATAAGCTATTCAAAACATAAAACGGGACACGGAATAAAATGACAAAGGTAGATAGGCCCACGAACTTATTCCAGATGTGGTTTATGGCAAATTGACTGCTTAATACCTTCGGTAGAAAAAATTGCCATTTTAATCAACTGTATGCTGGGCAGCAACAAAAATTTTCAACTGATAGACCTTTATTTTTTCAACTACGGGAGAGGTACGCAGTAAATTCACTCTATCATGAAGTAATGCGAAAGCGGTGGTTAAGCGGTGGTGGCACGCTTCGACTTTGTTTTAAATAACAAACTAACATACATACATACATACAAACATAAATACATACATACATACATACAAACATAAATACATACATACATACATACATACATACATACATGCATACAAACATACATACATACATACATACATTCATACATACATATATACATACTTACATACATACATACATACATACATACATACATACATACATACATACATACATACATACATACATACATACTTACATACATTAATACAAAAAACAACCATCCATCAATCAGCACATACGCATATACATAAATACATGCATCGTTTAACTCGTTCTTACACTTTTCCACCAATTAATGTTAGAAAATTTAATGACTGTCAATTTATTATTAAATTTACCGCCATTTTTAACGAATTTCCAAAATATTCTGTTAAATAAATCCTTTTACTTTACAAACACTTTTTAAAATTATTTCCTCTCTTTCGAATTCAAATGCCACCAATTTAAAGTGAAGAACCATTGACATTATTGTTGACATTGGCACTTGAGTGTTTAATTTTTTATTTTTGTTTATAAAATAAAAGTTTCCGCTTCTGCCGCATTAATATTGTATAGAAAATTTTCTTTGTTATTGTTCTACAGTTATTTTCTTTTTTTAAGGAATTTTTTATAGAAAAACAGTTAACAACAAGTTTTAAAAATAAAGCAAAAGAATTGAAGAGGAATACTTAAGTTGCAAAAGTACATAAAAACTATAATTATAAAAGTAATAAGACGCGAGTTTAAAAGGGTTCTTCAATCAAAGCGACTATATTTTTAACTTGAGGTAAACTAAACTATTTATATTTAGAAAGCATTTGAGTGTGCAATCATTTTTTTTTTTTTTTTGTTTTTGCAGAAAATGGGTGGTAACGAAAAAAATAGACTTAGCACAAGAGCATAAAATTTGTTTTTTTTTTTTTTTTTTTGGTTAAGTTTTTTAAAGTTTAATGTCTTTCTTATGTTCTTCTTAAGACTCTAACGCAGTAAAAGTATTAATTTAATTAGGTGATGTTAATATTTTGAGTGTTTCATTAAAGCTAGAGCAGTATTACATTATCAATTATCCTAGCGAACGAACAAAAAACTAGAAGAACATATTTAAGTTCAGTACAAAAATACAAGTTTCATTTGCTTCTTTATTAATCACTTTAGAAACATAATTTTTATTTTAAAAACAAATAAACATTATAGATGGCAAACCTATGTATCTACAGCTAATCTCTAACGGCAAAAAAATCGTTAGGAAATCATGAATAACACACATATAAACTGTACCCTCGAACCAACTGCTATGTTCTATGTTTTACTTAAACTTTAAAAATATCGTTCAAGCAACTTCTCACAAACAATTTAAATAAAGACAAAAATTAAAAGTTAAGCAAAAATAACAATAATCAACAAATGATTTAATTCTTCTTTATCCACTATATATGGCTGACTTTATTTTGGCTCTTTTGTACAGTTAAAGATGAAAAATAAAATAAAAACAACAAATAAAATATCACACCATAATTTATTTTTGTACGGGCACTTGCAAATTAATAAATACAAATAAACCAGTTGCTGATTGATACTCATATCAAACAGACGTGTTTAAAACAAATATCAGCTGATACAAACGTGTAACAAATAAAATATTAAAAATTAAAATTTTTTACTCTTAGTCTGGTCAACCATGACTTCAAAACGTAAAAAGTTTTGGGGTAACAATCCCAAGTTTAAGCAGATGAAAGCTTCCAACCAGTCTGCTAATCGATTCGAAGAACTTTCTGATCTAGAAGAATTAAATTCTGAAGAAGGTGAACCAAGAACTTTCTCGGTTAAAGTTCCACCTATAGTTGTGGATTCCAGTCATAGTTTTTCTAGCATTATTATGCTATTAGGAGATAAATGTAAATTCAAAAGAATGTCGGTCGGCACAAAAGTCATGCCAAATTCGCTAGTTCTTTATGAAGAAGCCTTAAGACTTCTAAAAGAAAAAAACATAATGTATTACACACACCCAGTAAAAGACCAAAATAAGTTTAAAATGGTTCTATTTGGACTTCCACAAATAGACATAAAAACTATTCTTGAAGAATTTAAACAAACCTATAACATTGAGCCAATCAACATTAAGGAAATTATTACAAAGAGAACCACCCCAGACAATGCAATATTTATGCTAGAGTTTAACAAAAACCAAATCTCTAAGCGGGAAGTCTTAAAAATTAGGTATTTCCATAGTATCGCAATTCATTGGAGAAATCCATTACGAAGATCTAAAGGTCCGACGCAATGTTCTAAGTGTGCGATGTTTGGCCACGGATCGGCAAACTGCCATAGAAAAAATAACTGTATTGGTTGTGGCAGTCCACACGATTACTCGACTTGCCCACTAAACAAAAAGACGTTTGAAGGTCCAGTGGTATACAAATGTTTTAATTGTGCTAAAAACAACCTCAAAAATGTTAACCATCGAGCAGATGACATTCGTTGTCCGTGCAGGCGTGAATACCTGGACATTCGACAAAAAGTGTCAAGAAACCAGCAAAAAGTAAGTTCTAATAAATTTAGATCAGAGTTCAATTTCTCCCCGGAAGATTTTCCTTCTATGAGCAATAATACTCAAAGACCGAATATTTCGTGGCCAAACGATATAAGTTTTCACGAAAATTCCATGCGTCTACCGATGAGCACATCGTCTAATAGAAAGGATGATGATTTATCGAATGAAAAAATTTTGGAAATATATTTCGAGGCTCTCGAAGCACTTGAAAAATGTAAAACTAAGTTTGACAAAATGAGGGTTCTCGGTAATATGCTCAAATATGTCATATAATCAAGAAATAATAACAAGGATCCGTGTTATGCACTTTAATGCTCAAGGCATAACAAATATTTCTGCCATACACCAACTACAACAAGTTTTGATAGAAAAGCAAATTGATTTAATATTTATTAATGAAACGTTTTTAAAATCACACAACAAATTTAAGATTCCGAACTACAAAGTTTACAGAGGTGATAGACAAACCCATGGAGGAGGGGTACTGATAGCTATTAAAAATTCAATTCCACACCGACTTGCACCTAGAATTAACACAATGAAAATTGAAAACATATCTATTATCTTAGAAATAAATGGTCGACCAATACAGTTTACTTCAGCCTACAATGCATACAATAGCCAACATCTATCGGCTGATCTCGACAAAATCACTAACTCTTCATCTGAGTATTTCATTTTAGGTGATTTTAATGCCCATCACACTAGTTGGAACTGTTTTAGAAACAACACTGCAGGCTTGTCTTTATACAACCACCAACTGCAAAACAACTATTATGTCTGTTCCCCAATTGGATTCACACGTTTTGGCCAGAGTGTACATCCAACACGGCCATCCACAATCGATCTCATTATTACAAACTCCACATTAAATATGTCAACAATTGAAACACATCCTGGTGTACTTAATTCCGACCACGTCCCGATTTCCTGTGAGATCTACGGAACTTTAATTACAAAAAATTTGCTGGTGCCACTATATAACTCTGCAAACTGGAATGAAATTTCTGATTCGGTTGACAGACAGATTAGAATGTTAGAACCTGTAAATATTACAAACATGAATATAGACAAGTATATTAATGATATCACTCACATAGTAGTCGATGCATCCAAAAGAGTTCCACTTGGCAAAAAGAAAACTTGGCAAAACAAACTATCCCAGTTAAGTTTATACTTAATTGGACAGAGAAAAAGGTTCAAACGTAAGCTACAAAGATGTTACCTGTCCGACGAAAGGCTGCGTATTTTAAGTATTTTAAACCAATTGAATTTATTGATAAATCAAAACATTTCGATCGACAGAAATAACGAGTGGAATAATTTCTTGCAAACATTACCATATGGTAAACAAAAATTTTGGCGCATCACAAAGGCAATAAAAGGAAAAAGTAACGCCGTTAGTAATTTATCAGTTGACGGAAACATAGTATGTAATAACTCAGAAAAGGCGAACCGCATTGCTGACGTTTTCGAGCACTCTAATACAATAACAAACAGTTTGGTCTCAACTGTTGATAGTGACGTAAACAAACACATCAGGTGGATAGATATGCAACCGATAAACAATATCAATAATTACTTAACTAGTACAGAAGAGTTAAAAACTATAACGAAAACAATGAAAAATAAAAAAGCTCCAGGAAAAGATGGCATCAAGCCGATTATATTAAAAAAAATGCCTGATAAATTTTTCGAAATTCTTTGCAAAATTTTTAACTGGTGTCTGCTCAATGGATACTTTCCTAAGCAGTTGAAAGAGGCAATAGTTATACCCATTTTAAAGCCTGGTAAAGACAAAAGTTTACCACAAAGCTATCGTCCAATTAGCATGCTGAATGTTCTCGATAAAATATTCGAAAAAATGATATTGAGTAGATTACAAGACTTCACTGAAAGACACGACATTTTAAATACTGAGCAATTCGGTTTTAGGAGAGAGCACTCAACTATTCATCAGATCAAAAGAGTTGTAAATATAATCAATAGAAACAAGATTTCCCGAAAGAGCACCGGGATAATATTACTAGATATTGAAAAAGCCTTTGATTCCATCTGGCATGACGGCTTAATATATAAGCTAAATAAATTAAATTACCCGATATATCTACAAAAAATTGTAAGAAGCTTTCTATCTGATAGATTATTTGAAGTTCGAGTGGAAGGAGAAGTTTCTACCCAAAGAAGTATTCCGGCCGGTGTACCGCAAGGCTCAATATTATCGCCAACATTATATTCTATTTTTATATCTGATTTTAAAATACCAAGAGAACAGTCTGTTGCATTTTACGCTGACGACTCTGCAATTATTGCCTCTGGAAAAGTGTCAAATGCCATTATAAAAAAGATGAATATAGGTTTATTGAGTTCTCAAAAGTATTTCAGCAAATGGAAAATAAAAATCAACCAACTTAAAACACAGGCCATTTTGCTTCCATTTAATAAATCACCAAAAAGAGTTCCCAGTATAGCTCTTACTGCTGAAGGAAACATCATTCCGTTACAAGACTCTGTTAAATACCTAGGTGTCATATTGGACAAAAAATTAACATTTAAAAAGCATATTTTTAACACATGTGACAAGGCCTTGAAGTGCGGTAGAGCACTGTTACCACTTTTGAACAGAAAATCAAAACTCGATTCTAAAAATAAACTGCTATTGTATAAAATGTGTGTTCTTCCCATAATGCCATACGGATGTGAAGTTTGGTATCATAATAGCGCCAAAACCTATATTAAGAAACTTCAAACCATTCAAAATAAGAATTTAAAAGCCGTTTTTAATCTACCCCGCAGATTTTCCACGAGCCGTCTACACAGAGAGTTTAAGCAAAAAATGCTGAATGACGTTTTTAGTACAAAAACAATAAGATTTGAAGATAGGTGCAGATCTTCAAGTTTTGCAGTAATAAGAAATTTAGTTAATTAACCCTTCTTCACAACCTCTGTGAAGAGGTTTCTGAAGGGGGTAAATCAAAAATTTCTTAAAAATACCATAGGTTTTTTCTATCTTTTTTACCTTGCATTGTTCAATTTTATTTAGCAGACATTTTTTTTAATCTTCTTTGTTTTAATTGTTGTAATACATTATGTAAAATCTCAAATTTATGTGTATTAAAATTAAGAACAATTTTAAACTGATTTGTTGATAGTCAATAAAAAAAAAAAAAAAAAAAAAAAAAAAAAAAAAAATACAAATAAACCACGGGGATATTAAATTAAATTTATTAATTAAAAAAACTGTTTATATTTAAATATAATATTTCGACTAGTAAAATAGAGAGTAAAATTATTCGATTAATATCAAACAAACAGTCGAATAATCGAATAATTTTTTAACATAATACAAAATTGAAAAATACAGAAAAAAGTTGCACACTAAAAACGAAGCGTAATTTCCCAAGATAAAAATTGTCATCATTAAGCCTTTTATTGCAAAAACTAAAATTCTATAAATTAATTTTTAGCGTTAATAAAATTGCGAATTTATTGCTGCTAACCGATTAATAAAAATCTTTGTTAATGAAATTTAACTTGAACAATATTAGAAATATTGCATTCGGTAATTTGCATACTCAAAGTCAATTAATTTAAAAGGTTTGTAGAGCATATAATTTTTGTCTTGTTTTCATAAACTGTTGACCTGTTGACCTGTTTCGGCGAAGAAAATTCTTTTTTAGGTTCATTATTTTATTTCTAAAATAACTATGCGCTTTTCTTTCATCTACAAAAATATTAATTCAATCACGAAAGTAATAAAAAATGGATCAAAATCTAACATTTATAAATAATATTTTTCGCTGCACAGTAGGGTGTTTAAGAAAATATATGTAGTCTTAAAATTAGTGATGTAATTTTTTAGAGCGTGATAGTATTAATGCTTCTTATTTTAAAACCGCCTTTTATTTTTCTCCATGCATTAGCATATGGGCTGCTGCATTCAAGTATTTCGTAAAATCCTGCATTAAATTCTGTTGGTGTCTAATATCTTCTGTTGTCTTTGCTAAACGTCAGCGTACATTTGTAACGAATTTTTCTTTCTTAAAATTTTTTTAAATTAAAACAAATTTAAATTAATTTCTTACTATTCCTCAATATTTAACTCTGTTGATGTAAACTCACAATGCTCTTTGTTCTTGATGATTGGATGAAATCCAACCGTGTCAATTTAGGAAGGTCTCTTCATGACATTGCTTTTTCTGTCTTTAAAACAAATTCTACTAATAAAAACTGGCAAACCTATTGTAAACTTCGTAATAGGAGACTTCTCTTAAGTCTCACTGACTCAATCAGGAGCCATATCAATAGCGATGAGCTATGTGTTCTTATTTCCTTAGATTTGTCTAAGGCTTTTAACTCAATCGATTTTAACAAAATGATCTATAAACTTTTAAATGAATTTTATTTTTCTAGTACTGCGTGTAAGCCACTATTGTCCTATTTGACTGGGAGAACCCAATTTGTTGCTGTTAATAATTCTGTTTCGAATATGCTTCCCCTTACCTCTGGTGTTCATCAAGGTTCGGTTTTAGGTCCTCTTTTATTTACACTTTATATAAACAACCTCTCCTCAGTATTTAACCCTATAAACTGCACTCCTCTCGTCTTTGCTGATAATATTTTCCTCTTGTATAAAGGTTGTAGAATGTGAAATGAATCCTTTGCGCGGGACACGAACTCATTTCTTGGACGGGTCTTAGCTTGGACTCAAGATATTTCTCTGGTTGTGAATTAAGCTAAGACAAAAGCAATGAAATTTGGGCTTGCACTGCGTCTTAATTTTGATATTGATTTATTCCTTGGAAATGATAGAATCCAAATCGTTGATCGCCATAAATGCCTGGTCATTGTTCTGAATAATAAGTTATCTTTCTGTAGCCACATTGATGTTTTATCGGGCAGAATTTGGTCTTCGCTACGCCACCTTTACTGCACAAATATATACATGCCCTTACATGTTAAAAAAGGATTGGCTCATGTAATTTTAATGTCGCAAGTTATCTATGGTTTGGAAGTCATTTCTGTGACGGCTGCATATCTTATTGCAAGACTTAAACGTTTAACTAATTCTATTGTTAGGTTTATTTATAAAGTAAGGCGTAGTGAACATATTTCGGGATTTGTTAAAAGCTTTCTAGGTTGTTCATTTGAACATTTTATTCAATTTCGTTGTCTACTTACTTTTTTTTTAATTGTGAATAGTGGAAACTCCCATCAATTTGCAATGCTTGTTTATTCTCGCCTCGCCGTAGAAATCCTCACCTGATATTTCCCAGAGTTTTTAAATCTAGCTTTTCCAGATCTTTTTTTATTAGAATTATTCGTAGCTGGAATACGTTACCATTGGAGTTACGTACTTTTACCCATTCAAATAATGTTTTTGGACTTAAACTCATTAAGCATTTCACCTATGATGGGAATTAAACAATTAGGATAATAATGGTATCTTCCTAACTGGGACCTTCTCTATTATTCCTTTCTTAATGATTGCTGTCTCTATGTAACTTTAATTTGTGACTTTAATTTAATTAATTACAGTTTTATAATTAATTTTAGTATTTTATTTTATTAACTCACGTCATTCTGTGAGCTAAGCTGTTATTGAAATTACTTAGGTGTTATAACATGTAATATTTGATTGGCAATGAAGGATTTTTAATTACAAACTTTACAATAAATGAATAATTTAATTTATTTTATTTGTGCTTGATTCCTTCAAATATAAATATTTCATGATATTCTCATGAAATATTTATTATTTTAATGAAATGTATTACTGCGGGGAAAGCATATCCATATGGCCATTTCACTACTGCTCAAATAGCTCATCAGTGGATTTTACCCAAATTTTGTGTAGAAAAATAGAAAGTCTTATATCAAATGCCAAATTGATTAAATGAGAACTTCATTGAATCAATAAGACAAAAGACAATAACAACTCAAAAATGTTCTATACAAAAACACAGCAAACATTCAGTAACTATTTTTATTTTTTCTTTCATTTTTCTACATAAGGGATCCCAAACATGAAAACAATTTTTATTAATAAGCAACGTGCACATGCAAATATATCAATTTTAAAAGATACCGAATAATAAATTTTCATGTTAATAAATAAATAATAATATCAAACAGTTGAGCTAATAATTTAAAAAAAAAATAAAATAAAATATTAACAAATATTTTTTTTTTTGGTCGTAAAAAAATAAAATTCATTTTTGCGTAAAAAGTACATCCGTACCGAATATTAATTTTTTGAGTCCTAAGATAAATTATTATATAATTAATATATTGCAACAAAGGAATTAATCCAAAAATGTTTTAAGAAATTAAAAGCTAAACAGCGTATATTTGGGAATTATTAAAACGATTTTGTGAAATAAAAGCATTAACATTAATACCTTTTTCTCTTAACTGTTTTGTTTTCTAAGGCGAAGTTTTAAGGATTTTTTTATTCTTCTTATAAACTTTTAACATTTTAACAGAAAATAGTTTTAATAAACAAATTTTAGACAAACATAAAAGTTTTTTGTTTTTTTTTTAACTCTAAATTAATAAAATTCAAAAAATGTTTTGCATACATCAATAATGTCCTGCTTAAAGCATTAATGTCTTAATATCGTCTGAAAAGTTAATGAAAGTAGTTTAGATGCTTTTGCTTTTTTTCTTATTCATTTTTTAATTCCTCAACTACACCGTATGATTAATAATAATTGCATAACGACAAAAATATTAATCATACGCCACTTTATAAATTTCACTTCAAATTCAGGGCATAATTTTGTTTTAATACGATTATTTAAGGTCGAAAGTTTTTTATTTAACTTTAAAAATCCCTACATGTTGCTTTTGCTAATTTTTTATTAATATATAAAAAGTTTTCAAAACTCCTCCCACTTTGGCATGAAGCAGTCATTTAGGCAAGAAGTTATAGGCAACCTCCGGTGCAGAATGAATACAGAAGTTCAGTTTTGTGAGTTTGTTTTTTACAACACGTTGAAAAAAGGCGTTTCCTTTTTTTACTAAACATTTTTTTTACACATTTAAGCTCCGCCTTTTTGGCATCATCTAGTATTTGTAAATTTATGTGTTGAGTGGCAAAAGTAGTTTTTATACTTTCGTTTCGTGTTTTGTTTTCTTGCTGAGTTTTTTATTTGTTGCAACTTGATTAATGTCTCTATAGAGATCAAATTGCTAAAATACGATAAGAACAACAAACAAATAAATTTAAGTGATTTAGAACCTACAGGTTAAACTTAATGTAAATATAGAAAAAAATATTAGGTGAAGCGTAAAAGGATATTTTAAAACAGTTTAAATATTTTTAAACTATTATTAGTAAGGATCAAAGTTTGCTAAAATTTAGTAAAAGAGATATTTATAATTATGTTATTATGTAACATTTAGCTAATTAACATTTATAAAATTAATATTTAAAGAAATGAACTTAAGCCTGATAAAAATTATATCTTAATTAAATAGCTTTTTCTTAAACAATTAAACAAAGTAACAAATATGTATGTCATTTCATATGTATTTATTTATTTATTTATAGTCGTACTTGATACTTATTATTGGTCAGGCTCAAGTTCATAATTTTTTATTTATAACTTTTTATCAAAGAAAATTTCTAGGCAAAATTGTAGGTTTTAAATTCGTAGGTAAATTTAAAATCTTTACATGATTTTTTGAAACGTATTGATCGTAAAGTTCTACTGCCATACTCATAAAAAAAATACTTTGAAACATGTTTTATTACAAATTGTTCATACAAATTTGTTCTAAAATACATTTTAAATCTTAAATTAAATTACACCACGGAATATTTATTTAAATTAATTATTTATTATTTTTTAATAATATTTATTTTAGTTTATTTAAAATATTGTGAGAACTTTCGGGAAAAGTTAAGTAAGCGGTAGCGAAATGACCATTAACACGTGCTTTCACCCTCAGTAATCAATATCGGTTATTTAAAATATTTAATCGTGGTAAAAAATAGCACAATATTTTTAAAAATATAAAAGATAAATTAATTTCAAATCTGTTTTAATATTTTTTAAATGCCGCAGCCTATTTTTAACCGACTTCAAAAAAAGGAGGAGGTTACAATTTGTCTGAATTTTGCTTTTTTTAATGTTTGTGCCTGCAGAACTTAGTTATTTCTGGACCAATTATAAATTTTTTTGTAATTCAATAGATTGTGCTCACAGATTAGTCCCGCTTTGAAACAGTTCCGAATCTTAAATATAAAAGGGTATCCCAATACAATATACATATTTTTTACATATATTATGAAATGTAAAGGGTACTTCTTTAAAATATAAAATAACTGCATGTTACTATAGCTTCCAATAACAAAAAGTAATAAAAATATATATTTGAAAGTTAAAAGGTGTACACATAGGTGACGTAAATTAATCTATATGCTTGCAAATTGGACAAAATGTCGATTTCACTGGCGGTTATAGTATAAAGTATTAATATTTAAAATTAAATATTAAAGGGTGCCCCAATAACTATTATTTATTACAATTATACAAATAAAAATTGTATGCTATTGCCTGTGCAATAGCATCACACTCAATTAAAACTATATAAAAGTTAATATTTCTTTTTTCAAATACATGGCCACTCTAGCAAGATACATATGTTCACAAAAAAAAAAAAAAAACAAATTAATTTATAAATAATTTTGTAGTTGTAATTGAGTTTGAGTCGAAGAATTTACGCAAACATGGCTGAATGTGGAATTCGTAGTGCTGTGCGAAATTCGTCGTTCGTCCCAATTGTGTTTATTATATAAGTTGTCATACCTGCCCTTCTTAACTTAAATTAAATTTTATTAAAATCGATGTACCAATGTTTCACCTTTTCCTCTTATCAGGGTACTAGCTCTGAAAAAAATTTGGCGTATTAAAATCGGCTTTGATTTTTAATCGGTTTTAAAGGAAAAAAAAATGCGAAAAAGGAGGAAGCTTTTCTCCTCTCCTGGTCCGCTATTTACAAATACCCTATTTTATTATGTACATGTGTTTAAATTTTTTTAACGGTACAGTCTTTTAGTAGCGATTGACACAACTACCAACAAACAAACATCCAAATAAATATTTAAAACCACTAAATTTTAATTTTAAGAAAATTTTAAAGGACTCACTGACACTAAACTCGTGTTCAGTGCTAGTAAATTATATAATTATTTCTTAAATCTACTGGTATGTATATGTATTCATAAAATATTATTATAAATTTAAAATATATCTTAGGACAAATTTGTATGGACATTTTGTCATAAAACACATTTTAAATTAACTTATTTTTTATGAATATGGCAGGTAAATATCTAAACAAAATTATTTGTTTAATTTATTATTTGAATTAATCACAAACTGCTCTAATAAACCTGCGATTATCAAAACTCAAGGCTTCCTACAATTTATAGATTACTACTAATGGATAAACTCCTAGCTTCTTTATTGCTTCCATGGTTATCTATAGGAAAACACCAGTTGTTACAATTATCATCACGTATGATAAACAACTTCTCCATTGACTGGGACAGCTTTTGGTTTTAATTTATTGTATGAATCTTTTTTTTTTATTGAAGCCATGGAGTTTAATTAGCTAAATATAGAGAATTTTACACACATTGTCATGTTTTATTTTGTACTAGCAGTGCCCACAACTTCGTCTGCGTATTCTGTATTGGAACAAAGGTTCTAAGGACCTCCTCACAAAATTTTGTTCAAATCCATACAGTAGTTTTACGTAATGCGAACACAGACAGACATACAAAAATTTCAAAAGTATATCGATGACTATGTACACCAACAATAAATATTTCCAAAAATATTTTATTAACAGAAATGCCCCCGTTAATGTTTTATTATATGTATAGATGAAGTTAAAATATGAAGTTTTAAGTGTTCTACAGCTAACTAAGGGATGGTGAAGAGTTTTTTGCTTCTTTTTTCATATTATGCACTTTTTGTCGTCGAGATTGATGATGATGATGTATTTGCGATAGATTTCGGTTGCGACGACTTGGTCGTAAATAGCTAAAAAACTTTGCTCATAGAGCCCTAGAAATGCTTCAGGCCTAAAGTATTTTGATATTAATAGGCGTACAGTTTTAGTCGGTTGGAATCATAGCTTGATTAGTTTGTGACATAGCCGATTTAGCCGATATTGATTCGAACTTTTGATTGAACTCTAAGACTGATTACATCTGTTTTCGGTAAACTCTGTTCGATTGGGATTATCTGATGAATTATATATTATTATTATCAGCAGAGTATCTGACAATGGGTTTTACATACATATTAAAAGCAGTTGAGATGCTTTTTAAATTTAAACCATTCCATTCACCGAAGTCCGTCTCTGCAGTAGTAAAGAACTAGATTGCTTGTCGGTCTTTACTACATTTGCTTTGTATTGTATGCGAATTACTTACTATTTTTGTATGTAAATAATTGCATACATATTGTATGCATAAAAAATTTCTTATTTTAAACTTTTAAATCATTTAATATAAGTTCTTAATATTTTTTTAATTTTGTTTAAATCGAATGTGCTACAAAATAAGGAGATCAATTTTAAACCAATTACTTTTGCTTTGACAACAATTTGGAATTTTGTCTGTAAAAATATTGTAAAATCTAAAAACCCTTCATTCGGGACAAAATTTTGGGCTTTTGAAATTTTGCCCCGAGTAATTTTGACTGTTTTGCATGCGTTTTTATCTAAACCAATGAGTTCAAATGGAAAGAAATACCCTTTGGTGTTGCTATCAACGATTTTATATCCCTCTTCAACCACTGTGATTTTTTGCACCAATTTTGTATTAAAAGGTGGTTTGACTTATTTAACCAAGGGTTAGCAGCAAGCAAGAAGACTAATAAAGAAAACAAAAATAAATCTTTAAGTTGTAAGTGGACTTTGTCCAATCATATTAATACTGATATATTAGAACTATTCCTCATATTTTTATTTACAAAATTAGTTGGTTAAATAGATAAAAACGTAAAAATTGCTGATAAATCTGCTAGTGTCTTATATTTCCCATTTTCTTAAAAATTAACACAAAAATTTGTAGGTAATTTTTATTTTTTATAAAAATTAGAAATTAAAATAGAAACGTGAACTCAAGCCGAATTAAATTTATTTATTTGTTAAAAATTATCTAATTTATTACAAGCTTGTTGCGTTTTTGGTGCATAATGAGCATTTAATCATCAATTGAACTGATTTCTTTGAAAGTGGTATAAGTCCTTTATTTTATATATTGAAATATTTAAGGGTTTGTGTTTGAATCAATTTTAATCAACTAGAAAGAAGTATTTTATACTACAAACCTTTTTAATTTTATTATGAAATAATAATTACTAAAAATATTTAGAAAAATAAAATAAAAGATATTTTTGGCTTTAAATGGACTTATTCCACTTTAAAAATAATATTTTAGAAGAAATAAAATTAAAATTAGGAGCAAATTTAAGTCCATACTTTTATTGACATAAGCTTTACTAAAATTAAATTTCATGTAAAAGTTAACAGTTAAAATGAAGACACTTCGTCTTTAAATTATGTAATGTTCATTCTTTTTAAACCTCATCCAACATATTTTAAGGCAGCTTAAAATTTATCTGTCCATAGTTTTTCTGTTTAATGTTGTTGCAGGGATTTAGTTGAGATAAAGTCTTTCCTTTTCATTTTTTACGGCAAGCCTTAATTGCATTATAATAGTCTTGTGCAGTGTATAATTGGTCTTTGTCTTTAATGCTGTTTCTACAACTGCAAAATTTTAATAAAACGTATTAGGAATGGACTTATTTCACTTTTAAAAATAGAATTGTACAGCAAAACTGTTTTTGATTATTCTATGTCAAGATAGAACTCTATTGAAATTTTGATTGTAACTATAAAAAGAAGGCGTCTTTTTTGCAAAAGTGGACTTATACTACTTTTAAAAATAATCAGATCATATCCCAAATTAGTTTACAATTTCTCCAACCATAATTTTTTTTATTTGTATTTAATATTCTTTTATATTGCATTAAAATAGTAATTTTTCTTTAATGCTGTTTGTGAATGGACTTATGCCACTTTCAAAAGAAATTCTTGCGCGGTAGAATTGTACGGCAAAACTTTTTTTATTTATTATATTTCAAGATAGAACTCTGTTGAAATAATGATTGTAGTAATGGAGAGAAGGTGTCTTAAGCTGATTAAAATAACCATTAACTTATTTTTTTAAAGACTTACATAGACTGATACAGATAGTATAAATATAATCTAATACAATGTCTGTAATCATACCACAACCCGTATAATATTTTATTTATTTATTTTAGTCTTAGGGGAATAATCCAAACAGGCTTATTAAGTAACATACTTAAACATAACTTATATAAAGTAGTTTATAATAATATTAAATTCTTACATGCTAAATATTGTGCAATATTAATTTAGATTTTGCAATAGAGCATTTTTAATACAAGTTTTTGATGCATTAAAGTCAACAGTACCATTATTAAGCAAATAATTGAAATAATGTAAAGATATAATTTTTGGGCTATTTAGAGCATCATTTCTTTGGTGTAATGCCACAAAAAATAATCTTCATGACGAAATAATAATCTGAAGGGTATATAAAAATTAGTTTTCTGGAAAAGTGCAGGGCAATCAATATTTCCATTTTTCAGTCAAATATAAAAAGCATAGACTGTACTTTGCGTCTTTTTTCCAAGGAATTTAAACCCAGATGTAAGCAACGAGACACGTACGTAGGAGCCGGACAAAGTAAATTAAGGTAAGGCAAAGCAAAATTAATGAAACGTTTCTGTATCTTTTTAATACGATTTATATGAATTTAGATCTTACGTACGTTGAACAAAGAAGTTTAATTGTATACGGGTCAACGAAATCTGCACTATTTCTTTTTATAAATGCAAGCATAGAATAGGCTTTAGGTATAAGCTTATCTAAATAAGGCTTGAAAGTCAATTTGGAATCGAACAAAATACCTAAGTCACTGATTTCATTTGTTTTTGTTATATTATCATTAAAAAATCGATAACTTTAAGATAATGGGATGATTAATCTTGTGTAAGATGCATGAAAACATTTTTGCTCAAGCTTAATGTCAGATTGCTATTGACGCAGTAATCATTTAATCTGTGAAGATCATTTTGCAATTTACAGACATCAACTACTTATACTATGAAATATTTTTAAATCATCAGCAAGGAGAAAAAAATTAGAATATCTAAAACAATGAAAAATATCATTAATGAAAACAGTAAATAGCAAAGGACATAGAATACTTCCTTGAGGAACTCCAGAAGTTTGCTTATAATTAAACGATTGATAAACCTTAATTTGTACTACGCAAATCCTATTACTTAGATAAGATGACAACCAACTATAAAAAGATAAATGAATACCAAATAAAAATAATTTTTTCAACAAAATTTCATGCGAAATTTTATCAAAGGCTTTAGAAAAACCCATATATATATAGTGTCTACTTGAAGCCCTAAATCCATTTTAAGCAATTTATCATTTGCCTAATTGTTAAATATTGTTTGATTGTCATTATTGAAAGGGACAAAAGTGTCAGAGTTATTTGAATAAATTAAGCATTTGCAGTTTTTTTTTACAAATCAAAAAAAGTGTATAACTTCAAGAATTGTGACGTGAACACCCTAAATTGCTTAAAATATAATTTATTTTTTTAAACAATAACAGACCTGAAACTATTTAATAAAAGAATAAACTAAATTAATGTAATTATCATTGTTATTGAAGCGAATACTCAAATAAAACTTTAAAGAAAGACAGAAAAATAATTCACAAACAATTGTAACAAAAACAATCAAATGAAAACAAAAAATGTTTGGTGGTGGTTTTAATTGTGTTTTTTTTTTATAAATAAAATCAAATGCAGATACAAACAAAAAAAACACACGAGCCTTAACTAATGCAAAGGAATTAAATGCCACAACCACAAAATAAAGGGGTAGAAAAAGATTTAAGAAAATAATCTGTTTTAGAAAATCACTGAATACAAAACAAAAAAAAAAAAGAATTAAAAAATATAGCAACAATTTTAATGAAGAAATAAAAAGATGAACAGATATTCATGAAGGAAAATATAATGAAATAAGAAAATTCATTTAAAAACTCTAATAAAAGAAGAGTGTTTGTGTATATGTGTGTGTGCATTAGAGTGTTGCCAAATAATCCACCCACAGTTAAATATAACAAAAGTCGTATTCAAATAATATAAAACAGCACCCTGGGGAACGATAAAAATCATATTAATAAACATTTGCATTTATACGCCTGCCAAACAAATGAAAATTAACTATAGATATTCTGCTCTCTGTCGCAATAACAGCAACAACAAGAACAACAACCACACAATAACATCAACTAAAAAATATTAAAACAAATCTTAACAGAATAGAGCTTTAAAATATAAATGGACCAACAAACAAATGACTGCAAAGACAGACATTAAATCAAACACAATTGTCTTTGATAAGTGAAGTAAAGAAATGCTGTTTAAACAAAAACATTGTTCATATTTAATTAAGATTTTAAATATTTGTTTACGTCACATATTCTCCAGCTGCCGACAACAGGGTTTGTCATAAAATAATAAGGAACTTTTAAATTTAGAATTATAATCGAATTAAAAAAAAAAAACAAATCATGTTAAAATTAAAAAATTATTGGCAAATGCATGAAAAGTTTTGTCCGCTGGGAAGGTATACTACTTTGGTTTCCGCCATTTTGGTAAACATTAGTCTTGACAGTTCATATTTGGCAGTCGTGAAGTAGATACGTGGCAAATTTATTATGGAAAAATATTCGTTAAACGAACGTGTTTTAATCGTTAAAACATTTTATCAAAATCAATCATCCATTACTGTGACGATGAGAAAGTTACGCGAAATTTTTGGTAGAAAAACGTGAAAACAAAACGTTGTATTTATCGTGTAGTGAATAATTTCAAAGAAAGAGGGTTTGTAGGTGGTAGCCCCAAGTGTGGACCACAACGTACTGCAAGATCGACTGAAAATCTTAGTGCTGTTCAAGAAAGTGTTCAAAACAATCTATCAACCTCAATTCAACCCCATGTTCAGGAGCTTGGTGTTCAAAGAATAACTTTGGCCACAATTTTGCGCAAGGATTTGCATTAGAATTCCATTTAAGGTTCAGTTGACACAAGAAATTCTTCCTCAAGATCATTTACACCGCCGTACATATGGCAATAGGATATTGCAGCTCGCCTATGAAAACCCTGATTTTCATGAAAATATCATAATGAGTGACGAGGCTCATTTTCATTTTGGATGAACAGAAAAGTCGGTTCTGGGTAATGGAAAATCCTCAAACTATTCAACAGTCAGCTTGGCATCCAATAAAAGTGACAGTCTATTTTGCGATTTGGCCAGGAGGAATTATTTTACCTTACTTCTTTGAAAATTAAAAGTAACTATGAATGCGGAGCGATATTCCGATATGCCTTAAGCTTGAATAACTTGTGGTTTCAACAACGCGTGCCACATCGCAGACAGGCAAGATTACAATGGAATAGCTGCGAGACCTCTTCCACAGCAAATTATTTTAAGCAATGGTGATGTTGAGATTGCTCAGCACTTTATGTTGTGGGGATATCTAAAAAGCAAGATTTATGCAAACCAACCAGAAACGCTTGAGTAACTCAAACAAAATATTTGTGAAAGAAATAATGAGATACCGGGTACAATGTGTGAGAATGTTATTGAAAATGTGCCTAAAAGGGCTTTCATTTTCGAGGCCAGCAGAGGTGGACATTTATCTTATATTGCATTCCATACATACAAAGATCCATTCTCTTTCATTTAATCAAAAATTATGAACAAATAAAGTAGTAAACCTTCTCGGCGAACACCCTGTTTTAGTTAAAGTTTTTAGTGGAAGTTTTCATTAATAGTCTTCAAAAAATAAACCGCTTCAGAAAGTTACCTTATTTTTATGGAAGCCAATGCAGATCATGCTTAGTTGCGGTAACTTGTCTTTAGTGGTTTAAATGACTTAAGAGTAGCGATTTCGATGTAGATGACAGATGGGGGAGCGCGCCCTTCAGCAAAAGAAGCTAAAATAAAAAAAAGTTTGAAGCTTTACTCACCTAAGTCTCGTGGCAAATACAAAAAGTGCTTGCAAAATTATTGAATCAAACAGCAACTTTTAGACCCTTAAATTCACTCTGATTCGTTTAAAAGAAAGAAAACAAACTATAGCCAAGAGGCGTTGATAAGCAAATAAGAATATCCACAAAGCTGCTAAAAGGACACGAGACGACTTAGATGAATGAAGTATTCAATAAAATAATTAAAACAAAAATTCTTAAAATTACTCTAACAATCCAAAACATGGACACTTAATGCGAATTCCCATTGCGATAAAGAAATGCCCAAAATTCAAATACTTGTTAAGACCAGGATAATCAACTTCAGGAGGACTGCACCGAAAACAATTGATGTATCCACATGTGATCCTCGAAGCTTGCTGATAAAACCTGTAAAGAAATAGTAAAAACAAACGGGCAAGAGAAATTTACTGCAGCTCTCGTAGTTATATACTTTTTTAATATATAAAAAAATATCTGTTTCCGAGCCCTTCTTTATGTATAAATTGGTCAAATTGGTTCATATTCACATTTCTAAGTTTATCCTTACCAACTTCGCAGCATGAGCTTTAGTGTGGTCATATCACTGTCATTCATTTACTGCCACCATGTGTCTTCAAAATTCATTCGATGTGATTTTTATTGCTTCTGAACTAGGGTCAATCTAATTAAATAGAAGGAGTAAGTATTACCTTGAAGCCGTCAATATTCAGAATAACGCAGTTAATCCCGTGCTTAGATGCAGTTGAGACAGTTTAGTCAGTCTGTAATGTTTTCTTCCGATTGATAAATTAAAAGAAATCGGAGAATGATAAAAAAGAAAACAATAATAAAAATATTCAAGGTAGGATAATGTTAATTCAATACCAGTTGGAAGAGGGAAGATAAATCAACTGCCATCTTTTATCAATATGATAATTTTCTTATTTTTCTATTGCAGGACGTATGAATTGAAGGCAGACAATTATCCTTTGTTATATTAATTCGTGACAGATTCTATATATGTTATTGTACAAATTAACACTGTACGGTGACTACACCAGCAAACCCATATAATTTCTGCTTTTATATTTTAAAATCCGACGCAAATATGTTGTACATCGAATTTAACCTGAAAATCATCTTTGTAAATATTCGAATCAATATAAAGAGCTTAAGCCAAAAAAAAATCTTTTACAAATATCGAGAATTCGTGGTATGTTACTGGTGTTGAGAAAAGAACTGTATTTCTTAGGAGTAACTAAAAATATAACTTCATAAGCTCTCCATGGAAAATTAACAAGGAATTATAAGTGATAAATATATTTAGATACATTAAAGGCTTCAGTTATCCGTCGATAAACTTGTCTATACTAGCGAACACAAATTGTAAATTTAATCCGACAAAATAAATGCTTCGGATATTTGTCAACCTCAATTGGTTAAACAAAAGATGATAACTTAATATGATATCTTACTGCGTTTAATTGCCTTATAAAAACATTTAATTACGGCGAAGAATAAGTACGCTTAGCTGGCTTCCCGTTGACTTCGAAAGAATATATATCTCCTCGGCTTTATTTAGTTAATTTTGTTGTAAATAAAGTAAAACACGATCGATTCTTTAATTTTTGTCTCCTTAAATATTTCAACCTTGCATAATTTTTTTTAACGCAATAAACTAAATGAGAATTATAAATTAAAACTCTTCTACAGAAAAATGCTAACTTTGCAGTGGAACGTTACAACGTACAAGCAGAAAAAACATCGTCGTATTAACCCAATTATGATTTCATTGTATGATTGTTTCTCAAAATGTTATTACATTTTTCCCTTTTTTTGGAAAACGTACGGATTCTTTCAAATTCAAATACCACCGTGGCTCACTATAAATTCTGTATTCTTATTTTGAGGCTTTATCTGACTATACTTCTTGATCCTACGGTCTTGTGAATCCGATGGTCTCGTATTTCCCAAACATACCTTATTGTTACAAACGCAGCCATCTACGCTACACTACTGCGTTACCTCGGGGAGACATGAACTACTCGATGCCGTGTTTAGTAACCTTAATCAACCACAGACCACTCCACTACGCCTTTTATGCGAATCAGTCATCCCCTTTATTTATAACCACAACACACGTCTGCCATACACTGTTGTTATGCTGTTACACTTCCCTGCGCTAACCGCTTTCGTTCTTACTTTTTATTATAAAAGGCGACATGACAATTATCTGTTACTCTTATATTAAAATAGATGTCTTCATGAAATTATCTGCCATGGCTTCACACAATAATTGTCTTTTACTTCTTGTGAGGTTTGTACCACTGCTTCCTAATTTTTAATTGCAATTTAAATTTATTAATATCCGTTGTACGCATGTCCGAAGGTGGGCTCGAACTCACGATCCTCTGTTTTTCAGCAAGCACCTCTATCAACGCAGCCATTGAGGTTGCTCAGCTTTTGTTAACTAATTGTGGTATTATTCTATACACACACCATTAGTGGAAGTAACTTATTCACCGCCCTCATACGGACAACAACAACGGGGGCTGCCAGATTTTATTTTGGTAAAATTTTCCTGAAATATTATTATTGAACGTGCTACTGCAGTTTCTATTTTTAGACCTCTGAAAACGTCAAAATTTTAAAAACAAAAAACGATAATACTTAAATCAAAATACAATTCAAAAAAATGTTAGAAAAACATATAGGAATATATTTTTGAATCCAATGACTTTGTGTCGCACCCAAAAGTGGCATAATGTCCATGAACATAATGTCGCTTTGAAAAACGTCATAATTTCCATGAAGACTGTGTCATTTTTAGTACGGACATAGTGTCACTTATGAAAGTGTCATAGTGTCCGCACTTAAAACAACAACGGCTTCGCTTACCAAAGAGTTTTCTATAAACCAGATTCTTACATACAATTCCAAAAGATATAGCTATAATATCCATGAACATTGTGTCACTTTCTGGTGCAACATAAACATTATATCCTTGGACGTTATGACATACTATTGATATTTTTACCCATATAACATTATCTTCTTTTCAGTTCAGTTAACATATAGAAAAATAATATATAATATTTTGTTTATCCTTCTCATAAAGCAAGCTTGACTATTTTTCTTTTTCTAAAATTTTAAGACATATGGAAAAAATATTGAAAGTATTTTCCAAAGTCCAACAGTTCCAACTACGCCTTAGCACAGTTAAAACTAGTTGCGACTTGAAAAATTAAAATTCTTAGCTTCAATTTATATATTTTTCGAGATTAATAAAAAAAAGTTTCTTTAACATTTTCTAACTTAATATCTTCCGTCATTGAAATTTGAAACTTTTTTAAACACACTTTTTTGAACCACCGTTTTAAAGTTTTTAATTTTAATTACACATTCACACAAACGAAATTTGATGAGCTATTTGCGTAAACGTCACCCGCATATGATGAAAATCAATTGACCCTCATCACACGCACACACACAGAAATACTCGACCACACAAAGCTACATACTCTTTATTCACATTTTATAAGAACTCAAAGCACATCAAGCATGTGTGATTAATTGTATGTACGAGTATGTGTGTCTATTTAATTATTACACCCTCTTTTTCCAGTTTATGTCCTTTAGTAGTTTATCTACATATTAGTCCGTCAGTTGTGCCTGTTGTCTGTCCAGTTAATCGTTTGGCTTTCTGTAATTAATACATTTTGCATGTTTGTGACATCATTACGCCACAGGTGTTTGCACTATAATCTTTCTTCAAAAAATCGGTTTAAGAGTGTTATGGGTGTCGAGCTTGGGGTACAAAGAGAAGTAACTTAAAACTTATAAAGGAAGGAATTTAATAAAAGTTAAATCGACACGAAATACAACAAATTGTATTACTTTGGGTTTGTGTTCATAAATATATGATATTTTGTAATTATATATGTTCTTAAGATCAGATTTACATTGTATTAAATTTTATGAAAAAAGTCAATGGCAACGCTGTTTGATACAGACATCGCATGTGTAAAAAAGTTTCAGTTTTTTTTAATTTGTCTTTTAAGAGTGTGATGAAAACCTACGATCAACAGTGAGGGTCATGTGACCGGTCAAATGATCGACAGTGTTATTTTAGTGGAGCTTACTTTATCAAATATCGCACTGCCTTGTTACGAGTAGGGACAATCTGTTGTCCCTAAGTACATTGGTAGCAGATGTGTGTGTAGATAAATTTTAAAATTTTTAGCATTGAGAAAAACCTTTTGATTAGGGATGTGAGTATTTTTCATGTAAACAACGAAAGATTGCAAACCCAAATAAGTGCGATTTTTTCCAAAGATAAAAAATCTAAGAAAAGTACTTTTGAGGAAATACTAGATGGAATGATACCATTTTTAAAAGGAAAGTAAAATAGTTTTCTGTAAGCCGATTTAATTTAAATTAAAGTTCCATATAGAGTGCTATAGGGCTTGTCTCTTTGAAAATTCGAGCTCAGAGTAGAGATATGAGGAAACCAATTTTCGAATCGTTCAAATATACAAATAAGAAAAAATCGATTAACCATCAAACAAAACAATGAATTTTGAAATGTTAAACGTATTGGAGATAAGGATTTTCTGCCTTTATGTATATTAAAAATTCTGTTGCTGAGTTCTTAAATATTTTATATCTCAAAGTACACTTTTGACTTTAAAAATACTTTTAGACCCAAACACCCAGGCAACGCCGGTTGCAATAAGCTAGTATCCTATAATTTTAATTACTTTAGGAAGGCAGTAGTTTTAGCCAGATTTTCTACATTTTTTTTATTTTTCACGTTCATATACGACCTTCAAAAAATTTTCTTACTACGATCACACATGAATGAGTGCGTCTCTTTCGTTTTTAAGCAGTCATGTATGATAATGAATAAATAACTCCATTCTCATTAATGCTGCTTTTCACAAACGAATACGAAGAATTTTTCAGCATCGAAAAGTTCTCATTTATGAGCATTCAAAAATGCATTTAATGAAGTTTCTCATAGATGAGAAAATTTTTTTCTTTTTCGCGGTCATTAACGAACAACAACAAAATCGTCTGTCTGCGATCCCACATAAATGTATGTACAATGTAGTAGCATTGATGAAAGTAAGGGTAAAAAATACAGAAAATGCGTATTATAAAAGACAATATTATAACTAGACTAGGTAAAATTTCTAAGAAATTAACAATAAAGCATACAGAAAACAAAATTTATTAAAAGCTATACAAATGTAATTTTATTAGTATATTATTATACATATGTATGTATTTTTGATTTTTCTGTTATTTAGTTAAAGGAGTACTATAATTGTAACGATATTTAATATGTATAAAAATTTTAACAATTTTTTGTTTAGGATAATTTGTTTAGAGCATATGAAATTGTAAACAAATTGAAAAATAATTCAAATGTGGAATCACTAAGCTATTCACGTTTATTAAGCTGCTATTCCTAATACGAAATACTGATTTCAACGGATACGATAAGCTTAAGCAATTACAACAAATATGTATTTGGTTTTAAAATAACTAGTAGCGTAATGTTTTAAAGGTCACTGAAGAATATAGTAAGCCATTTTATCTCAAAAGTACAATTTTTACATCTGCATATACTCCAAAACAAACAAAACACAAAAATAATTTGTAACATAAAAATATGCGTATATACAAAATCGCGAACGCTTAACGAAAAATCGGTCGAATGAAACGATCTTTTCACCTATGAAAAACTATTAAAATTGTAAATTCTCGTAAGTGAGCTGTTGCGTGAAAAAAAATATTTTCTCATTTTCACTTTTGAATAGAAAGAAAAATAATTATATCAATATATTCATAAATGAAAAAACTAAAATAATTTTTTGCCTCTCACACATTTATGAAAAGAAGCAACAAAAACTAAAATGTGTCACTGCTCTCTCATGTGTGAAATGTAAGATGTGAGAGAGAATGTCGGAATGACCTCCTCATTTATTTTCAGTTACGTTACAGCAGCAATCCTCCTAAATATTTAAAATTAACTAGCGTTAAAATAGGAAGGTTACCAACAGGAAGATTTACTAATGACCTTTTAAAACTTGCAGACCTCCCATGTTCCAAGGAAGTTCTTACGTATAATTTCATATCACCTGATCCTTTCTTGCTTTACATCAACAAAAATTTATTTGCAAAAAAAAAAAAAAATAAATCAAAGTGTAATCAAAGTAATGAGAGATAAAATTGTGAGAGAGTTTTTGCTAGGAAAATTTTTATTAGCAAGAATTAATCAGATACCTGTTGTGCTTTTTTTACAAAATAACGTTTTAAGGAAAATTGTCCGAAAAAAAATCTTTTTTAATATTTAAGAAAATGTGAGTATTTTTTAACTAAAAAACAAACAAAAAATCTTATTTAGTTGCTTGTTTTTTTATGCAAATAGCATATTAACCGGCGGTGAAACGTTTTCTACTACAATTTCAGTGTCAAAATTGTAAAGAAAATTTTAAATACACAGATATTTATACATCTTAGATTGCTTTTAATTACTTATTTAAAAATGTTTAAAGCCAACGACTACAAACAAATATTTTTATAAAAAAAATTAAAATGATCCATAAGGCATTAGTAAATATTCTAATAAATTGAAACATAAATAGTATATAACTTTTTTAATGCAATAGTCAAAAATAGAGTATATTTTAAGTTTAACCGGCTTTAACTGGCTTTAACTGCCTTAAAAGCAACTTCATTTCTTTGTTATTCTCTCTGTAACTCGTGTTGTACATTTGTTTTACTTTTACGAATCTATAGTACACGAAACGAGCACTTCAAAGGAAACGACAAGTGTACTTTATTTAGGACTATGATCATGGATCAATGTTTTCGAAATACATTTTTTTAGCAAATTTTTTCTGTTTCGTGTTTTCGAGATTTATTTTCTTTCTTTGTGATTAATATTATCGAATTTCGTTACGCACGATGTAGCTGACTAATGGAAGTAACATTTTTATTTTTACCGTTTTGCTACAATTGCTTTCAAAAAGGTACTTTTGAATACAGTACAATTATTAAATTTTCAAAATTTACTTCATAACTTTTGCTAGTAAAGCGTTCATTTACTGTTTTATATTTGAGATTTAATTACTTCCAAATATCTTATGTACTCTCTTATTTTTAATTGCTGCTAGTAAAGTTTTTGAACGGACCTAATATTAAATACCGTTTTGCAAAAATTATCAAAGGACTCCTGACAATCTTTAGCCTTGTTTTTAAACAGGCGAATTGCAGTAAACAGTGGGTCAGAAACGAAATATTTTGAAAATATTTAAGCAATTTGAGGTAAGCACGAAGGCTAGAAATCTGATTGGCCAGGGTTCAACCCCTGCGGCATTCAGAAAATAAAAGTGTTTTTTTCTATATAATGGTATAAACACATAATCATAATTAACATTACAACATGCAGACTCCTTCGGAGGTACTCCTTCATAGCATATTCGCCGCCGAAGAAAAATCACTAATTAAATGACTATAACTTTCTTCTTTTCTAAAGAATGTAGCACCGTTACAAAAAATAACTAAAAAAAGTATTATTGCCTGAAGTGCTACTTCTTTTTAAAAACAAAAAATTTCAATCGACTGGACCGCTCTGCCCTTAGTAGACCTTTCAAAAATGCAAAAGGGAACCCAAGTTAGGGTACCTCCTTGGTAAGGCCTTCTAAACCGTAGAGTTTTAATTCATAAATAACCAGTAATTTGCACTGGACATTATAAATCCAGTTTTGCAAATATTGTTCAATATTTTTAAAACTTTATCCTTATTTGTATTGAACATATATAAATTTTTTGGTTTAATTTTAACTAGAACTCAAAACTCATATTTGCTAATCTAGTAAAAATAACAGATTGAAGTTTTTTGGCGTTTAAAAATTTTGTTGTTTAACGTAACAGCCTCGATTTTCAGGGAATAAAGTAGAAAATAATTATAATATTATACGTACATATGAAGTCCCTTATCAATTACCCCTCTTGGCAAATGTCCAGCTTTTTTAATCTGCTTATGAATATGAATTCTTTGTAAAAGAAAAATTTGTTGTGGGAAGGAAAGGAGTTTAGGGCAAAAACTAATTTATATGTATTAAAATCTCATATGAAGTCTTAGTAAATTATAACAAATGTCTGTGACAGTCTAACAACACAACATACCCAACCCTTTTTTTGTTTATGGCTCATTAGTAATAGTTAAATGTCCGAAAGAAATTTGTTTTCCCATACAAGCAAATAAAAACAAGCCAACAAGCAAGAACAAAAAAAGACAAACAGAAATCAAATTGTGACAAAGAGATAAATGTTGGTTAAAAATAACCAAAAATTAAAACAGACAACAAACAGTAAAACAATTCAGTAAAAAAAAGGATTCATTTATTCATACATTTAAAACAGAAGGCTTTCATAACGCTTTAATAACGTACGATATTTATAGGAAGTTATTTGAAAGGATGAAACATCTTGTGCCCAAAAAACAAATTAACCATTTAACACTTTTATACAAACAGAGGCTTCCTTTCAGTATGTGCATTGTTTCGATATTTGTTTGTGTGTGTCCTTGTCTTCAGTGTGTCTTGTTACAACAAATGTTGCCTTGTTTTGCAATTATTCAATTCAATAAATTCTTACTTTTGCTCAGTTATAAATTTTGAATTATAAAGAGAATGAATAGTGTTGTGTTGAAAAATTTGTTTAGTCTACAGATTTTGTTGTTTAATTTAAGCACAGAACGAATGACATAGAATATTATTTTTTTTTAAAGTCGCATACACTTGTGTCATAATTAATGTCCTTTGGTCAAGCTAAAACAAGTTTTCTACGCTAATTAATCTTATTAATAAAAAAATGAGATTCAAACTTTAAAACTTTTAATCACTTTTGTAGTATTTTTTTAAAGTTTTAAATTTAAAAATACATTTGCTTATTTAAGGCAAAAGAAATTTAAAATGCATACACTATTTTGGAAGCATTTTTAAGCAAAAGGGACACCTTTAACAACATGATTAATTGCTGCTATTGAAAAAAAATCAATATAAGGTAAGCTTTTGTTTTAAACTTAATTTTGGTCTAAAGTGTTTTTCAGATAGCTTACGTTTCTTTTTAACCTCCCTTTGTTTCTCAGTGTTTTATGGTTGGTAACCTTATGTCTCTTTACTAAGTCCGTCTGAATCTTTCATTTTGGACTGGTTACTGTTGGCTTTTTTTTTATCCTAATTATTCGCAGATGCTGGTATCTGTATTCTATAAACGGAAAAGAGTAAGCGGTATTGATTACCAGATGAGTGTAATGTGAATTTCAGACGGTGTACATTATACGAGGGTTGCTCTATATATTTCTGGCCTAATACTGAAAACGCGAATATTTATAATCAAAAATGGTTTTACTGTTTTTCAAAGTATTCTCCAGCATGATTTATACACTTTTGCATGTGCTCAAACCAGTTGTCGAAGCACTTTTTCCACTCCGATTGAGATACCTCTAAAACATGGTTTTTGAACACTTTAACAGTTTCTTCTGGCAACGAAAATCGTTGACCACGCATTTTTTCTTGATGTGCGGAAACAAGAAGAAGTCATTAGGTGCCAAGTCAGGGCTGTTTGGCGAATGACCCATTAATTCGACATTTTGGCCGGTCAAAAACGCTCTTGTTTAAACCGATGTGTAAGAGCTCGCATTGTCATGGCGAACAATGATTCGTCTTCTCTTGTTGGTTTTTCGAATTTCTCCGATGACTTCAGGCAAACAAATTGTAGTGTACCAATCAGAAGTAACCGTCCTACGTTGCTCAAGCGGAACAGTCGCCACATGACCAGTTTTGCCGAAGAAACAGGCGACCATTTGCTTTGAAGTGCTTCTTCCACGAACAACTTTCGTTGGATTTTGCTCGCCTTTGAAGACCCACACGGTCGATTGTTGTTTCGTTTCGGGCTCATACGCATAGATCCATGATTCGTCTCCTGTGACGATCTTATAAACGTCTTTTGAAGCACCGCAATCGTATTTTTGCAACATTTCTTTGCACCAATCGACACGATCCTTTTTTTGAGCGACTTTCAAATTGTGCGGGATCCAACGGGAACAAACCTTTTTTATGGCCAGGTGTTCATGCAGTATCGAATGTATGCTGGTGGAAGAAATGTCCAAGGATGTCTCTATTTCTCGGTAAGTCGCATGTCGTTCTTGCATTATGAGTTCACGCACGGCATCAATGTTCTCTGGCACAACAGCCGTTTTTGGACGATCTTCACGGAATTCGTCTTTGAGCGAGCTTCGGCCACGATTAAATTCATTATACCAATTTTTCACAGTGCTATAGGATGGTGCTTCATCGCCATACAAAGATTTAAGTTCATCAATGCACTCTTGTCGTGATAATCCACGTCGAAAGTTGTGAAAAATGATGGCACGAAAATGTTCACAAGTTGATTCCATTTTTTTTCTATATTAATTTTTTCAAGTCACTGTAAACAACACAAATAATGGTCGTACGTCAAAACGTTTTGAGAACGATTATGCTTAAAAATGACAAACTTTCCAATGAAAATGTCAGATTGCACTTGGCAGCACTCAGTGTTGCCAGGCCAGAAATATATATAGCAGCCCTCGTAGCTGATGGAAGAGATTCCTCAGTACACTAATTATAGCAAGGTGTAGTGATAAAAATTTAGAAACATTTGAGCATATTAAGTATCAATATCTGGTATAACAAATACCTAATTCCAGATAGTACGGTATATTCATATAGAATTAAGGCTGGGGATATTTGCGCAGTTATAAGGCTATGGATACATTGACTAAAGGAACATCTTGGGTCCTACTGGATTTTGCTTACCAAAAAGGTGTAAACATCTTCATTATCTAATATCTCCTGGTCTTTGTATATACAAACAATAAAAAATATTTGAGATCATTTTTGGTTTTAAAGGATCTTCAAAAGTAATTTCGCTATGTTTTTTTAGTGAAATAAACAGCGTTGAAAGATATCCTACTACTATTGTCGCATAAAAAAAGTAACTATTTTGTTGTTTTTGCTTAAACTTTGATTTTTATCATAACTTTATTGTTTGGACAAAAATCTTTAGTTTATTTAAAATTTTTATAAGAAGTTTCCTGAAGAGTTAAGTAAGCGGTAACGAAATGGCCATCGAGACGTGCTTTGACCATTAACAATCAATATCGGTAATTAATTTAATCGGGATAATTAAATAAAAAAAATAGCACGAAGTTTTTATGAAAATTAAATATTTAAAAAATATTCCCGCGTCTTTAATTAACTATTTTTAAATAATTAATTTAACGCGAGCCAATTATTTTAATACGTAGTTCTTCATTTGCATCAATTTTAAGACTAAAAACTAAAATAATAATATGTAAATGTTTGGACTATAAAAATATTCACAGTACGAGTATATAATTGTACCCATAATTATGAAAGTAGTCTAAGTCATATATTTCTTGTTTAATCTTGTTAATATGATTGCATTTGATTAAATTAAAAAATATTTTTACATTATGCGACAACCACTATCAAATGGTTCATTTTTGACAATTTCGTAAATATTACATTGAATTAATTTAGCTTAAAATAATGTAGTATGAAAATAACTGGTAAATTCAGTTTTTTTTAATTTTGACTTAGACCACTTTTTTAATTATGGGCACAATTGACCGTTGACATACTGAAACAAAATCATCAAAAAAAAAGCAAATGCATTGATATATGAATATATTTCAATTTAACAACAAAAACAATGTAACGAGTAAACAAGCAAAGCGATTAACATACAAATAAAGGAATTACCAATAGTGATGGCACTTTCATGAGTGATAAGCAGGTGACTAAAAGTGAACTCCTCCAACAATTATTTTATCACAAAGATTGGCATGAATATATTGTTTCTTTTTTCTTAAACAATTATTTGCTTCTATCATAATTCTAATTTAGTTGCAGAAAGTTGTGATAGAAGTGAAAACTGTGTGGTCTTTTTTTGAATAAATTTCTTGTTTTTATGTAGAGAAAATATATGATCGTTATATGGTAACAAGAACTATAATATATTCTCTGTAACTATATATTGTTACGGTGAACAAATTATCGTTGTTTTAAATATATTATAGGTTCTTGTTAAGATTTGATTATTTAATAGTTATTAATCACAAAACTTACAACATGGTTGATTTTAACTACATAATGTATGTTGCAATCATAGTTAGAATAAACATAAATAGGTTAAGTTTGTTCTTAACTAATCAATTTATGACTAAATGCAAGTTGGACCAAAGTACAAGTGATGCTGTTCCAGCAAAGTAATAATGAGTAAATTTAAATGAGAATGTGCATTAAATTAAATTTAAAAATTTATAATCCTAGCCCCTTTCTGTTACGATAATGGTAATAGTTATGTTAATTAACAACCACAGTTAATAAAAAATCAAGTATTTTCGAACAATTTTTAAATAAAATTAAAGAGGATAGCGGATGCCTCTCAAGTCACTATTCGGATAACCTTTAAAGTTTTGTTTTGTTCTGTTTGTGGCTATAGCGGAATATCACATCACTTTCAAAACACTCTTTAGTTTTTTGTAATAGATATTATAGCGTCTATAGTAATAAACCTTCTGTGTCTATCTATTATGATTCCAGAGATAGACAGACCGACACTATAGCGAAAACAGGATAAGTTTTCTCACTTTGTGTACGAAATTATTTAATAAATAAGAAAAATATTTCCGTTTTTCTATTAGTCCAGTAAACCTTTTGTCAGTTGATCTAAGAACGCAAAGTATAAAAATATTACATTGTATTTTCGAGTAGAGACAGAATCACAAATGAAAGTTATAGGTCGATAAAAAATATAACAACAAAGAAAACTGTAAACAAAAACATTGCAATTATTTCAAAATTGTTTATCATATCTATTGTAATATGTGTAAACTTTAAACATAATCATGATTAAATTTAACAATATAATTATTTCGTTAGTCTCAATATGTTTCTAAAAACCATAATGGCAGAGTTATGTTTAACAACAAATTATTATCACCTCAATCATGTTTTTTTTTTTGCCTAATGAAAGATGATGGTTAATTATTATATATTTTTTCTTAGTTTAATTCTGTCGCTTTGGGGTCTTTCTTAGTCGGTCCACATTTCAAACCACCATCTCAAAAAAAATTCTATTCACAAACCTCCAATTAAATCATCCATTCGATTAAATATTTCAAATTCAACACATTTGTGATCATTTATTATGTCCAAAAGTAAAAAAGGAAACAAAATATTAACGAAAATATATCATCAATTTGAATAAAACATGTTGTTGAAGTTTCCATTTAAATTAATCTACCCTTCGTTTTATATGACAGCTGATAACATCGTTCTTCTCTGAATGAGTAGTTGTCGTTTGTTCGATGCTGTCGTATGTGTAGTATGGAGAGCGTGTTTATTAGCTTAAGAAACTTTTCCTTGTTGGTTGGAATTTTTTTCTTGCTTCCACTTATAAATATTTAACATTTTGAAATACTTTTCTTCTGTTATTTAGGTATTCAAACGATATAACTGTCAGAAAGGACTTTAAATAATGACAAACGATTTTATGCCAAACACAAAATCTTCATTTTTATTTTCTTTAATAGAAAGTTTAATGTTTATTTTTCGTTGTACGAGAAAAATGTTTCCAAGTCAAAGGTTAAATAACATAGAATATAAGATTTTCTTTTTTCTTTTGTAACTATTTACCCTGGCGTGCTGTTCTACTCTCGATGGCTCTGGAGTGAATAACAAGTAGATTTGTTGAGAAGAAGAAAAAATGTAAATGATTTAAAAAAAAAACAAAAAAAAGCAACTGACAAGTTTATTGCGGTTTTTGGTGAAAGAGATGCTGGGAAACTGATACGAGTAACAATATCTACGCACGTTGTTCATGTGAGTTTTTTTTATGTTTTTCAACGCCAGGCTGTTGAAAATTCTAATGTAGTCACATTTGCATGTGTGCATAAGAAAAAAATGAAACGTGATATATTTAAAAAAAAGGATGTGTGTTGGTGTCCTTTTTACATAAAGTTATCACGCATGCTAAGACAAAATACTGCTGCAGATTGCATTAGGGATTCAACTGTTTCGTTCCGTATGTAAGACAGGCTCTGATGAATTTTTTTTAAGGAACACAAGAAATTATTTAAAAATATTCACATTTTAACTGTCCGCCTTGTGGTTCTATTTTTTATGACGGTTATTGTGGGGGCAGGGGGTTATGGTTGTCACAAAAATAGACAATTTTGTTGTTCTCCTTAGTTTGTATGATTTATATTCTAAGATATTTTCGTACATTTTAAGCTTCTCTTCTTATTTTAAATGTTTTAGTTTAGTTAACAACACCGGTGAGACATGTGTCCCTTTTTAGTTTCGACGTTTTTGTTACTATTTACAGATTATTTGTACAAGAGATGTTAGTTTTGTGTACTTCTTTCTATAAAATAAAGTATAAAAAAATAAAGGAACTGTTTACATTAAAATGTTTGCAAATAATTATTAAAAATTTTTTATTTTATTTCAGAGCAACCGAATTTTTAAATTGCTAATAGTATTTAGAAAAAGTTATTGATTTCAAATGAATTTTTTAATTGCAATGAAGTAAAAAAGTCAACAACAGAATGAGAATTATTTGTGAAGTCCTTCCTTCTTCCTAAACGAAAAAATTACATTCATATCACAAAATATTATGGGTTTTAAACGTAATATTTTCTACCATATATATTATCAACTACGATATTTTATTTTTCGATTATTTGTGTAAAAATTATCTTAAACTATAATAAATTCCTGATTATTCAACCAATAATAGATATTTCAAGTCTTAAATTTTTTTATTTTTGTTGTTTTTTATGTTAACTTTTTTTCAAGTTAACAAATTTTGTTTGCTTTTTCTTTAATATCATCTTTTGATAATTTTAAATTTTTGTAATATTGATTTTATTATAGTTTTGTTTTTCCGTTGAAGTTTCCAGTTTTGGGTGACTTTTCATTTTGTGTCAACTTTGAGATTTTTGGCAGAGTATTATATAAAATATAAATTTTTTGCTAAAATATCGTTAATTTTGTTCTTTTTAGGAACTTTTGCGCCATCTGTTGGACGAACACTAAATAACGCAGAAGCACTGCTGGCAACCCATGAGTTACAGGGCAAAAATACAAAAAAAACACACAATATTGCGTTATCCGTCGAACAAGATTCAAACTACTAAGGGCCCAAGAGTATGCATATAAAATTTGGTCAAAATCGGGTCAGTAGGGTTTAAGTTTATCGATCACTAACATACACGTAATTTTTATATATAGAGAGAAGAGATACAAATTTGTCCTAAAATACATTTCAAATCTATTTTGATTTTTATGAATACGGCAGTAAACCTTTTTTAGCAGTGTTTAAATTGCTTGCTTAAAAAAAGCAACAGCATGAAAATCTTTGCTTTGCTTACATGTTTTTTTTAGCAAAAAAAAAAGCTAAATGTCTCAGCACTTACAAAACATTTCATTATTAACGAAGCAACAGCAAAAAACAAATGCAAAAAAGAGAAAGAAACACATTTGCTTCAGCCGACTATTGGTTTCTTTCTGCAGCAAAGCAATCAGCAAACCATTTATTTTGAAAACGTTTGCTGTTGCTTAAGCAGCAAGTTGATGTTTGTTTCTTCTTTTGCTGTTTCTTTTAAAGGAAAAAAACACAATATAATGGTTTAATAAAGACAAAGTTTTTAAAATATATTTTCTTACGTATTGGAAGTAATAAATACATAAATAGGTTTCCAATGTTAAAAGGGAAGAAAATCAGCGAGTGACAGCAAGAAACAGCAATCATAGTCAGCCACATTTTCATAGTAAAGAGTTAAGCAAAAATAAAAATAAAGAAAAACTGATTGCTCAAGCAACAGCAAACGTTTACAAATTAATTGCTTTGTTGATTGCTTTGCTGCAGAAAGAAACACATAGTCAACTAAAGCAAATGCGTTTCTTTCTTTTTTTGCATTTGCTTTTTGCTTTTGCTGCACATTTTTCCACAGCAACAGTTAAGCAACTACACATGCGTTGAAAATACTCAAGCATTTTTAATTACTGTTTTTTAGTCATTTTATAAGCGAAATTTTTTTAAGAGTCTATTCCTTTAACGAAAAGGAAACTGTGTCATGTTGAAGGTTTAAGTTTTTCTAGGGGTGGCTTAATTCACTGCAAAAAGGTTGAATTAGTGTAAAAATACTATCTTTAATGAATTTTATGAACAATTTTAATTACATTCAAAATTAAACACGGGAATATTATATGAAATAAAATTAATTAATTTTTAAAACTATAGTACTATTTTTTATTTTCCGACCGAATTAATAAATTGAATTACATTTTTTAAAAATAAACGAAACTGCTTTTTTTTCCTATATTCAGTTTTTTATTTATTTTAATAGTTATTTTATTTTTTATTGGAGCCAGTAAAAGTTTATATTATTAAAAGATATAATATAAAATTTATTTTATATTAATTATTATTTGGTTCGTTCCTTTTTTTTTTTTTGTAAATTCTTTGTATTTTAATTTACTCTTGATTCCTTCAAATATAAACATTTAATGAGACTTTTAAAAATATTTTTTTACAAAATTAGACTTGAGATTATGACAAACTTGATGCCTTTTCTTGTTTTTTTTTTTTATAAATTGTTAGTGTAATTTCATATTTATTTTTCAAATCTTAACATTCAGTAAGGAATCTTTACTTTGTTTTCTGTGACGACTACAAGAACTAAAGTTTCTTTGCGTAAACATTCCTAGATAAAAAATACTCCGGATAGTTTAAAAATAACAAAGACTGAAGCATCACTTTACAAACAAAATTTAGTAAGGAATAGGCAAGTGTTCAAATATGAGTTCAGCAATATTTTTCGCCAAAAGCTCTCAAAGTTACACCACTTTAAACACAATTCTGTAAAACTTTTGCTATTTTGTATTTCAAACTAAACGAAAAAGGATTTACAAAATAATGTCAACAAAAGAAAATATATAAACGAAAACATAACTTCTGCCATCATCATTCTTCACAATCTACCGCCCTTTCCACCATTTAAAAAAAAGATATCAACATTTGTAGTTTTAATAGAAAAATAAACGAAATAAAATTTATGGCGGAAATGATAAGGAGGAACAAAAAAAACATAACATACACAATCATACAATTATAAGCAAATACACATACGCACATATACAAATATACAAATATTAAGAACAATAAACCGTAAAACTGTTGTTTGTTCATCTTTTTACCAGGAGACACTTGTGGACACAATATGACAAGCAACCGGAACTTAAAGAATTTAAAATTTGTTTTATTTTAGAAATCATAATCGGAAGTTGTCAGAAAGACAGAGTTATATTTAATAGAAAATTTTAACAAATATTTGGTCTTCCGCTTAAAGTCGTTGTTGTTGTTTTGCTTTCATTGATAAAATAAAAATATAATTTTTTTTAATACATTTTAAAAACAAATTTTAATGGCCTCAAAACTTCTCAAATATAATAAGGAGCATTTGCTTTTAGGTTTAAAATTATAAGTTTCATATAACAAATAAAAGAGAATTGATTTAGTTGAAATGTTGCAAAATAAAACTTAAATTTTTTCATTTCGAATAATACGAGCCTGTTTCGGATCTTGTTTTTATAAACGCCGTTTTCTTGTTTCTTAATAAAATCTCGTTTTGAATTTTCTTTCTGATTCAAACCTCTTCAGAATCGTCTTAAAATTATACAATATTTAATTTTATTAATTTATTAGTTGCTGTTTGCATACATTTGTAAAAAAGTTTCCTTTCTTATAAAAAACTAAATTAAAACAAACCCAAGGCGCAGCACATATGCATTCATACTTAGCTCATAACAATCAATATGATGCTGAAAAATCATCTATAATAATATAAGGAAAAAAGTAAGAATGATTTATAAATCTTGCAAAAAAACCGACTTCAAAACAGATTCCATCTGTCTGTATATAACGGTTCAACAACTGGGTTCAACCCTTTAATTTTTAGATTTTTTTGTATAAATTTTTGTCATTGGGAGCTTTAATGACCCTTAAATTTTTAAGATTTTGAACCCTTTTTAAAACGGCACTAATATGTAGGCATCACATTTTAAATAAAGAAAAAATTTCAGAAATGTTTGAGTTCTGCGGCCGCAAACATTAAAAAAAACATCATTCAGTCGAATTGATCCTTTTTTTGAAGTCAGTTAAAAATAAAAATTTCATTCGTGAGCAACCGACGGTTGGTACAAAGCAAAAACAAATGTTCAAGACGAGTTATAGAGAACAACGAAGAATTACTTTGGTTAGTGTGTGAACCTTGTCTAACCAAATCAATATTTATATAAATACTCCTCGTATTTCCGTTTACAAAGTTAGTTGGTAAAGTAAATGTAAAAATGTAAAAGTATATAGACCCGAAGAATGCTGAGGAAAGATGTAGCGATCCTTAAAATGCAGCATTATATTCTAATGCTAATTTTTTCTATTTGTAAAAAATTGTTCTTTCTTAAACAATTTTTAGAAGGAAAATGTAATTGAATTTAAATTAAAGTTAATTTAACTCATTTTTATACAATATTATTTAATTTTGTTTATAAAACAACAACATTTATCATCAAAACTTTAGTACGAACTCATGAAATTAATTTTCTAAACATTCTTTTGTCTAAATGTTTGAAATTTTAAAAAAAAATTGTGTTCTTTTAGCCGTAACTGCCGCTTCTCAACTCAAGAGTTTCTTTGCTAACTATATAGGTTTCTATTTACTTCAATGAAGAAGATATTTTATCAACTATTAACAAAAGAAAAAAATTTTAACTGGTAATTATAGAAACGCGGCGGTTACGTTTATTTTATTACATTCAATCAGGCCAGTCGCTTTAAAGATTGAGGCTTGGCGGCATAACAAGAATGATACATTCAATCACGCAACAAGCTTTCAATGGTGTCGGGCAAACAGACTTGATTTTAACGCTGGTATGACCCAGTGGTGTATGCCTTCTATGACGTAGAACTGCACACGCTGCTTTATATGCGCCCACGGCTGCTGCGGATATTAAAGAATAAAAATCTCTTCTTAAATCAAAAAATTTTTTGCCGTAACTATTGCGTATTTGCATACAACAAGTTCTTTTATGGTCGACTGGCCAGTGAATTATCGCCCACTCATAAAGATCATTTTTAGCAAAACAATTTCTTTGAAGAACAAGCACCACTCCCTCTACAACAGAAATCTTTTGTAAATTACAGATTTTAAAAAGGAGCTACAAATTTGCAGTGCAGTGAATCTAAAGAAGGAAACTTTTGAAAACACTATTCTAATTTACGACTAAATAAAACATGCTAAAATTACAGAATCACTAACTTTTTTGAATGGAATTTTTTCACTTTAATACGAACTTAATAGGTTACTGTGGGACTCTTGCAGCTCTTCTTCCTTTCTTTCTTTCTTTTGTGGGAGGAAACGGAATGAGATGAGGAATAAAACGAAAGGAATTGTGGTAAATATTAGCATTATAAATGAATTTACCAAGAAAATAAATAAAACTGCTAAGTGCGAGTTTGACGCACGTACGTCGTGTGCCCTACCATGTATGGGTCACTCTTTAATTTTTTTATTTTTTTAACTTGTTACAGCGAACACAGTAATACATACTTTGTGTTAATTAAAAATAAGGCCTTGTGAAAATCACGCAAATATTGGAACACCTTTTACATTTTTTTAAAGAGAAGTAGCACTTCAGGCATAACCTATTTAGTTACTAGTAACCTTACTACATTCTTTAGGAAAGGGATAGATAAGATGAGATAGATATAGCAATTTTATTAATTATGAAAATTTATTATTCGGATCCTTTTAAAATTTAATTTACTTTAGTCGTGCCCGATTCCTTCAAATATTAATATTTCAAGATATTCTCATGAAATATTTATTATTTTAAACTAATGCAATAAACACAATCAACTCCACCGACAATCGACTACAAGATGTCAAAAATAGAATACATGCATGCTTATGAGAATAATTATTTTAGCCGCTACACGACTACCGACTACACGGCTACCTTTGTAGCCCGTAGCCAATTTAGGCTAATTTCTATTTTTCTTGGCTACAAAAAACAGATTAGTGCTGCCAATACAGTAAATACATGAAATGGTGGTTTTAAAAACGCAACACATCAAATATCGCTATTAAAAACGCGAAATACTATTATAGTGGCACCATTGAAAAATAATAATCATCTATTCATTTGTTTACATTTTTCATTTACTTTTTATTTCTCAAAATTTCCATTTAATTCTTTTTTAATCAATTTCTAAATTGTTTCATTTACATATGTTTATTTTTTAGTTTTTATTGAAATTGGTGAGTATATAATAGATGTTTATTTTTTTTTTTTGTTAGTGGTCGGTAGTCGTTAAAAGAATTAAGTAGTTGCCGACTTGGCTATTTTTGTAGCAAGCTAATTTTGTAGTCGGTAGTCGATGGTCGGTAGCCTTTGATTGTGTTTATAGCATAAACTAAAAAATGAAATGTATTACTGCGGGAAAAGCATATCCATATGGCCATTTCACTACTGCTCAAATAGCTCATCAGCGGATTTTACCCAAATTTTGTATAAAAAACTAGAAAGATTTATATCAAAAGCCAAATTTATTAAATGAGAACTCCATTGAATCAATAAAACAAAAGACAATAACAACTAAAAAATGTTTTATATAAAAACACAGCAAACATTCAGTAACTATTTTTATTCATTGGAAACTATTCATATGTATTTGAAAGATTCAATGAAAAAATGAAAATCGAAAACAATTTTTATTAATAAGCAATATGCACATGCAAATATATCAATATGAAAATTTATTATTCGGAATATTTTAAAATTAATTTACTTTACGAGTAAAGAATGTAGAAAGAATGTTATGTAGAAAAATGAAAGAAAAAATAAAAATAGTTACTGAAGGTATGCTGTGTTTTTGTATAAAACATTTTTGAGTTGTTATTTTTATTGTCTTAATGATTCAATGGAGTTCGCTTTTAATCAATTTGGCTTTTGATATAAATCTTTCTAGATTTTATACAAAATTTGGGTAAAATCCACTGATAAGCTATTTGAGCAGTAGTGAAATGGCCATATGGATATGCTTTCCCCGCAGTAATACATTTCATTTTTTAGTTTAGTTTAAAATAATAAATATTTCATGAGAATATCATCAAATATTTATATTTGAAGGAATCAAGCTTGAGTAAAGTAAATTACATTTTATTAATTATTTTACTTCGCCGACGAATATGCTATAAAGAAGTACCGACGAAGGAAGCTGCATATTTTAATGTTAAATCTGAATACAAATTTATGCCATTAAACAGAAAAAAACATTTTTATTTTTTGACCGCCGCAAGGGTTAAACCCAGGGCAACCAGATTTTTAGTCAACGTGCTTACCACCTTGACTACATTATCCTCAACATTAATTTGATTATACTTATTTTTATAACGCACACATGCAAAAATCACATTCCCATTAGGATACCCTCATTTGTACTAAAGTATATACTCTGTATAAATTTGAAGCCTCTGCGTTTAACGATTTAAAAGATAAGGCCGTATTCGTCGAAGTCAATTCCTTTTGCGAACACCCTTTATTTCAAAATTTATTATTTACAAATTATTATTTTTATATCGAATATATTTGTACTACGGATAAAAAACAAAAGCTTTGTAAGTAAAAATCGCGTTAATATTGGGACACTCTTTAAATTAAAGTTTCATTTTTATGCTTGTTGCTAAACCACACATAATTTTACTGACACTGCATATTTGATGTGTCCGCCTATCACAGTTCAAATAATAAAAATATTTTTATAAATATCACGTCACTTTAGGAGCACCCTTTATTATTTTTGTTTGTTTAGTATACATCTTCTGTGATAATTACAAGAGCTTTCCTAGTATGATTCAAAAATAGAGAGCTGGGACAGACGGACAGTTACTATGGCGAATACAATAGGGTTACGTTTTTACAACTTCTTTACGGATCCCTAAAAATAAAATAGAAGATGATCGATAAGTCAATTAAGTCTGCTGTAACTTCCACAAGCAATATCCGAGAATTCAACTAGATAAAAATAGATTTGGAGAAAAGCATTTGCAACGGTCATACCGTGTAATATGAGAAAACAATAAGAGGAAACAAAATTCAAAAATAAAATGAAAAATTAATTCTAGTATCCTAAGGTTGATATTTTAATTGTAAATACGACCTTGCAATCATAAATATATTTTGACAGAGATATGAAAAACAAGTAAGAGTATTATATTTGGCTATGCCGAATTTTATACACCCTTCACCATCTATGTACATCTAGTTAATTGAAGTAACTTTAATCAAAAAAGCAAATATTGGGATGACAAAAAAATAAAAAATAAAAAACATGTTGGTACTGTATATATATAATTTTACAAAAAAAAAGACATCGACTCAAAAATTATAGTATTTCCTTAAAGATCTCTTCAAAAACTTTAAAATGGGACCCAAATTGATATTTTAGAAATTTTGAAAATTTCAGAGCCTCGTAACTCGGAAAATATGGCCGAGCGCCAATGTTTTTACTTGATGTTTTTTTCTTATTTTTTAATTCTCTATCGCCCCATGTTTTAATTTTTTTGATTGTAGTTACTTTATTGTTCCAAATGACATGAAAAAATTAGAGGCGTTTTGCCTACTGTCCAATAACACCTATTTCGACACTATATCTGATCGCTTGCCTCGGCAAACTTGATTTCATTACTAACACGCACGAACAGCTGGATATCGCTCAATCGACTTCGCTATGCATAAGAAGTCAGAATATATATATACTTTACGGGGCCGGAAATGGATATTGTAGAAATTATACAAGGAATGACAAACTAAGTTATACCCGTTTTTAACTTTTTGTGGTGAAGGATATAAAAATAATATTTGTAGGCTGTAACTGGAACAACAGCTGAAAAATTTGTCGGACTAAATGTTATTTAACGAAAATATTCGACAACCACTAATTGATGAAAATAAAACCTAATGAATTCGTGATGTAGTCAAAAAATACCGGTCAAAATTCTGAAATCTTTGGGGAATGAAGTTGGATAAGAAACCTAAAACAGAAAGTCAAAGAAACATATAGAACTTAAACAAATCATTTTCAATTCAAGTTCAAATTTAAGCAAAGAAATTAGTAAAACAGTAGAATTCTTCAAGTTGGAACTTGAATTTGGCGCAATAAAATATAATCGTAAAATGTATTTTAAGCATTCAGTTATCTAAACAATTTTAATATAAAACTGTAATTACAGTCAAAAATACGCTCGCGAAAAAAAGTTAGACATTTTAATGACGATTCCTTCGAATATTACGTTGGAGACAAGTGCTGTAATAAAACAACGAAGATACAATGAAAAAACATTCTTTGCGAAAACACAGCCACCAAAACATTATAAAAAAATACAGCAGAGTAAAAGATAAGAAAAGTTTTGTTAAAAAGCCATGAATATTCATGGCACCAAGTAATGGGCTAAAAATGTTGGTCTGTCTCTTTGTCGATTTCCTTATCTTGTTTTTTATATATTTTATTTTATATTCATAATATTTAAATAAAAATGTAATTTTTAATGGCTGGAGTAAATGAAAGCAGGAATAAAATTGCAGCAAACACAACAATCACATGACACCAGGAACACCTTAAACCAAATTTAATTGCGGATGTGTAAAGTTGCTCTTAAAATATAATGCGATGTGATGTGAGTTGTAATGAAATGTGTGTTTGTTGTAATGTGATACGATTTTTATTCGTTATGTTATTTAAATGTCCTTTCAGGATCTTATGCGGTATGGACGATTAATTTACCAAGTTGCTCAGGATTATTTAGTATGTTTTAATATGTGTGTTTGTTATAAATGAAGTGTACGGTTATTTTATATTTATTTAAATATTATATAAGTGGCTGATTATTTCGAAGAGAAGCAGAGCACTTCAATAATAATTTGTTTGGTGTTGACACCAAATGTTATACAATAGATGCTTTAAAAGTACAAAAACATATTTAAGTCTTTTTTTCGAAATGGCAGAAAGTTTGTGAAACCAATGCTTAAGTTTTGCTTTTTAGTGAACTTTCGTTTAAATGTTTATTTTAAAGCAGTATTTTTTAAAATTTTTTATTTTCGTAAGAGTTATCTTTAAAAGGTACATAAAACAAATACTTTAAAAAAAAATACTTTTTTTAAAAGGTACTTGTCCCAAACAGAAACTTCTAAAAAATACTTTTCAAAAATTGCGCTTTTTGCTATATATTTATTTTTAAAAAGTACTTTTAAAATAGTACTTTTTTTCAAAAATTATTTGCCCAAACAGGAGCTTTTAAATATTTTAGCAAGATTTGAAATTTATAGTACTGTGTCCGCTATATTAACAAGTATAAAAGGAAAGAAGAAGATGAAAAGTAAAGGGCCCGTATAACAAATAAAAAAATTATCAAATTAAAAACTAAAAGATGGAAGTTTTTGTGTGTTATAATTCATTTTTCAAAAGGATAATTGTTCAGTTTTCATTTTAAATTAATTTTTAAAATATTTTTTAAGCAAACTTACTGCCATCCCTAAATTAGCGCGTAAGACGCAAAGCAATGTAATTCATAGCTTTTGCGCTGAAATGTTATCCCTAAATAACAGCGTTAACTTCGTGTCGTTAAAAGTAATGTTAACTCATTTTATTTCATAAAACCCGCTGAAGAAGAATAAAGAAGAGATAAAACCGCTAGATTGCCTTGAAAATTACTAAATTGTCACTACTTTTCAACCATAACAAAACAAAACAAACCAACAAACAGCAAACTTCACTTCCTAACGCACTGTCAAAATTGGATTTTCCAATTGCTAAGCGTTGACGCCAAGCTATTTAGGGATGCTTCATACATTTTGTATGTACATGAGAAATTTTGACAGTTATCTTGCGCTTTACGCGCTAATTTAGGGATGGCAGTTATTTTAAAAAGGCTATAAAATATACTCTAGAAAGTACTCAAAAAATACTTAGAAAAAAAGTATTTTAAAACAAACTTTACTTTTTATAACCAACTGAATATTTTTATGCCGGCTTAAGTTTCGTATATTTAAATTTCTATTTTCAAAAATGTATAATCTCAAAATTATTTTAATTAACATGGTACTTTTTTATTTAAATGTACCTTTCTAAAAATTTAAGTTACAAATTTAAATAATCTTTTTGGTTTGCATTTTTTAATATTTCCTTACGAATATTTTTAAAATTACAATTTCATATTAAGATTCAGAGGTAAAAAATTTATAATATACTTTTTTAAAGTTTTCCCATCAAAAAATTTTTGAAAAGGTAATAGTGTGTGGAATTAAGCATTTTTGACAGAAGTACTTTCCAACTAGATTGCCAACTTAATAATTTTAACAAGGCATGAGACTTTTATAATCAATTACTCAGACTCGATTACATTATTTATTGTAGGAAATAAACACAAAGAACTAGTTCCATTAATACTTTCTTTTTTGGAAACTAATGTAAAGAGTTTTGTAAGCGAGTGACAAAATACGGCAACCACAAAAGTAAGTCATTAATTATATGGCAAGTTTTTTATAAGGTAATGTCTAATTTTATGCTGGGTTTTTTATACCCTTTACCACAAAAACTGGAAAAAGTGTATAACTAAGTTTTTCATTCCGTGTGTGTTTCTACAATATTCATTTCCGATCCTATAAATTTCATATACATATATTGTGACTTCTTTTGCATAGCGAAGTTGATTGAGCGATGTCCGTCTGTCCGTCCGTGTTAGCGTTAGTGTTTACCGAGGCAAACTTGATTTCACAAAGAAAAAAAAAATGTCAACCGATCAGATATAGTGTCGAGAGAGGTGCTATTGGAAATCAGCATAATCGATCCATGTCCTTCGAGACAGCAGGCTAAACACCACGCCTACTTCTAATATTTTCACTTCATTTGGAATAATAAATGAAAAAAACTAAATACATGGGGCGATAGAGAATTAAATAATAAGAAAAAAACATCAAGTTACGAGGCTCTGAAATTTTTAAATTTTTTAAATATTAATATTTGTATCATTAAAAAGTTTTGGGAAAGATCTTTAAGAAAATAGTAAAACTTTTAAAAACTGATTAACCCACTTAGAGCCGATGGCAGTTTTTAATTCTTTCTCACCACAATATTTTCTTTTTTAATTGGAGTTACTTAACTAAACTAGATTTACATAGACGGTGAAGGGTATAAGATTCGGCATAGCCGAATATAGCAGTTTTACTTGCTTAAAAAACAAATGATTAAAACTGTACGAATTCATTCCTTTAAAACTCTTTACATAAACCAATGCATAATTGCTATGGCTGCTTGTGACAACTAAACATTAACATGAGTTCTATGAAATAAAATACGAAAAAGTATTTAAATTAAATCTTAACACAGACCTAAACATCGTTATAAAAAAATTTCCAAACGAAATCATCATTTGCATTTGACAATTTAGTTGATCCTTTTTCTCGTCCTTTCTACATTGCACAGTATAAGAACCACGGCACAGTGCTTTTGGTGAATGATTTAATTATTTTGATAAATTTTATTACTGCACAAATGGGTTTATTTTTTTTCGTTATTATTTGGGAATAATTTCGGTTGAAACCTTTTTATTTTTTGGGCCTTTAATAAAACAACACATTGTTAAACAGTGCTGAAATGGTGTGTTTATTTTAGAATTATCTTAGTCCTTTTAACATTTTAAAGGGAACCTTTTTGGATAATTTTAAAGCATTTGAATGCATTTTATTCATCCCCTTTTTTATAATATTTTATTTAAAATTTACAAAAAAAGGATTAATTTTCTACACATTCTTTGTTTAAGGGCATTCCAACGTAAGTTTATATTTATGTATTGTTATTATTTGTAATTAATACAATCATAAATCAACACGCTAATTATTTTAATGAGCCAGCGGTAGTAGTGTCTATGCAAATACACGTTCAAAAAATTTAAAGAAATTATTAGAAGGGTTTAAAATTTATTCTTCTGTACTGATTAATTTTAGTGTAATTATGAAATACATTGCTAGAGGTCGGCAAAACGTTGCCCAAAACTACAATAAAACTATAATGCCATTAAACATTTTCAATTCATTTTCAAATGAATTTACAATAATTAATAGCAAATTTCTCTCAGTGTTTTTTCTATTCGTATGATTACAACAACACATATATTTATTCATGAAAGCAAAGTAATGCAAATAAATCTTACCCCCATTATTTTAACTACAAGACAATTTAAGATGAAATATTAATTTATGACACTCAGTCGCTGTTACATGCCGCCAAGTACTTTTGAACATATTTCTTCGTACACATGAAAATACGCGTAACACCAATTAGAGTAAATTGTACCAAATCCGCGTAATTAAACACACCTGATGTCTATAAGTTAAACACGGCACAAATTCTAATTAAAACATCTTGCAGCAAGGATGGCTACTAGTATTTTATTTCGTTTATATATGATTTAAGTTAAATATTGAAAATATGAATGTTAAAATATTCGTACAATTAATATTCTTTACATCTGTTTGTGAAATTAAGTTACCATAGACTTAACCTCAAAAGTAAATTATTTTGAGGTATTTATGTATTTCTATACAAAATTAGGTAAGTTTTTTTCTTGTAGAAATTTAATTTCTCAATAAAAAGTGCATTTAAAAGAAAATACCATATTGAGTTTATGAAAGTATACATTTTTGAAATTTTGTATTTTACAAAATTAAAAAGAACTTAATTATCTTTAAAAATCAAAGAATAATAAAAAAAAAACATTTAAAATATGCCATAAATAAGAGTTTTTCAAAAATAACTTTTAACAAGTAAGAGTACTAAATTCGGCTATGCCATAACTTTTATACCCTTCTCCATATTTGTAAGTCTAGTTTAGTTAAATAACTCCCATAAAAAAACTGATGTTGGGTTGACAGAGAATTAAATGTACTTTTACATGTAATTTTACATAAAATGTCATGGGCTCTTAATAGGTTGAGCATTTTTTTAAATTTTATAATTTCCTTAAAGAAATCTCCAAAAGATTTTGAATGATACCCATATTGATATCATAAAAAATATTGCACAATCGTACTTTTCTATGAAAAATAAAGAGGCCCATTACTCAGAAAATATGGGCGAGCCCCAATTTTTTTACTTAATGTTATTTTACCTTATTTTATATTTCTTTGTCACCCTATATATTTGTTTTGTTGCTGGAGTTACTTCAGTGTTCCAAATGATATGGAATTACAAGTGGTGTTTTGCCCGCTGCCTCGAAGGACGTGGACCGATCTTGCTGGTTTTGAGTAACAAATCTTTCGAAACTATGTCTGATCGATTGGCGTATTTAAGTTTTGTTTAGCTGATTCAGTGCCTTTGCAAACTTCATTTCAACAACGCTCAATGGACTTCGCAATGCATAGGTTAGGTTAGGTTAGGTTGCACAGGCTGCCGGTATGAGAAGACCGATTCACTTTGGTCCCAAATGGTTCCGCTTTCCTTTTGCATAAAAATTCAGAAAATATATACTTTATGGAGTCGGAAATGGATATTGTAGAAACTACAAATGGCATGACAAACTAAAATATACGCTTTTGCCACTTTTGGTGGTGAAGGGTATAAAAAACTTTCTTTTTAATAAAATAACTTATCCAAAATAAATGTGTAAATATTACATTCGATGAAAGAATATTTTCTAAAATCATCGTTTTCCAAAAAAAGTATTTTTAAACAGTATCCGTCTATTTACTATTTAAAAAATAAATTGATTTAAAAAACAAATTTTTGAAATGCACTTTTTAAAAAGTACCTTATTGGTATCAGTATCTTCTAATATAGTATGTTCTATCGCAATTTTAGTACCTTTATCTTAAGGTGACACTTAAAACAGTACATTTCAAAAAATTAAAAAACGAAAAAAATGCTAACAGGTAAAAGTCCTTAAAAGTAAATTAAAAGTAATTAAAAGAATAATAATAATTGTTTTGTATTTAAAACATAATAAGCAAGCAGTAATCAACCGTTCCATGATATATTGAAAAAACATTAATATTTTAAAAACTATTTTATAAGAACAGCCAATTAAAAAAATACCTTTAATAAAGGTAGTTTGAAAAAAAGTACCCCAAACGGTACTTTTGATGAGAAAGTGCTTTTTAATGAGCTAATAGTTAACATATGCCTCGAAATGTAATTTTTTACAGGTTTTTAATACAGCTAATACTCAGAAATGTAAATACGAAAAGCGTTACTTTGAAATGCAGCACTTTTTGAAAACATTACTTGAAAAATACTTCTCTTAAGAAACTCTATCAATTTAAATAGTACTTTTTATTAGAATTGCATTTGTTAAGACACATTTAAAAAATACCTTTCATGAACGTAACTAAAAATATCTCCCACATAAAGTACCTCTTAAATTAAGTAGTCTTGAATAAAATACCTTAAAGAGAAATTTCAAATAAAAATAGCTGCAGTACTCGTATATTAAAAACAAAACTCGTTGAAAAAATTAAGAAAATTTATTTTTCAAAAAAGTGCTTAAAAAAGTACTTAGAACAAAAAATTGAACTAAATAGAAACCTTTTAAAAACAAATTTTTAGTTTGTGGATTACATTTTTTTAAATATTATTTTTTATAAAAGTAGGATTTAAATTAAAACATATAAAAAGTTACTCCAAAAACAGTACTATTTAAAAGAATTGAAAAAGACTTTTCTTATCTATTTTAAAAGTACGTTTGTAATATATCTTTTGTTTTTTGAGTTATAAAAAACAATACTCCTAAGAAACGTACGTCCAAAAAGGAACCTTTTAAATTAAGTACTTTTCACGAAGTTACTTTAAAGAAACTTCTAAAAAAATCTCCTTAAAAAAAAACTACGATATTAAAGAAATGTTCCTGAAACTAAAAACTTAAAAAAAAGAAAAAACATAAATAAGTACGTTTTCCAAAAACAAATATGTTGTAAATTTTTTCGAAAAATGTTTTTTAAGGAAAGGTAGAAATAAAACAAATATATAAATTATAATATACCTGAAACGCAAAAATTACCTTTTAAAAGTGCTAGCTATAAAGGTACGTTTTTAAGAAGAAAAAACATAGAATGAAAAATAATAAACTTTAATTTTAAAAATATAAACTTTAATTTTAAAAATGTAGTTCGTAATTTAAAAAAATTAAAGGGTGTCCCCATGCAATATACATGTTTTTAAAGTGTATTATGAACCGTAAAGGGCACCATTCTAAAATTAAAAAAAAATTAGTATCACTATAGCTCCCAACAGCAAAAAGTAATAGAAAAATAAATCTAAAAATAAAAGGGTGTCCCCACAGGTAACGCAAATTGACCTATATGTGTGTCTTTTGAACCGTTATAGACAACCGCTTGAAAATTGGACAAAATGTCAATAACTATGGCCTTTATAATAATAAATGTAAATATTCAATTCTAAATTAAAGGGTGCCCCATGAGTTCATTTAATTCGATGTCTAAGGCCACAATTTTGAACAGTTATGGGCAAGCATCTTCTTTATTTGATGTGTCACCAAATTAATGCCGGTTCAACTCGAAATATACTTTATTTTAAACTATAGTATTAAAATAACTAGTAACAAATTTAAAATTAAACTAGTTAAAAAAACAGACTTTAATTAGTGTGTTTCTTTGACGCAACACAATTCTTTTAAAGGCAATTTTTTTAATTGATTAATTAACGCGCCAAAGTGCCTTTTTAATGAGAATACTTTAAAAAGGGCAACAATAAATTCTTTATCCTTTGTTAAAAAGGAAAAAATTTTACAGAAAGAATATGTGTATGTGACCACCAGTTTCGTCCTAAAACTGGCTTAAAAATGATTGAACGAATTTTCCTCCAAACAAAAATAACAAAATAATACATATTTGCAATATGTTCTTTAATAGACAAGATGTTGCAGCACGTAGAGTCATTACAATTATTTATGATGTTACAAAAACAACAACATTTAGTAAATAAAGTTCGCCTTTAATAAAAAAAATTTGCAATAGGACTACTAAAAGCACATAAAACAGATGGCAAAATAATGAATAAAAACAGCTACGCACGATTTATTAACTAAATAAATAAAGATTATTACAACTAATAAAGTAATAAAGCTCCTTTGAAAAAAAAACAACCTACAAACAAGCAAATTTGCATAATATCCTTGCAAATTTTTTAACACTTCAAGTCTTCCTCTCGCTCTCTCATTCTGTCTTTCAATTTAACCAACAGGCTCTTTTGGGCTCTTGACATTATAAATGATTACAATTTGCAATTTATAATCTATTGAAGGAAAAAAAATCAAACATTTTTGCATAACGCTGATAGAGTCTACCAACAACACGAGAAAAAACATGTCTTTGATTCAACATTTAGCTGCCGTTAATCACTAGAAAACAATCTCCACCTTTACAGAATTTTCTTAGTGATTCGTGTGGCAGGACACGCCATGACTCGCGCCTTGTAACATTAAAAATAATTGCAAAATATTTTTCGCGCATTAATCGAAATACATTGGTTAATGTCATGTCGTTTTCTTTTTAAAGGAAACAGGATTAGGTACAGGAGTTATTTCTATGACTTCCTTTTTCATTCGTACTTGAAATACTTGTAATCATCGTGTTGTTTTCTTTAACGGCAAAAATGTTTTTCTTTATTGTCTGTGAAATTATTATTTATGGCCGGGGGTTAAGGCGAGAAAAAAGTAAGAAACGAAACACATTTTTTCTATCATTGATGATGACTTGACTTAATGTCTTACTTAAATGTTCGAGAACCCAATGGAAATTTACGAGAAAAAAGTCTGTGGTATAAATAAAAAAATAACAGTTATTCTACTCCTTTTTACAAGTGTAAATGGTTCAAAAGTGCAAATCTGATTTTAAAAACCCTCAACTTCTATATCAAAAAACAATTGCCTTATAAGCAACACCTTGCATTTCAGCTGGTATTTGCTGGGCGACTTTTACTTCTTAGCGGTGATACTTGAAAACAGTCACTTTGTAGGATCGTGTCGTGTCTTGTCTTTAAAAAAAAAACTCTCTTATCCACGGTAGAAGTTTATACGCCAGGGATGCGTCAATAGTAGCTCTCGTGGTTTCTAGTTCTTGACTCTAGTTACTTCCCAATCTCTAGTTCAAATATAGACTTACTTGTATTATTAAAGCTCTGCACAAGTGGACGTTTTTTCTTCAATATTCTAAATCTACATCGCCGCACCGCACTGTGTCGCGGTTTCATACAACGGGTGGCCAAAAATAGAAGCAGCTAGAGTTAGGAGGTGAAATTTAGTACGAATGTTTTTCTTAAGAAAGGAAGTATTTATGCAAAGTTCGAAAAAAATTTAACAAGTACCACGCCCACCTCCCATACAGCCTAAATTTAAAAATTTTAATAATTTAGAAATAAGCGATCCGATAAGATTAAAATCTTTCATGTGATATATATTTAAAAACATTATAATATATTGCTAATTTTTTTAAAAACCGGTCAAACGGCACACCCACCTTGCATGCAACCAATATTTAAAAACTGCCATATCTTTTATTTAAGTAATCTGATAAGAGCCTCAGTTTGCGTGTGCATATATTTAGTAATATTTTAACATATTACCATTTTCAAAAAATTCGAACACGCCCACCCATACAACAAGCGACAATTTCCTTCACATTACTATTTTTGTTCCCATAGAACCCACCTCAACAACAGACTAACTTCTAAAATTCTATTTGAAGGGTGTGTCTAGAATAAATTGAATCATTAAACAGTATAAATTACTAAAAGTCACATCTAGCGGAAGTTAATTTTCTGCAATAATAGATTTCGTTGATGCAGCTTTGAATTTCTCCTTGCAATGACTGCGAACTTTATTTGTACTTTGGCAGTGAGTGAGAGTAAGTATAAGAGATGTGACGGATCATTCACAAAGCTTAATATGGTGTCCCGATATCGAAAACAGGTATCAGTAACTGCTTTATATAACCAGATAAAAAACCAACACAAAAAACTAAATGATTAAAAAACCCTTCCAACAAAAATATTCTCTATTATATGAATAACTTTGCTAGAAAAAAAATTGTTTAAACGATTTCATTGTTTTTAAAAGCAATTAAAGAGTGTCGCCTCTCTTGTTTAACACGTCGCCTTTAATAAAAATTAAAATCTTCCACAATTAAAAGACATGCATCCCCATCAATATCACTCGCAGCTTATATATTTTTTGTTTTTTTGTGAAATCAAGTTTGCCTCGGCGTCGCTCAATCGACTTCGCTATGCATAAAATGGGGTCGGAAATGGATATTATAGAAATAAAACACGAAATGACGAACTTATATATACCCGTTTTTCCACTTTTTGTGGGTTAGGTCTTACATCACACTCTTAAGTGACCTGGGATTTTAAGAAAGTTTTTCACAGTTTAAAAAAAATCCTTGTATAAATTCAACGCAAAATATTTTAAAAATTGTTATTGTTTTTAAATTAAATTTTCAAAGTTTTCAAATGAACGCAAACGCCACAAACTTAAAGGTGTATATTGATAAAATTTTTTAAAGACAATAACAAATTCTTCAAACATTTTGAATTTGGTTTTAACAAACTCTTTAAATATTTTGAATTTGGTTTTTGTCTCCAAAACAATTCGTCGTTGTTTTGCGTTTTATAAAATAAGGTAATGCGCAGCCTGTACAGTAACAAAAGTACGTATTATACTACCCGTAAAGCAGACTCGGCACGTTTCTACGAGTAGTGGGCCCTAGAACACTACTTAGTAAGTACAGCTATTCTCGAAACTATTCTCGATATTAAATACGAACCTAATACACATTTAATGGTAGTGTCCGTCTGACTCGTCCTCTTAATATAGCGTATGGTAACCATCTCTCCTGCCTTTTCAAAGTTAAAAAAATATCGCCTTTAAGAACAACTTAAATTGTATTTTCTATTGAAAACGCGGTTCATGCAAACCGACTGCTATGGAGTAGGATTCTATGAGATCATAGACTATATATCTAATATGGACAAGTGCTTTTTTAGAATCTAAAAGTATAAGTATAAAACTAAACGGCAAGTGCTTTCTGCTCCATGTTCTGTTCTTGATTTTTTAAAGTTAACGAAACTTATTAATTTACAATGTTCGGTGATTTAATAAGTTTACTAAAAAAACCTAAATTAGACTATCGTGAATAATTAGAGTTTCTTTACATTAAAGGAATGCTCCTTATTATCCGATGAATATATTTTTTTTAAACTTTTATTTATTTATGTTCTTTTTTTTATTATGCAATGCATTGTGCCAGAACTAGGAAATTAGGTTGTAAGAAGGAACATTTGATTTGAATCTTTGCACATTGAAAGTGGTAGGAGTGGGAGGGAGTTTATTCCACATAAAAAACTGTTCGGCTAAAAAACGAATTCTCTCTGTAATGCGTAGTGCGATTCACTCGCCAATCGGCCACAAAGGTATGCTCTCTTGATGCTCGTTTTCAGGAACAAGTTCCCTGATTTCCTTAGATCACATTCCGTTGTAGTAACGATAAAACAGTGAAACACACCCCACATTGCGACGATGCTTCAGTGAGTCAATAGAGCTGGAAACCCTACTGTCATCGATGAGCTTCTTCGCTCTCTTCTGCACGCGGTCGAGTAACTCCAAAATATACTTTGAAGCACTGGCCCATACATTAGAGTTGTATTTCAATTTTGGTCTAATAAAGGTGTTCTATTTTTTACATTTCCCTCTTTGTGATTTTAGCTAAGTTTGTTCCTACGATCACTTGTTATAAAAATGTGCGCTTTTCCAAACCGAAGCAGTTATCCACGACTTTCCCGACTAACTAGTAATGCTTCTTCTTCATTCATTGTATAGCAACCGCTGCTAAAAATTGGCTTCTTTTTTCTCTTCGATACTCCAGTAATTTTACTTTTCAAACAACTCACCCATTACTTTTTGCCGCCGATGGGAGTTGAACTCAAGAACGATCTAGAAGAAAACAGAAGCACTGATGTGATAGTACTCGAAGCAGTGCTATTCTGCTATAAGTTCATTAAAGACCTATAGTCAAGTTAAAAATAGATAAATAGAAATATCTTGAAGACAATTTGTTTTATGCAAAGAACTATTTAAAATAAACATTTAAAACTTTCCTAAAGGTATTTTAAATTTTAATGAAACAACTACAGAAACGCGGATATAAGTTAAATTTATTTTTCTATTCAAAGATACATTTAGCAGATATTTTGAAAATGAACAACAACCTGAACAACACGTCGATGGTAATAAAATTGAATTATGGCTTTTTGTATGTCATAATGGTGGGTTCGTGTTCCACTCTACTCTGCTCTACTCTGCTCTGCTCTACTAGAATATACAATAAAAGTTAATGTTAATGGGAATTGCTATTTCAATACAACAAAGCATCATTCCTATTCAAAATATATAAAAGTTCAAAATAAATTAAATTTTATTTATCATTCTTTAAGTCAATATAAACTTGTGAAAGAAATATTCCAAATCCTTTAATAATGTTTATTTAAGTTTCCAATTAAACAAATGCCAACAATTTTCTACGATTCTTACCTTAACATTTACGTTTGAGACAATAACAAAAAAAAAATACAAAATAAAAGTTAATTAACTTCTAAAGCTGCAGCAGTAAATTGTTTTAAAAGAAATTTCTCGTTAGAAGAAAAATAAAAAGTTTTACGAATTCCTTAGCAAAAGCAAACAATTGAGTCGGTTTTATTACTCAAATACACAGCATTAAGTGGCCGAGGAGATTGAACAGCAATTAATTTGCATTTTTAAATTGCAATTTAACCCAAAAGGATTATAAGGAATATTAAGTATAAAACGATAAAGACACATTCATTAACCCTGGCTGTAACTGTTTGAAAAATGCGCCATTAAAATTTCAACATATTGCAAAACGGAAATAAAAATTAAACCAAAAAAAAAAAAAAAATACAGGGAAAAAATTAAAATACCCGAATGGGATACCGACACAACCAACCATTAACATTAAAAATGAAACAAAACCTTTCACAAATAATAATGACAAGATTAAATGTTTAATTTTGTAGACAAAATATTATACGGCGGCAGCAGCGAAAAGTGACACCTTGAATGTGAAACAAGTACGCAACGTTTGAAGAAAAAAAATTTACTAATGAAGGATTTTTTAAAAGGGTTGAAAATAATAATTTCTAATTAATGAAAATAAATTAAGAAATGTTGCCTTATTAAAGCTGTAAAAAGGGTTAATTCAGTTTTTATTCGTGTACCCTATAGTCCATCTATTTTTATTGCAGCCCTTTCTCTCACACAATAAAGAAAAAAACCAACCGCTAATCTTTTCTAGTCACAAACGATGCAAAATTAAGTGCAAATATCAAGAAAAAATCATTGAAGTAGGGGATTGTTAAGCTACTGCTAATAAAAGTTTAGCTTTTCTTTAAAAGAAGAGAATTAAAATAAAAAAACTTAGAAATTTGCAAACATATTGTTACGAAAATAAGATCTGGCAAACCCTATATATCTGAAACAACAGTGTTGTGGGTATTGGTTTTGAATAAAGTTACTTCCAGGGTTCCCTGATTTTTTTTCCAAGTCGTATCTCCTATTAGATAAATTGTATTCCAACAATTCCTCAAAAACTAGTTTCAACTCTTCCCAAAAATCCTCAATACAAATAAAATTTTATTTACTATTAAGTTCAATTTAACTAGTTGATTTACAAAATCGAAAAGTTCTGAATCAAAATTTTTCATTTCGTTGTCAAGAGTAATTTTTGGGTACAAATTTGAAGAATTCTGAAGATGGAACAAAAGTGTAAAAAAAAATTGTATTACTTTTACGTATTGCATTTTATTTCGTATTTTGGTTATTATTGAGTTCATTATTAAAAAAAAAGAGGAATTCATTTTTCAAATTTACGGAGAGAACAATGAAAACTTGTACGTAGCGAAAAAGTAAAATTTAAGTAACCAAAAACATAATTTTAAAGAGATTCCCACAAAACCTCCTTAAATCCCCAACACGCAAAATGTATCCTCAAAGAAATCTTCAATCTCCAAACTGTGAATTTCATCCCCATTTTGAGAATAAATCGGGATGATTTGGGAATAAATCCCCTAGTCTTATAACCCTGATTATTTCCACCATGAGCAAAGTGCTGTGTGTATGGAATAATACGACAATTAGCTAACACAAGTTGAGCAACCTCGGAGGCTGCATTGGTAGAGCTCTTAAACAGAAGATCGCGAAGTTCATGAGTTCATGCCCACCATCGATCGGATATGCGTGCAGAGGAAAATTGTAGTACAAAGGCAATTAATTGAAGAACAGCAGTAAAAACTGGAGTCTAAATTAGAAAAATAAAGACAATTATTGTGTATGGCCACGGTAGATAAGTTAATGCCTTTACGTACCTTTTAAAAATTACAATAGAAAAAAGGAAAAGCCCATTTTAGCTATAGCGTTCGAAAATAGCAACACTGTATAGCAGACGTGGAAAAATTGGATAAAAGGGAGCTGGCTTGGATGTTAGCGAAAAAAGAAAGTTATGAGTCGCAGTTTTTCTTAAGTGGTTTGGATCTCGTTTAGTTTAATAAAACAAGATATCGATTGGTTTGAGTCTCTCCAAAGTAACACAGTGGTGGTGTTGCGTAGATAACTGCGCTTAGATGAGCACATGTTTAGTAAAGCAAGAAACTGTAGGATCAAGTATAGCCCAAGTAGAGTGAAATAAAAAAAAGTTCTTGTTTTTATTCTATGTAAAAAGTTTGAAGGCACCTACTCCAATAGTCAATAAAGATTAAGATATTAAATCAGGGCTTAATCGCAAAAGGCCTCTTATGGCAATAGTCTGCCTCAATAAAAGAATATTTAAAATTTCCGTATCACGATTTATTAGTAACTAGTTGTTCTCTGGGCGCTTCGCTACCCCAATGATAATAATCATACCTCGTAAAAGAAGCAAAGCCCCATACCGATGCAATTCTCATAAGCAAAAAATACATTTTATATAGGTTCCATTTGTTAACCTGCTGCAGTACGAGAACGTCACTGTCCCCAGGAAATAGCTTTGACATTCCAAATTGGAATGAGGATTCAAGCGTCGCGGCATATGTTAAAAAAGTCACCCTATTTCAGACCGAAAAACCAGCACTAGATTGCAGTGTGATGTTCGATGGGCTAAACACATTTTTTCAAGTCTTAAAAGAAGCTTTCAAGTGCCTCGCTTTTTTAAACCGGTGTATAAAATATTTAACTCCTTGAAATCTGTTTAATGACCAGAAAAAAATATGTTAAAAAATATAATCGAATGTGGAATTAAATATTTTTGGCGGAAGTACTTCCCAACTAGATTACCATTCCAATGATTTTAACAAGGCATGAGACTTTTATAATCAATTACTGAGAATTAATAACATTAATTATTACAGGAAATAATGATGATCATTAGTACGTATTTAAAGGTATTCTCTTTTAATTTAAAGAACTGATTCAATTACTACTTCCTTCTTTGCAAATTAATGTAATGTGTTTTGTAAGCGAGTAAGAAAATATGGTAATCACAAAAGTAAGTCATTATATGGCAAGTACTTTTTAAGATAATGTATAATTTTTTGCTTGGTATCTTTATTACCTACATCCGGCGAAAAACGGAATACAACTGTCTTGGTGTTACTTGACCGCACGCGTGCAAAGAACGCAAGGGCGAAGTGGCTCATGGGTGAAGGCAGGGTATCCAACTCTGTTCACTCTCTTCTGGGTTGTGCTCTAATAAGAAGGAATGTGCTTTAATACATTACGGAACTTGTTTTCTATATCCACATGTTTTTACACACAACAAGCTTTTCTTTAATAGCTCATCCACTTGTGGTTGACTAGCCAATGAGTTGCACTGTGCATCACAAAGAAAGTTAATTTTTAGTCAAAAAGTTCTTCCTGCAGAGGTCTTTCCTGTCGCTTTCAATGTAGGAAAATTTAAATCTAAAATACACAAACACTAACTCGTCTATACTTCTTTTATAATACAATTTCTCATTTCTGGTCAGAGTGCTGGTCCGATATAAAAAAAATTATACCAAGTCAGTGAAAGAATATCTAAATTACTAATCTTTACTTACTTAGGCTAAATGGAAACGTTGTTGTCTGTTAAAAATTGTTGGTTTGTATGTTAGATAAACATGGGAGGAGCATCTGTATGCTAGGTAGGGTGGGCAAGTGGAGAACACCAACATCTTGTTCTTCCTCTAAAGTGTTTTGTTGCGGTAGTAGTTGTATTTTGTTTTATTATTTCCATTTTTTGTTGCTACTTGTCCCAGGCTGTGGTCGTGGGTTGGAACCTACTCTGTTGGTGTAACGGTGAGCTAGCTGGCCACACGCGTAGCACTACAGTGAGACACGTAATAAATTGCTACTTACCTCCGCTAACAAGTGTGGGTGTGAGTGCTGTAAACTGAAAAGGCGGTGGCAGCTCCCATTAAGGCGTCTGCGTTTTTTCTAGAAGAATATCATGAGTATGAATTTTAATTCTAACATAGCCTTTAAATGGAGAACCCAATACATAATTGCTGTTCCGTAGCCTCTGTAGATAAATTCTTTAAAGGAGCCTTATATATAAGAAAATAAGAAGAAGAAGCAAAGGAAAAGAGTGGAAAGTAATCACATAACAGTGTGTGGCAGCCGAGGAGAAGTTAATCAGTAAACAGTATATCATGGTTTAGAATCTTGTCGGAGCCACGGATCATAGAGGTAAGAGCAAGTCGTACCAACTAAATGAGACACAAATGGTTCTACTCTTAACAAAATTACGAAGACTAGAGTCATAGCATAAGAAACACTAAATAAGAATGAGCACCATGTTAATTTTCCTTCGTATATTTGAATTCAATATCACATTATAATATCAACATATTCGAAATCCCGTGAAAAGACATCTAATAAAAATATTTTTTGAACATTTAAAGAATTACTTTTATTGTTAGAAAATATACTTTTGATAATTTTTACTGCAGGGTACAAAAAGAGTGTATCACTTATTTACTTACAGTTTTATTAATTATTTAAACTTATTTTTCCTTTAAATCATCTTAATAAGAACGAAAGTGCATTTCATTTTTTTCTCTAACAGGAAATTATAAAAGAAAAAAATTTTTAATCAAAATACGCAAAAAATGGAAAAAGCTTAAAAAGGGCAAAAATCATCTGAGAACAAAAAAATCTTAAAAAGTACACATAAATCAAACATGACACTTTGGTGAGTTCTTAAATAACCGCAGAGCCAGTAATTTCCTTTATAATTAATTTATTTAGACGAATTTATCATTTTTTCTAACTTTACACTGAATTAATTTCATTTTTTTTTTAATTTTAATACGCTTCTTTTGTTTTCTTTACAATTTTTCCCTTAAATTAAGTTTAATAAATTATGTTTATTCATTTCATTTATTGCACAAAGATAAGGCACATTTTTTTCGATTTATTCTTAACAGAGATTTTATTTCATTTATCTTCCAGGTAATTTCTAAAAGTGATTTAATGACCTTCTTAAAATTATGGACAGTTAATTATAAACAAAGGTAGAAATAAAAATTATGTGCATGAGTTGCAGAATTTTAAGACGACAATATTTGGTTTACATTAATGTCCATAACGTTTTCGATTTTCTTACGATTAGCATAAAATGTACAAAAATTTGGAAACGTACATCTTCGCTAGGTTCAGTTTGTTTCATTGCAAAATCACTTAAAACGGTTATTAAAAGAATTGTTTTTACTTTTTAAATGATAAAAGAAGAACTTAACGAATTTATTATTTTTTTTTTATTAATTTTTCAATTCAATTTATTTATTTAATAGTAAAATAATAAAAAAAAAAATAAAACATTACAGTAATTAGACTGGAAAAAGTCGTATTAAAATAAATTTTAATGTTACTTTACACTAATCCGCGAAGCCCTTAGTGCTTGTCTACAGAAATGAAATGTATTAAACAATCAAAAATACGTATTTATTACGATTTAAAAAAATGTTTTTTTTAATTTTTTTCTTTAATGTATATCGATTATATTTCTGATATCAGTAAGTTCAGATATGTTTTCTTCATTGAGTTAATTAAATTTCAATTGCGCAATTTAACTTGGTGTTCACACATGCTCAATTAGGCTTATTCAATTAGCACAAGGCATATTTATTTTACTAGGTAGTGTCGTCCGCCCAGCTGATTTCTCTTTTTATTACAAAAACAACATGGCTTTTTGTTGTTGCTTTGAAGTTAGAAGCGTCAAAAGCCATTTTCGTATGACCCGCTATTTTCTTTTTATTTGTTTGTTTATATTTTTTACTTGCGGCTTGTCAATTTTGTGAATATTTTCTTCTCACTGAACATAGTTCCTAGAGTAAACATACTTGTTGGCAAGGGTTGCATTTCGCATCTTATGCAATTAGTGATGCAATTAAGTACTAATTTATTAATTGCCTTCTTATATGGTAAATTGAGCTCCTTTTTAGGCCTTAATTGCGTAAATTCCTTAACTGCACAATTAATGCGTATGTCTGAACCGGGTTTAAAGGTGCTATTGCCATAGTTTTGAAATTTAGGGATTTTAAATTTTCCGGCAGCTCGTAATCTTGTGTGGTGTCTGTGGTCAATCACGTGTAGAAAGCTAGATTCTTTAAAAAATTTGTTGACTAAAGTTGTGAAGTATATACTTTTACATTCAGTACGTTAAGTTTTTCAGCCCAGTTTCCGTTTAAGTCAGAGTTGCGTATTACGTTTCTAAATTTGCTATTGTTGATATTTTCATTTGCTGTGAAGTCTATGCCGCTGTGGAGCAAGTTATAGTTGAAGTTGTTGTTTTCATAGTTATTATTGTAATTTTGGTTGTTTTGTAGTGTTTTTAGTAACCTATTTTGAGTGTTCTGTGACTGTCTTGCAAAGGTTGGACTTCCCCACGCTGTTAATCCATGTTTTAGATAAGATTCGGCTAGAGGAAAGTACGCTTGTCTTAACACATTTGTTGTTGTGCTGTTGCTAAGATGAAATAGCATAAATCCTGCTTTACGTAGTTTTTTTTTTGAAAATGAGTTATATGTGTTTTCCAATTGAAATTCTGGTCAATAAAGACACCAAAATGTTTGTATATATTAACCATTTCAATAAAAGTGTTGTTGTTTGCGTTTGCATGTAAGGAAATTATAATATTAAATTTTGATTTTAATATCTGTGTTTATAGCACGTCATGGTGGCATAAGTTTGGTTTCTGTTGCATTTAAGATGAGACCATTATCGTGGCACCATTTTGATGTACAATTCAGTTGACTCTGCATAATTTGACTGGCGATATTTACATACATTTTTGTGTGCTACAATAATTGTAGTGTCATCAGCATAGGCTGAGTATATCATTTTCGTATATAATATATAATAATGGACCTAATTTTGATCCTTGATGTACTCCATGGGTAGTATCGATTTCTTCACTAAGACTGTTGTTAATTTTTACTCTGTATGCCCTGCACCTCAAATAGTTTCTAAAACATAATATGCATTTTCCTCTTATACCATTTCTTTTCAGATATTTATTAATTTACTATGGGACAGGGTATCAAATGCTTATTTATATTAATATTTTTCCCCTTTTGAAAACCAAATAGATTTTTGTTTATAATTTTGAACTTATCTCAAAATTCGTTGAGCCTTCTAACAACAATCTCTTCAATAAGTTTGTCTATGACTGTTAGAATTGATACTGGTCTATAGTTGTTATAGTCTGATTTGAAATGATGCAAATATAGAAGCATGGATCGACGAAATGATGACAAATAGACAAAATTTTATTTTAAAGTTTTTAGTTTTTTAGTGCAGAAGATCTTTTAGCTGTCCGATCAACAGAAAAACTAAACTTGAGTGTAAATAATTTAAGGAAAGACATGCCTTTTTCTGTTTTAATATGCAGTGGTTTCAAAGACCGTTACCGCTTCCGTTTAGTATCGATAACTAGAGTTAACATACTGTAACGTATTTCTTTTTTCAAACATAGCGGTTTCTTTTATTGCAAATACTCCAGCATGTGAATTTTTACTTTTCTCTTCTAGACTAGTACTAGATTTGTTCCAATGATCTTTCTTTTATTAACATGCGCTTTTAAAAACTTACTCAGCCACCGACGCTTACACTCTCTCTTAATGCGGCGAAACTCGAACTACTCAATGCTTTGTTTAACAAACATGCGGCTGTAACCCGCGCAGCCATCCAAACCACAATGAGACTTAAATTCAAGATCCCCTTTTTTATCCAACAAACTTGTTCAACTAAGTTAGCCATGACTGCCGCACACTGCTGTTTCGTTGCGTGCCATTAAGGGTCGATTTGCTATCATTTGTTTGTTTTGCTACAGAGGCGCCTTAGCCTCTCCACTCCCATTTTATTGTACTGCAGCTACACAAGAACTCTTTTCATTTTCCGATTTCCCTGATTTATTATAGAGGCGTCTAAGCCATCTGCTGTTATCTAGTTATAGACACCTCAAATATTGCATCTAATGATTGCCTCTTATCTACCATGGCTACGCACTATAAAGTTCTTTTAATAGTCTTGACTTCGAAGGGATTGAACCTGTTATTATTCCATTTATTCTTCTTATTAAACATCTTATTCAAAAACAGTTATTTTTCCAAATCTATAACGGTGAGAAGAGTTTAACCAATGAGTTCGTAATCTTTTAAAACAAACAGACATCTTTGCTAACGCAACCAAACCGTGGTCGACTCTGTTCTTCTTATCAAAGACACTAACGACTGACTGACATTTAAACGGCCGCCAAATCTTTTTCTTCTATTTTTAATCGAATGTTTTCCAGCTTTCGGCTTTATGAATACTAAAAAAAAAGTCCAGCACTTACCGTTAACATTGTCGACCGGTTTATATCGATTTGACTTATTTAGTTACATCGTATCGTGGGTAGTTGCTTAAATAAGCATCTGAAAATTAAGAATTCTTCCCTGCCGACTCGATGAACATGTATGCATCTATATTCAGAAAATGAAAACTACTCTCACGCCTGAAAGTAGAACAATATGACTTTCGAGGTTTGCTAAGTGACCCAACGTGCTGAAAATAGTGTAATTTATTCCTAAATGACTGTAGGAGCAGCTTTGTTCATCTAAGGTCAAATGAACACTGTTGCGTACCAGCACCTGCCGTCAATAGTATACCGTACTTTGAATGATCTCCAACTTCCTTGGTAAGTGAATGAACAAACAATGACGATAAAAATTAAACCTATGTAAAGTAAAAGTTAAGTGAAACCAAAGGCTTGGACTTCAAGTAACTGCAATTAAAGAAGCAGCTTAATCGGAGAAGTAATTTATAAAAAAAAACTTTGATTTCAATGGCCATGTATCCAAAACAAGAATCTTCTGCCATAACTAATTTGGAAGATGCGGTGAGATTCGGTAACGTGAATCCTAACGGTCAGACAGAAATCATTATAGGGCAAACCGAGTCTTTCAGCATGCCTGCGGATTAGACAGTGAAAAGTAAGTACCGAGACCGTGATACTTATGGATTTCCTGTCCAGTCCGAGCAGCTGCCTGTTTCGCCTGAGGTCCAGTGTAGTCCACAGTTGTCTGGACATACGGCAGGAACTTACCTCCACCCATAATTTGCGAGCCAAATTGAGGTAGTGGTCCTTATGGCCATTTTAACCGTTGCCAGAGGAATTCCAATGTCGGGTAATGAGGAGACGCTAAGAAGCAATGTGCCCCGTTTGGCGAGATCATCGGCCTCACAGTTACCCAGGATATTCCTGTGACCAGTGACCCAAAACAGGTCAATCTGTGATCGCTCCAATAGTGTGTTTAGTAAGAAGCGACATATCAGGAGCAGCTTAGCTGTACAATATGCACCAGCAAGTGCCCTGATTGCCGCTTGGCTGGGGCTAATATATTAAAATTTTAAGATTGTAACCTCTCCCAAATTTACCGTTAAATAACTCACAATATATCTGAGCAGACAAATCTTAATCTCCGAAAATGAACTAAAAAAATTCCTAAAATTTCATTATGTTCTGTAAACATCGGGTTGAAAAACCATAATTTCTGTGTTGATTTTATATGGACTAACCCTGGCAGCTAAGGGTGTACCAGCGATACCGTGTGATTACATCTTTCACATTTTTTATTTTTTTTACTTTTGAAGACTCTATGTAACATGCATAATTCTGTTATATTTGGTAAAATTTTCGTAAGTTTTTATACAGACATGAAAAGAGTTTTATTATTTGAAGCAAAAACCTGTCTAATTACCGTTTTTCGGTAATCACAAAGATTACACATTAGCAAATTCCATCAAAATTCCGTATAAAGTAAAGTTGTTGCTTTATTGCTTTAAAATATGCAAAAATTTTACTGTTTTTAAAATTTTTGAATTTGAGAGAAGTCCTGGATGAAATAGGTTTGTATATATATGTTAAAGTTTTAAAGCCACAACAACTCAAATTTGTCAATAATAATGGTATTTTAAAAAGAATTAAAATAGTCAGTTCTATCGAAGCTCAAACTTTTTCAAAAAAAAAAGTTAACCCGATTTATTAACAAAAAAGTCCTACCTACCTACAAATTTTTTTGAATTGCGATACCACGCACCTTTCAACCACGGAATATTTGGATTGAGTCCTGATTTAAATAGTCACAAATATTACTGCAGCCAAGTTTTTGTGTGGAGAGAAACTTATAAAGACTGACGATCTTATCCTTTTTTATTAGTTACGTTAACGAACACTAAAGCAAAAACCTTCAAAACTATTAGCCTTATAAGTCCAATAATTAAATATTCGCTTTTGATTTTTTATACAAACAGAATGGGTCTGAAATTTACCATTTTAAATTTACGATTTTATTTTTTTTTTAGTTTTTGTTTAGCAAATGAATTTGATGCCTTGTTAATTTTTCTGAAATATTTACAATATTCTATATAAATTACATTAAATTACTATTTACTTAAGGAAAATTTCAAAAAATGTAGCTTTTTTAATGGAAAAGCATAACTTTTTCCTTCATTTCACTGACAACACTGGTGTGTATGCTTCAATATATTTCAAAATATCACTTTGTAAATTTTATCATTATCAAGAAAAGCTTTTTAATAATTTTGGACATTGCAGAAGAATTGTAAGAATTATTTGAAGAATTTTTCAAAAAGCAGTTTTATACAATTTTTAAGACGAAAAAAACAAATATTCTCCTTCGAGCCGGATTTGAACCAGCGACCTATGGATTTCTACTTTTAATCAAGTCTCAAACTACAGTCCACCGCTCTACCAACTGAGCTATCGAAGGTTGTGATACAACACTTGCTTACATTATAATATGAATATATTGAGATCTGAATAAAAACAAAAATTAAAAAATGGAGATGGTCTATTTTTCCATCTTTCAGGTTACTGATAACAATTTAATATAATTTGCTGTGACCTTTAGTTTATCACACTTTCTGTATGATTTATTTTATAAATAAAAATTAAATAATATTTTAATTAAAATTTCATTAAAAACTCTAATTAATTAAAAACATACTTTTGGAAGCGTTAAACTAAACAAAAAATATTTTATTTATTCTGCTGTTACAAATAACAGAACAAGATTGCTTACAATTTAAAGTAACTTGGAAAGACTGAAATTAATATCCACTATTGTTTTTAATGTCGATTTTTTTAAGAATAACCAAAATAACATAAAATTGTTGAAAGATTGATATCGCCCCTCCTTCATATTTTTTTAAATTTATGATTTAATTCATACCCCAACAAAACTTTAGCACCGGCGTCCTAGACCATTTTTTATTTAAAGAATTAATTTAACCTCATTCAAGATGTCAAATAGAAAAACTTCCAGCATTCAAAACGGAGACTTATTAAATTGAAATGTATCACAAAAAAAATTGTTTTTAATTATTTAAAGTCATTTAAATCCAAGTTATGCACGCACTAAATAAAATTTAATTACTGAACATTTTATATGTAAATTTTACACCGGCTGGTTTCTTAAATGCTTCACTTTATATTGATCAAACCTTTACATTTCCTTAATGAAGAAACATTTTTTTAGATTATTTTGATAAAATTTCTAACTTTCTTTCTTCTTCCACATGGAAAAATCTTAAACATGTGCGAATGAAAACCCTTACAAATTGATTAAATATAAATAACATGAATATTACACATACACGCATTATAACACACATATATTAATAAGTATATGTAGGTGTAACTAAATGTTTAAATAAATAGCTCAGCTTTATACACCTAATCACTGTCAAAAGCAGGCCACCACCATCACAGCTTCGGTAATGTTATAATACGATTAATTACAAACAATCAACACAATGTCCGTCGGACAGAAAATGACAGTAATGTTGCATAAATGTTAAATACACAGCCTGGTCTTACAAACAAGCAGCAGACATTTAAATTGTATTGAATTAAACCGAAACTAAATGAAAGTATGTACAACAACTCAATGGCCAGTCTGAACACAAATTAATCAACAAAATTGCCATTACAGCAACTTAAATACACACACAAACAAACGACAACGTATAAGAAAAACAAGGAAATACAAAGGATAAAACAAAAGACCCCCCCAAAAATAGATTTTTATTTGTAAAACAATCGAATAATAATGACAATGATCGATTTGCTAATATCTGTCAATATTTGTTGCTGCCATTGTTGTTGTTATTGTTATTGTTGTTACAACTAACACATTTAAGATTTGTAAAGCTGCCAAACTTCATTAAATAAATTATGTTGTTGTGAAGACTTTAGTTTTGTTGCTACAGCTGTTGCCACAGAAAATTGTTTCCTAAAATGTCAATTAACTTTCACCCAACTTGTACAAATGAACAATTTGTACAAAGAGAGAGAGCATGATGGTGGGTTACAATTGTCTGGAATTAAATAATTGTTGTATTTAAACGCATTTATTTATAGATTGCAAAACGATTAAGAACCATCTTTCAGCTTTATTTATGTTTGCTGTACTATAAATGTACGTGGGTGAATTGATAAATCGTTTAGAGAATCTGTAGAACTTTACTAAGTATAGAAACACTTTAAACTGCGTAAACGCAGCGATTTTTTATATATTTTTAATGCATTAAGCTCGACTGATTCACACTAGACTGAGGCAGAAGTGAAATATTTTGCAACTTTTAACAGATGAACCGATTGGAGCCGTGCAGTTGTCACCTATAGTTAACAACTTATAAATTTGCCTTTTAACATTCAATTAATTAATCTTTAAACAAAATCGTGTTAATTATTCCTAATAAATTATTAAAACCGACATTGATTATTGAGGGTGAAAAGACTTCTCGATGGCCATTGCGCTACCACTTACTTAGTTAGCTCTTCAGGAAACTTCTAACAAACATTTTAAATAAACTAAAGATATTTGACCAAACAATAAAATATGTATTTTTTCAAGACTCTCGTACAATTTGTATCCATGTCCATTTTAAATATTGTATTCTAAAATGGAAGGCATGAATTCTAAATTAACCCCTGTTTTAAAAATTCCTATTTGCTTCCGGTCATCCTCAAAATTATTTCAAAACTCCAGGTCCAAATGTAAGCTTTATTGTCTAAAGTGTAAGAATTCCATCTCGCTTGTGTAATCTAATTGTCAAAGAGCTAAGTAAGTAGTAGCGAAATTGCCAGTAAGACGTTTTGTTTGTGGTTATTTTCATTCAAATGGAATCAATTTTTAAAAAATGTCATGCAATTTTTAAAAATGTCGTGCTTATCACGATTAAATTAATCACCGATATTAATCGATATCAATAATTAATATCGGTGATTCAATAATTAATATCGGTGATAAAAAATAGCACGATATTTTGTAAAAATTGATTTTATTTTAATGAAAACAACCACAAACAAAAATATATTTTACCGTTCTCTTATCTCTTTTACACATAGTGGACTACGAGTATATCATTAATCTTTTAAACTTAATAAAAAGAACATTACAGCCATATTTATTATGATACTTTTAATAGAATTCTCAGTCCATTTTAAGGAATTATTCAATATTAGCGATTTTTATAGAAATTTAGGTAAAGGCACTTATTAGATAATATCTAAATATATTATATATATATATATATATATATATATATATATATATACGAGGGCTGCTATATATATATTTCTGGCCTGGCAACATTGAGTGCTGCCAAGTGCAATCTGACATTTCCATTGGAAACTTGTGATTTTTAAGCATAATCGTACTCACAACGTTTTGACGTACGACCATTATTTGTGTTGTTTACAGTGACTTGAAAAAATTAATATAGAAAAAAATGGAATTAACTCGTGAACATTTTCGTGCCATCATTTTTCACAACTTTCGACGTGGATTATCACGACAAGAGTTCATTGATGAACTTAAATCTTTGTATGGCGATGAAGCACCATCCTATAGTACTGTGAAAAATTGATATAATGAATTTAATCGTGGCCGAAGCTCGCTCAAAGACGAATTCCGTGAAGGTCGTCTAAAAACGGCTGTTGTTCCAGAGAACATTGATGCCGTGCGTGAACTCATAATGCAAGATCGACATGCGACATACCGAGAGATAGAAACATCCTTGGACATTTCTTCCACCAGCGTACATTCGATACTGCATGAACACCTGGCCGTAAAAAAGGTTTGTTCTCGTTGGATCCCGCACAATTTGAAAGTCGCTCAAAAAAAGGCTCGTGTCGATTGGTGCAAAGAAATGTTGCAAAAATACGATTGCGGTGCTTCTAAAGACTTTTATAAGATCGTCACAGGTGACGAATCATGGATCTATGCGTATGAGCCCGAAACGAAACAACAGCCGACCGTGTGGGTCTTCAAAGACGAGCAAAATTCAACGAAAGTTGTTCGTGGAAGAAGCACTTCGAAGCAAATGGTCGCCTGTTTCTTCGGCAAAACTGGTCATGTGGCGATTGTTCCGCTTGAGCAACGTAGGACGGTCACTTCTAAGTGGTAGACTACAATTTGTTTGCCTGAAGTCATCGGAGAAATTCGAAAAACCAACAAGAGAAGACGAATCATTGTTCACCATGACAATCCGAGCTCTCACACATCGGCTCAAACCAGAACGTTTTTGACCGGCCAAAACGTCGAATTAATGGGTCATCCGCCGTACAGCCCTGACTTGGCACCTAATGACTTCTTCTTGTTTCCGCACATTAAGCAAAAATGCGTGGTCAACGATTTTCGTCGCCAGAAGAAGCTGTTGAAGTGTTCAAATACCATGTTTTAGAGGTGTCTCAATCCGAGTGGAAAAAGTGCTTGAGCGCATGCAAAAGTGTATAAATAATGCTGGAGAATACTTTGAAAAACAATAAAACCATTTTTGATTATAAATATTCGCATTTTCACTATTAGGCCAGAAATATATAGAGCAGCCCTCGTATATATATATATATATATATATATATATATATATATATATATATATATATATACATAACATATATAATATAAGTTATAAAAACATTTTTATTTAATTTTAATTTCTTTTATCATTTCGTAAGAATAAATGTGCTACAACATATGTTGTTACATAATTAGTGTCTTGAAATCTTTCAAAAGCTTCTTAAACTGCAGAGAATTTAATTTGAGATACAGAGTTACAGAATTTTTAAATTAAAAATTGACAATTAACTTTAAAAACAGACATGTTTTCTGGAAGCCGATCAAGCATTTCTTTTAGCAACTCTTTTAAATATAGAAAACTACTATCTTGTAAAATTAACGTATCAATTACACTGAAAACAGTCTCATTCCATTCAGTTTGAAATTCCGTTCAACAATGTTGCCCATATTTAAAAATGAATTTTGTAAATGTATTTCCGCTTTCAATTTTTTATTAATTCATGGCATGTTTTTATTATTAACTTTTTTGTTGTTGATGACATTTCTCATTTAATCTTTACAATTCTGATTTTCATACCTCACTTTCTTTGGATTTGAGCGCCTTAACCATTTGATACTTTAATAAAAATTATAAAAAATATCTCACCTCGCGCCATTCGAAAATTTGTAGCGCCACAAAGTATTTTTTATCGCTACGTTTGGCGAGAAATCGCCATAACTGACAAAACTGTCAGCCGTAGTTAAGGCTATTTATGTTTCGCTAAACTCTTATAAAGCATTATTTTTATCTTTCTAGTGCTATAAGAAAATATTATCTTCCGCTGACTTTCGAAAAAATTCTATCCACCAACTTTTTAAGGGATATTTTATCATCGTATAAAGCAAAAGCAATCTAGTTCCAATGAAGTGCTTTTGTTATTCTTTACTGTTCCAAAGATAAGCATCCTTTGTTTTTTTAATTTTATGTTACCATTATAGCGGCCCCGTACTCCTTGCGGCAGTAAAAGGATCAAATATATATGCATATTTATTATAGCGGTCGAAGTACTAAATATTCTGTTAAAATTTTAAAAGACTGCCTATAACGATTTAAATGATAAAGCCATGTTTGTCAAAACCACGTATTTTATGGAACACCCTAATTTTTTAAAACTTTAATTTTTTTATAGTTATATAGATAGAGTAACATACAGAGGCCAGGGAAAGACAGACTACAAACGCTTGTTTGGTAGTCAGTCTAGCCGAACATCGATAGAACTTTTTATACATCTCCCTTTTTAGAAATAGCAAATAGTTGGAGTTATGATTCCTCATAACTTTCTCTGCGTCCATCATTGGACACTTAAATTGTCAATATATTCTTTCTTCATCATTTAGATTTTTAAACGAAACCCTTCTTGCTTCATCATGACAACACCTCTGCTTCTTGGTTACGTACAGACTGAGGAGATATCTCAAGTGAGTCTAAAATCCAAGTTTCCATTCGATTTTCATTAAAGCTCACGCTTCCGTATGATAATTCAAGCAAAAAAACATTTATTTTCTTCTCTCATTTTCGATCAAATTTATCAGTGGACTTTCATTTGAATTCGCACTTAAAAAGACTTAAATTCACCTTAAATTAGCCCACTTAAAAAACTTTGAAATAGCCCTAAACAATAGAAATAAAAACAAATAAAACCTCATCAAAAAACCGTTATCCGCGGGAAGATTGCCAAAAAAAAAAAAGCGTACAACGAAAAAGAAAGAAAAGTCGAATACTGTTAATAAAAAAAACCCCTATGGCTGATAAAAATTAAGTCATTAGTTAACTCCAAGATACTAAAATGTTAAAATAAAAAAAAAAAAATGAAAATCCTACATTAAGCCTTAAGGAGCGATGGAGAACTTTACATTTAATACAAGCAGGAACTTTAAATGAAAAGAATGAGGTGGGGATTTAGTCATAGAAAATAAATTGCCAAACATTTGTTTTGAGATTAACCACGATTAGAAAAAGTTTAACAAAAACAACAGAAAACACACAGTCACACACACACAAGCAAAAAAAATGATAAACTTTGAGAACAAGGAAAATGTGCTACTAAAGCTGGGGAGATAGGGGCGTTTAACAAAATGTTACCAAAAACTGACAGTTACAAATATGAACAGCAGCCGGAAAAATAAAAAATGTTGCATTCTCTCTCCATTTCAAATTAGAAGAAAATTATAAACAATACAAATGCGAGAATAATTACCCTGGATTAAAAGTTTTGCTCCCCCATCCCCTAGCTCCACACGAAAATTGCAAAATAAGATAAAAGATTTACTTAAATTTACAACAGTCAAAAAAGAAGATTTTCCATTTCTCATAACAGATCTTTTAAAATTAGTATGCTGTCTGAAGTCTTGCAGTAATTAATTGTAGAATTCAAAACTTAACTGAAACAAATAGTTGTCATATTTGTTATATTCATCTGTTTATGTCAGTTATAAATATGTATCTTTATCTAGTGAATTGCAATTGTGTGTGCAAAACTCTTAAAATACAAATAAATAAAAACGAAATAAAATAAAAACTTTTTCATACTCAACTACTAACTGACTGAAACAAATGTAATTGCGCCAAAGATGCTGCTCTCCTTTAGTTTTATTACATTTTTTGTCACTTTTTTAATGTTGTCCGACGCGAGTTTCTGTTAAAATGGGTGTTGACATTTTGCAACTTGGCCACTCCTTTTCTAATCGTAAAGAAAATAAAATGCCAGCATGACAACACAAGGAACTAAATACTTTATTTTAATAGTTGAACTCTATTAACCTCTAGATAAGAAGAAGAAAATTTTATAATGATGCAAGCCAGAGATGGGAATAAAGAAACTTGTTTTCGTACCGAGTTTTATGTTTATTAAATTTATTTTTTAAACTTAAAATTGTAAATTCGAAAATAATTGAGAGAAAGATGCCTGTGGTCATTCGATTAAACTTTCTGACATTGAAATTAAAAGGAAAGATCTTTAAAGAAAATTTATCCCATATACATATTCTACTAATGGATTAATTTTGTAAAGCATTGTACTATTTACTAGTGGCGGTAAGACAGTGAATATACCCCACTGCAGACTCAATAGAGTTGAATATACTGCTGCCAATAACATTTTGGGTCACCGATACATGCATCAGAATTGCACATCATACTCAACGGATATTTCTTGTATTTATAGCAGGAACATCAGAAAGGTTAAAGCAGTTTCTATACAGTTTTAAGACAAACCAAAGATTCCTTAGGAACGTTTTTTTTTAGCAAATCGAACATTAGATTAAATGTTCACGCTCAATATATATCAATATATCGGGTTTTAAGGCCTTAATATTAATCATATGTCTATATGTAAGCGCACAACATTCAGTATTACCAGCATTAAAATCCACCCTTTTTTACGACTTCAATAAAAAAAAGTTTTACAAGATCTTGATTGCTAATTGTTCATGGTTTGTGAGATGGTCTTATTCTATAATAGGTTGGTTCTATGATTGAATTATTGTGATTTAGTATAACTAACACACGAACGGTTCCGTATCATGTAACGGCCAAAACTCTAACTTTTTTATGTTATCGCGCTACTTTCCTGAAGAAATTAATTAAAACACCAATATTGAGTATTGAAGATGAAAGCACGTCTCGAAGGCCATTTCGCTACCGCTCACTTAGCTCTCCAAAAAACTTCTTACAAATATTTTAAATGAACTGAAGATTTTTGTCTAAACAATAAAGTAAAGACAAAAATAATAGTTTAGGCAAGAACAATAATAATCAACTATGATTTTATTATACCCTTCACCACAAAAAATTGAAAAAGGGAACTAAGTTTTTCATTCAGTTTGTAATTTCTACAATATCCCTTTCCTAAAGTATATATATTCTAACTTCTTATGCATCGCTCAGTCCATCCATCCGTCTGTCCGTCCGTGTTGGTGTTGAAATCAAGTTTACCGATGCACTAGATAACCTAGAGAAAAATTAAATATGCCAATCGATCAGACATAGTGCAGAAAGAGGTGCTTTTGGAAATCAGTATAATTGGTCCATGTCCCTCGAGGCAGCGGGCAAAACACCACGACTGCATACAATTTTTCAACGTCATTTGAAACAATAAAGTAACTCTAATAAAAAAAACTAAGTATATGGGGCGATAGAGAACTAAAAAATAAGAAAAAAACACGAAATTGGCGATCGCCCATATTTTCCGGGTTACGGGGCTTTGAAAGTTTTAAATTTTTTTAAATTATCAATATGGGTATCATTTTAAAGCTTTTGAAGAGATTTTTAAAGAAAAAATGTTTTACTAATTTATAAACGAAAAAATAAAATAAATATTAATTAATTTGACACGATGATTCGGCTGAAGAAGATGAAACCACGTTGGAACTGCTTGAACTTTTGTACATATTCCTTTTGCCAGCTGTGGATTTTGTTCCATTATGAGGGCTGCTCTATATATTTCTGGCCTAATAGTGAAAATGCGAATATTTATAATCAAAAATGGTTTTATTGTTTTTCAAAGTATTCTCCAGCACGATTTATACACTTTTGCATGCGCTCAAACCAGTTGTCGAAGCACTTTTTCCACTCCGATTGAGACACCTCTAAAACATGGTTTTTGAACACTTCAACAGCTTCTTCTGGCGACTAAAATCGTTGACCACGCATTTTTTTCTTGATGTGCGAAAACAAGAAGAAGTCATTAGGTGCTAAGTCAGGGCTGTACGGCGGATGACCCATTAATTCGACGTTTTGGCCGGTCAAAAACGCTCTGGTTTGAGCCGATGTGTGAGAGCTCGCATTGTCATGGTGAACAATGATTCGTCTTCTCTTGTTGGTTTTTCGAATTTCTCCGATGACTTCAGGCAAACAAATTGTAGTGTACCACTCAGAAGTGACCGTCCTACGTTGCTCAAGCGGAACAGTCGCCACATGACCAGTTTTGCCGAAGAAACAGGTGACCATTTGCTTCGAAGTGCTTCTTCCACGAACAACTTTTGTTGAATTTTGCTCGTCTTTGAAGACCCACACGGTCGATTGTTGTTTCGTTTCGGGCTCATACGCATAGATCCATGATTCGTCACCTGTGACGATCTTATAAACGTCTTTTGAAGCACCGCAATCGTATTTTTGCAACATTTCTTTGCACCAATCGACACGAGCCTTTTTTTGAGCGACTTTCAAATTTTGCGGAATCCAACGAGAACAAACCTTTTTTACGGCCAGGTGTTCATGCAGCATCGAATGTATGCTGGTGGAAGAAATGTTCAAGGATGTCTCTATCTCTCGGTATGTCGCATGTCGATCTTGCATTATGAGTTCACGCACGGCATCAATGTTCTCTGGCACAACAGCCGTTTTTGGATGACCTTTATGGAATTCGTCCTTGAGCGAGCTTCGGCCACGATTAAATTCATTATACCAATTTTTCACAGTGCTATAGGATGGTGCTTCATCGCCATACAAAGATTTAAGTTCATCAATGCACTCTTGTCGTGATAAACCACGTCGAAAGTTGTGAAAAATGATGGCATGAAAATGTTCACGAGTAAATTCCATTTTTTTCTATATTAATTTTTTCAAGTCACTGTAAACAACACAAATAGTGGTCGTACGTCAAAACGTTTTGAGTACGATTATGCTTAAAAATGACAAACTTTCCAATGGAAATGTCAGATTGCACTTGACAGCACTCAGTGTTGCCAGGCCAGAAATATATATAACAGCCCTCGTAGCTTGTCGCTCATAATACATGTAAATTTAAAAATTTTTTACTTTACTTGGATACAGTTCTTAGTCGGTTTGTAATCCTTACTGGTATTAGGACAAGGGGAACATACGGAAGTGCAAGGAAAACTCGTAAAGGCATAACAGTAAATAACGTGGCGGGCGAACGGGCTTTAGTGACTTAACAAATCATTTAGCAGTTAGATGTCCGCGAGCTGAGGCATTTGTTTTCGTCGATCGTGCCTTTAGCTATTTTTTCTTTAATTAGCCGATCGAAAGCTATAGGCCGTCGAAATAAGCCAGTCCATCAGATAATAGCCTTTCAGTATTCTCGCCTTCTCCTCCTGTTTAACTAATCATCTCCTGCCACTCACTAATCTCAGGCTCCTTATTGTTTTTACTTATATAAGCATCTTCATCCATCTTATCTGCGCTATTCTAATATACAGGCGTTATCGCCAACTCATCTACAGTGGTTACACAATATTGGTTAATAGATTTTATTTCTTATCGAGACTCCGGAGGTTTGGACTGCTGTTTTCCATTTATTTACCTATTTATACCACTCATCTACCGCGGCTACTCAACAAAAATTATTTTCACGTCGCTGTCGGGAGCAGATTATTTATTTTAATTAATTTAAATTTATTCTTCTTTACTTAGAAACTCAAACTCATAATCTCACTCATTTACTGCGATTATTTTTTTGCTAACAAGCTGCATGTCAAACTTTTATGCGAATATTTAAAATATTACAAAATCTAAACTTTTATGAAATTATTTCAAGAAACCACTTCAAAAGACAATTGTAAAATGTTGCGCTCTCTCCTTCTCCCTCTTTCTCACATAGCTTTCTCAAACAGCTAAACTGTAAACGGATTCCTATTTCCTACAGCCAAAGGATTTTCAAAGCATTATGAAGGAATCGTATTACAAAAGTATACAAGAGTATACAACAACTTGAATAACAAGCTGCTTGCTGAAGGTAAAGGATTCATCAAAAGCATTCCACCTAGAAATACTCAAGTTGCTAATTGCCACCGTTTATATGAAAACGTTTTGTTCTTGTAAATGTTGTATGTGGTGTTTTCCTTTTGGTGGAAATTTAAATGACAAATATGAGTTTTATAATTAAATCTCAGCAGGCATTAAAAAATAAGTGGTAAAGGGTTGGAGAAGAATGGGAAGGCAGTTGAAGAAATTTAACTAATTTATTTAATTAATGGCAGTTACAAGAGCACTAGGAATTTTGTCAAAGTAAAATATGAATGTAAAAAATGCAAAACTCTTTAGCTAAAGCATTAAGGAAAATTAAGAACAAAATCATAGGAATATTTTTAGAAGAACTTAAGTTTTTTGCAACAATTTATTTTAAATGACTTTTTAAAATTTATTGAATTTAACTTGAATTAAGTTGTAAAATATAAAACACATTTAAATGGCTGCAAATAATTATACAAACAAATAAATGACAATCGATAGTAAAGCCTAGACATATCGATGAACATTTGTTTATGAGCCCAGCTGTTTTTACAAAGTTTTCTGTTTGCTTCGCCTTTGTTTATTCTGTATCAAGTTTCAATCGCTTTGTAGATCTTTGTTTTCATTACAGTACCGAAAGAGCATCAAATTAAATCATTCAAGAATTTTTTTTTAATTTTTTCAATTCCTCATATTGTTGCAACTCAATCGTGTATACAATCTCTAGTTTCCGTTATGTTTGGTATTTTTTTAGGAGGTCTACTCCCCAACCGAAACCATTCGTTAGTCAAGTTCAAATTGAGTAGTTGGCACAGCTTCGTTAGATTTGACTTTTTGGATGTTTATGTTGATAGTCATTAATCACCAGTCGATGTTTTTCGTCAATTGTTGTTGCCAATTTAAATTGTGACTGGGGTTTTTTTTAATGACTGGCTGGCTGGCTGACTGACTGACTGACTGGTTGTTTACCACACAACAATTTCCCTTTTGTATGTCAATTTTCTGTTCCTTTTCATAAATCCTCTTGACATTGAAGTTTTCTATTGTTACCAGAGTCATGTTGATTAATGACAATTCATATTTTTGTCAAATAAAAATGCTATGAATAAATAATATCCTTCAAAGGGATGGGGATTTTGTTTTGGTTAGTATACAGTATCTGGCTCATTAAATTTAGAATTAACGACTTTTCGACAAGTACCACAGCACGTTTAAGTGTGCGAGAGAAAAGTATTTAGAAACATTTAAAACTTTCATAAATTGCTCTGAATTTCTTCTTGACAGGTATTGAATTATTAAGAATAGAATATTTATTTTTTTTTTAGTTTTTTAGGATCACACAAAAATTTTCTTGATCATAATTCTCACCGATCCTAATTTATTTTATACAGTTGGGAGTAAAACATAGAAAAAGCTCTGAAAAGTTTTTAAAGAGCAAATCGCAAACAAATTGTGCTCCCAACCTGGCATCAAATTTGAGATAGGTGAAATAGATATGTCTTGCAGTACCATGCGTTGTGTCGGCATTGTCTGATGCCACTACACCTGGCTAATTTTTAATCAGATTATCAATTTAGTAATTTTCATTTTGGTACTTTTACAGAAAATTTATTATCTACAGTTTTAGATGTCTATAGCTTTAACTCAAATCTTTGATTTGCACATGACTTTCTAACAAACGTGATCCCATTGCTTCACCAAGAGGTCAATAGATTCATGAATGCTTGCGACTGTAGGCGCAGCATACTACGAGGGTCTATACAATGAGCTCAGTACATAATACGATCTGAACTATACAGAACCTGCCCATAAGGCTAAAATAGTTCATTAACGAACTAGTTCAATTGAATTAATTCGAGTACATTTCTTAAACTAATGAACTAGTATAAATTTTTGCGTTCTATCTAGTTCAGTATTGAAATATGCTTCAATTATTGGAAGATGGTCTAAATCGAATGAACCTTTTTCGTTGTTCACTGTATCTGACACTATTAAAAAAACAACTAAAACATAATTTGAAACAATAGTTATTTACAATTTGACTTGATTCGTTAAATAAAGAAAACAATATTTTAGAAAGTAAAAGAATTTAAATTTATGATGCGATGTGGTGCTTGTTAAATAAGTCGAATATATTTCACTGTAAAATACGATTTTACCAGACCTGAAACGACTATAATAATTTAGTTTTGATACATTAGCATTTTCTTTTCTTAAAATAAATGTTACCCAACAATCACATAAAATGTTTTGCATGTTGCCTAAACCCCGAAAAATTGCTATTTTTTTCTAACTTCCTTTACATATCAGTAATGTTTAATTAGCGTTTCAAACATAAAGTAATATAACACTGGGTTTAGAAATAAAAGCAAACACAACTTATCAAGAATAAAAACTACTAAAAAAAAGTGTAGCATACTTACCCTTACATAAAATTGAGGGTAAAATATGTAACATATCTTACACTTTTTCGTGCAACATATTTTCAAAAGAACATACTTTTAATTTACACTATCGAACATTTTGAAGAAAAGAACACAAAGGTGTAAAATGTGTTAAACATATACAACATTTTTGTCAGGAAAGAAAACGCCATAAACTAAAAGAGCTTTGAACCTAATGAACTAAAAAGACATTTTAAATTATAAATTGAACTAGTTCATTTTTGAGCTGTGAACTAAAGTAAGCGATCACTAAACTCAACTAAATCCCTGCAGGAGGATAAGCGTTAATTGTCTTTAAACTACCGGTACCATTACTAGTACATCAAGCACTAGTTCAAAAGGTGATAGAATATATATAGAAAAATACTAGTACTTCAAGTAGTTCAATTGTAGATTGATTTGACTTGCAGAATTTCATATTAATTTTTGATGATGTTTTAACGCGAATTGCTAATTCGCATTTTCATTTATTTTATTTTTAGTTGTTATAACAAATTTAAAACAATTATATAAGTAAAGCTCGATTTTCTTGTGTGTAAAAAGTGACATTTAAAAAAAATTAAATTAAAAAATAATTTTAACATTTTTAGAACATGTTTTTGGTTTAAGATTGATGTTCAAATGTAAAACTAGCGATCTTTTATTAAAATACTGAAGGAATTTTTCGACGCTGTATATAGTTGAAATTATGGAAATCAATAATATTGTGGAATTTTCTTCTTAAAATACAGAAAGTTTATTGTTTAGTTTATGGTGAAGTATCAAATAATAAACATTTTTTAAATTAAAGGATTTTTGTATATGGTGGAGTAACAAACGTAACTCAAGTTGCACAAAATTGCTAGTGGAAATCCCGGAAATTGCTTCAAAAGCCATAAATTAGTGAGCTTAAGACAAACAAAAATGTTAAAATGTGTAACACAAATAGATATTAAAATTAAAAAAATTAATTTCTGTGTAAAAGAATAGAGTACTGTGCAATGAAAATCCTCGAAAAAATTTAATTTGTGAGAAAATTGTAAATCGACTTAAACTATACTTAAAAGAAAAAAAAAGTGATAAAATTAACCTACCTACAAAAGATTACGAATTATCAAATCAGTCTTTGAAAAAAGTTAAAGAAATGGTGTACACAGAAAAAATCCACAAGGAAGGCTTGGTTTTTTTGCTGTCTCTAAAAGATATACTTAGAAAAATGACCAAATTGAAATCCGAAGTGTTTCATCTGGCAGTTTTTACTATTTAGGAATAGAGAATCAGCCAAAAAAAGTAAAAAAAAAATGTTTTCGGAAAACCAAATTGCATAGAAAATTATTTGCTATAAACTAGTTCCTAATGCAGAACTAATTGTATCCGACTAGAAGAAATGGCACTGAAATCCACCTTGAATCTATTGGACTAGTTCTTATTTAAAACCAATAATACTAGTTTTTCGTGTATAACTAATTGTACTAGTATCTACCTAGAATCAATTATACTAAGACTCATCTAGTACTAATAGTACTAGTATCCGTCTAGTATCCATCCAGTACCAATGGTACTAGTAATTTTCCTAACACACTCAATGTTAATTTGAGCATTAAGATGGTATAGGAAAGTTTACAGTTGGGAACTAGTACTGATGATTTTTGTACTAGTACAACACTCGTTTGGTACTAGTTCGATCTCCTGCAGAGATGGCACAAGTCTACTGCCCCCATTAAGGCAGCTCGCAATATTATGTTCTTTAACACTCATTTTTTGATAACTTTCCCAGGTTACTTGGATTCTATATTATTTGGCATTATTTTGCAGATGCTTTTTATTTAACTCTCTGATCCATTTATCAAAATATATGCTATCTAATATATATATAAAATATGCTAGCCTTATATATCAAATATTTGTTCATTGTGTTGTTAAGTTTCACTTTTAGTTCGTTGCTTTTTAAAGCAAAAAAAAAAATATGACATTTTTAATAATTACATATTTCACTTCTTATAAAAGTACTCTAATATTACTAATTTTGACTGCTATTTCTAATTTTAAGCGAGTAAAAACGTCTAGATTATTCCTAAATGGAAAGATATGGCAAACTTGTTATAGTTGTTTCTCTTATACATATATTTGTGTTGCTTAGCATAATTTAAAAAACTAAACATTTTATTCTTAATTCTTGATTGATTGACCAATATTCATTGTGATAAACTTATTGTTTAATATACAATTTGCAGGCTTGATTAGGAAGTCTGCCAATCGTTAGTTGTAATATATCTGACGGCGTTTATGAAGCAAATATTTAACCCATGTAAAATAAAATCTTTTTTTGTTCCGCCGGGAATTGAGAAGTTGCATATTTGTATTTTTTTATGGAGTTTAACAATCGGGTCAATGAGATAATTAATTTGCTTTAATACCGTTGCTGTAGAAACGTTGATCAAATCCTACAATTTTTCTTATTGTGTGCACTCTTTTATTAACTTCAAACAACTTTAGTATTTTTATTACTTTTTTGCCACTTTTCATAGCGAACTATCTTGAAGATTTGCCTCAAAAATAACAATTTTAAAAACGATTTGTAAGTTTTGCTTTCGAAGGCACATATGCAATTACATCTGATCTCATTTTGTTTTTCTTTGTTTTAGTAGTGGCACACAGAGATCCTAATCAGTTGGCTGTAAACCAAGTTTCCGAGCTTGCGTTATTTTATCGTTCAGTTGCTATCAGCCAATAAGAATTAAGGCCCAACTATAATGTGCATAAGCTAGCTTTAGCTTATATCAAAAATCCAACGAAAAGCCTGTCAAATGATTAGGTAATTTATTAAAAAAATTTATGTGGATACAACCCAGCAAAAAATTTTTGAAAAGGTAATCGAGTGTGGAATTAAGCATTTTTGGCAGAAGTACTTCCCAACTAGATTGCCAACTTAATGATTTTAACAAGACATGATTACATTAATTATTGTAGGAAATAATGAGTACCATTAGTATGGTACTCTCTTTTAACTTAAGGAACTAGTTCCATTAATACTTCCATTTTTGGAAACTAATGTAATGTGTTTTGTAAGCGAGTAACAAAATATGGCAATCACAAAAGTAAGTCATTATATGGCAAGTACTTTTTAAGGTAATGTCTAATTTTTTTGCTGGGAATGTACTCACATAAATTCAGTAACTTATTTGCCACAGTTGCACATTTATGTTTAATTCGTACTTTTGCCAAAAATAATTTCTATATAAATCAACAAAATTTTAAAACGAAAAGGCTTTATAGAAGATATTATATATATTTAATAACAATCGCATACACATTTACATATTTTGATTCATGTTCTAAGAAAAAGTAAAAAAAAATTATTACAAGTTATTTTCCGTTTTGTGTTTGTGGCCAACCGTACTAAAAAATGCAACGATGTTTATCGCTTATATCGTATACATATGTGTGTATAAATACAAATTTAATTTTAATATATTATATTTGTAAAAAATTGGCCATAAAGAAAAATTTTGTTTTTTCTACATTTTCTATTGAATTAAAAATTAAAATTTAACAATTTATATCTTAATTGAATTTTTTCTTTATCAATGTATAACACAAAGCACAATCAGCTGTTTCCGTATGGAAAGTGCGATCAGTTTCGTACCTTGCATAAAAAAATGAAATTTAACGAAACTTGACGAAAAGTTATCTTATGTACATTACAGTTTGTCACATATAATTTAATGTATTCGCACAGTTGTTTAAGTTTGCTTAAGTTGTTTTATGCACATTATAGTTGGGCCTTTAGGCTTTTACAATTACGATGGCATTCCTTAAGTTTTTCTATGTGCAACAGATTCATTCTAAGCCAAACCTCGAAATAGACAAGAGATTAATAAAAAACCAACTTTACGAAGAAAATTAGTTTTTAATTTTATAAAAAACTCTCCAAATATAATACGAGGGCTGCTATATATATTTCTGGCCTGGCAACACTTTCATTTCCATTGGAAAGTTTGTCATTTTTAAGCATAATCGTACTCAAAACGTTTTGACGTACGACCATTATTTGTGTTGTTTACAGTGACTTGAAAAAATTAATATAGAAAAAAATGGAATTAACTAGTGAACATTTTCGTGCCATCATTTTTCACAACTTTCGACGTGGATTATCACGACAATAGTGCATTGATGAACTTAGATCTTTGTATGGCGATGAAGCACCATCCCATAGCACTGTGAAAAATTGGTATAATGAATTTAATCGTGGCCAAAGCTAGCTCAAAGACGAATTCCGTGAAGGTCGTCCAAAAACGGCTGTTGTGTCAGAGAACCTTGATGCCGAGCGTAAACTCATAATGCAAGATCGACATGCGATATGCCGAGAGATAGAGACATCCTTGGAAATTTCTTCCACCAGCATACATTCGATACTGAATGAACACCTGGCCTTGAAAAAGGTTTGTCCTCGTTGGATCCCGCACAATTTGAAAGTCGCTCAAAAAAAGGCTCGTGTCGATTGGTGCAAAGAAATGTTGCAAAAATACGATTGCGGTGCTTCAAAAGACGTTTATAAGATCGACACAGGTGACGAATCATGGATCTGTGCGTCTGAGCCCGAAACGAAACAACAATCGACCGTGTGGGTCTTCAAAGACGAGCAAAATCCAACGAAAGGTGTTCGTGGAAGAAGCACTTCGAAGCAAATGGTCGCCTGTTTCTTCGGCAAAACTGGTCATGTGGCGACTGCTCCACTTGAGCAACGTAGGACGGTCACTTCTGAGTGGTACGCTACAATTTGTTTGCCTGAAGTCATCGGAGAAATTCGAAAAACCAACAAGAGAAGACGAATCATTGTTCACCATGACAATGCGAGCTCTCACACATCGGCTCAAACCAGAGCGTTTTTGACCGGCTAGAACGTCGAATTAATGGGTCATCCGCCGTACAGCCCTGACTGGGCACCTAATGACTTCTTCTTGTTTCCGCACATCAAGAAAAAAATGCGTGGTAAACGATTTTCGTCGCCAGAAGAAGCTGTTGACGTGTTCAAAAACCATGTTTTAGAGGTGTCTCAATCGGAGTGGAAAAAGTGCTTCGACAACTGGTTTGAGCGCATGCAAAAGTGTATAAATCATGCTGGAGAATACTTTGAAAAACAATAAAACCATTTTTGATTATAAATATTCGCATTTTCACTATTAGGCCAGAAATATATAGAGCAGCCCTCGTATATTTAATTTTTAATTCAGATATACAAAATATGTCTTCTTAAAGGTATTCTCCGGTTGTTTTGAACGCTTTTAAACGACACTTGTTAGCATTTTTCATTGAAGTGCTATAAGTTTTAATTTTCTGAATTTATTCCTTGTTTTTATATCCTTCACCACCAAAAATGGAAAAAGGGTATATCAAAGTTTATCTTTCCGTGTGTAATTTCTACAATATCCATTTCTAACCCCATAACGTCTATATATTATGACTTCTTATGCATAGCGAAGTCGATTGAGCGATGTTCATCTATGTTCGGGTTGAAATCAACTTTTTCAAAAGAGGTGCTATTAGAAAACAGCAAGATATGTCCATGTCCTTAGACGCAGCGGGCAAAATACTACGCATACCTCTAACTTTTCCATATTATTTAGAACAATGAAGTTACTCCAATCAAAAAAAGAAAAATATGGGCGATAGAGAATTAAAAAATAAGAAAAAAAAACATCAGGTGGAACAACTGGCGCTCGGCCCTATTTTTCGAATTACGGACCTCTGAAATTTTTAAATTTTTTAGAATATCAATATGGGTATCATATAAAAGCTTTAGAAGAGATCTTTAAGGAAATACTAAAATTTTAAAAATGCTTAACACACTAAGATCCGATGACATTTTTATGTTAAAATTTTTTTCTTATTTTTGAATTCTCTGTCATCCCAATATGTATTTTGTTTATTGAAGTTATTTCATTAAACTAAATTTACTTAGATGGTGAAGGGTATATAAGATTCGGCTTAGCTGAATAGAGTACTCTTACTTGGTTTTCGTTAAAAACGACCTTTGTCACATATTTAATATATTTTTATATTTTTCTTTAACTGTAACAAACTGTAAACCTTTTTCAATAAATTAAAACATATTTAATCCTAAAATAATTTCAAAACTATTTCTACCTTTGAACTTGGGTAATAATTTAAAAAAGAATTTTCTAAAATGGTAAGAGGGTTGTTTTGCTAGAAACGTAAATTTTCGAAATAAAATCATAGAAACAACAATTACAAAGATAAATAAAAGGGGGTTGCTATAAAATAAAAAAAATATAATGAAAATGCTTTTTTATTAATGAAAATATTATTTCTTTGTATTTCGCTTAAAAACTAAAAATCTAATGTTTATGTCTGTCAATAGGAAAAAAGGACGAATGATGAAACAAAGGATGTCATAAAATTTTAACATCGATGATAAATTGAAATAATTTCATTTTATTTTTAAAAACGAAAGTTTGAAAATTCTTTTAAATTATATTTTAGATAAGAGGCAAGGATGCCTGCCTTACACATACACACACGCACACACATTAAAGTCATTTCTCGTTAGTATTATATTGATTATGACACTCGCGACTTAGTAAAGACAGACAGACGCACAATTATGCCTTTTTATGTTTCCAGGGGGAGTGTGATAATGAAATAGCTGGCGTCATAATACTCCAACTCTACAAATACCAGCAAATACTATCAACCACATCAGCAACTACAACAATAATAACAATAATAGCAACAGCAATAACAACAACATCAACTTGATAAAAACAAGTGTAATAAAACAAAAGCGATTCTTTTTTTTTTTTTTTGGTTTTGTTCTTTGTTTCATTGATACTGATAAGAAAGAAACTTTCTAAAGAAAAGCAAACTCGTATTTTGTCTTAACATTCAAACCATTTCTCTTCGTCATTTCGATAAAGATTTTATCAGCAGAATTGTGTTTTTTTATACTTTTTGTGCGTTTAGCTTAAGGTTGTTTTTCTGGGAAAACTTATTTCGTTCCATAAGTTGTATTTATTAGTTTGCCCAGAGGTTTATTTTGCTCTGTTATAATATTCATATGTTAAAGCAAAAATTTTTTATATCCCTCTCTATTGGTTACACTTCTTTGGTTTTCTAATGCCGTTCAATGATTTTTATTAGCTGGCAACACGAGTCATTGGATAAAGGAGGGTGCTAAATATTATAAGAGGAGGATGTAGATGTGGATATCATTTCTATTTCTAATGATAGTTTTCTAATATGTTTTTATGGTTTTACTCAAAAGAGCATTAAATAAAGATTTCTTATCATTCAGTCTAATAGAAATGTTTGCAGTTGGTAAGTAAAATATTAATATGTTCATTTGTATGTGGGTGTGTGTTCATGTGTGCGTGGTTGCGTATTAGGATATTCACTTAGTCGGGCTTCTGTTTTAGTCGATTAATCTTCGAGGGAATAATCAAACAGAGTTGTGGTTAATCGATTAATATTAGGTTACTTATAAATCAATTCAATACATAGTTTCACACGTAATCTATAAAAATTGTTTATTGCTTCAAGATTCTTTTATAATTCCAAAAAATAAAAGCGAAAAACAAAGAATTGTCAAATGAACTTTTTTTATAAAACTTATAACTTCTCAGTTCCTTGTATGGTTTTATTCAAGTTATATTTCCGTAAAATTATTGTTTGTAACTCTCAGCTCATAAAATGTAGATTTTTTTCTTTTTGAAAAATTAAATACGAAAATCCTTAAACTTGGCAATTTAATTATATCTTTAAAATGCTGAAAAATTTAAGTATACTTTTGGAAATGAGTTTTTTAAAGTTAATTTAAAATCAACACCAGATGGCGCAAAATAGAAAACCAAATAGAAATTATGACTATTTGGCGCAAGATGTTTCGACAAACGTTTTAGATTTGTGATTGACGATATTTAAAATCCTTGATAATATATATATATATATATATATATATATATATATATATACTATATTTTATGTTGTTGTCTAGAAGTTAATGAGAGGAACACCTAATTTCATAAATTGGATCCCTTATAATAACGCTTGCGTCAAAAGAACTTTTCCTGTAAAGATTTCTATTAAAACTGAACCGAAAAACAAGTAAGAGTTAGCAGTCTCACTTGCTTCGGATATGCCGAATCTTATATATCCTTCACCATACAAGTTAATCTAGTTTAGTAAAGTAACTCCAATCGAAAAACAAATATTGGGGGGACAGATAAAGCAAAAGCCTCTGAAATTTTCAAATTTTTAAAATATCAATATAGGTTTCATTTAAAAGCTTTTAAAGAGATCTTTAAGGAAATACTAAATTTTGTAAAAAATGATTGACACGTTACGATGACATTTTTATGTAAAATATGTAGGTAGTACTTATTTTTTCGTATTTTTTAATTCTCTATCACCCCAATATTTACTCCGAAAATATGGGCGAGCGCCAATTTGTTCCCTTTATGTTTTTCTTTTTCCTTTTTTTTAATTCTATATCGCCCCATATGTATATTTGTTTTTTGATTGAAGGTACTTCATTGTTCCAATGATATGGAAAAATTTTAGGTAGGCGTGGTGTTTTGCCAATGCAGCTCTTTCGACACTATGTCTGATTGATTGGCGTGTTTAAATTTTATCTAGCTGATCTAGTGCCTTGACAAACTTGATTTATAACAAACTGTAATACGAATTTCTCAATACTTTCATTCACAGAAAAAAAAAAATATGTTAAATATATTTAATACAAAAGAAAAGAAATAATAAAATTGTCAATCAAATAAATCGAAAATAAAACGAGGCAAAATTGAGTTCAACACTAATACGGACGGACAGACAGGCATCGCTCAATCGACTTTGGTATGCATAAGAATTCTGAATATATATACTTTATGGGGTCGGAAGTGGATATTTTAGAAATTACACACGTAATGGCAAACTTAGTTATACCGTTATTCCACTTCTCAAACATTATTATAATTATTATAATTAATTATTATAATTAATTACAATTTAAAAGGTCAAAGAAAAAGATATCTATAAAAAAGAAGCAGAAGTATGGAAAAAATAATTTTTAACTGATTAATTTAGCAATAAAATCTATAAATTACATCTTAAAATCTGAAAGACTTTAAAAGCAAAGAAAAATGCCCCGATCCCTGATAAACAATTTTTTAATTTCATTAAAAGCATTGCATACTTCCAGGCTCTACATTAAAAAGTCATGGAATTTCGTTTTACTGCGAGCTTAAAGTTAAATTAAGCGTTTCTACAAAATCGTGGCGTTTTATATTATAAAAATACAGCTAAATAATAAAATAAATAATAAAAATACAGCTAAGTACAGCATTTTTAAAATTTAATAAAATATGTGATCTTGTCTTCGTTAAATTATTTATAAAACTTTCGAGACATTAAAGAGGCAATTCTAGATATAAACTTCAAAAACGCCGCTGGCATTTTAATAAAACTTTTTAATTTAACTGTAATGCTTGAAGAACAAGCACAATAAACATATTCTTTATTCAAAAATAACTCATTATAATTACTAACAATAATTTGGTAAAACATACAGTATTGTTCGAAACCTAAGCAACTTTTTCCTACTAAGTAATAATAGACTCATATCTTTTCTTTAAATAAATTTATAGAAAATACTTTCTTTTTATTTACTACTACACAATGTGTCTATAACCTAAAAATAACAACAAATTCCATTTCTTTGGAAGTTATAATAAAATAAAAACAAAATTAACTTAAAAATTAGCTGTTCAAAACCTAAGCAACTTTTAATATTTGGTATGATATCCTTTGTTTCTTACGACCTCAGCGCATCTTTTGGGCATAGATTCAATAAGATTCGATAGAAGAGATGTTGGTATAGCTGCCCACTCTGATTTTAGACAGTTCATCAACTCCTGTTTATTTTTAAAGCGTCGAGTTCCAACTCTCCGTTTTTAAATTCCAAAGAGGTTCTCTATGGGATTCAAGTTGGTGATTAAGGTGGCCAATCCAAAATTTGAACCCCATTATCTGATAACCAATCCTTGAATAACTTCGATTAGTGTTTTGGGTCATTGTCATGTTGAAACACCCATCGAAGTGGCATTTCCCATTTTTGTTAGAATTTCTACAAAGGGACCAACATCACTGGGTGAAAAACAAATCCAAGCAATCACATTTCCACCCCCATGCTTTATTGTGGCTTAGGAGTATCGCGGCTGTAGCCGCTTTCCTTTTAGTCTTCTCACGTCGCAAACTCCATCTGAATTTAGTAATAAGTTAAATTTAGATTCATTACTAAAAAACAGCTCTCCATTTGGATATAGTCCAATCCATATGTGGTCTAACAAAATCCAACCAAAAACAACCAAAAAGCTGAGGAAATCAGAGACTATGTTGCAATCAATCAAACAAACCTCTTTTTAGGATGCTTCTTAGATGGCATGTAGCTCCTTATGTTTTTTTTCCAATAAACGTTTTCTTACTGTGGAATAACTAATCTGAAGTTCAAGCTCATTCACTATGTCTTTCGACGAAATAAATGGATTTTTTTAACTAGACGGAAAATTTTCTGGTCTTTTCGCCCACCGCTATTGGCTTCCTCTACTTTCCCAGTAGCTTTATACTTTTTTATAAGTCGGGAAACTATTGATTTATTAACATTCAATTGGTTTGCTATAGCAATTTCGGATTTACCGTTATTAAAAAGTTCAATAATCCTTAGCTTAAAAGCTCGCGTCATTGTTGCACTTCTAAATTAAATGCATAAAGTCACCCGAAATAGCAATCATAACGGGACTAAAATTTTTGTTGTTGTTTTAGTTAATATTTCGCAACAAATGCAACAATGTAAAAGTTGCTTAGGTTTCGAACAGCGAATTTTTAAGTTAATTTTGTTTTTGTTTTATAAATTCTTCCAAAGACATAAAATGTATTTTTTGTTGTTATTATTAGAATGTAGACTATATGTATAATAATAAATAAAAGGAAAATTTTTCATTCATCTATTTAAATAGAACATATACGACCATAATTATTTACTGGGGAAAAGTTGCTTAGGTTTCGAACAGTACTGTATGTATGTATGTGGAAAGCATTGTAGGACGTATTTTATTTGTGCTGATTTTAAGGTTTTTAGCACGATCAAGATTAGATCGTTTTTACATTAGCAAATTTTTTCTATTACATCTGCCCATTTTTCCAATAACTTTATATTTGTTTTTATATTCACACAGCTTAATTAAACTTCGTAACATTATTATTTTAAAATTTATTATATAAAACACTTTTCTGTGCACATAGGGGTATTTTGCCAATCTAACCGGACATTAATTTTTTTAGGTTAATTTGGCTTTCAAAATTTACTGAGTGCACCAAGATTAATAAAACTTGGCACGAAAATCTGCTATGGTCATAGGCTGTGAAAACTATAAAATAGGAAAAATCGGAACAAGGAGAAAAAAGTTCCCCTTAGAAGAACTAATCCTACATCTGAAAAATTTTAGTTTTTTTTTTTTAATTTTCAAATCGTTTTGTTGAGCAATTGCAACTTTTAATATGAAGGAATGTTTAAAAACTTAAAGTTGGAGATTCTTAAATGCCATGTTTGCCCCGCCCCTTTTGTGGGCGTTTAAATAAAATATTATTTGAAAACCATATAAATTAATTAATATGGGCAGCGAGAGGTAACCCTCCAATCCCAGCCCCAAAAGCGTCCCTGTGCCAATTTTCTAAAAATGTTCATTATTAAGCTTTCCAATACCTTACCAATCCCCGCCTCCAAATACAACAATATTATTAAAACGACATTTTTGTAATTTGTTACTTTATAGTCTTTTATTTATCTGAAAATAATTAATTTATTCATAAAACTTATTTATGATTGTAACGGTAAATTTTATTTAAAATTTATTTATTTAACAGAACTTCTCCTTTGCACTAAGATGATAATGAGCGCCATGGTCCTTCTTCTTCTGATTCTTCAAAGACTTCTTCCGAATCTGTATCCTCTTCAATGGATATTGGAGCGGATCTTAAAGTGTAGATCCCAAATTTTATAGTGATATTTAATATTTTTAGGATCGCGATGGAGATCATTCTCAAAAACCCTTTCACTTTTTTTTAATTTAAAAAAAAACCCCTTCTCTTTATTTTATTATATAAGTAGCTTTTAACAGAAAAAAAATCAATACAAAATCTTTATTCGTTTAGCTACAAGATAATATAATGCATACCTCTCAAAATCGTATAAAATTAATAAAAACGTATGCGATTTATCCAATTTTCTTGACTTTAACAGTGTCCCAAAGCGATAAATCTCAAGCAAAAGCCTTAAAAATTCACTATACAGAAAATTACTATCTATCCAGCTGCGTACTTAAATTTTTTAAATTCTCAAAATTAATTTTTGGCCTAATATCCGGCTAGATTGGCAAGATAACCCTATGTGCTGCGACTAAATAAATGTTGCTGACTGTATATAAATAAAATATCTGTCAATTACAGAATTACATAACATTACAGAATACAATTATGGAAAAGTTCCTTTCCACATACTGCCCACCTTTAAATTTTATGTTATTATTTGTTATAAAAAATTTAAAGCATCTGTCAATAAAGGTATTGCCCTGTTAGACAAAATCGCAGTTTCTATGGAAACAAGCTTAATTTTTAAAATTTATTGTTCACTAAAAAGAAAATTTATTATTCGGAATCTTTTAAAATTTAATTAATTTACTTTATTCGTGCTTGATTCCTAAATGTTTGCTGTGTTTTTGTGTAGAACATTTTTGAGTTGTTATTGTCTTCTGTCTTATTGATTCAATGGAGTTCTCATTTAATCAATTTGGCTTTTGATATAAGACTTTCTGTTTTTCTATACAAAATTTGGGTAAAAATCTACTGATGAGCTATTTGAGCAGTAGTGAAATGGCCATATGGATATGCTTTCCCCGCAGTAATACATTTCATTTTATAGTTTAGTTTAAAATAATAAATATTTCATGAAAATATCATGAAATATTTGTATTTGAAGTAATCAAGCACGAATAAAGTAAATTAATTAAAATTTATTGTTTACTAGCAGACAAATTTGTACATACACTGTGTAAATTCTTAATGCCTGCTTACTACGGTTGAAAACTAAGGCCATAAAAGTTAAAATCGCGTCACCATAGGAACACTCTTTAGTTTTAATTTTTGTACCTGTTCTTATAGCGGACATAAAAACACTTGAAGTACTAGTTGCGATTCCAAAAAAAGCACGTTCGTAAAAATCACGCTACTTTTTCTATTTATTGCTATTAAGTTTCCAATAACTCTTGTAAAAGAAAACCGACTTTAAATTAAATTTATCTGTCTGTCTACAACGGTTCAAAAGTATGGCCACATACATTAAATTACATCAAAGGTTGTAACACCCTTTAGTTTATAATTTACAATATTTATACTTCTTATCATACAAAATAAAGAAGTGGACCTTCTGTCCAATTTTCAAGAGTTTGTATATAACGGTTTAAAATATACGGCCATATAAGTCAAATTAAATAAATTAATTCATAAATTCAAACGGTATACTTATTGTTATGGGCACACTTAACAATACAGGTCCTTTGTAACTTTCAGCTGTCTGTCTTCTTCAGTTCAAAAGTTTTGTCAATTACATCAAATTTCATCAACTTTTGGGACAACCATTAATTTTCAAATCCAAATTTTATACTTATTGTTTTAGCAGACTTAGGAATACCTTTTTTTAATTTAAACTGCCAGACTACAACTGTTTAAAAGTGTGGCCATATATGTAGATCAAATTAAGTGATATATTGGGGAACTGTTTAATTTATAATTTTAAATATTAATACTTGTTACTAAAACGGTATAATTTTCAAGCGTTTGTCTATAACGTTAATTTTTAAATTAATTTTTTTTATTATTTTTTGTCATTGGAAGCTGTAGTGATACCCAGTTTTTTAAATTTTAAAGTGTTGCCCTTTATGAAATGTATGTTTTATAGGCACAACCTTTAAATTTGTATGCATCACCTTTTAAATGAACAAAATGTTTGCAAATCAGTTTAGAAATGAGAACAATATTCTGACGAATTGATAACATTCTTTCTTTTTTGAAGTCGGTTAAAAATACGATATTTTTATAAATATCACATAAATTTCTAGAGACAAAGAATGTGAAAAATGGACAGATATTGCACCGACAACAAGAGGGTCACGGTTTTATTCCTTAAAATCAAACTTACCTTACATGCTTGAATTTAAAGGAATGACTAGTTAATAAAGAAGACTGTTTAATTTAGAAATGTGATGTGCATAATTTTTTTTAACATTAACCTGCAAATTTCTTTGTATAAAAAACTGTAAATTTATAAAATATTCTGCTTTGAAGAAAAAAATAACGTATACATGTATGTGTGTATTTTTAAATTAAGTTATAGGTACAAATATACGACTTAAGCAAATTGTTTGTATAGGATCGGTTTTTGGCCTTAAAAAGGTGGACATAATTTTTGTTAGACTCGAACACTTTTAATAGTTCAATAATATTGCAGATTAAACAAATTTAAAAAGATAAATTACACAAATGTATTACAATGTTATGTTTCATTAACAGCTACTGTTATATTTAACAGTATGCATGGTTGAATAACAATAACGGTAGTTATTTTTATTATAGTATGTACGGATTTTAAATCAAACTAATTTATTAAAATCAAAATTTGTTTGCATTTCTAACTTTTATTGCGGAAATATTTATAAAATAATTACATTTTAAATCACTTTGTGTTTAGTTCAGAATTTTAGAACTACTTATGTAGGTAGGCACGCACTAAAATAAACGCAATGGAATAACTAAAAGGTCAAGAAAGAACTAACATGAAATCTGTTTTCAATATCATATGCGGCGTTGCCAGAATGGTAATTTTTTAATTGTTATTTGACGAGTTTGTGATTCAAATAGCTAGAAAACGAAATGCAATGTAATTTCTGTATTTATACATATATCCCTTGATATATAAATATATTTGTATATATGCATCAGAAGAAATGGAATAGGACAATTTTTTTATGTTTATTTTTTCTGTCTAATAATTTTTTAAAGTATGTATTTGTTTCTCTTCAAATGTAATTAATTATTATTATAATTAGTTCACAACTACATTAGTTTAATCATTACTTTATCAAAAATTCTTCCAAAACGAATAAATTAGATAAAATGCTAATACCAGTTATCAAAATGTTCTATGTATGTATGTATATTAAATCGACATTACTTCACTTTAATGTTTGTGCCACCAAAACTTATTTCTGAACCGGTTTTGAATTTTTTTTCAGTTCATAGTTTCAAAAACTACGTGTATTGAAATTTAAAAAACTGCGTATCACTATAATTCCAAATTGCAAAACGCAATACAAAAAAATTTAAAAATGAAAGGGTGTCCCCATAATTGACGTAAATTAACCTTTAAGGGCCTATACGTTGAACCGTTATATACAAACACTTGAAAATTATACAAAATGTTTATTACTATGACCGTTATATAAACAAGTATAAATATTCAAAATTATATCTTAAAGGGTGTCCCTTGAATTTTTTTATTTGATGTATACGGCCATAATTTTGAACAGTTGTAGAAAGACAAAATTTACAAGAAACCTGGATAGCTAAGTTCGTTATAACAAGTATAAAATTGAATTTAAAAATTAAAGGGTGTGCGAATAGTTAATGTAACTTGATGTATGTGGCCAAACTTTTAAACCGTATTGCTAAGTTAGCTATTACAACAAGTAAATAATTTGAATATAAAAATAAAAGGGTGTCCCTATTTTTAAGTATGTTTTAAAGTTGGTTCAAAATAAAGATACATATATGATTAAAAAAAATTAAACAGCTGCTTAAAAGGCAGGTACCTCTTTTTCAATACATACAATTTATATAATTGAGATTAAGTTTTTAGTTGTTTAAATTTATGACAACTTACCTTTTCAATTTTGTTTAATGTCTCAAAATGTTAATTAGAACAATGATCGTTTAAATTTTCTAGTTTAAATTTTATTTATGTTAATTAATTTTCTTTACTTTAAATTTTATATTTTAATTTATTTTGTTTTATATTTATGTAGTAAGAATGTAATACAATATTTTGATTTGACAAGTATGTATGTAAGGTTAAATTTATTAATACATTTATATTAATATATATATATATATTTAATATTAATAACTTTGGTTGTTCTATTTATTTTTATATAATTTTTTTTGTTATTTTCTTTTTCTTCTTTTTATGCATTAAACTTTTTATTGTTTTTATTTAATAATTTTAGGTATGCAATTATTTTTTGCTATTTTAATGCTGTTGGTTAAATTTATAAGATTTTATGTTTTGCATTTAAATTAGAAAGTTTAAGTTCAACAAAAAAAAAAAAGGAATAATTTAAAATAATCTGATTTTTATTTTAAAACATACATACATTCGTAATTCGTTTAATAAGTCAACCAATCAATCATTAACTGTACAGGATAGTTTAAATTATACAAATTAGCCTCAAACTAAACTAAACTTAAAAAATAATCAACAATCAGATCATTATTTATTATTTATTTAATATTTAGTTTATATAGCTTTAATTTTTAAAGTACATTTTCTAATTAGAACCAAAACAATTAAATTGAAAATAAAGATTTACTTGAGCAAAAAATGTTTTACTGCCAAACGCAGCTTAAAATTATATTATTTACAGTTTTGAATATCACGGCTCAATAGAGTAATCGGACAAATTACATTATTATAATTGTTTTATATTTAATGTGTATCAAATAAAAGTTTTTAAACATTTTATTTGTGTAATGAAGGTGAACTTTTAAAATTCATATAAAACGCCAAAAAATATTTTAGTAAATGGCAACACTTCTTATTTAAAAAGAGCTTATTAGGGCGGCTTAAATTTCAATATTATTTTTGTTTTACAAAAAGGCCTGTCTCTTAATCTTATGAGTAAAAATCTCAATCTGTGGCGAAGTAAAAGACAAAAAGTAACAATAGTGTAAAATAGTACCAAAAGCTGATAATGAAATGTTTTTTATTTCTTAAGATAACAAATCCAAAGTGCACCATTGTGCCACCAGTTATACGAGTTGTGGATTTAAACGCACATTAAAACAACCTGTTTCAGGGACTTAGTCGAGTCATTAATTGAAAGATCAAAAGTTGCGTAACGAGGCAAACAATATCACATTAAGTATAAAATATAAATGCAAAAAATTTAAACAAAAAAGTTCAAACTTCCGCTATCCATGACATGTTAAAAGGACTTTCTCCTTTTAATGAAATAGAACATTTAAAAAAAAAACTTTTCATATGCAAAAATATTAAAATTAAAATCAACTAAATAAATGACTTGTCCGGCTACTTTACTGAGCCACTGTAGTTAAAAAGGGAAACCTTTAAATTGTTTTTATTTTTTGTAAAATTAAAATAATGATTTACAAGTCTTGGCAATTTGTAATTAACAAAATATAACAAAACTTAATTTACATATTTTTTTAAAATTATTTCAAAAATCTGTACAGAAAACAGACAAATTATAAAATAATAATATTAAAAAAATTACAAATTATCGGTGGGGATGACTTTAAAATTGGAAAGTTTTTTTATATTTGTTCATTGCAAATTATTTTCTCTTTTTTTTGGCACAATTCTATTTTTTAGTTTATATTTAAATACAGAAATGTTTGCAATAATTTGTTTTAAGAACAATTAAACTAGAAAATAAAGTTTAGAATATTGTCTCAAAGTATTTAAAATTTTCTCCAAAGAATCATTTAATTAAGGAATCACAAAATAACACAATTTCTTTTGAAGTGATAATAAACTCAAGCCTTTGTTGACGCACCCACAAAATTGTTGAGGTTTTACCTTTAAATAGTTATTTGCTTGTTGTTTTGTTGTATCAGTCACTTGTTGTTCCATGTGCCATTTTTTTTTCTTTAAAACTTTCTTTGGTACGCACCACTGTTCAACCAAAAATGCCTTTTATGGTAACTGGCCATATGCATAGTTGTATTTTAGCTTGAGGCGCCTAAGGAATTCTTCATATGTGCTCCGGCCCCGGCGCCAAATGGTGAGTTTCCTGGTCCCGTTTGCGGTCCATTATTATTAAGATCACCCGGTGTTCTGGGACTATTACCACCAGCACCCATCATACCCTGTGCATTAGCGGATGCAGCGTTACCATTTGGTGTGTCTTGGGCAATAGAATTGGCATGACGTTTAAGCATGGGATGATTGGCCATAGAGGCAAATACCAAACGTTCTTCGTAATCGTATTCACATAAAATCTTATTTTCGCACAAATAAAAACGGTCACCCACACAAAATCTGTGAAAGACAAACAAGACACAAATAAAAATAAATGCAATTTCTTTAAAAAAAATAGAAAATTTAAAAAAAAATTATTTAAAAATTCTTAAATTTCCGGCTGCCGGAAGCTCTTCGATTTTCCAACCAAATGCTTTTTGATGGAAAAAATTGTTCCTTTTTTTCGTAAATATTTTCATTGACTTAAAACAAAACATGTTAAAAACGCACACATCAAATGAAATATCCACCTTCTTGCTTTTTTTTTCTTTCTAAAATTTACATTTTTTCTAGTTGTTTTAGATTTTGTTGTTTCTGTTGAAAAGGAAGTTAACAGAGGCAGAGACAATTTCTGATGAAGGTTCATTGCAAAAAAAAAATGTCACATTTTAAATGTTCTTCTTTGTTTTTGTGTAACTTTGATTTCATACAAAAAAAAACATTTTGAACAGTGTAAGAACAATAATAAAAAAATGAGGTTGCCATATTAAAGCTAACAAGAATCGCTAGGATTTGTTTAGTTGAAGCTACTAGAAACATGCTTTAAAATAAATCTACAAAAAATAATTCTTAGGAGTCGCTTTTTTAAAACCAGATCGACTTCAAGTAAAACAACTGTGATGATAGAATTTCTTTTGTGAAATTTAAAGTAATTGTCCATCGCCGCTTTTTCGCTAACTAAAAAAACTAAGTTTTACAATGTAGCATTCACAGTCAATTTGCGCTGGCGTTACAACTTCTTCTAGACAGTCTGTGTCAAACATGCTGTCTATCTTTACTATTTTAGATAATTTTTTATACCTTCCACTTTCCTTTTTTCTAATGAAAATTTAAGAACACTTCACAAGGAGCTGTATCCTGTTACCTTAAAAGTCTTATAGAGAGCTACGTTGTGAAGACTTTACTGCTACTATATCATTAGCCAGTGAAATTCTACGTGGAAGTTTTCAAGATCCATAGCAGATCAGAGGCTACTTCTCATTTCTCAATTTTTTTTACTTTTCACGTATATAGTAGCTGTGGTTGTCAGATTAGGGGATATTATTCTTAAAATGGGGATGAAAACTTCATTTGAGGATTGAAGATTTCTTTGAGGACATATTTTGCATTTTGGGGATTTAAAAAGTATTTTTGGAAATTTTTTTTTAATTCTGTTTTTGGTTATTGTAATTTTGCTATTACTAAATAAATTTTACTTTTTCTACGTACAAGTTTCCATTGCTTAAAATTGTGACATTTAAGTGTCTCTCTAGCCCCAAAATAAGAAATAAAATGCAATACAATATGCTTGAATTTTTATTGACAACTAGCGCTTCGCTACCCCGATGAGAATAATCGTAGCACAACCACTATTCCAAGCAAGTTTTTAAGTTTAATTTGGAAGTTATAACAAATTTTCTTCTGCCTATTGGATCTTATGAATCAGGACTTGCTTACGTTTTAAATATTCTTAAAACTGTTTTTTGTTGAAATCGATTCCGCACACTTTTCGTCTTTCCCACTTGCCCGTCCTGTTCCTTTTTTTAAATAAGTATACCCTCTTAGAACTTCTAAATAAATATCTATCTCTGTTCTAATTTTTTTTAATCGATGCAGCCGTAAATGTCTGTTTTAGTCAGAACTCACTAACGCCACCGAATTCATGCAAACTTTAGGTAAACCATCTGCACGACCATAAGAACAAACTCTTAAAATCGGAATGGAATTCTGTTTGACCGTTCGTGAGTTATAAGAAACACAACACATTTGCAACAATTTTTTTATATATAGAGTAATACAAATTTTAAAAATTAATAAATAGTGCTATTTGAAGTGTGGATATTTGGGGATATTTGATTGTTTTTTTTTTTTTGGGTAATTGTGGGAATAATACTCGAAAAAAATTTGGAAACCCTGACTGTGGGAGTCTTTAACTTGCTGACCCACTACTGACGTATTTTTCGACTAAAATTACCTGGGCAGCCTTATATTCTAACTTGGAAAATAAATTTCTCCTACGAATTCTGCCATACGAGACTATCTTAATCTTGCATCCTATGGAATATTATGTTTCATGCATGGAGTGCCAAGAACTTTATGTCAAATAACCAATAAACGAACGTTTTGCAAATTATCCGTTTTTAAGATTTATTCACATAGAATAAAATTGTTTACGCTTTCTTATTTTTATCGACTTACCCGAGAATTTGAATTTTTTAACTTTAATTTATTAAAAATCTAATTGGCTTCCAACTTTAAAATTCCTTAGCATTTCACACAAGCTGTTTGTTGCATTTAATAGCAACAAAAATGTTGCAAAAAATATTTAACAAATTTCAATTCATTATTCTTTTAAAATATTTTCCATGCAAAAAACTCATTAAAAATGCATTTTTTAACTGCATTTCATATGCATGCATATTGTAAACGATTTTTTTTTTTTTGTTCGTGCGGCAAATATGGAAAAAACCAAAATCAGAAAGCAAAAGGAACTAAAGAAATCCAAATATATGTTTAAATTCATAATGGAAATTTCATTTCTGCTGGCCCCAAGCTAACCACCCTCCAATTAATATTTTATGGAGGTGAAAAAATACATTGGTTTTTTATATTGAAAATGCAAATAAATGTGGCGCTCATTGTATTGTTGTCGAGCTAATCAATTTTTAAAAAATTAATTCAATTGCCAAAAAATCATTCAGGCTTACACATGTGCTTCGATGTAAGTGGAATTTAAAACCCCTTCCTGTTGTGATTTTATGCATTAACAGCCGAGGCTGTCTATGATTTTTTTATTTTGCTTTTTTATGTTCATACTCGTATATGAAAGAACTAAATGATTTATACGTTTATATGTTTGTAGGGAGAAATGTAAAATATGTCGAGCGGAAATGTGACGTTTGTGTTTATTATTTCCACTGTAACTACTAAAGGTAAAAAAGAAAATTAAAAAAAGAAAGCAACAGACTGATATTTTTTCCAACTTTGCGGGCGTTTTGTGGAGTTTTGCATAATTTCCTGTTGATGTTGTCCCCTGTCGTCATCGTCAACATCTCAGTCATTGATACCAAAGTTAAGTGTTGATAGAATTTTTGTTATTTTTTTCTCTGTTGTTTTTTTTCGAATCGTAAAGTAACTGTAAATAGGAAGTAAGGTGTTGGTGTTGCCAGACAAAAAAATACTAGAAAAGCTGGAGAAAAACGGAAGCACCCGCATATTTTATACCGCAAAGCAATTTTTACATGTGGTTGGTCTCTTGTTTAATACAGCATTTAACGTAAAAAATATTTCCTTTGGCTTTTTTACTCGTTCCCTTAAATTTGTGTTTACCTTTAATATTTATTTGTTAGTATTGTTGCCCTGGATTGTTGATCTTTTAAATATGTTTTTATTTTTTTTTTTTTCAATAGAACTAAATTTTTTTCAGCTTTATTTTTTACCACTATCAATTTTCCTATAAAGCACAGGTGGTATTCGTATGAACATTTTGTCGTTTTTTTAGTACTCGTTGTTTGTAAGATAAACAAACTTTATTTTTTATTGTCATTTTTTGTAACTGTTTGCTTTGGGAGTTTATATCCTGGATTTTATTGTAAAGTTCAAAGTATTCTGAGTATCAGGCCTTAATATGCATAAATCATGATAGTTAAAAATAACAATTGAAATCCTTTTGCAAGTCGTTACTAAGCTGATTTTTTGTTTGTTTGTGAACAAACAATTCATTTTTGTTAAGAGTGTGTAATATGTCAGTTACAAATTTTTTAAAGAATAGAAATTTATAATACCCTTTTATATTAGTTTTCAATTATAAAATATTTTAATTAAGTTGCTCTGAAATATAAAGAAGTGTTCCTTTTAAATCCGGACGTAATTTACTGTAAATTATAACGCTTTATGTGTACAACAAAAGCGGCTGTAGGCGATTTGCTTGTGCTTAAAGAAATTTGCATTTATTTTTAAATAAAATTGTCATAAATATAAATTAACAAGTAAGGGTGATATACTCGGCTATGCCGAATCTTATATACCATTCACTATCTATGAAAATCTAGTTTAGTGAAGTAACTCTAATCAAGAAAGCAAATATTGTGTTGACAGAGAATTAAAAAATAAAAAAATTTGGTACTGCATATATATTATTTTACATTAAAATGACATCGGCTCTTAATGGGTTAAGCATTTTTAAAAAATTTGAAAATTTCAAAGCCCAGTAACTCGGAAAATATGGGCGAGCGCCAATTTTTTTACTTCATGTTTTTTCTATTTTTTAAATCTCTTAGAGTTACTTTATTGTTCCACATGACATGAAAAAATTATAGGTAGGCGTGGTGTTTCGCCTGCTGCCTCGAGAGAAAAGGACCGAGCATGCTGATTTCCGATAGCATCTTTTTCGACACTATATCTGATCGATTAACATATTTATTTTATTTTTTTTAATCAAATTTGCCGATGTGAAAGATATAAAAAGTGTTTTATTGAAGGGACACATTTTTAAGTCGACACAGTTTAAGTTGTTCGACAACCAATTTGACAGTCGACACTTTCTTTGTTATTTGTTTGCTTTGTGTTTAGGTAATACCAGAATAGGAGAGATGAGAATCCATTACCGAAAAACCAGTAGCTACAGAGAAGGTCACAATTTGGTGTGCTAGATGGACAAGCGGAAGTGCAGCATGGTTAAGTTAACGGTGAACGGTTTAGGGACATGAATACTAATTTTCGTACTTCAAAGTTGAAATATTTTTTTTGGAAATTTAGTTTCAACAGCGCTCGATGCATTTTTCCTTAATGGTCCATAAATTGTCCAGCAAGAATGTGCGATCTTATGTGGGCAGTACGCCAAAAACGAAATACAGTCGTAGGTAAACGATAATTTTATGCTACTTTAGGGCAAAGTATTTAAAAAAAATCGTAATGAAGACAAATTTGCGCTTTATAGACCAAAATTAGGTTAAAAAAATCTATCAAAAGTTTTTTGCAACACGATTCACTTATTTCGATAATTTGTTTTTCGGGATAATCATTGTAAACACTATTGCTATGTTGTCATCTGTTATTGAAAGATGTCATTCAGATATAAAAATGAATAAAAAAAACTACTGCTGTTATAGCTTTTGAAGAAAATAGAGCCAGCCAGTGACGACGGTTTTTACCGAAAATTATAATAACAAAATAGAGAGCTTTCAAAAGTTTTTTTTTATATAAAAGAATTACTTTAAAACTTCTCTGAAATATTTTTTTACCTAAACCCTGGTACTCTGTTTGAATTTGGGAAAATTGTTGAGCAACATTGATTATTTCATGTGGAAAATTTGACATTTAAAATGTGGTGTCTATTTCGCGATTTAAACGAATTTAACGTTTTATTATTTTTACGTGTACTACATTGTTTTAAAAATGTAAGCAAAAGACATATGAGCAGCTGTTGTTTGAAAAATTCCGCATGAAATAATGACTACTTGCTTTATTTCACAGCTTTGATAAAATGTTGCTAGAAACATTTCATATGTTTTTCCACAGTTAAAATTGAGTACTACTTTTGCAACATTTTCTCATGACTTTTTCACACAAATTTTTTATGTATGCAGTTTTTCTGCAATTCGCACGAAAAACTGAACAGAGTACCAGGCTTAAAAAACAAAAACTTATTAAAGAAAAGAGACGTGATTTTACAACTTACAATTCTTTCGCATATTTATATTAAAAAAAGAAACTAATTTTTATATTTCGTATGCGATAAAAGTGTTCGTTCGTATTTTGTGAAATCGGCAATCATACAAAAATAATTTCCCTCACAAACATTTTTATTCAAGCCGAATTTACCATCCCTGATGCCATTAATAAAAACTCTTTGCTCCTAAAGCTGCCAGATTGTTTCCAAAAATGTTTCTACAAACCATTTAACCTTTTAACAATTCGAACACATTTATTAAGTATATTGCATGTAATAAAAAACACCTAAAAATTCAGTTAAGAATCTTAAATGCACATAAAAATAAATTTATGGGACTTTTACAAAAAAAAATATTTGTGTTTCTCACCCCATTTGCACAAAAAAAAATCACCAAACCTTAATAAACTAAAACTTGAAGAGTATAAAAGAGAGTGAGAAAACAGCAGGTTTTCTTTACAAAGCATCATAAAAATAAATGTTAACAAAAGCTAAACATATACATAAGTGATGCCAATTTGTAACATGTTTTGCATTGGCAGGCCATTCTTTCTATTGGCGGGAAAAAGAATAAACAAATAAAAATTTTATTTTAAGAGTCGTTTGGGGTATTAACCCAAAATATAAGAAAGAGATTATAAATTTTTTCTCTGGTCTTTATTTAACAAAGCAATAAAACCCTTTTTTTAAATAAACAAAAATGTTAATATTGGCCATAAAAATACATAAGAAATGATTTGGTTGTTATATTAGCGTATTCTATCAATACTTTGCTGTTGTTAACAATAATTGTCTTCAAGGGTACAATTACGAACAATGGAAAATAGAAATAAAAATATAAATAATTTATTTGCACAACAACATACCTGTGATTACATTGTTGACAGGCAAAACATTCTAAATGATAAACATTTGTGCGGGCACGCATTACCATTTCGAACGCCGGAATGACTTTACTGCAAGCAGCACAATAACCTGTATTTCCAAATAGTCTAGAAAATAAATAAATTATATTAATTATTTATACTATATTTGATGTTAATATTATTTTTTTTTTTGTCGCTTACCTTAAATAATCTCTTTTGCACAGCATAAGGTTGCCTTTAGTGTACAGCGTTGAACCAACTTCACCCAAACGACAGTCACAGCAGCCACATTTCAAGCAATCCTCATGCCATAACATATCCAAAGCTCGTAATAAGTAACGATCCTGTATATGTTTTCCACATCCGGCGCATAATTGGCTGCCATTGTTGTTATTGTTATTGGCCGCCGCTGTAATACTGTTGCCATTTGCGCTGTTAGTATTGTTGCTTGCGGAATTTTGTAAACTATTCGGACCCACATTGGGTTCGGTTTTTGTTATATCCATAGTCATCATCTAAAATAAAATTGTATATTTATTAATAAATTTTTTATAATGTAATAACTAATTAGTTTGAAGTTGAAAATATATTTTTTATATTAATTAAATAAAAAGAATTCAACTATCTTTTTCTGTTCAAAAGAATTGTACGAGGGCTGCTCTATATATTTCTGGCCTAATAGTGAAAATGCGAATATTTATAATCAAAAATGGTTTTATTGTTTTTCAAAGTATTCTCCAGCATGATTTATACACTTTTGCATGCGCTCAAACCAGTTGTCGAAGCACTTTTTCCACTCCGATTGAGACACCTCTAAAACATGGTTTTTTAACACTTCAACAGCTTCTTCTGGCGACGAAAATCGTTGACCACGCATTTTTTTCTTGATGTGCGGAAACAAGAAGAAGTCATTAGGTGCCAAGTCAGGGCTGTACGGCGGATGACCCATTTATTCGACGTTTTGGCCGGTCAAAAACGCTCTGGTTTGAGCCGATGTGTGAGAGCTCGCATTGTCATGGTGAACAATGATTCGTCTTCTCTTGTTGGTTTTTCGAATTTCCCCTCGTATGCAAGGCAATAATGAGCGCCAAAGTGCGTTTCTTTTCTGCGTCTAATGCAGACAAATGTAAAATGCTAAAAGAAATCCATCGGAAAATCCTCTCACATGCTTATATCTGGTTTAAACAGGGCAACCTTTAGTGATGCATGTCTGACATTTTTGGAAAATAATAAGATAACTAAAGCAAAATCCTTTCTCTTTCACTGCAAGACAACTTGCCCTGTGTGTTTCTAATTTTTTGTTAATTATCTGCTTTTTATAAAGAAATAAAATAAAATATCGAACATTATTTCATCTTAATGTGGCAGCTCTATTTTTCTTAATATGGCATCACATGTTTTTAAGAGATCACTTTTAAAACATAGTATCTTAAGCAGGAAGGTAAACTTTAAAAAAATTAGTGGACTGGTAAGAACAAAGAAGGCTAATAAAACAAAGCCAGTGCCGAAGAGGTTTATTTCTGAGGTAATGGGAAATTGACGAATCGACCCTAAAAGGAACGTAAAGATCAGTACAAAGTCTTGCCAACGACATCGCTTGAAACTTCCATACAATCTAGCCATTCTAGAGGCAAGCATAAATTTAGAATTGTACTCAATACTTGTATTGTAAAAGATAAGTTCTTAAAATGCACTTTTTCTGTACTATAGACACGTAAAACTATGTATTTTTTAAGAAAAAGTCTGTTTTACATTTGAAATCACCTGAAGTCGATTTTAGCTGATTTAGTAGCGAATTTAGCAAAACAATTCCATAACAAGTTTTCAAGTTTATTTATTGAAATCAATCCATTTTAAATTTTTTTAAGAAAGTGTACAAATTTACATAACTTTTGTTTTTATTTTTTTTTTTTTTTCAAATTAACAATTTTACTTTTGAATATTGTTTTTATTTTAAACAAAAAATACTAGCAGCTGATCAGAGATGGATGATCTATTTAACTGTAATTTGTTACGAATTATGGGCAAACATTTTCTTTATTTGATGTGGCACTTAGTTAAAGCCTATTCAATAAAAAATAAAATGATTTCTAAAAGAAACCGACTTTAGTGTGTTTCTATGACTATAGGCCAAGATTTTTATTTTATAATAAAATTCATAAGCCTGAACAGGTGGAAGACAGAAGACAGCCAGATATACAGCAGTATTAGGGATATGAAACAAGTGCATATAAATATATAATCGGAGTATCCCAAAGGCTGGTTCTGCGCTCTTGTCAACTTCAAATAGGTTGGGTCCAGACTTAGACCATTTTTTTTTTGCCGTTAAGGAAGCGCAAGTCGTATATCTATATATAACGATGAAGATCAAGAAACTCTCCAATGCTTACGCTAGAATTCCTACAGATTCTTAGTACGGATCTTATATTAGCTTAGTATTATACAAATACCTGTTACGCCGCCAATTCGACTAACAACCGACATGACAGTCGAGAAAAATGTTTTTAAATTTTCGGCACTGGTATTAGTCTTAAGAACACAGGCCAACACATAATGAATATAAATACTGTAAAAGACTTAAGATTGCGTTAAAAAAGTTAAGTGATAAAAAAGAGAACTTATAAACGGTAGCTATAAATATGGAAACGTATAGCAGGTACTTGAATATTATGCTGCACTCAGTGAGAAATTAGAATATCAGCAACTATAAGTAGACAATATTTAGTATGCTACTATATGTTTATAGTCGTTGATTATTATCCTTCATAATCATGGGCATTATCTCAGACAATGTTGCATTAACCATGTTGCCTAAGTATTATTCTCTTTTGATAAATAGGAAGAAAGACGTTTAAGGGTAAACTCCGCATACAGGAATATCACTGATGATACACGTATGTAATGCAGATACTTTTGCGCTATCGACACAGTAAATCATTGTTAAGGTTCTCAAAAGGTTAATCTTCGTTCATTTTTTTTTTTTTTTTAATTAAAAAAATTTAAATATTCATGTTTTTCTTTTTCATTTCAATTAAAACTGCTTTAAACACAACATTTGAAAAATTCCGATGATAACAAAAAATCACGTCGGAGACATAATGAAAAATGTAAAAACTTTTTAACAACTGCTTTGGCTTTTTTTTCTAATAAAAAAAATGAGAAAAATTCATTCCTTTTAAGAAAATGAAAACGTAAAATAAACAATATCTCGTAAACAAAAACGAGTAACTAAACGTTTTCAAAACTTTTAAATAACATTTACTTGAAAAAAAAAACGTACAAAACTTTAAGCAAAGTAAAATAAGAGAAAAAGGATCAAAGGACGTGGCTGACCGGGCATTTAACCATAACAACGCACGTTTACACAACATAAAAAAACAACTATAAAAAATATTAAAACAAATCGTAACAAGAAGAAAATCTAAGGAAGAAAAAAAATATAAATATTCAAGAAATCCCTTACAAAAAACAAATGAATTATTAGCTGTAGGCATCAGCTGTTAGTGCATAGTAAACATATGTATGTAAAGATATGCACGTATTTTTTTCTATGTAAATATTATAACAGAATAGTGTACAAGAAACACCACAACTAACAGTTAGAAATTTATAAAGGTTTTATGTTAAAACTATATGTTGTAGTGGGGGTTTTTACTGAATATAAAAACGTGATAAAAGATTTATTAATCTGGGCAACCTTGTTATTAAATTAGTAAACTTGAAAAATTAAACCATAGTAGATTAAAATAAATTGTTAATAATTTAGGATTAATTGCAATTAGAAAACTAAAATCAAGTATTTAAAAATTTTAACAAGAAAAAAATATATCGCGTTTAAAAACGAAAAATATTTTAACAAAATAAGATATCACTGAAACATTTGAAATAAAAATAATAACAAAGTAACAAAATAAATTATTAATTAGTACATATTCGGTTGGGCTATAGTTCATTATTATATGTATGTGTTAAATTTTAGGAAAATAGAAAAATTAATATTAAATTGAAATTAAATATATCCTCTTTATATCTAACTATAAGGTAGTTATAATTGAAAAATGGAATACCGAACACAGTTATTAATAGTATCCGAAAATAATAATTGAGTTTTCCTTGAAGAAATTTTAATTAAAATTCTTATGTTTCTTATGTTTATGCATCCATATTATTGTGGCTTTATTTATCCACTTTTTTTTTAGTAAGAACAACTGGCAACTTTAGTAGAAAACTGTCGCCAGGCTCGGCAACGTGAATTTTCAATAAATAAACAAATCTTCACTTTAACATAGACAGATTTTCAATGAATCTAAATAAATATAAATGGAACCAATCACTAGTTATAAGTTCATAAGAAAGGTTACAGCGGCCATAGTAATGCCCACTCTGACAAATTTTTTAATGTCTGCCTATTCCGGTTCAAAAAATATAAACTATATAATAAACATTCATCCATCAAATTCCATAATTTATTGGACACCCTTTACATTTTTATTTTACAAATCCATAAACATACAATAAAGAAAAATCGCATTTAATAGTTTCAATTTTCCACCCCTGTGTTTTTGAATTAAGAAACATCTTTTTATACGACAAAATTCTCTCGACTAGACAAAAAGGCAAAAAAAAAAAGCAAAAAAAAAATGGGATGGAAAGTTAACATACTTTCATGCACAACAACAAGGGCTCGTCCGGGAGTTGAACCCGGGACCTCTCGCACCCGAAGCGAGAATCATACCCCTAGACCAACGAGCCGTTACCAACAATGTTGACTAACTTTATTTAAAAACAACAGGCAACAAACCTCATACTAAATAGTTACAAACAAGAAACAAATCAAAAACACAAGAAACGAAAAAAAAAACAAAAAGCAAATAAAACAGGAATAAAATGCACACACAATAAATCAACTAACTCAAGAAAGCATGCTCGTATAACGTGAGCGAGAAAGACAGTAACAGAGAGTAACACAAATAAATACATAGAATGAGAGTATTAACTATGAAGAGTTTAAAACAAAAAACAATAACAATGCTATGGGAACTGTTATATTACAGTAAACCAACAAATAGTGTGTATGGCACCATTCTAAAAATAAATGAAGAAGGAAATATTGTAATAAAATATTTTTTTAAAATATATTGGCCAAACAAAAAACATTTAGGAAAAAATAATTCAAGCCCTAATTTTTGTTTTAACAATTTTAACTTCATTCTATACCCACATAGTTTTATTTAATATTTGTGTACCGAATTTCACCGCCCTTTTAGCTCAGTGGTAGAGCACTGGTCTCGTAAACCAGGGGTCGTGAGTTCAAACCTCACAGAGGGCAGGCGAGTGGAAATTTTTGTTTTAAATATTACTTATCATTATAAAATTAACATTTTTATTTAATTACAAATTACATATGTATAAAATTGTTAAAGACCAAGATTTATTTCACAAGAGAACTTTTAGTTAGAGCAAATTATATGGCTAAGAAAAATAAAGAAAGAACTTCTTAAAAATTCATAAATCTTCAATTTATGAGTTTCAAAGGGTAAAGTTGTCAAAAAGAAAGCAGGCTGATGCTAAATTTTACTAAAACATATTTTTTGTTGATTTTGATGATTCAATTTCCGATGACGTGTGTAGTTTTGAGTCTATCAAGTAATGTCTATTTGTGAAAAAAATTAACCAATTAAAATTTATAATTGCTCACATTATAAAATTTTTAAAAATGTGTATGAATTTATGTATTTACTAAAGTGACATTTTTCAAAAACATTTTTATAATCCGGTTTTGGTTTTTAAAGTACAGAAAATTCGGTTAAACCATTTTTAGATCAAAAATTACTTTATAATAAATACAAATAAGCTTTATTAGAAAAACATCATACATAAATAAATATGTATGTAGCTGAGATCCTGCGTAATTATGTACATCTCATTTTATAAGCTACATTTTAAACTTTGCTACAGAAATATCATCAATAAACATAACCCAAAATTTAGTCTACTAAAACAATTTAGTACCAAAAACCATTAAAAAAGCAACGCGATTTAATACAAAAATGGTGCAAATGAGTAAATGCATAATAATGCATCATAATTATACTTACAGATTGGTCCCGTTTTAAAAACAGTTCATAATCTTAAAAACTAAAGGGTGTCCCCATACAACATACAAGTTTTTACGTGTATTATGAATTGTAAAGGGTACTTCTGTAAAATTTAAAACATTTGCGTATTACTATAGCTCCCAAAAACAAAAAAATTATACAAAAATAAATCAAAAAATTAAAGGGTGCTCCATATTGTTGTGAATTTACTTATATGGGCCTATCTTTTGAACCGTTTTAGATAAACGCTTGCAAATTGGACAGCATGTCGATTGCTATGGCCGTTATAGTAACAAGTATTAGTATTAAGAATTATAAATTAAAGGGTGCACCAATAGTTCATTTAATTTGATGTATATTGCCATACTTTTTAACATTTATAGGCAGACGCTTGAAGTTTACAACGAACCTGTATTGGTAAGTCCGCTATAACAACAAGTATAAAATATGGATTTGGAAGTTAAAGGGTGTTGCAATAGTTGATGTAATTACAAGTGTGTGGCCGTACTTTTGAACCGTTATAAACAGAACCCTGAAACTTAAAAGGGACCTGTATTGCTAAATCCACTATATCAACGAGTTTATAATTTGAATTTAGAAATTAAAGGGTGTCCCATAATTGATGAAGATTTACTTATATGGGCCTATCTTTTGAACCGTTATAGACAAACGCTTACAAATTGGACAGAATGTCGATTGCTATGGCCGTTATAGTAACAGCTGATAATATTTAAAATTATAAATTAAACGGTGCACCAATAGTTTATTCAATTTGGTATATGGCCATACTTTTAAACAGTTGTAGACAGACGATTGAAATTTACAAAGAACCTGTATTACTAACTCTCAATAACAACAAGTATAAAATTTGGATTTGGAAACGGGTGTCCCAATAGTTGATATAATATGGTGTATGTGGCCAGATTTTTGAACCATTATAGACAGACAGCTGAAATTTACAAGGGACATGTTTTGCTAAGTCCGCTATAACAAGAAGCTTATAATTTGAATTTAAAAATTAAAGGGTCTTTCCACAATTAATGTAATTAGTTCTATATGGCCGTATTTTTTGAACCGTTGTATACAAACACCTTAATTTTAGACAGATTGTCCACTACTTTATTTGGTATAATAAGAAGTATAAAAATGTTATATTATAAATTAAATAGTTGGTATAATCTGACTTATATGGGCAAACAGCTGAACCGTTACAGACAGACGTTTGAAATCTACACAGAACCTGATTGCTAATTCTACTACAACAGCAAGTATATAATTCGAATTTGGAAATTAAAGAGTGACCCTATAGTTGCTGCAATATTATGTATATTGCCAAACTATTGAACAGTTTAAAAAGTATAAAGTTTGGAGATATAAGGGTGACCCAATAGTTAATGTAACCTAATTTATGTGGCCATACACTTGAGCTGTTATTGGCAGACTTATGATATGTATGTACTTATTTAGTAAATTTATATTTAAATTTAAAGTGTATTTAAATACAGTGAGTTTTTCAGTCTTTTTAGTAACTGTCACAAAAATATGGCAGCATTAAGAAATATAAAAAAAATTATTAATAATTATAAAACATTAATAAAAATTAAACTGTATTATTTAAGTGTACAAGATAAGTTATTTAAGTTTTATTTATTTTATTTATTTATTTTAAATTTGCCTACGCTGCCACCTGTATTTGATTCGCCTCGCTTTCGTTGAATATACGCAAAAATACATCTTCAATTAAATCGCAGTAAACAAACTTCCATTACATGGCGAAAATATATAAAAACAAAAAAACCTTAGAAGCAAAATATAAAAACATACATATTTTTTCGTTAATACCTATTTATTATAACTTTAAGTTAAAGCTATTTATTACTTTCCATTTAAATAATTTCTCCTATTATTGGTTTTTTGTATACGAGTATGATTTATAAAAAAAAATTTGTTTTGTATTTTCACCGCCAATAACTGTTCAATTATATCGTGTTAAACAATGCAATTATTCAGTTATTTGAAACCTTTTTTCTGAATTTTTATTGTAGTTTTTTATTACAATTTTGTGGTTTTAAGTTTTATGTTTAAATAAAATATTCATACATTTTAGTTATACAAATATTCATCATAAATAAATTTCATTATAATCATAACAATAATAGCAAATGCTGGCAGTCAGTAATATTTAATTGTGTAATAAAAAGAAAAAATTTAGACAACTATTACCAATAAATTGTATTTGTATTTTGTCATAAATTATCATTATTTTTAATTCAATTTATTATATAACTCCTTAGCAAATGAATTTATATGAAAAACGGCACAGAATCAATTAAATATTGTCCTTCCATTTCAGAGAAATGGAAAGCTACTGATAATCAGCGTTGCCACACAAGAAATTTACTTCCTACCAATAATTTTCAAAAATCCTACCAAAATCGTTAACAGCCTACCAACAATTTTAAAATGCATTTCTTCAATAAAATCAAAATTTTTATTTTGGCTTATATAGTAATATAATAAAAAATTCAGGTTTTTATAAAAAACATAAAAATATACAAAAAATAACAACAAAAAGCAATATTTCATTTAAAATAACGGATGTATGTATGTGTATACAAAATGTATACAGCTTTAAAAAAAATCAAAAAGAATTTAAAATACAAAAAATATCACATATAATTCATTGGTTTCAAAATAGTTTTAGAGCATACCATGCAGAAGCCAATCAAATTCGCTCAACCATTCGGTTCTAAATTTTCTTTTGACTGTTTCTTTACAATGTTCACTAAAAGTATTAAATTATTTAAAAATGTTTTAAAACAAAAATTTTAAGAGTGGTTCTACCTGGTTGATGGAATGTCGTTTCTATTATTTTCATTTAATTTTGGAGTTTTTGATAAAAATCGGAAAAAATACATGCAATATTAGTAAATATTTATGTAATTAATAAATACATATTTAGAATTAATAAAGTTTACTTACTTTTCCATTTTGTCTATTAATTTTTTAATACATACACATGCAAATAAACCTTCACTCAAAAATATTGTTAATTTCAATTTCATAAAATTGTTCGCGTTTCTTAAACCAGAGATGGTTATAGCTTTAATCATCTCTATGAAAATAAGCAGAGATGTTTTTTAGTACACCCAAAACAGTTTTTGAAAATTGTGGTAACACTATCAAAGTTATTGTTTATTTTATTAAAAGTTACATTTTTTTTATTTTATATTCTGAATTTTTAAGATGAAAAATTTACTATGCAAAAAAATTGTTACAGAAGGAAACCTACCAAAAATTGACAAAAATTCAACAAACCAACCAAACTACCAAAGTGTTTTTTAAAAACGAAAAACTACCAAGTTTGGTCCGATTGGACCAAAGCGGCAACGCTGCTGATAATATTTAGCAGAAGGCCCATTGCTGGAAAATGTGTTTGAGTAACGGGGTTGCCAGATTTTATTGTTGAATGAACAAGTGTGTCAAACTTAATAATTATAATTATGGTGGAACATTAATTTTTAAATAAAGAAATTATAGTTAAGATTTTTTATTGTTTTATTTTATTTATATTAATGAGACAGTTTAAATCTAAAAATGGTAGTGTAACTTAAAAAATGCTATAAAGATACAATTTCACATACTTCGCTTTTCTCTCAAAGGTCGTGCACAAAATGTCCTATGAAAGACACAGTTTAAAAAGCTAGAAATAATTTATTTAATTTTAAATATCCTAAAAAGGAACTGCAACTGCTTGAATAATTTATTTATATTTATTTATACAACTGAGAGTTTCAAATAAAAAATTGGTATTACACTTAGAGTCCAAAAAACTCATTATTTTCTGTTTATTCGATTTATTCTTCAATAATTCAACACTTAAATCTTTTGAGAGTTAAATAATCAATCGATTGTACTTATCATGAAACTCAATTGTTTATTGAAATATTATTTCTGTAAAAGAAGATTGAGGTTTTCGTAAGCTACAATAAAGCTTACAGCCTGCACCAAAACGTTTTTCAATTAAATTTGTAAAAAGATATTCAATAAAAAAGATTTTTTATCACATTCTCCATCCCATCAATTTCCACGTAGTTAATGCAGATCTAAAAAAGTAAGACCGATTTCGTTATATCCTTGTCATCAAAGTTTTACAGATGGTATTTTCAGACGAATAGATTTTAATATTGATTTTGTAAAAAGAAACTTACTAAAAAAATTGTTAATAAAAAAAAAAGAAAAGGAAAATAAGCTTTTAAAAATTTTAAAAATGAAATCCTTTTTAAAACATCGAAAGTAAAAAAACACAAAAAAAAAATTTCATAAAGATAGATGGACCCAAAACTCAATATTATAATTACTATTTGACGGTAAAAAATTAAAAGATTTTTTAATTAAATAAATATCTTCCTAAATACAATACAATTAACGGTTAAAAGCAGGACATCTGGCAACGCTTGTTTGTATGCATATGAAATTATTACAATTGCAATTATCAATTTTTAACACATTTCCAACCGCACAATAATATGCTTAGTTATGAAAGGCTGCATATTTTTGTTTTTAAAAATGTTACAAAAAAGATTTAATGGTAAATTGAAGTGGGAAAATGTACATATTTGAATAACTGTTTTCAAAAGATTATGGCAAATTTGTAATTAGCTTTATTGTTGTTTTTTTTCGATATTGGTAAAAGAAGAAAATTAAAAAGAAAATAGTATTGATGTGGTCAAATAATTTTGATAAGCATCTTTTGCCCAAATGCTGGAAATGCAATTATGAAGCTATGAATATATAAATATTCATTTATATAAAAAAAAATCAAACTAATGCTTGTTGGTAAAAAAAAAACATTTATGCAGCAGAGTTTTCAATGCGGTTTGTATAGAAGAACGTGTCGTGCTGATAAAAGCTGATAAAAATTTTTATTTTTTATTGTATAATCTCACTTTTTCTTTTATACGCCTAAATTGAATTTTCAAATTTTTTTTCCCGTCACAAAAAAAAAAAATTAAAGCGATTTTTATATTCTATCACTAAAGACTACGTATTTCCGGAATTTTACCATTTTTTTCCCAAAAAAATCGTAGCTGGGGGCAAACTACGGCAATCGATACCGATCGAAACTTCAATAGAATTTGAATGTAAATTTCGGTCAACATGGAATGCCGTAATTTGCCCCCTGAATTCTCTAATGCATTTTCATATTTAGATATGATAACACCGAGAAGTGTGCTTTGATTTTGTATACTAGAGGAAGTAAGGATGCCAGAGAATTTTTTAAAAGTGCGTACAAGCGCAATAAAAGAAAAAACTACCTCTCATTCGCGTTTCTTATATCTCTGCCAGCATTTTTCTGAAATAGCAAAAGTCGTTGGTTGAAGTCACTCTCTATTCTCTTTATTCTATTTAAACCTCGTCCAGGGCGGCCTTTTAAAATTACTACTAGGGAATAGCGTTTTATATTTGCTGCTGTTAAAAAAGACATTATTAAAGATACCATAAAAAAATATTAAAAAAAAAGCAGATGAAAGCAAATTCTGCATATTTGGCATCAGAAAGTGTGGTTTTTGACAAAGTAAATATTTAGCCAACTGTTAAACGTGGTGGCAGTGGTATTCCGCTGTAGGGGTGCATAGGTGCCAATAGGGTGGGAAATCTTGTATTTATAGAGTCCACAATGGATCAGACTAGATACTTGAACATATTAAAGCAATTTTTTTTTTAATTTTAAAGCGTGGAACTGGATCTAGGAGAAAACTTTTGGCTTCAACATTATATGATTCTACGCCACATTACCTCAACAAAAATCCTAAAAAAAACATCATAACGGATGAGTGCGGCAAAATAACAGCAGAGGATACTTCCAAGTTGATTCAATTATTGCCCTGTCGACTTGCAGGAGCCTTAAGAAGTAAGGGATATTCTACAAGCTATCAACTTTTTTATATTCTATATAATTTTATATATTAGATATTTTAAGAAGGCACCCTACTTCTAATACACATATTCGACACTATCAGAAAACTAAATTTTTATCCTTCTTAATAGTTTACTATTTGGAAACTGTAGTTGTACGTTTCTTCCCTACTGGGGATACTATTTCGATATTATTTGCGACACATTTCAACTCCATGAAGTAGTGACTTTTTGAATAGAAAATGCTTGCAGATTTTAGTTCGGGTACCTTTGTTTAGATTTTCCCCCTCTTTTTTTATAGTTGCTTTCTGTTATTCTATAAAAACACAAAGCTAACGTAAAAAATGAAAGAAAATAATTTTTTTTGCTGTTCAGAATTCGGTGTTTTACGTGTTTTTCTTTCTTTTAGAAATGTATAAAAATTAAACAACAATAAGAAACAAATTTTCTGTCTTCTCATTTATTCAATTCGGTTTAAGACCTAAAAAATTGGGATTTTTCTATTTAAAATTTGGGAACTGTTCACTGAATAACTACTTAAGCGTTATTCTAATGGTCATAAGCTCTCTTTACAGAATGTCATGAAATTATATTCGTATCAAACCACTTCATTAATAAAATTTTTTGTTAAACCATACCCGGTTTTTAAGCACCCTGTTATTGTGGTGTTTCTTTTCAATAAAATTTTCAATTCTATCACATGCAATTAGAAAGTGTCTGTCAGGTTCATGTTTTAATGTGTATGTGACTGTATGTGCTACAAACTCTTCATAAAAATTCAATCAAATCAATTTATGCAAATTGAATGTGTTATTTAAAACCACATGTAATATTATACGAGTTGCAGCTTGTTGTCTTGGACATTGGGTACTCACTGATGGATAAATGAAAAAATGAACGAGAGGAGCAAGGGAATTTATGAATGAATAAATGATTTTATTTTCAGCGGTCATAAACATTTTATTTCTATTGATACATTTTTTTTTTTGGCTAAATTAAATAAATTGTAACGAAAAATGATTTATGTGTAGTCATTCAATAATTTAGATATTAAAAGAGAGTTTAAAAATGTTAAAAAGTATATAATACAAAAATAAATAAAAAAATAAATAAAATAAAAATTAAAAAAATTCCGAATAATAAATTTTCATATTGATATAAAAATTTTTGATATAAACATTTTTTGATATAAACATTTTTGAATAATTTATAAAAAATCCAACAGCATAATTTATATACATATAATTTTCTAAAAGCCAAAAAAAAATTGGAAACATTGTCAGTGTCACCCGAATTATAGCTCTGTTTTAAAAGTATTGATTTAAATTGTACTGCTCTATTTTATACAAAACTAGCAGTGCTCACGACTTCGTCTTCGTGCCATTTCTAATTTTTTTTAAATTTAAAATTAGAAAAATGTGTTTTTGATTATTTATTCCAGTGTTTTGTAAAGTGTTAAAAATTTTCCATTTAAAAAATAAAATATGTAGACAACTGTTTAAGTTCCATTATAACGGTGAAATTGGCTGCTGTCATACTTGTATATCATTTTTTTTTTTTTCTACAAAATGACTTGTTTTTACTAAAAAAAAAAATTATTCTATATTGTTTTGAAGGTTCTAAGGGACTTCCTCACAAAATTTTGTACAAATACATTCAGTAATTTTTACGTAATGCGAGCACAGACAAACAGACGGCCAGACAGACAAAAATTCAAAAATTTAGTGTTTTGTATTCCATATGGATTACATCTACACCAACATCAAAATTTTAAAAAAATATTTCATGTGCAGAAATGACTCCGTAAATTTTAAAAATCTTTAAAATTTTTAGGAAAAAACGCCAAATTGTTGAGGCCAGTTTGGCTTTATACATCATTTAAATCGTTATAAATCATAAATATGGTAACCACCGCTTGTGTTGCCATATAATTGTTATGAATGCCAAAAAAATAAACCAGAAAAAAAGCAAAGCCATGGATCACAAAGCAAATAAATTAAAATACAATTTATTTAAACAGTGTGATTTTATTATTATTTTAAAAAATGTTTAAATGTTTACAAAAATTAACAAAAAGAATATTTAAAACTTTTGATGGTCAAAAAGAAACCTAATAAATACTTATAGAAATAAATTGAAAAAGCCTTGGTAACGGATTTTTGTTTTCTTTCTTTCGATTTTTTTTTTGTAATTAGTTTAAATAATCATTAACTAATTGTTCATTATACCTTGCTTTTTAAGTTATGGACAAATTATAAAAAAAAAAAAAAAATAAAGTGTTTACAAGCATTTTAACAATATAATGTCAGTTTCATATTTCATGTTAAAAACATGCCTTCTCCTTATGCGCTCTTCAACGATTAAACAAATACAAAATGTGTAAAAGATGATGATGATAAGTGTAAAAATGTCATAAAAAACAACAAAAAATCTGAAAACAAATCACAGTTTTTTTTATTGTGTTCAAGAGCCACTTCATGTTCATAACATTTCATAAACACTTGGTGTATAACGGGATTTATGACCCATTATGTTTATTGTGTTTTTTAAAATGATTGAGTGTATGAGAACCAATTTTATTGGGTGCAAGAGAGGGAGTGTAAGTGTATGTGAATGTAAAAAAAAAAAGGAAATAATTCCCTATTGGTATTTTTTTTTTTTAATTTTGCTCAATAAATTCTGTTGTTAAATATTGCAAACAGTGTTACGACAATGTACGAATGTATGTATGTATGAGCATATATAGTTTGTAATAGAAGTAGTAGTCATACTCAACTTATGGTGTTGATTGGTATTTATGGTTGTTTAAGTGTTCCGTACGTGTTCTCTATGCAATTGACATCCAAACGTCAATTGTAAGGCAAACGAAGAAAAGATTGAGCATAAAAGCGTATAAACAAAGATGAAGAAAAAAAATTGTTAACGCTTTTCAACCAAAAAGCGTATCAATTTATGTTTGAAGATTTATGCGACAGAATCGAGGCTGTGTCGCAAAGTAATTTAAAACTAACTAACTTTAAAAAAAAATTCCTTTAATCGTACTTAAATATACAAATTTAATAGTTTTGGATTTTAAAGCGCCAGCAGCTTTTGGATAATGACTTTTAAATTAATTCACATGTTTGAAAATGATTTGTCGTTTTTTTTTTATTTATAGGCCAATAAAGTAGTAATGGCGCTTTAAATTGAAACCAAAAAAAATTTATGTCTGTGGCTCCATTTTTGTAATTAAATCTTCACAAAATAAACCTGTAACTTGGAGGGACGATATATGTCTCGTATTGAAACTAATTTTTATATGGATTCGCAAATCAGCATACGTGTTTAAAACTTTGTGTGGAACCCATTTTTTTAAAGTATAATTTTTAATAGTAAAATTCAAATAAGAATTGCAACATTTTCGCACAGAATTTGTTTTAGATGTTAATGCAACTTCCTAAATCCTGAAAAGTTTACGTATCTGAAGTGCTTTCTACTGAACGCAATTTAAAGCAGGTGATAGAAAAAACGTTAACATTTTTTGTAAAATATAAAAACCTAGTTAATTGAATAGAAATTATTTTGGCTTAAGTTCATTTATTTTTTTAATTTCTAAAAAAAGAAAAAAATGAACTTAAGCCAAAATAATTTCCATTCATTTATAATATTCACTGTTTAAATAATAATTTAATAAAAATTTGACCCAGTTAATTTTCACAATAAATGAGTTAAATTTATGATTTACTATATTCTTATTTCATGTCATTTATCGCAAGTAAGTTTTTTTTATTATTTTTTAAAAATAGTAACTTTCTTATTTACGGTTAAAATCAAACATTTTACCATTTTTTTTGGCAAATGTTCGATTTTACAATAACATTTTCTGGCAACTATGCTTCTACGGCAAATAAAAGTAAGAAGAGGGTTGCCAAACTTGTGTTCAATAAGAGGCGATTTTAGCTTTTATTTAAAAAAAACGGTTACAGAATAAATAACAGTAAACGATAAACCATTTCGTTCTGCTTTCTTATACGGTTACAGATTTCTGCAAGCTTCTAATTAAACAATTTTTTAGATTGAGTTCGTTTCTATTTTTCAAACAAGCATACATGGTGTATGCTTTTAACAACTTTATTAAAGTGCTACCAGAATTGTTGTATTGAACATCCATCCAATGACATTTTTTGCACATGTGTTTTGTTGGCTATAAGTAGATTCTAGTTGTTGAAATACTGTTTGCTGTGCTCCACCCTCTGTGTCTGAAATTCTTGTTGTGTGTTGTATTGTTGAAAAATAAATTGTTAACGTTTTTGATTTTATTGGATTTTTCTACATGCCAATGTTTGGTGTGGCATGCTGCTGATTTTGTTGTTGTTGTTTTTGGAGCAAGAATTTGATTTGGTGTTGTTAACAATTTATAGATTAGTGTTAACAATGTGACGGTAGTGATTTTTTTATTTTTAACAGAAGTTTCTTTTTGTAGCATTTTATTATTTATGGGAAATAATGAGTGCTCTTAATAAGTTATAATAATTTAAAAAAGGAGATTTTATGAGTTTTTGTATACAAAATTCCAAGTATATATTTTTTTAAATAAAAGTTGGTAGCATTTCCTTAACTTGTTAATTGTGTCTTCCATTTATAATTTAGTCACCTGATTAATTAATAATTAAACGGATTTACTTTTACAATTTATAAAATTCTTTGTCTCTTTCTGAAATACTTTGTTCGTACATAAAATGTATATAAATAAGTATTTATCAACTATCTGTAATTACAGTTAGTCACTCAATGAGTCAAATTGTTATTTTTTTTTTGTTTGATTGTTTTTGAAGTTTAAAATTTATAAAGACAACAATAACAAAAACCATTTTACCACAATCAATAATATTGAACAACAAAAAGAAAAACTGCTGTGCTGCCATTCAATTCATTCAATTGCCATTTATCCGTTTTGTTAATTGCTCATTATATTGCAAAAATATTGTTTAAAATTGTTTTATGATTTACTCCAAACCGTCAACGGTGGTAGAGTGCCAGCTATAGACGACATCCATACATAGTGGTTGTTGGTGGTGAAAAGATAGACAAAATACTGCTGTGAGTGGAGTACTACGGCAAACAACTCTTAGCTTTTTTTTTACTGCCACTGCCAGTGCTGCTTTTGGCATTATTATCGTTGAAATCTGTCAAAATCGCGTTTGTTCAATTATAAATCTGCTGACAATTACCACACAGCAACAACAACAACAATAACAACAGTAGCAATTGTAATGCGGCATTCATTTTTCAGCACACGGTGGCTTCACAGCAACAACAACAACACAAGTGGAATATCAACATAAAATTGTCCATGTGCATTTGTGCAGACATTTAAAAGAGCACCTATACATTCACATTGTACACCTCCAATTATCCATATATGTATGACATGCTGAAGATTTTGGCTAGAAATTTGTGTTTATTCAGTATTTGAAAATATTTTTTTCAAAGTTGCCAGACTAGGGCAAAACTTTTCAAATCGATTAAGTGAAGACATCGTATCATCCAAAATTCTTATACGTCGTTGTCGCAGTGGATGGTTGCTATGGTACCTCTGGCTTATAGCATTATAGTGCACTTATTTGTCCTGTTAATTTGGATATTCGAAAAGTCATCCCTAATCTATCCGAACTTAAATGATATTACTGTAATAGAAATAGGCATGGCAGATTGATAATAATATCTGAGTTAAATAATAAAATATACTTATCATATAGAAGCATGATATTTTCGCCAAAAAAAAAAAAAAAAATTTTAAGTTTGCCTTGATATTGTTCACATAAGCATTTTTATGTGTCAGTACCCGATAATTCACAATAACTCTTTTTTACCCTTTACTCCAGGTAGGTTTATAATTTCTACAACATTAATTTTAGAGCTCACAAAGTATATATCGTCAGCTAAAACGAAACGGTCCTTTCTAACAGTTTGGAAATTTTACAGGAAAAGTAAAGTTTTAATCAGCATAATTTTCACCACAATTATTTAAAAAGATATGACAAATAAGTTCTGCGAGAATAAAATCAAATTTTGTGATATTTGAATGGCTATGTTAGTTAGGTCCTTTTGTACTTTAATTTTGTAAAACCAGAGACCCTATTACACTTTAATGCAAAATATTTTTATCATTTATTTTAATTATAAACATTTTTATTATATAATTTATTTTAATATTGCATCACAAAAAGTAAATTAAAATAATTACATTAAAGTTAAAAAAATACTTCATTTTAAAAGTTTCATGAATTAAAATATGAATTTAGGAAAGATGAATTAATTTTCAAAGGAGATGCTAGCAAAGAAAAAATAACAATCTTCTGGTAGTAGTGGCTGTAGATCTTGCAGTGCTGCCACTTCTTTTTAGAAATTTTCAATCTTTCTTTATGCAGTTTCGGAAGTAAAACTGTATTGATTTTGTTTTCAGTTCTTTGTTGAAGCAAGGCATAACTGTTATCGATTTTAGTTTTAAAATAAATAGTTCCTGTGAGTTGGTATGCCAAGGCGCGTATCATATTAACAGTGGGATCATTAAAAGTAGTGCAGTTTTTAAATTCAGTTAATTTTACAGATATACACTATCCGAGCACTCAATGATGCTTTGGACATTTTCTAAAATGAATCAAAAATCTCTTTACGTATAACTTCCGAAAAATAAGAACAATTTCGAGTCGCACTTTTTTGGAAAAACTTTGGCTTACATGCATCCTTTATTTCTCTAGGCTTACGCAAAATTTTTACGTTTCCTTGAGAAAAACCTTGATATTTCTTTCCCTTTATCCGGTATTGCTGACTGCAATGTCTTTAGCCTCTTACTCTTAATATTTTCTTTTATTTCTTGCGAAATCACTTTTGTGATGGATTTCTTTAAAATTTTTTTAATAAGATGCCTTAAGCTGTAGCTAATTTAATTTTCCTTTAACAAACAATTTCTTTAACCGTAAAATCTATCAGTCTTTTTTGCGTTTAGTAAATAAATGCTTTTTTAGATAGGGCCGTTTGTTTTTCGTTAATAAAATCGCTAATTTTGGTCAGACAAATCTAAACCAAAAAACTGATTTTGGTATTTCTGTTAGTTAGTGCCATTTGCGTTTTAGCTGACGATATATTTTGATCCTTATACATAGAAAAGTCGATTGAGTGATGTCTGTCTGTAATGGGGTTAAAATCGGTTTTGCTATGTTCACAGATGAGCTACAGGAAATTTATGACCAACATTTTTATTCAGACTTATGTGCTGTTTCTGCATTCCGTTAATAAAAAAAACTCTTGATTAACAAAAAATAAAATTTTTATCACAATAATTTCACCAAAAAATTTTATTTTTGCAAAAAAATTTGTACTTGCATAAACAAAATTTTGAATTCCATTTAAACCTGAAAATGCAAAAAAATTACACACGTAGTTCTTTTGGTAAAGGGTATATCAGATTCGGCACAGCCAAATAAATTAGTTTTACTTGTTCTTTCTTAACACTCCAATTTAAAATTCAATTGAAATTGAAATAAATATTATGTAAATGTCCGTTCGGGTCCTTGTTGACACACTCTTTTAGTAAAATGCTGCATCCAGCGCTTATTTCGTGCTTCATTGCCGATGTTGTATAGATCTTTGACTTGAAATAAATCTAATGGTGTTTAATCACACGATTTAGAGGATAGATTCTTATTACAGCAATAATAATGTTTTGTTTCTCGAAATGTATGGAAACTGTTACATGTGCTCCAAATCAACATCATCGAATTACGGCAGAAACAACTTTCTTTTCATCTCGTTAAATCAAACAGCAGTAAACGTTGCTGCCTTAGCGGGAATATATTCTTGAGCTCAGTAGTTGTGCACTACTGCCACAGTTGCAAAATTTCAGAGTTAACAAAAGCAGCACGTGCAGACAACATGGCAGCATAATTTCACGTTAGACATTTTTATACAAACAACTTATAATCCTGCCACAGCTTTTTGTAAATAGCGTAGAATTTTACTTTGTTATAAGTTTTAACATTTTTTTTTTATTTTGGTAAAATTTACTTTTAAATAATAATAATAATAATAACAAAAGCATATTTATGTTATTTTTTTAAATTAATTAATTTAAAGTCTCTTGATATATGTTTTTGTGTTACAATTTTAAGATGACAATTTACCTTCCAAATTTTCCTTTAATTCTTTATTATTTCTGTCGTAAACACTTGGAGAGTCCGTTCACATATGCAAACTTGGAGCAGATTTTGAATAGTAGCATAGCATTTGCATCAGCTGACTTACGCATAAGCAACAAAACGCTAAATTTTGATGACTAACAAGACAAAGATTATTTCGCAAAAAAATAGCATCAACGCTTTTTTATTATTTAAATTTTGTTTAACATATTGAAAAATAGATATTGTCTTTTGTAATTTTTTAAACTGACCCTCAACTGTCATCTGCTAAACTGTTGACCATAAAGCTTTAAATTCAAGTCTTGATTAATTTTTTAACATTTCCTAATACTTGTGTGTACTTAAGTACCAAATATTAAAATAAATATTTTTTTATATTTGTTTATTGTTGTTATTTGATAATGGTATTGGCATTATAAACAAGTTCGATAATGGCTATGAAAAGTTAGTGTTAAATTATAAATAATTGTTATTTATGTTAACTGTTTTTGCAAAATTTTTATTAAGATAAATAAAATTTTAATTGTTTTTTCAGCAATTTTTGTGAAACAATTATTAACGGTCTTATTCATAAAAACATAAAACAATGTTTATAATAAAATGTTAATAAAATAATGACAAATTTATAGAAATAAAAATTTGTAAATTAAATTTAACAACGTTAATTTTCCATCATTTTAATTTAATTTTTTTTCGTCCTCTATTATATTATCCCGATTAAGTAATTAAATCACTGATAAGATCATTTTTATTGTGGGATTTATCCTTCTTGAATATTTTTCGTTTAAAGAAAAAATTTTCTCACCGGTAAAAAACATAGAAATTGTAAAAGAATTCGCCGCAACACATTTAAAAAAAAAAAATAATAAATAAATTTAAGAGGTAGTTCAAACACTTTGCCGGGGTCTTACTGGGAGTCATTCATAACAAATATAATTTACATATTTAGGACTCCGCGAAAAACTAGATTACTTGGTATTTAAAAGCTCTGGAGTTGCCAGATGAAAAAGAAAATTTGCTATTGAACTGTGGCTGTGTGCTTTTGAATACATTTAAAAAAATTCTTTATTACACAAAATCTCTTTAACAACGATTGTAGACTTAAAATAGAAAATAAGAACTATTTATGAATTCGACTGTAGAAATATATTTATTAACTGCCAACTTCAAAAACTGTTTTTCTGGTTGAACTATAAAAAATCTTAAAAAAAATAGAAATCTGCCCAGTAAAAATTAAACAGTTATGCTAATCCATATCACCTTTATTATAGCTCGTCAGTTTGCTATAATAAAGGTGATATGGAGTGTTTTTCTTAAACAAAAAATATAAATGTTAAAGGATTGTGGTTTCATTACAATGGTGCTTTAATACCATACAACACAGTTTTATGTGGTCACCAAGATCATGAAGATTGTTACCGCTAGATTTTTCACTAATATCTGACTTTTAAAAACGATTACTCGTGTATAGAGAAGTCATATTTAAAGATATATCCTTGTTTAAAAAGAGTAATTTAATAAAAAAGATGGTTTTTCTAAAATTTATTTAAATTATTATTTTTTTAAATTTGAATTAATTGCAACAAATGTACAATAATAATTGTCGGTGGGTATTTTAAACAGTTTTTTAGGATTTAATTTTTTTTTTTTTTTTTTTGTGAAATCCATAAAGGAACGAATTTTGTTTTTCAAGCATTAAATTTTACTTCTAATAACAAGTGTATTTGTTATTCAACATTTTTCTATCTGTTTTTAGTTTCTGATTTTTTCTTTGCGTTAGAAGCCCTTCACATGTTTAAACAAATAACAATTTTTTTTTCTATAACAACTTTTAATGTTTCATAGTTCACATATTTTCTTGTTTCAGAACAAGAACAAATGAAAACGACTAAAACAAAAATGTAAGTCTTTTTTTATTCAAATTAAACAAAAAATTAAAAAATAAAAAAAGCTCGCCATGACTACTTCGTGATTTTTCATAACGTTCATTTCAACTTAAAAAAAATAATAACAATTCATAAAACAATTTCTTTGTTTTCTACCAAGTGCGCTTAGTTTTCTTCCTTTAAACCATTTAAAAACCCTACGAAAAAAATACAAAGAATTCAATTTACATTTTTATATTCCTCGTATTAATTAACAAACTGAATAAAAGAAAAAAAATATAAATAATATTATTTTTCTGTTTCAAAATAAATCTCCACTCTCGGACATTTAAATACGTATTGCAGTGGTTGGAGCTTTAGAATTTCCGTTTCCGTTGTAACTTCCTTTGGCCGAATTTAAGAAGTCATGGCAGGTCAGTCATTAGGGCTTAATCAATATTCTAACATTACGTGGTCGTTCTCAAAAACAAACACTAAGATTTATTTATAAAAAATTGCTTAAGATTTTTAAACCCTTTAATGTCAGTCAAACTTACTCGCCAGGTCATACCACAAAAACAAAAGATATAAAAATATATGTATGACCAAGTGTAAAATTACCATTAGACACGCTATTTTGGCGGATGTTTAGTAATAAGGGTTTGTTAAATACAACAAGAAAACAACATTTAAATAGCAGCATTTACATGTTACTCGTATTTCGCATTGCCAATCTACATAGCTGTAGAAAAGTCCTATGAAGGAGGAGGTGAAAGAGGAGGGATTGTGTTAATATGCTAATTGTTGGTGTAAGCTTAACTCTTTGACACATGATCAGGAGGGCGTAGGTGTGTAATATGGCTACTCTTCCCTACTTTCTATTGTAATTTCTCTTATTAACTCGTTATGTGTTTTGCTTCCCATTTACCAACAACAACAACTGTCACCAACATTGAAATAATTTTAAATTTGGCATGATGCATTTTGTAATGGGGTTTGTTTCGTCAAATTTTTTTTGCTCTTTAGTTGGTACTAAAATCCATATACATTGCGAAAGGTTGCCATATAAAATTTCTGTTAAATCGTCAAACTTCTAAGAAAAATTGACAAAAGTTAACTTCTAAGAAAAATTGACAAATTAAAAAATAATATTCCATTTATTTTAACCGCCTGTCCCATTATTTCACAAGGAACTTCTTTTGTTAAGACTATACTATATATAAGACGTTAAGACTATAACATTTGTATTATTCGACAAAAAAAATATTGATAAATCCTATGATTGTAATAAAGATCGGGATTTAGGTTTAAAATTAAACAGTTCTTTTTTTTTGTTACGAGGGCTGCTATATATATTTCTGGCCTGGCAACACTGAGTGCTGCCAAGTGCAATCTGACATTTCCATTGGAAAGTTTGTCATTTTTAAGCATAATCGTATTCAAAACGTTTTGACGTACGACCATTATTTGTGTTGTTTACAGTGACTTGAAAAAATTAATATAGAAAAAATGGAATTAACTCGTGAACATTTTCGTGCCATTATTTTTCACAACTTTCGACGTGGATTATCACGACAAGAGTGTATTGATGAACCTAAATCTTTGTATGGCGATGAAGCACCATCCTATAGCACTGTGAAAAATTGGTATAATGAATTTAATCATGGCCGAAGCTCGCTCAAAGACGAATTATGTGAAGGTCGTCCAAAAACGGCTGTTGTGCCAGAGAACATTGATGCCGTGCGTGAACTCATAATGCAAGATCGACATGCGACATACCGAAAGATAGAGACATCCTTGGACATATCTTCCACCAGCATACATTCGATACTGCATGAACACCTGGCCGTAAAAAAGGTTTGTTCTCGTTGGATCCCGCACAATTTGAAAGTCGCTCAAAAAAAGGCTCGTGTCGATTGGTGCAAAGAAATGTTGCAAAAATACGATTGCGGTGCTTCAAAAGACGTTTATAAGATCGTCACAGGTGACGAATCATGGATCTATGCGTATGAGCCCGAAACGAAACAGCAATCGACCGTGTGGGTCTTCAAAGACGAGCAAAATCCAACGAAAGTTGTTCGTGGAAGAAGCACTTCGAAGCAAATGGTTGCCTGTTTCTTCGGCAAAACTGGTCATGTGGCGACTGTTCTGCTTGAGTAACGTAGGACGGTCACTTCTGAGTGGTACACTACAATTTGTTTGCCTGAAGTCATCGAAGAAATTCGAAAAACCAACAAGAGAAGACGAATCATTGTTCACCATGACAATGCGAGCTCTCACACATCGGCTCAAACCAGAGCGTTTTTGACCGGCCAAAAAGTCGAATTATTGGGTCATCCGCCGTACAGCCCTGACTTGGCACCTAATGATTTCTTCTTGTTTCCGCACATCAAGAAAAAAATGCGTGGTCAACTATTTTCGTCGCCAGAAGAAGCTGTTGACGTGTTCAAAAACCATGTTTTAGAGGTGTCTCAATCGGAGTGGAAAAGTGCTTCGACAACTGGTTTGAGCGCATGCAAAAGTGTATAAATCATGCTGGAGAATACTTTGAAAAACAATAAAACCATTTTTGATTATAAATATTCGCATTTTCACTATTAGGCCAGAAATATATAGAGCAGCCCTCGTACCTTGCTTTCTTTATAAAGTTGAAGTTATTTTCCAATCGCCTTAAAACAACACAAGTTAATTTTAAAATATTAATAATTAAAAAAGAAAAAAAATTTATAGTCACTCACTTAAGTCGGTTTCTTTTAGACACCATTTTAATTTTAAAACCTCTTCTTAACTTTTTCAAAAATAAAACATTTGAAGTTGAACTGGGTTTAACTAGGCACACTCTCAATTAAAAATATGTTTGCATACAATGAGTAATAAAGTACAATTAAGTAGATGTACCATCTCTGATCGGCTGCTCGTATTTTTTTTTTTTTTTTTTTTTTTTTTTGTTAAAAATCAAACATTGAAAAGTAAACTTTTTCATTTAAAAGTACCTTGTGTAAATTTGAGCAATTGTTAAAAAGAATTTTAACAGAAATACTTAAAGGTAAGTCTATGTCAAGCATAATTTTGATAAAACCGATACTAACTCAGTTTAAAACTAAGATTATAAAACAAAACTATAAAATTAATAATAATAATTTTTAAATTAATATTTGCAAAAAAATATAGCCGTTTTCTCCAAAAATCGTCTAATTGTTAACAGATTTATTTCAGCTCTATAAATCATCAAGTCTGGCAGCCTCGACGTATTCTGTTTAAAAAAAAGTTTCTTCTTAGGAAGTTTTTGTCTGCTGTTATCGTTTTTATTTAAATCGGTGGTTTAGCGATGGAGACAGCCCATGTCATTAAATTTTGTCGCCAAATCATGTTTGTTAGAAAGCATATGCATCTATATTACAAACATAAATAAATTAATGTTTGTACGTACATGTGCGTTTACGTTTACGGAAAGTGTTGGTAATGACAGTTTGTCATTGTGTCATATGGAGCGTGTGTAAAGATACTAATTAGCGGAAAACGTTGTATTTTTTTTCAGACGAATTTAATTCGTTTTACAACATACAACTACAGTTACAGTCGTTTATAGCAAAAAATTATTTAGAGATTTTTGTAAAATGTTAAAAACTAAACGAACTTGAAGTAGAAGTTGTCATCTGGAAGAGCCACGTGGACACAGAAGTTCGCACCAGCAGTGAAAAATTACAGAGGTACGATTTACCCCTCTTCTTTGTGGCTTCTGGTAGAATTGCTGATAAAAAAAAGTTAATTAGCGTTTTTCAAGCAAAGAAAAAATTTCTGAAGGTTTTATCTGGGACGTTTAGACCTCTTCTATAGTAAACTTCCATTTTTGTTATACTGATCTGGAGAAACGGACAATAAACAAAATAATCGCTGATATATTCAGAATAGGTAAAACCAAGAAAGCACAGAGGCGCAAGCGGCTGCAACGTAAGCCTCGACTCGTCTCAGATGGGTCAAAGACGACACCGACACCGGAATGGAGAAATTTTTTCTTTTGTTTAAAGTCAGTTACTAAAATTTACAAAAATATTTGTCTTCATCTTAATTTTGTGTTTGGAAAAAACTAATTACTAATATTTTTGTTTCCTGTTTCTTGAAGATGCCACCCGAAGGTGTGGCGAAATATTAAAAAAATAAAAAATAATAAACAATACTTTTATTTTAAAAACTGACTTAATGCTGGAAAAAATTATGAAAGGAAATTAATTTTAAAGGTCAAAAAAACAATAATATTTCAAAATTATTTCAGATAATATTAAGGATTTGGCAAAGAGGAATTAAATTCTGCTGCTATAATTTTCAGTTTCTACAATTAACAATCTGGCCACTTAAATTAAGCCTTTCCAACAGCTGTTAAGAAAATATTGTTGTTTTTTGTTGTTATTTATATTGTCCCCCTGTGTCACTTGGTCAACGCTGAATGTGAGTAAGTGGGCAGAGAATTTGTAACTTCAGAAACTGTCTGTATGTTGTTGGCCGTATGTCATTTGATGTTAAAATTTCATGTTGCTGTTCTTTATTTGATGACCATGCAACAGCATGCACAAAATAGGCTTAACAAACACGAAAGCCCTTTCCTAAGAGCAGAGTAAAATACAACAAATTTAATTATTTTTACACAATGTTGACGTGTCTCATGTCACATGTATGAATGCAGCACCGCAATCACAAGTACGGTCAATTTTCATTACAACGTATGGCAGCCATGCATTGAAAGAGTTTAACAAAGAAAAATATTAATAATCCTACCAAAAATGTGTACATACATATGTATGTATGTATTTTACATATTTTAACCTTGATTAGTAAAATGCTAAATAATACACAAACACACTAGTTTTAAATATGTATGTAATTTTGAATAATATTTTTCATATAAGCGTATCGTAATTCTTTTATTATAATCTTGAGATTACAAAAATTTTATGTAAGACTGACTCTTACATTTAATTTTTCTTTTTTGTTCTTATTTTTTGTATGAAATGTGTCAATAATGTTTATAAACGATTAAATGGCCATAAAATCTGACTTGGCGGCAAAATGTTGTTGTATTTCACATTGAGTTTACGTTAAACTAACGAACGTTTAAATTGACAATGCGTTAATGACATTTAAAAGAGAAAAAAAAAACGGCAACAACATGAAATGACAACAAACATACAAATAGGGAGAAGAAAAAATGAGAGAGTAGGAAAAGAGATTAAATAAAAATAGCGGTTGGAAAAGAATAAGAAAAAACAGTTGTTACACTTAGAGAAAATTTTAAATTTAAAATTTTATATAAATTTCGCAGACAGTATAATTTACTTTCTGCAGTCAGAAAAATTGAGTTTTTCAAGCATAAGTTCGTTTCAAATACGGACACACACCTTTTTAAAGTAAAACGTAAGAGTATGGATTTAAAGCATTAAAATTTAATCTAACTAATAAATTTTAAAACACGCACAAAATAAAGCGGGAAATTAAAACAAAACAAAAATTGTTGAACTATAGTGCAATTTAATTTTTCTTTAAACATTTCGAAGTAGAAAAGCCAACAGTGCAGAAAAACTGCGTAAAGAGAATTTAGTTTTGAGAAGATGCAACGCAGAGAAGTGTTGGTTGGCGAAGATATAAAAAAATAAAAGTCATCTCCACATCTAATAAATCTTTCTCAAAGGTATGTATTCACTCAACGCTGGAGACGCAACAATCGGAATTTGTTATAAAATATTTAAACAAAACTAATTATTTCAAGTAATAGTAATCCATAGAAAGTATCCTTGAGAATTACGCATCACTGGAAGGCTTTTTGAAAACTTTTACCAAAGTTTCTTTAATTTTTGGTCACAGAGCTCTATTGTTAGAAATAAGACCCCAATTGACATTGCTTTACTGTCGCTAGTGTTCAAGAGGAAACCAATGCCAGCCAGAGAATAATACTTGACGACTGAAAATTCGCGCACTAAATATAATTTCTTACTGTCAGGTATTTATGTATCGACTTAAACTGATCAAATCTACCGAACGAAAAACAAATTATGCAATCCTTAGCCAGCTTGTATCGAGCGTTCATTTTAAAGAATTGTTTAAAACACTCGCAGCGTACAGCATCAAAATTACTTAAGTAGCTCCCAGAAGGATACCAATTTGCAAATGGCAATCGCCCGAATACAGTGGATTAACTTGGGAATCATTATCATTAATTACCTATTTTTTTCGTTACTTTTTTGGTTACGCGAACCCCAGGAACCACCCAGAAGTCCTCACAAATGGAATTTGGGCATAATTTCACTTGAGATATTCTAAATGCTGTATAGCTTTTGGTCTAGAAATCCAAGTTGAGGTTTCTGCAGTCTCATAAATTTTGATATCTTCTTTCAAATATTCAATCGCAGAGAGTTTTATAATGAAGCCCACAAGAGCAAGCGCCATAAAAGCCCTTATTATTTTATTGTTTCTATGTACGTAACAAAGTATTTCCTATGTCTATGGCGCTACTATTTATCTGTTAGCTTGCCCAGGCTTTTCCGACACGAGATGAAATTTATTAAAAAATACACCTGGATTGTACTAATTTCAAGTCCACAATCGACAACGACAGGTGGCACTGTATGCTTGTATTAAGGCATACGTTTTTGAGCTTCTTAAGATAATAACCAAGATCTACTTAAAGGTAAGCTTAGGCGAAATACGAAAAATAATGAAAAATTCTTAAAATATTTATGTGCAAGTTTTCATCTAGTAATGCTTTTTTTCAGTGTATTGATATTATGAACTGCAAATTGTACTCAAATATAGAACCAAACAAAACGCATCACTGCGTAATGATGTGCATATGATGGTCATATTTTTATATCTGGCCATATCTTGTGGATGAATATTTTTCTGTGTTTTTCTGTTGTTGGTTTTGAACGACTTTTAATGAATCATTTTCATTATCAGTGTTTTACACTGTATTTACTTTATATACACATCGTACAATTTCAATTTTATTATGATTTCTTTTTTTTTTTTTTTTTGTATTTGTTTCTTTGCACTTTTTGTATAATAAAGTTTCATGAGTTTTTAAAGGTAATTTTTATTTAAATGTTTAACCGTGTGGAAACCACATACAGATTTTGTTTTATTTTTGCTATATAACTATGGACACATGGATGTAGGAAGCTACTGATGCTGTAAATGCAATTTAATTCAATTGAAAATCTTGGTGATGGCGCATTTTTTTCTACCATGTATTTATTAAACTACAGCAAATGCACAAAAAGCTAGTGATATGGAAATTATTTACAACATATGCCGACAAACTTACACCATTCACTTTTAAACTAGTTTTAGTGTAAAATGCATCTCTGTTAATAATTGATATTTTTGTATATTTTTGTATAAGGAAAACAAATAGAAGTAATGGAAGAAGAAGATAATAAATTCACTCGCTATTAATATCCTGGTTTAATGTTTGTTGAATAGAAAGAATAAAGTTGCTTGTTCTTCATGTCCATCTGAATAAAGGCGTTTTAAGTGTGCACTCAAGTGCATTTCTTTGTATATTTAAAAAATTTAAATTAAAGAAAAAAGTATTAAACACTTTTGTTACAGTTTCATTTCTTTGATTGTAACGGCGCACAGTATTTTTGAGTGTTTGCTGTAGACCAGTGCAACAAAAAGAAAAAAGTAAATAAAAATAACAAGAAATGAGAAAAATAATTGAATTTTAATATTATTACTTGGCACGCATGCTTTCCATATTTACAAATACAATTGCAGTCAATTAAGCCATAAGAAAAGCAGCTAAAAATTTAACATGTCCATGCCAAAGAAGTGAAAAAATAAATTAAAATAAGCAAAAAGTAGACATAAATCACCACCACAAGTGGTAAAATACGATAATTACCCTCAGTAATGGCAAACAACAATAGCAACAATAACAACAAGAAAGTAGCGCAACACGGTATTGTGTTAAATACCAAATCACACAATATTTGCGTGAAGAATTTATGCCTGTTTACAGCTAGCGATGTTTAATTAAAACTTTTTTTAACACACACACACGCAAAAAGCAAAGCATGAGGAGGCGAGATTGTTTGCGAAAATTTTGCACAATTTATTTATTCATTTGATTGCAAATTTAAAGCTTTTGATTAAATTGTACCAGTTTTAATTAGACAATTAATTACATTTCTTTTTAGTTTAATTTTCAGCCATGTATGCGTATTCATTGTCTAAACGCACTGCCACACAAAAATTTATCGCCATAATACGAGTGACATGTTGGGAAAACACGATTAGATTACTTTAAAATACATTTTACTTTTCCCCACAATAGACTGCATAGTTTTGCAACGTAAAAGGCCATTTTTCACACTTTGTGCAAAAAAAACGTCAATTACAAGTTAATTACAGCATGTTAAAGACGCTGGAAAAAAATGAAACGTTAAACTTTTAAGTTTATGGCCTAAACGTTTAGCAAGTGAAATGTTTATCAATCAGGTCGTGAGAAGAATTTCATTGATTTTCTTTAATTTCTTAGCTTAATTATGCCACAAATGTATTTATAGAAGACAAAATGGAAAAAGGAGTCATTAAATTATAAGTATTGAAATAAAAGAAGTGGATTTAAACAGAACGCTTTTTTTAGCAAAATACAAAAAACAAAATTCGTTTAAGAAATAAATAAAATATTTCCTTGTTTTCTTTGGAAAATGACCGCATACATTTGTAAATAATTTTTCTTTCTAAAAATGTTTAGAAATTAAATTAAAATTAAACCAAAAAGCCGAAAATAAGTAAATTTTCATTCATTTATAAGATCTATGGTTCAAATCCTGATTGGAAAAAAAAAAATTAAATGTCGTAACGTCTAAGGACATATTGTCCATGGGCATTGTCACACTACGATCCGACATAATGTCCATCAATTTGGAATCATAGCGTACATGGATATTATAGTTATATTTTATGGTATTTCTTTTTAAAAAAGATGCAACGATTTTAAAAACTGTCTTGTGGAAAATCTTAGGTTAGCGAAGCAGGTGTTGGTTATACCATAGAGGAGAAAATCTTTGCGCCCGTCCGAAAGCCGGCTATGTAAAAAATCTTTTGTAAGCGAAGCCGCTTTTGGCTGTACCATAGAGAAGAGAAGTCTTGCGTTAGGCCGAAGGCTGGCTCTGCAGGAAATCTTTGGTAAGCGAAGGCGTTGTTATTTTAAGAGCGCAAATTATGACACTTTCGTAAGTATCACTGTGTCCATAATAAAAACAACACAATGTCCACGGACATTAGGACATGCAACCAGGCCTGCCATATTTGCCGATTTTTCGCCTCAAATTTATCAAAGTGCCGATTTGCCGATTTTAGCTCTAAAAATTTCGGGCAACATAAAAATACTTGTAACATTAGAAAGATACAACTGTTAATAAGTCAGCACTTCTACTAAGGAGGGAGATTGGCTTATTCGCTGTTATAAAAAACGTCGTTGGAAAAAATAGTTTTTAACTGTATGTGACCTATTAAAAAATAAAAAGTTCTCGCTAGCGTGTTGTCATGGTGTTTGGTTGTACGTATAAGGATGTGCAAAATTTAAAATACAAGACTATTCTTCCGATTGATAAAAGTAGATTAATGTTATGCTAAAGGTTTATACAAGTTTTACACAAAATCACGAAAACTACAAGCCCAATTTGATAGGATTCAGTGCTCAGTGACAGGCTTAAATAATTTAGTTGCAAAACTTTAAAAATAGATATTCCAAATTTATTTATTATGAAATGTGTTTGACTCACTTGCAGTACGGGCATTATATGCTTGTCTTTAATTACCTTCCGAATTTAAAACTCTACTAAAGTATGTTTATAATTACTAATTAAATAATCCAGAAAGACTTCATCAATTTTAATAATATTCAAAAATTACTTGAAATAAAACCTAAAAACTACTGCACCAAAGCCAAACCAGATGGCTGGCTTCACGCAGTAGATTTGTAGGAGGCGTTGAAAATTTACTTTTTTTTTTGCTACTACTATTGATCAAATCGATACAGCGAAAACAATTATAAAAAGTTTAAACCAATCAAATCCAATATATTTATCCTCTTTAAATTATTCTTGAAATTGTTAATAGTATAAACAGAATATTTTCAAGTGAGTGAAATTAACTACAGAACATAAACAGCCAGATGGAAAGGCTTCGAAGAACTCTACTAAGTAATTTTATAAAAATCGATGCATTTTATTTACCGGTATTTTGGAAATTTGATGGGGAGTATTTGCCCCCTTTGGCTAAAGAGTTAATATTAGAAAAAGAACAAAACAAAAACGAAATGAAAAAAGTTTAAATTACGGTATCAATTTTCATTTAGAACTTACAATTCAAATATTAAAACATTTTAATTTTGAACATAAATCTCATAAATCTTTAAAAATTAACTTATTTATTGAAAATAGTTATTCCTCCCTGATAAAATTACAAATAAATAAAAAAAAAATTAACTAAAATATTTTTTATATTCATTGTAATTTCATTTTAAAAATATGAGTCCAGGTGTATCACGTTGCAATGCTGCATTGCTGCAAATATAGTAAACGTGATTGTTACAGATTATAAAGAAACCAAGTAAAAACCACTCTGCCATTTCCAAATCTCTTAACAAATTTACTTAACATTTATTTGTCTTTTCAATTCCTTGCAGTTTCTTTGTTACTTTAACTTCTTTTTTAGACATTTTATAAGCTGCGTCATGTTTTTGACATTTGTTTTACGCACATTTAAACAAATCGTTTTAGAAAAATATTACTTTTTTGTTTGTCTACGTTAATGCTACGAGGATAGTCAAGGAAATTCTCAAATAACAAAAAATATTAAAAAGCTTCGGTATTCTGACGACATGTATAAAAAGCCTGTTAAAGAAAATTACCAGAAAATCTCATTAAACTTTGAAAACTGTTTTCCATTTTATTGTAGACCACATGGAAAGGCCTGAAGAAAGGTAGATTATATCTTGCATCCAGCATTTAGTAAGTACTGGAAAGGATCTCGACAACAAGAAGTCGACAACCAAAAATCAATGAGAAATAAAGCTGGATTTTAATAGTTCCTTTAACTGTAGGGGGAAGCGCTACACACTAACTTAGCGCACACAAAGTTTATCTTAAAATGAATCCTATTATTCAGAGATCTATAATAACGGAAATAAAAAATTCAATTAATAAAAATATACTTATGGAAGCGGGTATTAACCGGCATCAAAAACAAGGGGATTATCAATTCGTTTGCATTTTTTATTTTTTATTAAAGTTCGTTACTTCAGAACTGCGTCACTTGTGGACCGACTTTTAATATTTCTTCTTTACTGAACAAGTTATGCTTGCAGATTGGTCCATCTAAAAAAATATTTTAAAAAACTGTAAATTATAGGGTGTTCCCATGTAACACACGTAATTTTCTCGTATCTATTGAAACGTAGTTAGCGGGGCGGCCAAATTTGTAAAAAGTGTGGATCGCATCACAGTAGCTCTTAAAAACGAAATGCTAAAAAACAAAGACATAGAAAATAGAAATTGTCATGTCGCTATGTCTTTTTATTATTTGCTTTGATAGGAAGTATTAAAAATAACATTAAAAAAAATTAAGAGGTGTTTCCGGACAGACGTGTTTTGACGTTTATGGCCTTACCTCTTAAACCCTAACAGAGTGTGTCTTATTACTTCCAATGTAACAACAATCGTAGAAAATTTAATTAAATTTTTCAGAGTGTCCCATAGTTAGTTTTGAAAATTAATTGCTAGATACTTATAATTTAAAGAGTATGGCTATTACTGTAGTCAGTGCAGCAATTAGTAATAAAAACATCAAATTTAAATTTGAATGTGATTTTGATTCTTCAAATTTACACAGAGTGTGCGTTACTGTATCGGCTAAAACATCAAGATGAGACATACAATTATGAAGGAATGGGTGTTTCCATAGATACGTTATTTTGACTCGCAGTAACAAACACTTTAGATTAAAGGAAAGAGTGTACCACTAAGTCCAATACAACAAGTATTTAAAATTAAAGCGTGTCCTCATAGAAGACGTGCATTTGGCAGACACTTGAAAATTACATAAAAGTATAAAACTAAATCAATCCGAAAAACAACAATAAATCAAATTTAAAATGTGCCCTTTCTATGTTTTTTTAAGAGTTTTCTTCCGGTTGGTTTTTTTAAATTATTTTTATTAGATTTGATGACCGTCTGTCCGTCTTGTGTTTTGCAGTAGGTTGTTTGTAAGGATGTCATGCCTGGTAAATGATAATTAAATATTGCAATGCTAGCAAAATCGGCAGTTCTGAATTTATTTATTAGAAACACCATCACCAATTTAAGACGTTTCAAAAAAAAAATTTTTCTCAATCGAAGAGGGTGTTAAACAAGATTTAACTAAGAAGTCGAAACTTAAACCTGTGTGGTGCAAACATTTTAATATAAAACAAAAGTTTTATATTCATATCCTGTTTGAGCAGGTTATTTTTGAATCACTCTCGTACTGTTAATGCAAATGAACATGTTTAAAACCAACAAAAATCACAAATGAATGCATATCCGTTATTTTATGGAGTGTGGGTGAACGCACACACAGCCACAAACACACACGCAAATTGAAATTAAACATAAACACACGTGGAGAACAGAAACAATGGTAGAATTGTAAACAGAAATTAGAAATAACAAAAAGGTTTTACATTTAATTAAATTTGTGAAAAAATCGCCAGTTCAAGACTGAAGCTGGGCTGCTGGCTGGTTCCCTTTAAAAAATTTCAAATGCTTTTAAGATATTTTTATTTATAATTTAACTTGTTGTTGTATGTTTTTATTGTTGCATTTCATTACTATTATTGTTCATTTACAAATTAATTATTTCCTTTATGGTATCGATAATTGCTTTAAACCACGGAATGTTGTTTTTCATCATCAACTATTGTAGTGTTTTAAATGATTTTATATATTTCTGACCGACCGTTGCTTTGTCTGTTCTGTTTTTCTTTTTCTCATTTTTGTAAAACCATTAATCGCTAATGGCTGGTTAATTGTAATTATTGCATTATAAACGTAAGAAAAATAACAGAGCAAAATAAAAAAGAAATAATAAAACTTATTTGAAATAGCAAAACATCTATTGTATGGATTAAAAGGCAACTTAACAACGAAACACTCGAAAGAAAAACAATTAGTTAAAAATTTTTACTCAAGCAGGAAAATATGAACAACTCGTGCCGGTAATGGATTTTTTTTTTAAGGAAACACAAGAATAAACTAATAAAATGAATTTAAAAGAAAAGAAAAAAGCCATAATAACAAAAGAAAAAAATAAATAATGTTTTATGTATGAGTACCTTTGTTTATTTTAATGATAGCATAACAAGCCAGAATTATGTTGTTTTTCTTTTTTTTTTAGCAGCAATATCAACAGCATGCTATTTTAAACTAACGATTCTAACCTTCTGAAGCCCGCTTTAATGGAAAAGTAAATAAACCAACATGTGAAAATTAAAATAACAACTTAAAAGCAAACAAACAACAAACAAGCAAAAGTAAAAAAATATATGCATTAATATCTGGGAAAATCTTAAATGACCGCGACAAGAGGTTTAAAAATTAAGTTCATGGAGGAATATAAATATGTGTGTATGTGTGTGGAATCCATAAAACTGTTGACAGCTAATAAGAAAAGCTTAAACAAAAATAAAGATTTATAATTTCTAATTTATTTACTTGGCGACCTACATATTTAGACGAATTTGAGATCAAATCGTTCCGTTAATTCTTCTACTGTCATTTTCTATATCAAGCTTTGAACCCGTTCTAATCTTTCGAGGATTCAAGTGGCATTTGTCAATCTAAATTATAGATAAGGCTTTTTGGAAATAGTAGCATGGATCTTTGAAACATCTTTTATTAGGACCGTGCCATCTCGCATTACCCAGCTATGGATGCTTTTGCACAGACGTAAAATCAAGCTTACTACTAAATCCGAATGTATTTGACTTGTTACTATATATAATACCTTGAACCAATCCACTCTCATATTTAGGCCTCTGCTGTTAGACCGCGTACAGGAGTGGGCAAAAAAAAAAACATCAACGAGAGAAAAACATACAATGCTATTGATTTACTGGAGCATCGTTATAATGTAGGATGCGTTTTGGTTTTTTATCGATGTGAAAGTTCTTTATATAGGCCTCAACCATCTATGTTTAATTGACCAGAGATGCTCTCAACGTATTATATAGGGAAGCCGATTAGTTCGTGAGGGTTTTTTCTGTCAAAATGTCGACAAGCGCTAATGCGTTTATATTCCATTCAATAATCTACTTCCGAAAAACGGCATCTTAAAAAATAATTAAAGTGTATATTGTTAAATTTCCTAAAATTTTACTGTGCCATCTAATTATGAGGTTTGTTCATGATCTAAGTTTTTCATCAATATGTTATTGGTTAAAAAAAACTAATTGCGCATTAATGTTGTATTTTATCGCTCGAAATATATCTCTTTCCATGCAATCATTAATTTGTCAGTCCTTAATAATCAACTTTCCTTTGACTATCTGGACAAGGCAATTTATCTTTGAGTCATTGTTTCAAAGTAGACATTGCCACTGATTCAGGTTTAAAAAGCCTTGGAGTTCTGGTAAGAAAAAAAAACTTTTCTGCTTGGCGCTCTAAAATAGGAGAGGTGCTTTCAAAAGCCGTAAAATATTTCTCTTGAATATTGGGGTATTTAATTTTTTTTTAAACCGTCACTAGATGTCACTGTCTGAAGTTTATGGTTTAGCTTTGAAAGTACTCCCGATTAAGTGATTGATATTCGCTAAAACTTTTTCAGAACACTTAATAAGCTGCTCTTCTATTTCCAACTTAACAAAAGAAAGAGACTTTTTTAATTTTCCCTTCTTTATATATATAGCTGTGTCAGGGATGGGCAACCTTTTCGTAATGCGGGGCAAAGTTGAAAACAAGCAAATTTAAGCCAGCCATTAACATTGCTTTTGTAGGTAAATGAAAATTATGTTGTCAGAAAACGGTGAAGAAATTTTTTAGAAGTTGAACAAAAATAAAATATAATACGAGGGCTGCTATATATATTTCTGGCCTGGCAACACTGAGTGCTGCCAAGTGCAATCTGATATTTCCATGGAAAAGTTTGTCATTTTTAAGCATAATCGTACTCAAAACGTTTTGACGTACGACCATTATTATTGTTGTTTACAGTGACTTGCAAAAAAATTAATATAGAAAAAAAATGGAATTAACTCGTGAACATTTTCGTGGCATAATTTTTCACAACTTTCGACTTGGAGTATCACGACAAGAGTGCATTGATGAACTTAAATCTTTGTGTGGCGATGAAGCACCATCCTATAGCACTGTGACAAATTGGTATAATGAATTTAATCGTGGCCGAAGCCATTAAAATATGTTGTGTAAACTAAAAGTATGCTACACAATTTGCAAATGCTATGATGCAAGACCATTTGCACAAGATCGTGAATAGAGCTAATATATTTATACTACTTTTTATTACTGCACTATAACATTACAAAAAATTAATAATGAGTTGTATAATTATATTAATAAGATACATTTGTCACTCCTTATTTGTGGATTAGATACTTATGTCTGGTTTAATTTTAGTAGTAGCAACTACTACGTTACTCTCTAAATTCTCGTCTGTAATTCTTTATCTTTATTTTGATTTTAAAAAAGCAATTTTCGAATAAAGTTAATATGTGCTCCCAAACAATGAAATAATTTTTTTTGTGTTATTAATTAATTGCGGAAATATGTGCGCATCTAAATTTTTGTAGAATTAAATTTTTGATAATTCCATAAATTTCATTTTAGGATCCTTTTTTTCTTGCAGTTCGATTAATTCTAACTTAAAATTTTCGGGAATTTTGGTGACACTGGAATTGAAAAATAAATCAAAAAATAATTTTTTACTGCTGAAATCCTTTAATCTTTCTTCGAATTCTTGATGCAAAGCATTTAAAATATTAATATATTTTTGTTTTTCGTAACTATTTTTAACGTAACTTTTTTCGTTATGATTTTTAGAGACTGCTTAATGCTGTTGTTTTGTGTCTTGGTTCGAATACAAGACAAAAGAATATACTTTTTTTCTTAGTTTTGTTGCCTGTCACTGCTTAAGGGCCGGCCACCAAATAAATTTTAAATATGTTTGCGGGGCACAGTTTATGTGCCACCCCTTAGCTGTATAATATTATTTGTCTATGGGAATGTAAAAAAATTTAAAAAAATCTCTTTAGTTTAATTACAGACACTAAATGCTAATATAGCGTTTTTGAAAAATGTTCAAAAAATGTGTTAGGGTGCTTAAATGTCAGTTATTATTTAAACATTTTTTTTCAGAGTAATCAAATGAAGGCCAAGCGCATATGGAAAGAATTTTTCATGAGTGCCAGTATTGCCGCATACAGTTAAAAAATCAAGAAATAGTGAATTGATACATCAGCTATTTCGAAACCTGTAATTTATTTCGATTTTTTATAGGAGCTTAAGATAACTTAATCAACTAAAAAAGAAGCCCATTTTCTCCTATCGTGTTCTGCTTATACTCTAATAATAATGTTTTCAACTAAAACCCAAATTCAAGGGAAACTTAATATTTCAATGCTCGAAGGATCAACTTTTGAAACGGAAAAAAACTTTTAATTTGTAACTGATGTGAAATACAAAATTTTTATTTCAAAATTATACTACGGTGAAATAACATTAAGAAAGCTATTTGTTAGAAACGGGAAACTGCTGTATTTCTGAGGCCACTTTTTTATTAGCAATTTAGTGTTTAACGTAAGCCAATTTTTATATTCGAGATCTTCTTCTTAATTATATAATCTAAAAAATAATAGAGTATTTATGTACTCTACGAGAAAAATGTGAGCCAAAAGTTTGGTTATTACACACTTGGATGCGACCTGGGAACTTCTTTTCGTTGCCCCTGTGTGAATACTGTGTTCGTTAAAACACTACTTAAGCTGAAAAAAACTCAAATAAGCAGCACAACAACGAATACTTAAACGCAGCCATTTCGAAATGTTCAATTAAACAAATCAAGCGCAGCGCTTTGCTGAAGTTCCAAATAGACCCGATGTCGAACCATTAACCAATGCAACAGTGAGACAAAGATTTCTCGAAGGCTAAAGAGACAACAAGAACTTAATAATTTTATTTATTTTACTTAAAATTCTCCATCGTCATTTTTACATATTGGCAACACTGATATTATTATTAAATCAACAACATTTTAAGTGTATGAAGGCTCAAATTCTCTCACTTAATTAACAACAACAAAAATATTAACAGCAATAACAAACACAAACAAAAAGAAGTTGAACTACAAAAACAACCTTAAAAAATGATTAAATGAAATGCAAGACATCCTTAAACAGAAAACAATTACGAAACTCATTGAAGCCAATTATTGCATTCGGTAAAAGGATAGACAAACAGACAGACACACGAGCAGAAAGACACGCAAAAACAAAAAAGAAAAGGAGAAACATAAACTCTGTAGTGTTTGTGGCTGATTCAACAAAGCTGATGCAGCCTGCAACAATTATGCTCGTCAGAATAAAAAAATAAAGTGCAAAACTCACGCACATGTTGCAGGTTCTTCGTTATATTTTTATTTAGGCCTGAATAACATAAAAGCAAAAAAATTAAAAAAGACTTCATTTAATAAAATAAGGGCAACAATTGCTACGTTAATGAAGCTAAAAATGTTAAAGCTACACTACAGCAAAAACAGAACAAATAAAAAAATAAATAAAATAAGAAATGAAGAGCAAAAAAAACCTCAAGAATTCTACTGACACTCAAATGGAGCACAATTGCTTACGAGCTTGCATTAGTTCACATACTTTCAAACACTCTCGCATTTATAGAACCGGCTGTTTTAACAAGAAGGAGTTCCCCTTTTCTGGCATAATTTTCAATTTTAATTTACGAGGACAGTCTTTAAATTGTATACACTTAAGTATATAAAAATGTCTGGGGACAGTTAAGTCACCGACAAAACAAATTTATCCTAAAACACAATTTTTCCCTTTGTATGGGTACTTAAGTGCATGAATCAGTTTTCCTCTTCTTTAAAAGGCGATAGCTCCGTCCAGAAAAATTTCCTTTAGAAATTTATGCCAGAGTACTTTTAAGAAAAGCTCTTTTTTAAAACTTCCTAACTAAAAAATGTCAACGGCAATTTAATAAAAAATAGTAACTTTTATGAGCGTAATTTTTACTAAAAGTATGTAAAAAAGCAACAACATAAATTATTCTTGACATGAAATATCCATTAAACATTTTAAAGGTCATCAGCTGACTTATATATGTATAGCGGCGAGAGATGCTTTTAACATCTTTGTAACGGCATGCGCCTTTTAGGGACGATGATAATTTAAGGCGGGCGAATAGAAGTAAACTGTTATAAAAATCACATTAATCCAGTTCCTGCAATTGAAACTAAACTAAAGTCAGAGAAGATTTCAAACGACTTAACGAAGGAAGGAGAAAGGTAATCACACATAGAGTGATTGCAGGCGATTTATTTTGTCTTTTTGCGGTCTAGAATCTAGTGTGGTACTACATAATGTCAAAGTAGAAGCTAAAATCTTGTAACGGACTCTATAAACCAGAAAGGGTAGTGGCGGAAGTTTCTTGTGGCCAAGCAGGAATAATGTATTAGAAGCAATTAATAAAGTGTAAAAGTTACTTAGATACGATTAAATTGTTTTATGTAAAAAGTACTTGAAAAGTACTTTATTACAAAAGAACTCTTTGTAAAATTAATTTTTATCAAAAGTCCGTAGCGCGATCCTTTTGTAAAAGTAAAGTAAAAATCTTTTAGAAAATACCTGTTTTGTAAAAAGTTCCCTTTATTAAATATGTTTTCTTAAAAATTACCTCTTTTTAAAATCGCTTTTATAATGAGTGTTTAGAAAAACAGCGTTTTTTTTTAAATAACCTTTTACAACAGGTGCCTTTTATAAGAAGAAACTTTTATAAAAGGTGCATTGTAAAGGAGTTTATTATAAAAATTTTAAACAAGTACCTTTTTTAAAAGATCCTTTTGGGAAAGTTCATTTTAGGTAAGGTCATTTTATACAGAGCTCTTTTTGTTAAAAGTTCCTTTTATAGAAATTTCATTTTTAAAATGTAAAATTTAAAAAGTGACACTAAAAAAGAAACTGTACTTAAAAATGAAAACTTTGTAAAAAGTACCATTAAAAATGTTTGTTAATAGTACGTTTTATTGAACTTCTCTATATAAAAAGTATTTTTCTAAAAAACTTAGGATCTTAAATAACTTTCGTTGAAAATGCCGTTAACGAAAAGTACTTCTTAAAACAAAAGAAAAAGTAAACTCAGAGATTTTATTTATCTGTATGTATTTTATAAGTTATTTTCAGACTATCCTCGAATATTCTGCATGGTCTGTAATGTGCCTATGAGATAAATTGTTGTTTGCAATGATATTTCTTACTATTTCTTACTTTTTTGTTGTTGTTGTTGTGTACTTACATTGTTGACAATTGGCAATTATGTCTTTATGTGGAGCATATTTGCAGCGATTCTAATGAATGTTAAACATACAAATATGTACATAAGTACATGTATGTTTGTTTGTTTGTTTATTTGTTTGTATGTTTGTTTTTTATCAATTGTTTTTTTAAATATGCCATTAGAAAGAAAGAAAAACTTTTATCTTCATATATGGCTTAATTCTGATATCTAATCTATTGAAACAGTTAATTGTTACTTTTGTGTTGTTGTTGTGTAATAAATAAAATCTATAACTTCTTATGTTAGTAGGATTTTACAATGTGAACGCAAAAACAACAATGTAAAATTAACAAAAATGACAAACAATATGAAAAGATGATTGGCAGCGTTTTTAATCAAAAAATATTTTTTACTTAAATGGAATCTGATTTAATATAATTCAACTATTGCGATTTATTAGTAATAAATATCTTTTATCCGAATATTCATTGTTATTGCACTCGTACTGAATCCCCCTCTAAAAATGCCTTGAATGGCATTAGAATTATTAAAAAGAAATAATTTTCCAAATTGACATTCATTTTTATTAAAATTCTTTAAATATAAAGCAATAAATAAAGTTTCAATTAATTTTTTATTTAAATACATTATTGCTTGAATTTCCTTTTATAAAAAAAATCCAATATCGCTTCAATGTGTGCGTGCGTGTGTTTTTATGTTTATCACTTAATGTGACATTTCTCTTTAATGTTGTGCCAAGTGACACTAGAGTGGCAATTAATTTGAATCAAAGCAACACAAATAGGAATCATGAAAATTATTTCTCTTAATTTATTTCGAGTAAATAAATAAAGAAATAAAAAGTGCTGCAGAATCATTGAAAACCGTTTTAAACGTTTGCAATAAATTATGTTTGTAAATTTTAAAACTAAAAGAAATGGAATATTTTAATTCAAAATATTTTAAAGAAGGAAACATTTTAGCACACAATAAATAACCATGCTCTCTTACTAAGTGAAAGCTTATTGCTAGCCAAAATTAAAAAAAATGTCGATGCAGAAGGATAGAAAAACAGCAAACTAATCGGATGTTTATTCATTATAAGAGAGTTTTTAATTAGTTTCAAAGCACTTTGTCTAACGAGTTTAACGATTTTTTTTAGATATTATGTAAAAATTAATAGATATTTTTATAATAGTTTGTAGCGACCAGATTGCGCAGTACAAACCTCGCGGACTTTGATTAGGAAAACGAGTTTATGAACACGCAAAGAAAAAACATGGTTGTTGTATGGTCACAATAACGTATTATGTTCCTTGTAACAAAGCATAGTTACGGAGAACAAATTATACTTGTTTTCAACAAAACTTCAGTCACGACAAACTTAATTTTTTTTATTTAGTTATTGTGTGGTTACTATGCACAATAACGCAGAATGGTTGCTTTTAACTTTAAAAAATTCGAAGCACAACCATAGTTTTATAACTTATTAAAAATAATGTAATATATTTAACCATAATTTATTTTTATTAATTAGAGTATGATTAAAAACAAACAAAATAATGCGCTTGAAAATATTTTGTTCTGGATGTTGACAGAATGCTTCTCTATCAGTTTATTTTTTTTTTTTTGTTAGAGAAAATGAAAAAAATAAAACTAAACAATTATAAATAATATACAATATATGAAAACAAATTCAAAAATAGTTGAAATAAATGTATGTACGTATATTTATATACTCCGTAAGCATAGAAATCTTTATTTCAATTGTGAAACTATTTCAACAAGCAAATAATTGCCTTTCTTGTGAATTTGTGTTTCTCAATAATTTTAGTGACAAATCAATAATAAATTAAACAATGTTTAATTTTAATGATGATATTTTAACATAATTATTTTTAGATTTTAAGATGTTATTGTTATGCTAGACAACAATATGGTTGCAAGACCAGCTTCATTATTATTAAATGTAACAATACCATGATTTGTTCGCAACCATATAATACGAGTACAACCATAATATGTTGCTCTGAGGTTATGGTTACGTAAATTTTTTTCTTTGCGTGAAGATTCCTATCCGAAGTGCAGACGGGATCGTTATGGCAACATTGCAGTAAAAGAATGAAATCATGCTCCAAGCCGTGACGCAACAAAAGTAAGAAAAGTAACAAGATATAGCAGCAATGTGTAACAGAGTCTTGTTAGTAAACCGCGTAGACCGCGAGTGCGATTCTCAACGGAGCCTACGGCATACAGTAGGAGATTTTGAAAGAAAGTGGAAATAAATATACAGTTTCTAAGCGCGTGAACAAATTTTAATAAAATGTTAAAATCTATAATTTTGGAATGTAGACAGTTAATCATTAAGAGGAGAGCCGCCTGATGCCGTCAAAGCGCATTACCACGTAATTCAATTTTTTTTACTTCAACACATTACAATGTGATTTCTGCAGAGACTCGAACTCATGATCTTGATATACTTATCCAACTCAGTCATGACTGTCATACACTGCTGCTATGTTGCCACTTCGCTCGCTAACTATTAATCATGTTTGATATATCATACAATTGGTTTCTAACATCTGCCGTGTTTTATATACTAATTCATCTGCCGTAGTTGCACAATAGTTTTCCCTATCTAAGGTCCTTACAGACTCTAATACAAGAGTCTTGAACTACATAACTGTGGCGGCTACACACCAGTGATCGGCAATAAGTCGTTTTTTCGCTATTCATAATCACTTACAAAATTTTTTGTTCGCACTCACTATAAGAATGATTCATAAATACAAGTTGTATGATTATGAGTACTACGTCGACATCGAACTCATATATGTATGATTCGTGAAGTATTAATTTTCCCATAGAAATGTTTTCGAAATAGAAGAAATTTTCTTCAAAGCAGCTTTTGTTTTTTAAGCAGTTTTTTAAACGTAAAAATCTTTTTGGTTGAATTATATATGCAAGAGTTAAAAAGATTCTAATTCGAAGCATTGTGAAAGTAATAAACATTATTCTAAGAACCTTTAAAGTTACTAAAATAATAAAAAAAAAAAAAAAAACATCTCACACACCACTGTGAAACCTTCTACAGAGTATTTTATTTTTCGTTAGCGAATCATACTTATTTTGTATTGACTGCATATAATGAGTTAGTGAGAGTCTAAATCATCAACATCATACATGTTGCTAAGTATGAATACTCAGAGTAGTTCAAACCTTTGAGATGTTTGGTGTTTAGTGCATCAGAAAAATGTATGAATGCGTATAAGTACAAAAAAAATAAGAGTCATGATTCAACTCCACTTGTTTTTCCACTACTCATAACCGATCACTGATATATATATAGGGCGATAGAGAATTAAAAAAATAAGAAAAAACATCAAGTAAAAAAATTGGCGCTTGCCCATATTTTCCGAGTTACAGTTCTCTGACACTTTATATTGTTAAAATATCAATATGGGTATCATTTTAAAGCCTTTGAAGAGATCTTTAAGGAAATACTAAAATTTAAAAAAAATGCTAAACCCAGCCGATATAATTTTTATGTAAAGTACCAAAAATTTTTTTTTTATTTTTTAATTGTGTCACCCCAATATTGGCTTATTCGATTGGAGTTACTTCACTAAACTAGATTTACTTAAATGGTGAGAGGTATATAAAATTCGGCATAGCCAAAAGTAGCACTCTTATTCGTTCAAATTTAGAGAGACTCCAAAAGATTTAGAGTACTGCTGTCCATTTATTTGCGGTTTCTTAACAACAATTATATGTTTCTTTGCTGCTGATTTCTCACTGCTGATGGGAATTTAACTTATGATGTAACAAATTATTGATTCCTTTTTGCCACGTACAGGGTCAATAACATCATTATATACTCTATGTAAGGGTTGGAAAATCTTATTTTTGTCACCATTTATTTGAAAAGTTTCCATATTTTCTATAATTTCAAGGGTAAAAAATTTTTTTTTTCACATACGTTCCATCCCTGTACTTCAGTCACTAAAACAGATAAAATGTTCAATGGAAATCTTTTGACATAAACTTTTTAAAAACTTCCCAAGATATACATAGATTTCAACTCGGTCTGCAGTTGCTTCTACTTAAATGCCGTTCCTGGAAAGTCCACTTAAACTATTGAACTTTTGACAGTAAAATATAAACCTGTAGATCTCATTGATATCAGACAATTAAAAATTAATAGAACGTGTAAAACTATGTAATTATTTTTAATAATTTTTTTTTTGAATTATAAATCCTCAATTAAACCAAATAAACAAATACGAGTTCTTTTGAAAAAAAAACTTGAATAAAGAAAAATAAATTTTATCTTAAGACAAGTTTACTCAATTATTTTGTAATAAATCCAATTAAAGAAATATGCACATATGTATGAATGTAATTATGAAAATAAACTAGTTTAAGCCAAGTTTTTAATTAACAAAAAAAAAAGCAGATAATTATTTTCAACTTTGCTTTAAAGACAGACCGACACGGAATACGAGTTCACAAGTAATTGAACACAGTAGGACAAGCATTTTTCTGCATTTTTTGGTTTTTGCAACATAATGACAAATTACTAATAATTTACTGGTTGTTTTTTGTTTTTTGTCTCTTTTTCTTTAATAAATTGTTTATGAATTTATTTGTAAAACAAGTGTGAGTCTAAGTGCGTGCTTATATTTCTGTTTAAACAGCGAAAAGTAATTAAGTCAATTAACTTAATAAAATCTTATTAAATAAAAGTTTATGTTTAATAATTTGTTCTTTTTCGCATGCATTTAAAGCACAACAAGCCGCAAGTGACGCAAAAAAAATTAAATTACATTAAGTGACTGTGACGGTTTCTTTTTTATTTCACATTTCTTGGCGATACCGGTGCAACTAATTAAAAATTAACAATGATATCGACAACAGAGCCAACATGATAATTACTGATTTTTTAATTAACAGAGCAAAAGTAAATGATAGACTGACTGAATGCAAAAATTGCAGTAAGAATTGCCGAAGAAAAAATACAAAAACAATTTGAATCGACATGCGACATGATGGTGGGCGGGTTGGTTTTTTATTCATGAGATATTTCTTTTTCCTATTGTTTTTGTTTTCAGTTTATTTATTTTGTTTAAAATTACTAGTATCATGACTCCTTATTATTTTTTTTTTTTTTATTATAAATAAATATTTCAATTGTTTTTGCTTTGACTGTAATTGTAGACGATATTCAGTTTTTTCTTTCATTTATTTTAATAAGAAAAATTCTAAAGTGTATATAAACTTGGACTTTGTTTTTAAAACTGTTATTTTCAAAAGGTACTTTTTAAAGGTACTTTTTAAGGTACTTTTTAAAGTTGCTTTTTCGAAATGTTGTCTTTTTAGAGGTAAGTTTTTTAAACCAACACATTAAAAAATGTTTTCCTAAAAAAGGCAGGTGTTTTTAAAGCATTTTTGTAGGACACTTTTTTAAAAAGTAACTTTTTCGAAGAACCCTTTTTTAAAGATATTTTTAAGAGTTTTTAAGCCTTTTTTTTAAATTTTCATCTAAAATGTAGATTTAAAAAGAGTTAAATACTTAAAAAAGACTTTTTAGTACGGAGTTTTTTTAACAGTACCTTTCTGAAAGTTTTTAAAATGTGGTTTAAGTTACTTTCTCCAAACATAATCATATGTTAAAATACATGTTTTGAAGGAACATTTTAAAAGATTTCTTTTTAAGAAATATTCAATGCTAAAGGTTATTTTCTTCAAAACAAATTTTGTAGTACTTTTTTTCAATGTATTTAAAAGAGACTTTTTCAAGAAGGTACTGTTTTAGCGCTTTATTTATAAGGGTTTTTTTTGGAAGAAATTTACTTTATAAAGCAGCACTTAAAAAAAGATTATTATCTTTATCAAATTACTTTTGTGTTTTTAAGGGTACAAAAAGTATAAGAAGGAACTTGTACAAAAAGTACCTTTAAATGCTCTTTAATAAAAAAAAAATATATATATATATATATATTTCCAACTAAAGTACTTTTGAACAAGAATACCTTGCAAAATGCGGATGGATTAATCTTTAAAGGCGCTTGAGGCAAAGTAGTTCTTCGGCAAGTTGCTTCCCCATATCATTGCTTGGATATAGTCAAGGTACATCAAAGTGGATATCTGGGTTGGTGACGGGTCATGAAAACTTCAAGTATGGCCAAAAAGTGAATCTCTTAAGACATAACCAGCATACGGCAATAGGAAAAGGTAGAGATGTAGCGCTCTTCTGGTTGAGAACCGCTGGCAGACTTATATAAATTTTGGTTGCTAGGACACCTTAGCCCTAGACAGGTGTTAGCAATTATGAGCGATAAAATAAAAGGTTAACAGTCATCTGTGGACAGGATAAGTGATTAGATTAATGTCTATACCTGGCGCGTAGCCCTTACCAGACGGTGGTCAAACCACTATTCTGTGCAATTTTAAGACCATAGCTTGCAGGACCATGAGTCTACCCCTTGCTATAGGGTCAGAGCCTATCCATAAACTCCTCTGTTGAGAATGCAACAGCACACTTCCATCTATTCCACGCCAAACCCTAAGAAATAGACTAATTTAACCAATAATCGGCTACACAGAGTAGCGGCTCTCTGTATGGGCTACCGGTTCCCGTGGTGCCCGTTTATTTGTTGCTATTATTATTCATACATTATTGTCATTAAAGGACACTGGTAAATAGTTCGACAGTTACCCCACTCTTTATCCAGATTCAGTGCCTGCACACCGGGGGACTGGTTCCCCCTATACCACCGAGGATCCTTTTATGCGCCTAGGTTAGGTCAGTACAGACTCTTGGTGCCCCTGGGGGGGTCATCTGTGGACAGTTTGATATCTGCACAAGACACAATGAAAATCAGGTGGTCGTAAATTGGCTGCCAGAAATCATTGTCAACTGTTTCAAATACATCGTTGAATTTGACATTTGTTGCAAATTCCATTATCTTGATAATACGAGTAAATTGTGGAAAAAAAATGAAAAGAATTTCAAGTTATTTTAATTAAATTGGCTTTATCTGCTGATGCAAGCTCTTAGTTTCTTTCGTACATATGAGCACTACAAGTCAATTCACATTAAAAGTGGTAAGAATTTTCATATGAAAGTTTAAAGTTAAATTAAGTTTAAATCATCATATCCTGATCTCATTTATTTCACTTTTTTTTTAATTTTTAATTTGTGTTTTAGTTTTATTTGTAACAACAATTTCCTTCTTTAAACTGACATTTACTGGTTTCTTTTGTTGTTTCTTTATTATTCGAATGATATGGTGAACGTGCGCAAACAGCAGCAGCAACAACAACATCAATAATAGCAACAACAAAAAGAGACTAGCAATTTGCTATATTTTTTGTTTTACTATGTTGCCAGAAGATGAGGAACAAGAAACTCATACGCGAAATGAGCAGTTTATATGTAATTAGTGAAGACACATTACTACCACTGCCTTTTATAACTTTTTTTTTGTTTTGGGGCTTAACTATGGCCGCTAGTAAGTGAATGGATAGGTAGTTCTTCTTCTACAATATTATCATAATTATCATCTTCAGCTCATTATTATGTTCTGCTTCTTTTGGTTCGTTTATGTCACTTGAGGAATTTTAATGATCTCCAATTGTGTGGTGGTGCTTCTACTTCTGCTTCTGCCGCTGATTCTTTCGGTGTTGTGTGTAGGAAGATATAATGACATTGATGTTTTGCTCGCTTTTTTTCAGTTTAAAACGTTTCGTTTAGTTACATAAAATAAAGTCTTGTTTAGTTTTAAAAATTAAAACCAGAAGAAGAAAAAAATAGCATATGTTTTGTGCTCGTAAGCAAAGGGAGAGTTGGAGAATTTACGTATAAATTTCAAGAAGACAATTTATGTTTGCAATTTAAGGTTAAAAAAACGGAACATAAAATTGTCACTATGGGATGGTATTCTAAGAAATTAGATTCCAACAAAAAAAAAAAAAACTATGCTGAGTCTTAAACGTTTATTACGAACGAAGTGGTTCCCTTTTAATTGCAAATACCAATTACTTCAGCTTTTATTTTACTCTTTTGTAGCATTCTCTTGTATACCCTTCACAACAGGTGGAAAAAGGATATATCTAGGGTTGTCGTTCCCTTTATAATTTCTGCAATATCCATTTCCGACCCAATAGCGAGCGATGTCCGTTTTTGGGTTGAAATCAACTTTGCCATGGCACTAGATGAGCTAGAGAAAATTTAAATACGCCAATCGAGCAAAAATTTTGCTATTGAAAATGAGCAATATCGGTCTATATAATTCGAGGCAGCGGACAAAACACCACGCCTGCGCAAATCTACTTAGAGAAGTAACACCAACCAAAAAAAAAACAAATACATGGGGCGAAAAAGAATTAAAAAATAAAAATCCACTGTAACGGCAGAATTTTTTTCGGCTCTTTTAATCGGGATAAAAAATAGCATGCCATATAATGACTTACTTTTTTGATTGCAATATTTTAATACTCGCTTACAAAACACATAACCGGAATGATCCGGTCATTTATCTGAGGCCTTTTCGGTCAACAGTGTACGGTTTAAATTGAATGGATGACTTAAGTGAATGGAATGAGCCTTACATTTAACCGGCTCCTTTCGTTCAATAGTGTACGGATTATAATATGGTGTGTTTGGTCTCATTTTTTATGTTATGTTCTTTTATTTAAGTTGATTTTTGGTGTTTTAAAAGGAGATATTGCAAAAATTCCTTCAGCCACTTGAAGTCCAAACATTCTTCACAGCTTCGGTCATTACAACGCCAGCAGATCAACAACTTTTAAGCAACATACAATCTTCTCCAAGCCTGCCTCCTTCAGTTAGAAAAGTACAACGTATAGACAAACTGGTACTTCAAGCTGTTGAAAATAAACAAAAATTGTTCTAAATTTATTTCAACATACGATTTTTTTATGACATCCATCCTTTTGTTATCTCAGGGCTGATAGATTACAGAAGCAGACAGTTTTAGCGAGGAAAACTTTACTGACAACACTGTGCAAATGAGTTGTTGCCGAACACACCATAAGAACACCTCGTTGAAACACACTTCACGGTTGTTTCAGTTGGTCTCCTCCAAATAAGAGGAGCGATTGTACATTTCGATGAGTCTGTTCAGCCAACTCTCGGCTCGGCTTCATGAATATGTTTTTTTCTTGTAATGTTTTCTCTGTATACTTGTGATTTTGATAAAATGGCAAGAAATTCACATACAATAAGGATTGTTTTCAAATTCGTTCAATCGTTCAAATTGATAAATGACCGAAAAAGACAGGTCACTGAAACGACAACCGGAAACTTCATTGAAGTAGAGCAGAACAAGAGTAGAAAATTTATTTGAAATATATGTCATTTGTCCTCTTTGTAACAGCTGATGATCTCTAAAGTTTACTTTGGAACATCATGTCTGGTTCCGCCTTTTAATGGTTCTGAGGTATAACTTGTTTAAACTTGCAGTGGGCGGCAATAGGAAGATAAGGACTTTGTTGCTCTAACCAGTTCTAACTAATAGTTAGTTAGTTAACAAAAAAGGAAGTGGTAATTGAACTAGTTCTTGAAGGTAAAAGAGAATACCTTAAAATTCGTACTAATGATGATTATTTTTTTTTTCTTTTTGATATTTTCTACAATAATTTAGGTAATCAATTCCAGATAATTGATTATAAAAGTTTCATTCCTCGTTAAAAGCAAAAGTTGGGAAGTCCTTCTGCCAAAAATGCGTAATTCCACACACTTGATTACTTTTTCTAAATTTGTTTTCTGGGAAGATTCCCGTGGCTTAATTTAATAATTTGCAAAGCTCCAGTGCATAGAAATAAATTATCGTAGTGATTTGTGATCTTTATATTTTTCATCATCTTTTCATTTTATTAAAGCGCCGAAAAAAGTCTGCGGTACGCAGTGGACAAAGAAAAGTAGGGTCATTGCTGATTATTGTTGTTTTTGCTTTTTGTCTTTACTTTATTGTTTTGACAAACATCTTTAATTTATTTAAAATATTAGTGAAAAGTTTATTTTAAAATGATTAAAAATAAAACGGTTTCGGTTTGTTATTTAATGAACAAATATTCCCAAGCCATTAACCTGTAGGCTTATGTACCATTTTCATTTAAAATATTTTTTTAACTATCACTCCCATTGTGCGTTTAAAAAAGGATTCTGATTTCATTTATATTCATTTCTGTTCATATTTGTTTGTGTATGTGTGTGTGTACTTAGTTATGCTTAAGTAAATCGTTAAACAACAAAGTGCTTAATGAGTTTAAAAATCTTTGTTCGGAGTCAGATTAGTTTCCTATTTAGTTTATGTCAACAGCATTAGCAGTTTATTGTTGTTGATTTTGTTGTTGCTGTCGCTGCTGAATAATTTCTTAACTCATTAAATCGTTTTATACATTTCTATTTTTCTTAAATGTGACTGTTCTTTTTCACTAAAATATAGAATAATGATCAATTTTATGGCTATGAAAAAAACAATTAAAATATTTAATTTGCATCATTCTACATTGCAGCAGTAACAACAACAGCAACTACAAAGCTAAAACAAACAAAAACTACAAACTTATAAATTAATTAAAAGATTTGCCATCGTTGGCAGTTGTGATATTTTACATACTCTGCGTCGTCTTACATATTTATTTTACGAGTATTCATTTATTGTATAAAAATATTTTTTTTTTATTTATACATAATTAAAATAGAAAAACTAACTAATTAGCGTTTTTTTTTTTGTTGTTGCTGTTGCTATTAACGTTTTTAAAAAGCGCACGACTTGCAAACGATCGAGTGAGTACAACCACTCTGTCATACATTGCACGCGCATACACAAACATAACTTAGACTGTTTGTCTGTCAGTATTTGCTATTTCTGTCTATTCTCTTTTTTTTTTTTTGAGACTGCCTACGTACGTTTGGCGTTAAGTGTAGTATTTTTTCATTAAAATAATTTTAATTAAAATGTTTTTATATTTACTTTTTTCATTGGCTTCACATAAACACTTATTAGTGTGTTTGTTCGAATGATTATACAACAAAAGTAGAGGCTGAAAATAAAATAAACTGCAACAACCACGGCAAGAGATTGATTTATTAATTCATCGAAGAAAAACGCTACTTTAATGAAGGTTGCCAGATAACTTTAATTCATTTAAAGACATTGACCAAATTTTATTGTATTATTCAAAAATGTTGATAAATTACAAAAATGGCTTTCGAATTTTGCAATTGTATGGAATTTGTTATATGAGAATAAATTTTTATTGGGAATGCATATGCATGTATGAATATCAACAGCCATTGACAGATTGTGCGCCTTATCTACGAACCTTTATTATTTCACCAATGCAATAGAATTCCTTATACTTTACACCTTTTTCACTCTCAGTATTCTTCTCAACTTTATTATTGACATAATTTCTCCTTCTGACGGGAAATCAAGAATCGGCACTTTTACGGTTCCGTACACGAAGTGTGAAAACGTAACCCTGTTGCCTTTTATCTCTGGAACCGTAATAGGTATACTCTTGAAATCTTGAAAGATGAACTACTATAGCAACAAATACTAAAAATAAAAGGGTGATCCGAATGTGACATCACATTTATAAAAATATTGTAATTTTTTAACTGTAATAGGCAGACACGTCAAATTTGCACAATGTTATAAATAAAATTATGAGCGCTACAGCAACAAGTAGAAAAAGTAGAACTTTAAATTAAAAGGTGCAATAATATTGACGTGATTATCGCTTACATGGCTTCAGTTTTTCTACCATAGTAGGCAGTATGTTTTCTGAGTCATAATAAGCTGAGACTATAAATTTACACAGGGTATGTCTTGCTAAGTCAGTTTAAGGCAAATATAATAGTTAAAATTAAAAGGTGTCGCAGTAGTAACCTGATTCCGACAGGAACTTATTTTAAATTTACCCAAAACGTGTTTTGTTAAGCCCACTGTAACAAGTTTTAAAAGTTAAATTAAAAATGAAAGAGTGATCCGTACATGGTCCTTTCGTGTGTGAGTTCAATTCATACTTGGCGGATTTATTATAGATCTATCTTTTTTTTTCAACTAAACATATGTAAAAAATGGTGAATAGCATAAAGCGCTGCCGAAATCAAGCTTAGATGAAATCAAATTAACATTCTTTTTAATGAATTTTATATTTTAAGTAACAGCGACTATTTTATAATTTACACAATTAAAATGTTTTAGCAGACAAGAAAAAAATTTTTCAAGCTTGCGAAAAAATATTTATATGACATATAAAAGTTTTTAAAAAACGATATTTTAAAATAGGCAAAAAGATATTTTAAAATATGCACGATTTTTGTAAAACAAAAACTTAATAAGGTGTTTCCAATTAAATAAAATTGGCAACTCTGTTCTTAGCAACACAACAACCAGGCATGGAAAATTTAAACTTTTTAAAATATTTATACATTATTGCTTAATATTTATTAAAATTTTAAGTTTACTAAGATTAAAAAATAAGTGACAAATACTTACAGTTATTTAATCACTTTAATTTGGCTGCAGGTCAATTATTAGTTAAACAAATAAAAAATATTTTTGCATTTTTTTTTAATTTCATTTTTCCGATATTTCGATCAACTTCGGTGATTATTTTCAGGGATCTAAGAAATATTTATTTAATTTAAGAAGGCAAAAAACGTTCAAGTGAAAGATAACTGACCAGCAGCCTAAATGAAGTTACTAAATAACTGTTAACTATCATCAGATTTTGTTTTGAGATCTGTCAAAAGTACCACTTGTATTGAAAAAGTATCATTAAAAATGCATATGCGTTAGATTTTTTGACAGATCTGTTCGAGTTGCGACTCTTAAAAAATTTAAAATGATAATTGTTGTGCCATCAGACTTACATTTGAATTTTTTTGACAGTATGGCACCTAAATACACCTTTTCTTTTAAAGTGAATGAACTGAATTTTCACAGATTGTGAATGAATCGTCTAATTATATAGAATAAAGAAAAGGAAATAAGCATTCTGCATCCTGTTGTATACATCGTAAACACCATATATTTGCTTTAAAAAACGATCGCACAAATCTATAAATAACACAGGTGACTTTGTCCTTGTTTGTGCGTGCCTATTGTATCGATTACAATACAATTTTAAATATAGTTAGATATTTTTATATTTGTATATTTTATTCGACCTTTTATTATATAAATCTTTTATTTTTATCTTTGGGCTCTAGGTCACTGTTTATATTTTTATTTAAATAAAACGCTTTTTATGATTTATTAAATAATAATTAAAAATCATTGTTTTTATTTATTCAATATTTCGGACACCTTCGGTGCCCTTCTTCAGGAATTTGAGTAAAGCCGTCAATCACTTGGAAAGTGTAAACATATCACAAATTGTTGCAGCGAGAATAGCGATGATGCTTAGGTTAAAATTAACATAAAAACTACGATACTATTGGGTTACCTTTTAATTTTGTATACTTTATTTTATAGCAAACTTAACAATACATAGTATGTGTAGATTTATGGTTTTACTAAATTTTCAAGCCGGTTTATGTGAAAATTATGTTACTTCCGAACATCCTTCTTTCAATTTCGTTTTATTTTTTATTTTTATTGTATTTGTCCCTATAGCAGACACAGCAATACATACTCTTTAAAAATTTTACGCATGTGCCTTTAACGTTTTAAAAGATAGGGACATACTCGTATTCGACTAAGTTAGAACCTTTGACAAATTTATACTTCTTTATATGACGTTTTATAAATAAGAAAAACATAAATAAATATGAAGTTTTCTAATTAAGTTGACAGTTTGATATCCAAAAATAGAGAAAAAACTTTTTTGCAAACTTAAGAGAGAAAAATCGAATTATAAATCTGAAGCATTTTTAAATAACAACGATAAGCTAAATCATGATATCAAGATGCGGTTTCTTACATTTACAGTTGTACTAAGTTTTTCAACCCTGCCGCATACAACAACAAATACAACTTTAAGCAAAACCAACCTACTACGGCAACAACAAATTCAGAATATTTTATTGTTGGCAATGGCAAATCATTATTACGAATTTACTGAGACGCAGGAAGTGAGGTGTGATCACACCAAGAAGATCATTCATATTAATATTTTTTTTCGCTACAAGTAATTTAAAAAATATAAAAATTACTTATTACTACTTAAAAACTTAAGTTAAGAAACAACCTTATTGTTAAAAATAATTAAAATTAATAAATATAAGAACAATCAAATTTAATTAATTATTAGGAAAGCTTTAGTGTGTAACACCAAAATAAAACTTAATAATAATAAATAATTGTTTAGATTTTGTAACGCTAGATCAATTAATGAATTTAAAAAAAAAAACAAAACAAAACTATTAATAAGAAGTAAACAAACTTGTAAAGACGCTGGCTGATATACAGCCAACTAACAGGCATCCATACCTACAAACAATAATTATATTTCTAATTGCATTAAAATTTTTAATTGAATATTAAATATTATACAAATATTGAGAAAATTGTTTATTGAATTGCAGCTTTATTGATCACATTATGTGTGGTGCCCGCCACCAATTGCAACTAATTAAGCATCTTTTTGCTCATTTCTGTTTTTGTTGTTGTGCATTTTATTATAGATTTAATAAGGAAAAAATAAATATCGCACAATTGCTGCAGTTTTGCTATTAATTAATAAATAAATAATTAAATTTAATAATAAACATGTTATTTTGTTTCGCTAGTGAATTTTGTTTATTCTAATTATTAATTTAAATGTGTTTACAATTAACAATAAGATAAATAAATATTTAAACACAACAAATGCACAGCAAGATTATATTATAAATCATTAAAATATACAGAAAATAATAGCTTTTAGTCTTAGAAAAGTTTTGTTTTTGGATAGAAGTATGATAATTGGATAGAACATTTGACGATCAATTTTTGTTAATAATAATGAATGAAACATAAACACCAAAAAAAGCAAATTACGTAATCTGAGAAATAAAAGCCACGATTTTTAGTACGCGGACGGTAAACACTATTCAGTTATTCCATTGTACTGGCTACTTACTAAATGCTTAATAGAAAGTAGAAAAGAAAAATAAAAGTGACAGGAATATGCACCGCATGTTTATATAAGAAAATGCCAAAGCCTATAGAAAATGCCACAAGCAGATGACAAGAGAATTACAAAAACGGTAACAAAATTGGCGGGTAATGAGTTTAGTTTCTCTAGTTTCATTTTTAAATCTTTCGTGAATTTGGACTAATGCTACAAAACATAAACATTCGGGAGGAACAGCGATTTGTCGTTAATTCAGGGCCAATGTTGTAAGTCACTTTAGAAGTCTTAGCCTCGAGCACTAGTACCTCCCTCCATATCTCCCCGCGTAGCAGCATATCAAAGCTATGTTTGCTTGTTGGTTAAACAGAAAATAAGAATAAAAGCTTGAATCCTAAATTTGTGGAAAGAAATATAACTGTTGTTGTTGTGTTGCCGGGTTTCAGGCGAGTTTTTAGTTTCTTGTACCAGTAAACAGCAAACCTCACTTTAGTCTTTATTTAAAAGGAAAACAATTCTTCCACAGGCATACAATGGCAGAATCTGTTTAATGCACCTGCATAGTAAAATAAAAATTCTAGGGTAATATCCCGGCGAAGGGCCTTGTATATAAAAAGAAAAACAGTTATTGTGCATTCGCGGTAGATAAGCTTGTTGTCCACATGTTGCCGGAGCTTTATATAAAAAAGTAATAAAAAAAATTATGTAGCATTCATGGGTGAGTTCGTTAAAACGCCTAAAGCTAGCAGTAGGGAATAGAAATAGAAGTAAATGCGTAAAGCAATTCGTAGAGTGCAACCTGCAAATGAACCACCTTGGAGCGTTCAGCGGCACTCGGAAAAGGCCAGTGTTGGAAGCATGTATGGCGCAGACGAGTTGTAGGAGAGGATCGGTCCAAAAACCATCTTATTTTTCCAATAATACAAACAATACTACGTAAGCCTATCTCAGCAATGTAAGATGAATTATCAAAGATTCTCTATCACAGGTGCTGAGTAAAAAGATGTCTAGAAGACGTAAATAGTCTTTTTTTCTCATCATCGCAGCTTCTTCCGAAATCATTGTTTGATGTGCCCATTCTCCTTGCATTAGCTCCAGTGTGGAGTAACCAGCGGTTTTAGCCACCAAGTCACACAGCTTTTTTCTGCACATAATAAGTTAATGTTCTGTTCTTCTACCATCTAGCCTATGCTACTTCATTCGACCATCTCAGTCGGGGAACCCCCAATTCTCCGCCTACAGGCGACGATATAAACTGTCACAAAAGATCGAGTGCGGTTTGTCTTTTCGCCAGTCCGTCAGTCACCCTGTTATAGTATATATCCCCGTGTCACCTGACCATAGTAAGGATGACTGCTAAAAACTCCACCATCCTTTTAATATATTCTCGGTCCACTTAGTTTATTAAATTGTGAAATCTTAATCTTATTAAGAAAGATTATATTTAAACTAGTCACTAGAACTGTAAAGAATGAAAACATAAAAAAAAGTAATTTGTTCGCAACTGTACTTGCTGAAGAGTTCGAATTCCTGTATCGCCAAAGGAGTGGTGGAGTCACTTTTTCTCATTACACCCAAATAATTCTTACCCCCGAATTGACTTTCCACTGAGTAAAAGCTCTGTCCAAAGTTCTGTTATTCCACTTTCAAACACAAGACATGTCTCGAAAACTCATTTCTCTATATTTCACAGATACGAGTACACAATTTTTCAGATAGTCGCCAATTTATCATTCCTCCTGGGATATGTAAAATAACACGGTCAGCCAATACTCTCATTTCATATATAGACCAAAACTTCTCTTTTTACTGCTAAAGTATGGAGTATCCCAATAGAACATAACTATTGAAGCAGCTTTAATTTTTGATATCATTCTTCCTAGCTTTTGAAAACACTGCCCTTTTACGAAGAAGTGCTTCTACTCAATTGGTTTTGTAGAGAAAATTCTGGAAATTAATGAAACTCATTGTTTCATGAATTAAAATTTGAAAATCAGAATTTCTATTGTTAATAATAACATGCAACAATTCAAATACAAAAAGCTCTAATTAAGACCGCTAATGGTAAACTCAAAGCAATCAAATAAAAAAGTATATTAAGCAATTATGAATATATTTGATTAAAACAAAAGACTCGTCTATTTTTAACGTTAATGAGCAAGAGCAAGTCACATTAGTCTGACAGAAAGAGAAAGAGGGTGAATTTTTTTTTTTTTATTCTCAACATGTATTTGTCTTTTCGAAATGTCTAGAAACATATGCAACATGTTGCAATACTACTGTTGTTTATCATTATTGTTTGTCATTGTCTTGTTTGGTGGTTAATTAATTCCAGAGACTTTTAATTAGAAAAAATCTCACAAATACAATACAGTACAGTTCCACCCACTTTGGACTTATTTTCCTTATTTAAAAAAAAAAACTTAAAGGATGAGACGGAAGCAAACGAATTCCTTTAATAAACAAAATGAAAAAAAAACTTGTGTCGATTTTAAATTCCTGATCTTTTGTTTTCATTTTCATAGTTGTGCTGTTGTATTTTTGGAATTTTAACAAGCTTAAGTTTAGTTTTAGTTGAGTTTTTTAAAACTGAATATTCCCACAAGAATTCATAAAAATCACCGTGATAACATGGACATCATTAAAACACATTCATACGTAATTAGCTTTGGGGAGTGCTGCAAGAGGAATACAAAACACAAAATCATATAGAGTAAAAGGCAGATATTTTTTTTAAGTTTTAAATAAGGGCAAAATGAAATAACAAGAAAAGAAAAAAAACCAAAGAAAAAGTATAAAGTCAAATAAACCCACCAACAACTAAACAACCGATCAACAAACAATCAAACGACTTGGAAATAAAACAATTTCTTAAAGTGTATAAGATCATGTGGTAAAGGATCTGTAGGAAAAAAAAGCTCATTAAAAAATACCAACAACCTAAAACGAAAATGTGACAAAATTTTTAAATCATCATCATTGTCGTCGTCACAGGCAAAAGCGGCCATAAATGTTGCAGTGTTAGTAAACTGCGAATTTAAGAAACTCCTTGAGTAAGAGAATAAAATAAGTGAAAGAGTGCACAAGTTAACCTTCATCCTTTATTACTTTCAGCTTAAATACGTTTATTCATCCATTCCAACATCCATCTATGTATTTATCTATCCCTCCTTTCTTTATTTTCTTTCATTGTTTATTTATTTAAAGCGGCTTTTAAAGCTCGATTTCTCTGTTTTTTTTTTCAAGTTTCGGAGCAATTTCTGTTTTGATTGCAATGAGTAGTGGTGTGCTTATGCTTTTAATGAGGCTCTAATTGACATCTGCATTTATTTGAGCGCGCGCACACTTTAACTTCAACATACTCCAGTGTGATATACTCTGTATGTGATATCGAGAAAAAACATTTCAACAGGCCAAACAAATAAAATTAAAAAAAAACTAAACCATGCAATAAAGCAAAGCTTACTTAGTTTAAAACCTTGCAACCCAACAACCCAGCCAGCCACTTAGTCGGTCGGTCTAAGAATAATAATAACACCAACAACAGCAGAAACAGAAGACAACTAAAAACCACCGGTACGAAAGATACTCGTTAAAGACAACAGCTCATCGATCACACAACACAACAGTTGAGTTCAGTTGCCGAAAGTAAAACGATCAGAGCAAAGCAGAGCAGAACTAAAACCGAACGAATGACACTTGGGCAAGACTAATTGCAGTTAGCCCTACACTCAAGTTTAAATGACAGTCAAGAATTTAAATACATTCAAGTTTCTTGACAAGAAAGAGATGTTAAAATAGGAATTGATGTGTTTAGGTAATAAAAACATATTTAACATATAATTCCTTCTAGACTTTTAAAATACCTGGAAAAAAAGCATAAGGGGAAATTTTCAGTTCTCCTTCTGGACATTTTTAAGTTGATTTAATTAAGTAAAACGAAAAACGTTTCCAGACACATTACATTCCGAACTGAAAAGTCGACTGGGGGACTTATTGAATGTATGTGATACTTGTAAGACTCTGCTAGGAAGCTAACAACATTGCAAAAGAAAAATATTGGTAAGTGAAAATATCTTAATTTGTAATAGAAAAATTTTTATCATTAAGCTATTTAACATCAGCTTGACAAGACCGTGTTTTTGGAGATTTTCTTATCTCTGCGTTTGAAATCAAGAGAAACTCAGTTTATCCGTTAAAAAAAATACAGTAAAAACTCGATTATTCGGCTCTCGTGGGGATCGGCACTAGCACTGATAATCGAAATACACGATTAATAGAGCTTATATTGAAATATTCAGAAACAGCAACTTAACAGATATGTTTTTGTCGAAGTCACGAATCAAAGTAATTTTGTCTTTAATTTTGAAGAACTTTTCTTGCTATTTTTGGTAATGTACTATTTCTTCATGAACTTATATGAACACATGAACTTAAAAAGAGGAACACCCGACTTAGGTTTACATAATAAGAACACATGAATGCTGAATGGATCATAGATGTAGAGCAAGGTTAATGAAGGTATAAATCTAAAGCACGGATAATACAGAGAAAAAATAAAAATAACCGCATACCGGTTTATAGATGTAACCGATTAGTAGAGGCCCGGTTAATCGAGGTTTAAGTGTATTAAAATTATCCTAGTGGCCATTAGATTTTCTTTGCGATTTTTTCTAAGCAACCTAACGATTCCTTTTTAGAAATCTTGTGTATTAAGTGCCAATTTTTACGAAGCAATTCTTATTAATAAACTTATCACTTACTCTTCTTTGAACTTGCCTTGTCGTTTTCACAATTCTTAGCTTATTAGCTTATTGTTTTAGCGGTTCTTCTTCTTTTGTGCAGCAAATTTCAGTATATAAAAAAAAAATATAAAATTTAATCAGTTAAAAATTACTAATAAGAAAGCAAAACGAATTGAACGAATTTATCAGCTTGTGTACTCGTTTCTATTCCCCTTGTCGCCCTCACCATCAAGCAAAAGGGATAAGCCAATAAGAATTGCCTAGTGAAAATTGGGACTAAGCACCAAAAAATCTTAGTGTCACTTGCAGAAGTTTTTAAATTATTAAAAATCGGGTCCTTAAAAATCTTTTGATAAATCTCTAGAAAACTGAGAACAGTTTTAGAACCTGGGTAAATTAACAATGCCGGACTTTATTCATTTATTCTACAGAGAAACTGAATGCCAGAATAACCCGACCAGTACAAAGAGAGACCTGGGAAATTGCCCAGGAATTGTTTTACATATCGCCTTTCTCTCTATATGAGGCATTTCACTCTATATTCAATCTCCAGATATTTGGGCCTATGATAGATATCTTCCCCAATAGTGTTGCAGTTTTCTAGCAATTAAAGTAGGTCCTAACGAAATCATGTCAAATGAATCTCCGTTATACTCTCCTCCTTTCAGCCAGTTCTTCCCAAATTAAATTGTCTAATGTCTAATCGTGCACCGGTCCTAGAAAAGTTTTAAGGCTGGATTGTCCTTTCGTCTCTTTTTTGTCACTACGATGGTAACACTTTAAAGTTTATATTGTCTTTATTAGCAAACTCCCAATTGCTGAAGAATGCAAAATCTTAAAATATTTTGTATTCCTAAGCATGTGGAGACATAAATCAGAATCTAAATTATTTTTGAAAATACAGAATATCTTATTTTACCCTACATTAACTTGAATCCAGCTTTAATAAAGAATTCATATAGACTTAAATTTAGTATTCCCACGTGATCATTGTAAAAAAATACAGCTTCTAATGTACACATAACGTCCTCAGGGAAAGCACTTCATTATTGTGTTGCTCAACCTTATTGTCATTAAGACGATAATTTTCCTTTGTCACCACATTCGCATAATTAAATTTTAGATTCTTCCATCTATCAATTCGAAATATATTCACTATTTCGCTTACAAATGGTAGTGCATTTACTTTTCTGCCTTTTTTGCTCGCAAGTGTAGAACAAGCTTGGTGGCTGCGTTAATAGAAGTGTCTGCCTGTTTATTAAACAGAAAACCATTAGTAGCAGTTCACTTCCAAACAGAGCCCTGAGTATAAAGAAATAAAAAAGCCGCGATAGAAGGCCAATTGCGTAGAGGCGAATAAATATAAAGGAACAGTTAAAGCCTCGGCAGGCGAAATGGTTAAGGATCTTTTATAGCATAAGAAGGAATTACGTCCTCTAAACCTTAATGGAGCATTCGTTAGTGAGAACAGAAACAACATAGCATCACTATCTGGCAGACGTAAATAATTTGGTTAAAAGAGCCTGGCTGAAGGAGATCGTGTAGATAGCTGCGTGAGTTAGCCAGAGCCACTAAACTAAAACAGAAGAAATGGAACAAGAAAATAAAGTTCCAAAGGAGCGATAAATAAAAATTGACGTGCTGATCTTTTCAATCAAAAGAACATCTACTTCTGAAAAAGGGACAAAGGAAACAATATTTAAAAGAAAAAGCGGATGGTAAAGACTCTGATATTGTAAAAAAATGCAAAAGCATTTACATGTTGACTTCGATGGAGTCGCAAATGAGTTTCTAAAAATTTAATAATTTGTCTTCTTCAAAATTGAGTAGGAAAACATTTTTCTAAACAGTTTCTTACAATTAAGGATGTTGTATTTTAAAGAACAAAATAATCACAAGTACTTAATTGTACTCAATATTTTCTAGAGTTTTGATAGCGAACTTTCAAATATAAAAAGATGTACATAGAACTGAGATGAGAGGTGATGTAGCTTGCTTGTTGCTTTCTATTTATTGCTTATGGCCTGGAGTATATGAGAGGAGGGAGAATAAATACGTTCGTCGTTTGTTGACGATGATGATGATGCTGTTGTTGTTCTTCATATGTTTTTTTTTTTTTTTTGGTTTTGTGGCACACAGAAATATTTTAATTGGCTTCTTAACTGAAAGTGTTTAGGCCGCAGTTAAAATCGTATAATGACGCGAATAAGCATCATTAGTGAGTCGTACTACTCGTTGTCGTTATTTTCAAGTAATAGTGGTGGTAGTAGTCCATTTAAAACAGAAAGATCGTGTACGTTCAACCCAATTAACAGAAATGTTTATGCTACAATTTGCGGTTAGAATTAAGAAAAAATAAATATATTTAAACAAAATACACACATACACACACAAATATCTTTAACATTATGCTAAAGGTTTCCTTTTTTGATTTTTTCTGCTTTTTTTGCCGTTCTCCAAAATATCAGAAAAACAGTCAAAACTTCTACATGAAGAGATTTAAAAGAGGCAAAGAGGCTTTTTGTGTGCGTAGCTAAAAAATGCATACTTGCATTTCGGGTTCTTAAAAACGAACATCTAAACCGAAAAGAAATATGAGATTTCGTTTCAAGTTGAATGTACCACATAGTGTGGCAAATCAATTAAATAAAAGGTTGATTTTATAACGGAGCGATGCAATTGATACGACACCAGGCAGCCAAGATTACTATTCAAAAAGCTCACTCACTTACAGTCTCACATACAAACACACTTACACACACATAAACACATTTATACAAATTAAGTGCTGAGAGATATTTAGGGGAAGGTTTACCAAAGAGCGTAAAGTCAACGACACAGTTTAAGTGACGGCTACATTCGATAAAATTTTTGAAAATTTTACATTTTATGAAAGCAAAGAACAAGGAAGGCAAAAAAAAAGGCAAGGAAAAACACGCATTAGTTATTAGATTCATATAATAGATGGAACAAAAATGATCAGCCTATGGGAAGGTGACATAACTTTTGCAGATGGTGTTAAATGTTAGTTCTGCTTTGACATTTTTGAAGTAAACTGATACGAAATACACCAAAGGTGCTCAAAGAACCCCGTTATATTGACCAGACAATGTGCCATGCAATTGGGCATCTTTTCAGAGAATTTTGGTGAAAGTTTTAAAGATGATCGCTTAAAAAAAAAAGGGCAGACAGACAGTAAAGCAGCTGGTAGCCGTTGATCGCTAAGTGGGTGTAAGCTACGCTGTAGCCAACCTGCATCGCAACCACGAGGAAGACAACTATTCATCCAAAAACATCATGAGAGGCGAGACTCAGTTTCATCTCTATGGATACGTGAATAATCAGAATTATCGCTTTTGGGACAACGAAAATCTGCGTATAACACGTGAAGAGACATTTAAGATGGAAGCTCCATCCACTACTGTGAACAACCAGCGCAACAGAGACATGCTTAGCTTCGCTTAGCTGGATTTGACAAATTAGGACTGGAGAACATATGCACTGACCAGCTAACGGTTTAAGCTTATTTTTTGGGGTTCCTTAAAGTCACGAGTCTATGCCAACCAGACTAAGGCCCTTTTTAGTCCTTTTTAAAGAATATCCGTCAGGAATGCGGAAACTTATTCCCGGAGTTTTGGCAAGAGTGTTGGAAAAAGACATAAATCTGGCCCAGAATTGGCTTCTGTTAAAATCATAATTTTATTAGATAGATACAATAACAACAATAAACATTGAACTTTTGTGTAAAAAAGGAGATTGTAGATGCTGTTCTAATAAAATTCGAAAATGGGTTCCATATTTCGGTCATCAAAAATTTTTTGTAAAAAAATTATTAGAAAGAAATTTTCAATAACTTTGATGGTTTTTAATAGTAAACAAATGAATTAAATTAATTTTGGCTTAAGTTTAATTAAATTTTACTTTCTAAATCTTTTCTCCGCATACGTTTGTAAATAATAAAATAAATAAATAAAATAAATAACAGTTTTTAAAATATCGTTAACTTAACAAGTAAAAGTGGTAAATTCTAGTATTTTCTTAAAGATCCCTTTAAAAGCTTTAAAATGACAAACATATTGATGTCTTAAAAAGTATGGTGCACAATCGTACTTTTCTATAAAAAGTACAAAGGCCCATTACTAGGAAAATATGGGCAAGCGAGAATTTTTTTACATAATGTTTTTTAATTCTCTATCGCCCCATATATATTTTTGTTTTTTTTTTGTGATTAGAGTTACTTCACTAAACTAGATTTGTCCCAAATGATATGGAAAAATTAGAGGCAGGCGTGGTGTTTTTCCTGCAGCCTCGGAGGACATAAACCGATCTTGCTGATTTGTAATATTACAATTTACGAAATTATGTCTGACCGGCTGGTGCCGATTTCTCTACCTCATCCAGTGCCTTGGCAAAGTTGATTTCAACCCGAACATAGTCGGACATCCCTCAATCGACATCGTTGTCCATAAGAAATCAGAATATATATACTTTATGGGGTGGGAAATAGATATTGTAGAAATAACAAACGAAATGACAAATTTGGTAAAGGGTATAAAAAACAACTGAACCGATTAAGTCTAGCAGATAGAAGAATGTAGTACTTGAACGGCAGCAATTGAAACGATATTAAGGACAAAATTGTTGCATTCAATATCGATGGAAATTATTTTTGAAATTTCTTTCGCCTGTTATAACTAGTTCTCTGATAAATTTTAAAATTTAACACCTTTGCATTTTTTTACACTCGCTCATACTTTTAAAACTTGAAACGAACTTGCTTCCGATTTCTCTTTCAAGTTATTTTAAATTTTTTGTTTTGATTTCTAAAATTGCTTTCCAGTTGCGTGTATCCTACGTTACAGCTGTCAATTTAAATGAATTTTAACATGCAGTGTTTGTAAAAAACACTTGAAAAGAAAACTTGTCGCTGAAACGTAACTAAAAAAGGTAGAAAATCATATTTTTTAACTGAAAATATTAATGAAAACTACGAGAAAAAAATGTTTATATTTTAAAATAAACCGATTTTAATTGTATGTGCAAGGTTTAGTCAACTTAGTGGACTTGATGCTTATAACATCTACCTCCTTGGAACTCTATAAAATTCTTCCGGAAGCATTGTTCATTAGATTATAAAAGAAAGATCCCAAATAATAATACTTTTTATTTTTCGAACTCTACTAAATGCAACGCCAAAATTATGTTTTTTCTCTTCCTTAATTCCTTTTTCCTGGGGGATTATAACAGAATGATCTCTTTTCTCGACAACATATCAGTTCACAATGAAAAACTTTCACGCGGATATTTACAATTGGTAAAATTGATAATTGATCAAATAGTGCACCTCAATAAAGTCTTCGTAAAAGTTAACAGACGTTAGAAAAACTCCTCATTAAAAGCGTTCCTTTCTATGACCAACAAACACAACCATGTTCACTGACTTAAGTCTGCGCATTTGAATTCTCTTTTTGATCATAAATAACCAAATACAACAGTTTTTTTTAATATTTAAGATTTTGTTAGAGGACACCTTCCCCGCACAGTATGAAGCCTTTCTGACAATCCATTAAAAGAGGCGATCCACGCAGTTTTGGCAGCAGCAACTAAAACCAAAGGAAACTCCAATTAAATTGTGCAATCGTGTAATTCGCAAATTAATTTAAACGCAATTATAAAATTGAACGCAGTAATCAACAAAAAAAAAACACAAAAAAAAGGAAAAAAACGGTATCAAAACTAAAAGAAAAATGAGACAACAGAGAAGTAGAACATGGAAAAATTAAAAGGCAAAACATGAAGTTGCATGTAAAATATTTCTTAGTTATTTAGAAGGCCAGCTGATGATGGTGATGGTTTAAAGGAAAATATCACGTGTATTTTATTAGGATAGAAGAAGAAAAGTAGAGCATTTATAGCAACCACCACATGAAGGTTTCCCTTAAAAGTCAGAGCGCGGTATTAATAGAATCACGTAAATGATTATTTGAAGTGAATGCTTGGATTTCATTTATTCTTTTACTCATGCAGTGCCTTAATGCGTATTAAAAATTAATTCTCATATCGTTAACTGGTACAAATAATAAAAATAAATAAATTTCGAACCACCATTGAATCAAAATTCAAACAACCACCCTAAATAAATTTGTGCAACATTTGTAGTGTTACTGAAGTTGACAGCCACCACCAGCACCACCACCACAGCCATCTCAACTCTAACCACCACAATTATGCACTAGATTTTAATTATTTAGATTACAAAATTTGTTTAAAAATAAAGAATATGATTGTGCTGAGCTGAGCTGAGCTGCTCATTTCGTTTGGGGAAATCATGTGAAAATTATAATTAAATAAACGTTTTCAGATTTAAAAAAAGGGAGAGCTCATTAATTAAGATCGTAATTTCCAACCTAAATTCTTTCGTATTTTTAATGCTTTTATTGAAAAAAAAAAACGATGTCTTATACCGAGTTAAAACACGTAAAGTTTTCTTGCAGTAAATTTTCTTTAAAGTAAATCTACATTTTTTCTTGCAACAATATCAGACTTTGACGTGTTTGAGCTCGGTATAGTTTAATTAACGTATGCAAAATATATGTACGAACATGTTCGTAACAAACTCTCACAAAAATTCTACACATAATTAAGAACTGTGGGAATACACTTCATTTAAGTTGCACAAATTTCTTTCAAAAGATTCCTGAAGAATTCCTTAAGTTTCAGAAAGAGAAAAGAAAAAAATAAACACAATTAATGACGTCGCCTTAAATTTTTTGGTTGGAATCATTTTTGTTTTATAAAATTAGTTACGAAGACAAAAAGAAAAACATATAATTTACCAAGTGTTAAAGAAACTAACTAAAACTATTTCCAACTTTTGTTGGTTTAAAAAAAATGTTAGTGTCAGCGCCTCCTTTAGTCAAACTGTAAATTAAGACAACCTGGCATCTCAAAAAATACATTAAAAAATCAAGATGTTTGGCAACATGTGAAAACTTTTAACTGGCAACGCATACATCCGGAAATGTTGCTTATGAAATAATAACCCCCTTATGAAATAAATAAAAATTAATTTTAACTCCCAGTTAATAAAAGTATCACACAGTGGATCAAAAATAATATCCCTCAGGTTCAAAAAAAAACTGAAATATTAAAAATAATAAGCCATATAAATTTTTTTTAAAACACTCTACGTCTTTATACACACATCCATTCCAATCAGATTTCAACGACGTTTTTAGAAAGCAAACTGACACTTTTATTCACCAACAATATTTTCGGAAGAATCATAAGATTTGCATTAAAACTTCCTAAAATACGTATGTGCTTTTGTGTAAAAATAATTTAAAAACAAAATTAACAGTATAATTATTATTGCTAAATGTTGCCCTATAAATTTATGTATATAATATTAAACAAAAACAAAAAATGCAGGCCTTTTAGTGGATCATAGAGATGCCAATTGGGATTAATTCTAAAATATCTTGGAATTTGAAGAATCACAATCAAAACCTAGATTTTCGGTACCTCTTAAAAATTACTATTTTCCATGGCTGGTTGTCACTAATAAAACTCTAGTGCAACAATAAAAAAATAAGCAAAAATGTTGCGAAATTGCGAATTTTCTTATTTTAAAGGTATAAAAATTAAAACTATTTTATTTTTAGCTTGCCAAACAATTTATTAATTTTAGGACAATTTTCATAAGCTGCGTATAAAGTTATTTTCAGTTAAAGTTCACTTTTTCACCAGATTTCTATAAATTAAATTTTATAATTTCAAAATGAGGCGATGCCATAGCAAAAACCGATTACTCTTTGGCCAATTAACACGTTAACTGCCAACTACGAGATAACTCGTAGATTGCCTTCCCTTCTAGGGTGCCAACTACGAGATATCTTGTACTCACTAAACCTGCCTTTTTGATACAGCTACGAATAAAATCGTATTACGAGTATATCAGTGCTAGTATCGATAATTGGCTTCCTGGAAAAGAACAAAAACTGAATGTTGGCTTCCTGTACTCAATTTCATTTTCAGTCAATGGCCTTTTCTTATCCATATTGGGTTCTTGATAATTATAACAATAATTAGAGAATGTTTATAAAACTAAAAAGAAAGAAAACAATAATAAAATTATGATAATTATAATAAATAATAATAATTTTAAACAAAATATTAAAGGAAGGCGTACGAATTAACTCGAGATAATTCGTAGGTCCTTTTTTCCTAAAAAAAATAATTTTTGGTTTGATCAAGAAATAGAGTTTTTAGTAATATAATGAGAAAAAAATAAATTGTCATTTTTGGCCATTTTTAACAGTGGCCAGTGTTAACATTGAACGTAGTGGCAACTTCAAACAACAAAAAAAGTGATACGTGTTTTAGACGTAGCTGTTAAGTAATGAATACTAATCGTAATGATTACTAATTTGATTACTTTTTTTTGGAGGGTGAAGTAATGATTAAATTACCATTACTTTCAGTTTTACACGGTAAATAATTGATTACGATTACTAGTAATGGGAAAATAATCTAAATTACTTGAAATTACAAAAAAATAATCGAAAAGAATCAAAAGTAATCAAAAAATAATTGGATTACTTTTAAGGATTATTTTTAATTCTTTTTGATTATTTTAAATTTTTTTGAATGGCAACACATTTAATTTTAAAATGAAAAATAAGAATTTAACAACTGTTCCCATTTTTTTGATTTCAGTAATGATGGTGAGCTAATGTGTACACCATTTTGAAATAATTAAAATTTGAAAACTTAACTTTGCAGATGATGAAATTGAAACAAGTTCTTCTCCACAAGATCAGAACAATTTTGATCTAAGATCAAAAATAAAACATCAGTTTTTCAGTTATTTAAATGATAATACAAGTTCTGATGTGATTTGGCAATAATACGATTTGCTTAAGGAAGCATATATTTTTTTAACACGCCCTTAACGTCCTCAGCTCCAGTTGAACGACTGTTTTCATTTGCCGGGATCGTCAACAGACCAAGGCGACAATCATTACTGATTTTTCCTTTGAAGTTGTTAGTGTTGTTATATAATTGAATGTGTTAATCATTTTTTTATAAATTTACTTAGAACTTTTTTAAAATTAAATATGTAATATACACTCAAAATTTTTGAAAATAATCAAAAAAGATCGAAAGATATCGTTGAAAGTAGTTGGATTACTTTTTGATTACTTCTGATTCTTTTTGATTTTTTTTTTATTGTAATTTTTAGTAATCCAGATTATTTTTTCATTACTAGTAATCGTAATCAATTACTTTTCAAAACCGGCTCAAAAGATAATTATTTAGTCATTACAATTATTTTTGAAAAGTAATGTAATTGATTACTAATTGAAATCAAAATTTAACAGCTCTGGTTTTAGACAATCAAATTTTTGCACAAAATTAGTTTCATTCTAATAAACAAAGCAGTCATTAGATACATCACTTCATTTTAAGACTGAGATTATTGAAAAATATCTTTCAGCTCGTTTATATAAAAAATTTGCCGTTTTATTGTTACTACTTACTTTAAATTATTTGTACATATTTTACTTTATAGCTGCAAAAATGTGGCAACTCCAAAAAAATAAACCTTAGGTTAACACGTACTTGCAATAACCAAAAAGTATTTATATCCTAACAAATATCCTATTCCAATAAATATCCTATTCCTTAGCTATTGGTAAGTTATAAAATTGGCCCTTAGGTGTTGGAATAAAAACTTAATGCGTTCGCATATAAAATAAAGAATTTTTTAAATAAAATTTCAACACCTCTTTTTGTAAAATCGTTAACATACAGTATTGGGCAAAACCTAAGAAACGTTGTCCAATATTAGCTTCTGAGTCAAATTATGTTTAAACGAACATATTTCAATTCAATGTTTTAATGCAGTTTTATTAGTTTCTGTGTCATACAATATTACAAAAAAAAATTTGTAATTATCTCTCACCTTACGGTTCTTTTAGTACAACAACAAAAATTACTCAAAAATTCATTGGGCAAAACCTAAGAAACTTTTAATATTTTGTATAATAACCCTTATTTTTTATTACTGCGGCGCACCGACGCGGCATAGATTTGATTAAATTATCAATTATTTTTGGATCTATGCGTATCCATTCATCTTCCAGACACGAAAATAAATCGTCTCTGTTGGAGAATCGTTTCGTTTCCTCTTCAATATGGAAAATAAATTTTCGATTGGGTTCAAATCGGGCGATTAGGCTTAAAAATACTTACCGTTTTTTTTGCGTGACGTTTTGTAAGAAGAGGTTTTTTGGAAGCTTTATAACTTTTCAATCCAGCCTCTCTCGCCCGTCTGCGGACTGTGCTGGCATCAACACTTAAGCCTAATTCTGACACAATTTTTTTTGACGAGATGAAGGGGTTTTTTTTTATTATTTTCTTGATATTTCTATCATCACGAACTGATGTTTTACGAGGTCTTCCTCCAGGATTAATATTGAGTACAGTTCCTTTATCTTTATAAAGGTTTATCCATTTGGAAACCATTGATTTCCTTACTTTTAACAAATTTGCAATTTCAGCCTGTGATTTGCCTGCATTATAATGCGTTATAGCATTCAATTTAAATGCTTCACAATATTTTTTACGTTGCATTTTATTTTAATTTTAAATGCGAAATTTATTCGTTACACGCTTTTAAATGCATACTAGATCACTTTTTCATAAGAAATCATCGAAAAAAATAAGAAGTTACCGTTATCTTAAAAAAAAAACAAATTTATTGTACAAAAGCAAAAAGTTTCTTAGGTTTTGCCCAATGAATTTTTGAGTAATTTTTGTTGTTGTACTAAAAGAACCGTTAGGTGAGAGATAATTACAATTTTTTTTTTTGTAATATTGTATGACACAGAAACTAATAAAACTGCATTAAAACATTGAATTGAAATATGTTCGTTTAAACATAATTTGACTCAGAAGCTAATATTGGACAACGTTTCTTAGGTTTTGCCCAATACTGTATATTGAGTTCGTTAAATTTAATATTTTATATTTTAAAATTTTTTTAATTTCTTCTAAGAAAAGAAGAAAGCATTTTTACTTTCCATTTTTCCTTCACATAACTGGTAATTCCTTACAGTACTCCCCTTTTATTATAAACAAATTATTTCTTAAAAAGGCAGCCAAATCATTATTCACTAATTAAATTTTTTACTTAAAAAGTTTGTTTTTTTTTTTCAACAATTCACATCAGATGTTGTTGCGCATTTTCATTTTTTGTAAGTTTATGAATAATTTAATTATTGTTTAAATGTTAATTAATACACCTCGTTGCAGTAGAAGCTATTTATTCTGCAGTTGTATGCATTACAAAGCATGAGAACAGCAACAACAAGACTGCAGAGCCGGGAAGTGTAAGAGGATCCCACTTTGAGGAACGTAAAGTTTGAAGACAAACAAAAGCCAACGTCAAACAAAAGGTTAGCAAAGCTGTTTAACTAAAAAGACTAGTGGGGAGAAACGGGGTGAATTGAAAAAAGTTAAGAAACAAACAAAAAAAAAACAGCAAAAGATACTTAATAACTTGACAGACACGCATGTGGCACTAATTGCATAAAAATATAAGACAACAATAAATAAAATAAATTTAAAAATGTAAGAAACAACAAACACAATTTAAAGGAACGTGCAGTATTGACGCTCTACACATGGTTATAAAAAAAATCACCAGCAACAACTACAAAAACTAAAATTAAAAACAAAGTATGTACTGTAATGTATCTGTTTGTTGTTGTTGTTGCTTTTTTTCAAGTTAAAGAAAAGTCGTTAATTAGTGGAAAAGGCTTGCTTAAGCGTTAATTAAGTTTTGTTTTCTACCAAACAACATAACGTAACGTTGTTGTTTTTGCAATTATTTGTTGTTTCAGCCGTCCTTACTAACAATTTATATATTTATTTATTACCGGCCAACATTAAGAAAATTTTAAACATTGTAAACGTGCATACAAATGTAAATACATACATACATGCACGCTTAATAAGTGGCGGCATTGATAATTGAATATAATAAAATATGATTAATATTCATCATTCTTGGTGAGAGTTTGTCATACTGTAAACGCCAAACACCTCAACTGACACAGTCAATTTAAAAGAAAGAAATAAAAATAAAAGAATTTCGGTCCTTCCTTAAAATTCACAAGCTAAAATAAAGGAAATAAATTTTCCAGATGAGTCTTTCTTCTCTTTTATAGTTTGATTGGGAAGATGGCTAAAAGTTAAATATTTTGAAGAATTGCTTTTCTTTACTCAAATTGTCGATTTTAATGGTATACGCATAGTAATGGTATACGCCACAGATGGAAAGTTCAACACTATTGTATTTTGTCACTATCTTGTGCTACAAAAAATAAAGCATTAACCTCAAGGTGTTAAACGAATTATTTAATCAAAATTACGAAGAAAGTTTTTAAAAAGTAACAAAGTTATTAAAAAAGTAATTGGCATTGATTACATGACTAATTAGCAGCTGTTCTTAAATTTAATTGTTTCAAATGATCATGATTCAGTACTTTTACTCTCAAACTCGTTATGGTTCGACTAGTAAAAATATTGAATAAAAGTTTTAATACTCCTTTTACATTCAAAAGCATATTTTTTACCTTCTGTTAATAGCATGTGCAAAAATGCTCTTCGTAAAAGTGATGGAGTAATAATTGCAATGAGGAGTAATGAACACTTGACAAAAAAATTAATACACAATGAAGCATGCATGGAACCAAGCATTTTGGTCATTAGGAACTGTGAATATCAGTTGGCCGCAAAATAACACAACCAGCAGAACCCCGCAAAGAGCAAACAGGTTAATTTCCTAGGCAACTCCAAGAAATATTAATCGTGTGCAGCGTTAGAAAAGGAAAAATTCTCACGTAAAAACAGCACATGAATTTCTGTGCCAAAAAACAGAGTCGCATAGACAATGTGTCTTTAGACTGAAAATATAAGTAATGATGATTAAGAAGCCCTTAGCCAGAAAAGAGAAAGAGGCACTCAAATAACATTTGAATGTGCTGCGCTTAATATCTGCATTAGTAATAAAACAAGGCATCTTCAAATATATAACATAAAGCGAACGAAATAATAGCTTAAGTTATAGTTTGCAGTAAAAAGTGTCTTAACTTTATACGCTATCAATATCTTCATTTTCTTTTTACAAAGCAAAACAAAATATCTGTTTCGCAGATCGGAAATCTATCAAGTGGATGGGGATTTGTAAGCCTTCAGGTGATAAAAACATTCAAAATGCTATTTAATTAAAGTTATTACTTTTTAACAAAATGCTTTTATTTGATTTACTTTATTAATTTAATTAATTTTCGACATTTCGCTTATTATTAACGTATTTGTTTGAGTTAAAATTAAAAAACAAAAAATATTTAATACAAATTTTTTAAACTAACATTTTTCAAAACAAAAAATTATTTTGTCATATAAAAAATTTCAAACAAATACAAATTCATCCCATTGTACAAGATTAAATCACTACCAAAATTTGGGGAATGAACCCAGACCAACCAACACCATCAACACAGACAATTAACTTTAAGGTAGATACAGTACATTATCTGCTCAGATTTATAATAAAAAATTGTATATCTGTTGCTTAATAAATTTTATAAAACACATTTATTAAAAAGGGCCAAATAATAGCTATATTGATATACCAAAATGGTTTTACTAGGATTATTTTCTTTTTTTAAATTATGTACTCTGGCGTGTATTTCTTCCATCACGACTGACAGGAATATGATTTGAATAAAATTTATAAGCACAATTTAAATAATAAAATCGTATACAAATTAAAAAAATAAATAAAATTCGACTAACAACAAAAATTTTTTACTCAAATTTTTCACTCCTGATCTGTTAACAACGTGGCAACTTTAAAAATAATATCAAATAACGGTTTTAAATAGGTGACCAGATGTTTTTAAAACTTTTAAAGAATTTTCTCACTTCTTTTAAAAATGTGATTTCTACAAATAAACAATAAATTATATTTCCCCCTCGTTATTTAATTTAGTATTATTTTATATTGTATCACGCTATAATCATTGCAAGTGTAAGGAGCTCGTATTTTTAATTGAAATGCAATTCTTTGTTAGTTGAAATAAAGTTGTTGTACATGTTTCTACAGACATAAATCCAGTTTAGTTAATTTGTTTTCTTAATAATCATTAATTCAGTAAAGAAAAACAATTCCATTACATTTTTATTTGCTTAATATCTTTTCATTATGCGACATGCATAAAATGACACTATGATGCTGAAAAATGATATTGTTGTACACGAAAGAATGGCAAAAGTGTTTGAAGGCAAAGAAAATCAATGTTACGGAAACAGTTAACGATCACCTTAGAGAAAAGGTTGTTAAAAAAATAGATGGCTGTGAAAAAATTATTAACAAAAGCGCTTTTATAAATAATACTTGATTTTAATTTTCTAAAATCAAACAACAATTGATCTGATGTCAAATTTCATTTTATTTAAAATTTGACTAAGACAAAGTTATAGTCTTAATAGAGGATAGAGTAATGAATATAGATGATTATTTACCACAATTTTTTAAATTATAATGCCATGGTGTCTATCGCAAAAAGTTTTCCTAACAGATATGATCACTATAATTATGCGGTAGAGAAGATATTCACCCTTCACCATATATGTTAATCTAGTTTAGTAAAGTACGAGTAACTCCAAACAAAAAGACAAATATTGGGGTGTGACAGACAGAGAATTAAAAAATAAGAAAACAAAATTAAGTACTATATATAATTTAACATAAAATTTTCTTTGGGTTAAGCATTTTTAAAAAAATTTAGTATGTTATGAAAGATCTCTTTAAAAGCTTTTAAATGATACCCATATTGATTTAAAAAATATATGAAAAGTTCATTCAATTTACTATTCTCCGATATATTTGTTTTTTTTTTTTTTTTAATTGGAGTTACTTTACGAAATTAGTTTATTTCCAAATTATATGGAAAAATTAGAGGCAGGCGTGGTGTTTCGCCCCCTGCCTCGAAGGACACTAACCGATCGTGCTAATTTTCAATAGCAAACAGTTCGAAAGTATGTCTGCTCGACAAATTTCCTCTAGCTGAGGTGCCTCTGCAAACTTGATTTCAACACTAACACGGACAGACGGACATTGCTCAATCAACTTCGCTATGCATAAGAACTCAGAATATATGCACTTTACGGTGTCGGAAATGGATATTGTAGAAATTAGAAACGGAATAACAAACTTAGATATACCCTTTTTTCACTTTTTGTGGTGAAGGGTATAATTATAGGAAATTCAACATAGTCACTTTCAGTGAAATAAAATCGTTAAAAATTATAGGTTGTGACGGTAAAAAGCGTTTAAAAACGTTATTAAAAATAATACTGGATTTTACAGCATACGAGTATAATTTTAAAAATGTTTAAATTCCATTAGAGCTGTAATAGAAAAATAACCACTTCCTCGGTAGAAGAATTTAAATACATATTGTTGAATATTAAATAAAAGAAATAAGTAAAAAAAGACTAAACTTGTATTCGTGAAAACCTCGTGGAACAGATGGATTCCGGGAGAGGAAAATATAGTACTGACATAAAATATCTCTATACCCACCAAATCTTCCCAAATTTGATCAAATAAAAATTACTGAATAAAGTATGGAACAATTAGAAATAATACATCTGTTCAAAAGTATATGCGAAACAATGAGATATAATTAAAGCCGTGATTCAGATTAGATCAGACCTACTCTTTAAGTCTGTGAAAAATTGCATATGTGTCGAAAAAGTAGTATTGTATGCATGTGTGAAAGATTTTTTGACAGTTCTGTTCGATTTTATAATCTTTTATAGATATCTGTGTGATCAAAGCTGCTGCTTTATTAGATCTGAGATGGCTCAACTTGAAATATGCAGTAAAGGAGAACCTTAAATATTTCCCAAAGAAAATATATAGTTTACATTATTTACTTTATCATTGATAAATTCGCCAGGAACGATTCGAACCTGGACGTGGTAAATGAACTGCGGACATCAGTTACCCCCTGGCTGAATTGTCGAACACGGTATGGAGCGCTAGATAAACGTCGGGTGTGTCTGATGGTCATTCCTGCAGAATCTATTTGCTTCCAATGTGACTTCTCGAATCTGTAAGAGCGTAATAGATGTCAAAAATAGATGTCAAAAATTCTTTCAGAATCCGAACTGTCTTAGAAATTCGACACTGACTGGCCTCATAGGTTTTACGACTTCTTAAGAACTAAGAAGCCATGCGATTAAATATTCGTCGAAACATCACAATAGCGCAATGGTTTCTGAGTTTCGCTTAGACCAAGTGGCCCGTTAACCTAACCTAAAGTGGCAACAAAAAGGGATTTTCAATTAATTTCGATACATAATTTGTTATCCTAGAAAAGTTTTACAAATGGACATTGTGTTTTTGCTAAAATAGACTCGCCACCTCAAAGATGGTGACTTAAATGTGACCAAAAAAAATTAAAGTCTGCGGATTTGAGACAATACTCGAAGTAAAGTCGTGGTAAGTGAGAAAACAACGTTTAAAAACCAAAACTGCATAGAAAGTAGCAAGTGATATATGTAAATGAAAGCCAAAAGATATCTGACTTTGTAAATACTGCTGTAACAGTACAAGAAATGGTCTCTGCATGGATAAAAAAAAATGAGTAGCGCAAGCCGGCACATAAGAGCAGATTCAACCATCGAAAACGTCACACTAGAGCTAAAAATTCGTTTCGCTAAGGTAATGCTTTTTTTGTGTGATCGGAAGGCTGCGGAAGTCTAATAAGGCCACAATTGAAACGAAAGAAGAGAGTAGCCATGTTTTTCCATTTAGAACACGCTACCACAGACAAAAATAAAATTTTTTTACTAAACGATCTTTGTTTTCAAATTGCTTTATCAATAAAAATCTCATTAGAAAAGCTTTACCTCAGCAGCGTCATTGCCCCCACCTTGGACCATGTGAACTATAATTTATTTCGAATGAAGCAGAACAAATCAAAAATATCACCAACTGTGTTTTTTTATTTTTAATCCTTTCTTCCTCAAAATATTATAACTTTAATCTACTGCCCCAATTATGAAAAGAAGGCACAGTAGCTAATCGATGGCTGGTTTTTAAAGTGGATGGGATGATTTTTCTAAGGGGCATTTTTAAAGCTTGCCCTTAGTTAAAGTCAGGATTTTGTTGCATTTTGAAACCTTCACTTATTAAATTTTAAAACCATTTGATATTTATATTTTTAATAATAATAACATTAAAGAATGAAAGTCTCAGTAATTCAAAGCTAATTATTGGGCAGACAAAATCCTGTTTTAAATAACGGCATCAGTTAATGATGTAAACATTTAAAAGAAGATAATTAGTAATTTATATTTATGCTTAAGGCTGATGAAAAATATCAAGCGAAGAAAAAAAAACATTTTTTAATTTTTAATTGTAAAGAAAACTGCTAATGCACGCAAAGCAAAAATATGGTTGAGGTAACCATAATCTAAGAGCAACATAATATGGTTGCATTATATGGTTGCTAACAAAACATAGTATTGTTACATTAGCAACCATATTGTTGTCCAAAGTATAAACATAATTATGTTCAACTTAAACATTAAATGTTTAAATTAAAATATAATAATATGGCTGAAAATGTCATGTTATACAACTGAATTATAATATAGTCTCGTAAGTGCAAAATTTTTCTGATATTAAAAACTGATTATTGTTTTATTTATTAATGATTTGTCATAAAAATTATTTAAAAACATAAATTCATAAAAAATCAATTATTTGCTCAAACACAAAAGTAAAGATTTATATGCTTATAATACATGCATATTTACTTAAACCTTTTTTAAATGTTTTGGTTCCCTTTTTACTGGTTATCATATTTTGCATATTATTTTTAATTTATTTTGTACACAAATTTTTATTTTTTTAAATTTTTTTTAACAATAAAAAACTATTTCAAATTTTAGCTATCAGAAAAATTACTAAACTGTCAAGTACGAGAACAAAATATTTTTAAGTGTAAACATTATTATGTTGCTTTTAACCATACTTTGATTAACAATAATATATTATGATTAAATATTTTATATTATTTTTAATAAGTTATAAAACTTTGGTTGTGGTTGAATTTTTTTAAGTTAAAACCAACCACGTTGCACTTTCTGTGCACAGTAACCATATAATCGTTAAAAATTAACAAAAAATGTTTATCGTGACTAAAGTTTTGGTAAAAACAACTATAATTAGTTCTCCGCAACTATACATTGTTACAAAGAACATAATATAGTTATTGTGACCATATAACAACCATGTTTTTTTTCTGCGTGTGCCCAGTTAAGAATTGTTAATTGAAGCAGCCGTCCTTGAATCAAGCGTTGCAGGCATTAACAATGAAATTTGAAATATTGACCAGCCTTATTGCTCTAGCTCCAGAATTTTTTAATTTGAAAACTATTGTGAATCATATAAAAGATTACGATTCGTTTGCAATCGCATGCCATGATACCATTTAGTTCGTACGTTTCACATATTACGTAATTTTTTTTCATACGATTTTTGATACAATCACTGATTTAACGATTTCACCACAGGCTAAAAAATTAAATTAAGCAACATTATGAGATACTTACATAGAAAATGAAGTTCTTTCGAGAAACTAAGCTGCCGGATACAATTACTGAAGAACAATTTTCGATTCTCGAAAATTTAATTTTCAATTGAACTTAAAATATATATCAGCAATATAAATATATATTTCGTTTATATTGCACTTTTAAATTAAAACAATTTTTTCTTAATATTTGAAACTTTTGTTTGCTCTTTTATTATGAATTTTTCGTTTTATCTTTTGAAATATAACAGATATAACCGAATTGATGAATAAATGCAGTAATGTGGTTGTGTAGTTTGATTGTGTTTTCAATGCACGTTAATTGAGATGTTGTTTATTTGCTTTATTGACTTTGATTTGCAGACAATTTGATAGAGAACTGATGATGTAGCGGTAACAGACACTGGCAACTATCAGATAAACAAATTCGAATAGAGTAACGTCACTCAGCAGCAGCCAAATATGGGAGGGAAGGTGGTATCGTAAATGTTGAACGTGTTAATTATTAAGCGTTAACAGCTAAACAACATACACAGAATATTTTCACGTTTTTGTTTAATTTGTTGGTCTTCTAAATTTTTAAATTTATTTTGATTAGAATGTAATTCAATTAATTTGTCGTTTTTTTTCTTCTATTTTTTTTAATAATTCGCAAAAATAAGTTTTTTTGTTATTATTTATTATTGTTGTTGTTGTTGTTGCTTTTTGTTACTAATCTTTTCACACTATTTAATGCATACATGCACACACACACAGCCAGACATCCAATCACCAAAACTTTAGAACACTTTAAACGATTTTATTTGTTGTTGAATCACTAATGACTTTGAATTGTTGAATTTATTTTATTTAGAACACTAAGTAAGATAATGACACTGACTGAGTGACAATTTCGTAGCAACACCAAACAAAAATGTCGATTTCAATTAATTTTTTTGTTGTTGTTTTTTGCTAACACTTAATGTGAATGCATTTGATTTCTTTTTTATAAATTCCTTTTAATTTTTATTCTTATTGGTATTTGACTATGTTTATTTTTATTTATGCAAGCAAAAGAAAATGTGATTTTGTTTCTATTTTATGAGCAAATTTTACCGCAATAAACCGCTTAAACTTCCGTAGGCGCCGACTATACCTCGACGAATGAACTGAATGTGTCTACAAAAATATTTATGTTGCCAATGCGATTTTCATTCATCTCTACGCTTTAAATGAAAGAGAGTGTGATGAAAAGAAAAATTAAATAAATAAACAAACAAATGCAAACAGAGGCCAATCTCTGGGTGCATGAGACCGGCTTTTTGTATGTTGCTGTTTTTTACTCTCTTGTCTCTTGGTTTTATGTGTTTGTGTGTTTTTATTTTTCACTATGCGGATTCATTTCTAAATGGTTATTGTTAAGATTTTTAGTAATGTAAATCTTTTTAGCGTACTTTGTTTCTAATAAATTAGTTAGTATGCAATTTACGAGGGAACTTCAATGAGTCTTTCTTTTTGGATTGATGGAAGTCTTTATGTGCTCCGCAAAAAAAAAAAAGATTATGGAAAGGCAAACCCGTAGAAAATACGAAATTAGAATTGAATTCTTTTCGTTGAGACATTTCTTTGAATTTAAAAACACGAAGAACAAACCAGAGTAAATGGTAAATTGTTCAGATGTTTCGTATTGAGAAATTATAGTGATAAATTATATTAACTACTGAACAATCAACAGAAGAGTTGAAGAATACATGAAGAGATAATCTATATTGATTCTTGTAAGAAACTTATGGTCAAAATTAAAGGTTTTTTTCTATTTCAAAACATTATGTCGCATAAAAATAATATTTCATATAATCTGAGATCGAGCATAAAGTTAAGATTCGATGCAAATACATTTGTAGCATAAAGTTTAAAATTATGCTGTTGCTATTCCGTCATCACTGACCGTTGAAGTCAAGAGTTTTCACCTAAAGAAGTAATTTTCGGTGTGTTGATAATCTTTAGCCAAGTGTAACTCTGAGCGTTGCGGAGCGTAAATTGTTCGAAGAGATAACCTCATCATTCAACCAAGTCTTGAGAAGGATGGTTCAATTAATTGTAAAACCTTTTAAAGCTCGATATTCGATTTTGTCTTATGGATACAATATTGCTCCTAACTCAAAAACAAAAACGTTGAAGAGCACATTTGTATTACTATCTCTGGACTCAACTTTTCTTCCGCAAAGTAAGAGCTTAACGAATTCTGATCTACCATGACTAAACTATTCCGCAGAATTGATGTGTCTAGATACTAGACCCAAGCCATGGCATGGAATCAGGTCATTCAGTCCAATAAAGCATTTGTTCTTGTTTTATTATAGCATAAATTGAACCAATAATCAACTTCAGTCTTCATTTATTTTTTATCTCCTTTTTCCACGTGATCAAAGTAATTCAATTGCTTTCCAAAAAAATTTCCAAATTTCTATGGCCTTTCTTACTTCAAACGGAATTTAAAACATTTCCCTATTCACGACAACATCAGCTGCTAAACAAACTGCAATTGTGGTCTCAAAAAAAAATATTAAATATAGTCTATATAAAAATTGGGCCAGACAAGGCTGTCAAAAATTTAAACTATCATATTTTTCGAACTCGTCTACTATTTTGCAGATAGTACGATCAATATGATGCTTTTGTACTATAAAAACGAGCTCTCAAAAACTTAATGCTTTTTAAACTAGTTTTTTAAACAATTTTATCATTTGCTTTACAGAAAGTATTTTTGATTAATCAACTAAACTCATTTATTTATAACAAATAAATTAATTAATTTCAGTTAATAATTTTTAGTTAAGTTCTGTTTTAATTTCTAAAGAAAAATTGTTTACAAATGTTTGTGGATATTTTCCAAAGAGAATTAATAAAAATTATTTTTAATTATTAATTTCATAAAAATTAAAGAGTATAATTCCATTAATTTTAATTTAATTAAAAATTGGGAAGCAAAATCTAATTTTCCATTATTTAAAATGTATTTTGCCTTTTAGGTTTTAAAACTTATCTAGACCCTAGAGATTTATGCTACATTTTCCAGCTGGCAAAATGAACACTTAACACGTGTTAAATGAAGAGAGTATTCTCTCCCAACAAACACAATTTATATCTCTCAACAATTAAATTCCAACTCAAATGTTCCCTCTCACAATCTCTCCTTGGTTTAGATTCTAAACTTTAGAATTTGTTTATAGCTGTGTTTTAAGGGTTGCTGTTTTTAAGAAGTATGCGTGTGTGCGTATGTATTTCAATTTTTGCTATGCGACTGTGTGTGAATGAAAGAAAATTAAAGTTCATTGGTTGTTGGTAAAAAGGAAACAACAATAATTATATTATAAACAGCAAAAGAGCCTACATACAGAAGCAAACACTATACGAAGGGAGATGCGCAAGCAAAGTGGCACCTAATGTGTAGGAGGAGCAACAACATTAATACCACAATGAGTATATAAGCCGTTATATACTTTTTATGGTAAATGTACCTGCACTACATACACTAGTTAGTTGTTGGTATAAAAGGTGACATGTAACACAAAAAATGGGTGACAAGTAAACAGGTATGAATGAAGTTAGAAAAACATCGACTCAAACTCGTTGTTTCCTTTTATTTATTTTACAACTTTAATCAATCATTCATTTAAGCTTTAAATTAATGGCTTCTGTGAGAAAGAAAAAAAAACAGTTAAAAGGAAATACAATAACAATTTAGGGTTTTTAAGTAAATAGGATTATTCATTAAGTAAGAAAATAACCCCTTCATTAAAAAAAATCCACAACAAAATGCATAAAGAAACAAGGGTGGCTGCTTCATTTTTGAAAGCTTATAATTTATCAATTTCAAAAACAAATCTTTGCTGGATAACAGATGAGTAAATAATAATTGCATTAACCGGATTTCTTTGTTACAAATATCAACCTTTTGCGGTTTGAATTGTCTAATGGCCTGTCAAAATGATGTTAACTTTGTCTTTTAATTTCTCACGACGAGTAAGAAAACAAACCAGAAAATTCAGCATATTTATTTATGGCCAGAATATATTTTTCACCTTAAATTATAGTACATTTTAAAATATATGTAAAACTCATTAGATGTGTAGTTTTTCACAAAAAAAAAAAAAAAAAAAAATAAATGATTTTTTGTAGCTTTTTTGTTAGTTGGTTGAATAAGTGAACGAAGAAACGTGTAGCGTGTAGATAAATGAATAAATGGTTGGATGGATGGCTGGCCAAAGTAGCTGTGGTGGTATCCCATCAATTTTTTTATACCATCATTTATCTTACTAATTTGCCACAATCTAATACATTAAATGATCATCATCATCTTCTTCAATACAAAGAACATTTCAATTAAAATAATTAGCAAAAGAATTAAATCATACCTATGGCTTGCACTATGGCTTGTGATACATTAAAGAAAGAATAAAAATTTGTGGTTGTTTAAATCAAAATGTTAATCACTAAATTAGTCGAAGGTAATTTTAATTTATTGAAAAAAAAAATTGTAACGAAAATGCAGCTTTATTATCTCGCCTTTTGTTTTACTATAAAGGCACTCTAAAGTTTGAACTTCTGTTTTCCACTTAATCGTCTTTTTTAACAACTTATCCATCGCAATCACTTAATGATTAAATTTTCGTCTTGGCTTTATAAATTCGCTGGTGACAGGACACATAATATTCAAACTATTTTTAAAAATTAAATCAAATTAACTTACATGTGAAGTATGTTCTTGGGAGATGCTGAGTTAATGTCTAAGGAACACAGACGCACACATTCTGAATGTCGGTAGAAAGGGTAACCTTAGACTCACTAAACACTTTTCATATTTATTCGAGTTATCATCTGTCGATTGGTTAGCAACAATTAGTTATGATTTTTGATATTTAAAAACCTCTCGATGAGTTGATTTTTGGATTGGTTTTAAAACACTTATAAAACTCTTCCCAGCTTAGAATTCTCTTCTCTGCTCTGCGTAAATGTAACTTTTTTCTCCACGAGAATTTATCTTCAAGATTAATGGGCGCACATTTGTAGTTGGTATCACCAACTACGGCAGAGAACTAAAGTCAAGGTGCGTGCACGTTAGTGCGAGAATCACGAACGAACAAAAAAAAAACGCTGTTAACACCAGATTTCCAATACAACCGACGGATGTAAACAAATTGGCGAAGAACTTTGAAGTTTATCGGACCAAAAAAGGGGAAGTATAATTTGGTAGACAGCTAATATAGTTGGCAAAACGCGAAACAACAAACAATATACAGCGAGGTAAATCAAGGCGAAAGTGAGAAAACCGGCGATAAATTTCAAAGGGTACTAACCCTGGGAGAACGAATCCCATCCAATTACCTAAGGCGAACTGTAAGGTTAAATGCCGACCAGCCACCCAAGGAGCAATAGTCACTATAGACAATCTATTCCGGAGGTCAAACAAGAGGAACTCAACCGGGGCGAGCCAGGACTTACAATTATTGAATTTCATAAATCTGAAACGATGGACGAGACGGCAACGCACATTTTTAATGAATATAAGCTTTGACTTCAGTTTGAATGTGAATGCTATAGATAACCTTGGTGTTAAGTAAATGTTGAAATTTAAGGCAAATGCTATAATAAGAAGAACAGATAAAAACTATCAGTAGACGACCAAAAAGCTTAAGTGCCAACTAAATACCTGTTGGTTGGCGCGGGACATGATGATAATGGTGGATTTTCTTAGTCGTGACTAAGGAATAAAAGGAGGTTTAAATAGGTTCCGAGAACATATATGATCGATATAACTCGATATATTTCTCGTCAAACCGAGTTATAGTTTGGGTCTTTTCCCGGATTACTGAATCGTCTGGACTAAAGTTACAGAAACAAGAGGTGTGAAGTCTTTATCTTTACATTTACTTTCAACAAAAGACAGCTTTAGCAGCAATTTTGATCAACTTTTAGTTTGTTGTGGTACTACTTTGAAATGCAAAGTTAAGTAAAAATACTTCACATGGTGAATTAAATGAATTTAAAACATTGCAGACCAGACATAATTTAAAAGACTCTTTCTGTACTAAACTTTATTTCTCTGACTTAGGTTATGATCCATTGAATGCAGGCCTGCCATATTTGCCGCTTTTTGGCATTTTGCCGATCTTTGCTCCAAAAATGCCGCTTTCTTCAATAAACTCTTAAAACACGGTAATGTTGCTTATTTTAGAATAGAATACTTGTTTCATTAAAAAATATCGTAAATAAGTTCCCTGGAAAATTGTATCCTTAACTAAAGTGATGTAAGTCAAAATAAAAAATCAAATCAACCAAATAATTTTTATGTGATTTTAATGATGTAATCAAACATGAATCATTTCTGAAAATCATTTGAGAAAATTAAAAAACGAGTTTATAAACGTCAAGTAATATTGAAATATCTAGTATCTAGTCTCTTACTTTTCTACCTAATGAACTTGATTTAGAATTGATGGAAATAAAAAAGTGTAATTACTAATGCAATGCTGATTATTATTCTGAATTGATTGAACAGTGCAGCGAAAGAAATATTTTTTCGTTCAACGAATCTCGCAGCAGAATTTTATTGCAACAAAATATTCAATAACAAGAAGTGTGAAAACTACCACTTGTGAATTTGTTTTCAAGTCAATGGACGAGATTTATGAAATGTTTTATAAAACTGCCTTAAGTGACTCTAATGACCAAAAATATATGGAAATATTGGATTATTTCCACTATATACGACCAACAGCCAATAATGGAGCAAATTATTTGTAAAACGGTTATTTTTATTTATTTTGTGTTATTTTATATGTTATAAACATTATTTAATGCTGAACTGTTCTGGTTTGTTATTTATATATTGTTAATAAAAAATTTTAAATCGTGCTAAAAATGGGTAAACATACCGATATTTTTTTTGCCGATTTTTTTCTTTAAATAAAATTGCCGATAAACACGTTTTTTTCTTGCAAATATGCCGATTACTTATCAAAATTATCTGGCACCTCCTGGTTGCATGTAAAACTGCCATGCATTTCGGAAGCAAAAATAAAATTTGAAAAACTGAGAAAGCCTTTAAATGGCTTTTTGACACTTGTAAAAATTGCCAAACATTTTTGATAGACTTTCAAAAACCATTCATTCTTTCTTCTTCTTGCTCATGCATAAGCTTGCATCGCGTCTAGTAGTAAACTGATGAACAATTAAAAGGTCTGTTCCAGATGCATAACAAAATAGTCCGAACTTTTGAGAGTAAAAAGGAAATTACTCTCTGAAGGTGACAAAGTTGTGTGAAATTGCTGGAACGCAAAAAACATAATTGAACATCCTAAGATATTAATGGTGCTGACTTAATTAAATAAATTTTAAATTTTATTTTAGTGATTTTAGACGCTTAAAATAAAAAATATTTAAAAACAAAGCATTTGCATCATTGCCAACAGCTGTAAAAAGTGATTCAATATTAAAGGTGTAAACCAGTTATTATTTAAAAATTTATTTATAATTTTTTGCAAAATGGAAAGCCAAGTAACTATTGTATGTTCTCCTTTCTTCACATTCTTCAAATATTTTACATAAATTCGAATACAACTGTTTTAAAACTCTAAAATGTTTCCTAAATTCGTCCTCTGTGTATTAAGACACCACATGCTGTTTCTTTTTTCTATTTCGAAAGCAGCAAGAACTTTAACAAAAATTTCTCCCCATCAGAATAAATCAGAAATTAAATTCAAAATGTAGTCTTGATCAGACTCACTTAATGTCTCCATGACTTCTTGAATGATCTATAGAAGCATATTTTATTAAAGAAAGTGATAAATATCCACAAATATGTATATGTACAAGTACTTACAACTACAAATTTATTTGAAAATCTTCCATGTAGTTATTAAAAAATTATTTGATTTTTAAAGTAAAGAAAGAAAAAGTTCGTTCAACTTTATACAGGAAATGTAAAATTTTACTCTCTCATTTTTTTGGACAAAAGACCTGTTGTCCGGAATATAGAAAAAAATTTCTTAACTATCCGCAACTTTGAACTATTTGCATTACTGAATATTACAGACTAGCGAGTGTCAAGTAGAAGATCTGCTTGATATGTCAGTTAGTGGAGCATATATATATTGATGTGAAAAATCTCTGGTCTGTTTCTCTACAACAAGCTAAAGATCTGTGTATAGAAGAGTAAAATTAAAATCCGCTGTTTCAAACTCAACCAAACCCATTGTGTTATTTGCTCAACAACCATTTTAATTGAAGCCTTTTCAAAACAAACGCATTTGAGCACTCAATTAAGCGCAATATATAATTATCTTTTAACCCAAAGTAACAAGCAACAACCAGCTATAGAACAACACACATCCATCCACTTAGTTTCAGAAACAGAAAAAGAAATTTATGCCTGATACTTGCCCTCGTAATACATGCAATACAAATTTACTTGTAATAAAAATGACGATGATGATGATGATGATAATTTGAGTTGGAATGATGCTGATTATGATGACGTGGTGGTGGTTGTTGGCGAGAAGAAAAAATATTAATAATACAGACGTAAAACAAAAATCTCTTCTAATTGTAATTAAACATGCAAACAAATAAACTTGAACAAATCTACTAAAAATTAAGAAATAAACCCGTGAAAGCAACAACTCGGAGAAATTACAAAAAAACGCATTATTTTAATTCTTCCGCGTGTAAAGAAAAAGATGCAGAATTAATTTAAATATCAAAAAATACTTCAATACCACAAGTTGATTAAATTCAAAAGTGAGGGAGGGCAAAACGACAAACACAAGTCTGTATGAAAATTGAAACATTTAAAAATTAGTTCCAACTCAAGTACGAGTGCGATTTTACAATGGAACATACACGTGCCAGCATGTAATCAAACTCATCACATGATTGAATTTTTTCAACTTTCTTTGCTGACGCTTAAAAAAATATCTTCTTCGGCAAACTGATGTACTTTTCAATTAAAAAAGTCCATCCCCTTTTCCTTGTAAATCTTCACAAGAAGCAATTAATTTAGTAACTAATTAAATGCCATCATTTCTTTGTTTTTTTTCTAACGAAATTGTATAATTTTCTTTGGAAGATGCACGTGAACGTTTGAAATTAATTATTTGATTGTATTTGGCAATGAATTAATTGCTAAATTATTTAAATAAAGAACCACATAATTTCAGTTGGAAGCGTTAAATGCCTTGAAACACCATCTTTATCTGAAGGGTGGAAAAATTGTTCTCAAATACATTATTTTAATTGTATTTTGCGTAATTTTATTTTATTTAAGTAATAATTATTATTAAAATTTTAATTTGATTCGTTACATATTTTTCTTTGTTTTATTTATATTTAAGAAATAATGGAATTTGTGATCAAAGTTTATATTTATTTCATTTGATGTAGTGTCATCATTCCCCATAGTTGACCTTAAGGAAAAATATGGCAACCTGGACAACCGATATTTCGAATATGATAAGATTTTTGAACAACAAAAAGGACTTCTCGATGCCATGAGCGCCGATTAGAGAGATAAAGTAACAGAATACTAGAATTTATAAATTTTTTATAATCCAGTTTTATTTTTAAAATTTTTCCCAAGATATTACACAGAACAGCACTAAGATCTTGAACCAATTAAGACACTCAAAATCTGAAAACCCATGATGTTAGAAGGAAACCCCTAGCTGGGTCTTGAATTATTAGCTTAGGTTTTTTTTGTTAATTTGAATTTTGAAATTTTAGAAGTTTTCGACTGGGGGTGGATTTTAATTAAATTTTTTTTAAGTCTATATCTCGTGAAATATTTCTTGTCACTCTTCGGCAAAATTTTAGCTCGTAATCAATTCTATAAATTTCAGCTTGAAATAAAATCAAAAAATAACAACGTCGTAATTAAAAAAAAAAACTTTCAAAAAACGTAAAACTGTTATAATTTTTGAAGTTGTTTACTTTTTGTAAGCTGCTAAGGTGACCATCAAAAAAATATTTAAACATTAGCAAAAACACAACTAAAAACTATTTTTATATTTAACTTTTAACCTGTACGCTTATTAAATGCAAAATAAAAATAAATGATTTTCTTCGATTTACTTCGAATCTAAAGGCAAACATGGTCACTTTGTACTGATTTGTTCGTCGTTCGCCGGCGTAAGTAATAGAAACAATTCTATTGCATAGTTCGCTGCGTATGACGAATTTCGTCCTACGTCATGATTGTGTGCATGTTCATATACACAAATGAATTTTATTTTTGACGACGAATATTCGCGACCAAAAAATCGTCATTCGTCCCAGTTGTGTTCCTTCCATTCGTCAGAGATTTTTATTGTTGATAATGGAAAATATAAAGACACTTCAAATATTTTAAAATAGATACTTGGAAAAAAATTATGATTTTCAAAAAAAGAAATAAAAAATAAAGACTCTTTAAAATTTTTTTAAATATATAGGTATAGAGCTAGTCGTCGCTTTCGGAGGTAGTCTTATCATCTGAAAACATATTTTCAACCGTTTCGCTATCCTTATTTTCGTACGAAAATACTGTGGCTAGACCAAGCATCGTATCTATTTTTTTTTTTTTCGTTTAAACCGATTTTCCATTAGAATGGTTATTTAGTGGAAACGTTTACCTTGTTCATCTGATTCTGTTGGCAATTGTTATCGAACTCGGCCAATTGTTTTTTTTTAACTTTTAAAATCATTTGTCCTTATTTTTTGTGTGCACAGCATTTTTAATTGCGATAAACATACAATTGAAAGTGATTTCTTGGTCCTTTATTGAATTTTTGAAGACTTTGTGGGGCTACAACTATATAAACGAGTCATCATATAAAGCCGACTTGTTAAGAAGAGGTGTTTGTTTTGCTTTTGGCTATCTTTTTATCACATATTACCTGGTCGAGTTCGTAGCAATTTCTGAAATATGTGTGAACAATAATAACAAATACAAGTAATATGACGAAATTTTACTTTTTTTTGTGGTTTTGCTGTTTGGAGCAAGATGCTGTTTTTTTCTCAAGGCAAAATTTTTACATCTAATTAAGAGGTAAAAGTTTGCTGAAGAGAGAAAAGCAATATTGCAAATAGTTTCGAGATATAGACTTAAGAATCAGTACATGTTCTTTGAAAAATGTTTTAAAATACTCCTTCCAGTCGAAAACTTGAAAAATTAATTAGAAAAAAAACCTTTTCTAATAATTCAAAACCCAGCTACACGTGATGGCACATGCCCCAATGTAAAACAATCAGAAAAATTTAATATTTTGTAACTAAATGTTAGAAAAATGGAAAGGTATCAAATTAACAATAACAATCACCCCTTTCATGGATATTTTTTTCCTCGAAATGTTCTCCTTCTTCTCGAAATTGCAATCGTAGACAATTTTGCATGTAAGCAAAATCGTCCATATTATCGTGAATTAATCTTTCTCTCGAAAGTTTTTCTCTTTGATTTGTTCACTTAAATTTTGCTGACGAATAGCATACATCATGCAAGTTTTAATTAATTTTATTGAGAATATTCAAATTATAAACAAAATCTCCCATATTAATAGTGAAAATAAAGTATATTTTAGGGGAACTAAAGTCGGTTTTACTTTAGAGTCGACTCTAACACATTCATAGACAATTTATAATATACTTTTGGCGTTATAGTCAACTCTAAATTTAAAACTAGCTAAAACTGTTTTTAACTAATTTTTCCATAATTGTTTTATTTGGTTTAAGAACACAATAAGCTGTAAACACTTAGAAGACAGCAGACTTGCAGCAACAACATCTGTGTACTTTAGCTATATAAATTTAAGGGATACCGCATACATATATTTTATAATGAATAAAATTAAAGTTTTGATAAAAATGTAACAATATCACGAAAAACTATAAAAACACATAAATTTATTTCCTTATTGTATTTTTGTAATGTTCTTTTATGTTTAATATTAAAAAAAAAGTTTTTGTTTTTATTTTTCCAATTTATATAATTTATATGTATAATGGCAACACTATATTTGTGTATTGCTGCCCGTCAAAATAGAAAATAGCCTAAGTTGGCAGCAGCAGCAAATGCTATCGTGTAGTCGTGCTGTGATGTCGTCAAAATAATCGTTTTCATTTAAACACATGTATTTTATTTTTGACAATTTGCTGTCTGTTGCCTGCTGTCGACTATGTGTTTAGTGCTATACTCTTTATCTGATTTTTATACCAAAGTGAACAAAATAACAACAATGTTACTTTTTTCTAATGCAAGCCATACACGTTGCGACCTGTTGTACAACTTGAGAAGGTTGTACAACAGATTACAATGTTTGTGGTGTAGTTGTATAAAGTTGCATGTTGGTTGTACAAAAGATCAAAAAGTTTTGATTTTTTGGCTAGTTGTACAACTCAGTCGCAATATTAGTGGACATGTCGCACAACATTATTCCATTTTTCTTTTCATTTTCGTAGTAGAAACATAGCAAAACACAGCGCAAAAGTATTCTATACATTCAAAGAAAAATAAAAATAAAGGAGAATTCATATGAAATCCGTGCAATTGTGGAACTGCAGAAATGAATATTATAAAAATAAAAACATTTGCAATAAAAGTTACCATAAATTATTAAATGAATACAAAAAAGTTAAAGATGATTGTACAATATTTTGTTTCCTAACTTTTGTTTGCATTCTTTTTCTTCTTGGTCAAACACTTCATCGATTAAAACATACGCAACAATATCGGAAAACATCATTACTGTAATGGCTTCTATATAAAATGAAGTTATGCTGCGCGATTGCACGGAAGCTGTATAATTTGTAGGCAAACACCCAACATGATTACTAGCAAAGTTGTACAACAGGTCGCATCGTGTATTGCTTGCATAATGTTTGTTTAGAAGTTGTATGAAAACATTTATCAAATTACAGTTGACACCCAGTGGAGGTTGGCTAAACTTAAAGTATACTTTACTCTTGACTATAAAAGCAAAAAAGATAATAAGAGCCTTTTATTTTAGAGTATACTTTAACAAGATTCGACTTTAGTCTATAACTATGAATATGGGCCAATATGTTTAATTCAAGATCAGTTACTACAGTACAGAGGGACATTATGCTCGTCAAGAAGCAGAACAAAGAGATCAATTGCCGGTAAATTTGTAAAGGTTTCCACAGACGTTATAGCAAAGCTGTTGCTACTTTTTCGAATGCTTGGCCCTTTTAGTGTTCCTTTTTTAAAAGGAGTTAAATTTGTCACTTTTTTATATTTTTCATCCATTTTTTGTTATATGGCTCTTTGTGTTTTATGTTCAATTTAGATGGTTGCCTTTTGTTTGTTTAAAAATTTTCCTAAAAAAAGAATATATAAAAACTTAAAAATAGAAAACGTAGGTTTTCCTAATATTTTGTACGTTAAGGATATTGTTAACATATATGTATATATATTGGTCATGAAGCTGAAAGTGAAATATGTGCTAAAGGACTTTCTAAGATTTTTTTGATTGATTTAAAAGCAAAATAGTAACTTTTTATCAAAAATTGTGTGGAGAAATAGTTTTAAGATTTGACAATAAGTATAAAAAATTGAATGTACTAACCTATTTGGATTCAGTATTCATTAAGTCTAATAAAGACATTTCTTAGTCTATGCTAGGCTCAGAGTTTAGCTATGTAATAACTAATTAAGAGCGTTTTTTTTATTATTTTTTAATTCTCTATCGCCCACAATATTTATTTTTTTGATTGGAGTTACTTTATTGTTCCATATGACATGAAAAAATTAGAGGTAGGCGTGGTGTTTTGCCTGCTGCCTCGAAGGACATGGACCGATCATGCTGATTTCCAACCTCTTTCGACACTATATCGATCGATTGACATATTTATTTTGTTTCAACACTTACACGGACGGACAGACGGACATCGCTCAATCGACTTCGCTACGCATAAGAAGTCAGAATATATTTACTTTATGGGGTCGGAAATGGATATTGTAGAAATTACACACGGAATACAAATATACCCTTTTTCCACTTTTTGTGGTGAAGGGTAGTCAAGCACTTATAAGTTGTACAACTCCAAAAAGTTTAGTAAACAAAGAATACAAAATAATATTTTGAAAATATACTTTGCAATTTCATAAGAAATAATTAAATAAATTACCAAAGATTATAGACATGGAGCCAACTAAGAAGAAAATTAGATGTCAAATGCTCTCCTGGAACATTAAAGTGCTTAGTAAATTAATTTAAATTAAAATTGTTCGGTTGCTTAATTTTTTATTGGTTTACTTTTATTTATTTACCATATGTATTAGACCTCTGCAATGAATGTCTTGAATGGCATACCAAGACATTCACTTTAATAGTGAATGCGTAAAATATTACATTCACTACCAATAAAACAAGCTAGTACTTCTACGATCATTCATTTCCAAACAAAACATCAAGACATCAAAACATTTTATAAGCAAAACAAAAGTACTACCTTTCAGAGTATACTGAAATGAGTACTCATTGCTGTTTCAAATGAAAAAAAACTCTTTGGTTATATTTGTGTGTGAATAGGATAGTTGCGTACATACATTAGGGCGCCTCACACAAATTGAAAGTACTTAGGTCTACATGGATCTGTAGCACAAATTTTAGAAAACCTTTCAATTTTTTTTGATATGAAATATATTAACTGGCCAGAAGCAAAAGAAATTAATTAAACTTTTTGCAACAAAAAAATATTTATTTTTCAATACATCATTTATATAAACGTAAAATATATCCATGAAGAAAAACAGAATTAAATACGATCTATATAAATTAACTCCTAATTAGTTTTCAATTTTCCCAAAAATGTTCCACACATTGCTCCTCCCTCTTTTGGTATTAAATTTACTCTCCCCAGTCAAAAGCCTAGATTTAATAGTGGAATTACTAAGCAAGCATACATTTGATTCATCCGTGTCAGTAGAACCGTTTATTGATATCTGTTCAAATAAATACATACGAGGGCTGCTATATATATTTCTGGCCTGGCAACACTGAGTGCTGCCAAGTGCAATCTGACATTTCTATTGGAAAGTATGCCATTTTTAAGCATAATCGTACTCAAAACGTTTTGACGTACGACCATTATTTGTGTTGTTTACAGTGACTTGAAAAAATTAATATAGAAAAAAATGGAATTAACTTGTGAACATTTTCGTGCCATCATTTTTCACAAATTTCGACGTGGATTATCACGACAAGAGTGCATTGATGAACTTAAATCTTTGTATGGCGATGAAGCACCATCGTAAAGCACTGTGAAAAATTGGTATAATGAATTTAATCGTGGCTGAAGCTCGCTCAAAGACGAATTCCCTGAAGGTCGTCTAAAAAACGGCTGTTGTGCCAGAGAACATTGATGCCGTGCGTGAACTCGTAATGCAAGATCGACATGCGACATACCGAGAGATAGAGACATCCTTGGACATTTCTTCCACCAGCATACATTCGATACTGCATGAACACCTGGCCGTAAAAATGGTTTGTTCTCGTTGGGTCCCGCACAATTTGAAAGTCGCTCAAAAAAAGGCTCGTGTCGATTGGTGCAAAGAAATGTTGCAAAAATACGATTGCGGTGCTTCAAAAGACGTTTATAAGATCTTCACAGGTGACGAATCATGGATCTATGCGTATGAGCCCGAAACGAAACAACAATCGACCGTGTGGGTCGTCAAAGACGAGCAAAACCCAATGAAAGTTGTTCATGGAAGAAGCACTTCGAAGCAAATAGTCGCCTGTTTCTTCGGCAAAACTGGTCATGTGGCGACTGTTCCGTTTGAGCAACGTAGGACGGTCACTTCTGAGTGGTACACTACAATTTGTTTGCCTGAAGTCATCGGAGAAATTCGTAAAACCAACAAGAGAAGACGAATCATTGTCCACCATGACAATGCGAGCTCTCACACATCGGCTGAAACCAGAGCGTTTTTGACCGGCCAAAACGTCGAATTAATGGGTCATCCGCCGTACAGCCCTGACTTGACACCTAATGACTCTTCTTGTTTCCGCACATCAAGAAAAAAAATGCGTGGTCAACGATTTTCGTCGCCAGAAGAAGCTGTTGAAGTGTTCAAAAACCATTTTTTAGAGGTGTCTCAATCGGAGTGGAAAAAGTGCTTCGACAACTGGTTTGAGCGCATGCAAAAGTATATAAATCATGCTGGAGAATACTTTGAAAAACATTAAAATCATTTTTGATTATAAATATTCGCATTTTCACTATTAGGCTAGAAATATATAGAGCAGCCCTCGTATTATACATGTGCAAGGTAACGCAATTTTTGTGCACTGCCCTAAAAAAGTTTTTTTTTTATCTCAAAAGAAAAAAAGTTACGATGTATTATGGTTGCCGTTTGAACAATGACTATGCAGTGACGACGCAATGAAATAAAAAAAAATATATATTTGGCTTGATGTACTTCAAAACATTTTCAGAAAACAAACAGTGTTTATAATGCGAAATAGCAGGTAGATTATTGTGTTGGTTTGCTTCATATCAAGTGGAGTATTGTGCTTGGTTTTCTTGTTAGAATACTCATTCTCGTATTAGTCATTGCAAAAAGTACTACGTAATAGAGTGCAATGAAATAAAACAAATGCGGAGATGCATAAATGAATGTCTTGATGCAGCCCTTTGATATGTATTTCATATCTTACGAAACTTTACTATAAGAAATTTTTGCAGTAAAAATTTGTAAGTACTCAGTCAAAGAACTGTTATTCTACTCTCTTCATTTGTGCTCTCACTTACTACAAAATGGGTAAATGAACGCGTTTCAGTAAAGTCCAGTAAAACACAGTAAAAATTTGTACAAATTTTTGGGTAAACGAACGGACATTATATAATCTTTATATGTATATTTTTAATAATCTACTTTAGTAACAAATGCATAAATGTTTTTGTTTATAAATAATAATATAATAAATAATACAAATTATTGAAACGTTAAGGCGTTGTAAAAAATTTAACATTACATGGCGCCACTTTTTTTTAAATTTCGTTTTTGATGCAACTTTAAAAAAATCTCCTTTTTGTGCCACTTTTCGAAAATTTCTAGCGGTCACACTGAGTGTACGAAAAAGCTCAAAAGTGGCGATTATTTGCTTAGAACTTCTATGAAATACAAATTCCTTGTGGGGATTTAACTTTAATTTGACAATTTTTATACAACTTGTTTTTTTATTTGCATACAATGAAGAGAACAAATACTTCAGGAGAAATTCATGATCCAATTTTCACTTCTTAAGCGGCTATTAGGCAGTCAAACTTTGTGTTGTGAGAACGGCTTGATGAGAGAGTGTTTAAATATCAAAAAAAAATTTAAAGCCATCAAACGCCGTTTACAAACACGAATTTTACGCTATTACACTAACATGATGGCATGTCATCAAGCCATTCTCACATGCCAAGTTTGACCGTCTAATAGCCGCTTCATTCACGATATGGGTGAATAATTCAAGTCTTTATGCTATCCATACACATAAAAATGCGTTTCAAAAAGAATGACTCTAAGATCATTTTAGTTATAATTAAATGGGAAAAACTACCGAAACTTGCCCTACAAAAACAGGGACCATCATTTGATCCATCAAACGACAATCGCTGATGCTGGAAATATCAATTGTTGCGTAAAACAAATACTCAATCACATTCTTAATGGAAAAAATAAAAAAAGTATGTACAAAATTGTATACGTGTGATGACTGTAGCAAACAGCGTTGCCATTGATTTCTTTTACAAAAAATATAATGCAAATTTTAACTGATCTTTGAAATATATTTAATTACAAATCTTTTTATAAGCTGCATTTCGAACTTTGCTAATCAAGAATGCATAAACACAAGCTAAAACTTAAATTTAATAACAACAAAAAAAAAAAAAGAAAAAACTCATTTCAATTTAATACCATAAGCAGTACAGCGGCAACGCCGTTTCAATATAAAACTATTGCAAATGTGTTAGAACAAAATTGTGTGTGTATAGTTTCGCTCACTCATTTCATGCTCAGTGGCTACCAAACAATTCCATTTTAGAAGAATCTAGACGTTTTTACTCACCTATAAACAGGAAACGCAATTGCGAACTGTATAAAAGTATTAAATTAAGCAATAAATTGTAAAATAAGTGTTGCTCAACAGTATTTTCAACAGATTATATAGAACAGTCCCTATAACGATTTGTTATTATACCCTTCACAACAAGAAGTGGAAAAAGGATATATCTAAGTTTGTCATTCTGTGTGTAATTTCTACAATATCCATTTTTGACCCCACATAGTATATATATTCTGACTTCTTATGCATAGCGAAGTCGATTGAGCGATGTGCGCCTGTCCGTCCGTGTTAGTGTTTGCTTCGGCAAACTTGATTTCAAATAAAAATAGATACGTCAATGGATCAGATATACTGTCGAAAAAGGTGCTAGTGGAAATCAGCATCTCCTTCGGGCAGCAGGCAAAACACTACGCCTACCTCTAATTTTTTTATGTCATTTGGAACAATAATGTAACTCCAACCAAAAAAATAAATATATGGGGCGATATAGAATTAAAAAATAACAAAAAACATCAAGTATTAAAATTGGCGCTCGCCCATATTTTCCGAGTTACGAGGCTCTGAAATTCTAAATTTTTTTAAAATATCGATATGGAGATAATTTTAAAGCTTTTGAAGAGATATTTAAGGAAATACCAAATTTTTTTTAAATATTTAACCCATTAAGAGCCTATGTTATGTAAAATTATAAGCATGCAGTGCCAAAAAAAATTTTTTTAATCTCTGTCACCCCAATATAAGCTTTTTTGATTGAAGTTACTTCACTAAACTATATTTACATAGATGGTGAAGTGTATATAATTCGGCATAGTCAAATATAGCACTCTTGTTTTTTTGTTTGTTTTATCAAATAATCAGGTATGTCAATTCCGATCGAAAGTGGTTTTAATTTCACAAATCGGTTCTTTAGTAAACAAAAATATTTCTTAAGAATGAACCAACTTTTAAGTTTCAAAGTGAAATTTAGTTTCTTTGTTATTTGCGGTTTTTATTATTATTATTTTTTTATTACGTGTCCATTTAATTCAATTCAATTCAATTGAATTGAATTGTGTCCATTTAAATAAAAAGAGATTGAGCATTTTTCAGAAATAAGCAAAATCGATCGGAATCTAAAGAAGGTAAAACAAAATCGATCAGAATTATTAATACGGAATTAAAACCATTCCGATCGGAATTTGTGATATGCCTGTTATTTATATTTGAATTTAGCTTTGTGATTTTAACATAAATGATATTATTGAGTTGTTTTTTATTTTAAAAATTTTCATTTTTTAGTGATATTTTCGTTACTAAGATATAACGATTAATTTTGAGTTTTTTTTTAATTTTGTTTTTTTGCATACAATGCAAATTAAAAACCAAAAACAAATATTTTTAAAAATTTTTAAATCGATGAATTTCCATCACATACCTACTTATGTATGTAAGTATGTATGTATGTAACGATTATGTTTGGCTAAACAAATAGCCATTATTTAAGATTTTTACTTTTGTAAATTGCATTATTTAATTAATTCCACCTATAATTGCACAAAGTCATATTTAAAATCTGACCCACAGCTCTATTGCTTAGACTTTCCACACAAAATATATCATTATATCGCAGAATTCTTTTAAGCAAAAAATTAAACTGAAATATAGTTATTAATTTTTTTAATACAAAGTGAAAATAAAAGTGCATTGCATATTCGGATAGAAGGTTAGACAATTTTGGACTAAAACAGCGTATACAGGCATGTCTTAACTTCCGATCGGAACGGTTTGAATTCCCTATTAACAACTTCGATCGATTTTATTTTACCTTCTTCAAATTCCAATCGATGTTGCTTGTTTCTAAAAAATTCTAAAGTAAATAACAAGGCTAATCCAAGTAAGGACATATAAAAGTAAACTTAAAACCGCATATAACAAAATTTCAAAGAAACTAAAGTGCCCTTTGTTATTTAAAAGTGGTTTCATTCCGAAGAACATTTTCGTTTTTTCGTTTGAAACCAATTTCGGTCGGAATTGGGTTCTGTGACATGCCTGATAATTCTGATTTGAGGTAGGTATCTAAAAAAGTTATTGTGCTCTATTTTTCATTAGATTAATAATAAAAAGCCATTTTTCATTAGCATAAAAAAATTATTAGTGGTAGTGCTAGTTTTTTCATTATCACTAAACACAGATTTAGTGGAAAAATCTTCACTACTCTTATTTAGTGTAGAACTTAATCCAGCAACAGTAGTGTTTTTCTAGAAATATCCTCTTATTTAAAAAATAAAAACCAACAAAGTAGACAAGAATTACAAAAGGCCTCACAGATTTAAATATAGTTTTAATTAAAAAGAGCGTTCAATGTGTACCGATTGCATTATTAAAGGTATTTAAGAAAAATCCCAGATTGCGTAAGTCGGCAATAAACAGTAAACACTTACAAGATTTGTCAGATTTCGTCTCAAAGGTTTTAAACTGATCAAATTATATATAAAACTAAGCGGCACATAATATACACACAAAAAACAGAATATTTACGTACATATATACTTATTTTTATACAGTTTTAATTTTTATTAATAATTTATTTTATAAATTGTTTATAACAAATTAACTATTTACTTTTTAACATTTTTTACAATAAATGTACACCTTTGGTGTCGTGGTGTATTATTTTGCAATCTAATCATCATCGTGTTCCAAGCCATCATCGTCGTACTCTTCATCATCAGAATTATCAACCAGCATACTTAAGAATTCTTGTTGATTTTCACTTATTAAGTTTAAGAGCGATGGGTTTGTCTCCCCTATTCTTTGAACAGCAGCATCTAACAATTCTGGATGTTGTTGCAGAGCATCGCGCAAACTTTGAAACATTGGATCACCATGAAAAACTTCAAAGGGAGTGTTCGATAAATCCGTATCGGAATAACTGTCACCTTCAGGAGTGGATGGAGATGTTGGCATGCCATCAATTAGATATTCTATAGCACGTTCGGGATTGTAAAAGCTGGCAGCTAATGCCCTTCGCACATCAGACTCAGGATAACCCATGCCAACTATTTGCGATACTAGTTCATCTTGTTTACGATCAGCTGGAGCTGCAGGTGACTTAAATTCAGTATCCACCGAAGAGCTAGTTTGCAGTGTGGTTGAGGCATTGCTTTTTTCCTCTTTATTAATTTCTGTATTTTCTTTTTCCTTTTCTTTTTGCGGTAGCTTTGATGCTTCTGGTGGCTCTTCCAGCGGCTGCTTTAATATCATTATTACTAAAAATTTCTTTTCGTCTATATTATAGGAGTTTATTTTATCTTCATTGACAAGTATTTTACCGGCATAAATAAGTTTTTGTAGTTCAGGTTTGACACCAATGTCTGGATAAAGTGACAATTCCTTTTTCAGCTCATAAACTGTTTTTGTTTCTTCGATTTCAACCACGAGAGATTTTTGGTTTAATGTTTTTATTTGCAATTTCATTTTTCTTTGGATTTAATTATTAAGTTATTCTAAAAAAAATTCACAATATTTTAAGCAGTAAATAAACGAAAGGCATGCGTGAAAATACGTCATTAACATATTACACACACAAACAAGATTTTGACAGTATTTTGATAGCACGTTTTCTTTTTATTTGTAGAGTTGTATTTGCATGAGTACTCAAGTGCTTGTGTGGTGTAATTTGGTGAGTATAACTGGTACAAATTTAGGGTGAAGAAAATAGTATCTACTTTTTACTATTATGAAAACCCAAATATTTATAGATTTTTCACATTAGTTACAAAACTTTTAAATTAAAAATGCAAGAATTTTTGCACATTCTATTTTCAGATTTGTTTACAGGTGTGTGTTTTTAATATCTGTCGCGTTGTACTTTGTTCAGAAAATTTAAGCAAGTATTACAAAAATCAAAACATTAAATGTCAAACACCATATAAAAAAAATAATACATGTTTTTTACTTTTTTACTTAATTTGTAATTCTCGGTCACCACAATATTTGCTTTTTTTAATAGGAGTTACTTTACTTAACTAGATTTACATAGATGGTGAAGGGTATATAAGATAGCCGAATATAGCACTCTTACTTGTTTATTTTAACTATTCACATTATGTTAAGAATAAAACACTTCAAATTTTAAGACTCTCGCTAATACAAATAATATTCTTCTAAGAGGGTCCATTTCACCACCCCTATTCCAGTGGAGATTTATGCCTGATTAATCACTTTTTTCAAGTAACCGTCACAAATTACTAAGAATCAGTTTTATATGTCTTCAGATATAGAATAACTACTTTATAAGGAGGCTACACTTTTCTTCACCTTGTTAAAAAATAAATTAAAAATTTCATCGATCGACCGACGCTATACAACTCCAATTGGAAGCAATTAAACAGTCTTACAAACACAGATTCGCTTTTATACATATGGATAAATCCGCTTAATGATTTCACCGGCAAAAATAAATCTATAATAATAACAAGTAACAGTGCTACATTCGGCTATGCCGAATCTCATCTCATACATATACCCTTCACCATCTATTTAAATCTAGTTTAGTGAAGCAACTACAATCAAAAAAGCAAATATTAGGGTAACAGAAAAAAATAGTATTTCCTTAAAGATCATTTTCGAGTTACGGGGCTCTGGAGTTATCAAATTTTTTTAAAATATCAATATAGGTATAATTTAAGAGCTTTTGAAGAGATCTTTCATAAAATACTAAAATTTTTTCAAACTGCTTAACCCATTAAGATCCGATGACAATTTAATGCAAAATCATTTATAGTACTTCCTTTTTTTTTGCTTATTTTTTAATTCTCTGTCTGTTGATTGGAATTACTTAACTAAACTAGATTTACATATATGGTGAAGGGTATGCCGGATTCGTCATACTCGAATATAGCACTCTTACTTATTTCATAACAATTTTCTTTTTGTGCAATTTAAATAACATTTGCAGTTAAAGTTTAACGCACAAAACACAAAATCCCATTTTTTCAACAAGAAAATACACTTTTAATTAAGATTTATTTCCAAAAAACCTGTTTTTTGCCCAAAAAAAACAAAAAAAAAGAGAAGACAAGAAAATTATATAATTTTATATTCTTTTAGTTTAAACTCTCTAGCAAAAAATGAAGAAATAATATTCATTAATAGAACTTTGTTGGTATGAATTTCATTTCAGCTGCTTACTATTTTAACTTATCACTCCTTTGGGAAATTGCCAATGAAACCCTTTTGCCATGGCATTCCACGGCCAAGAAATTTCGATGGAATGTTAACACAAAAGTTAAATCAAAACAAGAACACATACTTACATTGATTTATTACAGTTGGTCACTTTCTATAACCATAATAAAAATAGAAGACGTGACTTACGATGTTAGAAAAATATATTAGAGAGTTTAGTACTTTTTTAAGGCATTAATGACATTTAACAAAAAAGAAAAAAAACTAGCAACCCTTTTCTTTCTTTGGGATACTAACAAAACCTAAATACAATGCAATAGTTTACTCCTTGCGGAATATGCTGTGTTTGTACATTAATTACCATATTAGTTTGAATCTAAATAAAATAAGAAAATTTAAAAAAGGACTTACGATAATGACTCAAAAAACAAGTATTAAGATAAATGGGTTCATTAACAAAATAGAGAAATATATAAATTTTCTTAAAAAAAAACCCAACAACTTTTGAGATATTAGGACCCTTGTTAATTTTCTTAGAACACATTTCAGCTGTTGAAGGATTTATTTCCTAACTTTTCTTATATTAAAAAATTTTCAAAAGAAAAGGAAATAAGTTAAATTTTTTAAATTGAAAAAACTTTTTAAACTTTAAACCGGATATCAAAAGCAGTTTATAAAGCACGTGCTTCGTAATTCTTTATTTAACTTGAGAAGTTATTTGCGCTATTGTATTTGAAATGAGATTATTGAATTGAGCGAATGTTAATCACATGAAATCAACACACTTTTGTGTATGATACTCATCTGAAAACAATTTAGCATGAATGTTTCAACACCCATTTTTCGATGCTTAAAATAAATACTATTAATATAATAACGACTTTTTTCTCACATTTATTAATCATTAGAAAAAAAACATACTGGATGCACATGGAAAACGTTTCAATATTGAAGCATCGTTTTCAACCCTTATTATAACACAGTGACAAAAAAGCAGAGATTTAAAGGATTTACGTATACGTTTTATATATTTCAACGCGTTATATTACATTTCTGAATTTTCTTTTTAACAGGATCTTCTAATTGGCGACTCCTAAAGGAACCTGTCAATCGCAGTACTCCACCCATTCGTGGAATTTTTCAGAAATGATTTTTGCTGAAACTTTTAACTAAGTAAAGGAAATTCAATTAGCTTTTCCATTACAAATCTAACACATTTAACGCTTATACGATACATTTTCGATATAAAAGAATTGTATCAATGTAATTCGTGACTAACAAGAATATTTTCCGATTTTTAAGCATCATGATTTTCTTCAGTTTGACAGTTAGAAGCGATTTAAGATGATCAGATGGGCGCCGGCCTTGTTGGATATGTCTTGCTTAAATTTTTATTGTTCTTTATCACCCTTTCTTTTTACATAAGTCCAAGATCATGGCAAAAAAAATACAGGTGGTCTCGAAGGCGAATTCATTAATTTTCACCGTAAACGCTAAATGTAAAACACCATATAAAAAATTATACATATTTTTTATATATGGTGTTTTACATTCAGCATTTACGGCGAAATAAATGAATTCGCCATCGCGACCACCTTGTATTATTTCGCAATGCCTAAGATAGTTGTGGCCATTAGTTAAACTTTTGTTAAGTTTATCCGACATCTATCAGTGCTCTGCAAAAGTATTCTTATAGCAGTTGAATTACAAAACAATAAGAGGAAACAATTTATACCTTTAAGTAACTGATGTACTCTTTATTCAAGTTAAGTTTTAAAAAATTATTAATTTTGGTATAAAGTTTTAAGACATTTATTTAACTATCGCTGAGGAATCATATCAAGCAATGGATTTGGCTTTTGGAAAACTTCACAAAAAAAATGATGCCATTACTTTTTGTAAACAAATTTAAAATCAACTTAAATTCTACAGTAAAACTCGGTTATAACGAGTTCTTCGTTCTAATGAACAATACAAATGATATGAAATTCTTTTGTTGTAGTGAAATCAGTCACAACAAATCCGCAACAAAATAAATTCAATTTTAAAATAAAAAATAATTCATTCTGAAATACAATTCTAATATATGGGTCAGCGCGGTCAGTATAGGATAGGTAAAGATACTTATCGGTGAAATTAGCACCGGATTTAGGAATGGGTTTTACATTTCTATCATTACTTAAATGGAATGTTCTGCAACTAAGGAACTTAGAATGTGCAAGTTTTTCATTAGGAGCACATCCATTAGTATTCGATTCGGCGCTAAGCATTTTGGGAAAATCGTTTTTCAGCTAAAAGACTTGCATGTGGAATTCGCTCTCTGTATAAATTTTTGTGATTATATCTATGGGGGAAAATTCCATCCACTTTCCTGAAACCAATTTAGAAGTTTTTGACAGAATGCTTTTCACAAGTAGGGACCGTGCCTTGAGGGCTGGTTCAGATATAAAAAACTAATAATGGCAACATAAGAAATTAAACCTTTTGAATCTAAACATTCAATTATGAATCTGTGTTTGTTTATTACACTTTTTACCAAAGGTGAATTTTTTTTTGTAATTTCTAAAATATCTATTTCCGGCCCCATAGCAAAGTCGAGTGAGCGATATTTGCCTGACGGTCCGTGTTCATGTTGAAAACACCTTTTTCAAGGGACTAGATGAGCAAGAGAAAATTTAATAATGCCCAGACATAGTTTCAGAAACGTTGCTATTAGAAATCAGCAAGATCGATCCATGTTTTTTCGAGGCAGCCTGCCTGCCCCTAAATTTTCCACATCTTTTTTTCAACTTTCGTCTTTACTACTATTTACCTCTTACTAGTTATTCACCACAATTATAGTATCTGGGGCAACAACCCTAAACAAAACTCAATTAGAGGAGAATAGCTTATGCCGATTTATATGTACATGTAGTTATACATATATGATGGAAGGTATGTAAGAATATAGCACTCTTACTTGCTTTTTCCATGCTGTTCAAGATGCGCAACGGGAGGCCGATCGATTTGAATCTTAGATACGGCTTATTGACGACTAGATATAAAATATACTAATATTTTTTTAAATGGTTATTATATACATACTTTTACTAAACACTGAATGTTTTATTTTTGATGCTTTTGAGAGGAAGAAGTTTACAGAAAATATACAAAACATTGGTCAACATATGACGTGTTACAAAGAGATCTGGTTATTGAGGGTAGTAACTCGACTCCAGTAAGTAATCAAGTAAAGTCTAGATGACTCTGTTTCGAGAAACTCACGATACTAGCCGAAATTATGGTTAACAGATTAGTCTTAAATTAATAGACCTTGGAGAACTAGATTCTTTTTGTAGCATTGTAATATCGAGCTAGTTCATACAGTCTCATCAAGGGTCACCTAGTTTGTGTATATCAACTGCAATATCCTTAACATCATACACTAAAAATACGCCTCAAGTTGGTAACCACGTGTGCTTCACTTTCTGTTCATTTAATATTGGAAAACATCAGGAAAATTTCATTTATCATCTAGCAACATTGTAAGACATTATAGAAGCCAACCATATATAAAAAATCTGTATGTATTTTTTGTATGTGTACTTTGACAGTAAAGAATTAACCTGGTAATTGATACGCCTTGGTTTCTAGTACACTTTTAATGTTGATATAAAAACAAATTAGAGAATCTTCTACATCTGATTTTTGTTTATGTGTCAAATGATGATAGAAGGATAAATTAAATTCGGTTTTGTTTTGTTTAGTCAGCCATTTTATGACATCAACGTGATGTTCCGCAACAACAAAATTACATTACGTTTTTCTTTTGGTAGCCGTGCGACCTTGGTAAACATACGATCTTCATAGCAAGCAGCAATGCGACTGATTTTTTTTTACAAAAAACAAAAATTAAATGCAAATTTAGCCTGATCTTTGGAACAGATTTAATTACCAAAAATTTTACCAGCTGCATTTAAAACTAAGCTAAACAAATATTTACAAACACAAGCCAAAATTAGATTTAGTCAACTTAAAAGATTTTATCCAATTTAGTTCTAAGGCGCTACAACATGTATCTAAGTGTTGGTCATGAAATTCTTGCAGGGTTTGTTATAACCAAGTTTTACTGTACACGTACGTACTTATGCGTGAAAAGAAAAATGAGCAAAATGTTCATACAGATGCATATAAGTAAGTCTTTTTTCTGTTCAAAAATGTCACTTATGGCACGTGTCATAAGGTCTGTTAACTTTGGTCAAACCAAGATAAGATGAGAAATTTATTTAAGTTGATTTGTTGCCAGCATGTATTAAGATATCATTTACATCATCGATAAAACAAATTATTTACCAACAATGAAATAGAAATGGTACGAATAATGTATCAAAAGTAATAAAACATTAAAATTAAATCAGAAGTACCTATGCCATCACTATTTATGGCGGACGAAATATTTTTCTTTCATTTAATATCTTCTTTTCTAATGTGCTATGGCTCTTTGTCATTTTATTCATAATGCTTATTTTAATTCATAAAACACATCTTCTCATCAACCCTTAATTAGACAAAAGGTGGAATTCATTGTTTTTTTTTTTTCTTTTTTTTTTTGTGAAAAGGGATATCTTTTATTAATGATTGCAGTGGTTTGTCAACGACAAACAAACCGTTAAATAAAATTAATGTATTAATTCAGACTTAAAGTATAAAAGTATAACTTTGCAGGATCACTGTTGTTCGGTAAAATGAGAGCAAACATAAATTATTCTCAATTAAAGACAAAAATGCCTGAAAGTACGGGAACACAAAAAAAAACTTCTATTCCAAAACAAGATGTTAAACAAAATGGCTGTGTTCCCTTACTTTTTGGGCAAAGAGATTTATATGTTTAAAAGTACGGAAACACTAAAAACCAAATTTTTAGCCTGAAAGAAAATGTCAAAATTCTTACTTTTTTATGTCAAAAAATCATTTCGCATAAAAAAGGCGCCAACAAAGTTAAAATTAAAAGCCTTATAAAAAAAGTTTTAAAAATGAACAATTTGGAAATATGTTGTTCTCCAGACACTTATTATCGCGTAAAAAAATGCTAAGTTAAAAGAATTATTTACAAGGAAGATTTATTTACTTATTTAGTTTTTGAAAATTTGTTTGCTAATAATTTCAATGTTTACTCTATGTAACAACTGATTGATTTACAATCTTTTTTAATTAGCCGAAAGAGAAAGTGCGGGCTGTTTTGAGCAGAAAGAAGAATATTATTCGAATGCTCTCTTACTTGCCCAAACTTTGTGTACGGGAACGGTTTAGGGTAACTTTTGGAACCCGCGGGCGACCAAAGTAGAGTACGGGAACAAAGCTAATATACATGCAATTGTTCATAGTAAACATAATCAGCCCAATTATGAATATTCTCACGGAATTTCTTTCGCACTGAAAAAAATTTTCTCGAGAAAAGATTCCTCCAATTATGAATTCCGTGGGAATAAAATTATTAAAAAGTGGCATCATCGTAATTTGAAGGTAATTTTTTTGTTTATTTTCATATAATTTTTATTTTATAATTTATAATACCTACTTTTTTCCCCCGAATTTTTTTCACTTTCCGCAGTCAATCAAAAGGGGAAAAATTTATAATTGGAGAAAAGGGAAAAGTGAAAGAACTCGCACGGATTTTTGTTTATAATTGGGCTGTATAATTCTTGGAAAAAAAACCGACTTCGAAACAGATTTCATCTGTCTGCCTATAACGGTTCAAGAGAATTGCCACATAAATTAGATAACATTAACTATTGGGACACTCTTGTATCTCCAAACTTTAAACTCGTTCAACTGTTCAATAGTTTGGCAACATACAGCAAATTATAACAACTATAAGGGCGCCCTTTTAACTCTAAATTCAAATTATATACTTCTGTTGTAGTACATTTAGTAATCAGGTGCTGTGTAAATTTCAACCGTCTGTCTATAACGGTTTAACATATATACATACAGTATTGGGCAAAACCTAAGAAACGTTGTCCAATATTAGCTTCTGAGTCAAATTATGTTTAAACGAACATATTTCAATTCAATGTTTTAATGCAGTTTTATTAATTTCTGTGTCATACAATATTACAAAAAAAAAAAATTTGTAATTATCTCTCACCTAAAGGCTGGTTCACCGGCAAAAATTTTGTTCCGAAACATTTTTTTTTTATATGTAGTTTGACGTTTTATTTTTTGAGAGAGAGAGAGAAAGAGAGTAAACTCACTTCGGAACAATTTCAGCTTGAATTGGTTTAATTTTAATTTTTGTTCCGAAACAAAGAAACTGTGCTGCCAACTACTTTTTTTTCAAAGAAAATTTAACTGAGCTGCCACTTCATTAATTAATGTGATAAAAATCATTCAAGCAAAAAATATATTTTACATACTTTTTCGTTCTTTGTTTGCATTGATATTCAATAATTATTTTTAAAATTTGTTTTGTTCTTAAGATTACCTGCCTTAATTTGCCTGGTATATTTATAATAAAACACAAAATAAAAGAAAATAAGTTTAAAAAATTGTGTCATGGATCTCAACGAATGAATCCCTTGCCTTAAAGCTTATTTCAGAAATGAAAAAGCCGGGTAGAGAATGCTTGTATGACTTTTTACCTCAATTTTTTTTTACCTCATTTTTTGATTTAATTATGAAATTTTTTTTAATTTAGAATTTATTTATAACAAAACGGCATTCAGTGATTTTAATTTTCTATCACAGTGCTGCCTGCTTGTAAAGTAACACATCTCGCTTACACATATGTTTCATATGGTAGCTTTGTTTTTCCAGAAAAATTGTTCGAAGTGGGTGAATCGTTTCAGAACAAACTCTCACAAAACTAAAATTCTCTCACAACAAAAATTTTGTTCCGAAACAATGGGTGAACCCGCCTTAACGGTTCTTTTAGTACAACAACAAAAATTACTCAAAAATTCATTGGGCAAAACCTAAGAAACTTTTAATATTTTGTATAATAATCCTTATTTTTTATTACTGCGGTGCACCGACGTGGCATAGATTTGAATAAATTATCAATTATTTTTGGATCTATGCGTATCCATTCATCTTCCAGACACGAAAATAAATCGTCTCTGTTGGAGAATCGTTTCGATCCAACACTCCTCTTCAATATGGAAAATAAATTTTCGGTTGGGTTCAAATCGGGCGATTGGGCCGGCCAATTAAGCAATTGAATCCCTTTCGATCGTATCCAGTCCTTTACCAACTTCGATGAGTGTTTCGGATCGTTATCATGTTGAAACACCCATCGAAGTGGCATATTCCAGTCGGCATATGGCAACATCTTATTTTCTAAAATGTCCATTTTGGTAGAAATTCTGTGGAACGGCCCTAGACCATGACCTGAAAAACACGTCCACACCACCCCCATGCTTGACAGTTTTTTTACAATATCGGGGTTTAAGCCTTTCACCAGTATTGCGTCTCACACGACATATGCCATCCGAGTTGAACAAATAAAATTTGCCTGCGTCGTTAAAGAGCACACTTTTGCACTTTTTAACTGGCCAATCAAGATATTTTTTTGCAAATTCGAGCCTAAAAAATCAGGCATTAATGGTTGACTTGTAAGCTTAAAAATACTTACCGTTTTTTTTGCGTGACGTTTTGTAAGAAGAGGTTTTTTGGAAGCTTTATAACTTTTCAATCCAGCCTCTCTCGCCCGTCTGCGGACTGTGCTGGCATCAACACTTAAGCCTAATTCTGACACAATTTTTTTTGACGAGATGAAGGGGGTTTTTTTTATTATTTTCTTGATATTTCTATCATCACGAACTGATGTTTTACGAGGTCTTCCTCCAGGATTAATATTGAGTACAGTTCCTTTATCTTTATAAAGGTTTATCCATTTGGAAACCATTGATTTGCTTACTTTTAACAAATTTGCAATTTCAGCCTGTGATTTGCCTGCATTATAATGCGTTATAGCATTCAATTTAAATGCTTCACAATATTTTTTACGTTGCATTTTATTTTAATTTTAAATGCGAAATTTATTCGTTACACGCTTTTAAATGCATACTACATCACTTTTTCATAAGAAATCATCGAAAAAAATAAGAAGTTACCGTTATCTTAAAAAAAAAAACAAATTTATTGTACAAAAGCAAAAAGTTTCTTAGATTTTGCCCAATGAATTTTTGAGTAATTTTTGTTGTTGTACTAAAAGAACCGTTAGGTGAGAGATAATTACAAATTTTTTTTTTTTTTTTTTTTAATATTGTATGACACAGAAACTAAAAAAACTGCATTAAAACATTGAATTGAAATATGTTCGTTTAAACATAATTTGACTCAGAAGCTAATATTGGACAACGTTTCTTAGGTTTTGCCCAATACTGTATACATAAAAATTGTGTAAAAAATGTATAGTAATTCATAAAATGAGAACGGCTAGGCCGATTTCTGTAAAATTTTTTGTCAGTTATTCGTATTTTCGAGGAGAAGATCTTTACGGAAGAAAATTCCCTTCGGAAAAGTCGAAAAATTTGAAAAATTGAAAATCCAGTTTTTGTACGAAATTTTGCGCGAAATTATTCCTTAATGGCTTTCCAAACGAAAAAATAGAAAGTTCTTGGTGTAAAACATGGAAAATTGCAGAAAATTAGAAAAATCGAAAATTGAACATTTTATGAAATTTTATTCATCGGGCCTCCTTTTTATCACAATATTTGATGATAATTGATAATTGTGTTGTATTATTACTCTAAAGTTTGCCTAAAGGCTTAAAATTGAGGCGAGACGAAGTTCTGTGATATTAGCTGTAAGACTGACAATAAATTCTGTGTTTGTGTTGTATAAAGTTTTTTTTTAATTATTTTATTTATTTATTTATTAATATTCGGTGTTGTGAAAGTCCAGTTTTTTAATATTTAATATAAAATTCTTTTTATGTAATCAAGGCAGATTTATTTTACTAGTTGGAAATGTCAAAAGTTTTTATATTTTCCTTTGTTTGTTTACGAATTTCAAAAAACACTAACAACAAGCGTTTGCGAGACAAAGCAAGCATGTTTATGGAGAGCAATTATCTTTTATTTCTCTTTGTGTTTTTGACGTTTCCAACAAACAAAACAACAATAAAAAGGCATGTTGTTTTTGTAAATGTTGTATTTGTTATATTATCGCTACTACCTAGTAAAATAAATCTGCCTTGTATGTAATATTAATAAAGTAAACATTTTTAATAAAGATCCCCTAATGAAGTTTGAAAAAATAAAGGCTGGTTCACCGGCAAAAATTTTGTTCCGAAACATTTTTTTTTATATGTAGTTTCTCTCTCTCTCAAAAAATAAAATGTCAAACTACATATAAAAAAAATGTTTCGGAACAAAATTTTTGCCGGTGAACCAGCCTTAAACGAAACGTTGGGAAAATACATAAAAATGCTTTGATTTTTATTAATATTTGGAAACAGATAACTGACTAAAATAGCCCAAAGAGATTAGCAAAAATCTCAAAATTATAAGAACTGTCCCTTTTACGTTTCAGCGTTCGGCCACATACTTGAAATTACATTAACTATTGGGCCACCCTTTAACTTCCAAATCTAAATTTTACATTTGTTGTTACAGCGGACTTAGCAATAGGGGTTCGTTGTAAATTTTAAGCGCCTCTCAACAACTGTTAAAAAGTATGGCCATATACATCAAATTAAATGAACTTTTGGTGCACCCTTTACTTTATAATATTAATACTTGTTACCATAACGGCCATAGCAATCGACATTCTGTCCAATTTGCAAGCATTAGTCTATAACGGTTGAAAAGATAGGCCAATATAAGTAAATTTACACAAATTATGGGGACACCCTTTAATTTTTAGATTTATTTGGTATAACTTTTTTTATTGGGAGCTACAGTGATACGCAGTCATTTTAAATTTTACAGAAGTGCAATTTACAGTTCATAATACACGTAAAAAATATGTATGTTGTTTGGGGACACCCTTTTAATTTAAAAATTATGAACTGTTTTTAAAACGGGACCAATCTGTAAGCATAATCTATCATATTACCAAAAATTTTCAAAATCAGTGCAGAAATGTCTGTGTTCTGCAGGCACAAACATAAAAATTAAATTTAAACTTGAGCTCTTATACTTTATTTTTTATATTTTAAAATGCATAACTTAATGATTAAAAAAAACTTCTAAATTAAACAAATCGTTAACAGACTTAAAATTGAAGTTTGAATTCTCAGTGTGCAAACAAAAAGTTATACTCACCAACATTGCACATGGCAATGCTGAAAACTTCGTTAAATTCCTAAAAGTTACAACACTGTTGATTTCGGCTACTTTTGTTATGAGGAAAAATCGATAACCATACGCTTAGTGTTGCAAAGTATTCTGTTGTCTGCTAATGTTCTTGTACAAAAAACACCAGCAAAATACCATAAATGTCAAAAACATATGTTCTAAAACAAATGCTGACACATCGTCCCTATTTTAAGCTGCCATCATTTTCTGTGAAAATTCATTTGCGTTAATCGTTTATTTGTGGAAATAACTAAGAAATATTTATGATAGACTAAAAGCGACGGTATATTTTTAATTCAACACTGTACTTTTTGCAAAAGTGAAATAACAACTGAGAAGAAAAAACACAAAACTTAAAAAAGAAAAGCAGCAATTATGAAATTGACTATCAAAACACTCGACCAGAAGACCTTTTATGTTGAGTTTGATGACTCCAAAACAGTGTGGGATCTAAAAGCACATTTGCAGAAAATGCCAGAAGTCGCTGTGAAACCGGAACAACAGCAATTGATTTATGCAGGACGTGTGCTAGACAACGAAAATGTTTTGAAAACGTATAGTATCGATGAGAGGAAGTTTTTAGTGGTTATGGCTAAAAAAATAGCAACAGCCACTACGGTCACACCTGCACCAGCTGGGACACCACAACCAGTAGCAAAAACTGCAGAACCGAATGTAGCTAAAACTACAACTACCACCAGCTCGAAACCAAGTGAACAGGGTACAGCGTCAGCAACTACTGCATCACAACCAAAGACTGAAGAAAAGCCCCAAGAGCAGCAAAAGGAAACAACCACTGCAACTGCTGTTAGTACTGCCTCCACAACCGACAGTAGACCACCCCAGCAGCCACAAGGAATCGGCAATGTTTTGGATGTGTTGGATATTTCGCCCACAGCAGCTGCTAACGAAGATATGGTACGTGAAATAATGAGCATGGGCTATCCAGAATCTGAGGTTCGACGCGCTTTATTGGCTAGCTTTAACAATCCAGATCGAGCTATTGAATATCTGATTGAAGGTATACCAGATATACCAGATATGATAGGTATTCAACAACCAACCGCACAGCCGGCTGCTGCTGCACCAGCACCTGGAGCACCCACAGCGGGTTCAAACCCCCTTAACTTTTTACGTGAAGATCCACGTTTTAACCAAATGCGTCGAGTTATTCGCCAACGTCCAGAATTGCTAAGCAGTGTTTTAGCTCGCATTGAGGAAACTAACCCCGCATTATTGGCAGTCATACGTGAACACCAAGATGAATTTGTTGCCATGATCAATGAAGAAGCTGGCGTAGAAGCTACAGAAGGAGGCGGTTCGGATACCAGGGAAGATGTTGTGGAAATTGTACTAACTGAGAACGAAAGACAAGCTGTGGATCGTCTAGTGGCCTTAGGTTTTCCCCGGGAAATTGTTTTGCAGGCCTACATAGCCTGCGAAAAAAATGAAGAACAGACCGCAGACTTTTTATGTCGACACATGGAAGATTAAAGCGTTATTAGGTCACAGAAGAGATATACAGCGGAATATACTAATACATAAAAAAATTAAAACAACAATGAGTACACAGAAAAAAATTGTTTGTTAACTTTATAAAATATTCTAACTCATGTAAGAATATAATCTATTATACATATATAATATTGAAGATTTAATTTAACATCAAACTCATGAATAAATTCGTATTAATTCTTTAAATGAAATCAATATTTCAATTGGATTTTTATTATTTTGCCCATTTTAGGTTAGTTGCTTACAAAAAAAAAAAACTTTGTTTTCAATAATAAATAAATGTGAGAGACTTACCTTTGTAATGCCTGCTATATCTTCGTACCCTAAACTATATTGTGTTGCTATTTGATATGATAGTTGTTGTTGCTGGTGATACTCGTTAACATAATCGTTGTAAAGTTGTGGTAGAGGCGGTGGAAACTGCGTTTGATTAACAATCGTTTGCGGTGCAGGATCATACATTACCGGCGTTGGTGGTTTTTTAACTTTAGGCTTTCTGCCCCTAGGTTTACCGCGCTTCTTAGGCGGATTTAAAAGCCTTGAAGCATTTACGAATGTATTTACAAATAAGTCTGGCATTTTCTGATTTGGATTAATTCTAAATACCGAACAAAATTAACAATTAACTAAAAATAGAAAAAAAAGGAGTTTATAAGTCAAAGTATCTAAAAAATAATTATGTATATATACGTCTAGCTAGCAATTTTTTAAAGCTTGTACAATATTTTTACTTATTCTTCATAAAACAAAAGCTTCGTACGGCCAAATAACCTAATTTCCATAAAAAATTTATTTCTGAAGAATAATAAGAGAGCTCAAGTTTACAAAGGGCGGAAAAGAAATCGACTACATGTGAAGAGCCATAGTTGGTGTTTGATTAAAGTCGGGCTTAACGACCTGCTATAAGTACAATTATATGTATAATTTTAAACGATCCATTGTAATTCAATTGTACTTTGAATGAAAAATAAAATTTGGAAGTCTTGTAAACGTTTAGCAATTTTCATAATCAAGCTTACAAACATCCTAAAAATATACCAAAAGCAAAATTTTTCAAAACCCTCACGGACAAAAGATTTTGTTAGAAATATCCACTTTATTTAAAAAATAATAAATCGACAATCCGTTTTAAGAAATTTGGAAAATTATGCGTAATTTCTTTTAATAAAACACTGATAAATAAGGATTTCTGTGTTATTTATAAGTTTATTTAATATGATCTTTTTTAAAATTTGTTTTTCTAGTTTAGTAAAGTCATAAAGCAATCTTAGCTTTTAAAAGGCTTAACAATGTAATTCCTTTCGACAGCCATGCACTTTAAGCGCCGCCTCAATAAATATATAAAAACATTAAATTAGGTGCAAATTAGTTTCTTAGTCTCTTTTTGATTTCATCAGCCAAATTGGCCAATGGAATGTCTTCCTCTTTACGGCTGCTAACTTCACGCAGCTTGACGATGCCCTTTGCCAATTCAGAGTCACCAAATACAACGGCCAAAGGAATTTTTTCTTCTTCGCAGTGCTGAAGTTGTGCTAAAAGTTTGGGATTCAATTTATAAGAATGTTCAGCCTGCAAAGAAATTTTTAAAAATTTTCGATTCTTTAAAGAAAAGGGACAAACTATGGTCTCACCTTAACACCTTGGTTCCATAAATCATTCAAAATACTTAGACGCTTTTCGTGCAAACCTTTATGAGCCGAAGCAATATACACTTCTATATCATTTGTACGTTGCTTAACGCCAGATGCGGCTGCTTTGGCTTCTAGCAAAGAAAATATACGTTCCACTCCAATAGAAACACCTACACAGGGCACTTGTTTTCCTTTGGCATCAAACATACCTACCAAGTTGTCGTAACGACCACCTCCGGCTACAGATCCAACGGTACCCTGTTCTTCACTGGCACCATTAGCTTGAATTTTGGGTTCAGCCTTAAGTACACATTCATAAATTACGCCCGTATAATAATCCAAGCCACGTGCCAAACTAAGATCGAAACATATTTTGTTTGAAAGACCCATAATATTGCAATATTTAAGTAAAAGTTGCATGCCCTCTAGACCTTTGACGGCAGCACTAACACCTTTCAATTTAGGATCAGCCAAAAGTTTCTCAACCAAATCAGGACCACCGTTCAATTGAACATATTCGCCAATTTTATCAGCAACAGCCTCATCCAAACCTTTTTCATCGATCATTTCACGACGCACCTCAGACCAGGGAGACTGTTAATATTGATAAGATATTTTAACATATATATTTTTTAGTTTGTTTGTTGCTTCTTAAGTAATTACTTTATCCAGTTTGTCAACGGCAGAACAAATTGAACGGAATTTATCCGCTGGTACGCCACAGGCTTCAAACATGCCATCCAATAATTGTCTATGATTTAACTTTATGACATAATCTCCTATGTCAAGAGTATCCAATATTTCAGCAACAATTTTGACACACTCAGCATCGGGTAACATGGGATCATAACAACCGGCGATATCAAAATCCTGAAAAGTCATATAAAACGAATTTTATTTGATTAGAGTTAAAATGCTGGCTTTAAACATTAAATAACAAATATTTCATTCATTTTTAATAAAAATATTTACTAAGGCTTTTTACACTATCTAAGTTATCTAGCCTGATGATTTTTGCTGGGCAAAAACTAAGATAGTGTAAAGCTGGTTATTAGGATTAGAAGATAAATTAAAAAATATTTAAAATTTCTTACTTACACATTGATAAAACTCTCTATAACGCCCACGTGTCATAGCTGGATTATCTCGGCGATAAACCTTGGCAATGTGATAACGTTTAATATTTGATATCTTATTCATGGCTAAATATCTGGCCAAAGGAACAGTTAGGTCATAACGAAGCGAAAGTATTTCACCACCTTGATCTTTGAGATCATAAATCAACTTGGAATCTTCACCATACTTGCCAGTTAAAACGTCCTAAAGTAACAAAGAACAGAAAGAAGATATCAATAAAAAGTCGTTCATAAATTAAAAAAGAAAATAATTACTTTAAGTTCAAATACTGGAGTGTCAATGGCTTCGCCACCATGTTTCTTAAATACAGCGATAATTTTTTCCAAGACGTTTTGCCGCAACATCATCTGTTGGGGAGCATAATCTCGCGTACCCTTTGGTGTCTTTAAGATAAACTTTTGATTTTGTTGTGGCTCATCGCCTAACTTGGCTTTAAGCGCCAATAAACGAGCCACTTCTTCATCGATCTAAAAATGAAATTTGAAAAAGAAATACATCTTTTTATTTAAAAAAATCTTAAGCGAAGATCGTTTTAATTAAATTATTTTAATGCTAACCTTGTCCAATTCCAGTAGCCGATGTTTCATGATACCACTAACACCATTACCAACTCCATCATCAGTATCATTATTATTGTTTTGAGATCTTAAATCAACTTTGGAGGAAAACGAGCGACAGTTCATTTGAAAATTAAAAACTATTCTAAAATTTTTAACACGCATTGTAGTTTTAAAAAATGGCCGTAACATGCTGTTTATTGTTATTTGTATTACTTAATTTTTATTTTTTAATAAAATTCGTATTGCTTGTGGCAGTTTTTATATCTTTTTTTTCTCGTTGTTTAAGACCTAAACGACAACAACAATAATGAAACTGAATTAGAAGTGGCTTGAATTTTTCTTAGGGTATTTAATTTTTTTTATGGAATATTAGTGGGAGATGTTTTTTTTTATTAATACTAGAACACAACACTATTGACAAATGCCATAAATTATAATAAAAAACTAATGCAACTGCTGCATACTTTTTTTTGTTTAAAAAATGCAAGTTGATGTTAGTAACCACGTAATAATGTATGTATGGATTTGCGTTGAGTGTTTCTAAGTTTTAAAAATCTAAAAAGCTTAATTAAATATGAATATTTACATTAACAAAAAACATTTTATATAATTCGGTAAGGTTAGAAATTAAAGTGCTTGCTAATCTAGACACCGCTACCCAGAGACTAAATGATACGTTGTGAATCTTTTTTATCTTTATTAAGGGTTCCTTTAAAGAAGATAAGCTTTTACATATTTATTTATTATTATATACATTTATTTATACCATAATCAACAACCATCCAAAATCGCCTAAATCTTGTGATCCTCAGTCTCCCCAGTATCTTCTAATCCTCGCCCATTTCGCAAAGATCTGCAGTGACGTTCTCTCCAGTAATTATAACTATTAAAACCCTAAGACTTTTTCTTGCTAACTCTTACTCTACAAGCATATCTAAAACAACTTTCGAGGGTTCCTTTAAATTTATATAAATACATTTTGAGTAAGTTAAACGTGAGTTTCCGAATAATGGGAGAAATGTTTAAAGAAACAGCTAATTGTAAAAATGCTGCCCATTGAAGAATATTTTCTTTTACATAAATACTTTTTACTTGCTTACAAAAAATATTTCATATGAAGATTTTCAAAGGCGTGTTTTTCTACACGAGAAGTAACTATCAGCATATAATGGCTATAACATTCTTTGGAAAGGAATAGTCTTATTTTAACATTGCGTCTACACCTGAGATAATATCTAATGTATTAAAAACGTCAAATTCAATACCAAAGAGCATTTTATTACGTAAAGACGTCAAATACTAATTTAAACAACAAGTAAAACTATAAGATTTGATATTTTTTGTCAAGATCTTGAGTTTTAAAAAATTTAATTAATATATTATATCCATATCCAAACCATCCCAAGGACCGGATAAACGAGTTTATCCTAGCAACATCGCAGACCGACAAGTCCGCAAGACCATGCAGTCTCGGACTGCCGAAAATGGCCGCTTTATTCCCAGAAAGTGCTGGACAATGGCAGAGTAGATGCTCCACCGTTTCCTCCTCCTACTCATCCTGACAGCTTCTACACTAGTCATGATGCGGAAGATTCAGTCTCCTAGCAAGGGTACTAATGACACAGTGCCCTGTCAGCACAGCCACCAGTGTACCCAGCTTCCCTCGAGGAAACCTCAATAGATTCGCGGATCTCTCACTATCATACTGAGGCCACAATGTACTCGAGACCGTGCAGGTGACCTCTTCAGACCAACTAGACTGCGCGGCCCTTAAGAGTTCCTGCTGATATAAAGCCCTACAGCAGCTTAACGGGACTCCCACCAGTGGATCTATCTCAGTACAGATCCGGATATCCTCTCCGTATATCCTGTGGTACCTCATCCAGCAAACCGCCATTCAAATGGATGAGATCTCAGCCTGAATCACGCTACATTGACCCTGTAGCCCAAACTTCTTCCTGATCCGAAATCTAGGAATGAAGACGCCCCCCGACCCCCTTGTCCGACTTTGACCCGTCAGTATAGACATCTAGCACATCTCTACGAAGCATACTCGACGTGCCCGACGTTGATACCACGAAACGATATATTAAAACTACTTAATTATTAGCAATGAAATTAATAAAAAAAAAATTAAAATGCGCTGCAACAGAAACAGAAAAGTATTGGCGAAGTTTTTTACACCATCTGCCAAATATTTAACACTTGTGTAAGATGGATAATAACTTTAATAAAAGCGACCCCATAATCATAATTGAGATTAGCTGCTATAAAAGGACTTTTAGACATGAAGCATAAACTGTGATTTATTTCAACAAAGGTTGAAGTTTTATTTTTTTAGTGAATTGTTAGAAATTTCACAAAAAAATCTTAATTTCAACACTTTTAAAAAATTCCCAATAACGAACAAAAATTCACCAAAAACATCATGCAAAACCAAAATTTCAACACAGTGTTGCAATTCCTAAAAAAATTTGTTTCTCAAAAATGAAGAATTCATTTGCAATTTGTAAACACAATAAAAGTAACGGTTTTCCAAATAAATAGAAAATTTACAAAAATCCTGATCTCAAATTTACGAATAAATCCATTGGAATCATTAAGCTCAATGAATAATATACCTTTTGATATTTCACTAAAAAAAAGATTGAAACGAGAAAAATAAACATGTATTTATTTTACCAAAAATTGGAATAGGTATTTGACAAGAAACTGAAATTTCGGCTTTGCCGAATCTAATACACAGTTTACCATCTATGTAAATCTTGTTTATTAAAGTAACTTTAACCAAAAAAGCAAATATTGGGGTCACAGAGAATCAAAAAATAAGAGAAATGTTGGTACTGCATATATATAATTTTACATACAAATGCCATCGGCTCTTAATGGGTTAAGCATTTTTTTAAATATTAGTATTTCCTTAAAGATATCTTCAAAAGCTCTAAAATGATACCAATATTGATGTTTTAAAAAACAAAAAAACTTCAGAGCCCCGTAACTCGGAAAATATGGGGGAGCACCAATTTTTCAGTTGATGTTTTTTTCTTATTTTTTGATTCTCGATTTATTTTTATGATTATTGTTACAGAAAGTGCTGGACAATGGCAGAGTAGATGCTCCACCGTTTACTCCTCCTACCCATCCTGACAGCTTCTACACTAGTCATGATGCGGAAGATTCAGTCTCCTAGCAAGGGTACTAATGACACAGTGCCCTGTCAGCACAGCCACCAGTGTACCCAGCTTCCCTCGAGGAAACCTCAATAGATTCGCGGATCTCTCACTATCATACTGAGGCCACAATGTACTCGAGACCGTGCAGGTGACCTCTTCAGACCAACTAGACTGCGCGGCCCTTAAGAGTTCCTGCTGATATAAAGCCCTACAGCAGCTTAACGGGACTCCCACCAGTGGATCTATCTCAGTACAGATCCGGATATCCTCTCCGTATATCCTGTGGTACCTCATCCAGCAAACCGCCATTCAAATGGATGAGATCTCAGCCTGAATCACGCTACATTGACCCTGTAGCCCAAACTTCATCCTGATCCGAAATCTAGGAATGAAGACGCCCCCCGACCCCCTTGTCCGACTTTGACCCGTCAGTATAGACATCTAGCACATCTCTACGAAGCATACTCGACGTGCCCGACGTTGATACCACGAAACGATATATTAAAACTACTTAATTATTAGCAATGAAATTAATAAAAAAAAAATTAAAATGCGCTGCAACAGAAACAGAAAAGTATTGGCGAAGTTTTTTACACCATCTGCCAAATATTTAACACTTGTGTAAGATGGATAATAACTTTAATAAAAGCGACCCCATAATCATAATTGAGATTAGCTGCTATAAAAGGACTTTTAGACATGAAGCATAAACTGTGATTTATTTCAACAAAGGTTGAAGTTTTATTTTTTTAGTGAATTGTTAGAAATTTCACAAAAAAATCTTAATTTCAACACTTTTAAAAAATTCCCAATAACGAACACAAATTCACCAAAAACATCATGCAAAACCAAAATTTCAACACAGTGTTGCAATTCCTAAAAAAAATTTGTTTCTCAAAAATGAAGAATTCATTTGCAATTTGTAAACACAATAAAAGTAACGGTTTTCCAAATAAATAGAAAATTTACAAAAATCCTGACCTCAAATTTACGAATAAATCCATTGGAATCATTAAGCTCAATGAATAATATACCTTTTGATATTTCACTAAAAAAAAGATTGAAACGAGAAAAATAAACATGTATTTATTTTACCAAAAATTGGAATAGGTATTTGACAAGAAACTGAAATTTCGGCTTTGCCGAATCTAATACACAGTTTACCATCTATGTAAATCTTGTTTATTAAAGTAACTTTAACCAAAAAAGCAAATATTGGGGTCACAGAGAATCAAAAAATAAGAGAAATGTTGGTACTGCATATATATAATTTTACATACAAATGCCATCGGCTCTTAATGGGTTAAGCATTTTTTTAAATATTAGTATTTCCTTAAAGATATCTTCAAAAGCTCTAAAATGATACCAATATTGATGTTTTAAAAAACAAAAAAACTTCAGAGCCCCGTAACTCGGAAAATATGGGGGAGCACCAATTTTTCAGTTGATGTTTTTTTCTTATTTTTTGATTCTCGATTTATTTTTATGATTATTGTTACAAATGACATGAGAAATTTAGAGGTGGGCGTGATGTTTTGCCTGCTGCCTCGAAAGACATGGACCGATCATGCTGATTTCCGATAGCATCTCTTTCGCCACTATATTTGATCGATTGATATAATTATTATTATTATTTTAACACGGACGGACAGAATATATACTTTATGGGGTCGGAAATTGATATTGTAGAAATTACACACGGAATGACAAACTTATATATACATCCACATTTTGTGGCGAAGGGTATAAATATCCGAATCAAAGCGTATCAATACCAGGAATTCGCCATCGCGACCACCTAGTATTATTTCGCCATGATACGAATGTAATCAAAAATTCAAAATTTCACCACAGTTGTCAAATAATATGAAAGCACACACAGAAGTCTAGCTTATCAAAAATTAAATTTATGTAGTAATTGATAATAAAAAAATAAAATTCTTGTTTGAAAGAGAATTTAAAATGTGAATTGCAATATTTCTTTATTTTACCAAAGAATAAACCGTAATAAGAGCGAAGCAGTTATCTATTTGTAAAAATATTCATCCAAAACAAATCAGGAAAACTTCGCAGCAACTTTGTGTCACGAACAAAAAAAATCGTCAAATATCATAGCATTCCAAATGGGAATATATTCCGTGGTGAGGCATCATTATTGTATTTCTTTTTTTTTATTCTGGAATTATTGCTCGACGTAATAATACCAGCGTTGCACAAAGAGATTTGGGTGAACTAGTCCTTGTAAGAGCTACCGTAGAGTTAAATAACAATGGTTAATGTTGAGGCAATATTTCTTTAGATAGATATAGATAACGACCAAGATAGAAATAAGTAACGACCGATAAAATACACTGCCTGATGATTATTAATGAACTTTTAAGAGTGTTAGAGGATCGACAACAACCAAAAACAAGTAAGAGTGCTATATTCAGCCATGCCGAACTTAAATACCCTTCAACATCTATGCAAATCTAGTTTGGTGAAGTAACTCCAATCAAAAAAGCTGACTACAAATGTGGTTGCTTCGGGTTCAACACTTACGGCAGTCAAAAAATACAAAATATTTTTTTTCTGTTTAATGGTTTATATACATATTCAGATTAACATTAAGTTATGCAGCCTCCTTCGTCGGTACTTCTTCTTCACGGCATATTCGCCGGCGAAGAAAAATAATTAATAAAATGACTATAACTATCTCCTTTCACCACCTATCTATTTCTTATCTATCCCTTTCTTAAGGAATGTAGTACGGTTAATTGTAACTAAATAGGTTATGCCTGAAGTGCGACTTCTCTTAAAGAAATTTGGGGTGACAGAGAATTAAAAAATAAAAAAAAATTGGTGTGCATATACATTAGCATTTCCTTGAAGATCTCTTCAAAAGCCTTAAAATGATACCCATATTGATATTTCCACGTAACTCGAAAAATAGGTATATTTATTTCTTTTTTGGATTGCAGTTACTTTATTGTTCCAAAAGACATGAAAAAATTAGAGGTGCGCGTGGTGTTTTGCCTGCTGCTTTAAAGGTCATGGCCCGATCATGCTGATTTCCAAAGCACCTCTTTCGACACTATATCTGATCGATTGACATATTTATTTTCTATTTTATTTCATCTGTTTTTTGAGATTTCAACACTAACACGGACGGTCGACGGACATCACTCAATCGACTTCGCTGTGCATAAGAAGTCAGAATATATATACTTTGTGGAGTCGGAAATGGATATTGTAGAAATTTCCACTTTTTGTGGTGAAGGGTATAATAGCAATAACAGTTGATCGGGCAATTGTATAATGTGGAAATAGCGGTATTCAGCGTCAACAACAAACTTTAGTGTATTACCAAGGTACAATTATAAAAGCACCTTGTGTATGACTTAACAAAGCAAAAACACTACAAGTAATTCAAAACAGGTTTAGCATTGTTGTTGGCAGTTCAATCAAAAAAAAAGCAAAGAATAAAAAAACATTTCAAACAAAATGTAAAGTTTAAAATATTTACCTTGTAAGCGGATAATAAGTGTAAAGTAGTGCGAAACTACAAAAAAGAACTCGAAAAGAAAACTTTATAGACATTAATAATCCCTTTTAAACAATATGTTATTTAGGAATTGCATTATGTTGCGGATAATAAGGGTTTGAAAGTAGATATTTAGTCAAAACCTAAGAAGCTACACGATGTTGAAATCGTTAACCGATGTTGCAAATTTTTCCACTCAACTTTATGATACACACATTTTTCAAATCAAAATAACACACAATTGCACAAAAATATGCCTTATGTTGGTGAAAGGTGTAAGAGTTATTTGGTACTTATACTCGGTAAAACTTAACCACACCAACACTAGTGCACCACCCGCAAGAATAGTGATTTAATTTTTATTTAGAGCCTACACATATGATTGTATGTACAAAACAATACTTAAAATCTTGTTTGTTATTATATTCCTTAGATCCAAAACAAACCTTTTCCTTAGGTTCCTTGGCAGCTTTCAACTTTCGTACCAAATCACCTTGTATTTTAATTTCTTCCAAAATTTGTACACGCGATTCACTCATTCCTATAAACCAAATAGAAATACACACAATACAAAATTGTTTTCTTGTATATTACTCCTTTTGTTTTTCACACAAAACTTATTATGAATTCTTATTGTTATTTATAATTTATATTAAGTGGTTGTTTAAAAGTTTTATTTGATTTCTCAACACTTTCTACAAAAAGAAAAACTTCACACGCGGCGCACACACTAAAAGTATATAATTTTGACAGCTGTTAATAACACAAGAGTTGCCATATTTTAAATGATTAATCTCACCAAAGATGCAAATTTAGTTACTTAAGAAAGTGTAACGGTAAATATATTTGAAACGAGAATCTCTTGTCATTGATAACAAATTTGTTGATTTTTCAAGGCATCGACAAGACTTGTACTATTAGATATTTCAATTGCAAATATAATTAAAAGTTAATTTTCTATAAGTTAATATATTGTTACAATATATTGTTAATATATTGTTCTATTAATTGTAAACAAACAAAAAAATAGCTCAAGCTTGTAATGCTAAATAGACTGTATAATTAGGAATTCTATATTGCAAGGAATTATTTTATTACAAAATATATTTATGCGTAGTTTTTAAACTAAATTTTAACTATATAACATTTCAATATATAAAATTAAAGTTTTTTATAAATAATTTAAAAAAGCATTGGCCAATATAAAACTGCAACTAATAAAACAAAAGACATTTATAAATAAAGAAGTCAATTCAATCGCCGCTTTTTCATCATCATTTTCCGCTTTTTCTCCATAGCTTCAAGCTTCATATCTTCCAAATCTTCCTTTATACCTAAAAAAAAATACAAAATATAAATGAGAAGTTATCGTATTTGTTTTCAAGCAGCCTTCTTTCAAGTATTACCTATTTTTTTACTTATGTACTCCTCTCTCTGAACCTGAGCATAATTTGATTCCATTTCTCGATCATCGAAATCTTCATCCCGATATCTTATAAAAGATTATATGTGTATTTAAGATAGCTACAAATTTGATATAAAACTTACTTGGATTTATCATAGCCGAAAATGGCTTTAATGTGAGAAGAATAGTCCTCTTCCTCTTCGCCATCATCAATGAAATCATCTAATTCGGAATCATATTCTGAATCGTCGTCATCCAAAATTCGACCTAAAATGAAGGGAATTTGAAAACTTTATTAAATCCGTTTAAAATGTAGTTGTTACCCATATGATTGATTACTCACGTTTAGAAGCAACAGATTTTTTACCATCACCATATTTGCTGGAAGGGAGCCCCGAACTTCTACGCACATTTTGTGGTTGAGACTGTCTAGCTTTTTGCACATCCCGGGGTGGAAATTCTCTAGATTTAACTGAATTAATATCACGCGGTGGAAATTCTCTTGTGGGACCATTGTAAGGTTGTTTACTTAAGCTGCTACCACTATAGGCAGTTTTAATAGATGATGTGCTGTTAGCACTGCTACTTACTGACGATTTATTGGTAGATGAAGAGGCACCTAATTTATTATTAGATTTGACACTTGGCGATTGTGTAGTTTTGTTATTTGACGAAGACAAAATGGGTGTTACGGGTTTTGCGAAATTGGCAGAGGAATTATTTAAGGGCTTTTTATCCAACGAACTGGATGACTTTTTGTCTGAGAATGTCGACGAACTAGCTGCTTTACTACTACTACTATTATTAGCACAATTTTTTAGTTTTGGTATTCTGCCATTAGGTTCCATGCGTTGTGTTGTTAAAGAACTATTTAAAGCTGCCTTTTCCTTCTCTGGCCTTTTGCCCTTAGAGTGCTCTTCATTACGCTCTCTTTCTCTACGTTCTCGAGCTTCCCGGGCTCTTTGGCGTTCTTCCATTTCTTGTTTCTCTTTCATTGTCATTAATCTTTCTGGCTCTTTTTTCTTCTTGACTTCTACGGGTATATCCACAGGTTCATGTTGTTTTTTCTCTGCCAATTTCAGTAAAGCTTGGAAATCCATTAAAGGTGGTGGGGGTTTGCAATTTTTCAGTTTCTTTTTTTCGGCTTCACGTTTTTTACGTTCTTCTTCTTCTTGACGTTTCTCTACTTCTGGGTCGTATATTGGCTTTGATGATGACTGATATGCACGTGCAACATTTGTACCACTAGAACTTGAAGATGATTCTTTTACGTGACTTACTCGATGCCGTGTATGACTGTTTTTCTCTTCAATCTCACGCGTGATAGCAGCTTTTACCCGTTCCTTTGTACCTGATAGATCTTTAAGTGATTGCGGTCTACTGGGAGCAAAGCCTTTATCTTCCTTTACGTCTTTAACCTAAAATAAACATTAATTTTCTTTATTTTTTAAAACTTTTATAAATAAAATGTAGCACTTTTTTTTTATTTAAATAAAAGGCGAAGGCCTTGGTGAATGTTTTTTAATATCTTGACAGCAAGCAAGAGGATTTCCGGGCAAAGATTGGAAAATAAACATAAAAATTAAACAAAAATATATCCTAAAGTTTCATATGTTTGCCTCAAGAAAGAAGATAACGCTGCTGTGGGTAAAAAGATGTGTTATGAGAAATTAAGCAGCGTTTGCCCTTGCAAAAATGGATCAGCATAACTTTGGTATGGTGAGCGACATGATATGCGAATCTAACGATTCTACAATGCTTATATGGCAGATTGAAATTTCTTGCAGGCAGGCGCCAATGGTTATCATAGGATTCTATCTTAATTGCAGGACAATATAAGCCTAAGTTATTATGTGACTAAAAATATGTTAATTGAACACTATTAAACATAATATTAAAAATAATTTTTGAGAGTATTATTTCCTAAATTATTTCTTAAAGAACCTTTTAACTTGCCATCTAAAGATTGTGTCACATACCTTATCTATATATTTTTGATAAAACGAATTGGCCTCTGTGGATACATAGCCATAATCATCTTGGTCCGGCTGTTCAGGGCCTTGCATTGTAACGGCTGTATGTTCCGTGTTTACAGCATCCTCCAATACAGAACGATTTGCCGATTTTGTAACTTTTAACATTTTGCGAATTTTATTTTTAGACTTTTCATCTCTCATTGACAAAAGTTGATTAAGTTTTTCTTGCTGCTCTTGTTGCTTCCGTTTTTCTTCCTGTTCTTTCTTTTGCAAGAATTTTTGAATATTTTCCGACAATTTTTTCTCCTTAGACTCCTTTTTCGGTGGGGCGAATTTTGTACTATAATATTTCCCCTTTAAATATTAAAAGAAAAAGGTGTAAAGATAAACTAAATAAATTATATTCTTTTAACATATTGGTATATAAGTTCAATGGCTCTACCGAGTTGTAAAAATGTTTAAAGTAAAATTGTCATTGTTTTCACAGATATACTTACATCATTTTTGGAGTCTTCGCTGTTCTTTTTGGCCATATGCAGCAGAGTACCGAAATCCATTTTAACTTATTTTGCTTAAAGTTAAATAATATTGGAAAAAATATATTTGAGAAATTTAATTTGTCTGTTTAAATAAAATCTCTACGTTTTCTATATTCCTTCCTCAAAAAAGAATACGCACAGCCATATTGGAAAATTGATAAAAACTGAACTCAGCTGATAAACAGTGCTTGCAATTTAGCTATTTTACTGGGAATTTGCGCAGTTTTCAAACAAATCTAGCGGGTTAAATTGTGCAACCCTTGGCGTTTTTAGCTATAATCGAATATTTAGTTATAAACGAATATTTATACAAGGTGGCGCAAAAGTAATCCACTATCAGAATTTGCTATAAATTTTGCGATTGTCAGTTCTGTTATGACATTTGTATAGTAAACACATGCACGTTAATAAACAATGTTACGCTACACTGCTCCAGAACGAGGAATATTGGTGACTATTTAATCACCACCAACAGGAAGATGATTTTTCATCCAAAATAATCATGAGTGATGAGGCCCATTTCCATCTTAGCGGGTACGTAAATAAACAAAATTTACGCTTCTGGGGCACTGAAAATCCGCGTGTAACCCACGAAGAGCCATTACACCCGCTGAAAGTCACTGAATGGTGTGCTGTTTTCGCTGGAGGAGTCATCGGACCTTTTTTCTTCGAAGACGTCGCGGGCCAAACGGTTACTGTGAATGGTGAGCGCTACAGAGCAATGATCAACGAGTTTCTTTTGCCGCAACTTAATGAATTGGGGTTGGAAAACATGTGGTTCCAACAGGACGGTGCTACGGCACACACTGCACGTGCCACAACCGAAATGCTGAAGGATGCATTTCCCGGGCGCCTAATCTCCCATTTTGGAAATTTGCACTGGCCAGCAAGATCGCCTGATTTGACTGCCGCAGACTTCTTTTTGTGGGACTTTTTGAAGTCGTGGGTTTATGTCAACAAGCCTCAGACTCTTGCAGCCTTTAAAGAAAATATCCGTCAAGAATGTAAGGACCTATCACGGAATTGTTAGCCAAAGTGATGGAAAATGCCATAAAAAGGGCTCAAATGACAATCAACTGCGGCGGCGGCCATTTACATGACATCATATTCTCGACTTGAAGGTTATTTTTGCGCCACCTTTTACCATTTACCACAAAGAGTGGAAAAAGAGAATAACTAAGATCGTATTTCTGTTTGTAATATCTACAGTATCCATTTTTGACCCCATAAAATGCATATATTCTTAGTTCTTATGCAAAGCGAAGTCGATTAAGCGATTTCCATCTGTCCGTGCGTGCTTGTGTTGAAATCAAGCTTAAAAGAATAGCTAGAGAAGATTTAAATATGCAAATCGATCAGACATGTCGAAAGAAGTGCTATTGGAAATCAGCATGATCGGTCTATATCCTTCGAGGCAGCGGGCAAAACACTACGCCTGCCTCTAATTTTTCCACTCCGTTCAAAAAATAATTAAATATATCGGGCGATGGAGAATTAAAAATAAGAAAAAAAAACATCATGTGAAAAAATTTGAGCTGGCCCATATTTTGCGAGTTACGGGGATTTGAACATTTCAAATTTTTTAAAATATCAATATGGGTATCATTTAAAAGCTTTTGAAGAGATGCTTAAGGAAATACTGAAATTGTTTAAATATGCTTAATTAAGAGCTGTTGACATTTTTATGTAAAATGATATATATGTACTACTTATTTTTTTTGAATAATTTAGCACTCTTACTTGTTAGGTTCTAAGTTTACATTTTTCCTATGAGTATCGAGGTGCGTTTCATATTTTTTTTTATAAACTTCAGCGTATTTAGTTCTAGTCTTAATTGATTATTAAGTCATTTCATATTGGCGAGCACTTTAAGATTGGCCGTATTACCTAGTTTTGTAATTTTCTAAGTCTTTCTAAATGTGGGTTGATGCTTGTAGAGCCGAACTCAAATTGTGCTCTATTTACTAACCGTTTTAATGTGCAACTTTTTATTACTCCCTTTCAGTGCAAGAATTTTAAAATAATGATAAATAGAGGAAAAATTATATATGGCAACATTTTTTTAAATTACTTACATCTCCGTTTAGGTCATTTCACTTGTTCGCATGTATTTGTTGAATTTACTATTTGACTTAAAAACTGTAGAATAAGGTCAAATATGAGTTTCTGTTACATTTTACCCTTTTATAAGTTATTTATTATACCAACAGTCCCTGATCATTTCCCTTCTTATGATATTAATTTTAGTTGAATACCAATTATACGATAAAAGAAGAATATATCAATGTCGGTAACCTTTTCTTTAAATCACGCCTAAATACTTTTTAAGCTACACTGCTCCAGAACGAGGAATATTGGTGACTATTTAATCACCACCAACAGGAAGATGATTTTTCATCCAAAATAATCATGAGTGATGAGGCCCATTTCCATCTTAGCGGGTACGTAAATAAACAAAATTTACGCTTCTGGGGCACTGAAAATCCGCGTGTAACCCACGAAGAGCCATTACACCCGCTGAAAGTCAGTGAATGGTGTGCTGTTTTCGCTGGAGGAGTCATCGGACCTTTTTTCTTCGAAGACGTCGCGGGCCAAACGGTTACTGTGAATGGTGAGCGCTACAGAGCAATGATCAACGAGTTTCTTTTGCCGCAACTTAATGAATTGGGGTTGGAAAACATGTGGTTCCAACAGGACGGTGCTACGGCACACACTGCACGTGCCACAACCGAAATGCTGAAGGATGCATTTCCCGGGCGCCTAATCTCCCATTTTGGAAATTTGCACTGGCCAGCAAGATCGCCTGATTTGACTGCCGCAGACTTCTTTTTGTGGGACTTTTTGAAGTCGTGGGTTTATGTCAACAAGCCTCAGACTCTTGCAGCCTTTAAAGAAAATATCCGTCAAGAATGTAAGGACCTATCACGGAATTGTTAGCCAAAGTGATGGAAAATGCCATAAAAAGGGCTCAAATGACAATCAACTGCGGCGGCGGCCATTTACATGACATCATATTCTCGACTTGAAGGTTATTTTTGCGCCACCTTTTACCATTTACCACAAAGAGTGGAAAAAGAGAATAACTAAGATCGTATTTCTGTTTGTAATATCTACAGTATCCATTTTTGACCCCATAAAATGCATATATTCTTAGTTCTTATGCAAAGCGAAGTCGATTAAGCGATTTCCATCTGTCCGTGCGTGCTTGTGTTGAAATCAAGCTTAAAAGAATAGCTAGAGAAGATTTAAATATGCAAATCGATCAGACATGTCGAAAGAAGTGCTATTGGAAATCAGCATGATCGGTCTATATCCTTCGAGGCAGCGGGCAAAACACTACGCCTGCCTCTAATTTTTCCACTCCGTTCAAAAAATAATTAAATATATCGGGCGATGGAGAATTAAAAATAAGAAAAAAAAACATCATGTGAAAAAATTTGAGCTGGCCCATATTTTGCGAGTTACGGGGATTTGAACATTTCAAATTTTTTAAAATATCAATATGGGTATCATTTAAAAGCTTTTGAAGAGATGCTTAAGGAAATACTGAAATTGTTTAAATATGCTTAATTAAGAGCTGTTGACATTTTTATGTAAAATGATATATATGTACTACTTATTTTTTTTGAATAATTTAGCACTCTTACTTGTTAGGTTCTAAGTTTACATTTTTCCTATGAGTATCGAGGTGCGTTTCATATTTTTTTTTATAAACTTCAGCGTATTTAGTTCTAGTCTTAATTGATTATTAAGTCATTTCATATTGGCGAGCACTTTAAGATTGGCCGTATTACCTAGTTTTGTAATTTTCTAAGTCTTTCTAAATGTGGGTTGATGCTTGTAGAGCCGAACTCAAATTGTGCTCTATTTACTAACCGTTTTAATGTGCAACTTTTTATTACTCCCTTTCAGTGCAAGAATTTTAAAATAATGATAAATAGAGGAAAAATTATATATGGCAACATTTTTTTAAATTACTTACATCTCCGTTTAGGTCATTTCACTTGTTCGCATGTATTTGTTGAATTTACTATTTGACTTAAAAACTGTAGAATAAGGTCAAATATGAGTTTCTGTTACATTTTACCCTTTTATAAGTTATTTATTATACCAACAGTCCCTGATCATTTCCCTTCTTATGATATTAATTTTAGTTGAATACCAATTATACGATAAAAGAAGAATATATCAATGTCGGTAACCTTTTCTTTAAATCACGCCTAAATACTTTTTAAGCTAAAAAATTATTTCTACAAATGTACATCAATCGCTAAGATATGTATTTTTTTTATTGTTTTACTGTTCATAACAAAGTATATTGCCAATAGTAAAGCCTTTTCTTCTTATAAAAAAAGGATCGGAACCTTAGATTTTTTTCTGCTTTTATTTTTATCAAAACCGTTTGGGCTTACGCAAATATAAATTAATTGCCAACACTAGCAGTTTGTTTGGTGGAATTTTTTATTTGTTTGCATTCAGGTAGATTGACGAAATTTTATTGAAAAAAGGGGACAGTTGAAATTGATAAACTTTTTTACCCCATTCAAAGGGCGTTGCTTGAATTGTAATAGACAGCTTAAATATTCCTGTTTTAAAAAATAAATTGGAAAAATTTATTAATTTTAATTTGAGAATTATGGCTTTAAGACCACACACATCCAATGAGTCTGATTATGAGACTCTAATGCAGCGTTTGCACATAAGTGGCAGTAATGGTAATAGTAGTGTGGCAACTAGTTCAGCTTCACCAGCAGCTATAAATGATTCCAGACAAAGGATTCAAAGGCAACAGGCCCAACAACAGCAGCAAATAAATGAAGAGTTTAGGATGTATGAGCGCAACAATATAATTGCAGCTTCTAAATATGCCACACCTAAACAAATTGAACAATTACATTTGCAACAGCACCAACATTTGTCCCGTTTAAATGCGGAAATCCCAGTGAACGGTATAAATAGTAGCGCCAATGATAACTATGAGGTAACAACAGCGATAGGCCATTCACCGGTTTATGAAAACTTGGATTTTTATCAAAGCTCTTCTCCCGGTACATTAATACCCTCTACAAGACATCTTGATTCTATGAATAGACGAGCTCAACCACAATGTCCTGCATCAATGGGTCAACCAACACCCGTACAACGAGGTCACTATATGGTAATGCAAACCCAACTTCCATCGCATGCTAATGTTTTGTCAGGAAGTGGTCATATCTTAAGATATGCTCATACCCCAGTGCCTGACGTAGAGTCTGCACCCATTTATGAAAATATGCGTATCATTCCTAATTCCGGACAAAGAGCTCAACCCCAGGCTTCTCCAGCTACTGCATCTATATACCAACATCATAATATTGATGTTTTATCCTCGCTACAGCAACAAAATAATGTTGCTTCTAGTTCACTACAACAACAACAACAGCAAAAATCTCAATCTGAACATTCCAGTGATTTACATAGTAATAGCTCTAACTTGGACATACTTGCATCACCAATTCATCGTCGCAGTTCTTCTAACTTATCTTTGAGAAGTTCAGCTAGTTTTGGAGTTGGTGGCAACGGCATAACCGCTGTGGCCGAACCAAATTCCCCTACACAACGTTATCGTAATCTTTCACTACCCAGTCACATGACTAACACACCATTGTCGCCCTCAAAATCATACGCTAGTTCAGTGTCTAGTACTAATGATTACAAATTGCATCAGCACACTCCACTCAAAACCGTGGTACGTGATTTTACATAATAAATTAAAAAAGCGAAAAGTTGTACCAAAACTTTATTTCTTATCCTGAATATTGGTCATTTATTTTTTAGCACCATGCAGCCGGTATTAATGTGTCAGTCAATCCGAATTACATTGAAGAAATCAATAGCTCTGATTATGTTTGCATGACAGCCAACTTAAACAATACGTCCATGTTGAAACCGCAAAAACCACTGCCATCCTATTGCTCTGATAGTTCACAACAAAAATCCAGTCTAGCACATGCTATTGAGGCTCGTAGAATATCGCCAACTGGTTCGTCTAATAATAGTACATTATTTACACCAATACAACAACCCAACAACAGCAATAATGCGATAGGAAATAACAATGCTATTTCTCCAACACCATCACAAACAAGTAGCACAGGTGAATTTTAACTAAATGTATTTTCAGTTTTCAACGTTAAAAAATTTTGTTTTTAAATTAATTAACTTTTTTTGGCATTAAAAATGATAAAAATCTATTTTCTCTAGGAGGCTTAGCCAAAAACCTTTTGCCTTATAGTGTTACGCCACCACGTCCGGCTGGTCCATCTGAAGCCCAACGCAAAATTGAAGAATTAACACGACAGCTTGAAGAAGAAATCGAACAAAGCGAAGATCAGGGTGAATATTTTGGTAGGTTGTTAGTTAAGCTGATTTTAAGGATATAATATATCTAACTTCTGTTATCCTTTGAGGCATTTGTCATACTTGTGGTGAAAAGGTTAAAGGTGCCGGTCAAGCTTGTCAAGCCATGGGAAATTTATATCACACTAATTGTTTTATTTGCTGTTCCTGTGGACGTGCTTTACGAGGCAAGGCATTTTATAATGTTCATGGCCGAGTTTACTGCGAGGAAGATTATATGGTGGGTATATTCATATGGCACATGTTTTCTAGAAACCAAATACTAGTAAATTTTTCTTTATCAAAACGAATTCACATATTTTGTCATTTTCTAAACAGAATTTACATAATTTCATTAATTTAGAAATTAAGTGTTCAAACCTGTCCAGAATTAATAGAGTACGATGTTGTTTCTTCTAGTAAATATTTACAAAAGTGTAAAAAATGTAGCTCATTTTTCAAGGCAGTTCCTTATTTACTACTTATTTTTAAAACTTCAATAATAAATAATAAAATAGGTAGGAAATTTTTTTTTAGCTTTTTACCACTTACTACTTATTCAACATTGAATTACACTAGGATCTGATACAGTAACCTTTTCATTTACTAAGCTGGGACAATGACCCTAAGCAAAACTTACAATTTTCGAAAAGAAAGCTTATTTGAAATAATTTCTGATGCCAATTTATGATGAAGTGTATATAAGATTCGACATAGCCAATATACTCTTACTAGTTCCTAAACAATTTTGATTCATAAAAGTTTTAAAAACAGTTTGAAGTATTTTGAACCAAAAAAATATTTTGTTATATATAATTCTTTAAGTTTTACAACTTTTTTTTTTTATTTTTTAGTATTCGGGATTCCAACAGACTGCTGAAAAGTGTGCTATTTGTGGACATTTGATAATGGAAATGGTAAGTTGTTTAAACAAGCATAAGTGTTTAAAACGGCTGTGGCTTTATAATCATATAGTTTTGGCTACGGTCTTAAAATCCCGTACAACCAAATGCCTTTGTTTGTTTTGTTCTGGTTGTTGTTAAACAGGTATTTATTTTTGTTCTTTTATTTTACCAATCAAGTTTTTCTAATAACAACTAATAGATGAATTTAGAAGCAAGGTATGGCCCTGTAGTTTTAGCCTTTAGGATTTTTTAAAAAAAAAATAATATAAAATATTACCAAAAACTCTCTCTCTTGGTTCGGTAAGATCTGAATCAAAATGTTTCATCTCGTGGTCTAATGCAATTTATTGGTACAAATTTTTGAAGTTAAACATTTGAAACATTTCTGAAAATGGAACAAAAGTTTTACAACAAATTGTATCATTTTAAAAATGTGTATTAATTCTCATTACGGATTGGAGCAGCTCAGCTCGTGTTTCATTTTATTTCTTGTTCTGGTTTTCATTGAGAATTGCATGTCATAATTTTGAACTAATCAATACTAGAAAACTTGTATGCAACAAAAAAAATTGTTTAATTTGTATATAAATTGGCAAACACAAAACTTCGGGGTCGTTTTTCCTTTCTGTTTGTCAACCAATTTTGTTTAGAATTCCTCAATCCCCAAACTGAAATTTTCATCCTTATTTTGAAAATAAAATCCCCGATTTTGGAATAAATCCCAAAATAAGACAACCCTGCCCGAAAGAGCTTTTATTAGGAGAGAGAGTGAGAAAAAACATATTCCATAATTCTAAACAATCTACCAAAAAAAAGTAAGGGCTGTTCCGTGCAGACAGAAGAATTTTATTCTCTCAAAAGCTCTCTCTTCTACCCAAACTTGTAGTACGGGAACAGTTTTCGGTAACATTAGGATCCGGTGGGGTCCAAAAGTTGAGTACGGGAACCCATCTATCGTTACAACATATATTCCGGATATTTATAAGTAGGGGGCTTATCGATTTAGTGGAAAAAACCGAAAAGACGTCAGTCGTATACAGTGGATAAAGAAAGTAAAATTAAAGTTGATTATTGTTGTTTGTGCTTGAACTTTGATTTTTGTCTTTATTGTTTCGGCAAAAATCTTTGGTTCATTTAAAATATTTGTGAGAAGTTTCCTGAAGAGCTAAGTAAGCGGGACTGAAATGGCGATCGAGACGTGCTTTCACCTTCAATAATCAATATCGGTAATTTAAATAATTTATTCAGAAAAGTAGCACATTAATTTTAAAGTTTAATTTAATTCGGCACAAATATATAACTAGTTACTGATTATTTTTTTCGTTTGATATATTCTTCCTTAGATTTTACAAGCTATGGGAAAATCTTATCATCCTGGCTGCTTCCGTTGCTGTATTTGCAACGAATGTTTAGACGGTGTTCCCTTCACTGTCGATGTTGATCATAAAATTTATTGTGTTAATGATTATCATCGAATGTTTGCACCCAAATGCGCTAGCTGTGGCAAGGGTGAGTTATTTAAAGAGTGTCTTGTAAAAAGCATTAAATTAATAATTGTGTTGCCAGGTATAACACCCGTCGAAGGTACCGATGAAACGGTACGCGTTGTTTCGATGGATAAAGATTTTCACGTGGATTGTTATATTTGTGAAGATTGCGGAATGCAGTTAACCGATGAACCTGATAAACGTTGTTATCCACTTGATGGTCGTCTCTTGTGCCGTTCCTGTCATTTGCAACGTTTATCATTACAATCATCACCCCACGCTGGACATCAGGAGCCCGTATGCGCCTCTTATCAATATATGGGCTAAAAGTTTAGCCCATCTATTTGCAATAGATGTCGTTAATAAGTTAAAAAAAATTATTATACTCGTACTATATACAAGTAACATACGATATTCAAACCAGGATTAACTATGTAGCAGCTTAAATATACACATTTCTATAACCAGAATTTTTAGTATTACATGCATTTGAAATTGATACACATATAAGAGTTTAAATAATTATGCAGATGCTGCATAATGCATATCTCGGTTGCAATAAGAATATAGTGTTTGTACAACTAGTTCTCCAGTTTGTTTTAAGCTTTAAGTCTGTCTATATGACGCACACTATATGAGAAAACTTTGCATTTATATTAATGCATTTAAAATATAAAAGACACAATTAGTAATAAATCTGTTTTAATCACGTTATAATGTTTCGCATGTTTTATTTTAAAGCAAACTATAAAATTGCAGTCAATGTCAACTTATTTGATGATTGATGCAGTCAATTATTTTAATAAAAATCCAATAACTTTTGAAATTTTTGCGAAATACCACTGACTGATCTACAGACATAAAATTCGGTATGTATGTTCTCTATCAAATGTATAGATCCAAGACCCGATTTTTGGGAATTTATTCGATTAGAGATTAAATAAGTTTAAGCCGGGTAAAATCGGTAACGGTAATTTATATCTTTAAATCTGATTCGGCTATGCCGAACCTTATATACCCTTCACCATCTATGTAAATCTAGTTTATTTATTTATTTAAACAATTTGTAATAAAAAAGTCTAGAAAAACTTATTACATTAGAACAATACAGGATAATCTTAAAACTATTAGACAACAAGAATGAAGCTTAATTCAAACAGTAATTAATTCTATTAATACGTATTGATTTATTAGAATTGAAAGTAACTCCAATCAAAAAAGCAAATATTGGGGTGACAGAGAATTAAAAAATAAAAAAGTGTTGGCTCTTAATGGGTTAAGCATTTTTAAGAAAATTTTAATATTTCCTTAAAGATCTCCTCAAAAGCTTTAAAATAATACCCATATTGATATTTTAAAAATTTTTGAAAATTTCAGAGCTTTGTAACTCGGAAAATATAGGCGAGCACCAATTTTTTCATTTCATGAGATTTTTCTTATTTTTTCTCTATTGTCCCATATATTTACTTTTTTTTTATTGGAGTATTGCTCCAAATGACATAAACAAATTAGAGGTAGGCGTGGAGTTTTGCCTGCTGCGTCTAAGGATATGGGCCGATCATGCTGATTTCCAATAGCACGTCTTTCGACACTATCTGATCGATTGGCATATTTAATTTTTTTTTTTTTTGTGAAATTTCAACACTAACACGGATGGACAGACGGACATCGCTCAATCGACTTCCCTATACATAAGAAGCAGAATATCAGGCATGTTCTGACACTCGTATGTTTTTGAAATCGCATGTGATTTAAAAAACGCCAACTTTTGTTTTACATGTTCTGAAACTCACGCGTTTTGCTCTTTCTAACTTATGTTCGAAAAGAAAAACATATGATTTTACGTGGAAAACATAAATAAACAAAAGAAAACTACAACAAAATGCCTGCAGCTGCCTTGCTTAGCTACATTTTGTTACGATCTTTTTTTTTCCCACTGATGAGTTCCTCGGCTTGCTTCATTAACTCTCAGGAGGTCCCAACCCTGTCATCAGTTTTTCGACAGTAACACAAAAAAAAAAATAAGTACACAAAAAAAACTAATTACAGCACACCACACGCACGAAGCTAGAGATAGATGTTAATCTCCGACTATGCCCTCCCATCCTTATCATGGCAAGATCTCCTCCTAATTCATCACCATGACCCTGAATCCACCCGACCATTTCTTCCACTTACCTGTTCATCATTGCCATAACTATATTAATTTTAAGCCATCATTTTCTATATAAAAATTTCAATAGTAATTTATTAACACAGCAAAACTTAACTTAAACATAATTTGATTTTTAACACTATCTAGCAACACTTATCATAACTCTACTACAAATTAACAATAACGAACAAAAATTTTAAATTCTTTTACTTTTTTGTTGTTTTTTCTTTCTTATCTTTAAGTTTTATATCAAAATCTCAAAAAATGTATTTTTTTTCTTTCAGAATTTTATCTGATCGCTTTCTTGTTTTTTTTTCTTATCTTTCAGGCTCAAATTTCTTATCCTCAATATGGGGTTAACGCACTAATTTTGAGATCTAACATATGAAGGAGCTCCCTAAAAATGTCGCTAATCGCAAGATGCGAATAATAATAAATCACTCCTATATCTTTACTCCCGTATTTGAGCACTAAAACTATACAGTGTATCTTCTTCTTTTCTTTAACACCTTTTGAGATATGTATATGTATATGTTTACTAACGTTCTTTTAAATTAATTTTGTTTTAGTACATATATATAAACTTAAACAGAAAACACTCACGAGATGCACACAAGATTTCACTTTAACACAATAATAAATATTAAATTAATCTATCTTTAAAAAATAATAATAATAAATAAATAAAAAAATATTAATAATAAAACAATACAAAGGATATACACAATCAACACTGCTTTTAAATTTAGCTTGATAAAAATGGTTTTAGTTGATACAGTGACGGTTGAGTAAACTCTCAAAGAAAAACCGCGTACAGGACTTGGAATCTTGACTACGATAAATATTTTGTTTTTTGCTTTTAATTTTATTGATAGCATCGGTTTGTGATCACAAAAGGTAAGTTATCTCTTTTTAAATTTTTGATAAAACATACACGATTACCTGGCTATTTCGGGAAGGATGTAACCTCTTCAAGGACTGATGACCCTTTCCTTTTAGTGACAATAGCCAGGTATTTTTTTTCTTCTCTCTACCAAATTATGTTATCCTGGAACCCAGTTCCTTTTCTATTTTAGAGCTCAAATAGATTTTTCCTCTCCTATTTATTTATTAATTTTAGTCTTTTCAATACTTTTTTTTTTCTTTTTACTTTAGTAGAAAACTTTTATTTAAAAACACTGATCACTTAATCACTCAATTCAACACAAACTTTGTTTCTAATCCTGAGTTTGTTTATTTTCTGCCTTAAATACTTTTGCTTTCTGTTTACAAAACAATCTATATATGTATGTGTTAGTGGATTATATAATTATATAAAGTGAATATTTTCCCGCCTTAAGAGCTATTATTTACAGTGCAGTCACACGGCCAAGTTTTTGTTCAATTCTCTTTCAAGAAATTTACACATACTGCTTGTCAAAATTTACAAAAATTGAAAGCTGTGACGTAGGCTGCACGCAATTTCAAAGCAAGTTTTTAAGCAAGATGTCGTAAAGAAAACAAAAAAAATTTATTTGAAGGAAAAAACTTCAATCAGCTGTTCTCTTGAATGAAAATTTGAAAGACTCAATTGAACGAAAATTTGAAAGCAAATTCTCAGCAAGTTTTTAAAGTGAGAGTGTAGTGGTAAAAAAATGAGAGAAATTTAAAAAATTGAATGAAAACTTGATCGTCTGACAGTGCAGTCACACGGCCAAGTTTTTGTTTAATTCTCTTTCAAGAAATTTACACATACTGCTTGTCAAAATTTACAAAAATTGAAAGCTGTGACGTAGGCTGCACGCAATTTCAAAGCAAGTTTTTAAGCAAGATGTCGTAAAGAAAACAAAAAAAAATTTATTTGAAGGAAAAAACTTCAATCAGCTGTTCTCTTGAATGAAAATTTGAAAGACTCAATTGAACGAAAATTTGAAAGCAAATTCTCAGCAAGTTTTTAAAGTGAGAGTGTAGTGGTAAAAAAATGAGAGAAATTTAAAAAATTGAATGAAAACTTGATCGTCTGACACCCTAGTTACTGACATTTAGTAAAAAAAATCCCCGCGTATAAAAAACAAATATATGTACCAATTTTCCCGCCTAATTTCCCGCCGAACCTACTAATATTAAACTAAAGTATGTTTCAGCTCCCGCTTAGACAAATTTTACTATGTAAAATTTTTACCTAAAGAAAACAAACTAAGTTAAATTTGTAATACCGCCAACTTCTCCCTAATACTCAATCTTCTTTGTATCCCGGCCATTCCCATGCTTTTCCTTGCATCACTAAACTTCTTAATACCAGGATGTCAGAAAATCTCACAGCTAAAAATTTTCATTCTTAAATTCAAATTCAAAATTTATTATTTTAGCAGTTTTGAATGAAAAATACAACACTGTTCTATATTATATTCTGGCAATGCCATCCTACTTTTATTCAGCACACATATGGTTTATCTGTCATTTACACATGCGTACAAAATACACATTTTTATTTGCAGACGAGCATGTGCACATGTAAGTATTTTCACCCCTTTGGTATTTTAATTTCTTTTATTTTCAGAACTTCTTGACTACCATTGGAAGCTGATAACAACATTGCTGGTGGTAATAATAGCTATCGTTCCAATTTTCATTTTAAATAAGAACTAATGCATTCTTTTTTTCTTCTTTACAGCCACTACAAACATAACCATAGTTACCTATACCTACACCAAAACCAGAGAAAAACACTAGGGACAAGGGCAGGAGTAAGTGTCTCCACAAGCAAAGGCCCCTCCCTTGATATTACAGATTTTTATGCGGGATTCAAGGCATTTTATTATTTAGCCTTTTCCCAGCCATCTTATCTTCATACATACATACATATTGAATTTTTTTGTATACCATTGTATGCATGTACATACATATATACATACAGGCATGAAACACGCAGAATTTTTTTTACGCCAGAGTCGTCCATTACTAGGCTCAAACCTGAGGCTGTTTACATTCCCCGCAACAAAACTCCGGTCTCTCTGACTTGATCATAGGGAACGGTGTGCGGGTAAGGATTTTCAATTCACTACAAAATTCAACGTGGGGAACTCCCACACCCGGAGACGAGTCTCACTATTTAGCCGGGCAATATAAAAAGATTCATAATGTGCTTATACAAAATATATTGCGCAAAATTAGTTACGGGAAGTATAGTGGAATAAAGTTATGCCAAGAAAAATTACTTTGTTCCTATTTTTTCACAGGGTTGGCTACATTACGAGGCATGACAAAAAAAAAATGCATACGAATAATGAAACAGCGGCATACACATACGAGGGTAATTTTACAGTCGATTTAAGTTTACACCGATGAACAGTATGTATAATAAGCTACAATTAATTAGTAAATACGCGGGACAACTATGTCTAAGCTAACCTTAAAATAAAATTTTAGCAACTTTATTACAAATAAGCTTTACTAGCACTAACAATTATATTTCTGTGTTCCCATATAAACAAAAACACGTAAATTACTTTTTGCTATTGCCCCTTGACAGTCAGATATGTGGTGTTATTCATAGCTGTTAGACCTTGCCTACAACAATTTGAAGTTAATCACGATTCAGGGCATTAATACGTCACAAGATTCCTATTTCACTATATTGCACGTTATCTTTTATCATTTATAATCTCTACAACTAAAACATAATCAGGTACTTTGTCATATATTAGGACAACACAAACATTTAGAAAGTTATTTGATTTATGTGTTCTTATCCTAATATTGCACCTCATATAAATTCTATCACAGCATTCATTTAGTTTTCGTTATTGTTTATACTTTTATATCTTTTACGTGAAATATGCCCAAGGATTTCCCGTGTAAGTCTTCTAGCTCGTACATATTGTTTCCTATAGGTTTAACTATCCTGCACTTCACAAATTTCCTACAGAACTTGGCGTTTATATTTTTGCTAAAATCACTCAAAATAGTGTTTCTTCGGAAAACTTCTTGACCCGGCACAAATTTAATTTTTCTGGCCCTCTTATTGTATCGAGCAGCGCTCCTCTCATATGCTTTATGCATATTCATTTTAACCTTTTCTCTTATGAGCTCCAGCTTATCAGTGGAATTAATATTGGCAATTTCATGATCTGACAAAGACATTAGCTTACGAGCAAGTCTATAATCTGACCCATTTGTGAACATATGGAACCCAAAAAGGGCAAAGAAAGGGGTAAACTCAGTGGCTGAATGTACTGATGTTCGAAGGGCACACTCAATTTCGGGTAAATATAAATCCCAATTCCTATGGTCCTCATCTAGGTACGCTCTAATAGCTGCTAACACAGATTGGTTGACCCTTTCTGAAGCGTTCGATTGGGGAGAATACACAGCTGTTTTAATATGCTTTATACCAAATGCCTCTAACAATTCTTGAAAACTTTTGGACACGAATTGTGATCCGTTATCACTATGAATGATTTCTGGTACTCCAAATTTATAGAAGATTTCTTGTGTTAGAAATTTAATAACGTTTGTGGAAGTAGCTTCTTTCATAGACTTTAGAAATACGAATTTAGTGAAATGATCCATAACTATAAATATGTAACTATTGCCACTCTTAGATCTGGGATATTTTCCTAAGAAATCAACGTACAATTTCTGAAACGGTCTTTCGGTGACTACCTCTTGGCCTATTTCGGGCATTAATATTCGGTTTTCTGGCTTTGTTTCTTTGCATATTACACAATTTTTTACAAAATTTTTTATATGTACAGTCATTTTAGGCCAATAAAAAAATCTTTTCACTCTCTCTAAAGTTTTTGCTATCCCGCCATGAGCAGAGGTGTTAGACGCGTGACATTTTTCAATAATGGTATGAGTTAAATTGGTTGGTATCCAAAGTTTCCATTGGAACTGATCTTCAAGACTTGAGTCGCAACTGGTTCTCTTAAAAATTTTGCCATCAACTACTTTTAGATCTGGCAATCTCTCACTATTTGCTTGAATGTGGTTTATCAGCTCGGTATATTCTTCCGATTCAAACTCTGTTGTCTCGAAATCAAGTAAGTCTTGCGCGTGGATTTCTGCGAGATTCTGTTGTGGTGCCCGCGATAACATGTCAGCAACTACGTTTTCTGATCCTTTGCGATGTTCTATTTGAAAGTCAAAAGCTTGCAGCTGCAATGACCACCTGGCTAGTCGCCCACTTAAGTCTTTCAAGGTCATTAACCACTTCAGACTGGCATGATCGGTTATAATGGTAAATGGCATCATTTCCACATAGGGTCTGAATTTTCGCACCGCCATTACCGCAGCCAAGCATTCTTTCTCGGTGACCGTGTAGTTCCTTTGACAAGAGTTAAGTTTTTGAGAATAGAAAGCGATAGGGTGTTCTTCGTTTTTCTCATTTAATTGATACAGAACCGCTCCTATACCGTAATCTGAGGCATCACACTGTATAAAAAAACGTTTCGAGAAATCGGCGTGCCTTAGCACAGGCGCAGTGGTTAATGCTTTTTTAAGTTTTTCAAAGGCCTCTTTAGCGGCGGGTGTCATCAGAAACTTATCGGATTTTTTTAAAGTGTCTGTTAAGGGCGCTGATATAGTCGCGAAATCCTTTATAAAGCGCCTATACCACCCGGCAGTACCAAGAAAACTTCTGACCTCTCTGATTGACTTCGGCAATTTTATCTCCCGTATGACCCGTACCTTATCTGGATCAGTTTTTAGAGTACCACCCCCTATGATAAAACCCAAGTATTTCAACTCTTGGAAACAAAATTGGGATTTTTTCAGCCCAATCGTTAAATTTGCGTCTTTAAGACATGTTGCTACTTCTTTCAATAACGCCACATGTTCTTCAAACGTGCTGGAAATAATTAGCAAGTCATCCAAGTATGTGAACACATTGGCTTTCAATCCGTTTGGTATGACCTTATCCATGAGTCGGCAGAGTCGTTGAGCAGCATTACAGAGGCCGAATGGCATCACTCTGAATTGATATAAGGGTCTCCCGGCAACTGTAAAAGCTGTATAGGCCTTACTATCATCGTCCAACTCTATTTGCCAAAAGGCATACTTTAAATCAACGCTACTAATAAAATAGGTTTCATCTATTCTACTCAATATTCCTTCAATGTTCTGAAGTGGGTATGCATCCTTAACTGTTAATTTGTTGAGCTTACGCGCATCTAGGCAAAAACGATTCTTATCTGGTTTTCGAACAATTGTAGTTCGGTTCGACCACGGACTCTCACTCAATTCTATGACCTTCAAATCTAACATTTTATCAATTTCCTTGTATGTTATTTCCTGAACAGCAGGGGAAATTGGATAATACCGGTCTTTTACAGGCTCGGCTCCATCAATAAGTTTGATTGTGTGCTTTTCTAAGTGCGTTATCCCTAGGCCTTTTTCCTCGAAAGAGTCGAATTCCCTAATTACTGCATCTAACATAAGTTTCTGTTCTGTGCTTAATTCGTGTGGCTTTAATTTATATTCACCACTCGCTGTATTAAAATCCTCTTTTACTTTTGAAATATCTATTTCATCTACTCCTATTACCTCTGGGGCTAATTTAAATTGCCTCCAAAAATCTATTCCTAGGTATAACGTTTGTTCCAAGTCTGGACACAAATATACGAGCATTTCATTCTCCTGATCTTTGTACCTAATGGATAATTTTACTTTACCAAGTAACCGAAAATATTGACCACTGGCGGTTTTCACATTGGTCAATATCGGTTGCATGCTTAATTCTAAATCTTCTAATAATTCCCTACAACCTTTTCCTAAAATGCTTACGGACGCTCCGGTATCCAGCAATCCTTTTATTGCTTTCCCATTTACAGTGACATCTGCAAAAATTCTATTATCAAATTTGCCTATATTTGCTCTACTAATTGACTCTACTATCAGCCTAGTTAATTTTTTTCGCTCTTCAAACTTTTTTCGAACTTTAAGAATTCGATTTGATATACGTTTAGGTTTATCCTGATTAAATATTCGAGCCCTTACCCTTTCGTAATTTTGTTGTCTTATTTGTAATGGTATATAATGCCGCATCTGTGAAATATTTTTTGATGAAGGTGACATATTATCGTTGTTTTTACTTATTTTGTTTTCGGGGATTGGTTTCCGGATAAGCGTGGGTCCCCCTTCGTTCCCAAGCTCCGAGTTTGGTTTCCCGACTGACAGTTCGGACATTTTGGTGTTATAACATTTGGACGTCCGCACCTATAACAAAAGAGTGACCTTTCCAAAACCGTACAATCCATGAAAACGTGTCCTAGTTGTTTGCAGTTCCAGCACGTAACTGGTTGCTTTCGCTGTTGAGAGTTTATGTTAAGAGCTGCCACATCTTCATAGTTCTCGGATGGACTTGCGAGCTCTACATCATCGTTATTTTCAAGATAAACTTCCTGCACATATCGAGTTGGTCTCGCTGTCGGCTGCACATTTCGAACATCTCTCCTGGGAAAATTTCTCTCAGCTTCATTACATTCTACCCTTAACTGTTCTATTGATGACACAGCTATGGGATATACAATTCGACCTATACTTTCTCTTATATTTCTTTTAATGATTTTTATTAAATCATATTCTGGTATGGGCTGTATTAAACGTGCCCTGATCTGGCACATGGCATGAAAGTAACTGTCCACTGTTTCCCCGACTTGTTGTTTACGTTCAACCAAATCTCGCATTATTTCAAAATTTGATCGCGTCACCTGGTATTGTGCCAATAACGCATATTTTAAGCTTGGCCAATCAACAATTCTGTGAGTTTTCACATAAAGCCAATACCATTCTTTGGCTGGGCCATTCACTAATAGGTGAAAATCTCTTAACACTTCTGCCCATGGTATCTGATAGTGCGACTGAAGATGTTCAAGACGAAATACAAAATCGTCAATACTGAGATGGGTAGAATTACCGTCGAAAACAATTCCTAGTTTATCTACTCGGATTCTGGCAATTTCTAAATTATTTGCATTCTGAATAGGAAAACTGACACTTTGTATTGGTAGGTTAGAATTCACACTATTAGACGTCGAAGGGTTTGAAAAAGCATTGTTTGATTCTAATCTTATATCTAGCCTCCCTCCTGCTTGAAAAGAATTCTCGCTGAAAGTTTGGTTATTGGCCTGTTGGTTCGTGACCACAGGATTCTGCTTTTGCGCTGTTAATTTTGCCAGCTCCGCCACACAGTTTGTTAGCTCCTTAATGCTTTTTCTAACGTCTGCCATTTCCACTTGAACCATCTCTTTCACCTTATCTTCTAGTGACCTTTGGACGATCATGGCTTCATCTGACACTAATTCCCTTACTTCAGGTGCTACCTCCTCAGCTTGAGCTAAATTATTACTACCTGAGCTACTGGCATTAACAGTCTGAGCTGCGTTACCGGTATTAATTGTTTTGGACAAATCTACGAACTGATTTCTATTTTGTTCTATTGGGTGCGACATGTTTCTGTACCTAAAATCGGTTTTTCTTACTTTTGGAAACGCGTGAGGAATTGACTGATTTAAATCACTCTGTCTATTTCTTTTTCGGTTTAGTTTTTGAGCGCGTGTTTCAACGTTCATATTACTTCATCCCTACTCTATTGTTCTGTAAAACGATAAATAATAATATGTTCATGCAAGACCTATAAATGATAATAAACAAAAATATAACAAATACTAAAATTCTAGAAGATAATAGTAATAATAAAAAAAATGATAATATAAGTGATACTAATAATAATATGATATTAAAATATAAATTATAATATTAAAATTAATAATAATAATAATAATGTATCCAAAAACTAAGAAAGGAACTACAATAACTAAATAATAAATATTATAATTAAATTAACTCAATAAAAAATTTTAAGGGGTTAAATACTTTAAAGGCTAGTTAGTATATTTATTAGATATTATTATATGAATCAATTAGTACTACTAGTAAGAGTATAAACTACTTAGTAAGAAATAACGATTTCAAATATTAAATAATTACTGTATCAGATTTTTAATTTTCTTTTATCTTTTTTCGATCTAGTTTGGCAATGATGGACGGATGTGGATGTCGCAGCGGCCTTTTATTAATTTTAATTCGACGTGCGGCATGAAAACAAATTACAAAAAAAACTATCTTTGTTAAGACCTGTCATACGTCATTTATCTTAAGCAGAAAACACAAACAAATGAGATTATGACCACAGGTACGCAATATTAAATACATCTTTCCTTTTGATCATTATCATAAGAGGTTACTCAATATTGTACCTATATAAAGCCTACAAAAACAAAAAAAAGATATTTTCTAAATCAACGAACACCGAAACAACCACTATACTGTTAAAATAACTATTTTTAATTTTAAGTTATAGTTGATTAATTCAGCAAGTAATCTTTTTGGCCATCATTACACAAAATTAGTTTTACGTACAACTCATTATATTACTCTTATAATCTCGAGGCTACGAAAATCTTCATTCTGTGTTGTGATTGTCCAATTGGGCTATTTTCAACAAACTATTGGCTATTGTTTCATGTGTAGATTTTCATACATGTTTCTTCACACACGGCATAGGATATTTTCTTAATAAAGTTGTGAACCTATCCTATGTCGTTGCATTTGATTGGGCGCCATTTTATGTTACGATCTTTTTTTTTCCCACTGATGAGTTCCTCGGCTTGCTTCATTAACTCTCAGGAGGTCCCAACCCTGTCATCAGTTTTTCGACAGTAACACAAAAAAAAAAAATAAGTACACAAAAAAAACTAATTACAGCACACCACACGCACGAAGCTAGAGATAGATGTTAATCTCCGACTATGCCCTCCCATCCTTATCATGGCAAGATCTCCTCCTAATTCATCACCATGACCCTGAATCCACCCGACCATTTCTTCCACTTACCTGTTCATCATTGCCATAACTATATTAATTTTAAGCCATCATTTTCTATATAAAAATTTCAATAGTAATTTATTAACACAGCAAAACTTAACTTAAACATAATTTGATTTTTAACACTATCTAGCAACACTTATCATAACTCTACTACAAATTAACAATAACGAACAAAAATTTTAAATTCTTTTACTTTTTTGTTGTTTTTTCTTTCTTATCTTTAAGTTTTATATCAAAATCTCAAAAAATGTATTTTTTTTCTTTCAGAATTTTATCTGATCGCTTTCTTGTTTTTTTTTTCTTATCTTTCAGGCTCAAATTTCTTATCCTCAATATGGGGTTAACGCACTAATTTTGAGATCTAACATATGAAGGAGCTCCCTAAAAATGTCGCTAATCGCAAGATGCGAATAATAATAAATCACTCCTATATCTTTACTCCCGTATTTGAGCACTAAAACTATACAGTGTATCTTCTTCTTTTCTTTAACACCTTTTGAGATATGTATATGTATATGTTTACTAACGTTCTTTTAAATTAATTTTGTTTTAGTACATATATATAAACTTAAACAGAAAACACTCACGAGATGCACACAAGATTTCACTTTAACACAATAATAAATATTAAATTAATCTATCTTTAAAAAATAATAATAATAAATAAATAAAAAAATATTAATAATAAAACAATACAAAGGATATACACAATCAACACTGCTTTTAAATTTAGCTTGATAAAAATGGTTTTAGTTGATACAGTGACGGTTGAGTAAACTCTCAAAGAAAAACCGCGTACAGGACTTGGAATCTTGACTACGATAAATATTTTGTTTTTTGCTTTTAATTTTATTGATAGCATCGGTTTGTGATCACAAAAGGTAAGTTATCTCTTTTTAAATTTTTGATAAAACATACACGATTACCTGGCTATTTCGGGAAGGATGTAACCTCTTCAAGGACTGATGACCCTTTCCTTTTAGTGACAATAGCCAGGTATTTTTTTTCTTCTCTCTACCAAATTATGTTATCCTGGAACCCAGTTCCTTTTCTATTTTAGAGCTCAAATAGATTTTTCCTCTCCTATTTATTTATTAATTTTAGTCTTTTCAATACTTTTTTTTTTCTTTTTACTTTAGTAGAAAACTTTTATTTAAAAACACTGATCACTTAATCACTCACTTCAACACAAACTTTGTTTCTAATCCTGAGTTTGTTTATTTTCTGTCTTAAATACTTTTGCTTTCTGTTTACAAAACAATGTTAGTGGATTATATAATTATATAAAGTGAATATTTTCCCGCCTTAAGAGCTATTATTTACTGACATTTAGTAAAAAAAATCCCCGCGTATAAAAAACAAATATATGTACCAATTTTCCCGCCTAATTTCCCGCCGAACCTACTAATATTAAACTAAAGTATGTTTCAGCTCCCGCTTAGACAAATTTTACTATGTAAAATTTTTACCTAAAGAAAACAAACTAAGTTAAATTTGTAATACCGCCAACTTCTCCCTAATACTCAATCTTCTTTGTATCCCGGCCATTCCCATGCTTTTCCTTGCATCACTAAACTTCTTAATACCAGGATGTCAGAAAATCTCACAGCTAAAAATTTTCATTCATAAAATTCAAATTCAAAATTTATTATTTTAGCAGTTTTGAATGAAAAATACAACACTGTTCTATATTATATTCTGGCAATGCCATCCTACTTTTATTCAGCACACATATGGTTTATCTGTCATTTACACATGCGTACAAAATACACATTTTTATTTGCAGACGAGCATGTGCACATGTAAGTATTTTCACCCCTTTGGTATTTTAATTTCTTTTATTTTCAGAACTTCTTGACTACCATTGGAAGCTGATAACAACATTGCTGGTGGTAATAATAGCTATCGTTCCAATTTTCATTTTAAATAAGAACTAATGCATTCTTTTTTTCTTCTTTACAGCCACTACAAACATAACCATAGTTACCTATACCTACACCAAAACCAGAGAAAAACACTAGGGACAAGGGCAGGAGTAAGTGTCTCCACAAGCAAAGGCCCCTCCCTTGATATTACAGATTTTTATGCGGGATTCAAGGCATTTTATTATTTAGCCTTTTCCCAGCCATCTTATCTTCATACATACATACATATTGAATTTTTTTGTATACCATTGTATGCATGTACATACATATATACATACAGGCATGAAACACGCAGAATTTTTTTTACGCCAGAGTCGTCCATTACTAGGCTCAAACCTGAGGCTGTTTACATTCCCCGCAACAATTTCTTAAAAAAACATGTAATTAAAAAACGGAGGCTTAGAGATTGTGACAACTCAATGGATACTTCAATCCAACGTATATTTATTAATTTAAAAAAAATAACGCAAAAAAATATTTTGGCGACAAATTAATTTTCTATTAGTGATATTGCATTTAGCATCTTTGATGTAAAAGGTTACTTACGTTGCAAGTAATCAGTACTTAAGAATTATATTTGTTTATTTTGTTAATTATAAAATGCACGTTCGGAACTCATATCATCCAAAAAGTAATTTAAATAAATTTTTTAAGGTCTCTTAATACTTGAATCGTACATTTAATATTTTATAAGAATTGAAATTTAAAATAACCACATATTTTATTTGATTACCGACTATACGTTCATCCGCACTAATACTAGTATATTTTCGAACATCAATTAGAGCAGCTGTTTCTATGAAATCGCCAGTTCTCAAGAAAACAATCAAAACAAACAATTGATAGAACAAACAACATATTTTAAATTAATTATTTGCGACTTAAATTGTCTAAAAATCAAAATAAATTTTGTTAAAAATAAAAGAGAATATATTAATTTTCATTTGTGTATAATTTTATTGTTGCTTTGAAGTTTAAGTAAAATTCGTAACTTTACTTCAGTATGTGCTTGCGGTTTGAAGTCGCTAAATTTCTTGCGATTGTGAACTACAGAACACCTTTCATGCGATTTCAACTCGCATCGCCAGTTTTAAGCGATTTGCGATTGTCAGAACATGCCTGCATATATACTTTATGGCTTTATCATTTGTACCCTTTTAAAGTAGGAACTTAAATTTGGTACTTTTGGTATTTAACTTATCTTTGTCAATAGTAAACGTAGAAATGAAATTTAAATATTTTTATCAATATGAACATTTATTATTTGGAATCTTTATGTCAATTTACTTTGATGAGGTTTTTGTTTTTTAGCATTTGGTTTCCTATTCTCCTGGTTTTTAAAGTCTTTTAATTGAACCTAAACTTCAAATCCACGAAAATCGTTAGATTTATACTGCCTTATTTATAGAAAATAAAAAAACTTTGAAATGTGTTTTATGACAAATTTTTCATATAAATTTGTCCTAAAATATATTTCAAATCTATTTTGATTTTCTATGAATACGGCAGATAGAATTCAAATTTGTTTGTTTTTTCATTTTCTAAAGTTATTCAAGTTGAAAATTTCCCAAAATTTGTTAAAGAGAAAATTAAAAACTTGCTGTCATTTGGTTTAAAAAAATATTTTATTCGAAATGGAACTAATTAATGCATCAAAATTTCAGTTTGCACCAGTCGTTTATTTGTGTCGCCTGGCATTCTATATGGAACGGTAGCGGCCATATTTGTTAACGCCTTAGCCTTTTGTCTTAAGTGTTGTAGTTGCTGTAGGAAAAATAAATAAGATAACTATTGTTAGATTGCAATTAAGGAATGTAATTTTTTATGCAATTAGATACATGAACTTTTTAAAGCAAGAGAAACTTTTTCTTACATGCATTTGCAGGATTTATTGTTGACATTTATGTATTTCGTACTCAGTTTTTTATGATTTAAGAAACATAATTCTTTTGAGTAAAAAATATTGAATGATAAACTAAATTTAATGAAATAAATTGAATTTATCATTCAATTCACTAATTACTGATTTAAATCAATGCAAAAAAAAATACTGCTTTAAAAAATTTCAATGTTATATGAATGGAATACGATTTGACTTTAAGAGATTAAAAAAAAAATGAACGCAAAACATTTTATCCTGTGAATGTGGTCTAGCTTATGGCTGCAAATTTAAATATCACTCTATTAACTTACACTATCTCTGCCAGTATCCAATATGCCTGCATCCTTGCCCTTAACAGCTTTATATTGTGAATATAAAATATCCATGGCCGCTAATAGAATATCCGGATAGACTTTGGAAATTTCACCACCCAATCGTTTAAAATTATTGATACATTCATCTAAATCATTCATCGTCATTGGCACCAGTTTTGTATTAGCCAACACTTCGAGAGCAATTTGATATTTACGCTCGTGATAGTAATCAAAGAAGGCTACCAATTCGGTTAATAAATTAAAATTTGCCAGAACTTGTGGTTCACAATCAATGCGGCTGCCTCTTAAACGTTCGGCAAAATCCGCAGCTAAAACTGACAGACGTTCCCGTAATGAACCTTTTTTTGAACTTTGATGTACTACTTGGGACAGCAGCAAAGAAAGGTAACGCAACGATTGGCTTTGCATCTGAATGTAATATATTTGTATTAAAATGCATAAATATATTATTATATATAAAAATATAAAATAAATATAACATATTTTTAAAATCATGTTTTTGTGAACATTTTTTAAATAAAATTTTTATAACAAAGCATAAACTTACATTGGCAATATCGAATAATTTTATAGCATCTTCAAACATTCCTTTCCTGACTAATTCCTCAGCTACCATACCAGCAGCAGTTCTAGTGTCAAAGTCTACACAGTCAAATTGCTGAAACAAGCCCCTAAATTTTAAAACATAAATAAAATAAATTTAAAACTTCTTTTTATATCTTACTCACCCAGAAGCCATGCCGTTGGGCATAATTTTGCCGAATATTAAATCATAATCTCTACATTCTACAGCTAAATCGCTGACGCACACTAAAAACAGATTACGGCCCTCAGGATCTTTAAGATTACGTAAAAAGAAGAAATATTGTAATGCTTCGGCAGGATCAGTGATTTCAAATTTTTTTACATAGAGCATAACCAAACGGGCAACATTTAAACGACGCATGGGTACAGGATCCTCAATATCAACGGATACTTAAAGAAATTAAAAAAAATTACCAAATAAACATTTTTCTTGTAAATTTTAATTTACTTAAAGGTTCTTGCACGTTGCGTGGACCTGCTATCAAAAACATCTCATTCAAAGCTAATGCTATATGAACAGCATGTACACGATATTTTTCGGAGCGTGATAAAAATTCAATTGCTGCCTCAAATTGTCCTGTTAAGGCTAGGACTTGAAAATATAAATGCTGCTGTTCACTAGCGTTAAAATGTTTTTCGCCATATTTTTCCAAAATCATGGTTTGGAGCCCGGAATATGTTAAAGATTCAGAGCTGTCAGCAACATCAGTGCGTAAAATGGACAATTGAATCCATAAGAAGTCATCAGTAGTTTTGGCTACCTCCAAATGTTGTTCGTTGGGATCACATCCGGTAATAATGCAGTAAACCTTAACGAAAAATCGGTTAAATTTGCTAAACAAAACTTAACAAATAATAAAAAATATATTATTTATTTTTCTTACCGCCTTTTTATAAGGATCTGTGGAATTTTTAATTTTGTTGCAATAGTGCAATTTAAGTTGACCCTCTAATTTGGAATTAATTTTTTGTTCTGGTTTGTTGACTTTATCTTCTAAGACTTGCATAAAATCCTCATGACCCGCTCTGCAAGGTATTTTTTTTACAAATTTGTTACTAATTTTATGTTTATTTTATTATTTTACTTACCCCCCCAATTGCATACACCTTAGGGCAGACTGTAAATCGCCACATCTAAGGCAATAATAAACCATAGGCCACAGCGGTTTACCCCCTATTGTAGCATCTTGCAAGCCAAAACAATTGCCCTGATTAAATGTTAAGCCCACAAAGGAAGAGACTAAATTGAAAGTACTTGGTACACCGCCTCTTTGTGCTTCACGCAAATTTCCACTGATAATTGTTGTCATATAGACTTTATAACGATTTTCTAAATACTTTTTAGCTTGTTCTACAAATTGTGTGACTTGTTGGCGACTTTGCATTGGATCGCGACTACGCGAAACGGGCGTTACATCCACCATGTACTTCATTATTTCCCATATTTCATTTACTTTTTGATCATCAAATGTTTGCGCTACCTTGGCGAATTTTTGTACAAGATTTGGTCGGAAAGCACCTTTAATAACAATCGCATTGTAGTCATAAACTTCACGGGCATAAGCCATTTCCTGCAATGAAAAAAAGTTTGTACATAAGGCCAGTGCTAAAAACGACTGAACCAAATCCTCAATAGCTCTTCGCCATAACAGAGAAATGAAAAAGAAGAACAAAAACCTCTTAAATATATATTAAAATAGCTACCAATATTGAAAAATAAATTTTTTAGTGATATGAAAGAATATATTTGTAAATATTTACAATGCGGTTTAAGCACGAACGTGTTCCAAATCTTTCATTAATAACGGTCTGGTCTGGTAACTTTTGTATGTCAATCCAATTTTGTGAGGGACCAACCAAAGCATTCATTAATTTCATTTTTTCTTGACGCCACTCTGATTTTATATGTTCCCATTTACGTTTTTGGGCATTCATAAACGACTGAAAACAAATAAAATTAATAACCCAGCATATGTCATTTAAAACTATTTACATTTTTATGGACTTCCTCAATAACGGAAAGTATGGCATTTTCTTTTTCATTTTTTAAAAAACTCTGTATATCTGTATCAGCAATAGGATCTAATGGCTCAAAAGTTTTGCGGGCACTCAAGGATTCAAGTTTCTGGGATATTTTGGGCAAATCAATGCCTTTGGATCCTAACAAAATATGACTAAGAAAAATTAAAAACGCTTGTTAAGCACATATATATAAATATTTGAACGTTTAAGAACACTTACGCTTGTATATCTTGGGCTCCTGTTTGTGTCACTCGGGAATGCAATTCCTTTGTGGCCTCTAGGACTTGCGATATTGTACGCTCGACACGAGGTAGTTCTTCAGAAGTTTGTGTTTCATTTGTCAAGCGCTGAGCTTGCTGAAGTAATGTATTAAAATCCATTGTTTCGTAAATTCTTTATTTAGACATTAAACAATTGATTTTTTTGAAAATTCGTTTTAAATTAAAAAGAATTTACACATTTCACGAATTCGTCTGTGTTCTGATTTGGCGGCGCCAACCTTGTGTTGTTTAGTGCAGAAGGAAATGTCAAAGTAATGTAACAACGACCATGTAAAGTGACCAGACTCTTAAACAAATGTGTCGAATATAAAAAATGCCCAATTTTCGCCGTTGCTAGTAATGTAATAAAAAAAATTGATATTTTTTATTCATGGCGAAATAATACAGGTGGTCTCGATAGCGAATTCATTAATTTCGCCGTAAACTCTAATTGTCAAACTCCATATATAAAAAATTTATCTAACTGTTATACATATTTTTTATATATGGATTTTTACATTTAGAGTTCACGGCGAAATTAATGAATTCGCTACTACCATTCGTTACTACCATGGCGAAATAATACAGGTGGTCTCGATGGCGAATTTATCACTTTGCTAAATGTCGAACTCCATACATAAAAAATGTGTATACTTTTATATGGTGTTTGACATTTCACGTTTGCGGCGAAAATTATGAATTCGCCATTGCGACCACCTGGTATATTTTCGCCATGGTTACTACCAAGGCGAATTAATACAGGTGACCGCACGGCTACAATAATCCAACAACACAAAAAACAACAGGAAATTTGTTGCTACAAAATTATGTATGTTGTCAAAAAAATATTGTAAAAAAACAAACAAAATAAAAAAATATATTTGATGAAAAAAGTGGTTGTAATTATCAGAATAAGAAAATTATAAAAATTAAGTTACATAAAAATAAAAAAACAGGAAAAGTGAGCAAAATTCTTTTGTACCACTAGTTTGCCCAAATCACATGCATCGTTCCATTCTTGCACGTTGACCATTTGAAGACTAACATAATCTTCCAAAAAAAAAACAAGGAATTATAAATGTGTTAACAATAATTTCACTATTTTTTTACGCATATTTTGATTATATACATCAGGAACTGCAAATACGGTTCCATGTTGTGGTAGGTTTATCTAGGAATTTCAATTGTTTGTTTTCTTTTAGCAATCAAAAAAAATTTAACAAATTATTTATTTTTGACAAATTTTTTTGACAACTGTAATGTATACAGCTGATGGGCTTTTTCGCCCGTGCGTTCACCTGTATTTTTTCGCCATGGTTACTACCTTATAATTAATTCGCCATGGTTCTTATAATAGATGAAATTCGGTATATGAATAACAAGACAGTGCATTAAATTATAAGCAAAGGAGTTAAGAAACATTAAAGCTTTATACGCAAAATATTATTTAATACTGAAAGAAGCATTCAAGCCAAAGAAAACAAAGTTTAAAATGTAAATTATTTTTATTTATATTAAAAAATCTAAATATAACGTAATATTGCGGCACATAAATAGATAACTTCATTTATTTAGTAATATTTTTGTTTAGATATTTTACATAAGCTTTCTTATAAGTTTAATGCAAAATTCCCATAAATATTTTATATTTAAAGAGATATAGCTAAATATACTGCGTATTAAATTAAAATTCATTTCAGGAGAAATTTGAAAATAAAGTATTCTATTGGACTAGATTAAAAATGTTTTACATATTTAACAACTACATATAAATAAGTTATAACTAAGAACACAATTATTTTAAGAAGAGATTTAAAAACATACGAAAATATAAATTGATTTATGTAATCAAATTATCACTCATGGCATTTACAAGCTCATTTTCTTTCTGTTCACATTCTTTAGAACAATAAAAAGTTCCCACTGGGCTAAGATATGTGGCCTCCGATTCACAATAACGACACCATCGCTTACGTTTAATGTTGGCTATTTCTACCTGCATTTGGTTATATTTTCTCTTTAAGTGATCGATTTCTTCTTTATTCAAACGCAATCTTTCTTGTTCAGCTTTGATGCAGGGATTGTAAATCAGGGCCAGGCGTTTATAGTCTCTTTTAAACGTTTCCAAAAACAAGGAAACTTTTTTAATATAAAAGTTTTCTTGATGCTGCTCTTTTCTTCTAAAATGTCCAAGATCTTCGACAGCCGTTTCCTTCTTAGATATTTTACTTGAAGTTTTTCTACCTTTACCTTTTTTCTTTATTACATTTTTATTTGAATTGTTCATAATGAATTATTAATTTTATTTGCTTCAAAATCTAACAAAAAACAATTTGTTTATGAGTGTTGATGCCACATTGTTTAAATTTAAAAATGGCGCTAACTAGTGTTGCCAGGAAAGGAAGAGAAAAGTTATTATTTTCCTTCAAAAGAAGTTACATTTTCTCATTAAAAGTAATTAGTGACTTAATGTAATTTATATAAAAAATCGTCAATTATTTTATTCAATATTAAATGGAAAATAACAAGACAACAAATTCATTTACTAAACAAAACTAAAATAAAAGATTTAAAAACGTATGAAAACTTAAAAAGTAATAAATTTCAGGCCTATTTTCCTTGCTTATCAGGCATGTTCTGACAATCGCAAATCGCTTAAAACTGGCGATGCGAGTTGAAATTGCATGAAAGGTGTTCTGTAGTTCACAATCGCAAGAAATTTGGCGACTTCAAATCGCAAGCACATACTGAAGTGAAGTTGCGAATTTTACTTAAAATAAACTTTAAAGCAACAATAAAATTATAGACAAATACAAAATTAATATGTTCTCTTTTATTAATATAGTTTTTATTTGACCTTTTTAATTATTTAGTTTTTAATTTATTATTTAAGCACAAGGTCTTTTAATTTTTATTTTTATTTTCTCAATATTTCGCTACTTCCTTGTGTAGCATCATCAGGACAAAGAAATATTTATTAATAAATTGTTCTCTTTTATTTTTAACAAAAATTATTTTAATTTTTACACAATTAAAGTCGCAAATAATTAATTTAAAATCTGTTATTTGTTCTATCAATTGTTTGTTTTGATTGTTTTCTTGAGTACTGGCGATTTCTTAGAAACAGATGTTTTAATTGATGTTCGAAAATATACTTGTATTAGTGCGGTTGAACGTATAGTCGGTAGTCAAAAAATATTTGGTTATTTTAATTTTCAATTCTTATAAAATATGCGGTGCTCATTAAATGTGCGATTCAAGTGTTAAGGGACCTTAAAAAATTTATTTAAATTGCTTTTTGGACGATATGAGTTCCGAAAATAAACAAAAAAACTTTTTGAGTTTTCTGAGCATTATGTTTAACATATTTAAATTCTGCCTGCAATAAGATGGGCTATATCAGATTAATAAAGGAAGATTCATCACTTAAAATATAAAATGGAATTATTATAATCAACATTTTCAATAAATAAAATCCCACTTTTCTTCAAAGAACTTTGTACTTAGCAACACCAACGTGATTATCCCTTAAAATATTCGGACGGCCAGTTTGTTTACAGCGGTAGTGGTTGCATTTTGAAATATTTCATTCATAAATTCATTTGTCGATTGAGGGTTGTTGTGTAAGAAACAGTGAAAATTTTCGTCGTGTAAAGATATAAGTTTTAAGCGAAAAAAATATGAAAAAGATAATATAAATACTTGAGTTAATCAAAAAATTATAAAAAAATAAATATAAAAAATAATTTAATTAAATAAAGGTTCAAAATTCGAATTAAATGGCGAATAATTAAAATTACAGAAATTGGGTGTTGACCATATAAAATCAAGGAAAAAATATGGTTGGATTACTTAATCCTATTAAATATGGTGAAAATTTTTACGATTTGTATACGTTAAATGCGAGAAGGTAAATAATTTAAAACAAAACTAAAAATTTAAATAAAATTTCGTTGAAGAAAACTTTAAAATCATAAAAAATGTTGGTGTACAGAAAGAAGTCTTAAACAATGTCTGACAGCAGACGTTATTGATTTTTCCAATAGAGTTGTTCAAGTGTAAATTTCATTGGCTTAAATAAAACCAATATAATTACAAACATATTAAATTACGATTTATACATAATTTATTATTACTAAATTAAAAGAAGTTTAGGAAATATAAGGAATAAATTAATAAAGAAATCGCTAACATAACAAATAAAGGATATTCAATGTATGTGAATACAAACATCTACATACATTAATGTTCGTTCGCAAATGTGCAAAGGCACACATACAGCAACATTGCCTTTTTGTTTATGCCAAACTATTCGGTCGGTTGTTGGTTGTTAAAGTTTCGGCCGTTTTCAGCTGTTATTAACAGCTGATGCATTGCATGTATGCATCTCTTCAATATTTTTGTTTATTTTTAAGTTTTCCTAGGTCAATGAACTTGATCCATTGATAAGTTGCCGGCTTAGTAAACTTGCGTATAAATAACTTGTTGTTTTAGGACCTTGAAATTAGGTCAAACACTTGTTGCCAATAATTTTTTTTAGTGTATTAGGGAAAAATTAACGAACTGTTACGCATAAAAATTAATTATTTTATGCCTATGTTTTTTAAAATTTAATACGTACACTATTGCCCGCGGTAAAAAACTATAGTAGGTCTGTTCAGGACAATGATGCCAGGGAACGACAGAAAGTTAAGGCTTTCCCCACAGTAATACATTTCATTTTGAACTTTTTATCAAGCACGATTAAAGTAAATTAATAAAAGTTACATTTTAAATTTATTGAAATAAATAGCAATTTAATGTAATTTACTTATATAAAATATCGTAAAAAGTTGTATTTAATATTTCAGGGAAAATAACAAGGCAACATGTTCAGCACAAAATACTTATTTTCCGTGATTGAAAAGTGCATGCCCTCCCCATTTAATAAAATTTTTAAAGTAGGATTTTTTTAATAGATCCGTTTTACCTTTTGCTTTAAAAGATTGAGCTTTGTAAGTAAGTTTTCCGTTTGCCGAGGCAAACTTGATTTTCAAAAAAAAAAAAAAAAAAAAAAAAGAATAATAATAATAAATATGTCAATCAATCAGATACAGTGTCGAAAGAGGTGCTAATTGAAATCAGCATGATCAGTCCATGTCCTTTGATGCAGCAGGCAAAATACCACGTCTATCTCTAATTTTTCATGTCATTTGGAACAATAAAGTAACTCCAATAAAAAAAAAAACAAAAAAATGTATGGGGCGATAAAGAATTAAAAACTAAGAAGAAAACATCAAGTGAAAAAATTGGCGCTCGAATTACTTCACTAAACTAGATTCACATAGATGGTGACACGTATAAAAGTTTCGGCAAAGCAAAGTTACATTTTGAAATTTCTCTTAAATAAATAGTAATTTAATGTAATTTATATAAAAACATTTCATTAAATTAAAAACATGGGAAACTAATTAATTAATTTTCAAAAAGTTATTGTGCTATTTTTTATATTTTTTTTAATTTTCCCAATTTTATTAACAAATCACTAATATTGATTTATGATTTACTCTAATTAATCAATATCGGTGATTTGTTAACAAAATCGGGATAATTAAAAAAATAGCACAATAGCTTTTTGAAATTTTATTCCATATTTCAAAAACAATTTTTGAAAAAGTATGAAAACAAGTTTTTGAAACGAAAACAAATTCAAAATGTTTTAAAATAATTCTGTAGGTGACGAATATATTAGCATTACAAAGATTGTCACTCCAATTAAAATATCGCAAATCAACTATGATTTTAAAAGACTTTTCTTATATACACCAGATTTGTGCATTAATTGATTTCCTTTTAGCCTCTACCAATGCCTTTATTTCGTCGATACAATTGTACTCTTTTTGGTACAATTGAAACTTGTAAAGTACCAATACAATTTAAAATTTTTACATTTTTAATTTGTTTATTTTTCGCTGATTTTAAAGACTTGTTTTTTTGTTTTTCATTAGTTGTACCACAAATGAACTTTTATCTAATAAAAAAAGTTGTGAGCATGGCGCCAAAAACTACACCCAAATCAAGTAACAAATGATAATACATTTTTAGTTTTGACATTTCTTTTTGGTTGTTAACACCTTTAAAACGACTTGAAAAGAAGAAGGAGGTTATCAATTAGACTGAATGTTGCTTTTTTATGTTAGTGCCTACAGAACTCAGTCATTTCTGAACCGATTTTGAAAATTTAATATGATAGACTTGCTTACAGATTTTGTTCCGTTTTAAAAACAGTTCATAATCTAAAAAATTAAAGGGTGTCCTCATACAACATACATATTTTTTACGTGTATTATGAACTGTAAAGGACACTTCTGTAAAATTTAAAATGACTGCGTATTACTATAGCTCCCAATAACAAAAATTTATAAAAAAATAAATCTAAAGATTAAGGGGTGCCCCATAATTGATGTAAATTTACTTATATGGGCCGATCTTTTGAATCGTGTAATTTGTAATTTGGTGTATTTGGCCGAACTTTTGAACCGTTATAGATAGAATGCTGAAACTCAACGAGTTAATAATTTGAATTTAATTGGTGTCCCATAACTGATTAATTTATTTTATATGGCCGTATTTTTTTGAACCGTTATATACAAACACCTGAATTTTAGATAGAATGTAAAATACTTTGTTTTGTATAATAAGAAGTATAAAAATGTTCAATTATAAATTAAAGGGTTTAAAATAGTTGATATAATCTATTGAACCGTTATAGACAGACGGATCACACGTGATTGCTAAATCTTCCACAACAGCAAGTATATAATTTGAATTTGGAAATTAAAGGCTGACCATATAGTTGCTGTAATTTGATGTATGTAACCTAACTATTGAACAGTTGAACAAGTATAAAGCTTGGAGATATAAGTGTTTCCCAATAGTTAATCTAATCTAATTTATGTGGCCATACTCTTGAACCGTTATAGGCAAACAGATGAAATCTGTTTTGAGTCGGTTTTTTTGTAAGAATTATTTACGATTCTTTTTGTACTTAAACCTGAATTTGGTATGGGTAGCATTATTCGTCTTTCCGGATTACTACTTAGAGCATGAAGACTAATATTGGTGAAGAACAGTATAAATCTTTTTCTTGTATTCTTGTGTTCAGTCTTTACTATAAGGCCAGCAATGTATCTGACTGTATCATCAATTCTCGAGCTTAAAAAACAATGTGCTACACAGTTTCTAGCTGCTCTTCATCCAACTGACCTACTGGAGTGCTATTCCTTAATAAACTGGTCCTTGCTCTAATTGAACAATCTGTATAATTTTATAATTATGTTAGTTTGTCCATAATACCCTCGAAATCCAGCAATCCTCTCTACGTTTTCAGACTAGTCAGATTGAGCTATTGATACGACTTAACCTAAAATATTATTTTCTATATTTTGTATTTTATTTAAACGAAGGTATTACTGTATTTTTATGAATTTTTATCGTTTTTAGGAAGGTGCAAAAGGAGCGAAAAACAATAAGTAAACGTAAAAACAAAGATAAAAAGGACCCCATAGCTGTTCTAGATGGAAATCCCGATTTACGTGTTGTCAATCCTTTGGATCCACCTATAATAAAAGAACAACTACTTCTATGCCCAGCATTTCCTTTCGCTCAAATAGAATTACAATCGAATGGCTCACAGTTTGCGGTATTCTCTGCCATACGATCAACAGTGTTGGAAGCAGAGACTAGACGGTTATTAATTTACGAGCTTAGTGGAAATGTAAGAAATTTACCGCATATCAATTCAACATGTTGTTTACTATGTGTGGGTACTTGTGTGGCAGGGAGTCATATGGAATGTTCCTGTCATACTCTAAATGTTTTACAACAGGGTAATGTTGTGGCAGGAGTAGCACAACAAAGTGCTGTCGGCGAGAAAAGATCTAGACAAGATTCGGCCAACAGCGATGTAGAATCTGAAACGGAGGAATGTAGCGAGAAAGAATGTAAATTTATTACGGTACCTCTAATAGTGGGTGCTGGTTTACGTAGCTTGTTTGAATTAATATCAGAGGCTAGACACATACAACCTATGCTGTGTTCGAAAGCCTTAAAGGCTTTACTGGATGTTATACAAGGACAACAGCCGGAATCATTTAAAAACGAACCAGAAGAGTTGATAAATCCTCTTTATGACTTACTACTAGATTTGGCCACAATGTCATCGGCAGAGGGTGTGGCAACTACCCCAGAAGAAGATTGGTCTTCTGTAGCCTGTTCTGCTTTAGTGGGTCTCTGCATTGCTCGGGGAGATACAGGAAAAATGCTAAAGGCCATTGCGGCTTTAATAATGTCGCCACGTCATTTGTCCTCACAACGCATACCAATGCCAGCTGTTTTAGGCATGTTACAGCGTACAGTAATAAGTGCTGCCTTGGCCAAGCCTACATGTCCTGATTTTTACACCAAGGGTGTTCCGATCAATTCTTTACTTGATGAGGTACATATATTGATTTTCGCTTGTAAACTTTATTTTTTCTCATTTTGTTTTCTCTGTTTATTTCTTGCAGTTTTTCATAAAAGCACCTTTAGGAGGTTACACCGAACCCGCTCTAGCTTCAGATGGTACTTATTTATATCTGTTATTGGGTGGTACTTTACTGAAAATTGGAACTGGCTACAATGGCTCATTTAAGGGTCATATTTATACACAAAATGATGAATTTACCAAAGAAAGAACCGGTTGGTTGGGTTTTAGTAATGGCCAACTTTACTATAGACGCAATTCCAAACGTAATGCTGACCATTTGCATTTGGTTAATACAGAATCCTTAACTATAAAAAGTATGAATCCCGTTAATATGCTGCCCATAAGAGAAGGTTTTAATTATACACTCTTTACCGATGAGGATTCCTTGAATGCCATATGCACCAACAGGGATGTAAGTTTTTAAAAAAATATTATTTTGTTTTTCCGAAAAGATAGTAATGGCTACAATTCTTTTAAAGGATACCTTGGTGGTGCGTCGCCTAAATGTAAGCCATCAAAATAGATCTACCGATCGCGATAATACCATTCCTGTTGAATTGCCGTTGCAATTGTCACGCAAACGATTTCGTACTTTAGGTTATGCCACCTTTGAGGAGGAAGTCTTAAATCAAAATCAAATCCTGAAAATTCAAGCTTCCTACAATATATTTGAACCCAAGATTTCCAATGATGTGGACTTGCAGGAAATTGTTTGTGGCAAAGAGTTTGGTTTGGTAAGTGGTACTAATGGCAAAGTGTTTTATTATGGCAAGGCAGCTGCCTTGGGTTTAAAGTCCGTAGGACGCACTCCCATAATGAAATTAACCGAACTAATTATATCAAAAGTATCACGTATTACCCACATTGCTGTGGGTCACGATGGCGTACATGCCCTGTTGGTAAATGATGATGGTACAGTGTATTTTGCCGGTACAGCTAGAAGAGGAGAGGATGGTGATATTTCCAAGAACCGTAGACAACCTAAAGCGGTTAAACCTAAAAAGATGACTAAAATTGAAGGACATGTCATTGTACAGGCTGCCTGTAATAATGGTACTTCAGCTTTTGTCACTAAAACGGGCAAATTAATTATGTTTGGTAAGGACACGGTGCATTGTGATGCCCAAGGGTTCGTTAGTGATTTTTCTGACCAACACATACAAAAGGTGGCACTTGGGAAGGCTCATTGTGTGGCCTTAAATGCCAAGGGTCAAGTTTTCACTTTTGGTCTAAATAATAAAGGACAATGTGGCCATGTTTATAATAAACCAAAGGATACAAGTATTTCCTCCTCTGCAGATAGCGGCATTGGAAAATCTTTGACGAGCTTAAAAAAATTAAAATTTGATTTTTCTAATCTCTGTGATTATGATGATCATAACGTTATACAGGGCCAATGTCGTGTTTGTGTGATGTGTCGTGAATGTACTGGCTATAATGTGTCTTGCGTATCGGCCTTAAATGTGCCCTTAGAGGATAGAGTAGCTGGAGCGTAAGTAGTTTTATTAACTCTGTTAACAGAAAAATATTTTAAAAATTTGTGTTTCTTCTAAAGACCCTGTGCTTGTGGGCATGGTGATGCTGGGTGTTCAAAATGTGGCCTATGCGCATCGTGTATTGCTGTACAGGAGGCGGAAAATGGTAATTTAATAGTTTTTTGTGGTTTGTTTTGTATAAAAAATAGAGAAATTGAAAAAAGTGAATTTTTCATTAAAAAAAAAAAAAAAATATGAGTGTTCCGATGAAGTTTAAGTTTTGTTTCAATAAAAATTATTTGCTCAATTCACAACCAATTGTAATATATGTAACTAATCAAGGTTGTTGTAAACATACTGTTGCATATAAAATTCTGTTGCTAAATTTTTAAATGTTTCAAACTTTTGATAATAATAATTTAAATAAAAATTATTAAAACGCTACAAGAAAATATTTTATTGCAGAATATTTTGTTTTTCCTTTTACTAAATATAAATAAAAAACTATTGTAGTTGTTACATAGAAACTACCAGCAACATTTTTTTACAAATATTGTAGAGTTGGATGCCTTGTGTTGTGAATTGAACAAGAGATTTTTCCAATAAATTATTCATAACGATTTTAAAATATTTTATAGTTTCGGATGCCAAAGACTGTAATAAGCAGCTTAATCGCCAACGTTCTAAAAGTCTACTAATACGTCGTAAGGAAAAGAAAACTGCAGATGAAGCCTCCAGTCATACCGAAGAAAATCCTCCTAGAGTTGCACCCTTAGCACCACAACTGCTTTGTATGCCCTCAACATCACCGGTAGTGCAAGTATCATGTGGTTTACATCATACCGTGCTACTGACCCTGTCTGGTGAGGTTTATGCCTTTGGTAGTAACCAATTCGGTCAATTGGGTACTGGAGATATGCAATCAGTTAGCGGTCCTGTGCGTATAAATGTAGCAGGAAATGTATGCCAGGTTGCTGCTGGCAGTAATCATACTGTGCTATTGACCTATAAAGGCTTGGTCTATACATTTGGCAACTTTCAAAAAGGACAGCTTGGTCGTTTACCTAATGATTTTCAACAAAAAAGCTCTAACAATGCAGAAAGAGAAAAAGTAAATAATTGTTCGAGTATACGAGAGGCTTTAGGAAATATTGAACCAACGCTAGAAAAACCGACAGTGGCTCAACTAATAGCGCAAAGGCAAAAGATATTGTGGCACTGCACGCCGGGCCTTATATTGTAAGTTGTTTTTATTTAAAATCATTTGTTAATTTTTTTATTGAACAAAAATATATTTTTAGCGGCATTGGACCTAGTTTTGGCAAAAAGGCCACTTGGGTAGGTGCCAGCGGAGATCAAACATTTATTAAGGTTGATGAGTCCTTAATAACAACACAAATGTTGCCGAAAATGAATGTGGCTGCTAACAAGAAAACAATATGTAAGTTTTTTATTTGCTATACATTTTCCAATTTACAATTACTCCTTGTATCGGGCTAAAAAAATAAAATTTTCGTTTAAGTGTATTCAGAATTTAAAAATTTTTACTATTTTTAGCTAATTGATACTAGAACGTGTTCACGTACTCGAAGAAGTTGTAAAGAGAGTAAAATTGTTAGAAAGAAAAAAATCTGTTACAAGTTTTGGCTAGTAAAATTTTTACTAGCAATAATAGGTGTGTTCATTTACTTTACTAGTAAAAATTTGCAACGAGAGAGTAACAAGAAATTTTCCAAAATTACTCTTAAAAAAAGTAAATGAACACTTTATTAGCTAAAATTTGAAAGTTAAAATAGTGTTGTAATGTATAGGTACATATGAGTACTCAATAACTACCCTTACATTTTTTGGAAAAATTATATATTATAAAAATGATGTGATTATGGTCATTTATATTCAGTATTGTCGTGACTGGCGTTTTTCGAGTACGGCTTGTTATAGAATAATGAAAAGTCTTGCAATTTTATTTAATCTAGTACCTGATGTAGTCGAAATACGCTATATACGATAAAGGTGATTAACTACTTTTGAATAAAATATCTTTTTTTAATTAGTTTATACGTTATAACAGCCTGTCTACACATCGAATTTTTATATATCGGAAATAACGACAGAATAAGGTCGCAGAAATGTTTATTTCCAACTTTGTGATTTTTTTTCCAAGCGATTTTCATAAAATGGTGTTTTTAATGCGTGGTAGAATAAGCATGCGTTAATAGATATTATTATTTTGACACCTTTTGTGTTATTATTATTATAATTATATAATATGAAGTATTTTGTAATGTGATTTTATGAAGAACTATTTATGTAAATAAACACTAATAAGAAACTACATTAAGACGCAAACAAATGTGAGTTGAAAAGGAGAATTTTTGTTTGTTATTGTCTAACGTTAATGCTCCGCTTTGCAATCGTTTCCAAAATATAATAATAAACAGATGGCGAAAAACGGGTTAAATATATTTTTTAAAGAAAACAAATTTAAGCAATTTTCATTTTCATTGTAATAAAAAGTTTTATCCAAAATAAAATATCAGAAGCAGTAGAAAAGTAATTTAATAAATTATGTGTTAATTTAAATTTATTTGGAAATATATATTTGAACTAATTAAAATGTTTGCCTGCTTAGTGTAAATTACCGAATAGCTACCTACTTATAATATTTACAACACTAAGATTGTTTGCCGGAACATCCTTTGCCACTGATGTACTAGATACTGTGTTGCTTAGTTCAATTTTATTAGACATCTTATTTTGCTTCTGTTGTTTCTAAGTTACACAAATATAAATTTTTTTTAATACTTTTTATCGCTTTAAAAGTTTACATTTACTTACAATTTCTTTAATTTTCCAAAATATTTTTATTTTCAACTTTATTTTGAAATATTTTTTTGTAAACACAAACGCAAAACAGCTGTTTGAATAATTATTGCAAGTAAAAATTTTACTTGTAAAAACTTGCAAGAATTTGTTTGTCTCTCAATTTTTACGCTCTCTCGTTGCAAATTTTTTGGGTTAATGAACGCTTTCTAGTAACAATTGTTACAAATTTGTACAAATTTTTAATAAATGAACACACCTATTTTTACTTTTGTTCACAAATAATTTGGTTAAAAAATGTCTGAAAAAGGATATTTTTCTTACATAAAAAAACTGCAAGAATTTGGAAATTAAAATCATATAAAAACGAGTAAGAGTGGTATAATTGTCTATGCCGAATCTTATATACCCTTCACCATTAATGTAAATCTAGTTTAGTGAAGTAACTCCAATCAAATATCGGGGTGACAGAGAGTTAAAAAATAAGAAAAAAATTATGTAAGTACTACATATATATAATTTTACATAAAAATGTTATAGTCTCTTAATGGGTTAAGTATTTTTAAAAAAATTTAGTATTCCCTTACAGATCTCTTCAAAAGCTTTTAGGTGATACCCATATTGATATCTTAAAAAATATAGTGCACAATCGTACTTTTCTATGAAAAATTCAGAGCCAATAACTCGAGAAATCAGAACGAGCGTAAATTTTTTCACTCCATGTTCTTTTGTTATTTATTAATTCTCAATCGCCCCATATATTGATTTTTTGATTGGAGTTACTTCATTGTTTAAGATGATATGGAAAAATTAGAGGCAGGTGTGGTGTTTTGCCTTCTGCCTCGAAGGGCATGGGCCGATGTTACTGATTTTCAATTGCGAAATTTTTCGAAACTATGTCAGATCGATTGGTGTATTTAAATTTTCTCTAGCTCATCTAGTGCCTTGGCAAAGTGGATTTCCACACTAACACGGAAGGATAGAAGGACATCGTTCTATTGACTTCGCTATGCATAAGAACTCAGAATATAGTACATACCTACATGTGTATGTATCTGTATATTTTAAAAGTTTCAAAATAGATCAAGGCACATTGATACAGGTGACTGCATTAGCTTTTGCGTGTATATTGTTTTTGTATAATTTTGTTGAGCTGTCAAAAACGTCTGGCAATATGTGTGTATGTATATGTGAAAAATAAGCAAGCAACTGAACACATGCATACAATAAGAAAAAAAGCAACAATTTTGACAACTCGCAAAGGAAAACAGAAAACATATGTTAATTGTATGAGCTAATGCATTCTCCTGGTCAATATGCCTTGAAAATAGATATTGTAGAAATTACAAGCGGGATGACAAATTTAGATACATGTACCCAGCTGGTTTGTAGTTGGAAATGTCAAAAGTTGTTTGTATTTTACTCTGTTTGTTTACGAATTTCAAAGAACACTAACAACAAGCGTTTGCAAAACAAAGCAAGTATTTGTATTGTATTATTTCTCGTTCTGTTTTTGATGTTTCCAACGCACAAAACAACAATAAAAAGCCATGTTGTTTTTGTCAATGTTGTATTTGTTGTAGAACCGCTACTACCTAGTAAAATGAGTGTGCCTTGCATGTACCCTTTAATATTATTTTGTAAGTTTGCCATTCCGTATGTAACTTCTAAAATATCCATTTTCGACCCTGTAAACGTATTCTGCAAACTAAGAAAAACGAATAAATGTAATTACAAGTATAATTTTTCCAAAGAAAATGTAAAGCAAAAGTTAAAAAAGTTTGAGTTTCAATCTTCTATTTAAGTTACATCCTAATGCGTTATATAAAAGAAAACATTAGCAACAGTAACATACATCAAAACTCAAGCAATACCATATTGCTTACTCCTCCTGCTTCACAAACAAACAAAAATTTCATGCTAGTTTCATGAAAAATTGCATTGTGTAAATGCCATATTTCTTTAAGTTAAGCACTCACAGCGTATTGATAACATATAAATATAAAGTTGAATCATGCATGGGAACTTCAACTATATGCAAATAATTTTCGCATAATAAAACATTTATATAAAACTAGGTAAATTTGTAGCATAATTGCACCAGAATTTCACAGACATAAATAAAGTAATTTTCCTTTACTGATAACTACGTAATTATCTGATTTTATATATTGAACTTCCAATTTAAATTAAATACGCCATTTCTGCACATGAAATATTTTTCGAAAATTTTGATGTTGTTGTAGTTAGTAATCGATCTGGAACACAGAACACCTATTTTTGGAAGTTTTGCCTGACCGTCTATCTGTTAGCCTGTGTTCAAAATTTTGTGAGGAGGTCTCTTAGAACCTTGATTCAAATATAGAATACATTTCGTGACAAAATAGAGATACAATTGTGAAAACACCCAATTTTACCGGTATAATAGTACCAAAAAAGTTGTCAGCACGTACTATTTTTGTAGATGGAAAATTTTAAATACTTTTTACAAAACTCTAGAATAGGCAGTTAAATTTGAATTTTAAGAAATTTAGAAATGACACGCAGACGAAGTCGTGGGAACTGTTAATGTTTTAATATAACTATAGTTATTATAATACACTAACACATCCAATAGAACAGTACAAGGGAATTGTGAATTTAATAAATATTAATGCATAAGCTTTAAACTTTTATATATGTATTTTCAGTAATGATACCTACTATACCTTTAACATTTCATACGATTTCTATAAATCGACGTGATGGCAATTGTACCGCCCACTATTATAATCAAGTCGATTTTGTTAAAATGGAACATGCCAACAAACCCAAAATTTTACCCGAAGTCAATCAAAATGTTGATCAGAATATGGTACAAATGGGTCCTTCTTCTTCGAATGCCATTAATGAGCAAATGTCTCGCAGCATGCATGAGGCCAGAAATCAATTATTTGATTTACAAGACAATCACATGCACAACTCCTCTTCTCCCACACGCAAAGATAGACAACGTAGTTCTTTAAACACCATTTCGGCCAGTTCCCTTAATACTACCACATCTTCGGTCGTTTTGGGTGATAAGACATATTCCAAGCTAGCATTCGCCATGGATCCCATGTACAATGTTTTGTGGGTTTATGACAGTAATCAAAAGAAAGTTTTAAGCTACAACGTGTTGGCCAATGAGATTTTATCAACAGGAGCGGTAATTTATATTCATATACTTATCAATTTTTTTTTTTTAAACTTTATATAATTTTTTTTTTTATAGAACTCTTCTAACTGTCATGCTTTATTGACTCCAGAATTGTCTTTACCTAAAGATGTAGATTCGCGTATCTCACGTTTACATGCTGCGCTTAATCTTTTGGCTTGCTTAGATGTTCTTACTTCAGCCCAGGATGTGATGTAATATTTTCTTTTAATTTTAATTTATTATTTCTAATGAATGTATAATTTTTTTAGACCTGGTTGCTTCGAAGATGTTACTCCCAAAGAGGAAAACCAAAATAAGGATACAAAAGATAATAAATATCAAGTTGTTAATCGTTTTGATAATTTTGGCGGCGGCTGGGGATATTCTGGTCATAGTGTGGAGGCTATTAGATTTTCAGCTGACACAGATATAATGTTATGTAAGTCAAATTTAGAAATTTCTTAATAATTTCGAAAAATCCGGTTTTATGTAAACAAAATATTAACAAAGCTTTTAAAATAATTATCAAATTGAAGTATACTGGCTATGAATGGCTACAATTTTCGGAGAATCGAAATCCAAACTATTTTTAAATATTGTTAAGCAGCCTTATAGATATTAAAATAAAAGCATACGAAGTATGGTGTGTGTTGCAAAACAGAATTTTCCGAGTAATGAGTTCAACTCCCATCTACGTCTTGAGGGATAAATTGTTTTAAAGAGCTGATAATAAAAAGACAGTAGTTCACACTGTCTAGAATCTCATTGAGCAAGATGAAAGCAATGTTGTCTCTTTGCGGTAAAGCAGTTGGCGAAGGCGCTTGTATATTAAAATGACAGATGAAATGGTTAAGGTTCGTGGATATTAAAACAGCAGAAGTGGTAAGGCGTCTGCATAGTAAAATAAGAAAATCGAAAAAAAAAACAATAATTGTGTGTATATTAAACAGCAGATACAAAGTTTAGTTCGCTTGTTTATAAAACAAGAAAATCCTGGTCCAAACCTTGAGCATACGTTCGTAGTGGCAACATAACAGCATCATGTGGCAGGCGTAGTACATTGGTTGGGTACAATTCTGGTTAGAAAACAGACAAGATTGTGAATTCTTATCTCGCCGGAGTCGAGAGCTGGATAAATAAAAGTGGGTGATCGTTTAACAAGACGTGGAATAGTTCGAGCCTTGCGAAGTTACAAAGTATTAAGAGCTCGTGAATACAGATCTAGCCAGGGCCATAGTCTAAGAAACACAAGATAAGAAATAGAAGGGAAAAATCAAAATCGAAATAGTGGTCTTTTCGATCCAAGAACTGTTACCATTTGAAAAGTCGAAAAACGTAACAATATTTTGAAAAAAAAAATAAATTTCATGTGTTGGGTTTTGAACCCAAGGAATTAGTAAAACATTTATAAACTAATTAAGAGTTTAATGAAAAAAATATTATTTTATTACCATACGTATTTCTATTTTATTGTATATAATTCATAAAGTTTCTCATCGTCTTTTTTTGATTCCTGCAGATGGCTTTGGCATGTTTGGAGGTCGTGGAGAATATTCCTGCAAATTAAAATTATTTGATCTAGGCTCTGATGGTGGCGGTTATGAAAAGGAAGGTACACTTTTAAGCGAAACTAAGGAAGTGCCGTTTGAATGTGCAGCTCGTAGTAAATATCATATATTGCTACCGAAACCTATAAACATCACAGCCGGTAGATGGTATTTGGTATGGGCACGTATTGCAGGACCCTCTTCTGATTGTGGTTCATGCGGTCAGGCTACGGTCACCACCGAAGATCAAGTTGTATTCACCTTTAAATCATCGAAGAAAGCTAACAATGGCACTGATGTTAACTCAGGCCAAATACCTGCTATCTTGTATCGTTTAATAACACAAGAAACTAAACCCTCTACCGCTCCCGTAGATATAGATCCTGTGCAAAGGGTTACTAAGGAATTCGCCAACTCCGTAACCAAGGAATGCTTCGCGAGCTTAGTCTTGATGTTAAATTGGTCTTGGGAGGCTTTTAAAGGTTACTTGCGTGAACAAAGGGATATGTCTCATCAACTACAAGTGAAACAATCTTTGGAATATTTAATACATGTTAATAAGTCCTGCTTGAGGTTGTTGAGAAAATATACGAACGAAATTTATCCGCAATATGGACAAAGTGATGAAATAACTGAATATATTTCGTATGGTCCACAGAAATTCTTAAGCAATCGCTCAGAGAAGGATATTTGCAAGTTAAGCAAACCCAACAATTCTGCTGCTACAAAATATTTCAATGACAATAATGTCGGTGGAAGTCAAACAACCATGAAAAAATCGAATATGGAAAATATACAACTGGCCGAATGTATAGGCAATGTGAGAGCCATGTTAATTGGCATTTTTTGTGACGATTTATTTCAGGATGTAAACAATTATGAAGCTTTGACAATGGCCTTAGAAATACTCGAGGAGTGTCACATTAGCTTTGTTGCCTGTTTTGGGGTATTTTATCCCACCTCCACATTAAAATGGAATTGTTTGTGTGATTTGTTATCGGAAATGGATAAGGTATGAATATTAAAATATAATGAGAGGTTTAGTAGCTAATATTGTTTTATAAAATTTTAGCAAGGTACTTTGCACTCACGCCTTCTCAGTGCAATACTAGCTGGATTGTGTTCACCCACTGTCAAACTGCGGTCAACATTTGCTTTGCTTAGCCAGGGTGGTGATCGTCAATCTATTATAAGCCCTAGTGATAATTCCGGTTTACCTATGTTATCATCTACTGATTCCCATCAATATCCCATATTGGTAGAACAAATGATTTATCGCACACAACAAGAGAAACGTGATTTTCTTAGCAATTCATGGACTTTTAAGGATGTTCTAATGCGTTTGTTGGATATTATTGCTATTCCAATAAGAGACCGTTTGGAAAATATTTACAATCGTAGTGTCCATTACAACTATTCTAGCGGTAGCATTTGTTCGAAAGATTTCAATCAGGGTCTCATAGATAATTGCTGTCATCTGTTGGCTCGAGTATTGGCGGAAATTGTATACCAGACGGCTATAGGAGATGTAAGTTTGTGGAATATTTTATGTTTGATTTTATTTTTTAGTATTTATTATTTAAAGTGATTTTCACAATCAACTTTTCAACCAGATCGTCTATATTTTTAAGTAATAATCGAATCTGTTTTTATCTAATCTAATATGGGTTTAGGTGGATAAAGTAACATAAAATATTTGAAAAAAAAAACATTTATAACAGTTTTATTTAGACATCTCTGCCAAGAAATGTGGAAATAATTCAAACAACTGCTGTTGTTTTTGTAATCTTTGTAGAATTGCTTCGACAAAATTTCTAAAAGTTTAGTACTAACACAACTCTAGTGATAAGGGAAACATCACGTTTCATGACAAAAATATTTGTGTATTTGCTTTACAATTTAAAAGTACGAGTGAAGAGGCATAAATTTCGCCGCATAAAGCGACAATTAATTTTAGATCTTTTTTGGTACAATCAAGAAACAAACAATGTAAATTATACCGCATTTACGTTTTCTGGTTTTAAAATGTTTTAAAGAAAGTGTATCTATATAACAATTTTTATTTGTCTGTGTGTTTATCATTTTTTATACCCTTCACCACAAAAAGTGGAAAAAGGGTATAACTAAGTTTCTCATTCCGTATTTAATTTCTACTATCCATTTCCGACCCCATAAAGTATATATATTCTGACTTCTTATGCTTAGCGAAGTCGATTAAGCGATGTCAATGTGCCGGTCTGTCTGGTACGATAGAGAATTAAAATATAAGAAAAAAAACATTAAGTGAAAAAATCGGCGCTCGCCCATATCTTTTAAGTTACGGGGCTCTGAAATTTTAAATATTTTTAAATATCAATATGGATATCATTTTAAAGCTTTTGAAGAGATCTTTAAGGATCTTTAAAAATGCTTAACCCGTTAAGAGCGGATGTCATTTTTATGTAAAATTATATATATATGCAGTACCAATTTTTTATTTTTTAATTCTCTGTCGCCCCAATATTTGCTTTTTTGATTGGATTTACTTGACTAAACTAGATTTACATAGATGGTGAAGGGTACATAAGATTCGGCATAGCCGAATATAGCACCCTTTTTATGTCAAAATTTGTTTACATATTTTTTTAATTTTTATTTTGCTATACATTTCTCTTGTTTTTTATGTGGTTCTTTTAATTTTTATTATGTTTTATCAGGAATGGTAAACGAAATCTACAAAGTAAACTTTTCCAGCTCAAGTTGCTGTAAACATTCTTTTTTTTAATTCTTGCTTAAATTGACAATAATATAGTCATTAAAAGGTGATTTTGTTATTTTTTTTTAATAATTAAGTAAAATTCATATTATTTTTTTTAGTTTAAAAAAATGATAAAATGTTACCCACTTTGCCATCTCTAAGCTGTATTTTTACACAAAACATGATTTTACAAAAACAAAACATCTGTTGTTGTTCTAACGTAGTATTTGTTGTAGACCTGCATGTACTTGATTTAGATATACTTTAAAATGAAGTAACTTATCACTGAGTGAACAATATTATTCAATATTGGGTAAAAAAGTATCTTTAGTGCCAGATCAGATCAGAAAATAACAAAGTTCAGTCACACCATGCTCTTCTGTTGGCGGTGTGGTCGCTTCATATAAATAAATTTGTTCATTTCGCTTTTCTAACGGTTATTATGATAAGGAATAAAACACAAAAATTAACAATAGAAAACTTTAACATGTGATGTCAGGGACGAAGATAGACAATAGAGAGAAAGAGAGAGCAATGCTGAAATAAAAGTGAGATATTACCCATTATGATTATAATACGTTTTAAATAATACATATTAATAACCCTTGACCCATAGCCTTCCGAAATGTAGTCATTTTTTGTGAAAAATCAACTTTAAACAGATTTCCTCTCATAAATTTAACGGAATCAAAAGATTAAGATCTGGTCTGAATGCCCCAATAGATCCTTTTCTCTGCCAGACGAGATTAAGTTTTAAATTTGGACATCATACTGCCTACAGAGCCGGCGCCACAATGATTTAAAGTAGCACACGTCGCGTGTAAACCGTAGCAAAATTCTTATTTTTCCACAGCTTGTTAAGCTCCAAAAGATATGTATTATCTTTTATAGTTTAGAAGATATTTGAATCTTACCTTAACCCTTTCGGGACGGAGTTTTATTTTGCAAACCAAATTATGTATGGTAAAATTTTTTTCATATTCTAAAAGGTATGATAAAAGTATTATGTTCTCCATACTTAAAAATTTTAAATTCGTCCTTTTATCCTGGGACATATAATCCCAACAAGTGTTTTCATCGGGCATAAAATCACAATCAGTGTTCTCGAAGAGCGATTCGAAATTAAAAAGACAACTAAAATATAAATATTATTAGATTTAGATAAAAGTTTACATTTATTTTTAACATTTTAGGAATGTAATTAGGTATTTATTTGTGGAATGGCCCAAAACACTTTTAACATAAGGCGTTGTTACAATCTGAGCATATCATCTTTGTTCGCTTTTCTATGTCAAGTGAAGAACAGCGGACACAGCGACAACGCTTCTCTTGCTCTACTGGCAAGTGGTCTCCAATATTGATGCTATCCGTTTTTGGACGTTTGGCAGTTCTACCTCCCTGGCGATTGCGTTGAAAATAAAGAAAAAAGACAGTTTGAAAATTGCTGGGACGTATTATCCCAGTAGTCCCGAAAGGGTTAAATTAAAAAAATCGTTTATTGTTCTAACTTTGTCAATTTTTTGCTGCTAGTGAAGCCAAACCCTTCCTATTTTTTTAAATTTATTTTTCTGATTTGAAGACAAGTTTTAAAGTACACAAGAGGAAAAGTTGCTTAAAAAATCATTTCTAAGTAAAAACTTATCAGAAAATACATTAAAAAATTTAAAAAATTTCAATAAATACCCAGTAAAAAATAGGATCATCCAAAGAGTAATCTTGGAGCGCTCCTTTGCTCCATAAAACTCCAAAACCCATTGGATTTTTAACACAGCATGTCCGCAGACACGAGTACTTCTTTTGAGCTCCTTATGGAGAACTCTCTTTGATCTTGAAAATAACGACAAAGGGGGTAATCGTTTTTACCTCCTAATAAACATTCATATAAAATACAAATTTGGTTATTTTTTACAAAAACAAGAAAATATTCATTTATTTTTTAAAAATTTTTCAAAAATGTTATTTTTTTATTGTTACATTCGACAAGTTCGTAGTTTTTGACAATTAGGTCTGTCGGTAAACAGTTGCTTTACATTTAAGAAATGCCACCTTGAAAGATTTTTCGTATTCCGGGTATGTTGGATACGTGCCTTTAAGTTCTTCTGCAAGAAAATTAAAGAAAATGTAACACGTAATATATTATTTAAAACATGATATTGAAAATTCAGCTATTATCGAAATAAAAAAAGTTAAGCAATTTGTATTTGTTTAAGGCTTTCATATTTTTTCAGTTTAATACATATAAGAAATCTGAAATAAATTAAAAAAAAAAATAGAATTTTGAATACTTGCTCAACTGATTGCATTAAAAAAACAACAAGGAGGCTCTATATATTTACCTGTCGCAATAATTGAAGAGCTGGTTATAGTTTCCGCCGTAAATATTTGCTGCGTTTGGAATATTTTCTCCTTGAAACTCATGGTTCGTGAATCAAATATGAATCCGAATTGATCGCTAGTTTTGTTCCAACTTATTTATATTTTTCTTTTATAAAATATTCTTTTACTGAATTTCATGTTTTTCTTTTAAAGACAATTAAAATTTTCTAATCAAAAATTATATTACATAAAAACAAAAAAACCAAAAACGAACTGATACATCCCCAATTGATCCATTTGGAGTATTAAGCGAGGCATAAACAATAAAACAAAAAAAATTTCGATATCTCGCTTATTACTCCAAATGGATGAACAAGTCATTACTCCTTTATTGCTCGATTATGGATTAATCCATATATTTTTTACTGGGTAGTTTTAATCATTTGAAAATGTGTGTGTGTGCGAAAATTAAAAAAAAAATTTTAAGCCAAAACAAATTTTATATTTCATTTTTTATCTCTCTTCCCCTTTTTAGGTTTTCGTTTTCTTGCTTAGTTTGCCTAATGAGTTTCATAACTTAATTTAAATATTGATGGCTAATAAAATATAAATTTTCTTTACTCTAGTACGACAAAATGTTTATACCACCAAGAACCTTACATTCGTCGGGCTCACGATTCGCCCGCTGTGATCAAAGTCGCACCTGGAATACGGGTAGTTTTGGCCCAGATGCGATAGCATTTTCAGTTGATCGGTCTGGCATTGCCATAGCCGGCTGTATGGTGTACTCAGGATCAGGTAGTTACGAATATCAATTAGAGCTTTTGTATGACAACTCAGGGGATGTACAGCAGCCTCTGCAGCAGCAGCAGCAGCAACATAAATGGGAAACATTGGAATCTTTGTCGGGGTCCTATGATCAGACAGCTGTACAAAATGATATGGCTGAAATAAAATTTGAAAGATCTATATTAATTAAGGTATTTATTTCATAAAAAATTCACAAATATATGTATTATGAAAATATTTTAAACTTTTTAAGGAAAATTCTCGTTATGCTTTGAGATTTTGCTCTCAGGGTCATCGCACCTGTTCGGGAGATGGTGGCATGCCTTCTATACGAGGACCTTGTGGTACAACATTTCATTTCTATGCATGTGATCTCAGCTTCAATGGTACAAATGTTCATCGTGGTCAAATTCCTTGCATACTTTACTATAGCACACCCATCAAGCCGGACTCAAATGCTACAGCTAATGGCACTAGCTCAGCTTGCCCTATTAATGGCAGCAATGATGCCAGTCTTTCCAATGAAATAACAATGCGTGATACAGCATTACAAATAGCTTCTGATATAACTAAAAAATGTACAGAACTTTTAGTGTTGGCACGCAATACTTTGGCCGCATCCTTGTCGCCCTCAGATAATTCTTCGAATCACTCACAAACTATTGACTCCGAACACAATATAACACCCATTGAAGAGCATATGGATATTAATTGGGCCAATAACTCTAGAACAGCTCATCTACCCGCAGAAGCTGGTGGCATATCAACAGCTAGAGATTTGTCCAAACGCTTGGAATCATTTTCAAAAGGCATTATAGAAACTCTCAAGTTTGAAAAGCGATCTACAAATCCTTTTGAAATGGAAATTGAAATTGGTGCCACAGAGATACATCCTAAAGATATAATGATTGAAGAAAGTGCGTCGATATATGACTTAAATTTCCGCAATGGTCAAATTACAAAGTTTAATGGCAATGAACGTGTTGGTGCTGAGGCTGTGGAAGGTTTAATGGGTGCTTCCCAGTACAATCCCGGTGCTTTAGGTCGCGCTGACTCTGATGATACGCCAATTCAAATGGCAGCTACACAAATTTTAGATGTTTTCAATATGGGTTCATCAAATTTGTTTCACACCCTATTGCCCTTGGTTTATGCTCATATTGCGAATTTAGCCTGCAGTGATGCCAAGGTGAGTTTTTAAATTTGAATTTTTTAAACGGTTTTAAAAATTTCAACGTCATGGGTTAAAAATTTAATATTTAAATATAAGAAGATATGGATATATCTAGGTTTCCGATCATTTTAAAAATCACTTATCCCAATGTGCATAAATGAAAATGAACTTGGCCTAAATCTTCGTTTGTATGTTTTGGCATATTCAATTGAGAATTCAATGAGAGAATTTTCTAAAACTTTATCAGTCAACGTTTGCAATAAAATATTGTTTAAAATACTTTTAGATTTCTCGTTAAGAACATTTTTGTTTAATATTTAAAGCATTCACCAACAATAATAATTTTTGAATTAATTTTCTGTCCTTTTCTCAGAGCTCTGTCCAAATATTGGGTCTCATAAAAGACATTCTGCCACACGTAGCTGCTCTAAATCAATTGAGTTCAACAAAGGAGGGTGTGAATGCAAACAATACAAGTGTTCCTCGTTTACGGCCCTTTTATGAATCTTTCAGTAAAAAGCTAGAATTAATTAATAATGATGGAGTAAGTGGAAGTGTTTTGAGAGAGGTCATCAACCAACAACAACAACATCAAACTGATAATGCAGCAAATGAGGTGCCAACCACCAGTAGTCATTACTGCGTTGTAGAAAGTGAACATCCGTATAGAAGTGCTTCAATTAATTGTTATCGTGTAGAATTTCCCGCTTGTGTACAGTGGTTGACTATTGAATTTGATGCTCAATGTGGAACTGCTCAATTAGAAGACTGTTTGTTGGTCTCATTACCCATTAGACCCATGACAAGCACAGAAACAACTGCTGGCAATGAAGATTATTATGATATTTTGGATAATAATGTTAAGACCAATAGAGGGATAAAAAGTAATAGTGCTCATCTAATGACTGCTTGCTATAAGTTGTCGCTGCAAAAGGAGACCTACCCCAAAAATGAACCCGACTGGTTTGTGGTGAAAAAATTTAACAGGTATGTTTTTCTTTATTTAATTTCATAACAAATATTTTTATTTATTTATATTTTTTACTTATTCTGACTTACTCTTTTATAAGCTCTTCTAATTGGTTACAAAACGTTATGATATTACCCGGAAATTGTGTTGAGTTTTCTTTGGAAACATCTTCATTGTATGCGCAAGATCCACATGTAAATCGTTATGGCTTCAAGTGTTTGGTAGTTGGTTATGATAATCCTGTTTTGGTAAGTTATTTTTTAATTTATGTTTTTAAAAAGTTTCTTAACACGTTATTCTATTTTTAGTTAAATGACAATAATTCTAGTTTGGTTCGCATAGAGCAAGAGTTGTCCTACTTGGGTGGCATGTGCAGTGCAAATTTAATGAAGAAAAATTTAAGTTTACCCGGTAATATTTTCAATTTTTTATTTTGTTATTTCGCATCTAATTTTGTATATATTTACTTGCATATGTGTGTGTATGTAGTCCATCTGAATTTCGACTTATCATTTATCATCACCTCTTATCGAGAAAGTAAAGGGTAAAAAATGGATTACAAATTGTGCAAAATATTAAAAAATAAAAAAAAAAATTAAAAAAAAGTCATGAACAAATTAAAATAAAAACAAGAAAGAGTGCTATATTCGGCTATGACGAATCTTATTTACCCTTCACCATCTATCTAAATCTAGTTTAGTGAAGTAACTCCACTGATAAAAGCAATTATTGGGGGACAGAGAATTAAAAAATAAAATTGGTATTGCATATGTATAATTTTACATAAACATGATAACGGCTCTTAATGGGTTAAGCTTTTTAAAAAAATTCTAGTATTTCCTTAAAGATTGCTTCAAAAGCTTTAAAATTGTACCCATATTGATATTTTAAAAAATTTTTAAATTTCAAAGCCCCGTAAATCGGAAAATATGGCGGGCGCCAATTTTTTCACTTCATGTTTTTTTTCTTACTTATTTAATTCTCTATCGCTCCACATGTTAATTTTTTTTATTGGATTCACTTTATTGTTCCAAATGACGTGAAAAAGCTAGAGGTAGGCGTGGTGTTTTGCCTGCTGCTTCGAAGCACATCGACCGATCATGCTGATTTCCAATAGCACTTCTTTCGACAATATATCTGACCGATTGACATATTTATTGTTTTTGTGTTTTTGCCGAGGCAAACTTACACGAACGAACAGACGGACATCGCTTAATCGACTTCGCTATGCATAAGAAGACAGAATACTTTATGGGATCGAAAATGGATATTGTAGAAATTTCGCACGGAATGACAAACTTATATATACCCTTTTTCCATTTTTTGTGGTGAAGGGTATAATAACAAACAAAAAAATAACCAGAATTCACTAAAAATGTTATAAGTTTGCAAAAAAAAAAAAAGATTTTTAATTTCACTAAAATTTCGATTCATAATAAAACGAAAATTTTTGAAATTGTATATCTATAGCCAAAAATTAAGAAAATAATCATTTAGAGTTCATACATTTACCGAAAAATATTAAACGTTCCACAAAATTAAAATTCACCAAAAACTAAAGGAATGTGAACTCGCCTAAAATTAATAATACAAGAAAAATCGATAATTCATGAGGAGAATGAAAAGGTAGCAAAATAAAAAAAAAATGAAACGAATAATTGTTTTACAGGATGTAGTTATACACACTCTGTGTGAGATAAGGACATATGTACGTCAAAATCATGTCTGTATGGAAGCACCCTTTAATTTTTAATTTTATTTTTTACTTGATATTATTGCGAACTAAATTTTAAAGCCACAGAAATCAAAAGCACGTCTGTATGAGATCACCATCGAGTCGTAAACTCTGTGGTTGCTACCAGTTGTGGTTTTAAAAATACATACAAATCACTCTGGTCCTACAGAAATTCTTTATTTTAATAAATTTTTTTAGTGGAAGCAAGTTGTAAGCATAACCTTTGTAATAAAAAAGAGATTTTAAAAAGAGATTTTAAAAACGACGAAGTTCTTAAGTAAGATACATTAAAATAACAATACGTTCGAATTTGCAATCTTCTCCTTTATGGATAAAAGTTCATTTGGAAATTCATAAAATAATATGTGAAAAATTAAAGGGTATCCCATGCAGAAAATGCCTGCAATCGCGACAAGCATAAAAACATAAAATGCGCTGTTTCTGTGTTACAAACGATCAACTCGTCTAAAAAATTTGTATGAAAAGCACTCAATTTTTGAGTCATTTCCATATACATTTTTTAGAGGAATGGAACGCTTGTAATATGGAAGCAGCACATTAAAGGGTAATTAAAAAGAGGCTGCTGTAGTCTAGGTGGTAAGCACGTTGACTATAAAAATTTGGCTGACCTGGGTTCAACCCTTGCGGCAGTCAAAAAATAAAAATGTTTTTTTCTGTTTAATGGTATAAATACATAATAAGAATTAACATAAAAACATGCAGCCAGCCTCCTCCTTCGTCGGTACTTCTTCATAGCATATTCGCCGGCGAAGTAAAATAATTAATAAAATGGCTATATCTATCTTCTTTCACCACCTGTCTTCTCTCTCATCTATCCCTTTCCTAAAGAATGTAGCACGGTTACAAAAATTACGTAGGTATTAATGCCTGAAGTTCTATTAATCGATTTCGCAAAAGCATTCTGTCGCAAATACGATCATTATAAAAAACTGATATATGTAATTAAATTTGTTATTTATTGAATTCGTTATTATTAAACTAAATAAGAATTTTTATTTTAAAAATATTCAAAAAGGCAGGAATTTCTTTGTAATAAATATACAATTGAATTCATAAACTTTATATACTCGGATAACAATATTTCTTAATTATTTCAGACGACAAAGATGTAGAAGACCTAACCAGTATAAGTGAAACTATTAGCACACATTTTGCTTTACTTTCGAAAGGCTTGGCTTTATCGGAACCTGAACTTACCATACATCAAGCTTTAGAGTCCTATCTACCTATTGGGTAAGCCAATGTTAATGATTTTATAACATTTAAATCTAAAATATTTTTAAAGTGTCATACTGTTTTAATAAAAAACATCACTAAATTTTACCGCAAATTTCAGCTCTGAACTGCCTTAAAGTTTAATTAAAAAAAAAACAATCTACAGTATGTCAGGGATAAGTTTATACATTATAAAAATTAAAGAAAACATACATACGAGTAAAAACGTTAAGATTCTTCTAATATGATAATATCTGGCATTTTATTCTAATTGTTTTTCTTTATACTTTTATTTATGTGTGTGTGAGGGTATAAGCCAATTCAAATAGATTTTTAACAACATTTAAAATTAAAAGTAAAATTTTGCACTAGTTGACGTGAGCATCTGTTTTATCAACATTAACGCTGATAAAAGTGCAAAACAACAACTCATTAAAATGTCACTAATACGTATTTTACGCGACGGCATTTTGCATGAAACTAGTTTCATGAAATTTTTGTTTGCTGGCAAGAAGTGCAGAGACGAAAGCAGGGTAGACAAATGGCATGGCTTTGAATTTTGAGGGGATTTTTTTACACTTGCTTTGTATACGATCGCTGCATATGGTTTGTTGTTTGTGTATTATTTTAAATAAAACAAACAACGGCATTAAGTAAATAAGCACGTAACTTATATATATTCTGACTTCTTATGTATAGCGAAGTCGATTGAGCGATGTCCGTCTATCCGTCAAACGGACATCGCATCCGAGTTAGGGAGCTCTGTAATTTTGTTTTTTTTTTTTAAATATTAATATGGGTATCATTTTAAGGCTTTTGAAAAGATCTTTAAGAAAATATAAAATTTTTTCAAAAATGCATAATCCATTAAGAGCCGTTGTCATTTTTATGTAAAATTATATATATGCAGTGCCAAAATTTTTTTTATTTTTTAATTCTCTGTCACCCCAATATTTGCTTTTTTGATTGGAGTGAATTCACTAAACTAGATTTATATAGATGGTGAAGGGTATATAATATTCAGCATAGCCGAATATATCGAAACAAATACAAATTCCCGTTAAACTTTGGATCGTTGTACAGAAAAAAATGTGTTTTTGTTGACTATTATATAAATAGCTGCTCATTTTGTTACTTTTCCAAGTAAAAAGTGAAGTGACGTTGAACATATGTTTTATACGAACTTTTGCATAGATTTTACGCACTCGGTTATAGCTAGTTCTTCACAAGCAAACAAAAATTACATGCTTGTTTCATGAAATATTGCATAGTGTAAATGCTTTATAAGTTAAAAAACAGTATGGAATAAAACGAAAGCTAATATTTTTAAAAATATTGAAACAATTTTAATTTATTTATTGTGTAAACTCCTTCTTGACATACTGTAAATAAAACATTAGGCTAAATTAAAAAATTAAATACTTTTAAATTTAATTCACACATATTTTTATTATATTTAATAAACCTAAAACTATTTTTATTTACAATATTTTAAAGCTTAATTACTAAATAATCATTTAAAATTCATCTTTTTGCAAAATAAATAAAAAATAGATTTATAAAGATAAACAATTTATTAAATTTAACAATTAAAAACAAAATAATTTGGCTTAAATGTTTTAAACATTTTAATATTATTTTTAGAAATATTACAATATAGTTTTTTTTTTATAATTATTTGGTGGAATTTCGGTGTTTAATAGCATCTTTATTGAGGAAAAAAAACGAAGATTTAGTTCGTATATTTGTGTTGTTTTTCTTTTTGGGCATTAAAAGTCAGTCTTTAAAAGTCCAGCATTTTCAATCTGATAAACAATTTGAGTTTCCTTGTAAGTTCTAGGTTCCGGTTGTATTATATCCATTTTTCTTTGAGCTTTTCGTTTCTTGGCCAAATACAAACATACACTTGCAACTATAATGGCCACTAGTATTAAAAGACCTACTACTCCAATTATGATATACAACCAATATGAGTGTTTTTGGCAATCTGTGTCAATAATTTTGCTTAAAACTCTATATTTATCATTTTGATTGGAGGCCAAGTCTTGTTTAAAATGTATAGAATCTTTAAAATGATTGAAGAATTCTTCTTTAGCTATGGGTGACTTTTGATTGTAGTCAATTTCATGGCAGGAAAATGAGTTATCATAATAAAGTTGTTTGAGGTTTAAGGTAAATTTGTAATTAAAATCCAGTGGCTGAATAGAGTGGGGAAAGTGTACAGTGTTGTTGCTAAAACGCAACTCTAACTTTTCGCTGCCAACATAATCGCGATGAACCATTATGCCTTTAAATAAATTTTGTTTATTATTATTTTACTTTCTTAAATAAAAATAAAACATTTCTTTTAAATACTTACCCTTAAAGGCTATTTGACTTGTGTTACCAAAATAATTATCTCTGATAACTAAGCTCTCTTTAACAAAAACCTCTAGCCATTCGGCATCCACACTTTCAAAGTAATTATTCGCTATAATTAATTTGGAGATCACTAAAAAATAAAATTAAAACATATTTTGTGACCAAAATTTTAACAGAATTGATAACTCACTTTTAAAAGAAAAAGCCCTTGAGTGGACTTCTCTAAATCGAAGATTATTTAATAATAATGTATGTGAAACTTCAACATCATAAAAAGCTTTTGATGGCACATTTGTTAAAAAGTCACAATTTTGTAATTCTAGTTTCTCGACCACAAACTTTTTAAAAGCCTGAAAATAAAATTTAACGAAGAAATTAAAGTAAATATTTTACATTAAAAAAGAAGTAAATTATAAGTAGTTCACGACCAAAAGAAGCTATATAACAAAACTTTTATAAAAAAGCTTATAAATACCTTAAAAAAAAGAAGAAAATATTTTTTATAACGGTAACGTTTTTACAAGTTTTTCGCTCGAATGAAAAAGTACACCAACCTTTTTGAAAAGTCTATCTTTTAAAAATAATAATTTAAAAAAGAGCACTTTTAATTAAAGCAATTTTGAAAAAGCAACTTAAAAAAATTATTTAAAAGAGCGTTGTAAAAGGTATAAAAGGGTATTTGGTATAAGTTAACTTTCAAAACCTTTAGAAACGTATTTTTTGTGATGAAATTAGCATTTGAGAATACAGCTGCTTTAAAAAAGGTACCTTTAAAAATAAATACTTTTTTTTATAACAGCTACGAATCAAAAAATTTCACCCTTGAAAACATATTACTGGGTAAAAATAGCTTGTAGAAAGTAAATATTTTTTACACAAAAGTTATTTTTTAAGTAAATTTTAAAAATTAATTTTTTAACATTTGTTTGTAAAAAAGCTTAATTTTGAAAAACAAAGTTATATTAAGTCCACTTAAAAAAAAAAGCAAGGTTTCGGTTTAGTACTTTTTGAAACAACCACCTCTTGCGAAAAGTACCTTTCAATAAAGTATTTTAAAGGGCCTTGTAAAATTGATTTTGGGGTGAGCAAGCTTTAAAAAAGTTTGAAAATAATACATTTTGCTAATGCACGTACGTTTTAATAAAAGTACTAATTAAAAACAACCTTTTGAAAGAAAATTCCTCTTAAAAAGTGTCTTGGATGAAATAGCTTTTAAAATTTATAAAAACCCCTCTAAAAATGTACATTTTGAAACAGCACTTTTTACAAAAGTATTTTCAAGAAGGTAAAATTTTTAACACCTATTAAAAAAAATATATATACAAAAATAAAAATAAATGTATTTTTCACATGAATTTTGATTAAAAAAATTGCATTTTCAAAAGAAGCTTTATTTATTTTTTAAAATGCTTATTTAAGAAATCTTTTAAAAGACGCGAAAAAGTTGCTTTTAAAAAAATATATTTCAAGGTAAAATTAAAAAAAGTAATTTTAAAATACCTTTTTGGAAAGGTGCATTTTCAAAAAGTTCCATCAACTGGGAAACTATTTATAAAAAGCCAGACATTAGTAAATTTGCTTATATTTGAACTCAGAAAAAAATATTTTTTTTAAGTAACGGTACAATTTCTTAATAAATAGCTTGTCTAGTTAACTTTTTATTTAATTATAACTGATTATAAATGAGTGATGATGAATGAAAAAAAAAACAATTTACCTGTGATTCAATTTTATTTATTTGCACATTTTCCATTTTAAGCAAAAGAGCATTTGATTTCAATATGGTAAAACCAAATGGATTGATTGTGTCGATGAAGCTGTCAGCAAATATGATTTCCTCAATTTGACCATTAATGGCATGTGAATCAATTAGTTTAACTTTAACCTGGAATAAGGGAGTAAAAAAAAATTACTTTTATTATGTGATTGTGTATGTGAGTGTGGGCTTAAAAAGTTTGCGAAGTTATTTCAATAAGTGTTTAAAACTACATAAGAGAACACATAATTTTTTGGATAATTTCTAAACCCTTCACCACAAAAAGGGGAAAGGGTAGTGAACAAATAACTTATTTAGCGGACAACTCAACATTCAATTTTAAGCTTTGTTATTAAAAATGTTTTTGCATAGTTAAAAGACTGACTTCACCATGATATGTTCGGCTGTGGCGTCAATCAGTTAACGGTGATGCTTTCCTCAAAACTATGTGGCTTTATCGATGATTTCTGGAGTTACGGCCTCAACTGGACGTCCCAAATTGAATTCATAATTCGTAGATATAAGATAAGGCTTTAAGGAATTACCCAGATGTTAAGTTAAATTAATTTTTAAGTAAATAATTCTTATGCTTACTCGTAATACCATGTAGTCGTTTTGGCCCACGTAGGATTTTTAATTATGAATAAACGAAAATGAAATGTTATGCTTCTGCCTCTAAGTGAGCAAGCATGTGTGCATATGTGTATTGTTGGTGAAAATTGAACTCTTCATTTACAAAATTTACCCATATTTATGCAAAATAGTAATTCCTTTAAATCTGTTTCCCCTTTGTGTTTTAAGAAAAAACAGAAATAAAATATTGTTTGATTTTGTAAAAACTTATTAACTTGCCTTCGTACAGTAAACAGTTTGACTCCACAATGAAATCAAGTTATTCAATTAAAATTCCTTAAAATTTTTAAATTAAGCCCACGCCTGTGCGCGATGCATTTGGCATGATGGTTTATTAATTAAAGACAATATTTTGCAAGTTTCTAGAAAATTGTTTAATTTGCACTTAATTAACGAAGAAACACTCTGAGCTTGAGAGAGAGAATTCATTTAGAAAGTGAAAAAATTTTTTTTCAGAGGAATTTAAGCAGCGTTTAAATTGCTTGCTTAAAAATAGCAACAGCACAAAAATCTTTGCTTTGCTTACATGCTTTTCAGCAAGTAAAAAAACTGAATGTATCAGTATTTACAAAACATTTCATTATAAACAAAGCAACAGCAAAAAGCAAATGCAAAAAAAGAGAATGAAACGCATATGCGCATATGCAGCAAAGTAATCAGCTAAACATTTGTTTTGAAAACGTTTGCTGTTGCTTAAGCAATAAGTTGATGTTTGTTTTTTATCTTGCTGTTGCTTAAAAAAACCATTTAGTGGTGTAATAAGAACAACGTTATTAAATTGTATTTTCTTATGTATTGTAAGTAAAAAATAAATAAATACGGTACCAATATTAAAAGGGATGAAAAACAGCGAGTTGCAGCAAGTAATAGCAAGAAAAAGCAATCGAAGTCAGTCACAACTTCATAGTAAAGAGTTAAGCAATAGATAAAAATAAAGAACAACTGATTCCAATAGCAAACGTTTTCAAAATAAATGTTTTGCTGATTGCTTTGCTGCATAGTCAGCTAAAGCAAATGCGTTTCTTTCTTTTCTTGCATTTGCTTTTTTTTTTGCTGCACATTTTTTCACAGCAACAGTTACGCAACTACATATACATTGAAAATAGTCAAGCATTTTTAATCACTGAATAGCGAAGTCGATTGAGCGGTGTCCATCTATCCATCTGTGATCGGGTTGAAATCAACTTTGCCAAGGCACTAGGTGAGTTGAAAAAATTGATACGCCAATCGATTAGACATTGTTTCGGTCCATGTCCTTCTAGGCAGCGTGTCTGTAATTTTTCCTTATCTTATGGAACAATTCTTGTTTAGTGAAGGAACTCTAATCAAGTTATAGGTCTCTGAACTTTTCATAGAAATACTAAAATTTAAAAAAAAATGCTTAACCCATTAAGAGCCGATGACATTTTTATGTAAAATTATATATAGTACTTATTTTTTTCTTATTTTTTAATTCTCTATCGCCCCATATATTTGTTTTTTTTTTTTAATGGGGTTACTTCACTAAACTATTGGGTCGATTATGTATTGCAACCGAACTTTAGTTGCGTTGTCAGTTGCCGAAATTACAATTGCAACTTCCGACTCACAGCTGGCAATTTCAGTCGTCAAATAGTATTGATATTGGCAACCGTCTTTTGTTGGTTGCACTGAAGATTTTTCGAGTACAAAAGACGTTTAAACAGAAAGATAGATTAATTTTTTATATTTATTTTTCTTGGAAAATTTAAATACATTTTCTTGCTTTAGATTACAAAATGGTAATCTTTGCTTTTTGCAATTTAATTAATTTTATTTTTTATTATTTACCACTTTTTTGGCAAATTTTCTTTCACTTATTTCACTTTTTTATTAAGCTGACTTTTTCCCACTTTGTTATACCCTTCACCACAAAAAGTGGAAAAAGGGTATAAATAAGTTTGTCATTCCTTGTGTAATTTCTGCAATATCCATTTTCGACCCCGTAAAGTACATATATTTATTCTGACTTCTTATGCATAGCGAAGTCGATTGAGCGATGTCCGTCTGTCCGTCCGTGTTAGTGTTGAAATCAAGCTTTCCTCGTTAATATGTCAATAGAATAGATATAGTGTCGAAAGAGGTGCTATTGGAAATCAGCACGATCGGTCCATGTCCTTCCAGGCAGCGATAGGGAATTAAAAAATAAGAAAAAAAACGTCAAGTGAAAAAATTGGCTCACCCATATTTTCCGAGTTACGGGGCTCTGAAATTTTCGATTTTTTTAAAATATCAATATGGGTATTATTTTAAAGCTTTTGAAGAGATCTTTAAGGAAATTCTAAAATTTTTAAAAAATGCTTAACCCATTAAGAGCCGATGTAATTTTTTATGTAATATAATATATATGCAGTACCAATATTTTTTTTTAATTTTTAATCCTCTGTCACTCCAATATTTGCTTTTTTGATTGGAGTTACTTCACTAAACTAGATTAAATAGATGGTGAAGGGTATATAAGATTCGGCGTAGCCAAAAATAGCACTCTTGCTTGTTTATTTTGAAATTCATTGGAAAAGTCTGAATTTATTTTGTTGCTTTCTTTATGGAAGCAAAAATTAATTTCGAAAATAAAAATCATTTTGTCATTATCTAATGCTCTTCGGCTTTTAATGTAATTTTTTTCTTTAATCCATTCAAAAATTATTCCCGAAGTGAAAACTTAAATTTAGAAAGCATAAATGCACATGGTGCCATATTTATTGATAAAGGCTCTTACGTTGCCATGTTAATAGATTTTTCTTTAAAATTAAGAAGTTTGAAACCAGCAACTTTACATTAAGATGATAATATTCTTCAAACATGTGCATGCATTTTAAATACTACAATTACTTTCAAAAATAACAAAATTCCATTAACTTACCTTTTCGAATGAGATAATCAATGGTGTACTGCTGCTGTAGAGTGGAAACGATAGCGCATATTTATTCAAAACTAAATTATTCACATTTTTAAAACTGATTTTACGCAAACCTTGAGTTTCTTCTAAAGCGTTTGAATTAATGGTCAACGATTTGCAATTTCGTATTTCTATCTGGAAAGCTGAACCAATTAAATGGGGTAAAAATAAGTGCTGCAAATAGACAAAAATTTAAAATATTTTTTAAATTTTTAATTAACAGGATTTTGTTAAGTAAATAATTAAAAATGATTCATAGAAAAAAATATGCTTTAGAAAGAAATTAAACGAAGATAAAAAATTGAAGCAAAGCCGCGAATAACGTTGTAAAAGACAAATTTTGCAAAACTTGTTTTTTTGCAGATTACCGTTAATTTTACTCTCTTACATTTGTTCCAACAACAAAACATGAAAATTATGCATTTTATCACCGTCAAAACGCAATTACAATGAGTCAGTCAGTGGAGATAATCAAACCATTTAAATACGTTTTTTGCTCTCCTGAAAAATTATTATTTTGTCATTTGCAACGTTATTCGCGGCGATCCTTCAATTGTTAGAATTTGTTGATTTAGCTTAGTAAACGTTTTCATGTAGAGAATTAATTCTGATACTGTACAAACAAAACATGACCAACAACAAGTATGTGTTGCATTTTAGTTTTTTTCGGCGCACAAAGTGGTAGCTTGAAGTTGCAGTAGCCTACGATTTATAAGTAAAAAGAATTGCCTTATTGTTTTGCTGCGTTGATTGCAGACACTTTTCCTAACAATATGATTCAAGGCCTGCCTATACAAATAAACATCTGAGTCTCTTTATCTTTAACTGAGTAATGATTTTCTCTCCTTACTTAAGATATAATTTTTTTGTCTATTAAATATCTTAAGACAAATGATTGCCTAAACCTGTTTAAGGTTTTGTTGAAATAATTTAAGTGCTATAAGATATACCCTTGACAGTACCTGCTTCTCTATAGCGCCATCCCTGGAAAGCGGATGGTACTTAGTTTCAAAACTTAAGCCTCTCTTCTATGCGCATGTCCAATTTTGGATCAATTGGCCTTTTATAAATGATTAAGTTATTTCCAAAATATTTTGATTCTGCCCCAGTGTTGCAATGACATAACCAGTTCCGCTATGCCGAATCTTATATACCCTTCACCGTATATATTTTGGTGAAAGAGAAAAAAAGTGAAAAAAATTTTGGTACTCCATATATATAACTTTACATAAAAATGACATCGGCTCTTCATAGGTTAAGCATTTTTTAAATATTTTAGTATTTCCTTAAAGATCTCTTCAAAAGCTTTAAAATGAAACCCATATTGATATTTTAAAAAAATTGAAAATTTCAGAGCCCCGTAACTTGGAAAATATGGGCGAGCGCCAATTTTTTTCACTATATTTTTTTTAATTCTCTATCGCCACATACATTTATTTTTTTTTGATTTGAGTTACTTTATTGTTCCAAATGACATGAAAAAATTAGACGCAGGCGTGGTGTTTTGCCTGCTGAGTCGAAGAACATGGGCCGATCATGCTGATTTCCAACCTCTTTCGACACTATATCTGATCGATTGACATATTTACAACACTTACACGGACGGACAGCCGGATATCGCTCAATCGACTTCGCTATACATAAGAAGTCAGAATATATACATACTTCATGGGGTCGGAAAGGGATATTGTAGCAATTACACGCGGAGTGACAAACCTATATATTTATATCCTTTTTCCAATTTTTGTGGTGAAGAGTATAAAAAGATAAAAAAGACATGTTTTAAAAAACAGCAAGTGATTTGGGTGGTTTGGTGAGAAATCTATAAAAAATCAAGTAGATTTTAGTAAATCAGTTGTTTTGAAGTAAATGGAAACGCACTGTAAGGTAAATATGCCTCAATGTGAGGGAAATGTACACAGAGTTGTATTCTAAGCGAAATAAAAGTTTTGATATGAAATATCTGTTTAAGACAAGAATTCAACTGAGATTAATAGTATTGATTTAACTTAATGTTTTTTGTCTGTATTACAAATGTTTTAATAAAGAACGGTTTTACATGCAAGCCGTGAGCAACATGTTTCCCCTTCTACAAACAAAGAAAATAAAATATCTATTTGTCAATTTATTTGATACTTACCTGGTCGACATTATTACAATCACATGTAAATTGTGTATCAAATGGTATGCAGGTTACATTGGTTTCTTGTCGATCCTCTGCTGCTGCTGCTGTTGCCTCTATTATATGATGACATCCTTGTATTAGTATTAGTAACACAGCAAGCATAGATAATGAATAGAAATGTCTGGACGTTGTAATCTTATCGTTTATATAGTTTGGCTTCTTTATCATTGACATTTTGCATTTTTTTTCGTTATTTTTACATTTTCCAAATTTAAAAAAAATTTATACAAAAACTAGCTGACACTGTAAATGGCAAAAGTTATTAATGTTTTTTATATTTTTTGTTTTTTTTTTTTAATATTTTAATGTTGTGTTTTTAATTAAGTTTAAGATCGCGCACAATTGTTACAAAGTTTATTATTTTAATAAAATCACAGAGAGACAGAAACACTTAGACTGACAGTTTTATTAAATTAAAAAAAAAAAAATTAAACAGCGAATGCTTAAAATATGCATATGGAGTCGTTTAAGGTTCGTTTGATTGTCTACTTCGCCTACATTTTGAAATTTGATTACGTTTATTATATCACAGAGTTTTGATATTATTAACCGCTTAAGGTATTCGTAGAACAAACGAGCCATTTCATATTCTACATACATATGTTCCCCTTTCTACTTGATGTTATGTTTGTTTGTATGTGTGTGCCTGTTAGAGATGTTTACTTATTTATATACGAGGGCAAGTCAATATATTTTAAAAAAAATATACAATGAGTTTAAAACAAAATCGACTTCTCGAAAGTGTTATTTTTGAGAAAACACAGCATTCAGTTTTTTTTTTTAGAAAAAAAGAAAATACTTTAATAAATAAAAAATTAATTAGAAGACGTTAATAAATTAAATATAAATAAAAAGGAGGTTGGGTGGGAGAAAGTTGTACGAAAAGACCACAACATCAAATCCTTTCAAAATCACGATTTAGTTTTATTACTGCTGGCTGTCACAATTTTTATTATTTTATTAATTGCCATGTTTTTATGCCCTTCACCACAAAAAGTGCAAAAAGGGTGTATCTAAGTTTGTCATTCCGTGTGTAATTTCTACAATATCCATTTCCGAGCCCATAAAGTATATATATTCTGAATTCTTATGCACAGCGAAGTCGATTAAGCAAACTTGATTTTACAAAAAATAAATCTGTCAATCGATCAGATATAGTCTCGAAAGAGGTGCTATTGGAAATCAGCATGATCGGTCCATGTCCTTCGAGGCAGCAGGCAAAACACCACGCCTACCTCTAAATTTTTGATGTCATTTAGAACAATAAAGCAACTCTTATCAAATAAATAAATGAATGGGGCAATAGAGAATGAATGAATGAATGAAAAAGTTAGGGCTCGCCCATATTTTCCGAGTTACGGGGCTCTGAAATTTCTAAATTTTTAAAAATATCTTTATGGGCATCATTTTAAAGCTTTTGAAGTGATCTTTAAGAAAATACTAAAAGTATTTAAAAATTAATAACCCATTAAGAGCCGATGGCATTTTTACCAATGTTTTGATTGGAGTTAGTACACTAGCCGAATATAGCACTCTTTCTTGTTTATGTCATGATCAACTTTGGGGCGTACCGAATGGTAGTAGGTGAAGAAAAGCTAACAAGCCACTCCGTTTCGAAGTAGTGGAAAATTAATGCGCGCAGAGAAATGTTTCTTCTTGATAAATAAGTAACGTTTAAAGAAACCTGGGGGCATATTACATCATTCGACATCGATCAATATTTATATTTTTCATTTATTTATTATATTCATTCCAAAGACCGTAGCCATTAATTTATTAGCCGATTTATGCGTCTTTGCAAGTTAAAACTGCCAATTTCGTTTTAATGACTTTATTTTCACTTCTGGAGACAAATTACGAAATTCGATATTGATCGAAATTTACATTTAAACTATATTGAAATTTCGATCAATATATTAATATTCAACATCGGCTAATTAAGCTAAAAAATATTAAAGGTACGGCCTTCCCAATTTAGGGCCATTATTAAAACTTGCCGTTAGTTTAAGGCAGGCCCGATAAGTAGCTTCACGTTAGTTGTGTTCCCGTAAACAACTTTGGGATCCTACGGGAAAACTGTTCCCATATAACGTTTTACCCAAACGTTGAGAGAATTAAATTTGTTGTCTATTTAAAAGCCCAGACTTTCTCCTTGGGTAGATTGTGTAAACTGAAAAACAATCAGATGGTTGAAAAGTAAACAGTAGAAAATACTAAAAATTATACATGTTTAATGCACGCAACCATTTGCACCCTCCTTTATTTTATAAGTTTTCTGCTAACAATAGTTTACTTTAAGCAAATTAAAAAAAAAAAACTACTCAAGGCAGTCATTGTAGCTTTTTTAAGAATTTATCAAAATTTTACTTTAAAACTACTCTTTCAAGAGCAACGAGTTTTTTTGACGACCTGCTTATGACCACAAAAAAAAAAAAAAAGAATTAAATTTTAAAATATGTGTTGTATAATTTTTTGTAAAAACTTATTGACTCTCCATCGTATCTTATCACTTGGAGCATTTCGAAATGATATATGTATGTGTGTGTGTGTGGTTTAACGCACTGGTGTAGAATTCTTTATCTAATTTCTAGATAAGAAATTAACGTATGAAGCAAGAACGTAAAAACATAAAAAGTTCATATTTTTATTTGTTTTTCAACTATTAATTATAACTACAATGAATCATTTTTACTCGTTTTGTGTTTGTTTCATATTTTGTTACAAATAAAGAAAACAATATTTTACACATATTTATTAAAAGAAATTATATCAAATTACAATGATTTTTAAAACGTATTTTTTAGTTTTGAAATTTTAAGCCGTAGATGTAAATAGTAGGTATTTTATTTTTGCGAAAAGCTTAAAGCAAAGCCTTAGATAGATAGTTGGTTAAATATATTTGCCCTATTCACAAGCCCCCTAGTACGTGCTAAGTGCTAACAAAATACAACGGTGCTAGCTGTGTTGTTGGTAATTTTCATGCAAACATGCGATACAATACTTAGTACTTTTTTCCATATGTTTTTCAAACGTTGTATTTGTTTAAATGTTTTATGTTTAAATGAATTATTATTTTTGTGTTCATATGTGAATTATATTAAATTAAATTGAATTAAAAGATATTTTTATTAGTTTTATTTATTTAATTTATTGATTTGACTGATTTATTAGAAAGTTGAAGTTGAAAGTCGAAAGCTGCCAATATAAAAACTGTTCTTTAAGATTTAATATTAGTTTAATGACTCGATTTCTAATATTTTGTATGGCACCACCATCACCTATACCAAAAAGAGATGCTACCTTACGAACACAAGCACCATTTCCTGAAGATCTTAAGCAGTAAAGTACAATTTTAAGCTGCAAGTCAATGCGTAGTTGGAGCCTTTCGCCAATTGTGTGAAAAACATCGTCATTTTTTATAAGGTTGAATATATAGGCAAATTCCTCTGGCCGTAATCGTATCATATGAAGAAATCTGTTTTCATCAAAATATCTTAAAACCCGATTATGCCATAATGATGATTTTGGTAGCCCTAAATTTATAATTCTGCGACTGGAGAGCAAGTACATTAGGTTCATCCTAAAAATGTCTTGAATTTCATCCTCACACAAAATATTTGTTAATTTACTTTTTTCTGTTTTCTCCCCCATTTGGCTTATAAATAACAAATTATGAATAGCACTTTTCTTCTTCTTACTTACTTTTTGACATATGAAGTACAATGTACAATGGCACACTGATACAATGGTTGTTCACAAAGAAGTAAACAAAAGGTAGTATGCAATACTACCTACACCTTAGTAGAGCTTGTGAATACGGCAATTATGTTTACAACGTACACAACCTGAGGCAAAAAGATGCAAAGAATGACGATGGATATAGCGATCTAAAAAATGCTGCATAACATTCTCCTGACATTTATTTTTTCCTGTTTTCTATAGAGCACCTCTACAAACATTTATAAATAATTTTGCTATCAAAATAAAATTTTAAAAACTACAATAAAAATGAGCTCAAACGGAATTAAATAATTCGTTTAAATTTGATTTTTAAATCTCTACCTTTTAAATAAAAATGAAAAAACAATTAAATATGTTTTAAAACGTTTGAACACAATATTTAAATTTATACATTTCGAATTAATGTTAGTTCTTTTTTTTAATATTTCTCATTGAGTAAGCGTTTGGAATAATTTGGCATTAAATTAAATTTTAAAAATCGGTCTATATTTTGAAATGGAAAAATGTGAAGAATTTAGTTATTTGTGTCTGATGGCTGCATTTTTCTGCTTTTTTAGGAAAATAATAATGGGACAAGAATTACTCTAATGAAAATGCATAAGAAAACAAAATTTCTCTAAAAGCGAACAATAAACAATTAATCAATGTCGGCCTTCGACTTTCGCATTTGTGTAGTAACGTAGATACAGCACGTAACTTTTACTGCAAAAATGTAAAAGTCTAAGCATTTTGCTAACTATACAGTGATCTTAGAAGACTCCAGATATAAATTCGATTAAGTTTTTAATTGATTAACATATTTATTTAATCAGAAAATATTTTTTAATGAACTATTTAATTAAATCAAATAAAATCTTCATTAATTATTTATCTGAAATCAAGGCGAATTAATACAGGTGACCGCACGGCTACAACAATCCAACAACACAAAAAACAACAGGCAATTTGTTGCTACAAAATTATGTATGTTGTCAAAAAAATATTATAAAAAAACAAACAAAATAAAAAAATATATTTGATGAAAAAAGTGGTTGTAATTATCAGAATAAGAAAATTATAAAAATTAAGTTACATAAAAATAAAAATACAGGAAAAGTGACCAAAATTCTTTTGTACCACTAGTTTGCCCAAATCACATGCATCGTTCCATTCTTGCACGTTGACCATTTGAAGACTAACATAATATTCCACAAAAAAAACCAATAAATTATAAATGTGTTAACAGTAATTTGACTATATTTTTACGCATATTTTGATTATACAAATCACATCAGGAACTGCAAATACGGTTCCATGTTGTGGTAGTTTTCTCTAGGAATTTCAGTTATTTGTTTCCTATTAGCAATCAAAAAAAAATAAATTAAAAAAAATTTAACAAATTATTTATTTTTGACAACTGTAATGTATACAGCTGATGGGCTTTTTCGCCCGTGCGTTCACCTGTATTATTTCGCCATGTCTGAAATCAAATAAAAAATGTAATATGTAATTTCAAATTCATAGTAATTTGATTTTATTTGATATTTTCAGAAATCGCTACATAAAAAGGTGTTAAATATACGAAAACACTTACAAGCAATAGCCAATCGGTATCTGTTTTTATAGATTTCTGATCGATTTTGCAATAAACTGAACGCCTAAAAACTGTCCTTGAGTGACAGGAGATAAACATAATAAAATATTCGCCGTCAGAAATAAAACACATTGGTGCATATGAAAATTAACACAACACCGCCGTCGACGAAATTCGTCGTGCGTGACGAACTCCGATAGATTTATTTCTACTTCTTACGTCGACGAACGACGAACAAACTACTACAGGATTGTCGTTTCTCTTTTTAGTTTTTGAATATATAAGTAAATAAAGTTATTTTTGCCTTAATTATTGTTTATTTCTTAATATACATCACTAAGTTAAACATCCACAATTATTTTCCATAAAATTGTCTTCTAAATTTTTCGTCCGAATAGTACGCCACATTGCGAATTCACGCAGCAAATTTTTACAGACGGATTCGTCGTGCTAGACGAAATTCGTCGTTTGTCCCTATTGTGTTACCTGCATAAATTAGAGTAACACGAGATTTATATGCAATTATAAAATATGCTAAAATTGCCCCCTTTTCACCACAACAGAGGCAAGTTTCGAAATAAGATTTTCTCCTACTTTCAAACTCGAACTCGGAGGTGGTTTGAAAAAGGGTAAGGACTCTGTAGGTGAGGTTCTATCTGCATTTAAAATTTCATTAAAATGGGTTAATCGTTATTAAATTGTCGTTTGTTCTTTTTATCGAGGTCCACATTTAGGTAAGGATCTGTGTTTTAAATTCATTTAAATGGGTTGATCCATATAAAATTGTCTATTTAACTTACTAAGTTAGGATCTATCTTTCATTAAAATTGATTCAGCCGTTTAGCATAAAAAATAATGTTACAGAAATTTAGGAGGTATATGTATGTATATGTATATACACATATGTGAGATTAAATATTCTTCAAAATTAAATTTGAAAAAAAAAAGTAAGAGGCTAGCCGAATCTTATATATCCTTTAACATCTATGTAAATCTAGCTTAGTGAAGTAACTTCAATCAAAAAGCAAATATTGGGGTGGCAGAGAATTAAAAACTAAAAAAAAAAATATTTGGTACTGCATATATATTGTTACGTTTTTCCCTTTTAGAACAAACGTACGGATTCTTTTGATTGCAAATACCACTGTGGCTCATTATAAATTCTGTGTTCTTACTTTATGGCTTTCTCTGGCTATACTTCTTGATCCTACCGGTCTTGTGAACCCTTGGTCTCGTATTTACTAAACATACGTTATTACTATAAACGCAGCCACCCACGCTACACTACTGTGTTACTCCGGCGAGACATGAACTACTCGATGCTTTGTTTAGTAACCTTAACCATCCACAGACATCTCCACTACTTCTTTAACCCAACCCAGTCATCTCCTTTAATCCAGTAGCCACAACACACGTCTGCCATACACTGTTGTTATGCTGTTATGCGCTAACCAAGAGTACCAACGCAGCCATTGAGGCTGCTCAGCTTTTGTTAGCTAATTGTGGTTTTTATTCTATTCACACACCATTAGTTGAATTAACTTATTCACCACGCTCATACGGATACCAACAACAGGGGTTGCCAGATATTATATTCGTAACAATAATATTTTACAAAAAATGCCATCGGCTCTTAATGGGTCCATCATTTTTTATTTTTAGTTTAATTTTAGTATTTCCTTGAAGATCTCTACAAGAGCTTTAAAATGAAACTCAGGCTCGTAAGTTGGAAAAAATTTGGCGAGCGCCAATTTTTTCACTGGATGTTTTTTTTCTTTTTGTTTAGTTCTCTATTGTCCCATATATTTATTTTTTTGTTTGGAGTCGGAATATATATAGTTTATGGGGTCGGAGATTGAAATTGTAGAAATTACAAACGAAATGACAAACTTAGATATACCATTTTTCCATTTTTTTTGCTGAAGGGTATAAAAATAAATAAATTAACACAAAATTTCCATTTAATTTTTGTACATTTAATGCAAAGTAACTCAGAGCATTTTTATAATAAATACGATAACAACGACATGTAGGCGACTAATATAATATTGCTATGCACACTTTTATGTATATTTGTATGTAAATAATCTCTTAAATCTATAGAGATGCATTTGTATCTGTAACTGACCGACAGTCTATTTATTACTCCATCTTCTATTATAATCATGTATGATCATTTGCAGTTGTTACTGCCATTTAAGGGGCGGAATTTGCTGACAGTACAACTATTTTATATACAGTTTTATTAATAGTCATACTAACGGCACCAGTACCCACATCCAGGCTTCTACATAATTGCCAGTTAATAAATTATTTTCTTATGAGTGGCGTTGCCAGAAAGATGACTATAAAATCAAATTGTAATCTAGCGTTTTTCTATTAATTCTTTGATTTTTTTATTTCAATGAATTTGAACAAATTTAAAATTGTATTTGTTAATTATGTTGAGCAATGTGACTTGTTTTAGCATTTTTCTCGATTATCATTAAGACTTTTTGAGGCTACAAAAAAAATTCAGTGTCACATATTTTAATTATCATAAAAGCTACTGTTTTCAATGTTAAATTTTATATTTTTCTGTCAGTTGAAAAATTTGGTAAGATTTATATCTGCTAGTTTATCACACTTCATTCTGGCTAGCTTGGTCCGCGAAAGGTTTTTTAGTTTTATTTAAAGAAAAGTGTAAGAGATGTTAGAATTGTTACGATTAAATAAAGGGTGGCTATACCAACACGTACAATACGTATACCAACAAGTATAAAATAAGGATTTGAAAATTAATAGTTAATGTAATTTGATGTATGTATGTGGCCAAACTTCTGAACCGTTTTAGATAGACAACAGAAATTTACTAATAACCTTTATTTCTAAGTCCACTATAACAACAAGTTTACAATTTTAAGTTAGAAATTTAAGAGTGTTCCCATAATTGATTTAATTTGACATATATGGCCCTATCGGTTGAATCGTTATATACAAATACTTGAAAATTAGATAGAAACTTTGTAAGTCCGCTAAACCAACAAGTATAAAATTTTTATTTGGAAATTAAAAGGGGTCAAAATAGTAAATATAACTTGATACGTGTAGCCAAACTTTTGAACCGTTATAGACAGATAGCTGAAATCTGCTTTGAAGTTTTTTTGCAAGAATTATTCAAAGTATTTAGTAAAGTTGTGACTAGATATAACAGTTTACAGTTAAGGCATGTCATCCATATATCTGGGATTCATTTTCTAATTGTTTGTAGTTATGTTTAATTTGATGCTGGTATTTGTAAGGCTTTTTCTCACAATAAATTATTTCAAGGCTCGATATACCAGGATTTTCCTATTTTCTGATAGTTTAAAAATATGGTAAAAGTTTAAAAGGTTCAATGATGCCTAAATCGAGAATTCATATTAAACTCTAGTTATTCTTTGATAAGCTTTTGATATGTATCAGAGGTCTGGCAGCGCTGATTGTGAGAGTTATGTAAAAAGTAAATAAATCTTTTTTTGTATTATTACACTCTAATATTTGTTTATTTTTTCATCTTTTTTTCCATTATTTTATTTGTTGTAGTTTTTATTTGACGTTTTACTAACAGACTTGACCTTACCATCAGTTAAGAGGAGAGTTTATTTTTTCATCGACTTTTTTCTTTTAGTCAAACAAATAAACAAAAACATCCGAGTGGCTCGTTCTCATACATTAATTGATCAAATAACAAAATGTCATTGAAGTTGATCTTGGTCTTGTTGGGTGTCTTTTTCCGTTTTACTTTGTTGTTTGCTAATAACAAGAAAAAAAAATCATATAAAAATCTGAATTGAAATCAAAACCCAATTTTAGTTTTACTACGCGTACAGTTTTAATATATAAAGCAAAATCAATAAAAAAAATTATGCATATAAGCGATACAAAAATTAAGCAATTACTCAAAATGATTTTCATAATATCAGCAATAAAAAAAATTACCATTAATAGTTTTGTGCTAAGTAACTGAGTAATTAAATAAACATTTGAATAATGAAAAAAAAAGAAAAACTTTTTGCTGAATGTTTTAATATGAAATAAATATCAAATAGAACAGTTTTTTTCTGGTTTATTTTGTTGTTTTTTTTTATAAACAGCTGACATATGCAAATTTTTTACACTATTTGTACACTTAGCGAAATAATAAAAATAAAACGTTTTAATATGTAAACGACACTGAATTTAAATACAATTTTTTTTAAGCATACATGCATATTGGAAAAAATAAAAATAGTTTGTTATTTTTAATCGACTTCAAAAAAAGAAGGTTATCATTTCGACTGAGTTGCTTTTTTTATATTTGTGACTCCATAACTTAGTCAATTCTGAACCGATTTTGAAATTTGACGTATATGGCCATACTTTTGAACAGTCGTAGACAGACGGCTGAAATTTACAACGAACCTGTATTGCTTAATCCGCTACAACAAGTATACAATTTGGGTTTGGTAATTAAAGGGTATCCCAATAGTTAGTTTAATCTGATGTATGTGGCCAAACTTTCGAACCGTTATAGACAGACAACTGAAATTTACAAGGAACCTGTGCTGCTAAGTGCGCTGTAACAGCAAGTTTATGATTTAAATTTAGAAATTAAATAAGAGTGTTTCCAAAATTAATGTAATATAATCCTTATATACAGACGCTTGAAAGTTAGACAGAAAGTCCAGTATAATAAGAAGTATTTATATTTTAAATTATAAATTAAAGGGTGGTACAATAGTTTATGTAATTTGATGCGGTTGAAACTTACAAAGAACCTGATTGCTTAGTCTACTACAACAGCAAGTATAAAATTTGAATTTGGAGATTGAAGGGTTCCCTATAGTAGCTGTTTTGTTGAACAGTTGTAGACAGACGGTAGAAATTAACAAGTAGCTGTGGCGCGAAGTCTGCTATAACAAGTATAAAGTTTGGGTGTCCCAATATTTAATGTAATTTGGTATATGTTTTAAAGTCAGTTTTTTTCGGCAGAATTATTTTATAAAATAAAAGGAAATTTGATTTATAATTATTTTGTGTAAAAAAATTTAAGAAAATTAATGGTTTTGAAAGTTATGAATTTCATCGAAGTGGAAAAACATAAAAATTAAAAAGTTAGCAATACCTTGGGTTTAGTATACGCAGAAGAATATTGGCATATATCATATTTTGTTATCCTTGCTATTCTTTAAGTAGTTGTTGGCATTACTAGCTGCTCAGTGAATACTTTAAGAATACAAATTTCAAGTCAGGATTTCTTTTTATGATCATTGTTGTAGCCGTAGGAACAAGAAAAAGAAGGGTATAGACGAAATTTTTCTTTTAGCCTACCCCGCACAAGCTGTCCAGACAGTAAGATTTCTCTTGTAGCTGTTTGAATATCTGAATTGAGATTTAACAAAATTCTGCTATCACTTGTATCTTTGTTATATGACTGACCAGATTAGAGGTGCGGACCTGTGAAAAGGGCCGACGTTCAAACCCAAGTGGCTTGAAGTTTTACTTACGAGAAAATTTTAAAACAGATTTGTTGTTGTGTGTTTTGTATATGGAATACTTGAAACAAGAAAGTCGATTTGCAAAAATCAAATTGTCAGTACTTTTTAACCATAACAATGGCAGTTAAAAAAGCAGCCAACTTCACTAACTAAAGCGCTGGCAAAATAGTATTTTCCAATTGCTAAGCGTTGACGCCACACAATTTATATTTGATTTATACATTTTGTATAAGGAAGAGAATTTTTGTTAGATAAACGACGCTGTACTCGCTAATTTAGGTTTGGTTTTTGTAATTGATAACTTCTTACTGAATTAAAATGTAATTGTACTGAAAAAAATTACTAAAAAATACCACATTTAAACTGAGATTTAAAAAAAAAAAACTTTTATTGTTTTTTTTATACATTATGTGTAAATTATGCTGGGAACAAAAATGGGAAGAGCGACGAATTTTCGGTCGTAAATATTCGTCGTCAAAAATAAACCACATTGTGTCGGCGAACGACGAACAAATCAATACAATGTGACAATGTTTGGGTTTAGGTTTCGAATTTTTTTAAAAAATAAAGTTATTTTACTTAAAAAAAATTAATTTATTTTTATTTTGCAGCGTTTAAGAGATGTGTACAACAGATTATTAGCTAAAATAAATAGTTTTTAGTTGTGTTTCTGCTAATATTTCAACCATTATTTTTTTATATAATTATCCTATCATTTCAGCTGTTGTAATAATTTATAAATTAATATATAAATTGGAAAACACAAAAATTGGGGATGATTTTTCCCAATAAACAAAATTATTCTCCTCTGTTTGCCAATCGATTTTGTTTATTCTTTCACACATTTGTAAATGTTGTCGAGCTTTAGTGCACCGTCTTTATGTCATTTAAATCGGTTCAGTATTTATTATTTATTTATTATTTATATAATGACCCCTTAATTGCTACCACATCACATGCAAAAAATACACACACATACATATATTTAAAAATTGAGAAAAGGATTCAATAATGAACTTGATCGAATTTTGACCACAAGGTGAACTCTTGTAAATGATAAATTACAAGCAAACAAATAATGAATAATGGATAATTGAAAACTCAATATAATCTGGCATAAAAAGATTATAAAAATGTCTAAAATAGAGACGGAAATGTGGGAGAAAATGAATAATAGAGAACTCCTTATTTTAAAGGTGTAATAACAACACCTGCATTCAAAGCTAAGACCCAGACCCAGAGGGGAAAAACGTGGAAAACAAGAGTTCGTATACATCTTAACGATTTCAAATGCTTAACGGGTTCCCTGTCCCCATACAAAAATTATTTTTTAACGGTATACGTCCCACATATATTTTTGTAATTTTAATGTTGTAGGTATTTTTCGAGGTTACTAATGTGTTTTTTAATTAGCCATACGCTTCTTTACTGGATTTATAACGGTAAAAATATATGTATCAAATATGCTACATGAACTTGTCGTTTTGAAATTAGATCCCATACGTTGCATATAACATATGTGATATGTATCACTAATGATTCATTGAGCGTATCATGTATCATATATGATACATGAACTTTGTAATCATGGTACAAAAAAATATTTTTGTATAACATGTGATACATCGGACAGGAAACCTAGTTATAATGAAAATCATTAATAGACAGGCTAAAATCCGGACAGGGTCAGGTCTTTTGAGCAGTGATTTGTAATTTAAGAAAAGATTTTTTTCTAATATTGTTAAAACCCTATAAGTTTTTAAATTAGTTAAAAAAATACAACTGGGCTATAAAGAAATGGTAAACGTGATTAATTTATAAAAGTGTAAAAGTAATATTGAAGGTGCCAAAATATTAAAATTTATGAAATTTATATAAATCCTATGCTTTTAGTTTTCGTCTTATTAAAAATAGTATTGTATTTAGTTGTAACACAGTCAATATTTTTGTTGAGAAATAGTACTAAAAACAAATCAAGCCATAGATTAAAAGTTAACTTTCTCTAAATCTTCAAAATTAAAACACTTTTTATACATCGATTTGTTTCCTCAAACTTGCAAAACTATAAATCCAGTGCTCGAGAATATTTTTTATAACGCCGGAGTAGTTTCGGAAATACTCTTAAAGTGCGGCCAGATTAGTAAAATATTTGACAAAAAAAAAGCATAACTCCTATTTTTACAAATGTTTTTTCAATCTTTCCTGACTCGTATTATTACGAATAACGATTTTAAATATAATAAATAAGATATCTTACCTTTTATATTGAGCGGGATCTTATAAGTATTTTGGAAGAATAAAATATTCTTTCGTAATTTAGTGGTTACGTCTTTTTGGTCAAATAGTTCACTAATTTGAATGTACCTTTAGACTTTTGAAAGTCCAGCAAGTGCAAGGCAAAGGAAAATTTATTACCATAGTGACTGCAATTATTATTTTTTATTTCTCAGGTGTTCGATCCAGAAGGCAATATATTTCTTTTAGCTAAATGGAACCCTTATCGTTTAGGTAAAATAATTTATGTTTTTTTTTCTTCAAAACTAGGAATCAGCGGAGAGATAATGGGGAAACAAATAAATGTAAACATTTATGTGCTTTAGCCGATTTTAATCATACACAGACAGATCCTTATGTAGAAGGCGTAATATTCTACGAGTGAATGCAAAAGGAAAACAATCAAGTTATAATTAAAAATCATGTGTTACTCTCTGCACACATTTTACTGGGCAGGCACTTGATTCCCAACCGATTTCACTAAATTTGTTTTTCTTGCGTACCTTTAATTACAGATTTAAATAATAAGACCCAATATGTGGCACTGTTTCTAAAATCTTAGATGTTTTAATACTGAAATAATATTTGCTTGATTTTAAAAACAGTTTATGCTTTGTTTGGAGAGGAGCTATAGGGTGGACAAAGGATATCTATTTCAACAATGCATAACCTAGTGGCAATTAAGGAAACAAGAAAAATTGAAAAATCTATAACTTACTGCAATATATTCAGAAACTTACAAAATGATGCTCTAAAATTAAAAAAAATAAGTAAAATGTATTGATTTTTAGTGAATTTTCTGTTGGGGTTTTAAATTTTTTATGCGCAGAAAACTTGTGCACTTGAAAGAAGACATTAACAGATAATTTTATTATTTGTTTTTGAAATTTAAAAAATTCACGTACTTGAGAAAATACACTTCAGTTTAAAATGGTGCAAAAAATAAAAAATATATAAATTTATACATACACACACATACATACATATTTACGTATTTTTATTATAAATGTATTAATTTGCAAATTATTTAAATGCAACTTATGAATAAATTAAACCAATGGCAAATTGTTGTTTTTTCCTTTTTTTGAATGTATTAATTTTCAATTTATTTAAATGCAATAATCACACGCGCACATACATATTTTGCAAACACGAGAATTAATTAAACAAACGGCAAATTGTTATTTTTTTAATATTCTGTTTTTTAATTGAAACGTTTTTAATAATAACAAAACATAATTAAAATAAATAAATTAAACAAAGAAACAAATATTAATTAGAAATTGAGACATTTGACATTTAAAGGCGATTACCAAATAGGTACATACAATAACAACAGCGGCATTATAAACAATATTGTGTGATTACGTATTCGCCAAACAATTTGACATGCAAATGTTTTTCCCCAACCAAAAACACACACACACTCACATAAATTCAATTAAAAAGGAACTTATTGAAAAAAGTGGTAAGATTTGAATTTTTATTTAAGTATTTTGTTAATTGAATAAAGTTAATGAAAATGGCAAACAACATAAATAATGATTAACACAACACGCAACTACACACGTCAAAATTATTTTGTTGTTGTTGCTAAAAGCGTGGTGTTTCTTGCTATATTTGTTTTTTTTTTTAATTTTGTCTATGGCATTCACATTCGCATTCACTTGTTGCTTAACATTCTGACCAAGAGTCAGAGACCGACGCATTAAGAATCCTGTTACAAAAACAAACAACGAAACGATTATTTATAATTGAAATTGCCACCGAAAAACTTTTAATCCAATTATTTATCGGATTTTTCGTTAAACCTCTAACTACCGTTTTTTGGTTTAAGAAATTTCGGCAATTTCTACAATTGCTACTTTTTTCTTTTAGTTCTACAGTCGCAAAAGTCTAAATCTACACTGATCACTTGTTCAGAGGTTCTTGTTTGTTGTACTTGTCGTCACCGATATAGTAAGCTGATTGTATTTTACTGTGTATATAAGCATGTGTGTGTGTTTGTCATGTGCTTTTAGTTCAGGGATGGTAAACAAAACTTTGAAATTACACTCGCTGGCTTTGGTAATAAGAACTTGAATAATATTGATGGATAAAAAAGTAAACGTACAATATTCGGCTATGACGAATCTTATATACCCTTGTATAACCAAATGTACAATACTGCAGATTTCCCTTTGACTAGTTAAAATAAAAATCGGCACAAGAAATTCTTTCCTACCATACTTTTACTGTACAAAAACAGCATTTATTTCTACTTCAAAAATTTTAAGTTTTGCTTATGGTTGTTATCCCAAATTAGTAAATGAAAAGGTGGCTGTATCTGGTGTAAGCTCATCAATTTTTGATCATCAACAACAACCACCTGCTGGATTATAAACGAAAATTGAAGGACATAGACTAATCTTGCTGCTATGTCTGATCGATTAGCATATTAAAATTTTCTTTAGCTCATCTAGTGCTTGGCAAATTTGATTTGAAGACGAACACGGATGGCAGACGGACGTCGCTAAATTAATTTCGCTATGCATAAGAACTTAGAATATATTTACTTTATGGGGTCCGAAATGAATATTGTAGAAATTAGGGAGGGAATGACAAACTTAAATAAACCGTTTTCCACGAAAATTCAATAAGATCGAGTTTAATATAAATGTTAAGGTAGAGTATTTGAATTTAGTTTATAAAAGTGTAATATATGCAACGCAAGTTATCATGTTTTTAAAGCAAAAGACAGCAACAATGCAATATGATTCAATTTAAAATACCAAAACACTTGTTTGTGTGCATAAATACAGGACCACTGCCGACTGCCTAACTGATGAACTAATTGAAATGGAAGCGCTTTTACAGCTCTCGAAAATCGGCGAGATTTGTGAAGTTTCACTCTCAGCCTCAAAGGCATTTATCGTTAAGGTCTCAGTCAGCTAGGTAAACTAGCCCTGACTATTGCAGGATTGAACCAGTAAGCAGCCTTCTAATATTTCGGAGATAGCAGTTAAAAGAATTCGGTTCCTATTATAAAATTTTTATATAATGTCTAATGATTTTATGCCAGCATATCCATTGATTTCTCTTAAAACGTTAAAGCTTACAATACTTTTCGACGTTCTCTTCACATAGTTGGCAGCTGTCTTATAAATTTTTTTAAATCTGTTTTCTGGGATGCCTGGTTTTAATAAAAGTATCAAGTAGCAAACATGTTATGGAAAGACATCGCTAATTCATAATGTATGCAAACTAACTACTACCCCACCAATTAATTGTAGCTTTTTTCACTATGGCTCTTTATTATCGGAGTCTTTTAGGCATGTGATTGAAAACAATCCTTTGCATGTCGCTTTTATTATTTTCCTTTTTTTCAATATTTTTCATATTTCTCAAAATTTCTGGTTTTTGTTATGTATTTTGAAATCGATTGAAATTTTTCACACCCTTGAAAAGCGTCCGTTTTCAAATCGATCGATTTCTCACCTGTTTTAATATTTTTAAAGACATCACAAGTCGCCCGAAGGACAGACTCTTTCCTCTGCGACAAGGACACCCGTAATCTAAAAGAAAGAATTTTATATTTGAGGAAATAAGTAATACAAAAATTTCCTGGTAATGTTAAATTTGAAATTTTATCACAAAAGTATCAAACTTGCCATCCCTGCTTTGTGTACACACATAAAAGCTCTCAATAGCGCAATGTGGCCAATTAAAATTATAATAAATTTTAACACACTTCAAACTGAAGTATTTCGTAAAAGAAATTAACTAATTAAGAACAACACGTCTTATCCAAGGCTTATTTATTTTACTAGTGTCATCAGCCCAGCTGATTTCTCTTGTTATTTGCTTTTATTACAAAAGCAACATTTATTACTCTTTGTTTTTTTGACATTTGCACCGGACAAATCAACCTTAAAAAGTCATGTTGTTTTTGCAATGTTGTATTCGTTGTAGAGCCGCTACTATCTAGTAAAATAAATTAACGTTGATCTTATCTACTTTTACATATTTTTAAAAATGATAATTCCCGAAAAAATATGTTTAAAAAGAAAAATCATTTTTAAAAAGTGTAAAATTCAATAGAATTTACACCAAGGTTCGCGAAATCTTAAAAAGCCCTTTGAAATTAAGAAAAATAGGAAACTCACCAAAAACATAAAGAATAAATTGAAATGGTATCAGACAAAAAAAAAAAGAAATCTTTTTTTACCACAAAATTAAAAATTTGCTTAAAATGCCATTGAACGAATATGAAAAATATCAGGCATTTTTTGAAATGAGATTTTCTATTCAAGGGTAATTGAAGACCGTTTAAGTCAAACGACGCGAGAAGTTTAAAATAATTCTGATAAAGACAAATCAAATTAGTTGTTATTTAGATTTATTTCATTAACCAAATACAAATTTGAGTTAAATAAAAGTTAAATATTTACCAACATTATAAAATAAAAAATATAACACATTTGGAGGTTTGACAATATTCGTTTTTCCTCTTGAGCGGTCTACGGTTCATTAAAGTTTGCAAGCAATGTTGTGATTTACGTAAAGAATCTATACATCTAAAAAACTGTAACAGGATCATTCCTGTACATGAAATATTTTTTGAAAATTTTGCTGTTGGTGTATATAGTAATCAATATGGAATACAAAGCAACATATTTTGGGATTTTTTGTCCGTCTGTCTTCACATCACGTAAAAACTGGAGGATAGGTTTAAATAAAATTTTGTAAAAAGGTTCCTTAGAACCTTGGTTAAAATAAACAATATTTTTTTTCGTTAAAATAAATCATTTTGTAAAGAAATTAGAGATACAAATGTGAAAGCACCCAATTTTACGGGTATAGTGGTACTAAGACAGTTATCAGCTTATTTTATTTGTGTAGATGGAGAATGTTTAGCGATGTTTACAGAACTTTACAATTAATATTTAAAAACAAATTTTTCTAAGTTTGAGTTTTAAGAAAATTTGAAATAACACACTAATGAATTCATGAGCACTGTTAGTTTTTCATAAACCACTTGCTTTTGATTTAAATTAAGCAATCTTTCGCATATCTAAAATGTATAAATTTTTGTTTTAAAAAGTAAATCAGTTTACTTCAACACTGCTCTAATAAATGCATAAAAAATAAAAGTACTGTGGAAGTAGCGAATAACTATTATACATATTTACCCTTGTAAAAAAATTTGTTTGCATTGGCATCACTTAGTAATAAAATTAAGCTCTTCTCTCTGCTGATAAATGTATCCCAGAGATTTTCTAAAGAATTTATTAAAGATTCAGTAACAGTGTTGTTAGCTATTTGGCGATTTTTAGATAATTATTTTAAATATGTATCGTAATTTGACTATCACTCCAATTATTTTATTTTTTTCTTGAAAGTCTTTTAATATGCTTAAAAATGTATTTGAAGCAATAAAATTGGATTTATTGTACTTGCTGTAAAATTCAATGAATTTAGGTAATAGCTTTGCCATTACGTTATATTTTTCTGTAAAGAACTAGTTGGAGTACAATATTATTTTCAGAAAGATTTTGGGATACAAAATAAACTTGTTTTTGTGAATTTTTAATTTGGCGTTAAAAAAGTACCTGGAAACCCTATTGAGTGAAGCCGTTTAACTGTAAGCTCTTGTCTTCATTGTATCTGTTTATGTGTTTAGAGCGCGATGTTTTTACATGTGCGTTCTTGTATTTTTAAAATTGTTTTTTTTATACTTGTTTGTTTTGTATTCGTTTCATTTTCGATATTCTTTTATTGTTTACTCTTTTAAGCAGTTTTTTTTTTTTTTTTGTTAAAGGTTTTGTTTACATTTTGCTGGGTTGTTTGCTTTTTCGTTTGTTGTTATTGTGGTTATATTTTGTGGAGACTTTTCTTTTAAAAAGTACCAACAAAAGTGTCAGAATTCGAAAGTATTTAACAATTATAGCGGTTTTGTATTTCTTATTTTGTTTTGATGGGTGCTATTAAAAAGGGCTTGTGTTTGTGTTTTTTTATATATTTACATGAATTAAAAAATATAAAATGAATGAATGGGGAAATGTGTAAAAAAGTTTTGATTGTGAGAATGTGTAAGTTGTTTATTAATGTTAATTTAATTATGATGCGTTCCAGTATTGTGTTAGACTTATTCAAGTCCGCCAGTCCGTCAGTAAATTAAGGTCAATAGGTAAAAGCAATTTTTTAATCTTTTTAACTCTGGATTAAGCTCAATGTATATTAATATAAACATACATACACATTTTATTTTACTTTTTGTTATCCCCTGATCATAAAAATTTGGTTTTTATGAGATCGTGTTTGAGATAAAAGATAAAAAACATACACTTAGTAAATTATTAATACGCACAGTGGGAAACTTTAGAAAATTTTTTACTTTTAAAATCTCTACTTTTAATTATTTTATCGAATAGACATCTAGACATCTTTGCATGTTTTTTATATGATAAACATTTTCATACATGCCTATTTTAGCTTCTTATACCATGTGAATTTAAAAGATGTTATTTTAGGGCTTAGACATCAGATTGGAAATTTTAGGATATTTGGTGTAGGCTATTATAGGTTGCTTTCTTTTGTTAATTTGTATAATCACTGACGTTTGTATTGAGAGTTTTTAAATTTGTTACTGTAGTATTTGCTTCGTAGTTAACGGAGACAATATTGTTACGTTTTTTTCTTTCCAAGTGTAGGGAAGGCAGAATTAACACTGTTTGAAAAACGCTGGAGGGGTTGACATTTCTCACAAAAAAAAAAAAAAAAAATAAAAGTGTATTCGAATCGAAAAAAATCATTTTTAGCTTGGGTCTCAAATAAACTACCCCTTCGTACTTTCCGATTAAGCCCAAAAGCGTACAGAAATGACGTGGGGAGCGTTCACAAAAATAGTGACACATTCATAATATTTCCAAATATCTATGTGAGCATATAAAATTTACCTTGCGCCTTTCTATTTAAATAAATAATTAAATGATACCCAAACTCAGGCAGGTTGAGTTCCTCGGTATACGTCTTAAGGCATTTGACCAGGAAAAGCTAAATTTATTCAAAGTTGATACAGATGAGATTAAAAACTGTACAAACAAACTGGCTCATTAGCAGAAACTTTGCGCTTAGATTAGATTTTAGAACTCCTTAACTGAAATAGTGTTTTGGATACCAGTTTAGAACCAATTAAAGACTTTTAGGTTTAAAAAATGTGATTATAAATTATTTTAAACTGGAACTAATATAAAAACTTATTATGAAAAAATCAATAAAATAAATACCTGTTACAAAAGAAATCTTAAGAAGTACTGTTAAAGGATATATATTTCAAAAGTACCAAAAATGTTTTTTATTTTCTGTAAATAACAATAAAAACCTCTTTGAAAAAAGTATGTTTTTCAGGTTCTTTGTAAATTTTAACGGTCTGTCTATAATAGTTTAACACTTTAGCCATATACATCAAATTACTTCAATTATAGTTCTTAGTGTACCAAGCAAAGAAGTGGAAATTCTGTCTAATTTATAAGTTCAAAAGATACGGCCTTCTAAATCCAAATTATAAACTTGTTTTTATAGTGGACAGATTTTTTTTGTAAATTTGTAGCGTCTGCCTACAACTGTTCAAAAGTATGGCGATATACATCAAATTTAATGAACTGTCACCATAAAGGTTATAGCAATCGACATTCTGTCCAATTTGTAAGTATTTTTCTATAACGGTTCAAAAGATAGGCCCAAATAGGTCAATTTGCTTTTTGCCATTGGGATCTATAGTGATACGAAGTTTTTTCAACATAAAAGTGGCGCCCTTTAAGGTTCATAACACACGTAAAAAACATATATGTTGTTTGGGGACACCCTTTGATTTTTAAAACGGTTAACTGTTTTTATAACGGGACCAATTTTTAAGTATCACCTTTTAAATAATTTTTTATTTAAATCGATCTAGAAATGACTGAGTTATGAAGGCACAAATATAAGTAAATAAAAGCAACATTCACTCGAATTGATAACCTCCTTCTTTTTTTGAAGTCGTTTAAAAATAGAAACATAAGACTGTGCTTTGCAAAGGTACATTACAAATTAACTTTACAAAAAATAATTCTTGCAAAAAAACCTACTTCAAAACAGATTTCATCTGTCTGTCTCTAACAGCTGAAGCGTATGGCCACATAAATTAGGTTACAGTTACTATTGGCACACACTTATATCTCTGTAATTTCACTCTGTAATTTCCAAATTTAAATTATATACTTGCTGCTGTAGTCTATTCAGCAATAAGGTTCTGTGTAAATTTCAACCATCTGTCTGTAACGGTTCAACATAACATTTTTTTACTTCAAAAAATACGGCCATATAGAACAAATTACATTAATTTTGGGAACACCCTTTACTTTCTAAATTCATATTATAAGCTTCTTGTTTTAGTGGATTTAGCAAAACTTGTCCCTTGTAAATTTCAGCTATCTGCCTATAATGGTTCAAAAGTCCGGCCACATACACCATATTATATCAACTACACCAATACCCCGATTTGCGTCGCTTCAGTTTGCGTCGCTTCGAATTTGCGTCTTTTTTTAAGTTTCTGGAATTTCAATGCTGCGTTGTTTTTGTTTCAGTTTGCGTCGTTGATATGAAAATGTTTTTACAAAGCTAAAGCAGAAAAAGGGGATTTCCCGTTTAGTAGAAAGCAAATTTGCAGGTGTGCGTTGTTTACATGTTAAGCGTAGTTATTAGTTTCGAATTACATATATGTCGTGGAGTGAAGTTCAGTCTGAAAGTTAAAAATATGAGCCAAAAAAGAAAGCAAATAACTTTAGACTAGCCCCTTCTACAATTAAATCCATTGTTATATTTTTATTTTAATAAAATCTGTTATTCAAAAAATAATAAGAAAATATTTTGATTTAAAAACCCTTTTTCTAAGCTAAAATGTTTAGATCCTGTAATGACTAAACGAAAATCAAATACATACGTAAACAATTGAAAATTCTGCTTCAGTTTGCGTCGTTTCGGTTTGCGTCTCATTTTATCAGTCCCAATTAACAACGCAAACCGGGGTATTGGTGTATTAGCACACCCGTTTATTTCCAAATACAAATTTTATACTTGTTGTTACAGAGGAGTTAGTAATACAGGTTCTTTGTAAATTTCAATCGTTTGCCTACAACTGTTTAAGAGTATGGTCATATACCAAATTAAATGAACTATTGGTGCACCCTTTAATTTATGATTTTAAATATTATCAGCTGTTACTATAACGGCCATAGCAATCGACGTTGCGTCAAATTTACAAGCGCAACGGTTCATAAGATAGGCCTATTTAAGTAAATCTACAGTAATTATGGGACACCCTTTAATTTCTAAATTCAAATTATAAACTCGTTAATATAGCGGAGTTAGAAATACGGGTCGCTTTAATGTTTCAGCGTTCTGTATACAACGGTTCAAAACTACGGCCACACACTTGAAATTACATCAACTATTGGAAGACCCTTTAACTTCTAAATCCAAATTTTATACTTGTTGTTATAGCGGACTTACCAATACAGGTTCGTTGTAAATTCCAAGCGTCTGTCTATAACTGTTAAAAAGTATGGTAATATACATCAAATTAAATGAACTATTGGTGCACCCTTTAATTTATAATTTGTAATATTAATACTTGTTACTATAACGGCCATAGCAATCGACATTCTGTCCAATTTGCAAGCGTTTGTCTATAACGGTTTAAAAGATAGGCCCATATAAGTAAATTTACATCAATTATGGGGCACCCTATAATTTTTAGATTTATTTTTGTATAATTTTTGGTTTTTGGGAGCCATAGTAATACGCAGTCATTTCAAATTTTACAGAATCGCCCTTTACAGTTCATAATACCCGTAAAAAATATATATGTTGTATGGGGACACCCTTTAATTTTTAAGATTATGAACTGTTTTTAAAACGGGACCAATCTGTAAGCATAATCTATCATATTACCAAAAATTTTCAAAATCGGATCAGAAATTACTGAGTTCTGGAGGCACAAATATAAAAAAAAACAACATTCAGCCGAGTTGTATAACCTCCTTCTTTTTTTGAAGTCGGTTAAAAAAAACGAAGTGGCTGGATGTAAGATATTTAATTGAAACTGTTAAAGAGCTAAAAGCTTTATTTTTTGTAATTTTAGTAAAGCTGCAGAGAACCTAGTGAACCAAATAAAGCCACATCTATTTTTTGTTTATAATTTCTTCGAGAATTTCGTTTTATTTAGGATTCCTTTTGTTTTATCTTAGTTTTTTTTTACAATTTGTTTTTTATTTTTATGTTTAACCACAAATCTAATATTAGGTTACTTAACACTTAACAAAATAAAAAATAAAAGAAATGTCTGACTATTTACGGGCAGCTGTATAGAAAAAGAATTATATCAGTGCCACTTTAAACTTTTTCTTTTAGGAGTTCTTTTGTATCTTAAATCATACAACGATATAAAGCGATAGTTAAATAATATGAATGAGAATGAATGTATCTGCTAGAATACATAGTTTAAAAAGATACATTTACTTTTGTTCACACTTGCAAAGTTTTAGTTGTATTTATAAAAGTATCTTGTAACTATATAAGACTAAAGTACATTTTATAAAGAGTAAGAAGAAGAGGCGAAAAAACAATAAAAGTTTTTATTTTAATATCATCATATCGAAAGCTATTTACACTTAATACTAAAAAGTTAAAAAAAAGGTTTAATTTAAATATTTTCTTAATAATACAGTAAAAATACGTTTGTTTGTTTTTTTTTGTGTTAAAAACAAGTACAGGAAGATTGTAAAAACATTTTAAATACAACATTGATTTGGTTTTATTTTAAACTAAAATGACTAAATTTATAAGGACTAATTTAAAATACAAAAAATTGTTAAACCATTGATGCAACTTTTAAACAAATAATTCTTTAAATGGTATAACTTTCGTTTTATTATTTTTAATCACAAGCCTGTTTTGTTTTTGTTTTATTTTCAAATTATTTTGAAAAGTTGAACCTCTAATGCCAATGACTGGCCAAAAACACTGGAACATTATTAAATCTCTGAACAAAATTTAAGAATCAACATATTCTATGACATCATCAATTTGAACTGTTTCATTGCTGCCACCTGAATGATTTGAGCCCGAGTCGGCTGGTGTTTTGGGTGGCAACGCTGTTGCTCCTCTCATGTCCATTTCGAAGTTGTCTGTCAAGGGCGCTGCATTTAAAGTGAAATTTTTATTCAGTAACTGTTTATGACGCTTATCGGGAGCTGTGTAGGTGGGTGGCGTAACTAAATGCATGTTGCGTGGCTTTGCAATGGGATTGAAATTTGATTTACCCTGTAAATCTTGGGCAATTTTGCGTACATTTGAGAATGTTGCTGCAGCAGATGCTGATGTTGATGATGATGCTGTTATGTTTGTTGGATTATTGTGATGTTGCGATAAAACATCTGGCAACTGTTGTCGTTGGTAGTGGCTACGTATGGGTGTGGCATACTGTAAGGGCCGATAGGGGCTTTGGTATGTTCGAGCTATAGAACTAGTTACGGCATAGGGTGTGGTAGAGGTTAGATTAACTTCTGGAATAAGAGGAAGAAAGCTTGTTAATATTTATTTAGAATAAAGCTGAAGTTTTATAGTGGATTGAGGGTTAAATTTAACAACTACAAAAATCTTATATATTTTTTTAAGTTTTTAATAAACATAGTTTTATTTATAACTAAAAAAGCTACATAGCTTTTAGTAATAATTTAAGCACCTAAAAGAAAGAGTATTTAAATTTATTGAAAGTTCTTATCTTGTTCAAATCTTTCATGGTTTTTTCCCCAGTGTTTTGCTGCTGTAGTAAAAACTACTTACGCTTAAATAAAGAATTGAAGTTAATTTACTTTTTTTTAATAATTAATACTTCAGTAAAAAGATGATTTAATTGCAATTAATTGATAAGTGGCTTTTTTAAATCAAAAGCTTCTAGGTTTTTCTTACCAGAACAAACGCCATTAAAATTTTGATAAACATTTTTTGATTTTGGATTCTTGAAGTTTAAAATTAAAAATTGTCTAAAGCGATTAGCTAAAGACTAGTTTATTAAAGCTTTAATTTGGTTCCGTAAAATACAAAATTACTTAAATAGAAAGCTTATATTTCAAAAAAGATAAACCGAAGCTCTTTTGTCTCAAAGCTTTTGATTGGAATATCAACAATTATTAAAAAACATTTCTAATTGTATTTACAAAAACTAGACTTTTCTCTTTTTTATTCTAAAAGCTTTTAAATAAGTTATTGATAAATACGTTTTTACTGTTAAATTAGTAAAGATATTTTTGTTTTATGAAAGCTTATACAGCTATATATAATTTAGCTTTTAATACATAGCCAAATTCAAAATGAAAAAAGCTTCACCTTTCACCGAAGTGTAAAAAATTGTTTGTAGCTTTTATAATTTAAATTTTGTTAACTGCTTTCTTGACCTTTATTATTCACAAACCTTAAACATATTAGTAATTGAACAATTTACTATTAAAACAATTCCAAATAGCTTAAAGCTGCATTTTTTAAAACTAATATTTATTTACCCAGTTTTTAGCTAAACTCGACTTTACGAACTCTACACTCAACTCTACACAAAGTTTATCTACGGGACATTTTATAAAACTAAACTTACTTGTCATTTTTCAACTTATTTTCAAATGTGCTGCTGAATTTTGGGAGTTATTGCACAGGAGTGGTTAATAAGAAGGGTTCTAAAACTTTTCGGATATTGTCTTCCAAAATGTACTAAAGAATTACCTCTTTCATTAATAGGCTCCGTATAGAGATCCGTCGAAGTCAAGTGGCCATCTGCTGGCGAAGCATATTCATTGGGCAGCAAAGGCTGTTGGGCACAGCTGGGTTCAGCATAAATATGTTCCGGACCCGTACCAGCCGCGCCCGTTGATCCTTCCAGATGAGAGAAAGTCGTGGAGGTATAGAAATCATCATCCATGCCTGTTAAGCTGGGTTCAGAATAAATGGGTGTCTGATCGGCTGGTGGTGCCGTAGGCAGGGGTGATTGTAAATGCTCTGTAAGTACGCGATTAAAGGCCATAAAATCGCTACCAGGATTTTTGATCTTATTCAGGAGATTAACAATTTGGCTGGTCGTTTTAACACATTTCTCTTCTGTTAGATTTTGTATAAATAAAATTTGAACACGTTCATTGATCTTTTTATAAATCTCAGGATATTTTTTCTGTATCAATTGCAAAGTCTGATCAATAACACAACGTTCTTCGTGTGAAAACTCATGAACATGATTACGTCCTCCAGAAGATTCACCACGCTGAAGCTTTGGATTCTTACTGCGAAAATAGCAAATCAAAAATATCACCACTGCAATAACAAGCAATAGCAAGAGTACAGTGCCCGCCAATATCATAATCAATTGGGGCAAATGTTGATTTTTCCTTTCCAACTCCTCAGCCGTATAAAAACGTCCTTCGATCTTTTTCAAATTTTGATTTGCCACACAATCCAATACCGTTTTCGATTCGTCGCAAACTTCATTTAAATATTTCATGAAATTAAAAGTGCTGGCATTGAAACAATTGCCCAATTTATCATCAATCGTACAATAGATTTCGGTGCGTAAATCTTTGTCGGTCAATTTTTCTACCCATTTAAGATCACAGCGACAGGGTAAATTAACAGACACCTCACGTATTTTACAATATGGTTTGGTAAAGTTTAACGAACCATCTTGTGGCTCTGTCAATGAATTGCCCTCAAAACTACATGATGTGGTATTCTGTTCATTGTCCAAGAGCATGCGACCAAAGACACCAAATTGATTGTGTTCGACTACAAATTTAGACCATTTTTCAACATGTAACCAATTGTTGCCCAGGTGTTTGACTTTGTTGCCCGTTATGGTGACAAAGGCGGAAATCACGTGTATGGCATTGTCGAAAATGGTATCAATTCTGTGAAATAAATAAATTAAAAAACAATATTATTTTAATGGTTATGCTAAAAGTTTAAACAAATTATAATAAAACTATTACTATTATAATTGTTAACAATTTTTGTCATGCAGTGTTGTTTAGCAGAAGCATTATTTGATGTTGTGTTATTAAGTCAATTAAATAAAATGATATTTTCTTGGAATTTTGCAAACCAAATAATAAACTGAATTTAAATTAATTAATTATTTGGCAATAAAAAGTTTTTATTGCTCTTCAATATTTATGAAAGTTTTGAGTGTTTATTTTTTTTTATAATAAAAACTACCGTCGGAAAGTACAAATGTTTGGGGTGGTTGTGGTGACTAAATTTTTTTCAGCAATCAGATGATAAAAAAATTTCAAATGAATAAACTTTAACTCTTATTTATGTGACTGTTTAGACTTTTAATTTTGTTTCTTTAATTTTTTCAAATTCCCTTTTCAAGTGATTGGAGTTTGTTTTTGCAGAATTCCAAGTCCATGAAACAGTGCAAAGCTTTTTGCTCGTCTTTCCTTTCTCGCCAGCAAACTGAAGAATTGCACAATAAAAGTTGAAAAGGATTATAAAAACATTTAATAGAGTTCAGTAGATTTTTACAGTTCGTGAAAGCTGCGGTTTTATTCTCTCGCTTTGTGCTAAATTTTTTTAAGTTCACATTAGATTATTTAACGTCTGATCTTCAAAATTCTAGTTGGTCGATTGATTTAGGAAGGTTCAATCAATAGCCGTGTGTTAAATAATTGAAACAAATTCATAAAGTCTCGTGGTATTGTTTAGGTTCATCATGAAATATAAACTAAACATCCGGATTCGTGCATTGTATGATTAGTTTTTGCCATTTTTCAATATGACTCGTTTTATAACCGCTAAGCATGTTGATTCGTAAATTCCATATCTAACTCCTATATAATCGTACGACTGAAGAACAAGTGCTTTTTAGGTACTTATTGTCACACAAGAAAGATGCAGCTCAAAATACAACTCCAATCGTACAGAAACTATGACAAATTAAATCTAATAGTTTGTCATGGTCTTCAATGGGGTTTATATTTTGCTCGGTTAATACGTCAACAAGCAATTACGGGCTTAGGGCTCGTATAATTTTTATTTTTATATTATTGTTGTTGCCAGGGTGCAGCACAAACTAATGGCACTAATGGGAACATTCTTTTCACTCTGAACATTCTAAACGAACTTCCATCAAGAAATCGCCGAACAACTGTGCGCTATGTGTAAAACAAATGTTAAAATTTCCTATTCTAGTGCTGTAAGATATACCATGAACGACATTTAATCTTAAATGTATTCCACAAATAAAAGCAAGGTTAAATCATATACATACTGTAGAAATTTGGTACAGTTTGAAATTGAAAGTGGTTTCTATTGATGTTCGCTTTTGAAAGTACAAAATGGATAGCTCTGCATTTAAATGAACCGATGGCGGATATAACCAGAATTTAGACGATCGAATTGGTTTCCTTGTTGGTTTTTTACAATGAAGGATTATAATTGATACAACAGTTCTCTAGGCCAATTTTTCAAACACACAATATGTCAAGTGTGTATATGTACTTGCAAATCTCTTTAAAGAATGTCTTTGTTAAGGTAACTTATAATTATTTATGTGGCGTGCTTAATATATGGCTATGTTTTTCCCTCTTTTTAGATAAACTTACGGATTCTTTTGATTGCAAATTCCACTGCTCATTATAAATTTTGTATTCTTTACTTTGTGGCCTTATCTGGGTATACTTCTTGATCCTACGGTCTTGTGAACCCTATGGTCTCGTATTTACTAAATATGCGTTAATTTTACAAACGCGGCCATCCACGCTACTCTACTGTGTTACTCCGACGAGAGAACTACTCGATGCCTTGTTTAGTAACCTTAACCATCCACAGACAACTCCACTACGCTTTTTATCTAATAGCCACAACACACGTCTGCCATACGCTGTTGTTATGCTATTACTTCCTTGCACTAACAGCTAGAGCTCTTTCTCTTTTTATTATTAAGGACGTCTTGACAATTATTTGTTACTCTTATATTAAATTAGACGTCTCCCCTATACTATCTGCCATGGCTTCACAGCATAATTGTTGTTTGCTTCTTGGGAGGTTTGTACTGCTTAGTTCTCAATTTTTAATTGCATTAGAACAATTATTATTTTCCGTTGTACGCATGTCCGAAGGTGGGCTCGAACTCATGATCTTCTGTTTTAAAGTACGAACCTCTACCATGCTAATTGTGGTATTATTCTAAACACACACCACTAGCGGAAGTAACTTACTGCCAGTCTCATGATGACGCAATCGTTCGTTTGTTGGTATAATTACAATAAAACCAAAATCAACGTTTTAGAATTTGTTTTGAATGTAATTGTGCGAACGAACGAGCGATTGCGACATCGTGGAACTGGTAGTTATTCACCATGCTCATACGGAAACAACAACAGGGGTTGCCAGATTTTATTTTCGTAACAGTATAATAAACTGTAACAGGATAATTTCTGTACAGAAAATGTTTTTTGAAAGATATGTTGTTATGCCATAGCATACAAAACACCTATTTTTGGAATTTTTGTCTCTCTGTCCATCTGTCTGTGTTCGTATCACAAAAAAACTGCTGGATGGATTTGAATGAAAATTTTTGAGGGGGTTCCTTATAATCTTCGTTTAAATATAGAGAAATTTTTTTTCGTAAAAACAAGAGTGATATATTCGAGTAAGCCGAATCTTGTATACCCTTCACCATATATGTACATATATAAATCTAGTTTAGTGAAGTAACTCCAATCAAAAAGACAAATATTGGTGACAGAGAAATATATAGCTTTACATAAAAAGTTCATCGGCTCTTAATGGCTTAAGCTTAAGCATAGTATTTCCTGAAAGATCTTTTCAAAAGCTTTTAAATGATACCCATTTTGATATCTTCCTTTTTATGAAAAGTTTTCACTGATGGTTTTTATCTTGTTTTTAATTTCTCTATTGACCCATATAATTGTTTTTTATTTTATAAAGTTACTTCATTAAACTGATTTGTTCAAAATAATATGGAAAAATTAGAGGCAGGCGTGGACATGGACCAATCTCGCTGATTTTAAATAGCAAAATCTTTTAAACAATGTCTGATCGATTGGCGTAATTAAATTTTGTCTTATTAAAATTTATCTTATTTAAATCGGTTCTTCAGAAAGAAATGGCCCCTTAAATTGTTACCACTACGCATGCAACAAATAAATAAACAAACAAAAAAGTGTGCAATAATAAACTTGGTCGAATTTTGACCGCAAGGCGAACTCAAGTATTGGAGAAATGGATAAACGTGGTATTTTTTTAATTAAGTTGAAAAATTGCAAATAAAAATTTTTTAATTAAAACCTGTGCCTTGTGTCGGTAAAAAATCTAAAGGATTTTAAAATGAGTGTTTGAAATGAAAAAAAAAAAAAAATATTTCGTGAGCGTAATTACTCAATCATAAGATCACTTAATGTTATTTACTTAATCACTTAATAAATTTTAGGAACCATAAAAGAGTTTGCCAAAGATCCAATAAAAAAATGGTAAAATTACTCCTAGTTTTTTTTTAATTATAAGGTAAGAATAATTAAATAATTAATAAATAATAAATAAAATAATAAAGTTAAGTTTTTACAACACCCACTGGCTTATAAATTTTTTTTATAATTTTTATCTTCCGTTTGTAATGCAATTACAAAAAAATACAATTATTTCATAAATAAAAATTAAACTCACTTGTTATTTGCAATTTTAAGTTCATTAATGCCGCTACCAAAAATGGCATCACTTTCAATTAAGCCAATGCTGGCGCCTGTTATGGATACTTGCTGGCTAAAGAACTGTAATAAATAAAATGCGATAACGCATAAATTTTAAATGAAAACAAATTTTTATAAATAAACATCATTGTTTAACAAGAATTTCTTTTTATTAAAAAATAAAGAAACTAACCTTCTCCGTAATGGCTCTAGATTTGATGGCATCAATGCGACAAGATTCAAATGTTAGCAATTTAATATCATAGACATCAAAAGCACCTGGATTAATGGTGCCAATAGTGCAATTAACAAATTTAATTTCCTGCATCGAAGCTTCAAATCTAAATATATTGTCTATGTTAGAGGATTCAATGTGTAGCTGAAAAATGTAAAAGAAAAATATTATTTTTAAATACATATAAATTAATTTAATTTCAAATCTAACCCGAGCTTGAGCCGATTTAAAGGCTTTTTCATTTATTCTTAAATCCCTAATAGCTACAAATTGGCCACGTATATTAGTTTTCTCAAAGGCATTTTCCAGTAACAAAACATCATTGCTGTTGGTGATATTGATTTTATAACTGGCTGTGAGTTTTGTTTTTAAAGAAAAGATTTTTTATAAGATTTATTGTTGTATATTTTGTAAAGCAAAAACTTTTACCTGGTCCTTTTTGTTGGAAGGCTTTATTCCTTATAACTATGGCAAATACATTAGAGAAACCTATTTCCGGATATGGTCCATAATTTTCACTAAATGCATTACTATTTATTTCCACTTGCTCTCCCTCTTTCATATTGCCCTCCACCACAAAACGATTAATCGTGTTATTGTTCAAAAAGCCATCGTTCAGTTGAAATTGTGTTCGCGCTGCCAGCTTAATGATAATAGCTCGGGCATTCTGTGGCACTTTGTAGGATTTATCAAAAATTGGACTTAACTGAAATGAGAAAAAAATTGTTGAGAAAATGTGGAACAAAAAAATTCATATAATGCAAAAAAAAAAAAATCATCATATAATCTTAACGCTTGACACTGTGCACCAGGTGGCATCACTAACGCAGCTAAATATTTATTGTTCTTCTTTTATTTAAGACAATACATGTCAAAAACTTATTAATGCTTACAAATCGTAAAAAGCTTATTCTTGCTTTTAATAAAACAGTTTTAAAATACGATAGTCAACACTCCATCGTGCATAACGGTATATTTTTTTGTATCCTTGCAATATTTTTTTTTAAGTGGTTAACCCATTAAGAAGCGATGACCTTTTAGTACTTAATATTTTTTTCTTGTTTTGTAATTTTCTTTCATCTCAATAAGAATCGGCATAGCCGAATATAGCACTCTTACTTGTTTAATTCTTGATTTGTGTTCGAAAGCAAAATACATTCTTTAATTTTGCATTTTTATTTGTTTTAAAACTTGTATTAGACTTTCAAATGTGCATTTACCTATAATAAATCCCGATTTTTAATTTCAGAAAAAGTTGTATTTTGTCAAAAATAAATGGTTACTACTCGCAAGCTATCATCGATAATGGCCTACGGTCTTTTTTATAATGTTGAGAGGATTATAGTCTTTAGTTGTTGTAAGTGGTTACCGCTCTAGCGTTTAACATTAGAGGCGTTATGAAATATTTATGAAACTATTAATTATATTTTTCTGAAATTTAAACTTTATTAGAATAGAACTTCTAGGGGAAAAAAGGGAACGAGAAACGTATACTATCCGAAGAAAGGTGAAAGTGTCTTCTTTAACCCTATATATACGCTTTTTTAATTTTATTCAAATTACTTTAAAAAAAATCAAATTACGATAATTTTAACAGCCCTATAATTACTGGTATACAATGGTGTATTAAATATTCATTTTTTCGCCCAAAGGTTTATTTTTTTTTACTTTAGACTGCGTAAAACTAAAATAATTAAATATAATACCTGCGAAAGGGTTTTATGGCTTTGTTTTGATCAGAAAAAATATGTCATAAAATATCACATATGATCTCTTTCTAATATACCTGTTACCAACTGTTAGGGTCAACCAAAGTCAAAAAATTTTATAATAATAATCCCGACATTAAACCACTAAAGATAAAAACAATCCCATATTGGCGAGATACTAATTAGTTTTAAGGACTGTATAATAAGTGAAGTTTTGTTCAATTTAAGTACCACCTGCTATGTAGCACCGAAATACAAGAGAAATTTTCTAATTTTGTAAAAGTACTAAAACACGCTACAAAGAGAAAAATGAGACACCATCTTCAATCAAATTTGAATTAACAAAACAATCGTAATGCCATTAACGAAGAAATTAGTGATATCAAGGCCAAAACATTTTTTTGGGTGTAACATTAAAAAATTTCTATTACCACAAAAAATAATTACAATTATTATTAAGTTCCAAATATAAAATTTTTTAATATATTAATAAAAACCAAACTCATATTTCACTCCAAAAGTTAAAAAACAAATCAAAAACTTAATTTTGACCTAGAAGTACTTAAAAAGTCCTCAATCAATTTTAATGTTATTAAAATTGAGTCAAGCTGAACTAAATATCTATCCATAAAAAAAAATTACTTCAATATTTTGATCGGTTCAAAAGTTACAGAATTTTGGCCAATAAAAACCGATTTTCAGCCACTGTGTGTCGTTGTTTTTTAAAAGAAAATTTGGCTTACGAATTGCCACATCAAAAAAAGCATCATTTTGCAAAGATCAAAACAATCAGAAACGAAATCTTTTTTGAATACTTAATCGCCAGTACAGTTAAAAATTGCTGCTGCAAGTAGTCATTATAAAGCAGGCAAAAGAGTTGTTGCAGACGTTAAGCATAGATATTTCTCCGTACAGGCTTTGTAAAATAAGCAATCAGCTGTTTGTTGATGAAAAATACATGCGCGTAGATAATAAACTTTTGGATGCTTTTAATAGTTGAATCCACGCGTTAAATTGGAAAGTTTTTTTTACATCTCTTGTAATTTCTTACGATTTGGTCGTATTGAAATCATCTGCGGAAAAAGTAAAAAATAGCCGTTTAGAAATTACTTTTTATTTTTATTTGTTTTGCCAAACCCTCCACTGTGCACAACAAACAACATTTAAAAAAAAAAGTGTATTTTTTCAATTATTTATTATTTTACTTACAAGCCCTTAGTGGGTCACAATATATTTTGAAAATGTAAAGCTATTTACTATTGGGCTGCCAAACGGCGTTGATTTCTATTTATCTATTGACTAGCATTGTCCACGACTTCGTCAGCATTTTGTTTCTAATTTTCTTAAAATTCAAATTCAGAAAAATATTTAATATTTATTCCAGGGTTCCGTAGACAGTGTTAAAAATTTTCCATTTATGACAAAAATAAAATGTGCAGACAACTTTTATACTTTTATCTCTATTTTCTAAGGGAACTGCTTAAAAAAATTTTGTTCAAATCCAGTCCAAAAATATCTACCCCAACATCAAAATTTTCAGAAAATATTTCAAGTACAGAAATGACCCCGTTACAGTTTTATTATATGTATAGATATAATAATAATAATATTTTTTTTAAATCAAAATTTCTTTTATGAATGGAAAATATGAATCTGGCAACGCTAGTGCCATATCTGATCTGAGGCTCTGATGACATTTTTCTACATTAAGTTATTTTAGAAAACTAAAAAGCACATGGTTTTCTTTAGGAAATCTTTATTAGAATGAAAGTTTAAAAATGCTTAAGAAGAGGAAGAAGCTTTTAAGAAAATGTAATAATTTTTTTTGCTGTCTGCAATCAAATTAAGCATTGAAAATGTCAAATTTGATGTATGAACCCACTTTAAATATTAACACTCAAATGTATAAAATCTGATACGAATTAGAAAGAAATTTCATAAATAGAAACAATTTTGAATTCTTCATTAAGAAGAGCCGGAAATACATTAATACACACTTACAGATGCAAACCAACATATAAAGATATGCACACAATAACCAAAATAGATCCAATAAGAATTAGAATCAAAAGAATTTTATTTTGGTTATTTGTACTCTTATGATTTGTTTTCTATTTTTTTTTTTCTTTTCACTTCTATTCTAAATGAAATTTTTGTTACATTTTTCGTTCTTAATAAATGATAAAGAAAAGCACATCATTCTGTTTAGTTTTTCCTTATTGTTTTTGTTTTTTGGTTTTGTTAGAATGCACGTACCACGCATCAGACATTTTGATAATTAAGTATAAATTATAGTTCCACTTTTAATATTTGAATGAGTAGATTCCATGTTTAAAAGGCATCATAATGACGATAAATTCTACTTTGCAACGCACATGCCATGTAAAATTTCTCTTTTTTTTAAATTTCTTTCTATTCACGGGTTTTTGTTGTTTTTTTTTTTTTTTTTTTTTTTTGTTTTTGTTGGACGCGTTTGGCATGGACAAGTTTTCTAATTTTAAATTCTTAAAAATCTGGCTGAAAATATTTTCAGTTTAGTACACTATTAAGTTTAAAATGTCATTTTGTTGGAAAATAAAAGAAACAGATTAAAAAAATTTATTGTCCTCTTATTGAAACAAATTTAATTTCTTTTCATTTCCTTTCTCTTCTTTTTAAAATTAAAATTTTTAAAGTTATTGATTTTTTTTATTGTTATTGGAATTTGAGTTTTACAGAAATTTTTCAATATTTTATTAGTTTCTTTTCAATATTTGTTTACCAAATAAAATCTTTAATTTAAAGTAAAAGAATATTTTTATGTTGGTTTTTAAATTTTCGTTCATTTGTTGTTCTTGATCGCCTTTAAAGACAGTTTTAATTTCCATAAATTTGAAATTGAATGAAATTCAAATTCAGTTCCACCGTATTGTTGTTTTTGTTGTTTTCTAAAGTGGTAAAGCAAGTGTGTTTAGTTGACTATTGAGTTCTGTTAACAATTTTATAAAGTTTGGACTTTAGTTTTCGTGTTTTTATTTCAGAAGGTTTGGCCTTTGATTGAGCAAAAATTTGAGCGGCCTTATTTTTCAATTTTCAAGTCAAAAGCTTGGATCTGTATTTAAATAACTTTTCAAAAATTTATAGAAGACGCAACACACAAGTTTGTCAAACAAATTGCTTTCGCGAATCGCGATTCAAATTTAGCTCACATATTTTTAAAGAGTTTGGGCAATTATTTAGTTTGGCGAGGAATTTAAGTGACAACCTCAAAAGAAATAGTTTTTTTTTTCAATTTGTCCTTATGTCCTTCTTTCCGCTTAGCTTTCACAGACCGCTATAATAGTAACTAATAAAACGTTCTCCAACTAAGGACATATACTTAGTTATTGAATCAAAATAGTTATATGTCCTATAAAAAAATATTTGAAATAAAGGGTATCCCCAGAGGAGACCTATTTTTGAAGTACATTGTGTTATATTTTAAACAGGAATAGGTATAAATTTTAGATTTTCAACAACAAATAATAAAAAAAAAAATAGAACATGCCACGTGTTTAGTACATGCATGAGTCTAATTTGTACTTGGCGGACTTATTAATTTCAGTTTTGATTTGCGGCATCATTATGCGAGTGAATAGTCTTTATCCCTTTAGTAATTTCTCAAATGGACTTCATAACATATTTTATTATAAAATTTCTATAAATTTAGGTCATAAATAGCGATGGTTGAATTTAAGACACATGCACATACTCAAAGATTTTACGTTTGGTATTTCAACGAAAAATCGAAATTTTTCTTAAAACCCAATATCAAACTAAAAACTCAAATTTACACGAAAAATCTACAAACTGCGAAAATGTAAATATTAAAAAAAGAAAAAATCTTAAAACCCAAGTTCCTTATGAAAAGGCAACTTAAAGCTTAAATAAAATAGTACATGTTTCTGGAAAACAGATAATTCCCAAAAACAAAATAAAAAACTCAAATTTATTATTAAACCAAAATAATAATTTAAAACAAATACGAAAACAACCAAAGAATCAAAGTTTTCAATATTTATAATAACAATTAAAAACAAGTAAGAGTGCTATATTCGACTACGCCGAATCTTATGTACCCTTCACCATCTATGTAAATCTAGTTTAGTGAAGTAACACCAATCAAAAAAGCAAATATTTGGGTGACAGAGAATAAATAAATAAATAAAAAATAGTTGGTACTGCATACATACAATTTCACATAAAAATGACATCGGCTCCTAATGGGCTTAGCATTTTAAAAAAATTTTAGTATTTCCTTAAAGATCTCTTTAAAACTTTTGAAACGATATCCATATTGATTTTTATAAAAATATTATAAAATTTCAAAGGTCCATTACTCGAAAATTATGGGTTCGGAAATGGTTATTGTAGAAATAACAAACGCAATGAGAAACTAAGTTATACCATTTTTTCACTTTATGTGATGAATGGTGTAAAAATTAAGTACTACAATATATGTAAAATTTTACATAAAAATGCCATTGGCTCTTAGTGGAGCTCGGAAAACATAGGCAAGTGGAAATTTTTTCACTTGATGTTTTTTCCCTATTTTTTAATTCTCTACGCCCCATTTTTTTTATTTGAAGGAGTCAACCACAATTAATTAACACCATAAAAAAAAAACAGCAAAAAAGGAAGCAAAGGTGCTATATTCGGCTATGCCGAATGTTATATACCCTTCACCATCTATGGTGAAGTTTAGTGAAGTAAAGTTTAATAAGTTAACTCCAATTAAAAGGACAAATATTGGGCTGACAGATAATTAAAAAAGAAAAAACAAATTTAGTACTGCATATATATAATTTTACATAAAAATGACATCGGCTCTTAATGGGTTAAGAATAGTCCATGACCTTCGAGGTAGCGGGCAAAACATCAAGCCTTCGGAAACTTCTCCAAACATTTTAAATAAACTAGAGATTTTTGTCCAAACAATAAAGTAAATACAAAAATCAAAGTTTAAGCAAAAACAACAATAATCAACTATGATTTTATGTTTTTTTTATCCACTGTATACTTTCGTTTGTATAACTTACTAAGCTGGGACAAAAACCTTAAGCAAAGCCTACAATTTTCAAAAAAGAAGCTTTTTAGAACAAAAAAACTTTATGGTAGGAAAGAAATTTTTACGCCGATTTTTATTTAAGCTAGTCAGTGGAAAATTTTCAGTATGGTATATATGGTTATAAACTTATGGTAAAGGGTGTATAAGATTCGGCAAAGCCGAATATATCAATGTGTCTTGTTTTTTTAACGCATTTTTTACAACCTGCTTCTGATGTCACTTTAAAAAGGATGCTTGGAAATTTATATTTTATAACTTCTAGGAAATTATTCAGCTCTTGATAACTTATCTAATAAGAATAAAATTTATTTTATATGTATAAGTTAAGAAGCACATGTGTATTAAAATCTTAGTTTTGATTAGTATTTCAAACATGTTTGAGTTGTAGACATTTAATTTTTATGACCCCTGCTACTCGAACTTCCTACCTTGATTCTATTATTTCTTAATAGTTTAAAATATCTTTTTAAAGTAGAAGAAACTACCTGTAAGACAACAACAAACAGCATACATTAAACTACAACAATCTTTGCTAGTTAATTATGTACACACTTGGTAATTGGTGGCTTTGTTGTTGTGGCACGTCAACAAACAGACAATAAAACAAAATGTGTGATTTTTGTTATTGGAATGTGTTGATTATTTATGAATTTTCTATACATTTTCCCACAGTTTATCAACACGTGATAAACATAAGTACCAATCTCGGCAAAAGTACAATGTACTTTTTACTATTTGACTATTTTATTCTGTTAGTTGTTGTTGTTTGTTATTTTGTTGTAAGCGTTTGAAACAAATGCATGCATGCATACATGTGTTTTGTTTTGAACTCGTAATCGTATTTTGTTTTATTTCACATTTCCTTTGTATCTATAGAATCCTTGGATTCATGCACGTTGTTACACACGTTCTTAGCCGTGCTGTGGCAGTGCCGTTCTTAAAAAGTCACGCGTGTTTTATTAAAAATCTTTAACAAACATCACGTTTTCTAAATTTTAAAAAAATCTGGCAATTTGACAGTTGGATTTATTAAAGAAAGATATTATCCTCTGCTGCTTCTAAAACGTATATTAAATAATTTTTTCTTTAGTTTAACGTGATCTCTTTTGTTTGTTTTTATACTTTGTTTTTAAAAGAATTTGAAATAATTGTAACGTTCTAGTGTTGAATTTTCGTATTTAATATATAATTCACACGAGTAAATAAATGGAAGTAGATAATTTGATTGTTTTTTTTTTAAACTACAAAAGTCACGTCAAGTCAACTGTATGCTAAAGTTAAGATTGTTAAAGAAAATTCTTTATTCATTAATAAATTTTTTAGATTGATGTCTTACTGTTGATTTAAAATAAAGCATGTGCTTTGTAAATGTGCCAATTCTATTAAACGGATTTATTTCTTAAATTTAACATTTGAAAACTGTTTGTAAACTGTTTTATATTCGGCCATTTCTCTGTGTCATTCTAATCATTCTGTTATAGAACATTTTGGCTATAGTTTTGCGTTTCTTAAACTAATTTTTTAAATTGTATTTTATTTGAACTATTTTTGTAAATTAATTATTAGGCTTAAGTGTCGATTTGCAAGCTTTATGTTGCTAGCGATGGCACAGTTACAAGAAAAACGGCTTCAAAAGGACGTCATCAATTGGACTGAATGTTGCTTGGTTTATATTTTTGTCTCCATAAATCAGTAATTTCTGGATCGATTTTGAAAATATCATTTGTAGTTGAACGGTGATGCTTACAGATTGGTCCCGCAGTTCACAATCACAGATTGGTCCCGCAGTTCACAATCTTAAAAATTAAAAGGTGTCCCCACATAATTTTCACTAAAACAACAAGTTTATAATTTGAATTTAGACACTAAAGGATATTCCCAAAATTAACGTAATTTGACCTTTATGGCTGTATCTTTTGAACGAATCTTATGACTGCTAGATTTATAATATGATGATTTTCTTCGCGCTTTATTTTTTAAACTTAAAAATCATGGTAGGTTGGTATTTTCGAAACAAAATATAGGATTGAAATTACTATAAAATCAAAATACATCTAGATATTCTAGCAAAATTGTGAAATTATACACATAAAAGAGCTTTTAATCAAATGGTGGAAAAATATAAAAAAAATTTTGTTTTAAAATTAGCTATGTTTGCAGAGTGCTGGAGGAAGACCCGTTGTAATTTTTGACCTAATTTTTCTTTCGCATTGGATTTAGGTTGTCTTTAAAATAGTTTAAATAAATTTGCTCGTACCAGTGATCGGCAATAAGTCTTTTTTTCGCTATTCATAACACTTACAAAATTTTAAATTCAAATGAGTATACATCATTTAAATTTTACTACTCAGATTTGTTCGCACTCACTATAAGAATGATTCATAAATACAAGTTTTATGATTATGAGTACTACGTCGACATCGAACTCATATATGTATGATTCGTGAAGTATGTTGTTTAGATTTATAATTTTAGAAAAATACTCTGAATACGTACAACTCATTTAACTCATTCAAGCCACTTAAGAAAAATTTACGGTTATATTCATTAGTGCTTTACAAATGGACGGCGATTGTTACATTAATATATAGGGACAAAAATAAAAATATAAAATATTTTTTATCAATATAGAAGTGTGTAATAATCAATGAAAATGTAATAAATGAAAACTAATAAAATGTATAATCAGCAATACAAACCTTTCTTTTTTAAAAACCACTAGTAATAGGGCTCGTTACTGTATTTTTAAACTCTGCCTAAAACTTATACAGCCCAATTATGAATACTCTCACGGAATTTCTTTCGCACGGAAAAAATTTTTCTTGAGAAAAGATTCCTCCAATTATGAATTCCGTGGGAATAAAATTATAAAAAAGTGGCATCATCGTAATTTGAAGGGCGATTTTTTGTTTATTTTCATATAATATTTATTTTATAATTTAGAATACCTACTTTTTCCCCCGGATTTTTTTCACTTTCCGCAGTCAATCAAAAGGGGAAAAATTTATAATTGGAGAAAAGGGAAAAGTGAAAGAACTCGCACGGAATTTTTGTTTATAATTGGGCTGATAAAAAGTTTCAACTAAAAAATTTTCCTAGGAAAACTTTCACTAAGAACGTTGCCACGTAAAAATTTTCAATTAAATTTTCTCGAAAATTAATTTTCTAATAGATATGTTTTCGAAATAGAAGAAATTTTCTTCAAAGCAGCTTTTGGTTTTTAAGCAGTTTTTTAAACGTAAAAATCTTTTTGGTTGAATTATATATGCAAGAGTTAAAAAGGTTCTACTTCGAAGCATTGTGAAAGTAATAAACATTCCTCTAAACATTATTCTAAAAACGTTTAAAGTTACTAAAATAATAATAAAAAAAACATCTCACACACCACTGTGAAACCTTCTACTGAAATAATAAAAAAAAATCACACACGCCACTGTGAAACCTTCTACAGATTATTTTATTTTTCGTTAGCGAATCGTACTTATTTTGTATTGGCTGCATATAATGAGTTAGTGAGAGTCTAAATCATCAACATCATACATGTTGTTAAGTATGAATACTCAGAGTAGTTCAAACCTTTGAGATGTTTGGTGTTTAGTGAGTCAGAAAAATGTATGAATGCGTATAAGTACAAAAAAATAAGAGTCATGATTCAACTCCACTTGTTTTTCCACTACTCATAACCGATCACTGGCTCGTACCGAAGCAAGTTGAAATTTCATTACCAGTGGTTCATGAGCTACTGAATTATTTCCCAAAATGAATCGTTTTGAAAGTACTGTATAACGCCTTTGTCGTAAAGCTTAGATATTTACGTCAAGTGTAGATGCTGCGAAAAGTTCCCGTAAATTTTTGTCCATAAACAAATCATCAGATGTGTGGAACTCATCAAACAAGTTTGAATTCCCATTAAGGTCAGACATCGTTTATCTGCCAAGCAATTCGTGTCTTCTGACAGATAAGGCAGGACATTCGCAGAAAAGGTAAGAGATTGACTCCTTTTTGCTACCTTTAGAGCTGCGGTAATGAGTATTAAAAGGAAGCCCAAGTTACATTCAAGCATCAAGTGCCCCGTCATCATAGTGCTTTTCGATGGGCAGGGAAAATTGTAATGCTAGAAAGCCAACCGAAGCTTGGAAGCTCTTTTTTAAATTGGCTGACTAGTATGAACATAAAAGTTATGTCCCATGGCAACTTTAATTCGAAATTCACATCAAACAACTGTGGGTTCTCTAAGCCTTAACGCTTTAATTTATAAAGTCATCAAAGTGGTTTTGTTAAAACTTGAAATTCTAGAGGACAATTTTTATATACTTTTTATATATTTTTTCACTTACTGTCATTACTTTGAGATTCAGTGTAACTGTTTTAATGCAATAGACTTTGATTATAAATAATTGAAATCACTTCCGACTCATTTTAATACTTCCAATGATGCTGAATAAAGTTGTGCCGAATCTTATATACCCTTTACCATATACATATGAACAACCACATGTACCATAGTGCAGATTTCATTTTGGATAATTTAAATAAAAATCGACATAATAAATTATTTCCTTTAATAAAGTTTTTTTTGTCAATTTTTTTTGTCTAAAATAAGCTTTCTTTCGAAATTTCTAACTTCTGCTTAGTGCCAGTTTTTAATTTGTTATTTATCTTCCAATTCTATTTAAGAACAACATTTTAGTTCACAAGATGCGTTTGAATGAAACTTAAGTGACCAATCTTGTGCATTTAAGGTCTGTTTAAATAATATACTTCCACCATATGGTTATGGCATTTTTTTTGTTGTTTTTTCGAAAAACTAAACAAAAGTAAACAAATATTTCTAAATAGTTTGTAGCAAGTAAAAATTTAAATAAATAAATAAAATAAGTTTAGATAGTAAAGCCATGAGTATCGCAGACATTTTTTAATATATTTCAAATATTTTTTTTTACAAAATTTGCATTTCTTTGTGTTTGTTTGCAGCTGTTTTTCATAAACTATTGATAATTTTTTTATATTTCGTAATGGTGCCATATTTTCGTCATAGTTAAATAAGAGCGAACATAGACGACTGAAAAACTGAAATTGCATTAAAATACTACTTAAAGTTAAATGCAAATTAACTACATGAGAATTTAAATATGAAGTCAAAAACTTTCCATTAGGGATTTGGGTACAGGTAAAAGCCCACCATTTAGTTTTTTGTCATAAAACACAACAACCGCATGCAGGAATATAAAAGAAAGTTGAAAAAAAGATATAGAAAAATTAGAGGCAGGCGTGATGTTTTGCTCGCTGCCTTAGAAGGATATGGGCCGATCTTTCTGATTTTCAATAGCAAAATTTTCGAAACTATGTATATCTGATCGATGAGCGTAATTAAATTTTCTCTGGCTTAAAGTTGATTTCAACCCGAACATGGACTGTCAGGCGGACATCGCTCAATCTACTTCGCTATGCATAAAAACTCAGAATATATCCACTTTAGTTAAATGAGCTTCTTCTAGGAGAAACTATAAATAAAAGTTCACATTTTATCAAAAGGGAAGCATTCTGGGCAATTCCGATTTAAAAAATTTTATAGTCAAACGGTTAGAAAAATTCTTAAAAAATAATCAAAGAATCCAAACTGCCAGTTCGGAAAAGAAGAGATATTTTTTTAAAATTTCAATAATTAAGTATGTTTCTCATCTTGTTTACACATACATTCAATTATCATTTTATATGTATTAATTTAAGATCAATACAACCATTAGTAACCACTTTTTTTTTAATTCTGGCTGCACCAGTTTTATTTGTGAAAACCATTAAGAAAAAGAAAAAAACATTAAATGAATTTAATTGTTTAATAATATGGTTCATAATTCACAATATGGTCAAAGTGCTGAAATAATAAAAAGAGCATTCAACAAATGTATCCAATTCAAACAGAAATGATATTGCAATTTATCTTAAAAGACCTTGTCTAAATATTTGTGTTTCGTCGCCTCACCGTCCTTTTATTTCCATACATAAACTCTGATAAATGATTTTGACGTTTAATGTCTTGATATTTTTGATGCATCATCAACAAAATCATCGAATCTTGATCAGCAACTTGGGTTCAATTAAATTAAATTTTTTAAAGTAACTTTTTTTCTACTACTCTCTCTCTCTATCTCTCCCTCTCTATCTATTCTTCACACTGTAACTGTTTTACTTTGCATGTTGTAACGTGAATATTTAAATTAATAAAAATAATAAATATAAATTGTTTGGTTCCTCTTTGTAATACGGAAAGAAATTCATTTAATTTGTCTTCTTAACTCCAATAAGGAAATCTTCTCATTAAAAAAAGTTTATTTATTTGTTTTTTTATTTTGGGGATTGTGGTTGATGTTGTTGTAAATTTTTTTTATACTTAAACCGTAACCGAAACATAAAAAGCGGATGCTGACACAAAATAAAAAAACAACAAAACAAAATTCAATTATACACAAGATATCAAGATGCTTGTTACTTACGCATACATTCGTTTCTAAATTTATTCTATATCTTCACCCCACCTCACCATCATTAAAAGCAGGGTTGTCAGATTCTTTTTAACAAAATTCACCAAAATCAATGCCAAACATCGCCAAAATCGCCAAAAATTTTTTTTGATAGTTAAGTACATAGTATTTATGTAATTTTTTAAATAGAAATAATTATTGTATAAAAATTAAATTTCATCAAAATGGAAAAAAATAGAAGAATAATCGCCTAAATGTATGTGTATGTAATATGTTTTATTAAAGAAAAAATAATTAGAGAACACATGAAAGGGGTACAACGTTTATTATAAACTAATTACAGTTTAATTAAATCAATAAAAATATAACATATAAATTGAGATTTGATTAATAAAATAATATATAACCATAACTTTATAGTTTTATTATTGTTACGTTTTTCCCTTGTAGAACAAACGTACGGATTCTTTTGATTGCAAATACCACTGTGGCTCATTATAAATTCTGTATTCTTACTTTGTGGCTTTATCCGGCTATACTTCTTGATCCTACGGTCTTGTGAACCCTATGTTCTCTTTATTACTACAAACGCAGCCATCCACACTACACTACTGTGTTACGCCGGCGAGACACGAACTACTCGATGCCTTGTTTAGTAACCTTAACCATCCACAGACATCTCCACTACTCCTTTTATACAAGCCAGTCATCCCCTTTAATCCAATAGCCACAACACAAGCCTGTCATACACTGTTGTTATGCTGTTACACTTCCCTGCGCTAACCGCTACCATTCTTACTTTTTATTATAAAGGGCTTCTTGACAATTATCTGTTACTCTTATATTAAATTGGACGTCTCTCCACTAAATTACTACCATGGCTTCACACAATAATGGTCTTTGCCCTCTCGGAAGGTTTGTACTGCTGTCTATTAATTTTTAATTGCATTATAACAATTTTTATTTTTCGTTGTGCGCATGTCCGACAGCGGTATCGAACCCACGATCTTCTGTTTTTTACAGCACGCACCTCTACCGCTGAGGCTGCTCAGCTTTTGTTAGCTAATTGTGGTATTATTCTGTACACACACCATTAGTCGAAGTTGCTTAATTACCACGCTCATGCGGAAACAACAACAGGGGTTGCCAGATTTTATTTTCGTAACATTATATTATGCTGTACAGTTCATTTTTAAGACATTTGTCAGCGTCGACTTCCTTGGAAAACGTTGTATGCGAATTAATTTTATTAATAAGTATTTCTTGAGAATGTATTAAAGAAGTGCAGCGTGTGCTATCTGTGTTTATATAATTTATAACGCGGCATCAAGAAGTTCATACTGCATTCTATTTCGTAGGCACTCGGTTGGTAGAATTCATTATCGAAAATATTTCTTGCATGCGTTGCTAGCTGGAATTATCAGCATATAAATTACGGCCAGAGCAAGTTACTTAAAATTGTACATAATCTTTGGCCAAAACGGTTTTTATAAATTTTTATTTTTATGTTTAGTTCTATAGGGAAACCTGAACTACAGGATATATTGTAAAAATACCCTTCACTATCTTCAACTATAACTTCTACACTCAATATACCTAAGACCTCCTTTTTATTTTTCAATAATAATAATAGGTAACAACAAACGACCGATCTACGTAATTCCCCTCTTATTAATAAACTACGAGTAAACCTTTAATAAATTTATTTATTAAAATTATTTAATAACCATATTTTTTATATATATTAATAAAAACAATTATAAAATTATTGTTTAACAAACTATAAAAGCTGTAAAATTGAACGCTTTTTAGAACTGAGAACTCAAACTGGAAAATTTAAAAGTTGTATCAAACAAGTAATTGTAGTGCCATTTCCTTTTTAGTTTTGGAATGTTCCAAAATATTATGATGCCTGAGAAATATGTTTAAGTGTCAATTAGTACGTTGCGTTACGATTTTAATACTGACGTAAAAATGAGTAAAGTAAAAAGTTGTTAACATACGATTATTTCATATTGACATTTGTCAAGACAAACTAAATGCTCATCAAGACATGTAAAAATCAACGACAAAAACGCCAAATACTTTATAAGTCGCCAAATTCGTAACGTCGCAAAATCGTCAATCGCCACGTTTGGTGATCCCTACATGCAGTCACCCGTTCATTCTCTTGCACATTAATCATAAGTCTTGGAGAAAAAAGAGTATAAATGCGCCAAGTAGTTTTTCACGCAAAAGTTTTCAGAAAAATAAATGAAAATAAAATTTATTATTGTATATTTTTCTTGAATTTGACTGTGAAAAACAAAGAGCAACAACAATTATTCTTCTGTATACAACAAACAAATCTATATTTACTCAAGAACATGTATTTATTGTTTTGTCTATGTGTCTGAGTTGTAACGAACAATTTGGGGGAATTAGAGAGTTTTAAATAATGAAATCTATATTTAATAAGATTTATATTTATTGATCCCAAATTTGTTTAATGGAAGGGAATTCAGTCAATTTCATAAATATGCTGAATATAAAATTAAATAATAAGGAAGTGATGGTCATAAAAAAAAAAGAAATGAAATGATTGCAGATAAACAAATAAAGGTATTTTGTAGTGTTTTGTTTTTTAACTTTAATTATTAATTACGCAGTCATGCGATTTTTCGTTGCCATTGAAATTTTAATAGCATTGTTCGAAATAATGGTAATGAAAAAAATTTAACTACCATTTAATGCTAATGCTAATGATTTTATTTTAATTATAATTATTTTTAATAATGGTACTGAAATTTTAATGAAATCGTTTGATTACTAATTACAATTGGTTCAAAAATAATAGTTTTTATGAAATAAACTTTTTTGATCGCAGAGAGTAAAAAGAAAAATATGCATATAATAAATAAATCTTCAAATTCTGGTAGGTGGATCCATATTTAAAATTTACAATACTTTATAAATTTTAAGTGAAATAGGCAATTAAATCCTTTTCGGGTCTGATGATATTTTATTTCTCCCAAGTGTTTAATTTTTTTTTTAAAGCACATGCACTCTCAATTTCTTTTTATTTTGTTATTCGTCTCCGTAGAAAAAAGTATTGTATATTTCAATACTTTTAGATTCGTCACCACTGTCGTTATTTTCTGTGACTCTGTTGTTGTTTTCTAGATGTCTGATTATTTGACAATTAGTTTTTGTTGCCATTTTGTTCTCTTTGAAGACAAGTAGTACGTACTCACGTACTTAATACATTTACATTTAGTTGTGAAAAAAAAGAAAACTTTTTATTTATTTATATATTTTTTCTCTTTTTATTTAAAAAATTAACATTAAGTACAAAAAGAAAACTTAAATTTAAATCAACTGTCAAAATAACTTAAATACTTAATGCAAAATGTATCCTACAAATGATCACACTGAGGGAGTCCTATTGCTGTTTTTTGAGCTTTTATTTTAAAAAATTAATCAAAGAATGGAGAATATTCGATACAGAAACAAAATCATTTTACTTACAATAGAGAAAACAAAAATGAGAAAAATGTCCCATTTTTTCGCCTTCTTTTTTGCAATGTAAAGAAAATAAAAGAAAAACATCCAATGAAATGATGCTTATTTTTAGTCACTTTGTCTAAGTACAAAGAATGATGGAAAAATTAAATGTAAAACATAAATTCCAACTGTAATAGACCTAAGGGAGATACAGACAAATACGTGACTTGATGTTTTAATGGAAACCAGAGATGGTAAATTGAAATTTGAACAAAATTATTTTAAAAACTAAAAAAACCAACAATCTAAAAATCACAAGGCATGTTTTATCGTATTGGAAGAAGCTTGGTATGTATTCGCATTCACTAAACCACAATATTAAAAAAAAACTTGGGTTTATTTGATTAAAAATAACATGTACTGGTTTTCGCTCATCGAACACCACACGTATAAATTTTGAAATGTTAAGAAGAAGTGTTAGTTTTTTGAATACAAAATCATGAGTTCATATCCCAACACAGACTTGAGTATAAAGAAAATGAACTGCTATTGAGAAGCAGTGAGTCGTAGAGTGTTTAAAGGGAGAATAAATGTAAAACAGCAGTTCAAACCTCCCTGAGGCTCGATTAGAAAACGAAAAACCATTGTTGTTGTTACTAAAGTCACAGTTAGAGAGAAATGTACCAAGATATAAATAAAACTGTGTGGATGTCGTGGCTAAGATGGTTAACAGGATATAGCTGGTAAATCAGGAGAGCGTTAGTTCTCGTAAGATGTTTGGTAAATAAGATATCAAATCTCACTAGAGTCACAGATTATGGCGAGGATGGCTGCGTAAGTTTGTTAAAGCAAAACTTGAGTAAACTAGAGATAGTGGATAAAAATCCGCCTAGAGCCAGAGAACAAGGCCTCTGGTGTCTGCATTAGTCTAACTCTAAGTTTTTGTTTATTGTCGATGGGTGGCACACTTTTTAAAAGTGAGGTCAGCAGGCAGTCAAAAGCGAGAGAGTCAAATCAATGATGATGATTCTATGATTTTTTCGGCGGTGGTCTTGATATATTCTCTATATAAACTATAGCGTCAGTCCATTTGCACATTATATGACAGTTTCGTTTTGCCATGGCTGCCCAATATAATTAATTTTCCCTTCCCATTTTCATTCATCTTTAAAAACATTAATGATGTCCTGTTTAAAGATAACAATCAGTACCGCTAGCAAAGCAGCCGACGCTCAACATATGTAAGCTTTTATTTCCTTTTATTCTGATCACATCTACCACACTTGTTAGTGGTGAACATAAAAACTTACTTAGATCTGTCTATCACACACTCAAAGTTCAAATTAAATGGACTATAACAATATTAGCTTTAAACATTGTTGTTACTCTTGTTTTTGGGGTATTTAATAGTATTTTCGAACAAATATTGTTTGAACTATTTGGAGGTCATACAAACATTTTTCTGATGGTAGGTCATAGTAAGCAAGGACATAATGTTCATGGACTTAATGCCGCACTCAAAAGTGACATAATATCTATAGACATTATGTCGCTTTGAAAAACGCCATTATGTCCAGGGACATTGTGTCGTTTTTAGTATGGACATTGTGTCACTTATGACAGTGTCATAATGTACACACTTAACGGCTTCCCTTAAGGCCAAGATTAACTATCATACACAATCGTACGATTTAATCACACAAAAGTCTGACAGAATTCTGACATACTTTAAAAATCGTTTCAAAATGGCGTCTTAAGCGACACACTGTTATACAAAAAAGAAGCAAAAACATACGGTTTTGGTATTTTGTTTTTTTTTTCTCCTGACCTTAAAAAATCAACTCTGATCGCATAGAGAAAAATATTTTATGAATTATTTAAAAAGATTATAAAATCGTTTAGATCTGTCAAAAAGTCTGTAACACACATATACTTTTTACCCACACTATTATACTTTTTGAGCACACATGCAAATTTTGACAGATCGTACTACTAAGCATGATACTGAATCCTGGCTTTTACCAAAGATTCCCTGCATAGCAGGCATTCGGCCGGGCGCAAAGATTTTCTCCTCTTTGGTATAAGTAACACCGTCTTCGCTTACCAAAGATTTTCTGCAATCCAGTTTATAAAATGTCCATGGACATTATGTCCTTGGACGTTAAGACAGGTTATCCATTTTCATCTGTAGAATTTTCTCAATTAAAGTTATATTATGGTTTATAAATGTTACTGAAGAACAATTCTGGGTGCTGAACTGAATTTTGAATATAATTTTCTGGCAGCCAATGTTTTATTATTAAATTAAATACTAAAGACTGAATGCGAATTCCGTGAAAATACCCAACGCAAAATTTTTAAAATTAAGAAATTAATTTCAATTTTGGAAATATATAATTTTTTAGTAAAAAAAAAAAACATAAATAAGCCTCTTAATTTAAACGTTTATTTAGTTTTGCACCACCCTGTATGTATAATTATTTTGTTTGTTTAAAACGTTTAAATGTGTAATTTTTTCTTGGTTTTGTCATATAAATTGTTGAGTTACTACTATTCATGAAATGAAGTTTAAATATTCACAGGCATATGGCTACTCCATTCTACGTCTCTGCTGTTCTTTTTTTTTCATGTCCTTGTATTTCTCTTGGAATTAAATATATTTGTATAATTTTCAACACATAATTTATTAAAGAAAATTCAGACATAATTTATTTGCTGTTATTTTTCTTAAAATGGAAAAATATGTTCGTTTTTCTAGTGATATCATTCAATTTAGATCCATCCACTTCGTGTGCTGTTTTTTGTTATACTTAAATACAAAATATTCTATTCGATTAAAATAAAATTGTTAAAATTGCGAAATATATTTTTTGGTTTCTCTTTTATTAGTTCGAACAAAAAAGATTTATTTCATTAACCAGTCGATCATGTGTGTTAATTTTGCTTTTTTGTTGTTGTCGTTATTGATGTTGTCTATTTGATTTGTTTATAACATAAACATAAAACACCTTATTGCGTTTGGTGGGTGAGGTGTACATTTGCCCGTTTCCAATAGCAGGGGGGAGATTGCTATTCGACTAAATTTGTTGTTGTTGTGAAATATAAACAAAACAACGAAAAAAAAACCAAATTAACATTAAACGCTTTAATAAAATTGAATATAATTTGCGTGACTGAAAAATTAAAATTTTGTCAGACAGGTTCTGAATTAAGGCATGAAAGTGATTTTATTTTTTAACTGATTGTTAAACTGTGAAAAAAAAACAAAATTTAATTTTAAAAAGTAACAAGAATAAAAGCTTTACAAGGAGGAAAACAATGTAAAAATACAATGAACTTTATTATGAGTGCATTTTTGCAATTAAATTAGCTAAAATACTAATTTTATTCAGAAAAAATCCGAATAATGTCTTTGTAGCTATGCATCATTATCACGGCTAGACAGTTGAATCGATTTTTATTGTATTGTATTGTATTGTATTGTATTGTAGAATAGATAAAGTTTGGAAAGTGTTACTCATTGCTGGGTATATAAAGTTTCTGTGAGGAAGTTAAAGATAGTCTGCGAAACTATTAATCCTTTTTGAAAACAAGTAAGAGTGCTATATTCGAATCTTATATACCCTTCACCATCCAAGTAAATCTAGTTTAGTGAAGTAACTCCAATGAAAAAAAAATATTGGGGTGACAGAGAATTAAAAAATAAAAAAATTGGTACTGCATATGTATTTAATTTTACATAAAAATTCTATCGGCTCTTAAAGGTTTTAAAAGCTTTAAAATAATATTCATATTGATATTAAAAAAAAAATTTTAAATTTTAGAGCCCCTTAACTAGAAAAATATGGGTGAGTGCCAAAGGCCGCTGCAGCCAGTTCCTTTCTATTATTATTAATTTGTAAATTAATTTACATTTAGTAAATGAAATCAAGAAATAAATAAATGGGCGAGCGCCAATTTTTTCACTCGGTGTTTTTTTCTAATTTTTTAATTTCTTATGTATTGTAAAATGTTATAGTCTGTATTAAAAAATACTGATTCAGTTTTATATAAGAAAAAAACAAAATTCTCATCTAGTCTTTTAATTTTGTGCTTCATAAAATTTATATTTAATTAACACCATAAGGTGGCGCAGTCGTAAAAAAGTCAACAAATTAATTATTTGACATAAAATTTTAATTAATTTAAGGGAAATTATTTGATCCACTTACATTGCATTACAATTTAGTGGATATAGTTGTTGAATTTCTTCCTATTTAGTCCAGGTTATTTGTAAAAAAAAATATGTAAGCAGTTAAAATTTAACCCAGCTTTACTAGTAAGCAATTTAGGAAGGCTAGTTACTTTAAAAGAAAAAAAAAAAATTAATTTAAATTACATTTCAATTACTTGCTGCTATTTTATTGAACAGCAGAGTAATGAATTTATATGACTATTAGACTATTATTTGACTTGATGGAGGAATTCATATTTTTTATTTTATATTCCTCAATAATTTTGAAATTAAGTGCAGATCATGCATAGATAATAGATAATAGAGTGTGGAATTAAGCATTTTTATCGGAAGTACTTTCCAACTGGATTGCCAACTTAATGATTTTAACAAGGCATGAGACTTTTATAATCAATTACTGAGAATCGATTACATTAATTATTGTAGGAATTAATGAGAACAATTAGTACGGTAGTCTCTTTTAACATAAAGAACTAGTTCCATTACTAGTTCCTTTTTAAAAACTAATGTAATATGTTTTGGAAGCGAGTAACAAAATATGGTAATCACAAAAGTAAGTCATTATATGGCAAGTACTTTTTAAGGTAATGTCTAATTTTTTGCTGGGTAGTTGCTAAACTGTTGCTATTGCTGTGCAGCAAAAGCAAATAGTAAATGCAAAAAAAAGAAACACTTTTGTTTTAGCTGACTATGTGTTTCTTTCAGCAGCAAAGCAATCGGGAAAGCATTTATTTTAAAAACGTTTGCTGTTGCTTAAGCAATCAGTTGTTCTTTATTTTTATTTTTGCTCTTGCTTAACTCTTTACTATGAAGGTGTGGCTGACCATTACACCAATTAATGGGGGTTTTCTTTATAAAAAGGAACATCAAAAGAATAAACAAACATCAACTTGCTGCTTAAGCAACAGCAAAAGTTAAAAAAATGGTTTGCTAATTTCTTTGCTTCATAAAAAAACACATTGTTAGCTTAAGCATATGCGTTTCTTTATCTTTTTTTGCATTTGCTTTTTGCTGTTGCATCGTTTATAATGAAATATTTTATATATGCTGAGACATTTAGTTTTTTATTTGCTGAAAAACATGTAAGCAAAGCAAATATTTTAGTGCTGTTGCTATTTTTAAGCAAGCACTTTAAACCCTGGTTTAAATTAAGAAAAACTAAACAAAACAAAACAGAATTCAAAATTTGTTATATTTTAAAATTTATTATTTACTAGCTTATTCTACCCGGCGTTGCCTATGTCTAGTTTTAGAACCTTTCTAGGCACTGTGTAATATATTATAGCCTTGTTTGTTAAAACAGTTTGTATCATATAGATCAGGAGACATCAATATTTCAAATATTCCTAGAATCTGTTTTTGTGAAGATCGATTAAGATACACAAAATTGCGTATTTGTTCTATTCCCCACTCCCCTTACCTTATCCCTTTTTTTCATAATAAATATAGAACCATTTGAAATTTTAATATTATTATTTATTTATTATTTTTTTTTTGTACTTGAAAAATTATATTAATATTATAAATGGTTAAAATTTATCAAGAAATAAACTTTCTGTTTAAAAATGTCCTACTGCGCGGAAAGCATATCCGTATGGTCATTTTACTACTTCTTGACCAAATCTCTGGATTTATGCAATGGTGATTACAGGAAAAATTAAATTTCTTTAAAAAAATTAGAAATTAGCTAAACTTTGGAAATTTTCAAAATTTTGTTGTAATCGGTACGGACGTAGATGCCAGTTTCCCCCCTCCTGGACCGCTATTTAAAAGTATAAATAGCCTATTTTACCATGAGTACAAATATCTACTCATGTTTCAAATTTCTTTAAAATCCGTTCTGTCGTTTAGACGTGATAAACGCACGCACAAACAAATAAACTTACAAAGAGATTTAAAATATATATTAGATTAATAATTTGGTAAAAAAGCTTATTAAATCGGAATCACGCACACAATTTCGCAAACAAGATAACTCACAAAATGTCTTAAAAATATAATTGTACGGATTTAGAATAAAAATTAAGAAACCTCTCATATTCGTACCTCTCTTCCCATTGAAATTAATTAAAATTTTTATTTGCCACTACTTGAGTTGAATTCTAATTTGTATACAAATTTTTAGAAACATAAGAAGTTACACCTGACAAAATTGAAATTAAGTATGAATCACATCAATTAATTAATTAAGTTTAAAAAGTTCAACAGAAATAGAAAACAACAAAAAGTTTTTTCTTTGTAATTTAAAACCTTTCGAGATTTTTTCTTGAAGTCTATTGCTAGAGAATCAGAATAAAAATATCAACTTCAGTTTTTTATTTACTTATTTATTTATATGTGTGTAGCTAAAAATATCTTCTCTTTTTTTTAATATTAATTTAATTTTCAATATAAGGCCATTTCGTTTTAAATTTATTATCAGTTGATATATTTATTTATATGTACAGTTGCGAGCATAAAAAAAAAATAATCAAACAGAATTAAAAAACTATTAATTAAAAAACCGGGACATATATTGAATATATTAAAAATAATTTATGCATGTTTATTTAAATAAAAAGTAAAAAATAACAAGAAAAAGTTTGATGGAACAAAATATCGCATGCGATATGTAACGTGCGACAGTAATTGAAATTAAATAAAAATTAAACTAATCAATATAAACAGAAATTAATATTTGGGTACAAAAATGCATCACATTTTAAAATTTAAATATTCCATCAGGTTTCCCTGTTTGAACTGTTCGCCTTTAAAGCGTCTTCGTTTTTTGTCTTATGCGAATGCTCTGGTTTCTTGTAATTATTTTTAAAACGAACAATAACCTAAAATTAACCTTACCACCAGTTCAAGTGCTAATCAGGAGCTTTAAGTTTCAAAATAAAATAATATTTTGAAATAAAGTTGTTTTTTCCTTTCAATGTGTGTTCGAATGTCAACTTTGACAATATTTAATACTTATTGCATGGGAGCTCCGAATGAAACTGCTTGCAAATCAACTTGCAAGAAAATTTGCTTTAATTACTGAACTGAAATATGGAAAATACAATATGAAAAATACAATAAATGCAAAACTATCAACATCCTTTGCTATTCTACTACGGTAACTCTTTATTTATTTAAGCATTTTTTGCTTGCAACTGTAAAATTATTATTGTTTCATTTATATTCAAATATACACGAGCATAGAGATGACACAATTTATGTTCTCTTTTGCTAAAGAAACTGTAAGTTTTTTTATTTTAATTAGCATATTAAATTGACAGTAAAAACGAAATAAATTGAGCTATCAATCTATAAACTTTAAGGTACTAAAACGGTGGCATGTCATAGTGTCCAAGGACATAATGTCAATGTACTTTATGTCGCACTCAAAAGCGATATAATGCCCATGAACATTATGTCGCTTTAAAAATCGTGATACTGTCCATGGATATTATCTTGTTTTTAGTATGCCAATACTGTATCACTTACGGAAGTGTCATAATGTCCGAAATTAAAACAACAACGGCTTTTCTTACCAAAGATTTCCTGCATAGATCATCTTCGGCCGGGCGCAAAGATTTTGTCCTCTATGGTATAACCAATACCGTTTTAGTTTTACAAAGATTTTTTTCAAGCCAGTTTATAAAAACGTTGAATCCAGGATTAAAATTACTTGCTTAAAAATCGCAACAGCAATTAAATCTTTGGTTTGCTTACATGTTTTTCAGCTAGTAAAACAACTCAATGTTTTAGCATTTACAAAACATTTCAATATAAACGAAGCAAACAGCAAAAACCAAATGCAAAAAAAGAGAACGAAATGCATAAACTTAAGCTGACATTGTGTTTCTTTCTGCAGCAAAGCAATCAAGAAAGCATTTATTTTGAAAACGTTTGCTGTTGCTTAAGCAATAAGTTGATGTTTTTTTTTTCTTTGGCTGTTGCTTTTTAAGAAAAAAAAAAACGCCATTTAATGGTGTAATAAAAACAACGTTTTTAAAATGTATTTTTTTAGGTATTTTAAGTAATAAATACACAAATTCGTTTCAAATGTTAAAGGGGATGAAAAGTAGCGAGTTACAGCAAGAAACAGCAATTTTAGTTAGCCGCAACTTCATAGTAAAGAATTAAGCAATAGCAAAAAGAAAAATAAAAAACAACTGACTGCTTAAGCAACAGCAAACATTTTAAAAGTAATTGCTTTGTTGATTGCTTGGCTGCAGAAAGAAACACATAGTCAGTAAGCAAATGCATTTCTTTTTTTTTTTGTATTTGTTTTCTGCTTTTGCTGCACATTTTTCCACAGCAACAGTTAAGCAACTCCATATGCATTTAAAATTGTCAAGCATTTTTAATCGTTATAAATCTACCTTGATAGACATAATGTAATCCATGGACACTATGTCCTTGGACGTTTTGACATGTCAAAAAGTAAAAACGTTTTGGAAAATACAAACTAAACACAACAACTACAGTCGTCTATATTGCAACTTTTTGTTAATCAAGTTTGCTGATTTTGAAAAGAAAGTTTGCAGTGCGATAGCTGATACTAGAAATCTCTGTAAAGTCCTTTTTAACTGTAGCCAGGGATATAAAAGATAGCAGAAATGTAGAATTTATGAACTTTGAAAGTAAATTGAAAGTGCATAAATATATTTAATATTATTTATTTGTTGTTACATATTTTATCTATTTAGACTCTTGCTATCAATTTTGAATATGTATTGTTTCTCATTTCAAGCGATTTTAATTTCTTGTCTGTTTTTCTAATTTGCGTCATTCTTTTATTTAATATATTTTTATCTAAGCAATTTTTTTTATCTTCAACCCCAGCACTCAATGTTTTGTATCAGAACTAGGAAATTTGGTTATGGAAAGGAGGATAGAGGGAGAAGTATTTGTGGACATGCATTTTGAATTTTTTTTTAATTGAAAGTGACAGAAAATATTTTGCGGGAAGATGATTCTATTTTCGAATTGTTAGACTAAAAAACGAATTCTCTCTCTAATGCATATTGCGATTCACTGGCCAATCGACTATAAATGGATGAGCTCTTAATGAAAAGCGTGCAGTATGCAAAAATATCCGGATATCGAGAACAAGTTCCCTAATATCATAAGAGCACATTCTATTGTAGTATCGATAAAATAGCGAAACACAACCCACATTGCTTCGATGTTCAAGAGAGTCAATAAAGTTGTATACTCTACAATTACCTCTACGCCATCTTCTGCACGAGGTCGAGTAGCTCTAAAACAGACTTTGGAGCTCCGGCCAATAAAAATGGTAAGGAGATCAGATGAAGTGAAATATCTTCCATACCGTTTTAAAAACTGAGGCACCTAAAACATGTGTTTAGTGCATCAAATATCGAATTTGATGAATTTGAATTTTTTGAGTGGTTTTTTGGCAACTGCGATATTTTTATTCCCGATCAGACATAGTTTCGAAATCAGCAAGATCTGTCCATATGTCCTTCGACGCAGCGGGCAAAACACCACGCCTGCCTCTTATGTTTCCATATTATTTGGAACAATGAAGTATATCAATAGTGGCGATAAAGAATTAAAAAATTATAAAAAACAAGTGAAAAAATTGGCACTCGCCCATATTTTCCGAGTTACGGGCCTCTGAAATTTAAAGATTTTTTTTTAAATATCAATATGAGTATCATTAACAAGCTTTTGATGAGATCTTTAAGGAAATACTTAAAAAATTTTAAAATGCTTAACCCGTTAAGAGCCGATAAAATTTTTATGTAAAACTATGTATATGTTGTGCTTAATTTTTTTCTTATTTTTTAATTCTCTGTCACCCCAATATTTTCTTTTTTGATTGAAGTTACTTCACTTAACTAGATTTACATATGTGGTGAAGCGTATATAGGATTCGGCTGTGCCGATGTGATATTTTGCTCTTGTCTAAATCATTAATGGTTTAGTTTTGTTGATTTTTAAAAGCAAAATTCTGTAAATTATTTTTAGCCGTACAATTTAACATTGAATTCTGAATGCTGAATGTTTCTTTTTTTTTTTCTTAAAGTTCAGTGTAACTATCAAACAGACAGCGAAACTGCATTAATCACCACTCTAATATATTACGAATTCAAAATCGAAAATAGCATTATACTTCATGGAATATTGTTAAAATTATAAATTTAAATACAATTGTATACTTTAAACCTTCTAACAATAATGTATAATTTTTTCTGAAAGTAGTATCTATTTTCATTTCATTATTCTAATTAATTTTACACAGATTTTTTTTGGTGTTTTATTTTTATGTGTTTTTTAATGTGCGAAAAATAATAAATTAGATTAATTAATTTAAATTAATTTAAATTAATTTCAAACAAACTATTACGAGCTTTTTTATATAAAATGCATTTATTACAAGGAATAATTTCGTTGTCTAAAACAAATGAAGTGAAATATAATACTAATTACTTAAATTACTCATGAGTTAATTACTATATTTTTTATTTTAGATAGAAATCCATTTGATTTGTTGACAACTAAAATGTATAATGAGTAGTAAAAAGAACTTACTTTTAAAGTCTGATTCATTTTAAAGGGACCAGACATTTTATTAACAAATGATTTATATAACAGATACTAATCTGTTTCACAACTATTAAAGTTATGTCAGAAGAATAGATAATTTATTTAAAATATATAATATTCAAACGCTTGCATTGTTTTAGTATAAGCTTATAATTCCCGAGGCTTTTTGTATAACGACGAGATGCTTTTGAATTGTGTAACAAAAATTAAAGAAATACTTTTTTTCAAAGAAATTTATTATTAAATTACATAAATTAAAAAAGTTAAAGCTAGCCTTAGTAAGATATTGGGCATAGCGCTGTGTCTTCAGAAAATCCAAAAAGGTCTAGTTGAACAGGCACTAAAGCATGATTTTCCTGCTCAATTCAGGTCACCTGCATAGTTTTGAACTGTACTCTTAAATCATTTCTAAAATATACTCATTGCAGCGTAAGCAATCGGGCATGTCAACAAAGCCGTTTAATTTCATGCATTCAACTTGGCCAAACTTATTTTTTTTAAGAATATTAAATTCGTTTAATACTAAGCGGCCTTAAAACCCAAAGTATATTTTAAGCCAATTCAAAGAAATAATTTTTGGGGTAATCTCGTTCCTATAATCATTTCGTTGATTGTTTTATTGACCAAATTATAATTGTAAAAAGAATTAAATTAACAAACACAACAAAAGCTATAAATTGCTTACTTTAGATATAAAGTGCTTGCCGTTTCCGACAATGGCCCTTAATAAATGTCACACAGTAATCTTTTCTACATGCGTGGCCACCTGCATCAAAAAAATATTTCTCTACCAAAAACAGTGCCTATTTTAATGAATGCTTATTAATTTAGAGGTGATGCCAAAGTAATCTTGCATTGGTAAGCTAATGTTGAAAAATAAAATATTATTATTTAATATGGCTGCCACATACAGCCACCGAGGTCCTGCCCACATAAATAAATTCAAACTTTAAGTACAAATCAAGCTGAAGTTCTGATTGTCTGGTAACAATTCGATATCTTGTAATAATGGATGGCGATATGAAATGAGTAAAAATGCATCTTAGTTTAGATAAATATCGCTAGTTGTTGCAAGAAACACTGCGAAACGGGCATTGTAGTTTTGTTAAAAATTAATATTTTTTTATCACTCTACCAGAGTTTAAATTACTTGCTTAAAAATAGCAACAGCACTAAAATCTTTGCTTTGCTTGCATGTTTTTTAGCAAATAAAAAAACTAAATCTCAGCACTTACAAAACATTTCATTATAAACGAAGCAACAGCAAAAAACAAATGCAAAAAAAGAGAAAGAAAGGCATTTGCTTAGGCTGACTATGTGTTTCTTTCTGCAGCAAAGCAATCAGCAAAGCATTTATTTTGAAAACGTTTGCTGTTGCTTAAGCAACACGTTGATGTTTGTTTCTTCTGTTGCTGCTGCTTTTTTTCTTTTTTTTTCATTTGCTTTTTGCTTTTGCTGCACATTTTTTCACAGCAACAGTTAAGCAACTGAATATGCATTGAAAATAGTCAAGCATTTTAAATTACTACACTCTATTTCACCATCCATTGCCCTTCAATACAGACTAGCTCTTGAAAAAGCTAATCATAAAGTAGTCATTAATTGCCTGAGTGTGACTTTATCCTGAACAATCAATTTTTGTTTGAGTTAAAGTCTCATTAAGTTTAAAGAAGTTTAAAAGTAAAATTATTTGAAATGAACTTTTTTCGTTATTAAAAAACATTTAAAATTAATGAAATTTTACTCGTACATAATTTTCGGCTTTTGGTTCTTTTTAATTAATTTTCTAAACATGTTTCTAAAAATGTTTAGGAAATTAATTAAAAAGAACCAAAAAGCCGAAAATTACGTAAAATTTCATTAATAACAAAATCGATGGTTCGAATCCTGTACCTCGTTTCTGTATTTCTCGCATCGTAAAAGTTTTCACATCAAGTGTGAAACAAAAAATTTCATCGTTTCTCGATTTGCGAGTAAAAAGTGTTTCTGGTTCTTAATGCGAAAACAGACAACATTGATTCTGTTTTTACTGGAATAATTCCAGTACTAGTGTCAAATAAAAACAAAACGTCAAAATAAAGAAATAAATTATCAAACAATATAAAAGTTAATAAATAAAATAAGTTTTAAATAATATAGCGAAGAAAATGTATAGTGCGGCCTTAATAATAGCTGAACAGAATGATCGGCGAAATATTATTAAATTTTCTATTTTGTAAATAAAAAGATATAAAACATAAATAAATGCATGACTACTTATTGATAATACTTTTTTATTTTTAAGTTAAATTGCATTTTACCTTTTCGTCTGAATTAGACTTCATGTTTACACAAATTTAAAAATATATTTTTAATCTTACTTGTTTTCGCACTGTTTTTAAATGTGAGTTGTTTTGACAGTTCTTGCGTAAAACTTTTCACAAAATATTGGTACAGAAACACTTTTTCTCGCATACTTCCAATAACTGTGGGAAAATAACTTAAATGACATATAGTTCTCGCATTTTAAAGATACAGAAACACTTGTGTGAGAAAACCCATTTTTTGTTTCAATTTACATCGTTTTTTTGAAAATTCAGTTGTTTCATGCGAAAACTTTTACGATTCGAGAAATACAGAAACGAGGTACTGGTCAGGGAAAAATTAAAAATTAAAGAAAAAACATTTAAGAATTCTTCATATTGCAATTTTATATAAGACTTTTGCTGGTTCAATTATTAATTTAATAAACCCCTTTAAGTCCAAAACAAATAAAACAATTAATTAGTCAAACTTTGTCTGCATAAGCTCCGACCAGCATTTTATTATTGAATAGAAAAAATAAAATTTTGATCGCATTTGAATTAAATACTTGAAATTTCTAAGTCTACCGAAATACTCCTTATACATAATTCTTTTATTTTGTCCACTTACCCTTGAATTCTTTTGATAATCGCATGTCACCGTTATAAAGGCATTTTTACGCTCACAACTGCATAAGCCACTACAAATATCTTTTGGCGGTTCACTGACTAGATTTAAACTGACAAAATTTCCCTTTTGAATGTTTGCCCCCGAGGAGCGTTCCTTTTTTGAATAGAATTTTTGGGGCTGGAAACGAGTACGTAATCCATAGGAGGCCATATAACTGGCACTCTTTTGCAAGCGATCGCTTTCATTACGTTTGGAAATGCTATGATCGATCGAAGCATACTGATCGAGTTTGGTTAAACGGGCAACACGATGCAAGAGTTTATCACCATTATGAGAGCGATTGTAGTATGTGGTTGGTGAAGGCGTAGTCGACAATGATAATGTTGGTATTTGTTTATCACAGCTGGCGGGGGGAACTAAAGTCGCCAAGATTTGTATTACAAGAAAACATAGCTGGACAATGACCCATATTGTAGATCTTGTCGCCTTAGCTGTTGTTGTATATGTAAAACTGGCTAAATGTGTTGGTTGTGTTGTTATTGTTGGTGATGTTACTGTGTTCTTAGGACGGATCATATTTTTATCAAACATTTTTATATTTATTATTATTTTTTTTTTTAATGAAAGAATAATATAATGAAATTGTGGCTTACTAATGGGTGATATTTTTTATGCTTTATTTTCTTTGGTTTTATAATTTTATATATATTTTATCATGTTAAAACTTTAGCATTTTGTCTTCTTTCGTAGTAAATAATTTAGTTAATTAGCGTTTTAGCCATTAAATATTAATTAACAACATAAAACGTAACGTCGCTTTTGTTTATTTCAACTTTAAGCTTTCACCTTGATCATTTAAAACGCGATTTAAGCCGTCTTGATAATTTTGTTTAAACATTTTTAAAAGATATTTTCTTTTTTTAACAAACAAATAATTGCTTAACACTTTAATATTTTTAATAAACAAATAATTTCGGCTGATTTTTAAGTGAGAGGGTATTTTGTTGATATTTTGCTTTTTCTATTACATTTTAATCTTCTATTTCGTATATAACACACTAAAAATATTACTCATGCCTATATTTTTCTTTAATAATTTAATTTTATTTCTTCGTTTTTTTTCTATCTTCTGAATAACGATCGCTCAACCCGATGCAACCTCTAGCAAATTTAAAACAATACTAAATGATATTTTAAAAACCATTTAACATTAGCGGTTTTATCTTGAACTAAATGGCATCTCTACTTTTCTATTAAATATCACTCTCTTCTTATTCTGCTTAATTCTCTTACTCAGGCTCTTATTATCTTTTTACTTAAATATTTATCACATATAGGTATGGTTGCCACACAAACAGGGAAAAACCGACAAATTTAATCTTTAATAAATTTCAATATATATTCATCGTCTAAAAATTTGTCATTCCTCCAATTAAAATAATATTCATTTAACTTTTTCCTAAATAACATAAATGTTTTTTTTTTTCTGAGTGTTGAAGCATCACAACAATGTTTTTTTATAAAATTACTAAGATGAATCATTCATTTGATTTTTAAGTGATCTTTTTACATTTAGAATGTTCTGTTCAGATAATGGTTTTTAGTTTTGTTTTTATTTTAAATTTATGTTAATTTAAAAGGTCAGTTATATTTTAATAAAGATATACATTTAAATTTAGCTTCATAGTCATAAACATTTCATAATTTGTTCGGAAACTATTAGTTCTAAAAGGCGTATTACGTAAAATACATTTTTAACAACCGATAATGGCAATGATTCTTAGTTGTGCTTTGAACTTTTTTAATTTTACCTTCTATCGAATTTTTAAGGTGCTATTTTTTCGGAAATAATTTTTTTATTGGTTTCAGATTTGTTCTATACAGCGTAAGAAGATTGTTAAAGAACTTATTGATTTTATAATAAAACTAAAATGTTTAATAAAATCACTGTCAGTAGAATTTATTAATTAGATTGCAATTTATTTGTTCAAGGATAACCTTATAATTTATGGGCATTTCATTGATTTATTAAGTCGCCGCATATAACAAATAATACTAATAACGAAACTACGTTTTCCCTTATCTACCTGCTTAGGTTTTTATTAACATTAACTGCGACTTAGAAAATGCATTATTCTGCTAGTGGCTAAGTATTCCTGGTTTTGTCCTATTTTTTTTAGATTATTAGCTTTAGAAAACTTTTTTTACTTTGCTTTAGCAAAATATAAATGTTTAACATAATAAAGCATATTCTCTTTATGTATTCTAGATTGTTTACAATATAATATAATTTATGGACAAATATTAAAACAATTTTTTTTTCGGATTTACTTTCTTTTGCATTTAACTTACAAAATTTGGTTTCAGGTAGTGATTTAATTTACTATTTTTAATACACATACATAAATCTTACATAAGAAAATATAAGCGGTGTAATCTTTATCGAGTTTATAATTTTACACAAATATAAAAAAAAACAAATTCGAATAACATTTTAATGTAGAATTTTTTGCAGAATTTTTAAAAAAAATAAATTCTTTTTCACTTAAATTCTTTTGAAAATGCTAGATCACTCTTGTAATAAAATATTAAAAAATAAAGAATATAGATTAAAGTGTTTTAGACAATATTTGTCAAATCGTCAATTAAAAAATGTTTAATTCTCAAACCATTAGATCAATATATCGATAAATCCTCAAGTCTGGCAACATAACACTCACGTACGTGTTTGCAAAGAGTGCTTAAGATTAAAGAGAGAGGGAGTCAAGTTGTGTTGTATGTTTTTGTTATTGTCATTGTGACTTTTTGTTGTTTTTATTAATCATAATGTCGTTGGTGTTCTCCCTCTTGTTTTGTTGTTTTTCATTTAAAATTGTTGTGAAAAAATAATAAAGTGTATCTTATCGCCTTAACCAACCATTACATGAATGCAGTCAAACTTATAGATGGATACATAAAAACTTGTATTGTAAATGAGTTTATTTTTATAATAATAACCCAGTTGGAAATGTATAATTATGACAAAGTTAGCGTTGTCTCTGTGTTGGGCAAGATTAAAAAATTTTTGTCCTGATGTTTATCAACTAAAATACTAAGAAAAACAACAAAACAAACATATGCAGGAAAAATCACGTTCTGTTATGTTTTAAGAACAACAGGTAGCAAACCAAACAAACAAAAAAAAATTAAGCTCACTCTTTTATTTTCCGTTTGATAATAAATTTTCGGATATCGTGTATTAACATACTATTTTATCCCTTTTATTTTTCAAAGTGTAAAACTTTAAAAAATGTTATTAAAGGCCTAAAGCTGAAGCTCCATCTCTAAAAAAATAAATATTTAACGTTTTTTGGCTACAAATGCTATTCTGTAACACTTTTTGTAGTAATTTATTTTTAATTTTTCGTGATCGAGATTTGAGGTTAGCTACGGGAATTACAGAACAAGACTGCAGACTGACTATCCTACACAAACCCATTTTGTATTTATATGAAAATCTAATGGAATTCTGTCCTATACGGAAAAATCGCAAAAAATATGTGTTTAGGTGCCAAACTGTCACACAAGAAAATTGTAATTAAAATTGTAACTCAGAAAGTAAATCCGTTCGCAAGCAAAATAATATTTTACAATCATTTTTCAAATATTACCAAAGCGAACAGAACTGCCAAAAACTTTTACACACATTTTATTTTAATGCACATAATCCTTTTCTTTACACACAAATATGATTTTTAACGACTAAATCTCATAGTGTCTTATGGGCTTAATGTATATTATATTTCACTTGTGATATACGTACATATATAATTGTACCAATATCGTTATTGAAAATGGAAAATTTAACCTACTTATGTATAAATAGAAAACTTATGGATAAAATCGATGCACCTAATAATTAGCGATTCATTAGTCAAATAACATATGTACTTCTCCCAAACTTAAGTAAGCTATTCTAATACGACGAACCGAGTAAAAAAAAACATAGAGAAACCAGAAACTATTTTAGAACCATATTTTCGTAAAATGAAATTTTCAGGTAAACCAAGATATCTTTTAAACAGTTACAGACAGACACTGAGAACTATTAAAAATATAAATCTGAAAATATAAGGGTATAGAGTCTCACTCGCACTTGGCTGATTTAGTTAAAGGGGTTTTCCTGTACATAAATCTATTTTCCCCTTCCTTCAAAAAGTCGTTGTGTCCGGAAAACTATTCGATTTTGTGACTGACGTTTTAAATTAAACGAAATTTAGTTTCGACAAAACAGAAAAGCTTTTAAAGCATTGAAAATGGCAGATCTGAATATTTTATGTAAAAGTAATTAACTCACGAAAACAACTCATGACAAAGTATGATGGTGTCACCTTCTAATGACTATCAGGCTCCCTTATTCACATAAGTTTGCATATGTTTTTCTATAGCAGTGAAACAAATTGCTTAGAACTCTACTGACCGATTCCATTAAAAATGGAAAATATTCTTGTATGATATTTGCCATATAAACAGTCAGTTTAATAATTTCAAATTATGTATTCTCATTTACAAATCTTGTTTTAATAGATGATATTGCCGGTCGATCCTGATCTTATTCTTTTTTCGATCAGGTATTTGGTTTCTTTATATCTATTAACGTATCTATCTAATAACGTAAATGCTCGATATAGTGGAAGAGTTGAATAACTCAAAATTAAACATTTCTGAGTTGAGCATGCAGAAATGTTCTTAAGTAATTTCAGTATTCGGTATTTTTTAAAAAACTAGATATGATCTTATCTTCGACCGCGTAAACTCTAATAAAGTCTCTATGGCCTCAACAGAGTTGAAATAATTTTTAACGGCTCATATGAATTGTTCTCAGTTCAAGATTTTTTAAAACTAAATTTTCTACACCAAATGCTTGATATGGTTTTTAAAATCAATTTTTGTTTTTGTAGTTTAAATAAAACTCAGAAATTGTACAGAAAAACAAGCTTTACATTCTTAAAATGTATTAAAAGTTCACAGTTCATTAATTTTTGTATCCACCTAATATTAATTTCGGGTACGATTGTGACTATACGGGTTGGTTAGTGAAATAGATTTTCATAATTTAATGTTTTTTTTATTATTAAATATTTCTTGTCTAGTTTTTCTCATTTAAGTTTAAAAGTTGCATTCACACACGCACATTCTCCACAATTATATTTGAGCATGTGTACGTGACTTAATTGGGAATATATGGTCTGATAATTTTTAAATCAATCTCTTTGGCTTTACTATTACTTTTTTACAAAAGTCATTCTCTTTAATTTTTAATAAAGTACTCCCTCTCTCTTTTTGTTTTTTTTTCTTTCCGTTTTATTTTGTTTTTGAATGACTGACTCCCCGGTCGAGGTTTAAGATCTGTTTTTGTAGTATTACAATCAGCGTTGCCGCTTTGGTCCAATCGGACCAAACTTGGTAGTTTTTCGTTTTTAAAAAACAGTTTGGTAGTTTGGTTGGTTTGTTGCATTTTTTTTAAGTTTTTGGTAGGTTTTCCTCCTGTAACAATTTTTTAGCAATAGTAAATTTTTCACCTTAAAAATTCAGAACATAAAATAAATAAAAATGTAACTTTGAATTAAAAACACAATAACTTTGAATAGTGTTACCACTGTTTTCAAAAACTGTTTTAGATGTAATAAAAAACATCTCTGCCATCTCTGGTTTAGAAAACGCGAACAATATTATTAAATTGAAATTAACAATATTTTTGAGTGAAGGTTTATTTTCAAGTGTATGTACTAAAAAAATTAACAGACAAAATGGAAAAGTAAAATACTTTTTTAATTGTAAATATATACCTAATAATTACATAAATATTTACTAATATTGCATGTACTTTTTTTTAGATTTTAATTAAAAACTCCAAAATTAAATGAATATAATATAATTTCAGAAGACGACATTTTTAAATTATATAATACTATTAGTGAACATTGTAAAGAAACAGTCAAAAGAAAATTTAGAACCGAATGGTTGAGCGAATTTGATTAGCTCCGGGAAACAGATGGGTGTTCATTCTGCATAGTATGCTCTATAACTATTTTAAATCATAACACCCATTTTAAAATCACCAAAAGACAAACTTCCATCTCAACAATTACGGGAAAAAAACAAGTGAGTATAACAGGGTTTATGTGCAAGAAATGCATTTTTAAATTTTTGGTAGGCTGTGAACCATTTTGGTAGGATTTTTGAAAATTATTGGTAGGAAGTCAATTTCTTGTGTGGCAACGCTGATTACAATACCACTATTGCTTTTGTTGTTTTATTAAGTAGTTGCTGCGTTGGGTTGCTTGATTCCAGCTGATCTTGTTTATTTTTATATATTTCTCTCTTGTTTTTGTAGCTGTTGCTGTTTAAATTGTCTGGTCGTTGCCAGTGGTTGGTTTTAAACTCCACATCCATGTGGAAAGAAAAAAGCCCCAGTTTGTAAACCAACGATAACAACAATTGCAGTACAAAGAATTACAAAACTTGTTTTTATTAAGATTTTTATATTTTTTTTTTGCTCTTTATGCGTTTGTGTTGTTGTTTTCCTGTACAATTTTTAATGTGTTAAAGAACATGTATGTATGTGATATGAATGCATTCATAAACACTCCTTGTTCGCAACACAAAAACAAAATAAAATGATAAATTAGGTAGAAGCAGTAGAGTTTTCGTGTTGTGAAATAGTTGTCAAGCAATATAAAAATTTTGTCAATATAAAATTGTAGTGCTTAAGAAGTGTATTTTTAATTTAAATTGGGTTTTTTATTAAATAAAACAAGTAAGAGTTCTATAACTAGCTATGCTGAATCTTATATATCCTCACCATACATATAAGTAAATCTCGTTTAGTGAAATAACTCCCATACATAACAATGTTATCGGCTCTGAATAGGTTACGCATTTTTAAGAAATTTTAGCATAACCTGAAATATCTCTTTGAAAGCTTTTAAATGATAGCCATCTTAAAAAAATATGGTCTACAATCGTATTTTCTATGAAAAGTTTAGAGGCCCATAACTCGGAAAATATTAGCAAGAGCTAATTTTTTCTTTTCTTATATTTTAATTCTCTATCGCCTCATATATTTTTTTGATTAGAGCTACTTCATTTCTTCTAAATTATATGGAAAAATAAGAGGCAGGCGTGGTGTTTTAAATGCTGCCTCGAAGGTAATTATCCGATATTGCTGATTTTCAATAGAAAAATTCTCAAAACTTTGGCTGATCGATTGGAGTTTTTAAATTTTTTTCTAGCTCATCTAGTGCCTTTGCAAAGTTGATTTCAACACTAGCACGGACATCGCTCAATCGACTTCCCTATGCATAAGAAATAGACATTGTTGAAATTAAAAACGGAATGACAACCTTAAATATACCCTTTTCTCACTTTTAGTGGTTAAAGGTATAAAAAATTAAAATCAATGTAAAAGATTGAAAGCCTTTTAGGTTTATTTTTTTAAATTATTGTTATAATTGCTTGTTGTTTCATTAAAAGTTTTTTTTAGATTTAAGGTTCAATTAGACGTGCCATAGTATAATGCCATAACCGTAACAATGGCCATACCCGTAAATAAATTTGGTGCAATAGTCATAAGCAACTCTCATTTGTGTTGCCGTTTGTTAAACAAAAAGCGCAAAAAAAAACTTATAAAGTAAAACTCACCAATACAATACAGCGAACGTAAAAAATAAGAACAAATTAAAAAACCAGTTTAAAATGTTTAGAAATTAAATTAAATCAAAAATGCAATAGCCAACTAACTGTATAAGGTTATGTTAAAATCTCAAAATTTATTTGATATCCATGGCAATATGGCTTGTAACCAATAATCAAGTACAGTGTTTCCCATAAGGTTGGTTTCAACAGCTGTTTTATATGATTACGGAACGTCTAATTGAACCTTTAGTAAATAAAGTAATAAATTAATAATAAAAGAATAATATTTTATAAAACTTTTAGATCCCCGAAGCAAAATGTTATATTATACTTATATTATATTACTAGATGAACCCGGTGTGCTTCGCTACCCCCTCGTTATTAAATAAAATTAAAAGTATTGCGAAAATTTAATGACGATTGGTCCAGTAGTTAAGACTATATTACGATTTTTAATTTTTCTAAAAAGGGGCGGAGTCCCACCCACTTTTCTCCTGGTACGTATTCCTAATTATGCCAATACCATATGTACCAAATATCGTCGACGTAGGTCAAAAGATGCCCAAGATATGACGATATTAAATTTTGGGTTATATGGGCGAGGTCACGCCCCTTTGTCCACTCCCAATTTTATATAGTCAAGAATATCCTATTGCGAAAATTTAATGACGATTGGTCCAGTAGTTAAGACTATATTACGATTTTTAATTTTTCTAAAAAGGGGCGGGGTCCCACCCACTTTTCTCCTGGTACGTATTCCTAGTTATGCCAATACCATATGTACCAAATATCGTCGACGTAGGTCAAAAAATGCACAAGATATGACGATATTAAATTTTGGGTTATATGGGCGAGGCCACGCCCCTTTGTCCACTCCCAACCTTATATATTCAAGAATATCCTATTGCGAAAATTTAATGACGATTGGTCCAGTAGTTAAGTTTATATTACGATTTTTAATTTTTCTAAAAAGGGGCGGGGTCCCACCCACTTTTCTCCTGGTACGTATTCCTAGTTATGCCAATACCATATGTACCAAATATCGTCGGCGTAGGTCAAAAAATGGCCAAAATATGGCGATTTAAATTTTTGGGTTATATGGGCGGTGCCACGCCCCTTTGTCCAATTAAAACTTCATATAGCCTATTATTCCTTTCAGAGTCACAGTAACATGCTGTGAAAATTTCAGGAAGATCGGTCCAAGGGTTTGGCCTCCTATAAAGCAAAAATTTTAATATAAAAAGTTTTATTTTATATTTTCATCTGGACTTTTTTTATTTATTTTAACTATCATCAATACATTTAAAATATTTACAATAATTACGTTTTTTCAAGATCTTACTTAATTAAGTATTGCAACAAATATAAACTTAATTTATTGTGTAAAAATATCTATAATTAAGTATTTACATTAACGCAGTGTTAGGAAAAAAAAGATAGGGAAAAACCTAGTAAAGATTTAAAGAAATTCTGAATTAACCCTTCTATCAGCTTCATTGCTGAAGTTGAAGAAAAAATTAATAAAACAAATTCCTTATTATATCATAATTAGAAGCTCTCTTTCAAACTTCAAATCTTTGTGTTAAATTAGATATTAATGATTAAAGCAAATCGTGTTGAAAATTTTGATGCAGTCTACTTGTTGAGTATCTTCTGGTTAAATTAAAAACGATTTTTAAATTTTTATTCTGGATTATTTGCAACTTTTTTAGATAGGTCTTGGCACATCTATTTGACCAAATTTGACACCCATATGTCATAATAGGCCATTTTATACAGTACGATTTTTTTTTATAATTCAAAGTTGATTTTCGATTTAATAATGAAAAAAGGGTTCTTCCACATTTAATTGCCTTTTCACAGGTTGTTAGAACATGATGTCTGAAAGTCAGTTTTTTATCTAATTCAATTCCAAGATATTTAATGGTATCAAGGAGAGGAATTTCAATTCCATCCACAGATAGTGGTATTGAGGGTATTCTTTTCGGTGATTTATTGAAGGGAAATATTATTGTTTGAGTTTTATTTTCATTTATTTTAATTTTTCATTTTTTAAAATATTTTTGAGCATATAAAAGACCTTTTTTCATTCTTTTGACTATAGCGTTGGAAACTTTACCTGTTGTTATGATGGCAGTGTCGTCTGCGTACAGTGCAACTGATTGATCTTTGAGTATTTCAAAATCCGATGTATCTATTGAGTACAAAACAGGTGATAACACCGAGCCCTGGGGAGTATTCAGAATCAATATTCACTACAAAGGATCTCTCATTCAGAAAACTTTGTAACATCTTTTGTAAATCGGAAACATCTGGACTTTAATCGTACAGTGATTAAGTAAAATATTTATTATCTGTATCAAAATATTTTGTAGTTATTAATAAGTTATTTAATTGCTTATCAAACATTTCTTTAATAGTACTTTTGTAGCCAACATCGCCTTTTCAATTCACCTTTTTCCTTACCCAACATTTACATTTTATGAGCAGCACTTGTTTTCATTTGAAGTGATAATTTTCACTTGCCCTTTTTCTTTGATTCTTCTTTTGGTTTTCAGTTTCTTTTGTTCGTAATTTTGTTGCATAAATATATGATTGTAATTTTCTTCTTGCTGTTGCTGTCGTTGTTATTTTTGCATTCGATTTAACCGATAATGGGGTGTTTACAAATTTACAAAACAATAAAATAAAATAAAATGTCTGTCAGACTATTTATTAGATTAACGTTGACTTTCTGTAATGCGGTCGTTCAATTTTTTGATTAATAAAGTTTTAGACCTGAGTTTGTGTTTGTCATTTGACTGTATTTTTATGTTTTTATTGCAGCAGTATGAGTTGCAATATTTTCCTTCTTTGTATTTCATATTAATGTGCATGAATGTGTGTGTCTGTCTTTTACCAATAATTAAAGATTTATTTCCTAAAATAGTATCATATCTGATCCAAACGTGCTCATTACATCATAAGATCTTACAACAACAAAATATCAAAAATTATAGATAATTTGTGTTATTGTTGCTCTTATTCTTATTGTAGTTGTTGTTAAGGTCGTTATATTATTTCGAACATTAAATTTAATTTAATCATGGATGTATTTTTATTTGCTCTATTCCTTTGCTTGCTGAAAATTACCGCAGATGAAAGTACGAGGGAGATTCAATAAGTCTATCAGAAAATTTAAAACAACGTATGTTTTCTAAAAAGTCGCAATTCAGTAAACTTTTCATAACACTCGATTGGTTGAAATAATATGACAGTTAAAAAAAGAAACAAATTTAATTCCATAATATCCTGAGATAACTTCCACGTGAGAGGCAGGCATTCATATAAGAAAATACAAAATGATTTACACAAAATCTCAGACGAGCGATTAAAACTGTTAATAGTTGGATAAATAATTTAAAGGCGTGGCTATTATGCGAATAATTAATATTGTGCAGCATGTTCAGTTGAGGCAGTTAGTTAGAAAATCATCAAAATTTAGGGGCTGACGCAATAAACTTTCATAGTGCCAAAGTTATTTTCACGTATGTCTAATTTTTTTTGAGAAATGGAGTACAACGTTTTATATTTATATAAAAAAAATTTACATGAAAAAAATAGTCCAATATTTTTGTCAGATGTTATGTTTAAAGTTTTTTTTATCGATTTATGTAAAAATATATGAAGGCATTGAAAAAATGTTTAAGTAAGTGCTACTTACTGTGCAATTTGGAACAAAACACAAAGTGGTAGATCTAAAAAAGATATTGCTAGTGCTGTTATACAAATTTTAAAAACATTTTTTATGATTTCAAAAATATTAAACATATAACTTTAAGAAGTGACTATTGAGTACCGCAAAATAAAATTAACAATAATTTAAAAATTTTCTGAGCCAGGGCATGTGCAAATTCAAGAGATATACGGCATTTACACTATGCAATTTTTCATGAAACTAGAATGAAATTTTTGTTTGTTTGTGAAGCAGGAGGAGTAAGCAATATGTTATTGCTTGAGTTTTGAGGGGATGTTAGATCTAATAAGAAAAATTAAAAAACTATCAAAGTAATATTTAAAATTATTTTGAGAATTATAGAAATGCTTCCGAATGATTTCGAGACGTGTACCTCCTTAGCAAGTCAATTATATTTTCGAAATATTCCTTTTACCAAAATAAAAGAAATAAAATATAATAAATTCAGCCTCGTATCTCTACAATTTAAATCATGTGCAATTGAGTTACAGTCAATAAGCTTAAGAAGCAACCCAGAAAGGGTGTTTCTATAACTTTAGAAAATATTTTTGAACAAGAACTTAATACAACCGTGAATATAAATATTACAAAAGACAAAATAAAAGATATTGAAAGTTTTTACGCTTATCGTCCACAAAGCGATGTAATATTCTTTTCGAAGTTTTCTTTTAAGTTAGTAAAAAGTATATTCAACTAAATTTTTAAATGAAAAATTATTATCGAGTATTATAAAGACTTTTTTAATTGTCAGTTGTTGAAAAACGGGCATACATACAATCCCTAAGAATCTATTTATATAAACTAAAATTTACTATTAATGATTAATGCAAGAAATGTTCGCAAAATAATATAATGTTCGCAAATAATATAACAATACTTACATTTAACTTTTATTTTTTTTCGGTAGCATGTCATAACCTCCATGAACATAGTGTCCTTATCCATCAACATAAAGTCATAACGTCCGTGGATATTATATGCAGGAAATCTTTGGCAAACGAAGCCGTTGCACTTTTGTCCTTGGACACTATGACATGTAACCTTTTAAATAATTTAACTTTTTTAATAAAATACGAAATTACATATACACGAAATTAAGTCATATTAAAATTGTTCATTTGGTTATAAATCTAAAATATTTCTTCTGATAGCTAATTTCAAAATCGTACATAATTGGAAAACTTATTATTCTTAGATGTTAACAAACTCATGACTCCCTATTTAAACAATTAGTAAAATTATTTTTTTATTTTAAATAAATTTTAATTGACGCAGGTTACAAAATTCAACGAAATTAATTGTAGCTTTTGTAGCCATTTTGCATTTTTTAAGCACACCTTTACCCAAATTATATTCGCTTAGAATTTTTTACATTTAAAAATTTTCTAAAAGACTCAGTTTGCAAAATTATAATAAACTAGTTTTATAATGATTTATAGACTTGCTCTCGTAGCTAAATCAATTGACAAAAATAAAATTACAAAAATCAAAGGGAGTTTAAATAAAGAAATGAAAAAAAGCTTTTTCGACAATTCATTTAATAATTTCACAGGGGTAATGCGAATGAAATTATAGACAAAATAATTTGTAAATTTTGATATTTCAATTATATCAACAATAGACAATTTTATGCGGGCTAAGTGTTTTATACATTTAGGTCACATACTTTTTTTTATTTATATATTATCATAAATTCAACACCGAGTTGTTACACTGAGTATAAGACTTCACATAAGATATGATGAGCTTTTTCGTTAAATATTAAAAAAAAAAAAATAAATTGCTAAAAAAGTTCCTTTTGTGTATATGGATATTTAAAATTTTATCCCCAAATAATGTGTTCATTAATTCCTTCCATCTTAGATTTGAGAAATTTTTAACAAAAACTTTGGTTTTCAGTATCAAACTTTTATGAGTTTTAAGCAAATGTTTAATTGAGGGAATAAAATAAATATTGATATTTTATAAAATTTTAAATTAACTCTGTTTTGACCACTAATCGTTCTCTCTCTTTCTCTTGATTTTGAAGAATACTTGAAAATTAAGATTTGTAGAAACTACTTCCAGGGAAAAAATGGTTTTGATATCGTCACAATTATCAATTATGATGTTCTCTGTAACAATGCTTAATTGCTATCAAGACGACCATTTCTTTTGTTAACAGTTAATCATTATATTGTTACTATGCAGAAAAATGCAACTGATTGGTTTTAACTAAAAAAATTGCAACCACAAATAATAAATAAATTATTAGAAATAATGCAATATATTATTTCCGACCCCATAAACAGAACATAACCTGTTCTGAGATCTTATGCATATCGAAGTCGATTGAGAGATGTCCGCCTGTCCGTCGGTGTTTGTGTTGAAATCAACTTTTCCAAAGCCCTAAATAAAATGTATTGACAACTGTTTTAGTAACATTATACCGCCAAAATTGGGTACTTTTTCGCATTCGTATCTCTATTTTCTCTACGAAATAACACATTGTTACGAAAAAATAAAACTAAAATACTTGAATCATTTTTTCATCATTACTCGTAGTCTGCGATAAATATGACTTTAAAATAAAGCTAAAGAAAAAATTATATTTCGAGCATTTGCTTTCTGCAGTCTGGTTTTAAACGCACAACTGTTTAATCAGTCTTAAGTTATCTTCAACAGTCTTAAAAGACTCACTATAGTGATTTTTGTTAAAACAGTCTTGCAAATGCTGACTGGGAATATACAAAATAAATTAATAAAAATAGTATTCAAAATACCAATACAAATCAAAATAATAATTTTTTGGTGAATTTATTTTTTAAATAATTTTTGTAACAAATCGTTAATAAATAATTCTTGCAAAAAAAACACACTTCAAAACAGACTTCATCTGTCCGCCTATTACGGTTTAAGAGTATGACCAAATAAATTAGATTACATTAACTATTGGGACATCCTTATATTCCACCTCCAAACTTTATAATTGTTCAATTGTTCAATAGTTTGGGTATATACATCAAATTACAGCAACTTAAGGGTCACCCTTTAATTTCCAAATTATATACTTGCTGTTGTAGTAGATTTAGCAATCAGGTTCTGTTTAAATTTCAACTGTTTGTTTATAACGGTTTAACAGTTTGCCCATATACATTAGATGATATCAACTATTGTAAAACCCTTTAATTTATAATTTAAAATTTTTATACTTCTTATTATACGAAACAAAGTAATGTTTGTATATATCGGTTCAAAAAATACAGCCATATAGAAAAAAATTACATTAATTTTGGGAACACCCTTTAATTTCTGAATTCAAATTACAGGCTTCTTGTTATAATGGACTTAGCAGAACAGGTCACTTGTAAATTTCAGCTGTTTGTCTATAACGGTTCAAAAGTTCGGCCACATGCACCAAATTACATCAACTATGTGGACACCCGTTTATTTTAAAATCAAATTTAATACTTGTTGTTATAGCGGAGTTAGTAATACAGGCTCTTTGTAAATTTCAATCGTCTGTCTACAACTGTTTAGAAGTATGGCCATATACATCAAATTAAATGAACTATTGGGACACTCTTTTATTTATAATTTTAAATATAATTATTTGTTACTATAACAGCCATAGCAATCACCATTCTGTCCAATTTGCAAGCGCTTGTCTACAACGGTTCAAAAGATAGGTCCATATAAGTAAATCTACATCAATTATGGGACACCCTTTAATTTCTAAATTAAAGTTATAAACTCACTGACATAGCGGGCTTAGAAATACAGGTCCCTTTTAGGTTTCAGCGTTCTGTCCATAACGGTTCAAAAGTATGGCCACATACAAGAAATTACATCAACTATTGGGAAACCCTTTAACTTTCAACCCCAAATTTTATACTTGTTGTTATAGCCGGTTAGCAATACAGGTTCGTTGTAAGTTTCAAGCCTCTGTCTACAACTGCTAAAAAGTATGGCCATAGACATCAAATATAATAAACTATTGGCGCACCCTTTAATCTATAATTTGTAATATTAATACTTGTTACTATAACGGCCATAGCAATCGACATTCTGTCGAATTTGCAAGCGTTTGCCTGTAACGGTTCAAAAGATAGGCCCATATGAGTAAATTTACATCAATTATGGGGACACCCTTTAATTTTTAGATTTATTTTTATGTAACATTTTGTTGTTGGGAGCTATAGTAATACGCATTTTAAATTTTATAGAATCGCCCTTTAGAGTTCATAATACACGTAAAAAATGTGAATGTTGTAAGGGGACACCCTTTAATTTATTTTTTAAGATTAACTATTTAATATTGGAACATCATATTTCTACATTTAATTATAATATGTTCACATTTTAAATATTATTATATATATACTTTTCTATGTAATTGTTATGATAGACAAGGACCAACTATGTTATTATTATTATTAAATGCAACTTTACTATGTTTGGTTTAGCACTACATAATACAATCATAATATATAGCTTTTAATTTATGGTTACCTCAAAAATGTGTTTTCTTCGTGTGCATTAAGTTTATAAACCAAAATCGTAAAAAGTAAATAGTTTTCAAATGCTTTTTGAATTAAGTTCGGGATGAAGAATTAGTAAGCTTGTGCTAAGATTTCAGGCATTGAATAACTCAGCGATCGGTTAGATATTTTATATATATAAAAAATTTTTTTGCACTTTTTGGTTTGTGCAAAAGTTTGAAATTTTATAAAACTTTTAATTAATGCAATTATATATTTAATTAAAAAAGAAATTCAAAAAGTTTTTAATTAAATAAATAAAACCAAATAAAATCTTAATAGGCGCAAAACTTATTTCTGTGTGGTCATTTTTGCAATGTTATGAATAGTTTGACAATAAGTAAGAAAAAAACACTTGGCGCCAGAACTACACACCACGGCCATCGTATGAGACTTATAATGAGATTATTTAAGACTTTGGTTTTTAGTATTGATTTTATTCTTTAAATGGAAAGCTCTTCAATTGTAATATATTTACAAATCGTATTGCTTCAATACAAAACTATTTTTTTTCTAATAAAAATTAATTATTATTATTTAAACTATTACATTATCTCTTCAACATTATCTGTCAACGAATTGTTTGCTTTAAATATTATGAAACTCTCTTATAGATTCCATGGTTAAGTTATTTTCCTTGTTATTTTTTTTTTTTTTTGGAGTTTGTCAAAATTTTTTTTCGTTATCTATTGTTGAGATTTTGTTTATTTATTGACGACTAAAGAATCCAGCGAATAAATACAACAGCACTGAGTTAAAATTTATAGTATTTCAATTTTCTTTGAATAAAAAAAGATCTTTGTTTATTTTCCACCACTATTTCGTTTTATTTATCTAACAATTATTCTTGCCACTTTATGGGCGATAATATTTGTACTTCAAAGTGGTGCCGTTTATAATATTAAATATTTAATTCCACTTACAAACATACGTAATTGATTGATTTCGTTTCTTTTATAAAGATTGTATCAATTGTTATGTCGATTCTAACATGCACCAGATGTGATGTAAATGTGAATTATGAACCTTGTTTTTTAACCTTTTAATGGGAGGGACAGAGGAACAAAAGCACTGAAGTAATAAAGTGATATTGGTTGTATTGAAATTTCAAGTTTGTTAGATTTACTCTTATTTTTTCAAAATTATGAGTGAATTTCTTTCTCGCATGAAAGCAGATAAGCAGGAAAATAGTTTCCTTCTTTTTGCTATTCTTTTAACTTTATTGGCATTACACAATCAAATGTTGAATGGTCAGTGCAACGAGACCATTGCGAGAGGAAAAATACAAGTTTTTTTAGTTTTTCTATTTAAAATGTTCATTAGACCATACTTCCTCGAATTTAAAGCTGGTCAAGCCGTGATTATTACTGATATTATATCGCCATGATAATTCTCTACCTCGATTAGATCATATTGATGTCGAAGAATCTCGACTTTCATACTTTCCGCGTTATCAATTTAAAAACTGTCTTGTGCTTTTTAATTTTAGTATTCATAACTCTGGTCCCTTGAGTTAGGTTAGGTTGCACAGGCTGTCGGCGTAATGAGACCGACTCACTTGGGTCCTAGAGGTCCTGTTGTGTTACTTGGAATAGGATGCGCAAGGATCAATTCAGGTCCCTACGGTACCATCAAAGATCCATATCCAAACCACCCTAAGGACGGGATAAACAAATTTATCCTAGCAATATCGCAGACCGACAAGTCTGCAAGGCCACAATGTCCTCGAGACCGTGCAGGTGGCCTTTTCAGACCATCTGGTTTGCGCGGCCCTAAAGAGTTCCTGCTGAAATAAAGCCCTACAGCAGTTTAACGGGACTCCCACAAGTGGATCTATCTCTCGGTCTCTCATCCGAGTTTCAGATCTGGCGAGTTCGTCAGCGACTATGTTTCCGGGTATGCTCGAATGAGCCGACACCCAAAATAGTTCCAGGTTGGAATGTCTAGCCATCTCGTCGAGACATGTCCGGCATTCACGAACCAATCTGGATGTCGTATAGACACCCGATAAGGAGTTAATCGCGGCCTTGCTATCAGTATAGATCCGGATATCCTCTCCGTATATCCTGTAATACCTTATCCAGCAAGCTGCCCTTCTAATGGCTGAGATCTCAGCCTGAATCACACTATATAGATCCTGTAGCCTAAACTTCATCCTGATCCAAAATCTAGGAATGAAGACGTTCGATTGCATAATTACATTTAAAACAAAAACAATTTTTTAGAATCTTGACCTGTGCTATAAAAACAAAATAGTTGATGATTGTATTTAATTTTATATTGAATTATTAATTTCTATAATATAATGAAATCGCTAGGCGTATTAGAACAAATTTAATAAAACAATTCAGTTTTAGACGTAGCTAAAAATTTTTTAAAGATTTTTTGAAGAAAATAAAAAACAAGACTTGGAGTTTAGAGAGTTAAAAGTAGATTTTAAAGATATACTAAATGAAATAGAAATGACTTAAGTTAATTTCAGGAAAAAAGTATTCCAAATAAAGATTTGCTAAAAATAATGTCATCTGATATTCACGGACAAAACTAAGACAACAAATTTTATTTCATTTTTATATAAAGTTTATAACATCTTATAGAACTTTTACATATGTAAGTATGTAATTTTAACATTTATTTATTCTGTAAGCAAATACAATTCTTTTTAAGTAATGAATTTTCGGATATATTGTATAGAAACAAACTGAAAAATTCATTTGGAGATTTATTGAAGATTTTTAAAATAAGGTGCAGATTTTGCAGATTTTTTCGCGAAATATTGTTGGATTTCGCAGATTTTACACACTAAAGATCTGGCAACACTGCAAGACAATCTTATTTAAAATACATTCTCTGGATAGCGACCTCTGCTTGAGTTGTAATTTCACTTATGTGCTCTCTTAACTCTCTTTTTCTGTCTTAAATCTTCTTTACGGTTTCACTTATGGACATGGACTTGGCATGTGGGAACGGCCACCATACTCGTGTAATAGGATAAAATTCATGTTTGTCAGCGGTGCTGGATGAATTTAAAAATTTTTTGATATTTAAACTGATTTTAACTGCTTTTTTTTAAACCGCTTTCACATGCAAAGTTTGACCGTCTAATATCCGCTTAAAATTTTTAAATTCAAAGTTGTAATATCTTTTAACAAAAAAAAAATATATAAAAAAGAAAGAATTGCAAAAGTTACCCTTAACAAAATGAAATTTTGTTAAAAAAAAAACTTCGTACTGTTATTTATTTATGTATTAAAGAAATGACCTTCGAATAACATTTTATAAAATAAAACTAAAAATATCTCAAAATAAAAATCAATGACGTGATACTACGTTTAGTCGTGTAAAAAGAAAAATTCAATAACTCTTATCAAAATAAGAAAGCAGTAGAAAAATACTTTTTTCTCTGTTTTATTATAAATGATTTATTTACATTTTTAATTTGCAGTATTCAAAGTTAATGACATTTTATTATGGTCTATATATGCGGCAAAATCTGCTGCGTCCAGAAATGCCTTTGTTGTTCTATAAAAATAATAGAAATAATATAAATATAACTTGATAATTGTATGTATGTATATGTGTGTGTGCACGTTTTTATGCATGTGTTTATTGGATTAATGATTGAATTTGTGTTTACTAGACACTAATAACTTCACAAAAGTATAAATTTGAACAAATTTAGAATGTTAAACTTTAGTAAATTGTTTCATTATGACAGACAAATAGACAGCTAACCCTCCCTGCTAACCGTAACGACAGCAGCTACAGCAACACTTTGCATTATAATTCATAATATTTGAATATGTTTACAATTTGTAGTGTGTTTGTGTGGGTAATAAAGACACACATTTTATTACAAATATTTTGAGAAAACTTCTACATTTTATTATCAGGGATATTCACTGCAATAAAGCACGATCGAAAAGGTAAACAATTTTTTTAAATATTTTATTATATTTACAAATATAAATAATTCATTGGAAAAATGTGTTAAATTTCATGATCATATCGTATATAACTTTGTGACGAATGATGCTTTACAAATAATAACTTTATTTGGTTCAATAAATTCCTTCAGTTTGACCAAATTCAAAGTAATAATTATTGGCCTAGATAGGCCTTTTTGGGGAGGGCTAAGCCACTTCAGACAAAATATCACAATCTTTCTCTTCACTAGTTACGCTTATGTTACAAAAAACATATTAGTGCCATTTTTCATGAAACTATTTTCATGAAATTTTTGTTTGCAGCAAGAAGTGTAGTATAACGGTAAAAGAGAGTGGCTACATAAATAAGATTACATTAACTATTGGGACACCTTACATCTCCAAACTTTAAACTTGTTTAACTGTTTAATAGTTTGACAATACACATCAAGATTTAGCAATCAGGTTCTTTCTTTAATTTAAATCAATTGTCTACAACGGTTCAAAAGTTTAGCCATATACATCAGATTATATAAACTATTGTAAAACCCTTTAATTTATAATTTAAAATTTTTATACTTCTTACTATACCACACAAAGTTCAGGTGTTTGTATATAACGGTTCAAAAAATACGGCCATATAAAACAAATTACGTTAATTTTGAAAACACCCTTTAATTTCTTAAATCACATTATAAGCTTCTTGTTAAATCGGACTTAGCAAAACAGGTCCCTTTTAAGTTTCAGCGTTCTGTCTATAAGGGTTCAAAAGTTAGGTCACATACTTGAAATTACAGCAACTATTGGGAGACCCTTTAACTTCCAAATCCAAATTTCATACTTATTGTTATAGTGTACTTAGCAAAATAGGTTTGTTGTTATTTCAAGCGACTGCCTACAACTGTTCAAAAGTATGGCCATATACATAAAATTAAATGAACTATTTACTATTGTTACTATAACGGCCATAGTAATCGACAGAAAGTCTATTACTATGGCCTGCGTTTGTCTGTAACGGTTCAATCGATAGCCCCATATAAGTAAATTTAAATCAATTATGGGGTCACCCTTTAGTTTTTAGATTTATTTTTGTTATTGGGAGCTATAGTAATACGCAGTCATTTAGATTTTTACAGAAGTGCCCTTTACGGTTCATAATACACGTAAAAAATATGTATGTTGTATGGGGACACCCTTTAATTTTTAAGATTATGAACTGTTTTTAAAACAGGATCAATCTGTAAGCATAATCTATCATATTATCAAAAATTTTCGGGATGAGGCGTGTTGTACCGAGGGGGAAGTTATATGGATAAAACTATTAAGTCATTCCCAAAAAATATAATCCTAAAAGATTTGTCCATACAAATCACTTGCAAATATATTAAAGTTTCTTTTATTTTGTCGTTAAGTGATATCTTCTAACGAAATTAAAATAATTACTAAATTAACGGCCTTTATTTTTAACGGGAAATTTATCTGTTTTGGTGGGTGTAAGAGTTTTGTTCTTCGCCTAATAATATGTTTCTGCTTCATTGAAAAAGTACTAGAAATATTTAAGTTACCTTATTGTATGGTGTAAGTGTTATTTCCTTTTGTTTGGCAATTTTTTTAGACCCACAACAATAAATGATAAAAAATAAGATCTGGCAACACTTTACATATCTCTAACTTCTCCGAATCCCGACAGATTGGTGATTAGAAAAATATATAATTGTTGCTGGGTAGCTGGGATGGATAAGTTAATGAAAGAAACTCTAAACTATGTTAAACATGACTTGATATTTACATGCTTTAATTCTGCCTTAATGAATCATTACAACTTTGTTTTTAAAAATGGAATGTCCCATACATTTTAAAATAGACAATTCAAGAAAAAAATTTGAATATATAATTTGAAAAAAAAAGTAAATAATAGTAAATGCGGATGCATTATAATAATGTCTGTCATAACAAATAAATTGTTGTTATTGTATTGTTGTTGCAGTTATTTGTTTGCTTTGCTGTTATGGCTTTTAAATAGTTACGACTTATAATTGTTACTATTGTCTAGTGATTCAGCCAATCAATGATGAAAAAAATATATATGACGATGACGATAATTACGAGTTGCTACTGAATGTAATTATCAATTAATTTTTGGATTTTTATTAGTTACATTTTTTACTTTATTTTATAAATAAACAAACTTTGTCTACTTTTAATTTTAATATTTGTTGCAGGCAGGACAGGTTTTTGTTATATGACACATATTCTTCAACATTTATCGACTAAACGACGTTATTGCTTGTTACTGCAACAGGTAAAGACTAGTGAACGAGAAAATTAAAAAAAAAAAAAACAAATTAACCAAAACTCAAGTTCAATAACTGATAACAAAAGTATCTGCTTATATCTATATACATTCACATAAATGTGTATACATACATACGTACTTGTTATCTTAAGTATAGCTGTGTTGTTGTAAAAATTACTTCAAATAATCGATTTGTTTTTGTTAGAAAACATATTATCCACAAATGTTTTGGTTTATAAAAATAGGGTTTAATTTCTTGTTTTAGCTCAAATTAAAAATACGTTTGCTTTATCCTTATCAGTTAAAAATATTATTTATTTTTTGTTATCTATTAGAAATACTTAAAAGAAAATAAATACAGATGTTTGATTTTAAATCAAATTCTTTATAATAATTGCATTCTTTTTTTATAATTTTCTACTTTAAGGTCTCAATCGAATGAGCGTCAATTTTTAAAGGATTTTATAAGTGGTGCTCCTGGTTCTTCTGGTGCCCGTTTAGCTGCTTGGTTACAGCCAGAACCTCGCTTAGATCCCAATAAGTATGTTTTATATACATTTTTAGAATGGTGTTTGTAGTTAAAAATTTTTTTTCATTATTGCCTGCTCCCCCACCAAATTTTAGATGTGAATTGAACACAATTACTGAACCGTTACGTTATGGTTGGCCAACACAAATAACGGTTACTATTCGTGATCAGTATGGAGATGCAATTGTTGTGCCTGAGCTAAAGGTAAGTACAACGTTTAAAAGCAGAATCTTTAAAGTGGGTTAATTACCCATTCAATTGACGTCAATTATTTGTTTGAATGTTTGTTCAAGCAAGTGGTATTTAATGGAAAATATGTAGTGAAATTTTAGATTCAAGTCAAGATATCTGCTGTGTGTAACTGTACAGCAAAAATAATTAAAGAAATAGTCCGAAAAACTTTCTATTGGCTGAACGGAAATAATGTTGTTCCACTAATAGTAAATTGTTGTGAACAAAGCCAATTTCGATAGCCTTTACCACAAATGGAAATGTTAAAAACAAATTTACCATTCCGTTTATAAATTCTACAATATTTATTTTCAGGCCCATAAAAGTATATATTTGTATTCTGGATCCTTCTATGGGGAGTTTATTTGAGCCCGATAGAACTTACGGATTAAGTATCAAACGAACTGTAGTACCTGCTCAATTTTTGAAATTTATAATCAGTAGTCTTTGGCAACTCACCTTGAATAAATTGATGTTTGAACACCGCTACTGAATTATCCTTTAAAGATCAGTCATTTAAGCAATTTAACGCAACATTGAGCAGCGATTTTTTTGATTTAATGAGTTTGTTGATAAGAAAAACTGCAGCACGCTAGTGGCATGATTGGATCGTATTTGTTTAAAAATAAAATGATAGTTTGGTTGATATTGATCCAGACAAGACGTGCTTTCAACAGAATGGCGCTATGAGCCAGACGGATTACACAACCATCCATTCATTTATTAAAATAAAATTTTGGCGATAATTTGATATTAAGAAATGACCAGTAGATTTACTTTCAGGGTCCTTCGTCAAAAGGTGCCGCGGGGGCCATATTCCCGAAATCATTTTCAATACAAACATTTCTTTTAAAGGTTTTATTTATTTTCAGGTTAAAATCTAATTAAATTTTTTATTAATTGATTTCTGTCTAATTAAATAATTTATTGAATCAAACATATATTTAATTGAAAAAGAATACAACTATTTTCTTATCAAGTAATAAATTGTATCAGTTAAACGTGTACTTTATTTTTAATCTGAAGACAAATAAAACTTTTAATAGGTACAGACACTTTTTTCTGTATACGGCATTCTCTTTTCTTGTACAAACACACAAATATTTAACTACAATCTAAAATTTATATTTCAAATTTTTAATTTAAGATGAATTGTATTGAGTAACAAAAATATAATTTTCAGGTTGAAATAAAAGCCATACCTACCGGTTCCACAGGCAATGGAAATATTAAAGTTCGTCGCGCTTCTCAAAACGAAACATACTTCGGAGGAATAGCTCCACCGCCTCGTCAAAATTATGAGCCAACAATTAAGGAAAAAATGTGCTTTAAAGCAATAACATTTATGAAATCATACAATAATTATTCTTTTGAAGAATTACGCTACAGCAGCCCCATACAGACAAGAGTAACAGAATCTTTGTATGCTCAAGACATGGAAGATGGAACATTTAGTGTACATTGGACACCAAACGCAGTTGGCAGTTATTGTTTAACCGTAACAATAGATGGTATTTTATTGGAAGAAGTGTATCGTGTAGAGGTTAAAGAAGGCAGTATACCACCACCTGCTCATAAAAGAGTCATGAAGAATCCTCAAACACCCAATAAGCTGAGAAAGTTTTACACTAAAAATACAGCTGGCTTGCGTATACGATCACATCCCACTTTACAGTCCGAACAAGTAGGAGTAGTTAAGTTAAATGGCATCATCTCTTTTATAGATGAAATCGAAAATGACGATGGAATATGGTTGCGTTTATCTACCGAATCAATAAGACAACATTGTACAATGGGTTGGTATCCCACGGAGGCCTGGTGTTTGCAATATAACCAACATTTGGCAAAAACTCTTTTGCATCCTGTTGTTGAGACCAATACAACGGATGCAACTGTAAGCAATGAAAATATTTTAGTTGATTCAAATTTAGAAGCTCAGCCTATGTCTCCCTTACGCTCTGGTGTTGGCGAAAATCGTTCTACGTCTAGAGATATTATAGATAATTTAGAACCAATAACAGCTTCCTTGGAATCACCAACGCCAGTCAATGATAAGGCAGTAACCTCGATGAACAATATTTTTGGCATATCTTCAACACCGCCTAAACAAGCGGAATTTCCTCATGTATCCACAAATCCATTTATATGTGCTGATGCCGATTCTAGTCTGGAACATCCTCTTGATAGTGAAAGGGGTGAAAAGCAAGATGAATCACTAAATACAAGTAATTCTGCTGGAGTAAATCAGATCGGTTCTGCAATAGCTGGAGTTGTAGGAGGAGGAGCCATTAAACTGCAGGCCTTACAAAAATGGTTTAAAGGTGATAGTGAGCCAAATTCACCCAGAGATTATTCCTTCAAACCTTCTGATGTAAGCGAAATTGCTTCAGTTTCTGTAAGAGAATTGGTAAGAGTAATGGGTGGCCAAGATTCTCGTTCCAGCAATGGTAATAGTTCTCAACGTTCTGGCAGCCCCATTAAAATACCTTCTGACGAAAAAGTGCTAGAAACAGCAAGCAATAGTGTACGTTCTATAGAAACTTCAGAAGTTGCGATGACTCAAGATTCAAGTACTTCAGCATGTGGTGTTAAGGATGATACATCTCAGTCAGATGTAGCTCACTTTGATATAAGTAGTTTACGTAAAACACATTTCACTGCAAGTCAAACCGCAGCCTTATTATCAACACCAAAACATTCTCCGCGCAAAGTCAGAGCTAACCAGAAACCTACTAACACTGTAGGAGTAGGACCTTCCTCTACATCTTCTGATTCGGTAGCCCTAAAAGAATCTGACATTTCAAATTTAGAGGATGATTTAAATTTATTGCAAATTACTACCACTACACAGGGAGAAAGCACCATCACTCAGGATCAAATACTTTTTGGAGAAGTAAGACATGCTTGTTCGACAAGTAGCACAGATAATTCAAGTCCTCCCATATGGCCTGAACCGATATCATCGGCTGGAATAAATACTTCTCAAAATCAATTTTTCAAAACAACTCCAAGTAAAAAAAATCCCATGGGGCCTATAAAGAGAGCAATGCCTCCCTCTTTTGCCGAAAGTATAAGAGCAGTATTTTCTGCTTTCCTATGGCATGAGGGATTGGTACATGATGCCATGGCCTGTGCCAGTTTTCTAAAGTTTCATCCGAATTTACCCAAAGAAGGTGCAACAGTTATCACAAGACGGGATCACAATGAGGGCAAGCAACAGCTGTCTAAAGAACAGAAGGCTCAACAGAGACACTCGGTGGAAGTAGCGAATGCTGGAAGCTACTTAAATATCAGGCCATCAACTTTAGAAACTTTAACTAAAAGTGGAAACTTCTCGGTAAATAATCGGAAGTATCGCAAAGGTCAATCAAGTGATAATCCCGATGATATGGGGGAAAAACAAAAACTACATTCCTTACCCGAAGTTGTAACAGTTTTGCCTCCTGCCTTACGCAGCTTGGTGTATTTATGGGAACACATTTGCTCGAACTGTGTGCAAATTGTACAATCGAATTCTCTTAGCCAGGAAAGATTTCATTCAAGGGAATCGACTGCAGACAGTGGCAAAGAAAAACCTAGTGCCAAAGATAAAGAAAGCAAAAAGACTAAAAAGAAAAAGGATGACGGCTCCTGGTGTGAGATTTGTCAAATATTCTTACCCATTCCAGTTACCTATCACATGCGAATTGTTCATCCGGGCTGTGGTAAATCTGCCAAGGGCAAAGGTTACAATAGTGTGGGTATATTTTGTGAAGGATGGGCCGGCAATTGTGGTGAGGGTGGGAAAGGGGCTTCTAGTTGGTTTCTAATGTGTGATGCTTGTCGCGATAAATACATATCGACTAATAAAAACACGAACAATCTAAACAACACGAATACTGGCGGACCAGGCACTGATTTGAATTTGTTTGGTATTAAAACTACCACTCTAATAGCCAATTCGGAAATCTATACAACCATGCGGGAAAATGCTACTTTTCTTTTGGAATTATCATCAAACATATCGAATTTACCCACAGACACTGGTCAGGTATTATCGAGTCATGCTGGCACTTCTACTAAACGATCGCCTCAACAAATGCCAGTGGTAGTAGAACATCAGCATTTCAATATGGGTGAAATGAATAAACCCAGCACCAGTAGAGCTGATTCACAAAAATATAATCGTGCTGGTTTGAGGATAACAAACAAATTTGGAGGTAATTTAGTTGATTTCTAAATAGATTTTTAAACTGAAATTGTACTTTTAAAGGAAATGTTACATTCCGCAAGAGTCTTGGTGGTTCTTGTTCCCCGGAGCAGCATTGGTTGGCTCCAGACACATTCGCATGCTTAGAAACTTTTGGACAAGCCAATAAGGAAGATTTGCCCTATGAAATATTTGGCATGGGAGCAAACGAAAACGGCTTTGAGAGAGTAAGCCAAAATGAATTCTTAATTCTTCTCTTATCGAATAATTTATACTTTTGTTCTTGCAGCCTCTTTCGGAAATTTCATATGAATCGTCAGAACCTACAAATTATGATGGCGCTAATCAGGCTAATTGTATGTCTACAAGTGGCACGTTATCTCGATTTCATCGTAGCTATTCTATGGGCCAAGGTTGGGGTATAGCTCAACAACAAGCCACTAATAATCTTCGAGAAGAATCTGTTTATCCAAAAGTGGTATTTCGTAGACGTAACAATTCCACTACAGACAGTGATGGTTCTCTGTTGATCTGTTATCCCTCAGAGAATTTAAGACGTTTAGTACCGGAACACGTGTTAATTGCCACTTCGGTGGTACAAAAGTCAGTAAATAGCGAATGCGACACCAATGAACCCGTTATTAAGGAACAAAAATTAGATTTCGAAGTCAGCAAACAACAAAATCAAAGAAATAATTCGGATGCTGAAGCTGCCAGTCAAATCAGTCTGCTACTTCAAAGACCTGCCATGGCATTTATAACACAAAAACATGATTTAAAAAAGTTACGCAGTGCTATGAAGAGAAGCCTCCGTATAGCGACTTGTCGCAATTATTCTTTGAAGGCTTTAAATTGGCTTCTGCGCTCGGTAACACAAAGTGTTTGTCTACACGATCTTATGTGGTGGTTTGTTTCTTCGCTTAGCATTACACCTGCCACAAATTCAGAGCATATTGATGGCAAATATGATGAATTGGAACCGGCCTTAGAACATCCTGTATCTTATACACAAATCAGCGGTCGCCTGTCCTACATGATAACGGAAAGTTTACATACATTTTTAAAATCCGTAGCTGATTTAACTTTGTATTTACCTTTGGGTTCTCCCTTGCAACGTATTGCCATACAGTGTTTTGGCATAAGATTCCGTCAAACAGATCATCAATTCTTGCACAGCTCTCATGTGTTTGGGAATATATCAAAGATACTTTCTAAATCAGATGAACAAAACGAAAGTCCCGGAGTGTTTGGTTTAAATGAGGACTCTGACACGAAGGATGCTAATGCTGGCAAAGATATGTATGCGGTACCCGATGCTGGTGGTAAAATTATTTATTACAGTGATCTCAATGGCTATTTTGATGTAACTGTTTCATCGCGTCAAGCTATGGCCGAATCGTTAACTGATAATTCTACTGAAACTTTTTGGGAAAGTGATGAAGAGGATCGCAATAAAAGCAAAATTATTGAACTATCCATGAATAAGTTGACCTATTGCTGTAAAATACTTCTAGTTCATATTGACAATAGTCGCGATATACAAAATAAAGTTTCGTCTGTGGTTTTTTATGGTGGTCAATCATTGGGCGATACCAGCCTCATGAAATCTGTGGAGGTGGATGCCAAGGCTTGTACTTGGTTATCGGCCAAGATAAATGATGACAATTATACACACTTTCGTTTGGAATTTACAGGTCCTGAAAATACCTTGCGTGTCCGGCAAATTAAAATCTTGGGCTTGCCAGCAGCCATGTGTGGTTCCGGTGATCAATTAGTAAATCCTTATGAGTTGGTAGCCAATAATTCTTCTGAAATTCAGGCGTTTAAGTATAATTTAAAGTTGACAAATGCCATCAGAATTCAGCAACAACTGTGTGAAAGTGAGACGTTGCGTGTATTTCGTTTGATAACAGGTGTGTATTTAAAAGAAGCAGCTAACAAATTCTATGGCATATTTACCAATCAATTGCTTTTTTTCAGGTCAAGTCTTTGGCAAATTAATTACATTAGAATCAGGCAGCGATGAAAATGCAGGAGGTATTTCTGTGATTGGAAAAAGTAGCTCCCAAAATGCGCTTGGCATGGATACAAGTGCTAATTCAGTGTTAGCCGATTCTCTTGACTTAAGAGAACACATGGTTGGTATACTCTTCTCGCGGAGTAAGTTGTCACACCTGCAAAAACAAGTCATAGTGCATATAGTACACGCAATTAAAAAAGAAGCTAGAAGAGCCAAGGAAGATTGGGATGCTGTTAATTTAACTAATAATCTCAGAGATCCTAATGGCACAGGATCTAACAGCGATAAAGACTCTAAAGCAGATGTAACATCTGAACGAAGTCGTACTCCGGATACGTACTGCTTTGAAATGTTAAGCATGGTGCTGGCTCTGTCGGGCAGTGTGGTGGGAAGATCTTATCTGTCGCATCAGCATAGTCTTATCAAGGATCTTTTAAGTCTTTTACATACGGGTAGCGATAGAGTTCAGAGACAAGTAACAGCACTGTTAAGACGTATTTTACCCGAGATTTCACCCGAAACGTTTGCCGATATTTTAGGGGTTCAACGTTTGCCACCTACGGATTATAATATAGCTCATCAAATAGCTGTAGATTTTGATATGGATAGTTTGGGTTTATTGGATATATTTTTGGCGGTTATAGCCAAATCTTTGCAACTGCAGGTGAAAATAAAAAGTGCTGGTGGAAAATCAACAATGGAAAAAACTCCTTCATTTATACGTCTGTACAATGCTTTGGATTTATCAGTACATCTGCTTAAACCTTCCAAGCTAATTGTTAAGGATGAACAAGATGTCGTGGAGGTAGAAGATACATTTTCTCGCTCAGAATATGCTTTTGAATATGAACGTTTGAGTAGGAAACATGTCAGTTCACTTAATAAGGAAACTTGCAAAAAAGAAGCTGCTAAGAATCTAAATCACAGATGGTTCTTGAACGGCATTATACCAACTAAACAAGCTGAAAGCATTATAGCTCTGATAAGAGATTTGGCAACGGTAGAATAAGAATTAATAATTTGTTTTATTTAATTTTAAAATGTTATTGCTTTTAGGGAAAATTGGGCGATAAATGGTCTCAAATGACCAAAGCTGCTATAGCCGAAGCTGTTTTAAATCTAACACGACTCGATGAAATATTTCGTTCTCCAGAAAACTGTGTTAAAACTGCCACTTTATGGCTGGCCTTGGCTAGTTTATGTGTTTTGGATAATGATCATGTGGAGAAGTTATCTTCGGGACAATGGGCAATATCCGATACTAGACCCATGTGCAATAATCATGATGATGGTGAGACACCAGCTATCATTCAATGTGAAAGTTGTGGTTCATTATGTGGCGACTGTGATCGTTTTTTGCATTTAAATCGTAAAACAAGGACTCACAAGAGAACAGTAAGTGTTGCAAAAATATTTAAATAATTTAAGTATTTGTTTAATTGTTAATGTTGGCTTAGGTTTGTAAAGAAGAGGAAGAAGCTATACGTGTTGAATTACATGAATCTTGTGGACGTACTAAACTATTTTGGTTGCTAGCCTTGGCTGACTCCAAGACCTTAAAGGCTATGGTAGAGTTTCGTGACGGCAGTCACACCATTATTTCGGGCTCTCAAGATTCTGTAGGTCGTTGTCGTTTTTGTGGCATTACCGGCAACTCTGGCCTCTTGGAAATTGGTAATGTTTGTGCTGATGCACAGTGCCAGGAATATGCTGCCAATTCTTGTATGAAAACCAAACAATGTGGCCATATTTGTGGTGGAGTCGTTAATGAAAAGAAATGTCTACCATGTTTGCAACATGTGTGTCATGCACGTGAAAACAATGTGGTGGATGGTGTTACTGAACCCAAATTAACCCAGGATGCTGATGATATGTGCATGATATGTTTCGTGGAGGCTTTAGCCTGTGCGCCATCCATACAGGTAAGTGTTGCTATACCAAAAGTAAACACCAAGTCCATTTTGTATTAATTTTAATTTGAACTTTTAGCTAGAATGTGGCCATGTTTTTCATTATCATTGTTGCAAAGCAGTTTTGGAGAGGCGTTGGAGTGGCCCTCGTATTACGTTTGGTTTCTCTTTGTGTCCCATTTGTAAGGCAGATATTAAACATCCTATGCTAGCAGAAATTTTGGAGCCTATTAATGCTCTTAAACAAGATGTTAAACGCAAAGGTTTGATACGGTAAGTGGGAAATAAATTTATTAAATGAAATGCTCGTATGGTTTTGTAATATCTGGCCTTTTTATCTAGCATTAAATATGAGGGTTTGGTTAAGGACACTGAAGGTCGTGATCTAACTACTTTGGCTATGGATCGTTACGCCTACTATGTATGTTTTAAATGTCAAAAAGCATATTATGGCGGTGAGGCTAGATGTGATGCAGAAATAGGTGAGAAGTTTAATCCGGAAGAGCTTGTTTGTGGCGGCTGCTCAGATGTAGCCAGAGCTCAAATGTGCCCGAAACATGGCACTGACTTTTTAGAATACAAATGCCGCTACTGTTGCTCAGTAGCTGTGTTCTTTTGCTTTGGCACTACTCATTTCTGTGATACCTGCCATGACGATTTTCAACGCTTAACGAACATACCTAAAAATAAACTACCCCAATGTCCAGCCGCACCCAAAGCCAAACAACTTATGGGTGAAGAATGTCCTCTGCATGTTATACATCCTCCAACTGGTGAAGAATTTGCTTTAGGTTGTGGTGTATGTCGCAATGCCCAAACATTTTAGCATCACGTTGGCAGTTCATATGGTATGGAGTTAGCGGATCGTTGTAGTGACAATGATTTTAATAAAGTGCAATTGGAAGAATTAGATAATCGTCACTGTCTGAACTTAGCAACTCAAGCGGATGAACTAGAGGTGGAACTAGAAGAAGCTGACGATGATGATGATTATAACTAGTCATTAATGATAATTACTCAATCTATTTTAAAATTTCATTTTGATATTAAAATAACTTTAATTCTATGTAGTCATATATAATACTCACTTGAAAAAGCCATAATATGGCGATTTTTTTTAAATCTCTATTAATCAAATTATAATCTTTTTAATAAATGTGTGTGAAAATTATCATAGTTAAAACAAATTGCAATTTTAATTGAAAAATATTCTTAATTTATTGAGATATCGAGAAACACTTCTCTAAATAGTTAAAACAAAAGAGAGGAATTGGCAACAATGCTATTTAAACTACAATTAAAAAAAATCAATTCTAATCAACGAAGCGAAAGATTTTTAATCTATCTATAAATAATTTCATACTGCATGCTTTAAGATATCGGGAAATTTCTGCTGAAATCCGAGTTCTTAAGACAATTGGTTGTAAATCATTTTAAATAAAAACATTTAAAAATGCGATATTCAGGCATGTTCTGAATTCCACACAATATTTTAACTTCAAATTTTTCAAAGCATTCGGGTATGTGATGAAAATCGAGTAATGTGGTTATTTTTTCGTTTCTATAAAAAAAGGTAATCGTTTTGCCATGTGATAAAAATCGATATTAATACTTTGAACTCGTTTTTAATTCACTTTAGCATTGCATTGTGAATTTTGTTTTTCATATTAAAAACGTAAAGAAAAATGCAAGGCGAATCAATTACCAGGTGGCAGCGTAGGCGAATTCATTAAATTTCGCCGTGAACACTACTGTCAAACTCCATACATAAAAAATCTGTTTACTATTTTTTATATATGAAGTTTGACATTAGTTTCAACCAGCAAAAAATAATAAATTCTCTAACGCTGCCACCTGGTCATGGCGAAATAATACAGGTGAACGCACAGGCGAAAAAGCCCATCAGCTGTGTACATTACAGTTGTCAAAAAAATTTGTCAAAAATAAATAATTTGTTAAATTTTTTTTTAATTTAATTTTTTTTGATTGCTAATAGAAAACAAACAATTAAAATTCCTAGAGAAAACTACCACAACATGGAACCGTATTTGCAGTTCCTGATGTGTATAATCAAAATATGCGTAAAAAGATAGTAAAATTATTGTTAACACATTTATAATTCCTTGGTTTTTTTGTGGAAGATTATGTTAGTCTTCAAATGGTCAACGTGCAAGAATGGAACGATGCATGTGATATGGGCAAACTAGTGGTACAAAAGAATTTTGGTCACTTTTCCTGTATTTCTATTTTTATGTAACTTAATTTTTATAATTTTCTTGTTCTGATAATTACAACCACTTTTTTCATCAAATATATTTTTTTATTTTGTTTGTTTTTTTACAATATTTTTTTGACAACATACATAATTTTGTAGCAACAAATTGCCTGTTATTTTTTGTGTTGTTGGATTGTTGTAGCCGTGCGGACACCTGTATTAATTCGCCTTGCACCTGGTAATTGATTCGCCTTGGAAAAATGTATGTAAAATTTATTTTAGCATAAAAATAATTTTTTGTTTTTGATTTTTAAGGGGAAAACACAAGAATTAACGTCAAGAAGATGCCTTCATAAATTTTGTGGAATTTCATTTTTAATTTTTTTTAATAAAAACACATGTGAATTAAATTTTTAATTTGAAATTGTTATAGAAAATTATAAATTAAATTTTTGCGAACTCGCGGTAATGTGAACATCCAATATAATGAACTATCCACTAATGTGAACACTCAGTTTTTATATGGGCGCTCTAAATAGTGAACAAAGTTTAATGGCTCTAAATAGTGAACAATTTTTTTTTAATTTGTATCTCTGAATTAATAAATACCATAGTATACAATTTAATGCTAGTCGCTTTATGTAACTTGTTGCGGTAGGTTCGTGAATTTATTTTTAAAATTAGTAATTTCTAAAAATAGTCGAAAGTTTTTATCCTTAAATGAAAAATGCGAAATTTGGGAATATTTAAAAAAAGGATCGAGTGTTACAGTGTTAAGTAAAAAGTGTAAAGTTGCAAAATCAACGATATGTTCAATAAAAAATAAAAAAGACAATTTTTTAAAATGTGTGAACAATACGTTTTATGGACCCGGAAAACGCAAAACATTACGATCTTCAGAGCATCCAAAAATGAAAAAATTGTTCTATAAGTGGTTTATTTGCATGCGGAATAAAAACCTCCCTGTAAGTGGATTGATGTTGAAAGAGAAAGACAAACAAATTCACAAAAACATAAGTGAAAACGGAAATGACTTAAATGCTAGCGATGGGTGGCTACAAAAATTTAAAAAGAACTAAGGAATTCGGCTCCTTCAGATAAGCGGTGAAAAACTTTCTGCGCAATCTCAGTTCGTAAATCCTTTTAAAATTAAATTGAAAGGAAAGATAGAAGATTTGGATTTATCCAATGCCGATGAGTCTGGTCTATATTGGAAACTTCTCCCACAAAAGACATATGTAATGTCATTGGAGAAAAGCGCTCCAGGTGCAAAAATGGAAAAGCAAAGGATAACATTTTTATGCTGTGCAAATGCGTCAGGATCTCAGCAAAATAAAACTTTTAGTAATAGGAAAATCGAAAAATCGTCGCAGTTTTAAAAATTATATGTGTCCCATAAACTAAAGAAATTCAAAGTCTGCTTGGATGACTTCCTCCAGTTTTAAAGATTAGTTTCTCAACTGTTTTGTGCCAGAGGTAAGTAAACATGTAAAAATAGTTCAACTGGGATTCTTACTGTTTTATTTTTCATTAAGGTGACAGATTTTTTAACAAGGAAAGGATTACCAGTAAAAGCTTTACTCCTAATAGATAATGCCCCACCCCATCCACCAGAATCCGACCTTAAATCCGAGGATGGTTCCATAGAAGCTATGTTCATGCCTGCAAATGTAACGGCCCTGATCCAGCCAATGGATCAAAATGCAATTAGAATCACCAAACTTCATTATAGGAACAGTCTTCTAGTTATTACAAAAGAGGGGGATTTGCTTGAATAGATGAAAAAAATTACACTTAAAGAAGGAGTTTCTATTCTAGAGGCATCCTGGAACCGATTTGGTAAAGAAACTTTATCTAACTGTTGGACAAATATTTTGAATATGGTAAATGATGAAGACGATCCTGAATTTAATGTTCCTTCGAGCGTTTTAAAAGAAAAGTGGCAATCAGAGGTCAGGAAGTATTTTCTGTTATAAACATTGGAGATTGGATCAATAATCCTTGTGAGGACGTCACGCCATCTGATGAAAATAATTTATTTGAAGAGTCCGACGATGATGACGACTGTTTTATTGAAGCGCCTGAAAACAACATTAAAGTCAAAGAAGCTGTCGAAATTTTTAACAAAGCTGTCCAATGGGCTGAATTTCAAATGGTCGATCAAACTGACATTAAAGTTTTGAAAAAAATTAGGGAATTGGCGGTAAATAAGCTGGTCCAACAAAAGAAAAAACAGAAATTAATAACCGATTATTTCCATATTTAATTATATATGTATATACCTATCTTTTTTCATTGTAAATATTATTTATTTTTTTGTCGTAATATTTTGTTTGTTTTTTATGTACATACTACGTATGTAATGTACCCTTTATAAAATGGATTTTCGAGAACTTTTTATACAAAAAGTTTTTTTTAGTAATCTTTGCATTTTCATTCCTTGCAGAAAAGATTTTTAGAAAGAATACCTCAGTAATATATATAAAAAAATATCACAATCGAAAATGTGAACAAATTCGAAAATATGAACTACCCCGACATTGATTAGTTCACGTTATCGAGAGTTCACTGTATTGTGAAAAATCGAATTTAAACTTCATTTCTAATAGCTACAGCATCATTTTGAAGGACATATCCGATGGGGACTTCTTCGTCATCTATTTCTTAGTTTTGATTGCTGACGCTTTCAATAACAATTTCAGGTGTGCGTTCTATTTTTAGAGAGTTGCATAGATTATGCAAAGCACAACAATGCTTTACAACTTCAACTGCTTTCCACGGTTTATACCATAAGGTTTTAAACAAACACCTAAACCGACTTTAAGAACCCCAGTTCTCCTCTTTACAATATTTCTGGCTAAGGTATGTCTTTGATTAAAATTTTGTTGAGGAACACTACTTGGGCATCTATATGACGTTAAAAGAAACGTCTCAAGGGCATACCCTTAATCAGCAAGAAGCCACGAACCAAGTTCACCACTCTGGTATGTTGCCAATAAAATGTCATCTTATGATAAATATTATCTCACATGTTTTCCGGCAAATCCAATGGATCTGACTTGTCTCTTAAATGCTTTCTTTTTATATTTTCTTTTCTGTTTCCTTCTTTTAACAAAATAAACGAAGATGTTACAATAAAAGCCATTCCATAGGCTTTTTTTTATTATTTTTATTACTGAACAATGTTCACCTGTTCACTTCTTAGTAGGTCATTTAAGTCAAAGTAAACGTATAAAGGCATGGTTGCAATTTTAATTAAAACAATATGGAATTAAAGCAAAAATGAAATCGATCGAAATTCAGCACACTCTTATCGATTTGGAAACTCGATTTACTTTTGAAGTCTATCGAAATTCATCACATACGAGGGCTGCTCTATATATTTCTGGCCTAATAGTGAAAATGCGAATATTTATAATCAAAAATGGTTTTATTGTTTTTCAAAGTATTCTCCAGCATGATTTATACACTTTTGCATGCGCTCAAACCAGTTGTCGAAGCACTTTTTCCACTCCGATTGAGACACCTCTAAAACATGGTTTTTGAACACTTCAACAGCTCCTTCTGGCGACGAAAATCGTTGACCACGCATTTTTTTCTTGATGTGTGGAAACAAGAAGAAGTTATTAGGTGCCAAGTCAGGGCTGTACGGCGGATGATCCATTAATTCGACGTTTTGGCCACTCAAAAACGCTCTGGTTTGAGCCGATATGTGAGAGCTCGCATTGTCGTGGTGAAAAATGATTCGTCTTCTCTTGTTGATTTTTCGAATTTCTCCGATGACTTCAGGCAAACAAATTGTAGGGTACCACTCAGAAGTGACCATCCTACGTTGCTAAAGCGGAACAGTCGCCACATGACCAGTTTTGCCGAAGAAACAGGCGACCATTTGCTTCAAAGTGCTTCTTCCACGAACAACTTTCGTTGGATTTTGCTCGTCTTTGAAGACCCACACGGTCGATTGTTGTTTCGTTTCGGGCTCATACGCATAGATCCATGATTCGTCACCTGTAACGATCTTATATACGTCTTTTGAAGCACCGCAATCGTATTTGCAACATTTCTTTGCACCAATTGACACGAGCCTTTTTTTGAGCGACTTTCAAATTGTGCGGGATCCAACGAGAACAAACCTTTTTTACGGTCAGGTGTTCATGCAGTATCGAATGTATGCTGGTGGAAGAAATGTCCAAGGATGTCTCTATCTCTCGGTATGTCGCATGTCGATCTTGCATCATGAGTTCACGCACGGCATCAATGTTCTCTGGCACAACAGCCGTTTTTGGACGACCTTCACGGAATTCGTCTTTTTCACAGTGCTATAGGATGGTGCTTCATCGCCATATAAAGATTAAAGTTCATCAATGCACTCTTGTCGTGATAATCCACGTCGAAAGTTGTGAAAAATGATGGCACGAAAATGTACACGAGTTAATTCCATTTTTTTTTATATTAATTTTTTCATTTTTGAGTACGATTATACCAAGGCGAATTAATACAGGTGACCGCACGGCTACAACAATCTAACAACACAAAAAACAACAGGCAATTTGTTGCTACAAAATTATATATGTTGTCAAAAAAAACTTGTAAAAAAACAAACAAAATAAAAAAATATATTTGATGAAAAAAAGTGGTTGAAATTTTCAGAATAAAAAAAATTATAAAAATTAAGTTACATAAAAATAAAAATACAGGAAAAGTGACCAAAATTCTTTTGTACCACTAGTTTGCCCAAATCACATGAATCGTTCCATTCTTGCACGTTGACCATTTGAAGACTAACATAATCTTCCACAAAAAAACCAAGAAATTATAAATGTGTTAACAATAATTTTACTATCTTTTTACGCATATTTTGATTATACACATCAGGAACTGCAAATACGGTTCCATGTTGTGGTAGTTTTCTCTAGGAATTTTAATTGTTTGTTTTCTATTAGCAATCAAAAAAAATTAAATTAAAAAAAAATTTAATAAATTATTTATTTTTGACAAATTTTTTTTTTGACAACTGCAATGTATACAGCTGATGGGCTTTTTCGCCCGTGCGTTCACCTGTATTATTTTGCCATGGATTATACTTAAAAATGATAATTTTTCCAATGGAAATGTCAGATTGCACTTGGCAGCACTCAGTGTTGCCAGGCCAGAAATATATATAGCAGCCCTCTTACCTGATTGTTGCTATAAAATTATTTTTTACAAAAACAATACCTTGAAAAATACAAAATTGAAAATTTTGTGTGATTTTCAAAACATGTCTGATTATTAAAAACTTCATTTATATGCTTTTTTTAAAGTTTGATATTTATTGCAACATGTTTGGCCGTTTAAAAGTTTCTGATTTATCCCCAAAATATTTTGTTCCAGTCCCACTGTGCACTGTCGTCAATGCAATGTATGTGGTTGCAATTTTTGTTTTGCATAAAAAAAAATTAATAACTATATCGAAAAGTAACTTTAAAATAAAACATGTAATAGTATAAATATAGTTTAGTGAAATAACTCCAAGCAAAAAAGCAAATATTGGGGTGACAGAGAATTATTTTCAACACTAACACGGACGGACAGATGGACATCGCTCAATCGACATCGCTATGCATAAGGAATCGGAATCAGCCCAATTATAAACAAAAATTCCGTGCGAATTCTTTCACTTTTCCCTTTTCTCCAATTATAAATTTTTTCTCCTTTTGATTGACTGCGAAAAGTGAAAAAATTTGGGAAAAAAGTAAGTGTATAAATTATAAAATTAAAATTATATGAAAATAAACAAAAAAAAAAAAACAAATCCCTTCAAATTACGATGATGCCACTTTTTTATAATTTTATTCGCACGAAATTCATAACTGGAGGTATTTTTTCTTGAGAAAAATTTTTTCCGTATGGAAGAAATTCCGTAAGAATATTCATAATTGGGCTGAATATATGTACTTTATTTGGTCGGAAATGGATTTTTTAGAAATTACACACTGAATGAAAAAATTTCGATATACCTGCGTATTTGGAAATTTAAATTGGTCATTGAAATAAAATTTTTGAATCAATTTTCAAGATCTGTTAGAATTTTTAGATCCATGGGACGTTTTTGTTTTAGTCTCTGTTGACTAAATGACTTCAGTAATATGTGAGGTGTGTTTGAATAAAAGCACGGGAATATTTGTTAAATTATTTAGTTTTCATAAAAATCCTTGTGCTATTTTTTAAATTATTCCGATTAAATTAATTAATATCGTAGTGTTTTTTGATATTTTATTTTTCATCCTCTTGCAAGTGTATAAAGGAGCCGAAAAAAGTCAGCCGTATACAGTGGAGAAAAAAAAAAATAGAATTACTATTGGTTATTGTTATTTTTGCTTAAACTTTGATTTTTGTGTTTGCTTTTTTGTTTGGAAAAAAAAATTTTAGTTTATTTAAAATGTTTGTCAGAAGTTTCCTGAAGAGTTAAGTAAGCGGTAATTAATTTAATTGGAATAATTTAAAAAATAACAAAAAATTTTTTATGAAAACAAAATAACACTGTTCTGCAAAAAAAAACTTTTCTCCCTCCCTTGATCAATTTTGCCTGTTTCTCATGTTTTCAGGTGTGCTGAGTCCGAATATGAAACCAGAAAAATTCTATCACCCTCTGATTTTAAGACAAAAGAGAAGAAACTTAGGGAGAGAGCCTCGAGAGTACTGATCAAATCCTAGAAGAAAATAGTGACAAGACAGCGGCTGAGTGGGAGGAGGGGAGTTGGGGTATTGAGGGTGAAAGGGGGGCAGGTAGGGATTTGAATGAAAAGGATACAATCATAAAAAAATTGTAAGATTATACATACAGGAAAAAAAACTTTTACCCATATTTCTTCAACCACTTGTAATATTGCCATCAAAAAAATTTTTTTTGTTCAAATATTAATTGCGCTCAAAATCATAGGGCTTTTGAAATTTTTTCACTATGTTTTGATGACAAAAAAAAATTCGTCAAATTTACAAAAAACTCACATTTTTGGATAAAAACTACAATTTCTCAAGAAACTGTGCGTAATAGACTGAATCTGACTTCAAATTCGTGTTCAGCAGTAAAGAAGCATGTTTTGGTTTAAAGTAGGATTTTCGTGCAGAACAGTGTAATTTAAAAAAATTTTATTTTAATATTTTTATTGTATCCTCAATATTATCGAACTAAAAATATCTATTCAAATCTTAAGCCTTGAAATTATAATTAAATAAGTCCACCCATTGCTATATAGAAATTAAATAAAAAAAAAATTTACTAACACATAGGTATTAACTGTTTGTTTGGCAAAACAGATGATCATGAATATAGGTTCCAATCCCAAAAAAATTGTTGCTGAGTAGCAGAAAAATGGTATTAGGAAAATAGCAGTTCAAACCTCCTATAGTCTTGATAACAAAACGGAAAGCAAAGTTTAACTGCAGTAGGTAAATTGGTGAAGGTGCATATATAGCGGAACAACAGCTGAGATGGTTGAAATATCAGTATGCGGCAGTTGTGGTGGGATTCGTTAAAAAGGGTTTAGTTGGCAAAACAAAAGAATGCGGTCAACAGTCTCAGCGGTTATAAAGAATAATTAAAGTGCCGCAAAAAAATAAAAAAACTTGATTTTCTGGTATTTGTAACCAAAAAAAGCTTTACGTTTGAAAATTGGTAAGAGGTAACAGTACTAAATTATGGTTGCTCGGAATATGCCAAAAAAAGAAAAAAAAAAAACAATAAAAGGAAAGAAAACATTAACTCAAAAGCTGTAGGGCGAAGTAATTAACCGGTTAACTTACAAAACGTCCTCGCTTAAAGCACCACATTAATTTATTTTACTATTTGAAAAAACCTCTATATTTTTATTTAAAAAATTTTTTTATACACAAATAATATAATTTACAAAATAAAAATCTTTAAATAACAGAAATAATAATAATTTGTTTGTAAATTTACAGCAGAAACAATATTTTTTGTTTGTTTTTTTTTTTTCTTTTTAATAATTTAAATAAAAGTCGATTTAGCTGCAGTTTAGGCTGGTGTTTCAGGAGCATGTTCCTGAAAAGAGACAACACAAAGAAAAGAGAACAAGAGAAAGAAAAATATTTACTATAAATAATTAATTTTAAAGCCCATTTAATTTGAAAAGCCTGAAATAAACATTCAACACTTTGGTGCATATTTACAAAGGAAAAGCGGTGCCAATTAAAGCCATTTCTTAAGAGAAATCATTTTTTGATTCTCTTTTAAAAGCAATGTAATAAAAAAAGCAATATTTATTTTCAACAAATTAAAAATAAAAAAATATACATTTTGACATACAATATATTTTCTTTGTGGTTCTGTGTTGCTTGCTTATTAAGCATTTTGACTTCCAATTAAAAAAAAATAAAATAAAAATGTAGAGTTAAAACATCTTTTTAAGTAATATTTTTTGTTGTTTTTTTTTGTTGTTTTCTTTTTAGTGTCATATAATTTAGATGTACATATGTATTTATATTAATATTATATATTTTCTTGAAAACAATAAATAATAAATGATTTATTTAAAAATAGGGCGGGATACGGTCATAAAAATATAAATCGGAACACTTAGGCTTCAACTTCAGCTTCCTCCTTTACCTTATCAGCAGGTTTGCCCTTGGACCAGTCGGGTTTCTTCTGCAAAGTTGATAAATGAAAAATGAAGAAACAAAGAAAGAAAAAAAGCGAAATATATTAATAAAATGTCATAAAATAATAAGGAAAAAAACAGTTAACAGTTACAGAAAAATTTTGTACTAAAAAGGACTTGGTGAAGTGAGGGATTTGTTTTTATTTTCTACTGCTACTTAAAACTCTAAATTTAATTTGTAAAACATACAAAATAGGACGAATTGATAGTAACACAAGTTTGCTTTACAGTGCTGTGTTTTTGTTGCTAAATAAAGTGATAAATCTTTTGTGCAAATTAAATTCTATAATTTTTTATTTTACTACTTATTACAAAAAAAAAACATTTTTTTTATTTTAACAAGATTCACACATACACACATAATTATACATTTATGATACACATAGATATCTTACACTTTTTGGATTTTAGTATAGAATCTTTAATCTTTTTCTAAAAGTCGTTGTTATAATATGGAATAAGAAAAATAGCATTAGTATTATTAAAAATTTGTGTAATTTTTATAATAAATTTAATTTTCATAAAATTGAAGTTTTATTTGAAATAGTTGAGTGTGCAGTTTGTAATATATGTTAGTCTAAAAATGTGTAAACTTGTGTAAAAGATTGATTGTGACTGATTATTTTTTTTTTTATTAAGAGAAGTAGCACTTCAGGCATTAATGCCTACTTAGTTTTTGTAACCGTGCTACATTCTTTAGGAAAGGGATAGATGAGAGAGAAGACAGGTGGTGAAAGGAGATAGATATAGCCATTTTATTAATTATTTTACTTCGCCGGCGAATATGCTATGAAGAAGTACCGACGAAGGAGGCTGCAGCATGTTTTTATGTTAATTCTGCTTATGTATTTATACCATTAAACAGAAAAAAACATTTTTTTTTTACTGCCGCAAGGGTTGAACCCAGGTCAGCCAGATTTGTAGTCAACGTGCTTACCATCTAGACTACAGCAGCCTCAATTTTACTTTTAATTTTTTCCAAATTTAATCAGCCATTTGCAAAAGTTAAAAAAAATAATAAGTCGTTGGTTATTGTTTCCTAAATTTTGATTCTTGCCTGTATTATTCTAATTAAGTCAGTTAGTTTGGACAGAAATCTTTAGTATTTTATATAATTCGTAAGATCTTCAAGGAAGAAATAAGTGAGTACCAGCGAAATGGCTGATGAGACGTGCATTAACCTGCAGTAATCTATACAGGTAAATTTAGATAAAAGGGTCATTAATGTAAACAGTCCCATAGTTTAACTTTTATTATTTTGCAATTTAGATTTTAAAGTCCTTGTAAAATGGAGACTAACAAAATTCCAAGTTTCGTTTAACCGCAACTTTCAAATTAACACTAATTAACTTTTGTTGTCTATAAATCGTAACAAACAATTATTTTTTTAACCGACTTCCAAAAAAGAAGAAGGTTATCAATTCGACTGAATGCTGCTTTTTTATGTTTAAACTTTTAGAACTCAGTCATTTCTGAACTGATTTTGAAAATTTTTTGTAATTTGATAGATTATGTTTACAGATTGGTCCAATAAAAAAAAAATGTATAATCTTAAAAATTAAAGGGTGTCCCCATACAACATACATGTTTTTTAAGTGTATTAAGAACTGTAAAGGGCACTTCTTTAAAATTACTGCGTATTACAGCAATAGCAAAAAGTAATACAAACATAAATCTAAAAATTAAAGGGTATGAGGGTAACATTGACTTATATGGGCCAATCTTTTGAAACGTTATAGACAAATGCATGCAAATTGGACAGAGTGTCGATTGACATGGTGGTTATAGTCACAAGTTTTAATATTTAAAATTATAAACTAAAGGGTGCCCCAGTAGTTCATTTAATTTGATGTATATGACCTTCCTTATGAACAGTTGTAGACAGACGATTGAAATTTACAAGGAACCTGTATTACTAACTCCGCTATGACAACAAGTATAAAATTTGGTTTGGAATTAAACGGGTGTCCCATTAGTTAATGTAATTTGATGTATGTGGCCGAACTTTTGAACCCTTACATACAAATAGCTGAAAGTTACAAGGGACCTGTATTGCTAAGTCCACTATAAGAAGAAGCTTATAATTTGAATTTAGAAACTAAAGGGTGTTGCCAAAATTAGTGTAACTTGACCTATATGGCCGTATTTTTTGAACCGTTATATACAAGCACTTCGAAATTAGACAGAATGTTCACTACTTTGTTTGGTTTAATGAGAAGTATAAACATTTTAAATTTTAGATTAAAGGGTTTTACAATATTTGATAAATTCTGATGCATATGGCGAAAGTGATAAACCGTTATAGACAGACGATTGAAATTTACAAAGAACCTGATTGTTAAGTCTAAAACAACAGCAAGTATGTAATTTCAATTTGGAAACTAAAGGTTTCCCCTATAGTTGCTGTAATTTAATATATATTTCCAAACTATTGAATACTTGAACAAGTAAAAAGTTTGGAGATATAAGGGTGTCCTAATAGTTAATGCAATCTAATGTATGTGGCCATACTGTTGAACCGTTATAGGCAGACAGATGAAATCTGCTTTGAAGTCGGTTTTTTTGCAAGAATTATTTTTCACTTGACAATAAGGACGATATTCTCATCGTGTTTGTTTCTTAAGTCTTTATATTTTAATACATTAATTTGCAGGTTCTTGTCTTAAGTCGTTTTTACGAAACCACGCTATTAACTCTTGCTTGTGGGTTAAGTCTTTAGAAAAGGATTGGAATCTCTCGAAATGATCTCTTTTAAATCAATTATAGTAAAAGTTTAAATAATATTGTCTCTTGAGAAAGGTGTATATTGTGTGCTCTCAAATTGTGTGTTAAATAAAAGTAAAAAAAGAAGTTAAAATTTGTATTTTGTTAAAATTAAAACAACCTTAAGCAAATAATAAAAACTGCACGCTTCAATTAAGACATAAGATGCCGTTTAAAATTTTACACAATGAAATTTAATATTAATTTTGATAAACTTAGGTGCCAAATCATTTACAGCCAGTTTACAGAACACAATTTGCCGTTTAGGCGTACAAAAACGTTACCGTTTCCCATGTTTGGATTTTCAAAACGCTAATTTTCTCTAATTTTTGGTTTGCAAATAAATATTTTTACTTCATTGTTTGATAATTGTGTTTTGTTTATTTAAATCAGCTGTTTCTTTTTAAGCGCCGAAGCAGGGTTACCAACATTTAAGACAAAAACAAAAAGTGTGTAAGAAAAAAAGTAAATAAAAAAAATATTAATTATAACACTGGCAATTCTACGATTTGACACAACATTTACTTATACGAAAAACAACGTAAGTGAAATGAAAAACCCGGAACGTTTTACACGGACGCTAATTATTACGTATTCGTCCATATGCCATCCGGTTTCGTTTCGCTATTGACGTGTTCTATAAACAGGCTGTTAATGTAAAAAATATAAGTAGAATTATTTTAATTATTATACTTTTTTATTTAAACGATCGAAAAGACTTATTCATTTGTTTTATCAGGTTTTGACACTATGCTTAAGTTTAATTTTTTTAGTATAATTTTTATTGTATTTATTATTTCTTTTTTTTTTTTGCTTTTACTTACCTCCTTCTCTTCTTCTTCCAATGTGAATTCCTTCTTCTTAACAACCTTAAGTTGATTACGGAAGTTAAATTCGGCGGCCTTCTTTTGAAGCTTGGCAAATTTGTTTTCGTATTTGGAAACCTTCTTCAAAGCAGGTTTAACGCTACAAGTTAAAAAAGATGGAGGTTTATTTAGCTTTTTTGAAACATTTTGAAAATATGAAATAAATATACTTACAACTTGCCACGAAGATCGTTAACTTGGGCATTGAGATCGTTGATCTAAGCAAATTTAAAAAAGTACGGAAAGGGAGAGAAAAAAACGTTAATATCTTAATTATTTTTTAAAAGTTTTATACAACAATAATTTAAAAAAATTTAGCTATACAGAAAAAAGCTCAAATACATAATTTAGATTTCTTTCAAATAAAGAAATAATTTTAAAAATAATAAGATAAAAATCTTTTGTTCATTCCACTTTATTTTTAAAGATTTTGAATTTGAACTTTTTTCACAAGAACTATTTTGTAAAAAACAAAATTACTTTTATATCAAATACAGAACATTAAACAGTTACAATAAAAGCTTTAGAAAACATTTAGCATTTATAAGCTTTTCTTATAGAAAGTACTAGCATGCTATAAAAAGATTGTTGTTAAATGTTAATTTATAATTTTTCTGTACAATATAATACAGATCTATGAAAAGAGATTTATTTATATTAGTTAAAATAGAAATAATTAGGAAGACAGACATAGAGATATAAAAAGAGTTGAGCTGGCTTTAATGGAAGAAAGATTTTACATTTGTTAGATAAAATACAAAGTGATTGAAAAAGAAAATTTTTTTAAATTTAAATACAAAACAAGAAGAGATATAAAAAGTTACATTTAAAAGATAAATTAAGGTTTACAATAAAACTTAAATATAAAGATTTTTAAAGTTAAATTTAAAAGTTAAAACTGGCTGAAATTGAAAGATGAAGTAAAGACGAGAAATGCATTTTGAGAATAAATTTGCATATAAGAAAATAGTTTGCGTTAAATAATGCATCTTTTAAGAGTCTTGTTATCAAAGAAAAAAAAAAGATATTGGTCAAAATAGATTTCTTTCTTTCTGACAATAAAAAAAAAACATTAAGCCGAGTGTTTTTGTTTTATAACACCTTATTTTCATTATAATATTATTTTGTTAATTACTCGTTTTCAATTTATTGAAAAAAAAAAATCAAAACAAGAAAGGTTTTATAAAAAATTGATGATATATACAGAAATATGTGGAAATTTGTTTCGAACAAATAGCTTGATATTGTTTACTAATAATCTTTTAATTAGATAAATCATTAAGTTTTAGTTATTCTGTAAAAATATTTTTAAGGTTATGTAAACTTTTTTCTAATTTGATTTATATTTTTAAAAAATCGTTTTTTATTCGCTTAATATTTTTAAACATAATAACACTTTTTAATCGCATATAAAATCCGATTTGAATTCATTGTTTAACAAAATAAAATAATTTTGAATTCGGTAATAAATGGAATCCGTTGATAATCAACTTAATCGCTTTTTCATGCTTAATATTGATTCATTCTTAATTGAACTAAATCGGTTGTTTTATAACAAATTTTAGCAAAAAAAAGTTTTCTTTAAGTTTAATCGATTGAAAAACCCGGGTTTAAAAATTTATTTACACCATAGTAACATTCGGTACTAGTCGATACTATTTTCGATTAAAATGTTAATAAGCTAGCTTAAAACGAATATTTGAATAAATTTTGTTCGATTAAATAACCGGTTTGTTATACACTGAATTTTATTCGAATATAAAATTTACACACTAAAAGATAAAATTTGATTAAACAACCTATTTGTATTATAATAAATTGCTTTGTCCAATTTAAGCGTGTTTTCGAAGTGATTGAGATATATCAAAACCCGGTTTTTTAGGCTTAAAACAATTCCTTGCATAAAAGTCAAATACAATATAGGGTTTTTACTTTTTTTATGACAGTATACAGGTTTAAATATGTGTTTTCACAACGTTATTTTAATCGCTTAGTCATAATTATTTACTTAATCGATTAAAAACCGGGTTTTCTGAATATTGACTTTTGACAATTTTCAAATTTAAAATTTCCTGACTTTTATTTATAATTATTTTTCAATTTTATGCCTTATTTAGTTTGTATTTGATCTTTATATTTAAGTTTTAAAATAAATTTGAAAATTTATGTTAAATTGTTATTGTTGTTTTTTTTTTACTTAGAACATCATAACATTTTGAAAGTTTCATTTAAAATTTATTTGTGGTGAAACTACTGTGAAATGCTTTAATATTTAAAACAAGACAGTGATAATCATGAAAACAAAATCACAATTTTAAAACAAAGGTGATACATTGAACAAAAAAATAAAAGAACAATTGGAATTAATAATTAATGATTCTACGACACGAGGTACTGCACACAGTATGGCACATCCAGACAACTTAATTTTTGACATTTTTGAAATATAAACTCAATTCTTCCCATATAAAAGTAAATAATATTGAGAACAAATTCTAATTCTTGCTAATGATGATGTAAAACATTTTAATAATGATTTGTGTTTTTATTTGTTTGTGTTAGAATAAAACAAAATGGTAGAGAGATAGAGAGCGGAAACCAATTATTGTCCAGGAGGGATATTTATTTTAAGGAATACAATAGTTTTTTTTTTATTTTTGTTAGACAGGATTTGTTTAGATTTTAATAATTTGATTGATAAATTGTCAAGATAAAGTTAGCGCACAAACAAAAAAATTTTCTCACACATAGATTTTAAATTGAGTTTATTTCCTCATTTTTTTGTGATAAAAATTTATTCCATTTTCACAAAGTGCCATACTGATGCGGATTTTTAACCTTTTTTGCTTTAAATATAAATGGTTTTGCCACAAAATTAAAACTAAATGATTTTTGATTATTATTTTTTTATATATTTTCTATGTATGCATGTTCATATGAAAAAAAACAACATTAATTAAATTGTAACATTTTTATTAAAAAAAATTAATTATATTTCTGTTTGTGCAATAAGAATATGGTGGATTTACTTTTAAACAAAATGGCAAATATTTTTTATTGGTTTGGTAGTTGGTGGTGGTGGGTTCAAGAAAAATTTTAATAAAACTAATAAAGCTTCTTTCAAACTTTTAGTGTGCCTGGCATTTAACGGTGTTTAATTAACTTTATTCAACTATTTTTTTTGGCATTTAAAAAAAGTTTTTTTTTTGTTAAATAAAATCTTTTCACCATTTTTAATATAATTTAAGCCATATTTTCAACAAATAAAAACACAAAACGTTATTTATCATAAAAGAAAAAATGTCATCACATCATAACAGTGTCTAAACAATTACTAAAATAAAAATAAAAAAAATAAAAAAAAAACACACACACAAAATAATAAAAAATCAAAAACTGCATTTAAAGACAAAATCCATGTATTTTGTATGGTTTTGTCAATGTGCTTGTGAATTGGTGTAAAATTCAGGTAAAGTGAAGGAAATTTGTGGAAATGAAAAAGGTTAGAGGAACACGGGAAATTTCAAAAATTTTAACGCTATAATTTGATTTCAGTTATAGTGATAGTTAAAAAAAAGATATGAATTTAAAGCCCAAGACAATAAAGCCCAACACAACTAAAGAAAATGCTCTTTTGTTGAAAGTAAGGCACGTAAGTCGCCCATAACTTCATTGAAAAATGATCCCAAGTTGGAAAAAAAACACAAATTGTTGAGCCGTTTTAAAAATATAGTCCCACAGTAAAATATGAAAGTTGAATAATTAAAACCTGTTTTTTTTTGCAAACAAGAAAATTTACCCACTTGAAACAAATTTGTTATTTTGAAATTAAAGACAGAAACTGAGAAAAGATTTGATAATTAAAACAGTTTATTCCATAAATTGAGAAAAAAATGATAATAGTAAAAAGATAAAAACTGTATGTAAATAAATTTTTAAAGATCCTTTTTTAAATTTGGTCTGTTAACACATTTTTTTTTTCAACAGACATATACATATGTCCGACGCGATTTTCAATCTCTCTAGCCATGTCACACAATAGTGGCTGACGATAAATAGGTTATTATTGCAGCAACAATAATGAAACCGTTAATATGACTTTTTTATTTTGTGACTGTTATGTATGTAATTCTGAATGTCTGTAAAAATCGTTATTGTACAGAAGATTTGTAATATTTGGTCACAATATGCCTTACAAAAGCTGAAGCCTTTTTCACTATGTAGAAATCAAGATACTTCGCAAAAAGTCTTTTGCTGCTACGGAAAAATTACTGGAACATACCGTTTTTAAATATTTTTAGTATGATAAATGATTTATATAATATTATTATAAAACAGGAAAGCTAGTTGAGAGCATATTCATATATTTCCTTAAGTAAAATATTACCTTCAGGAGGCTAATAATACTGACAATAGTCTAACGCCGTTTGCAATTTTCACGCGGCATAGATTTCTGGCAACAGCCAGATGATTTGTGAGATCAAGACGGAACATGTTTTAATTGAAATTTTGTTAGTTGACTTTGCACAATCAATTTCAAATTTAAAAAAATATTACTGAGCTGGTATTCGTATCAATAATCTTTATAATTTTCGCCGTAAACTTTAAATGTTAAACACCATATAAAACAAAATTATACTTTGCTTCATGTTGAAATAATACAGGTGGTCTCAATGGCGAATTCATTGATTTTCGCCCTAAACGCTTAATGTCAACCAACATATGTATGTAAAAAAATTATACATATTTTTAATATATAAAGTTTGATATTTGGTATTTACGGCGAAATTAATGAATTCACCATCGCGACCACCTTGTATTATTTTTCCACGAAATGGTCTTTATAAACACTGCTAGATATTCGGGCAAACGGCAAAAATGAATGAAATCACTCGCCATTGCCATCACTTGGTAATTAGTTCGACTTAATGAAATTTAGTGTTTTAGGAAAATGGTGATTAATTGGGATATTGGAAAATGTACATATATATGTGTGTGTATGTGTGTTATGTATTTTAAAGCTTTGTGTATTTTCAAAAATCAAAAAATTAATAATCAGTTTTTCCATATTGAATATGGTTTGGTTTTCTTATTTTCTCCTAAAAAATAGAAGATCTAAAAAAAGCTATTCTAAAAGAAAAATAGCAATAATTTCCCAAAAATAATTTTAAAAAAGTAACTAACAGTTTTACAATAATGAATATTGTATACAATTTAGTTGTATGAAGTAGTAGTTTAATACCTCCCAGTCTTTTTTCCTGACTTCATATTCAAGATCCCATTTCTGGCCTTCACAGAGATACATACGGTCGTAATACTCTTGGCAAATCTTTTGTAATTGATCTGAAACATTGGACACATGATATATTTGGATGCACAGTGTAACGACTTAAAGTTTAATTTAAAACTAAAATACGATTTATTCATTTCTTTTGTATGTGTAGTAGGTGTAACGTAAGGAATGAGTTTAAGTTAAATAAAAATACGTACACATTTTTTTGTATGACATAAAACATTAAAATATCTTTCATTATTTTTTTCTTCCCTCAAATTTCTGATAACACGACATGTTAAACATTGAACAAAAACAAAAACTATAATTCTCATTGTGGCAGTACCTCCCAATCTTTTTTTCTGACTTCATATTCCAAATCGAATTTGGAACTTTCACAATAATATATACGTTCATGGTATTCTTCACAGATTTCTTGTAATTCACCTGTAAATTAGTTTTCAAAAGTTTGATTAGAATTTTTTCTAAAGCACTAAAAATTGATACTTTTAGTGTTTCAGCTTAAAAAAAAGTAACAAAATTGATGTTATGTGTTCTATTGTAATTAAGGGTTTTTTTGGAATAATTATTTTCTTGTTTTACCACATTTTTAACACTTTATATGCAAATTATTGTAAGTTTTTGTTTCTTTACAAAAAAGCTTTTTTATTAATTTAAAATTTTTAATCTTTAGCTTTTTTTCTTAAGCAAAATTTATTTTAAGAAGTATTAACGGGATTTCCTTTTCATTACAGCTTGGTTTAATTATTACAATATTAAAGTAAAAAAAATTATAAAAATAAAAATGAAAGAAAACAATACATAAAAAATTCTTTCTTTGGTTTGTAGATAATAAATAATATGCCAAAAGAAAAAGGTACGAAAAAAATAAAGAAACGTAATCGTATATTTATAATATTTGGAAATGTTTTTTTTTATAGAATTCAATAGCCATTTACCTCAAATTGTTTTAATTTTTCAATATGCTCTAAATCAAATTTATCACCCTCCAATTTGAATATACGTTGCCAATATTCTTTGCATACAGTTTGTAGTTCAGCTGTATTTCATTTAATTATTTTAATATTATTGTTTGTTTTTAAATGAAATATTTGTTTTTTTTTTTTGGAAAAAATATATTTAAAAAAAATTATAATAAAACTGTTATATAATGTGTGGGCTTAGAAGAAGAAAAAGACAATCAAATTACTCAAATATCGATTACTATGACCCAAGTGAATTTAAATATTATTAAAATTACTCTTAAATCACTTGACTCTTTCTATAGCGGGGGGGTTTTTTTTTTAATTTTGTGTAGTAGTGTGCAAGTTTTTATTGTCTGTGTCAAATGTATTGATTCGTTTTTGAGGGGACCTTAACTGAATAAAAATAATGATTTAATCATGTTCCCTATTGGGCAATGAATATTAATATTTTGTGCTGAATTTTGTTGTAAAGTGTGTCTACTAATTATTTTCGAAAAAATACAAGGTGTTTTGACAGTACTCTATCGGTTTTGTTCTGATCAAATACAAGTATTCTGCTAAATAAACTTCAAGTTTTTAAAAGAAATATATAAACAACAATTAAAGATTTTGATTTTTCCCAAGGTGAATCAATTATAAGGTGGTAACGAAGACGAATTCATTGATTTTCGCCATTCCACAGAAACGTCAACCGCAATTAAAAAATTCAAAGTCCAATTTTCTGGTGTTTTAACATATTTTTGTGTGAAATCTGTCAAATTTTTCTAATGTAAAAAAGAGAATTATATACATATTCATAACATATTTTGAAATCTTCACACGCGAAGTTGCAGAAGCGCAAAAGTTCCGTTTTAAACATTTTTACTGCTCGTTTTTTTTTTTGAAGTGACATTATACATTGACATTTGCTCTTTAAATTTCTTGTTTGTACAGGGTGTTTTTTATAGACGTATAGAACTTCGAATTGAAATAAAACACAAGAAAATCGTTTTAATGTCCATCAATTTGGCTTTATTGGAAGGATAATTTTATGCCATTAATGTTTAAATATGATTTCGGGCATGTGGCCGCCGCGGCTGGCTCGAATAAAGTCAATTCTACAGGTCCAATTTTCAACCACTTTTTTGAGCATGTGGGGCCGTATGTTGGCAATAACGCCACGAATGTTGGCTTCCAAGTCCCCTAACGTTTCTGGTTTGTTGGCGTAGACGAGCGACTTCACATATCCCCAAAGAAAATAATCCAATGGTGTCAAATCGCACGATCTTGGTGGCCAATTGACAGGTCCATTCCGCGAAATTATGCGCTCATCGAATGTTTCCTTCAATAAATCGATTGTAACGTGCGCTGTGTGGCATGTAGCGCCGTCTTGTTGGAACCACAACTCATGCACATTCATGCCATCCAATTGGGGAACAAAATAGTCGGTTATCATGGCTCTATACCGGTCTCCATTAACGGTAACTGACTCTCCAGCATTATTTCGGAAGAAGTATGGCCCAATGACTCCACCAGCCCATAGAGCACACCAAACAGTCAGTTTTTGTGCATGTAATGGCGTTTCAAGGGTCTCATGTGGATTCCCTTCACTCCAAATGCGGCAATTTTGCTTGTTGACGTAGCCATTCAACCAAAAATTAGCCTCACCACTGAACAAAATTTTGCTATGAAAATCAGCATCGAGATCAATCTCATTTTCGGCCCATACACCAAAATCACGACGCATTGCATGGTCTCGCGGCTTTAATTCTTGCACAAGCTGGATCTTGTAAGGTCGCAAGCCAAGATCTTTGCGCAAAATCTTCCATAAAGTTGATGGACAAAGCTCTAATTGCTGTGCACGGTGGCGAATCGATTCATTCGGGTCCTCTTCAACACTTTGCTCTACAGCGGCAATTGTTTCTTCGGTGCGCACTGTTCGACGTCTCTGCGGATGCGTATTATCACATAGAGTAAACGTAGTGCGAAAACGATCCATGGTTAACCGAATTAATTGCTCTGATGGCCGATTATGTCGACCATAAAATGGACGGAGCTTGCGGTAAACTTCGCGAACTGAACCATTATTTTCGAAATAAATTTGCACGATTTGCAAGCGTTGTTCTTTTGTCAACCTATTTATGATGAAATGGCAAACCAAACTAAATATTAATCACTTGACAGCTGACAAAATGGCCGCCAGTTAAAAAAGTGATGCCAACTTAAAGTTCTATACGTCTATAAAAAACACCCTGTATATAAAGCATAAAAGAAAAATGAAATAGGACTGATATGATTTTTCGACTTCTCTTTTTGTCGCATGCGATTTATCTTGAAAAGGAACAGTTACCTAATGCTGGCTACAGACAACGCAATTTGTTTCTGCAACACGTTTCACATTCAGGTTTCATGTTTTGACACAAATACTGATACCAACAATGAAAACATAAACGCAATCTCAGTTCTGTTATTTTATATTATAACATTAACATCGCACTGAAAAGAGGATGCAAAAGTGAATCCAATTATTAACTTTTTCAATGCTTGCGTTTATATTAATATTTTTAAATTCAATTACTAATTTTTCAAATGCTGCTGCTTTTATAATTTTTATATTTATCACTTTTCACATCCCATTTTGTTCTTTCTTAATAACTTAGATGTTTACAGCTTGTTTGTTGTCAATGTACTAAACACATAAAATAATGAAACAGCGATACAAACAATGCAATCTGTTTCAATGCAACCAAAAAATATCAAAACATTTTGATGTTAATGAAACCTGGATTGCAACCCGAAGCGAAACAAGAAACACGAATTCAGACGACGCAATCTGTAATGAAATGAAACAGATTTCAGAAACACATTGCATTGTCTGTAGTCAGCTTTATATGAAAAAAAAAATATGTAAATAAATCATGGAAATAATCTTGGCAATTTGCATGGACAATAATTACTTTTGCGTTTAAATTCTAAACAAAATTTTAAAATTGTCGCAAAAAATCTTGTTGCAATAAAAACATTATGAAGTAAATTTAAAGTATTGAGCAAGTATTCAAATTTTAACTTCTTGAGAATTATTAAAACTCTGTGTCTTGAACAAATACGAGTTATTTTAGTAAATATGCAAAATTTCTAACACTAAGAACGACTTCATAAAATATGGGAAATTAATTTAAAATTTTAGTGATACAAAAATATTTTGGCAATATTTATATTATATTTCTAGTGATTTGGAAAAATACCGATCAATTGTACGGGATGCAGATTAACTGTATATCCAGTTAAGTATCCGTAAGTGCTATTTAAGCACTCTCGTAGAAAAAAATTATTAGAAGAGCAGAATGTTTCTATTTTCTTGAAAACAATGAAAACAATCAATACCAAACTTTTTTATAAAATATTACTTTATTTAGATAAAATTTGGAGTGTTTTTATTATGCTGTTTGCCGTGACACCGTGTATTTTTTCTCAAACAGTAGAGCACAGTAGAATACCAGGTTTAAAAATACTATTTAAAAATATTCTAAATATGGAATATACGCACAAAAAAGTTGTTACATCAAAAATATTGTTCCTTAAGGCTTCTGTTGACCTCTTACTGAATGAGTTTTAGCTTTTCTTTAAAATGCACTTGTAAAATAATCTCTACGGTCTTCACACTTAAACTAGGAATTTCTTAAATTGTGTGCTAATATATATCGTATATATTTGCTAGAATATACTTTTACTTCTTCGTATTTGGCAATTAAATCGCTCAATTTTTTTTATTAATAAAATGGTTGCGAATTCATTCTTTTCGCCGGCAACCTAACTATCAAACTCCATATAAAGTAACTGATACACAGTTAGGATACCGGCGAAAATTAGTGAAATCAAGGCGAATTCATAAGAGGTGGCAGAGCCGCACTGTATCGCGATTTCTTGGGAAAAGAAGTATTTATGGGAAATTTCGAGAAAACCTAACAACCTTGCAATCAACCAAAATTTTAAAGTTATCATAACTTTGAAATTAGCAATCAGTAAAAAGTATTATTTTACTTGAGAATATATTTGGTTGCATTGTAACATATTTCCAATTTTCAAAAAAATCAGACAAGCGCCGCGTCCATCTCCCATACAACAAGCGACAAGTTCCTTCACTCTCCTCATTTTTGCTCCCACTGAAACCTTCACATGAGAAATATTCGGCCGGCCACTACCATTTGTATTTGCTTCTAAATATAGTATAACACAATTTAGTTTTATTGCAAAACCAAAACTTTTTCCGGAAACATATATTACAAATGAATTCACCAAATAATTCGCTTCTAGTCAGCCGCTTAACCCAGTTTCAAGATTAACTCTCATGCAATGATATTTAAACCAATTGCTAGATCATTTTAAAAGAGTAATGGTTCGGTCAGATTAGTCAAATATTTTACCAAAAAGACGTAACCACTAAATTATGGGAAAAGGAATTTGTTTTTTTCAAATACTTATATAGAAACATAAAATCCTGCTTAATATAAAGATTAAAATATCACACTTATTATATCATAAATAGTCATTCATAATGTCACGTGTCAGAAAAGATTGAGTAAACATGTGTAAAAATAGTGGTATAAATAAAAATAAATTTTGTAAAATTTTACACACACATTTTATTAAGAAAAACTAAACTCATTCAGATGGGCTTGTTACCAGCCTTTAAGGTAAACCAACTCTATTTTTTTTATTTTTTTACAAAATAATTGCTTAAAACAATTTCTTAAAATATTCCAACATTTGCAAAACAAAACCAAAATCAAGCCATCAAAAATTGTATTAATCATTTCTAATAAAAAGTGATGCATACGTTTAGGCTTAATTTGTATAAGTTTTAAGGAAAATGATAAATTTTATGTTTCTTTTTATTATTAACTACTTTTCATAACACTTTGGCCAAAAAACAAAAGCATTTTAGTTTAAGCTTGTCAAAAATTAATTTAAGCTTTTATTTATAGTCAAAGAGGCAAAATACAAAAAGCAAATTATTTAGTTTTTCTTACGAAAAAAAACGTAAGGCGCAGAAATAAAACGAAATAGTAAAAGGTTTAAATAAAAGTGAAGGTAAGAAAACAAAAACAAATTAGGTCCTCTTAAAGCTTTACAGGAAACCAAAAATCGAGGAACCTTTTATTTAAATAGAAAATAAATCAATATCTATGAAATTTAAACTACATAAAAAATTAAAATTGAATTTAAAAAAAGAGAAAAACAACGAAAATTTTAATCAAACAGGTTCCTTAGAAGTATTTTTAAAAATCACTTAAAGAATTAATGTTTTCAGCGTTTTTAAAGGCCTGTTTTTTGAGTAAAAAAAAATTCACAAAAAATGTTAAATTTTACAAGATCTACAGTAGCGGTCTACAATTGCTTAAATGATTAATAAAAAAAAAAATTATACTGCACATAGATAACAAGAAAAAGAAGGCGTTAAAAACTGTTTCGTCAAAAAAATAAAATCAAATCGGAACAGTTTTCTCTAAAGATCTACAACAAAAATTATTTAAAAGAACAAAAAAACTTTTTCAAAAACAAAAAGTGGGATGTTTCAAAAATTCTTGCCTCCATATCCTTGCGGGCAACTTGATATTCAACATCATATTTTTGATCTTCCAATGTGAGTATTTTATCGTAATAGGTTTTACAAACTTTACGTAGGGTATCTGTATACAGACAGACAATGGAAATTGTTTGATTTGTTAAAAAAAAAAAAAATAATAATAATAATTAAAAAAAAAATTCGAATTATTTCTAAGTATGTTTATGTGTGTGTGGGTGAATATGAGTATGTTTTTGTTTGCTTTTTACTCAAATAATTCGATACAGGACATTTTTGTAAAATAATTGCCCTGGTTTTTATTGTTTGTAAGGACCTTTATATGTTTTATTATATTTATTCCTTCAACTTTTATTTAGATTTAATTAATTATAGTGCAAAATTCTCATATTGTTTGTAAGTTTTTTTTTGCCGTTGGTAAGTGAATTAGTTCTGCCCTTTGTGCTTCCCTACACATAGTTACAAGTTATAGTCAAGCATTAAAATTAAAGTTGATATATTTTTCGCAAAGTAACAAAATTCTGCTTGTTTTTTTTTTTAAATAGAAAAGAATGAGAAAAAATAAATAATAATTTTGATTGAAATAGCAACAATATCTGTATTGCATTTATTTTAAACAATTTTTTAAAAAATGGTTCATTGGCATTAACTTTTGTGTCTGAATTAAAAATAAAATAAAATATTTTTATTTTTTCGTTTCAGTATTGTAATTTTTTTTATTCAAAATACTGTAGTTTAATTTCGGATTATATAAACAAATCTTTTTAGATTTAAATTTATTTATTATTAAAAGTTTAAAGGAATTTCAAATTTCAAATTTTTTTTAATATTTTGGTCCTTAAGTGATATTAAGGAACATTTTTTAGAAATATTTTAAATCAATGAAGAATTGCTTTTAATCTGAATATTTAAATGATTTCAGTATCGTAATATTTGAAAAAAAAATTTTTTTTCTTGAGAATAACTTATTCCGTGTTCATATTATGAGATTTCTTAAAAACTTGAAGAAATTATAATTTTTTCTCTTTTTATGCATTAATATCAAATGTTCGTTTAGATAGTTTATTAATGTAAGACATTTTAATTGAATAATAGTTTTCAAATTATCCAGTGGTTTAATATTTTCTTTATCATATTTTTGGATATAATATTATTATTTTCGATATAATATTATTTATATTTTCTCTCTTTCCTATTTTTTGTTTACATAGAAAATGCTGTTTTTGTTGTTGTTGGTAGTTTCCACAGAAGATAAGTTAATTTTATAAAAAACAAAGTTTTAGTGTAAAATTGTAAGTGCAAATTGTTGTTGTAGTAGAGAAGTTGTAAAAGAAGAGAAAACAGAGAAATAGAGCGAGTTTTTGTTTGCTTAAAAAGTGAGAGTAATTTTGTAATAAAAGTAAATAAAATTTTATATTAAGTGACGCTGATTGAAAGAATATGTGTACCTCAACATCCTTGCGCTTAACAACGTATTCAAGATCGTACTTTTGATCCTCCAATTTGCAAATTCTATCGTAGTGTTGCTTGATAATAGATTTAAGTTGTTCTGTGGTAGTAAATTATCGACACGGGGAAAAATGAAATTTATTTAAATATGTTTAACAAAAGACTACTATTAATAATTATTGAATTTACTCTAAACCCCATATCATTTTAGTTTTTATATTAAAATCGGTGCAGTCGCAAATGAATTAGAAATATTTTTCTTTAAAATAAAGTGTCGATGAAATGTGTATGGGTGTGTAGGTTTTAGATGATATATTTTATATATTCAATGTTTGAGGTAGAGGGGAGAAATATATAAGTAAATGGATCTGAGTAAACATACCTTCGCTGGCATCACTAAGATTTCTGGGACTACCGCAACGTTCTTCAATGATACGTCTACGTTCAGCGGCCTTACGTTCTTGTTCTTTCTTCAATTCTTCAGCGGCTTTTTTGCGCAGCAACAACCTAAGTTTCTTCTTTCTTTCTGGAGTCATGAAACCCTTCTTAGCTTTTTTAGCCTTGGAGGCTTCTTCCATACGCTTGCGTACTTCAGCACGCTTGCGCTCAATTTCGGCTTGTTTAGCCTTCTTTGCCTTTAGAAAAAATAGTTTCCCATTTTAATAAAAATTATTATTATTTGTTGATTTTCTTATCAAAATTCAAGTTGCGTTAACACAAGGATACATTGTGACGAAAAAAGATGGTAGGCAGACACAGATTGTAGGATGCTTCGAACACACATCACAACACACATGAACATGATTTACAATCTGTACCTCTTCAGCTGGCGTTAGGGGTTTAGCAGGAGCTTTGCCATTGGCCGCTGGTGCTGCAGCGGGAGCTTTGCCAGCGGCCGCTGGGGCTGCAGCCGGAGCTTTGCCATTAGCCGCTTGTGCTGCAGCAGGAGCTGCCGCAGCTGGTGCAGCGGCTGGTGCTGGTGCAGCGGCTGGTGCTGGTGCCGGTGCAGCAGCCTTTTTCTAAAAATTGAAAAACAAATTCAATTTATTAATACTTAATTTAAATTATGTTTAAAGAAGCTATAAACTTTTTGGTAGATTCAAGCTTTAAAGCTCATGCATTTTAGACGATTTTGCTTGCAGCCAAAATTATTTTCTTATTAAAGCAGTCTAAGAAGAAGAAAAGGGAAAAAGTAGGTTTAGTTATTGATTTTTCAAAAGTTTTTACTAAAAATATTTTGTTAAAAAAAATATTTATTTTTTAATTAAATTGATATTTACCTTCACAATGTTTCCTTGCAGTCGGACGGAACTTTAAACATAAACTGATGATATTAATTTTTACTAGAAGTAAAAAGTTAAATAAAAAACTGTTAAAAATTTGTTTTTTTTTAATAATTTTTTTTTTTTTTGCTGAAAAGGGAAAGATACTTACCTCACCTCTTCATCAGCCATTTTTGATATGTGTTGTAGGTTTAAGTCTCTGTAATTAAGAGCATTAAGTAATGAGAAATAAAATTAAGTTGAGTTAATATAAAATTTAATTTAATATAAAATTTAAATTTTATACTGCAGCCGAGTAAAAAAATATAAAATAGTTTGCCAACCAACCAACTGCTCTGTACCACTCTGTCTTTGAACTATGAAGGGAAATCGAATAGCCTGTCTTTACTACCTTTCGTTATAATATTTTATTTTAAGTCCCTCTTTAAAAAACTAATTTATTATTGCGAAAAAATGATATTACTTTATAAGTAAAAAGTAAAATTTTAATTTAAATTCTCATAAAATACTTTTTATATAAAAGGACAAATGTAAGTTTTTGTGAAGTAACACTTTTATGAATCAAACATAATCATAGTTGATTTTAAATTTATCTCAAAATAGAAAAAAATTAATTAAAGTATATAATTCGAAGTTATTTTTTCATTTGTGGAAGAATTCTTTAAGATATATTTCAGTTTGTCTTGTTTTCAAAAAGAGGCGATATGGTTGGAAAATCTAAAATATTATCGAAACTTTAATTTTAATATTTAACTTTTTTAAAATTTTTATTTCACTTTTTTTTTTTGGTTTATTTTTCAAAGCTAATTTTGGGTCGTCTATATTAAACATATCGAGTCTTTTTTAAGCCCGATAGAACTTTAAATTATAAAAAATAACACTAAAAATTAAATTTTGATGAAAAATTTCTTCTTGTTATTTTCAGTAAACTCTGGCAAATCATTAGGAATAGACTCACGCTTGAACAACGCTATTAAATCATCCAAGTTTACTTTAAAAATCAGTCATCAATTCGAGCAATTTATAGACGCCAAATTGTGTTCAGCGATGAGGTTAATTTTTGGCTTAAGGGGTTTGCTGAAGCCAAATGCGCATATGGAGTGAGACCAATCCACAACATACCCTACAGACTCCATTGCCTCCAGGAAAATGCACCGTTTCGTGTGGTTTACACGCTGGTGGCATAATCATTTTTTCAAAAACGAGGCCATGGTTACTGATTTTTTTGTTTGAAAATATGGATAACTATGGATGCCTTACGGCGACCTCAATCATGGAGTTATTAAAACCAAAGTTTGGCAATAAGTTGATTTCGGGAAGTGAACCTATCAATTGGCTGCCAAGATCGTGCGTTTTGACACCTCAATTTTAGGTGTTACTTTTTAAAATTTAAAGTTCTATCGGGCTTAAAAAAAACACCCTTATATACTCTTTTACCCTCATTAAAAAAAACTATAATATTTGTGTAAAAATTGGGTGTTGTATAATTTCAATGATTAAATATTTTCGACTATTTTTTGTGTGTTTTTTTTCCTTTGATAATGCCTCCAAATACAAAATTAATTTTAAAATTTGTTTAAAGGTAGGAAAAGTTCGGATGCTATAGTTAATGAAAAATTGCGTACATCCGGCATGATCAAGGTGAAAAAATGCGAAAGTAATGTTTCAAAAAAAAAAAAAAAAAGAAAAATATGTGCTGACACTAGCAGAATAAATAATGCAGGAGTTTCTGGATTGCTTTAGGTTGTGTACATCTATTTAACCAACCAATTTTGTAAATAAGAAAACGAGGAATATACATTATCAATTGTGCCTGCAGAACTCAGTTATCTCTAAACCGATTTTTAAAATTTGTTGTAATTTTATAGATTATGCTAACAATTTGGTCCAATTTTAAAAACAGTTCATAATCTTAAAAATAAAAGGATGTCCCCATACAACATACATAATTTTTACGTGTAGCTGCCAATAACAAAAAGTTATACAAAAATAATTCTAAAAATTAAAGGGTGTCCCCATAATTGATGTAAATTTACTTATATAGGCCTATCTTTTGAACCGTTATCGACAAACGCTTGCAAATTGGACAGAATGTCGTTAGCAATCAGTAATGAGACATAATATTAAAAATTATAAATTAAAGGGTGCCGCAATAGTTAATTTAATTTGATGTTTATGGCCATACTTTTGAATAGTTTTAGACAGACTATTGAATTTTACAAAGAACCTTTGTTGCTAACACCGCTATAACAACAAGTATACAATTTGGATTTGGAATTAAACGGGGTTCCTAATAGTTGATGTAATTTGGTGTATGTGGCCGAACTTTTGAACCGTTATAGACAAGCAGCTGAAAATTACAAGGGACCTGTATTGCTAAGTCCGCTATAAACAAGAATCTTATAATTTGAATTTAGAAATTAAAAGGTGTTCCCCAAATTAATGTAATATGGCCGTATTTTTTGAACCGTTATATACAAACACCTGAAAGTTAGACAGAATGTCCACCACTTTGTTTGGTATAATAAAAAGTATAAAAATTTTAAATTATATATTATAAATTAAAGGGTTGGCGATAGTTGATAAAATCTGATGTATATGGCCAAACTGTTCAACCGTTATATACAAACGGTTGAAAATTACAAAGAACCTGATTCATAAATCTACTGCAAAAGCAAGTTTATAATTTGAATTTGGAAATTAAAGCGTGCCCCTATAGTTGCTGTAGTTTTATGTATATTGCCAAACAATTGAACAGGTAAACAAGTATAAAGGGTGTCCCAATAGTTATTGTAATCGTATGTATGTGGCCACACTCTTGAACCGTTATAGGTAGACAGATGAAATCTGTTTTGAAATCGGTTTTTTTCGCAAGAATTATTGATTCTGAGCTTGAACTTGCATAAATTAAAGATACGCCGTAGTAAAAAACAACATATTAAGAGGCCAAAAATACGAATTATGTATCAAAATTAAGGGCTGCATTGATATGGACGGCAAAGAAAATGTTAACAGTCGACTTAAGAAGTTACTAGAATAAAACACGTAGCCTTCGTCTAAACATTAAAATAAAGTCACAATTTTCGAAATTTACACAGAAGATTTTACACATCTTTAGAATGATTTAATGTGGATCGAGGAAATATTGCTTTGAAATATGTATTTCAAAATGTAAATATTTCTTTTTTAATTCTTATCCACAACTGATTCCTCTTAGCAACCAATAGTCATCACAACTTAATATACGTATCCGGATTTTAGAGGAATAGTTTAGTAATAAATATTTTGTATTTTCAACTATTTTTGTACAAAATGTAAACAAAAATTATTTATATCTGATCTTACGCAAAATACATATATGTACATAATGTATAAAACATAAACATGTATGCATGTGTATTTTACGTACGCTAACAAATACTAAAGATGATTGTACATGAGTCAAAGTAACAAAATCTTTTCTATGGAGATCGTATCAAAAATCAACTAAATATAAATTCCAAAAAATTATGTGATTTTTCTCAAATAATTTTCATAATGGTGTTTAACATTTTTTTCCAAATTGGCACGAATATTTAACCGTATAAGGGTGATCGTATATAAAAAGAGCAAGAGAGAGAGATAGAGAGAGCAATTAACATGAATGCGCAGGTTCAAATAACAGATGCGTATGATTAACACCTACACACATGTACATTTGTTTATATATACATTTATGTATATATATATATATATCTGTTTGCTTGTATGGGTGTATTTTATATATCAAATGCGTGGGTATAAATATCGTATTATATCGGAAATATATTTTCTATAAAAAACACCTACATTTGTATGTATGTGTATGGAAATATACACATAAAATATAAAATGTACAATTGGGTGATGTATGAGTATAAGATATAAAAGTATAAGATGTTAAATTATAATATATGTATATAAAATTGTAAATGTAAAATAAATACATCAGTGTAATGAAAAATAAGTAAGAGATTTATTAATACAATGTGAAGTGTATACAAAAGCATATGTTTCTAGAAATACTTCTTTTGAATGCTGGTACTCGTAAACAAGTAACGGTATAAATACTAATTTTAATGGCATCAACACTTTTGCTAAACGTCCATTTTGGAATTTGTGTTTTGATAAATTATTTAGGTCATTATATTGAGCGTATATTCCAGTCCATAAAAAAGGATAGTCTCTTTACAAGCAGACATCTTTTAAAAATCTAAAAATATTCTTTTTAAACGAAAACTATTTTTAATTTGCTATTTAGTAACTTTTTTAATTAGACAAATTTGTAAAAATGTTTAATGTAAAACTGACACAAATTATAAATAAATTTATTTTGACTTTTAAAAATTTAAAAATTTTTTGTAAATTAATTTTCAAAAATTTTCAAGTTATATTTTTTAACAAAAAATTTTAGCATTTAAATAGCAATCTTATTTTTAAAGAAATTTCAATAGTTTTTTATTTAAAAAAAAAAATGTTTTTATATTAAAGCAGATTTTCTTCCCTTCACCAAATAATCAGTTATAAAAACAATTTTTTTTTTTGTATTTAGTTTTCATAAAATAAAATTAAAACCAAAACTGTTAAGTAGAAATTTTAAAGGTTTTTTTTCTACAAAATTATATTAATCTGTTTGTGTATTCGTAGAATTATTTTAAAAATTATTTTATAATCCTTTTTGGCTGCAGATGTAGTTGCGGTTGGTTGGATTTTGCATTGAAATTTATTTCAGCTGGCACCCGATATTTTTTTGCTTTTTATTTTTAATTTATTTCAAATGCTCGTAAAATACACACACAGTATTAGAAAATATTTTCAAAATATCTATATTCAAGTGTGTATACTATAATAAAATAAAGCAATAAAAAAATTATATTTTCGTGTTAAAAATAAAGACACTTGAAATTATGCAATCACTTTGAAAAGTTTTAAAGAAAATATCACAAAATTGATAAAATTTGTATTAAAAAAAATATTTTAAGTTTTGGCACTTGTTGAAAATATTTTTAACAATAAAAAATTAAAGTTTTTATTAAAACGATTTGTTTTATTTGCAAAAAATAATTTTTTTTTTATTAAATTTTATTTTAAGATTTATTTTTTATGAGTTTATGTTTCAATCGCGCTTTTTTTAAAGTTATAAATTTCTTTTCATTTATTATGGCTCCTTTTTTTATAGTTTTATCATTGATTGGAGCAATATCACTCACTCACCTTTAAAGGAAATTAAAAAAAGGTGTGCGATCTAACACACAACTCGCTAGACACTAATTCGAACGAAAAGACTGAACGGTCCGACGACTAACGGCAGACTATATTTCTAACAGAAACTCACTACAGATCATTTTTCCTGTTTTTTAAAATTCTTTCTCTTGTATTCCCTTCCACCACCCACCTGCTGTGTTAACAAAAGAAGAGAGTACATTAAATCAGTGCGCTTGCTCTTCTTCAGTAAAAAAGGGTGACCATGTCAATATATTTTTTGCTACATTCCTTTTTAATTTTATACCCACTGTGCCTTTCTTTTTACGAAATACATTTTGTTATTCCTCATAGAAATTGTTTTCCTTTTAAAAAATTTTCATTTTTTGTTTTAAAACTTATTTTTCACACTCTCGTTCTTAACATAAAATGTAAAAAAATTTAGAAAATAATGAAAAAATACAGAAATAAAGACAATTTTATTGTATGTATCTGGGCACATATTCTAAAAATAGTTTTTTTTTAATCAAAAATAGATACAAAAGCACAACATATGTGTGTGGAAATTTTGCTTTTCTTCTCGGAGAATCATATTTGTTTAAGAAAATTTTTATTTTTTTTTAATATTTTTTTTTAAATATATTTTTATATATTATAAAAATTATGTAGGTAGAAGTTTAAATAGAAATATTTAATGAAACTTAACATTAAGTTGTATGCATGTTTGTATGTAAGTGTTGAATCTATGTTGTTCAATTTTGAATTGTGTGTTCTATATATGATCCAAGAGATATTCATTTTTATATTAAAAACGCAATATGTTCTACATCAAAGCTTTTTTTGTTTCTGTTGTAATATGCTTAAATTTGTATTAAATATCAAAATACAAAAGCAATAAAAAATGCAAAGAAGAAGATGACGAATAATTTTATTAAATTTTTATTTATATTAAACGTTTTAAAGTAATTACTGGCTGTCAAAAAATAGTTCTTTCAATTTATTGGTCATTATTATTTCTGACTTTCTTACCAAAAGGCAATTAGCTGACTTGCTACAACTTCGAGTTAGTTAAAACTATTCCAGCCAGCTTGTTTTAAAGCAATTGAAACAAAGCCTTCTTAACTAATTCCCCATATATTAAGCGATCTGGAACTTTAAGAACTTTCTTGAAGATTACTACTCTTCTACAAGAGATGTTATAATTTAATCTTCTTTACATAAATCGAGACCTCCTTCAAAAAGAAATTTAAAAAAACTGATAAAATCTACGTCTTTCCTCGTAAAGTAAAATTAAATTTTTTTATTTTTCATCTAATTTAATTTAAAATACAATAAATATCAAATAACATCAACATTACACTGCTTTTAAAAATAAAAGAAAATAAAATTTATAAATAAAAAGCACAGAAGCTCTGGCTCCTTAGTTGGTTGAAAAAAATAATCCTTCGCACGTTTTAAGAACCATATCACAAAATAAAATGGCGTATAATAACTATGTAGACCGAATGCGATTAAAAATTAAATCTGACTTTAGCAACTCTTATTGGCAACATTGTGACTTCTTTAAGTATCTTATATTTGATACATCGAACATTTCCCTTGTTCTATTAAGCTGTTTCAGTATCGAGTGTCTATAATTATATTCATCAGCAATGCAACTTTTTAAAAAAACATAAAAGGATTGCCAAGTTGCATTCCCGAAAATTCTGCTAATATTTGTTTACTTACAACAATCTTAAAGAAGTCTATTGAGTTATGCTATTTTTACACTAATCGAAAAAATTTACTATAACGTTCATAGTAATCGAAATCTGTCCAATCTTCAAGCGTTAGTCTGTAACGGTTCAAAAGATAGGCCCATAAAGATGAATTTACGTTTATTTTTTATTATTTTTTTCCGCTGGCAGCTATAATAATATGCATTTTTTTAATACACATAAAGGGGACACCCTTTAATATTTAAATTATGAACTGTTTTACGAACAGGACCAATCTGTAAGCATCACCTTTCAGACTCATAAAAAATTTTAAGAATAGGTTAAAAAATGATTGAGTTCTGCGGGCACAAACATAGAAAAAAGCAACATTCAAACGAATTAATAACCTTCTTTTTTAGGTTAGTTAAAAACAAGCTTAAAATGTCAAACTGTAGGGGAATAGACCAACAAAGGGGTATTTTGCCAATCTAACCGTACATAAGGCTAAAATTTAAATTTAAAAAATTTTAAAATTTGATTATTTTGAAATAGCTACAGAAATAACTTTAATTAATTTTATCTACGGAATTAAAGTTATTATTAAAGTAATCACAAAATCCAAAACTTTACGTTATTCTTTATGAGTGGCATCCTTTGACACCTACTTTCGTTAATATTCTTGGCTGGTGGTATTAATTAGGCATTTGGAACTATCGAAAAAAAAATTAAAAAGAATCATGGGGTGGAACTGGAGGGATACCTCCGCCTACCCATAACAACAAAAAATTTAATTTCAATGCTATTATGAAGTGTGTATTCCAGTTCTTCACAAGCTAACATTATTTGTAAATTAACATTTTTCTCACCGCCCATAAAAAGGGCAGGGGACATATGGAATTCTCAAGTCTCCTTGATCCAAGTTTAGGTTTATGAACATTCGTTTATTAAAAATATTTGTGAGAAGTTTCTTAAAGATCAAAAAAATAGCATCATATTTTTAAAAAAATTAACTAATTTTATTAAATATTTCCGTGGTTTAATTCAATTTATTAAATTATTTTAATTGCAAAAATAATCGGTTATTGCTTATTTTTTAGATTAATCATACTATCACTGCTCCTTATTGCTTGAAATAACTAAAAAGCAGATTTTCGTGCTCATTTGAAGTTTTTAAATCAATTTCAGGTGAATACAAGATAAATTTTGGCCTGTTTTTCTTTTTTAAGCAATAAAAGCGGCAAGCAAATCAATAGCTGCCTTCAATTATATCGCAACATAATAAAATGAAAAATCCTTTTGCTTCCTGGGCGGAGAAGTTAATAAACCGCTTAAACAAGCCAGTTGTGTTGGTTTTTATGATTTTAAATTAAACAACTTTTTAGCCTTAACTTGTATAGAATATATTTTAAGCTCTTAAAACACTTATTAAATATTTTTTCTTTTACTGTTAAAATTAATCTTCTGCCGTGTAAAGAATGTAAACATGCAATTGTGTCTACCGTGTGCATTAATGTGATGAGATAGTTTTTAGGTTCTTGTTTTGAAGTATTTCATAAAAAGCGTTATTTGATGGTTTTAATTATAAAACCTTTTCTCTTATTTATTAAGCATAAGGTCTAAAAAGTAACAAAAACTAACCGCTCGTTGACCATCAATCATTAGATATAACATTAAAAAATACTGTGTACAATAAAATAATTTTGATGAAAAATCGGTTTAAATTCAATTTCAATTTCCTTGAAAATTTTACACAGAAATTGAAATTGACTTGCATTGAAATCTTCACTGTAAAGGTTTCTATGAATTTTTTTTTTTTGGCTTTGAAATGAAGGACTATACCAGTAAGAAAGAAACGAAAAAAAGTAGTTTCTATATTTTTGGAAATTTCACAACAAAAGTGGAAAAGGGGTGTATCTAAGTTTGTCACCTCATGTGTAATTTCTTCAATATCTGTTTCTGATCCCATAAAGAGTATGTATTCTGATTTCTTATGCAGTGAAGTAACTCCAATCAACGCCGACAGCCTGTGCAACCTAACCTAACCTCACTACAATAAAATAAAAATATATTTATATATAAGAGTCGATAGAGAATAAAAAGAAAATAAAAAAAAGTAACAAGTGAAATAATTGGCGCTCGCCCATATTTTCTGAGTTATAAGCTTCTGAACTTTTCATAGAAAGTGTAATTGTGCTCTATATATTTTTAAGATATCAATATGGTTATCATTTGAAAGCTTTTTAAGAGATCTTTAAGGAAATGCTCAAATTTAAAAAAAAATGCTTAACCTAGTAAGAGCCGATGATATTTTTATTTAATACAGTCGACTCTTGATAATTTGAAACTCAAAGGACCAGAGAAAAAGTTCAAAAAATGTAGTTTTTTTATTAACGAGACTTTAAAATATCAAAAGAAAGATTAAAAAAATTCATATTAACAAGAGATTGTTTGCATGCTAAAAGCGTGGCAAAGAAAATAAAAACGGTTTAAGTTTCTTTTAAAAACAGAAACAAAATCACATGTATAAAAATCGAACTTAAAATTAAAAAATGTTGGCGGGCAAGATCTCATTTTGTAGCACATCACAAAAAACAAAAATAAATGATTGTTCAATTTTTGCAAAATTAAAACAATTCAAATTATGGTGCGTAGAGTATAGAGAGTCGCCGATCAAAATTCCATTGAAATAATTTCAAAGTATTAAGGGGACCAAAATACATAGATTTTTTTTCAAGTGCGTAGAGTATAGAGAGTCGCCGATCAAAATTCCATTGAAATAATTTCAAAGTATTAAGGAGACCAAAATACATAGATTTTTTTCAATATATAAAGTTTTCTTTTCAAGGGACCTGGAAAACAGTTTAAATTATCGTAAGATTTAAATTAACGAGTTTTAAATTATCAAAAGTCGACTGTATTATGTGTGTGTAGTACTCCAATATTTATTTTTTTGATACGAGTTACTTCTCTAAACTATATTTACATATATGCTGAAGATCTTATTTGTTCGCTACATTGAGCACAATGGAGTTGCACCGATCAACCTTTTTTAACAAATACCATTTGTTAGTTTGTTGACTACAAACCGGCTGCCCTGGGTTCAAACCTTGCGGCAGTCAAAAAATAAAAATGTTTTTTTTTTTCTGTTTAATGGTTTATATACTCGTACATATTCAGATTAAAAGTAAAAACATGCAGCCTCCTTTGTCAGTACTTCTTCATAGCATATTCGCCGGCGAAGTAAAATAATTAATAAAATGGCTATGTCAATCTCCTTTCACCACCTATCCTCTCTCTTATCTATCCCTTTCCTAAAGAATGTAGCACGGTTACAAAGTAAGTAGGTATTTAATGCCTGAAGTGCTACTCCTCTTAAAAAAAACATGTCAAAATTATATTTTAACAATAATAAAAATGTAATAGTTACATAATAGTAGTTATATTTTAAATATTTTAACGTATACTTTTATACTTTTCTGTGTATGTATTTGAAACTGTTAAAATTTTTTTGTATTCTTTTGTTGGACGAGAAATTAAAATCTGAATTTTCGCATAATTCTTATAAATTTCAATTCTTATTTGATTATTAAATGTATATTTATTTCATACATTACAAAATCTTTAAAAAGCAAATTCAGAAAACAATTTAAAACATTTACTATAAAACCATTAAGGAAATTAAATTTTTTATGTGCATGAAAGAAACATTATTAAAAGTGGAAATATCTGCAAAATAATTAAATATTGCAAAACGAAATGATAAAATAGTTTTATGCAAAATTGATTTCCTTATAACAAACATTTTAACTTAAACAATATGAAAAATTAAAGGTGCTAAAATTTCCCCAAATAAATGTTTGCAAAATCATTGATAATGAAATTTACGCTTTAAGGTCTAATACACATCTTTTGAAAAGGCACACAAAAAAAAGAAGAAAAAACTATTTAAATTTGAAACGAAAATGTTTGCCAAAATATAATATTGTTGAATTTAAATTCACAACGTTTCATTTTTTTTTGTGCTTAGAAATATGAGCATTTATTTTGAAATGTTTTATTTTTCAACTTGGAAACAATAATTAAAACAAATAAAATTCTTTATATTACATTGAGGCATTTTTGTATGTTTTCATACTGCTTGTAAATTATTAAAAAGAAATTTAAAATTTTATCGAAATTTGTTTTCGCAAATAAAATGATAGAAAATATACATACATACATATATACAATTCTTTTAATTAAAATATTCCCTCCGAAAAAAAATAAAATAAAATTTAAATGTCAAAACTATTCTTTTAAGTCAAAACTATTCTTTTAAGTTAATAAACATTTAATTTATCCAACATTTCTGTTTATCCTTTGTGACTGTTACTTTGTTGTAAAAGTTTTAGTTTAATGTGAAAATACTTTTTGATTTAATTAATGTGCTGTTTCTGTATTGCAGGCGATCAACTTGTCTGAAAAGTTCATATGAAAAGTACTCAATTTTTTGAGTGATTCCTATAAAAATTTTCTAAACGCGTCACTCGCTTGCAACACAGAAACTGTACATAAGTATTAAAAATATTCGGTAAAGTTGAACCTTCAAGTAGTATTTTTTTCTTTATTTTTTTCTTTATTTTTTTTTTAAACTTTTGACTTAAACCAAGTAAGGATGCTATTTTCGGCTATGCCAAATCTTATATACCCTTCACCATCTACGAAATCGAGTTTAGTAAAGTAACTCCAATCAAAAAAAAAAATGTTGGGGTGACAAAGAATTAAAAAATAAGAAGAAAAAAACAAATAAGTTTTACGTATATATAATTTTACATAAAAATGTCAACAGATTTTAACGAGTTAAGCAGTTTTAAAAAATGTTGGTATTTCCTTAAAGATCTCATTAAAAGATTAAAAATGATACTCATATTGATGTTTTAAAAAATTTCCCGAAGGCTTGGTCTATTGCGAAAAGCAAATGAATGGCATATGCTACTGTCATCTGAAAAGAATAGATAGGGTTGGAAGTCTGACGTAGAAGGTCATTGAGAAAAATAAGAAATAGGGTAGGGGAAAGAACGGAACCTTGCGGTACCCCTGAATTTACCTTAAACTCGTTTGATGCGATCCCATCTATATTAAATTGAGTTTTTGTGTGTGTTTTAGTTTTACTATTAACAAATGGCGTGTGAGCCTATGTGTATGAACACGTATAGGGAAAAGCTTAACTAGCAAGTCTTAAGCAGCCGCCGTGGTTACGTTAAGTTCAAACTCCAACAGGGCCTTGAAAGATAAATAATTTTTGATGAGCAGCTGGGCTGTGAGAGTGTAGATTTTAAAAGAAACAGTAACAAAAACAAATAAATAAAAACAATTGTTGTGTAGCCGAGGAATTAAACGTAACAATATAATGTACGGATTTTTTTTTATATTCATTCAAGAAGGAGTAGCGATCCAAATTCAGGATTTGTTTTGTTAATAATTACAATTTTTACTTTTTTTTTGCTTTCAGTGTATTTGCATAAATACTGTGACGTAAATATGAAAAATAAAAATTAAGAAAAAATTAAAATAAATTTTAGACTTTGTTAAGAAAAAATTTTAATTAATTGTATCGCCAAATAGACTAGAATGTGGAGGTAATTTAATGCACAATAAAACTTAATGCGTGTGGGAGTTTTTTACTTCAGATTTGTGTTCACATGTATGTATGTCAAATAAAAAATTAGTACACAAGATTTTATTTAAAACAGTATTTTTCGGAAAAAATATTCTTTGATATATGTATGTATGTATTTACGTACATAAATACAAATGTATGTCTATTTGTATTTATAGAGGTATGTATGAAAGTATGCTTTTTTGAAGACTGTATGTGCATGTATCCATGTATGTATGTATACATGTATGTCTGTAACTAGGTATATACGTAGTTAGGTAAGGACGTATGTATTTATGTATGAAAGTATATATGTATTTATGTATGTACATTGTATATTGTTTTAGTAAAATTTTAAAGCAGAGTAAATGCACTTTTGGGGAAGCAAATAGAAACGCTTTCAGTGCGTCATTTGACCCAATTTCAAAGAAAAGTAAAAAAGATTAAAACAAAAAATATGAATTGCAGACGAATCTTAAATGGAATGCGAAATTCACCGATATATAATGTGTATGTTTGTATGTATCATCCTATATACTATATTAAACTTGTTTATGTATTTGTATTGTGTATTTGTATCTAGTACGTCATAAATAAAATAATGACGTCATTGACCATGTACCAAATTTCATGTATCTTGTTTATTTTTTGGTTTAAAAAAAATTTCGTTTTTTGAAATTTAAACATTTTGACTGTTTGTATGTTCGTTTGGTTTTTGCTTTGCATTTGGTGTTTATTGTCTGTAAGATAATTCATTTTTATATACAATTCTTGAATTTAAACAAAAAAATCAAATAAATTGTTTTAAAATGGTTTTACCTACAGATTTATGAGTTTTGGCAAAATCTGATGTTTAATCGCACAATTTTTATGACATGAATAATATTTTGTAAGTGTTTTCAACAATTTTACAATTTAAGTCTGAAATGTAATTAATTAGCGAATAGAAAATTGAATTCAATTATTTCAACAGTTTTGTGAAAAATGATAACCGACAAATGTCCTTTAAACAGGGGAAAAATAAGTAAAACATTTACTGAAAAGAAATTCTTTTTAAACTTTTAAGCGAATAAACTATATAAGCTTTTGCTAAGCATTTATATACGACCCGCATATCTTCTGATTAAGAAATGAGTGCAATTTTGTGAGAATTACAAACGATTTGATTTTGGTCATGTAATTTGTAACTCCCAAATAGGGAGTGTTACCAACTATTTTTCAGTTTAGGAAATAATAAAAAAGAAAAGCATCAAAATGAAATCTGTATGAAACTTTTAAGCAAGACTAAAGGGTTCACTCGAATAGGAATACTACTACAACATTAAGCGATAAAAAATTCTGTGGTATTTGACTTGAGTTCGGTATTCGTGATATTAAGACAAGACAACTCAAAGAATCGCAGCAAAGAATCGAAATTTACAGGCCCCGATAAAAACAGAGCAAAATTAGGACTCCCGCTTTGGCTAAGAAAAGCATCCAATCTCTATGCTTCTGTCTTGCTTTACAGGATCTGATCTTTGGCACTTTTAATCATTAATTCGTGACACCTTCTCCAGACTGTCTACAGTGGTGCTGGTCAATCTGCATCTGTTCATTGGGAGATGCAACTGGTTGTAGTTGTTGTGGTTACCATACAACTCCGGACGTCTAACACTCTTAACACCACACTCTTTTCTCTACCTTTTTGTTATTGATTTCTGCTTTTCTACTTACCGTTTCCCCTTTTTTATTTCTATCTTTCCATTTAAAAGGAAAGAAACCAAACCCCATCCCGACAGTTTTTATTTTCTTTTAACCTGCCTGATTGTCTTACTTTACCCTAATCTTCCACCACAGGTCTAAAATCAAAGAAAACATTCACCATCTATGTGAATCTAGTTTAGTGAAGTAATTCGAATCAAAAAAGATATCAAAAAAGGATGACAGACAATTTAAAAATAAAAAAAATTTAGTACTGCATATATAATTTTACATAAAAACGAAATCAGTCCTTAATGGGTTAAGCATATTTAAAAAAATTTTAGTATCTCCTTGAAGAGCTCTTCAAAAGCTTTAAAATGATACCCATATTTATATTTAAAAATATTTGAAAATTTCAGAGCCCCATAACTCGGAAAATATGGGCGAGCGCCAATTTTTTTACTTGACGTTTTTTTCTTATTTTTTAATTCTCTATCGCCTCCTACATTCATTTTTTGATTGGAGTTACTTAATTGTTCCAAATGACATGAAAAAATTACAGATAGGCGTGGTGTTTTGCCTGCTGCTTCTAAGGACATGGACCGATCATGTTGATTTCCAACAGCACCTCTTTCGACACTATATCTGATCGATTGACATATTAATTTTTTTAAAGACACGGGAATATTTTGTTAAATTTATTTAATTTTTATAAAAAACTTCGTGCTACTTTTAAATTATCCCGATATAATTAATTACCGATATTGATTATTGAGGGTCAAAGCACGTTTCGATGGCCATTTCGTTACCGCTTACTTAACTCTTCAGGAAACTTCTGACATTTTTAATAAACTAAAAATGTTTGTCCAAACAATAAAGCAAAGACAAAAATCAAAATTTAAGCAAAAAACAACAATAACCAACAGTATTTTTCTCCGAGGCAAACTTGATTTCAACACTGACACGGACGGACAGACGGACATCGTTCAATCGACTTCGCTGACAAACTTTTGTGGTGAAAGGTATAAAAAAGAAAAAAACTACATCGAAAGTATTTTCAGAAACCGAGGTCTTACTTGGCTGCGGTTAAAAAATTAGTTAAAAATTAGTAAATTGTATTGAACTTACAAGAGACTGCACATTCTGTTACGATAACACAGCTATAGGGATGAGCGATCCCGTGATTTTTGAGGAACATCGTTACCAGTGAACGTGATTTTCAAATAACCGTTCTTTTAAATAGTTACCGTGATCACCGTTTGCAGTTCTTCTTATATTTAAACATACATGTTTTTATAGGAAGAATACAATACTAAGTAATTTTTTATACAAACTGTAATTATAATGGCAAATGTATTTTGATCTCTACATTAAAAACAGCTGTAATTAAATTTTCCCAAAATTATAGAATTCGGTAACACATTGATTATAGGTTCAAATAAAATAAGCACACAACATTTTTTTGTTTTTTTTTGCTACATATGTATGTATGTGTGAAGTTTGGAAAAAAAATAGTCGTTGTTAATAAGTAGAAGCAAGGAAAACCAACACGGCAAAGAAGGGGTGAGTTCCAAAACGTCATTTGCAATGCAACTAAACAAAGTCATGCATTCCTAAACGCAACCATGTAAACATTGACAATGTTACGTACCCCCAAATGTATAATAAAAGTTATTGATACGCCAACAAAAGCAAACTGTGTATCACTAATTTTGTTACTGCTTTGTTGATATTTTGTGCAAAATAAATTACAAACACATCAATCATGACGGAAGAAAATTAAGAAAATTTTCTTTTAAATTGATTTATTATTTAAACAGAATTTATTTATATCTTCAGGGACAAAAATTGGACTTTTGAGTGCAAGCAGCTGTTGCTAACAACACGTTTGCAAAATTTTATGGGAGAAGGTGCTCCGGAAAATTAAAACCATTGACTCGGAGTCTTTTTGTATTTTTGTACAATTTTATAATTGCTTTGTGGTGTTTCGTCCAATAATCCCATCAAATTTTCAAAGATTATATTTTTTATTGTTGACATCGCCATCTTGAAAAAAACTGATTGCAAAGAAGTGTTTCTAAATGTAAAAAATTTGCAAAGTTTTTTTTTACAAAGTAAACAACATAGTTGGTTACTTTGTATTAAAACAGTAGCAAAACCGCATCACTGCAAAGTGTTTTGACGTTTTGGAACTCACCCAAGCTGCATTGATATACATATGAAAGAATGAAAGAGTCAAAAGTACTTGTATTTCTCTTTCACAAAGTAAAATTAAATTTAAGTTTGTATGTGTGCAAATATAAAAGAAAGTTCTTACGCGGAACTGTTATTTGATCAACTCAGTCACTTTAGTGAACAGTGATTTTTTAATCACAGTGATTTAATCACAGGTACTAAAATATCGCTCATCTCTACACAGCTATGTTAATCACTTAACATCACCAATACATTTAATCTTCTTTAATTAGAAAGATTTGTCTAAAGACGCTAGTATTGAAATCTGAAAAGAACTAGGAAGATACTTCTAATTGTGTCCTTATTATACTAAATGTTAACATATATTTGACTATTGAAAAAGCTGAGACTGAGTTGCAGTAAATGATTAGTTGTGACCTCCGAATATATATTTTTCATTATAGTTGCTTGATGCAATAAAACGAGGACCTGGTGACAACGGTAGTATTGAATTATTCAGAAAAATAACTAAGTCCAGATGCCACGGTTTTAATTAAAAATTTGATAATAGACTTTGTACAAGCCTTTGATAGAGTAGGCATTTCTACTATCGTTTCACAGCTAAAAGATTGGCGTATTGGATACAAAATGCTTATTGTATTGTATTGTATTGTATTAAACTTTCTGTCCAACAGAAAATTCATAGTAAGGGTAAGTGATTTTCACCATCCTATATTTCTATTATTCAACGGTTTTTTACACGGCTCTCCTCGGTGATATTATTTCTAATTGCTTACAAAAAAATTAACGGCATCATTTTAAAACACCCAACGTTTCAGCATTGTATGAAAGCTGATGATCTTTACTTAATTATACATCAGTATAAACAATAAAATATCGATCTAGTCAAAGTAGATAATCTCATCGATGAGTAAGGAGTTTGGTTTAATGGTAATGGCGCTTTAATTTCTTTTGAAAAAAACTAAAGCTAATTATTTTTGCTGGAAATTTTATTGTAAACAACAGGCATTATTTTTACAAAACTATGCTATAACTATGTTGGATCAAATAACGATTCTACGTCTAATCTTTGACAGTAAATATAACTGGAAAGAACATACTAAATATTTTAAGAAAGCTATGGAAAATCGATTCAAGCTTATAAAATGCTTCGTGAACATTATAAAATCATTGATTGTTTCAAAAATCGGTATGTTGCAAAAACATTATCAAGGAAAAATTTAAACCTTTTACCATCCCACTGCAAGGTTTGGTACTGAGGTCTTCAAAAGCAACCCTATTTGAAATATCGTAATAGAATCCGGATTATCAACGTTCGATTACATAAAAATCAATACCACTTAACTTGCCATCAAGTTACTTGTGCCATCTGAACACTAAATTAAGCGGCCCCGCGAACATATTTAAAATATATATGGTAACCTTAAGCAATGACAGGAAACAAAACAAAACTAAAAACAGTATCTAAAAATCATAACAAAAAATAAAAAATACGTTTAAAACAGTTACGAAAAAATAAAGTATATCAATATTTTATTTGCTTTGCATCAAGAATTTGAAGAAAGATTAATGGATTTCAGCAGTAAAGAATTGCCGTATTCACAAGCTCTGCTAAGGTGTAGGTAGTATTGCATACTACCTTTTGTTTACTTCTTTGTGAACAACCACTGTATCAATGTGCCATTGTACATTGTACTTCATACGTCAAAAACTGAATAAAAAGAAGAAAAGTGCTATTCATCATTTGTTATTTATAAGCCAAATGGGGAAGAAAACAGAAAAAAGTAAATAAATAATTTTTTTGTGTGAAAAATATAGTTTCGATATATTAATGGTTGACTCAAGTAAGTTATATTACTGAAGGAAAAATTTGGAAGCTTAAAAGAACATAAGTTTAGAATGCTATCAGCACAAAATAAGAAAAGATGCAATGATTGGATGATGGCTTGCTGCATTCTTCATAACATTATTATTAAATATAATTTAGAACAAGGTGGCAAAGAACAAACCTTAAGATATGTTTCCAATATACCCACTCCTACTATATACAACAGAAATGACTTATTCCACTTTCTAATAAATCAGTCAAATCAATAAATTAAATAAATAAAACTAATAAAAATATCTTTTAATTCAATTTAATTTAATATAATTCACACTTAGCACTTAGCACTTACTAGGGGGCTTGTGAATAGGGCAAATGTTATTTTGTGTATTTTCAATTCCATTTTCGTTAACCGATGTTACCTAAATTCCTTAAAATTTTAAGTAAGAATTAATTGAACTGCAAGAAAAAAAGACCTTAAAATGAAATTTATGGAATTATCAAAAATTGAATTCTATAAAAATTTAGATGCGCACATATTTCCGCAATGAATTAATCAGCCCAATCACGAATATTCTTACGGAATTTGTTTCTCACGAAAAAATTTTTTTCGAGAAAAGATTCCTCTAATTATAAATTCCGTAGGAACAAACTAATAAAAAGTGGCATCATCGTAATTTGAAGGGAGTTATTTTGTTTAGTAATATATAATTTTTTCTTTTATAATACATATTACTTACTTTTTTCCCAGATTTTTTTCACTTTAGGCAGTCAATCAGAAGGGGAAAATTTTTCTAATGGGAGAAAAGGAAAAAAAACTATTTCATTGTTTGGGAGCACATATAAATGCGAACAGTTTTTTTCGAAAACTAATTTTTCTAAAATTAATATATAGACCGCGAATTACAGACGAGAAATTAGAAGTAGCGTAATAGTTGCTACTACTAGAATTGAACCAGATGTTGTTGGTTGTTGTCGTTTACCTACAGAACTCTAAGGAAACGGGTCTTAAATTAGAAAAAAAATTTCTGGCGTAGAACAGTAATCATGGTGCGATTATTCCAATTGGACTAGGGAAGCGCACCGGAAAAAGCTGGAATTGAACAATTTTTACTTCTGCTTTATATTCAATTCTTTGAAGATTGTATATCAAAATAATTGTGTGGTATAGTCGTAGACTTTGGTGTGTTAAATTTTTGTTTAATTTTACTTTGGCTTTTTACTTGATTTAAAAATTAACAATATTTAATTTACAAACATTTTTCTCATTTTTTATATTATCTTTAAATTTTAAGCAAAAATTATTTTAAAATAAATGACATAAACATACATATGCATTGCTTCTTTGACATTGTATACAAAACAAATGCCAATTAAATTACATCCTTCTCATAAAAAAAACATGTGCTAAAAATAGAAAATTGTTACTAAACCTTGTACGAAAATAGCAAACAGACAGCGGCAGCAACAACAACAACCGTAATAAATTTACTCTATTTTACTTCAACTCAATGAAAATTTAAAAGTAAAACAAAAGTGTAGAAGAGAAAAAATAATAAAAAAAACTGTATGTATATGTATTTCCTTTGACCCTTAACTGCTGCTGACGTATTCATGCTTCAACTTAAAAAAAAAAAAACTTCTGCAGCAACAACATTAGTAAAATCAACAATATTTTTCCATACGAGCTTGGACAATGTTGTTACAACATTCGCTGTTACTGTGTATACTGGTATATTTACATATGTGTGAGTGTATGTGTGCATTAATAATGGCGGCTTTAATTTTAAATATTTTTTGACATACAATTTATGTGATGGTAATTTCTGGCAAATAATAAGTTTGTGTTTATAAAGTTACGAATATAATCCAACAAATTATTATGTGCTCCTAATAAAAATTTAACGTTCATACTTATTCATGCAAAATGGCTGATGTAAGAGGAATAATTGAAAGAACTAATTTGAATGAAAGAAGTAAAGAAAGCTTATATTCACATACTTTTTATTTTAAACTAGTTGTTCCTGGGACACTTCGCTACCCCAATGAGAATATTCGTGCCACGACCACTCTTCCAAGTTTTTTATGAACGTCTTCGTCGCGGCAGTGTTGAATAAGTTTTTTAATGTTTTTTTTTTTTTTTTGATGCAAAAGTTTTTAATTTTAACTGTAAGATTACAAAAAAATTGTCAATGCTCGCACTATAAACTTAAATGGCAATCAATAAACATACACAAATTGAATAAGTCAAATGACGCGAGCAAGCTTAGCCTTATACCGACAAAATGTAATTGTCATAAAAAAAAAAATACTTTTTATATAAGGAAAACTCACCATCATTAAAGTGCGCGTATAACGCATATTCCTAGAAATTTGTCGATGTTTTTGTTTTTTAACCATCACTGAAAGTAGACCTTTCTAAAGCATGTACTCGCTTGAAAATCTGTTATATATATATAGATTAATCATCAGTTTTTACGGGGCTGGTTATATAAAGTCATGTTTGATGGTTAGTGACGTGACAACTTATTACTCAAAAGCTTTAAAATTTATTTTTGTTTGGTGAAAAATTTCCACTCGCCATTGTGATAAACACTTAGTCCATTTGGGCTTCTATGCAACACCGCCTAGCCTTAATCCAGATTCTGTAACATGGTTGCTCTAAAAAAATTTTGTGTATTGAATTATAAGGTATCGAACATTTTCAGTGAAAGTGAAAAGTGTCTGCTGCTTATTATGTACCCAGCAAATAAGGCAATGGCCGTATACCGATTGCAGCAATCAGTCTAAATATTTTCATCCTCTTGCTATTCTTTCTACTCTTGCATTTTTCAACTGACCTTACAACTATATAGTTTACGTTACTTTATCAAATCTCCCCGAAGACAGAACTATTGCAACTGATAGTACACTGAAGACCATATATTTTCAAAAAATGTAATAATGAAGAGTCAGGTTGTCGGTCCAGCCTAATGAATAATTAAAGGTGCGGTAAGATCTTGCCATACCTTTACATTGGCCAATTAAATTTTGTAAAAGTAGTGTGTGATCTCAGTGAAAGGAGAGATGCCATTGACAGCATAAAAGCTTTCCGTCTCCCAAATAAGCTTTGCAATAGGACTTGACACAATTTCATCCTAGCCGGAGTTCCCCACGGTAAAATATATTCGGCAATTATATATATATATATATATAACGTACCAACCACAATACCCGTTCGCACATTGCCTCTCGCCATTTTAAAATTTTTATCGCCAAGAAGGAATTTTTATCGTCACGTTTGGCGAGAAATCGCCATAACTGACAACACTGATTTACACACACACACATGTGTGAGTTTGAGAGTATTTTTGTGCTTTTTCCTTTTAGTTGATTTCAACAGGTCTCCTTGAACTATTGCTGGTAGGAATGTACATAAATAAATATTGAAATGTTTCTGTAAGTGTATGTATGTTGCAATATTAAAGTTGCAATATTATTAAAGACCTTTTACTTGTTGTTGTTAATTATGTCGTCGTTCTAACTATATAAAATTTTATAAATACATAATTACGTACTTGTTTATTATTTGTTTATATGATCGCTTTTGTTGGAAAAAATTATTTTTTAAAATATAAAACAATTAATTTTTTATTTTTAGTTGATGATTAAAAATTTTTTTTGGGAAAATGTTTTTTTAATTACTTTAGTTTAAGACAAAAATAAAATCTTTTTTTTTCGTGCTATTTTCTACTATCCCCATTAATTATTTAAATAACAGATATTGATTATTGAGGTTGATATAATGGAAAATAGCACGAAAAACAGATTATATTTTGAAAATTAATGAATATAATAAAAAAATTCCCGTTGTTTAATTTAAATTAAATTAGTTTTTTCTTTAGCTTATACTTTGTTAATGTCAAAATAATTTGTTTTGTTTGCGAATAAGAAACAATTAATTAAATTTTATATTGAAGTGCTGTGCGAAGTATGTTTTATTTATTTAAATATTGAAGAAGTGATATAAAAAATTATAAATTAAATCTTGTGTTGAAAATGCAAATAAAATGTGCACAATAAAATATTGATGGGTTGGGTCAACGTTGAACAATAATATTTGACGCAAAAAGTACGCATAAATTTCTGAATAAACTGAAGATCAAATTTAATTTCAACATTAGCAATAAATCAGAACTTAAAATTACCACAAGCCCGATATGTGGTATATGTAATTTCACTACAAGCCACAGTAAAACAGATAACTTATTTATATAAAAAATACTGTTATTTATAATAAAAATATTAGAGCAAATTTAGATGCTTTATTAATTATATTTTTCTCTTAGCTGGAAGGCAAGTCTTTTTTTATTAGTAATTTATAATCTTAATTTAATTTTTACATGTACCGATTTGTATCTGTACTAAAATTTATTCTATTAAATGAAAGATGCAACTAAACTTATTCAGCAGATTACTACTGAAAACCAAATTTTGGTAGTTAGAATCATAAAACTCAATTGTATATCCTGAAATCAAAAAATATTCAACATAATAAAAATAAAATTTGTACACTTTACACAAAAATCAACAAAATTCTAGTTTAAAAATACAAAGATTTATTAAAAGTGGTGAAAATTTCGAAATTATCTCAGAAACACGTTTGTAAATAGAAAAAACTTCTAATTTAATTAGTACACTTCGCAGCGGTAAAACGTGCGATATGGGATGTCAAATTGAAGAAACTATGTGGAAAAGAAGAAATCATGATGTTAAAGAAGGAGTAGCCTGAATTCAATGGTTCGAATCATGAAATTTATAATCTTATTCCTACATATTCATTCAGTTATTTCAACCAAATTCAAGACAGACACACAGCCGATAAAATTCAATTGACAATAAATTTGGTTCTAATAGGGAACTTCTTTTCTCTGTATACAAAAAAGAACTTTGTACCGACGTTAATTATTTTATGTTGAAGCTTCTATCGATCAAACGAAATTAATAGTTAAATTAAATTTAAAAAAGTAACATTAATTTATTTAATTAATTTAAAAAAATTGTGCTATTTTTTAATTATTCCAATTTAATTATTATATCACCGATACTGATTATTGAAGGTTGAAGCACGTCTCGATTGCCATTTCGCTACCTCTTACTTATTTCTTTAGGAAACTTCTCGAAAGCATTTTAAATAAACTTAGCAATAAAGTAAAAACAAAAATCAAGGTTTAAGCAAAACTAACAATAATTTTATTTTCTTTGTCTTTACTTTATTGTTTGCACAAAAGTCTTTAGTTTATTTAAAATCTTTGTGAGAAAAAACACAGTTATTTAAATAATAATTATTGAATAGATATTAGGAAATTACACAGAACTTTTATATTAATGACAAAAATTAGTATTTTTTTATAAAATGACTTTCTTTACCATAAAAATATTTGTTACTTGATAATGTAAAAATAACTATTTAAAAGAGAAAGAAGATAAAGGAATGAAATTCCTTCTAAACAGAGATAGTCATTTGGTAAAACAGAACTGTTATAAAATGCATACATAGACACGGTTAAAATGTTAAATTTAACAAACTGTCATGTAAAAAACATTAAACGTCCTTTTAGTATCTGTAAACTTACTTTGTTTTGTACAATAAATATGTTTGAGTGGTTACTTCAGCTGCCTGTAATGATTTCTTAAGGACGTATGAGTAATATTTTTTCATTGATGCTTAAAATACAGAACAATCATACGCACTGATGTCTACAATATAAAAATCTATTATCCTTTAAAGTATGTACTGCTATATATTTCGCCTTTAAACGTTATTATCAATGAATTTATTTTAATGTCTAAGCTACACAAGAGTGTGTGTTAGTGTTTGTATGCATACGTATTTATTTTCCTCACGCTACATTTCATGACGTCTATGTAGACCTTACTCTTAAAAATCATTTCTTATACTTGTATTTAAAACTGTCCATTCAATAAACAAGAAACTTGCAAGTGTTTTATGAAAAAATCTGGCATTTTGCCGTATTTTTTTATATTTCAATCATTTTATCGCCGATGACAATGGAAACTTTTTGCACCTTCTCACAGCGTGCTGCAATACCTACCTTGTGTCATTATTAAGGATTAAAGTCACTGTAAAATTCTTTTTCTAATCCTTAAAATTTCGAGGTCGGCAAATCGTTATTTCGTCTAAATCGACTCTTTTGCAGCCTCTTTAGCTGTCTTTTTCAATTAGGGATTTTTCCCCTTTACTTTCCTTTCAGTTTGTATTACAAAAGGGCTTCACTTTTCAGTCAGAATCTCCACTAGCATCCTCGCGTCGAAAAAGGTTTCGCATTGTATTTGTGGCTATGTTCAGATCAAATTATAAGCATTTGTTTGGAAAGATACAAATATATATTAAAATTATAAATATTATTCTCGGCGGCTTCTTTGGGCAGAATTTCGTTTATACAAACGAAAGCAAAAACCGCTTTTATTACTATTAAACTATCCAAAGTAACCATGAACCACATCTGCAATAAATTCGATTAATTTTCTGTGCTACTTAAGTTATAAGAAATTAAAAATGCTAATTTATTTTTAAGCTTAAAAATGTGAATTTTTTCAAACAACTTTAAATTTAATTTTAAACAATACCCGTACATAGCCACATATCCATCCCTGAATATAAATTGTATACCTACGGAAAATAATAAATAGAGCTTTCATATTGCAAAAACAAAATATCTCTTAATGAAAGTGCGTTGAACTCAGTAAGTATAAAGTAAAACAAAAAAGGAAGAAGTTTGATTGTGCACCAGCCAGCATACAGTGGATGTGAATGTTCCAGCATTATGCACTTAAAGCTGTAATTGATGACGTACATTCGCACAAATACATACAATCACACACACACACAAACTCATGCACTCAAATAAAAATAATTAAAGGTACAAAAACAAAAGCTCTATTTTTAGATTTGCCCTAAATAACAACAGTCTTCTTGGTCGTGGTCTTCGTTGCCTTCGTTGCACCTCTACGAACTGAAAGTTTTTAAAGCCATGCACTCATGGTCTATGTGCAAAACATTTTTTTATATATTACTTTTATGATGTTGTTGTTGTTGTTGCTGTTTATTATAAGTTTGAAAAAAGGATGCTGATGTTTTCATAAAAGTAACAAGAACACACACATACACACTATGAACTATTAGAGCTTTAAATTAAATGAATGAATAAGAAGTATGAATCACCAGCTAGAATAATAATGAATTAAACAAGAAAAACTAAATGTGAACACACCAATAAAAACACATACGTAAGTTTAAATGTGTTTTTAAAAGAGTAAAGGTGTATATTTACGTATCTTTAAATTTCTAAACTTGTTTAAATGTGTGTGTGTTCATGAGATGTGAATTGTGTTTTTCAATGAAGTGTTTGAGAAAAGTAAATTTATGTTTAAAGTAAGAATTTATAAATAAATAATTATTTTTTTAGTTTTGGCTTAAGTTCTTTAATAATTGTGATAAAATTTTAAAGCGAACAGTTTAACAGCACCAGCAGAGTAAAATGCACTCTCTGGTTCGCTACAGCCTTCGTCAGCATTACTCGTGTCTATCCAAAAGTTAATTATCAATTGTTTTTTTTTTTTTGGTTTTTGTTTGTTTACACAACTATTTAGAAAAAATATAAAGTTTAGTCTACATGATATGTTGAATCACCATGGATATGCTGGTATTTAAATGCTTAAAAGCATATCGTGTGGACGCCTCTGTTGGGCGTCCACACGATATGTTGAAAGTAACAAATTTTGTAGTTTTAACATATGTTAGCATACGAATTTTTTGCCTTCACGATATGTTGAACTTTATACGATGATAATACAAAGTGACTTTTGACAATACTTTGTTAATTTCTATTAATATTTATTGCAAACTAAATAAAAAATTAAATTCAGAAACTAATAATCTCGAAAATATCGGCAGCTATTTTAATGGCCCATTTATTTTTGTTTGTGATGAGGTAAATTTAAAAGGAAGAAATATTAAAAAAAAATGAATTGAATGACGAGACGAAGAAGGCTTTTGTGTGAAGTTGTACAGGGAATTAGAAAATGCACAATCCCTAAAGGAAAATTTTTTACGTAAGGATATTTACCAATTCAACAATTTCACTTTTTTTGTGTAACCTCTAGTTTCGAAACAGACACCGTGATGCGGAAACGCATACCAGCAAAAGATCGACTTATTTTAGCTTTTCGTTTCCTAGGCAGTGGTGATTATTTTTATTTTTTTATTATTTTTACTTTTAAATATTTATATGTTATTTATTCTTTCAATGTTACCTAAGGTGTACTTTAAGAAGATTGTAGGCAGGCACCAAAAATTTTAAGTTTTTCTTTCAAAACAATAAAATATGGTAGAAGGTTCCCTGATGAGTTGAGTTGAGCAATCAACGAAATGGCCATAGGAACTAGCTTTACCACTAATAATCAATATTTGATTTTATTTAAAATATTTGGGATATTAGCACATTGAAAAGTGAACTAATAATAAAAAAAAACATTGGTACAAAAAAAATATTTTTTTACTAAGTTTAATTTTTATTAAGTTATTATTTGAACTGTGAATATTATAATTATATTATTTATTTTTAATTTCTAAAAATCTTTTTTTAGAAAGAAAATTGATTTTTACAAATGTATGCGGACGTTTTCCAAAGAAAACAAGAAAAATTAGACGCTAGCAGAATGAAATGCTGCACTTTCTGGACCGCTACGACCTTCATCAGCATTCTTCGCATCTATCTACCTTAGTTGTATATTTTATAAACATCATCTATTTAACCAACTAACTTTGTAAATAAGAATACGAGAATATTCATATCAACATTAATTTGGCTAGACGAAATTTACACATGAGAGCATGAGGGTGGTGAATAAAGTTACTTCCACTAATGGTGTACGTATAGAATAATACCACAATTAGCTAACAAAAGCTGAGCAACTTTAATGGTTGCGTTGGTAGAGGTGCGTGCAAAAACAGAAGATCGTGAGTTCGGACATGCGTACAACGGAAAATAATAATTGTTGTAATGTAATAAAAAAAACTTCCCGAGAGGCAAAAGACAATTATTGTGTGCAGCCATGGCAGATCATTTAGTGAAGACGTCCAATTTAACATAAGAGTAACAGATAATTGTCAAGACACGCTTTATAATAAAAAGTAAGAACGGTAGCGATTAGCGCAGGGAAGTGTAACAGCATAAGAACAGTGTATGACAGACGTGAGTTGTGGCTATTGAATTAAAGGGATGGTTAAGGTTACTAAACAAGGCATCGAGTAGTTCACACAGTAGCTTTTTGGATGGCTGCGTTTGTAGTAATAACGCATGTTTAGTAAATACGGTAGGATCAAGAAGTATAGCCAGAGAAAGCCATAGAGTTTGAATACAGAATAATGAGCCACAGTGGTATTTGCAATCAAAAGAATCCGTACGTTTGTTCTAAAAAGGGAAAAACGTAACATTGGTGTCAGAAGTGGGATTGCAAAAATAAACCACAAAATGAAAAGCTGTACGCTAGTTGTGAACATTTTAAAAGAAACGAACAAGCAATTATCCTAAAGAATAAAAATTATGCCTATTCGAGACGAACAGGCTTGAGTGAGGGATAATGTTACGAATGTAAGATCTGGCAACCCCTGTTGTTGTTATCCGTATGAGCGTGGTGAATAAGTTAATTCAACTAATGGTGTGTGTATAGAACAAAAAAACCACAATTAGTTAACAAAAGCTGAGCAGCCTCAATGGTTGCGTTGGTAGAGGTGCGTGCTGCAAAACAGGAGGTCCCGAGTTTGATCCCGCGTTCAGGCATGCGTACAACAGTTGTGAAGCAATTTTAAATTAATAAACAGCAGTACAAACCTCCCGAGAGGCAGATAATTTCGTGGAGACGTCCAATTTAATATAAGAGTAACAGATAATTTTCAAGACGCCCTTTATAATAAGAAATAAGAACAGTGACGTAAGAGCAGGGAAGTGTAAATCTTGCTGGCGTGCTCAGAGATAACTCTCACCGGTCCCTCTCGAATTTGAAGATCGCCCATTTGCACTTTTAATTCATGTAACTCTTCGCTTACTTTTCTCTCTAGGCCGCACAATTTTTCATCAAGCTCGCTGACCATTTGTTCTACGATGTTTACTTGTTTGTCGAAGACTTCTGATATTTCTTCAATGGATAGTTGTTGGTAGCTTATGTAGATGATATCAACCAAAAACTATAATAAATTATTATTTAATTGGTATTTTATGAACTTCTGTCAGTGCTGTTTGTTACACTAGTCAAACACTTACGTTTGCCAGCCTCTATAAATCCTCTTAACAGAATGTGATCTAGAACAACGACTTTAAAAATTTCCTCTAGATTAAAAACTTACCTCACAAAAAGGTAGAAGTATGTAATTTTTTTGTAGCACACTGTAAGTTAGGAAATTTAAATAATGCTGCATACCTACGTATATGTATATGCATCCATGTATTTTAAATCTGTATGTACATACACATATATAGTCGTCATCGATGTCATTGATACAGAAACTTAAATTTATATTTAGAAAAAAATAAACTTCGTAAAGTTCATGCTTTTGTGCGACATCGTTTGTTGTTGGTGTGTACCGTTGCCATTATAAAAGGGGTCACATTACTACTAACACACTGACCTACTGACGGTGTTCAGAAAAAATTAAAAACGATGAACTACGACAGCAGCATACATTTTATATGACGTCATGGATGGCATTCATTCACATTTTTGCAAAACTGGTAACAATATAAAACACACATACAAACAACAATTGCAATGTCGTGCAAACAACAACAGCAACAACAACAAATAAAACAGCACTAAAGCATATAGACTATGAAGCAAAAAATGGCTGTTTGGTGAAAACTGAAATTAAAACAACAAGAACAAGAGCAGGAAAAACAAGACATGAAAATATTAAAAAGGATTTCTAGGTCAAATAGTTGGTTGGATGGAACCTGCATTCATACATACTTGTTTATTATATTTATGTATATGAATGTCGGTATATTTGTATGTGTTTAAATTTAGGTTTTACTTGCACAGCGGCAAGCAGCATGATTTCATTGAGGAAAATTTTCTATAACAGCAGCGGTAGCAAAAACTAGTGGCGACGGCGGCAAAAACGACTGAAAGCGATTATGATGATGACAAAACGAGGAGTGGCGTAAGTATATCGCTACGATACGTAAACGACGTCAGGACGATATCAAATAGGTTTTCAAGACTGCATTCGTTATATACTGTATGGATATATGAAGGTACAATTTGTATATTTTGTATGTATGTATGTGTGTAGATGTATATGTATGTAAGTATGTTGTTTAAGTCTTCATGAATCTATTGTAATTGTCGATTGAGGTAGAGGAGGACATTCCTTTCGCAAGCGGTAACCTTTACATGGTCGTTGTATTTGTGAATGATTTTAGTTTCGTTTTGCTTTCGTTCAGTTAAGTTTGGATTTTGGTTATAATCGTTAGTCACTTAGACAATGTTATTGGTCTTGCACTTCTTGTTTTCTTTCTCAGTACCATCATCATCGTCATCTTTTTTAGCTGCAACAGCAACAGAAATAATAACAAAATATTTCGTTCATAATTTAAAGCTTTCATTTGAAGCATCCAACATTTCTGAAATTAGTTGAAAATCTTATTTCAAACTATCAAGTCGGTCAAAAAGTTATTTATCTAATACACACATAAAATACATGTATATTAAAAAATTCATATTTTTTAATGTTTTTAATATAAAAGTGTAAAAATTTAAAAAAAAGGAAAAAAATTGAAAAAATAAATTTTACAGAAAAATTTGAAATGTATGAAATAAAAATTTTACATTTATGGTCAAAAATAAAAAATTTTAATTTGCAATAAAAAGGTAATCAATGCCAAACCGCGAAGGAAATACAACAAAATTAAATAACCTTTTACAGAAATAAAATAAACCTTATAAACGTGCATCAAAAAGAAAGAATTTACAACTCAATAATTAAGAAAAGTTTAAAAATTATTTAAAATAATAAAAAAAAGAGAAAAAATGCCAAATTTTTTGGAAAAAATAACACAAGGAAAATAACAATAATTTATAATTTTATAATGCAACTCCTTATTATTCTTTTAAAAAATAAAAAACTAACTGTAACCAGTACATATTGCTTCTTGAATGATAAAAAAAAGTTTTTAACGCTTAAACACGACATAATTAACAACAACAACAAAAACTGCCAGCAAAAAAAGAACTAAATTAAAAGTGCCCACAAAAAGTTATTTCCAAGAATTCTTTAAATATACTTTCATGTGAATTTCGTATTCTTAAAACTAAATAAGTTTCTCAAGATATCATTCGATTAATAGAGACTTAATAAAAACCTTGAGCATAAAGTTTAAAAGTTTTATGAAAAAAAAATCATGTCTCACCTGCTTAAGCATTTAAAGAAACAAGCCAACACAAATTATATATTTGTTTTAAAAGATTATAATAGATTAGTTTAAAAAGAAGGTCACAATCCTGTTGTCTGATGACGTATAATTAAGCCAAAGTTTCGGCTTGTATAAAAAAACATCGAAATTTTTAGAAACTCGCAGTCACAAACAAAATAACTCAATAAATTGCAGTTACTGCCTCATGGATTTTTTTAATTGGGTTGAGTTGAAAGTTGCGGAATCCTATTCATGGTAATGTTGGCATATGCGACACCTTTCTTGCACATATTTAATTTACCTTTTTTTCAAGTTTCATATAAATATAGACACTAAAATATCGTACAACAAAAAAGTGTGCTACATTTCATCATGACAAATGTAATATATGCTACACCAAAAGAATTGTGTATTTATTTTTTTAACACATAAGGTTTTTGTAGAAAACTTTAATTTTAATAAAAGTTGTTAGTTATTTTTTACATTTTTGGTTTTAAATAAATTTTAAATTTTTGGTGAAATTTATGTGAACATAATTATTTTTAAATAAATGAATAGAAATTATTTTGGCTTAAGTTCATTTATTTTTAATTTCGAAAAATCTTTTTTAGAAAGAAAACGTCCGCATACATTTGTAAAAATAAATTTTCTTTCTAAAAAAGATTTTTAGAAATTAAAAATAAATGAACTTAAGCCAAAATAATTGCTATCCATTTATATAATACTCAAAGTTCAAATAATAATTTAATAAATAATTATTTTTGTAAAATTTTAAGTGAAATTCCGATTTTTTTGCTTAATTTTCGGGTTTTAAAAAATGTCCAATATTTTATTGAAAAAAGTGAAATGTTGTTGAAAATGTAATATTTTGGTGAAATTTAGTTGGTTTAGTGATATTCCAAGTACCTGGTAATTTATACTTTTTTTTCTAAAATTTCGGCTTTCAATACAACAAAGCGAACAACAATAATAACCAACAAAAAATTACAATTAAATTTGTAAAGTGTTAGGAAAATAGAGGCGCTCGCCTTTTTTTAACATATCTCCATTATTTATGGGGCGATGTTGCTTAATTTCAATAGCATCTATTTCGAATGTATCTTTGAGAGAATGGTGGTCATCAACTTTTTGTAGCTCATTTGTTCACGTGAAAAAATTTATTTGATGCCGATTACGGACAGGCAGACGTATAGGCGAACAGACGGACATTGCTAAATCGACTCTTTTTTTATAACATATGTTAATTCATATATTAATATACCGCCTGTACAATATCCGTAAATATTGCACAACTATAATTTAAATATTAAACCACATAAAACTTTACAACTATTGTCAAATTAGCAAGAATTACAGAAATCCTTTATTTTAATTTACGTTTATATCCAAGGTCGCTTAAGTTTAAAGATACATTTTTTACAATTCAGTATTTAAACTCTCAGCTTGTCTCTTACTTCGAAATGGCCAGAAGCAGCTCAAGCTATTTGCAATAAATTAAATATCAACAAGCAACTGCATATTGCTAAATGCCCTTTCCTTAAGACATACATATATTCCTACAAGACATGGGTAAACGTTTGCAAACATTTTAGATGTTTTTCAGGTACATAACTGTTTTAACGTAATTGAATATTTTTGTGCCAAACATTATTAAAGCTTTAAAAAATTCAATAAGAATGAAAATTCAAATGTTAATTTTTTGTTAGAACGATTTTTGTTTCGGTACGGTTACTTTGTTTGGGGATATGCCAATATCTATATATTAATAGGCAAAGACAAAACTTCGAGATATTTTTTCTCCTTTGTTTGTCAGCTGATTTTTTCGAGCTTTAGTACACGGTCCTTATCTCATTAAAATCGTTCAAGTACTCAATAAATAAAATGAGCCCTTGAATTTCTACCACTACAAATGCAAAAATTCACATACATACTATATATCCAATTAAAGAAAAAAAGTTCAACAATAAACTTGGTCAAATATTGACCACAAGGCCAATACAAATAAATTAAAGATCTTCGGTGTGTAAAATTAAAATAAACAAAAATTTACAATAAAAGGTTTTATTTGTTCCCTTGTGTAATTTTCATTATAATTCCAAGTGAATGCGTTTTTATTTAAATAAAATCAGAAAGTGCTACGAATTTGGTAGTATTAAAATAAAAAAAGCAAAACTATTTAATATTCGGTGTTTAATCAAAACACAAAAATAAGGACAACTACTATTTTATCCCTATTAAGTTTTCTGTCGTTGCTCAGAATCATATATGTCTTTCACCAGCACTCAATTTTGTACGTTTTGCCACTTCTCGAAGAAAAAAATAATTTCGTAAAAACTATTTGTAAAGAAAAAATTTGGCTAAAGAATTAATAATTTGATTTGAATAATATTCCTGGACTTACACAATTAAACGCACATAGAACATAATACATCTTCTTTCGCCACCTTAAAGCAAAAATATCGAAGAACCAAACATTTACCCCGCATTATATTTATACATTTCTTTATCATTCTATTTAAATAAGTTGCAGATAAGTGAGATTAAATTTATAAATAGAAAGAGGAAAAATAGAACTTTAAAAAATGAACTATATCTGATATAAACCAACCTTATAATTTTGTAGATTTGGTAATTTGGATATTGATATTGTCAATGGTTTTAATTTTTCGTGTCCACTTCTACCTTTCAGTACGTTGATGTTCACTTGGTCACATTTAGCAAATTCAGGTGTGTTCAGAAAAATGCTTGTAATCACAGAACGGATGCTAAAGAATTAAAAAGATGGTACAAATATGGGGTAGACGTCGTATTGTCTTTAATAAATTTAGATTAATTTTTTGTTTTCTTTTTCTGAAATTGTTAATACGTGACATAATTTTTTCTTCGCTTAATTTCTACATGTACTTGCAGCAAAATTCTCTACCAATGCTAATAAATTTAAATTACTATTGATATGAAGTTGATTAAAAGAATTTAAAAACAATTGAATGCCATTTAGTTTTTTAACAAATTTTTCACAGCACTACGAGTTTATAATCTAAAAATCTTTGCTTAAACTCATCGACTGAAACTATATCAGGATGACAAAAATACGAATAAATTTATTTAAAACATGTTTTAGTATATACGTGCCAGTTGATAGAGTGACCACATATGTAAAAAAGAAGCAATTTATAGCAATTCATAAAATGAGAACGGCTAGGCCGATTTCTGTAAAATTGTTTGTCACTTGTTCGTATTTTCGAGGAAAAGGTCTTTCCGGCAGAAAATTTTGGAAAATCCCTCCGGAAAAGTCGGAAATTAGAGAATTAAGTTTTTGTATGAAATTTTGCGTGAAATTATTACGTAATGGCTTTCAAAATCAGAAAATAGAAAGTTCTTAGTGTTAATCATGGAAAATTGCGGAAAATGCGGAAAAATGAAAAATCGAAAATTGATCTTTTGTTTCAAATTTTGAGCATCAAATCGCTCTTTACTGATTCCACCAAAAAAATCACATTTAAAATTTAAATATTTGTGTTGTATTATTACTCTAAAGTTTGTCTGAAGGCTTAAAATTGGGGCGAGGCGAAGTTCGCCGGGTCCGCTAGCTTAATATAATAATAAAAAAGATTTCAAAAGAATTATTCCAAATAGTATATTTTTTTAAATATGTGCTATAATAATTTTAATAAATTTAAAAATAGAAAATAAATTTTAAAAATAAAAAATAAATTGAATAACAGTCAATCTACACCAAAAAACCCCCATCGCAGAGCTCGTTACACATGGCGAATTTTTAATACTTGAAGACATGATACCTTTAACAATCCAGGAGTGTAATTTTATTATCCCATTTTACAATTTACATACATTTCGATGTGAATTTAAAAACGTCATAGTTTACTGTTAAATGCTGTCTTCTTCAACTTTTCCAAAGTGTTGGTAAATTGTAGAGATTGCCTCTACCAAGAACTTAATCTACCGCGGCTACCCCTCACTTGTTCTTAAACAAACGCGGCTCTGAACAACACTCAAGGCTCTGAAGGGAGCGGAACTGTTGGATCATATCGTTCCTTTTACGACTGTGCAGCCATCGTGTTTGCCCAACATGTCTTATTTAGCTTTTTTTTATTACTTTTTTCTAATTTTAAAATTCAATCGAATTAATTATTAATAAATGAAATTATTAATAAGTTATTTAATACTACTAAGCAAAAGAACAAAATTAAAATATTTTGACAGTTGTTTTTTTATTTTGTAACAGTTCAAAGTCATATGCAACAGGCGAATGACGAATGTAAAGTTACATTTTTATCCTTCTACACCGTTAACAAAAACAGCATATATACATACATACCCATATACATATGGGTGTGTGTGAGTGTGTATGATTGTGTTTGTGTGCTTGTATATGCACGTATATTTTGTAAGCATATAAGAAGGTCAAAACAAACCCGTACAGGCAAAATTTCAAATACTTTTGTATGTATTGGTGTCAAAATGTATGTACATCTATGTATGCGATTATATACATAAGTTCATAAATATATATGTTTGTGTGCATTCGCTGCATATGATATTTTATAAATGAAGACCATGACGCACTTCGGTTTCATTCATTATAAATTGAACATAAAATTCATTTAATAAAAAAAAACAAAGTTATTTTGTATAACCTTTAACATAAAATTAAAAAAAAAACTTCTGTGAACATTTTTAATACATGTTGAAATAGAATCCAGGCAATCATATTAACCATAAGCCCAGTTGTCGTGACCAAAAAATAATGCAGTTTTAGAAATTAAAGAAATAAAACTCTATCGTTAGTTTTCACAAAAAAGAAACAAAAAATTAAATTCAATTCCAACAAAAAAAAAAGATTAATTTTCTCAAAAACCAAAATATTAACCAAAAATATAACTAAAACCGAAACCTCACATTGTAAAATACTAAAGAATCGAAGATTATTAAAAAACTTACTGCTATATTCATAAAAAAGAAATAACTTTAAAATGTGTTTTTTATTTTTTTGATAACATTTTTCAATACAAATTTGTTCTAAAATAATCTATTTTATGAATACGATAGTTACCGTTTTACGAAATATACAGTAGTGGCCATATCATATGCAACTGAAATTAATAATTTAAAACATATGTCAGCTTTTGATTTTTTTTTCATGTATAAAATTCAATTGACACAATAATGGTAAGTTTTTCAATAAATACTTCCATATTTTGTCTTTTGGTGTCAATTTTATCGATAAACGCCTGGCCAAAACAAATGCAACTCTAAGGAACAAATGCAACTCTGAAGATACCGTTATTTTAATCACATGTCTGTTTACATTTTCTGAAAAGTTTAATTATTTTGAGTGTTGAAAAGTGATTTTAGTAAATATTTTACCTTTTAATTCCACCTATTAGAAATGGGTCGGAATAACTTCGGTTTGGAATTAAGAAAACGCATTTTTGACGATTATTCCAAAGGAATGTCCCAAAAAGCAATATTTGAAAAATATAAAGTTCACAAAAGTTCAATATCACGAATAGTAAATAAGTATAAAACCACAAAAACAGTTTCGGTGCTTCATCTGGGAGGAAGTCCACGACACACAAGTCAACGTACAGATAACTTGATTGTTCAAACTGTAAAAAAACAACCCTTTATTACATCTTCGCAACTAGTTAAAGATCTCCAATTACCAATAGCTGCCAGAAGTGTTCGTAGACGCTTGGTAGATGCCTCCTTACGAGCGCACTGTCCCGTAAAAAATCCGCTTATTTCAAAACGTAACCAACTGAAGCGGTTAAAATTTGCTAGAGACTACCTAAGTTGGCCAGTTTCCAAATGGAAACGTGTATTATTCAGCGATGAGTCTTAATTCAATATAATCGGAAGTGACGGCTTGCGCTATGTAAGGAGGCCACCAAATACGCGGCTGAAATCTCAATACTGCACCAAAACAGTGAGACGTGGTGGGGAGGGGGGGGGGGGGGGATGTTTCTCTGCCACCGGAGTGGGCCCTCTGTTCCGAATCGATGGATAATGGATCAGCACATGTATAAACACATTTTAAGAAATATTATGCTTCCATATGCTGAAAGGGAAATGCCACTTGCTTTGTTTATACATATATATATTTTAACAAAACACCTCCACAAAAACTTTAAATTTACGGAAAAATTACAATTTCTGCACAATATATAATTTACACAAAAAAAAAATAATTATATAAAAATAATAATAATAACATATAATAAAAATCAAAATTTCATCAAGATAACTATAGATATTAACGACACTACGTTAACAAAAGTGTTGATATATTTTTATGTAATAATTGTGTACGTAAAATTTAAAAGCAAATTGAAAAACCCAAATACACAGTTTAAAATTATCAAAAAAAAAAAAAAAAAATAAATAAACAGCAAAATCGAAATCTACACAAAATTCTATGAAAATCATCTAAAGAAAATATCGGTCTAAAATGAGAACCTACACGCAGAGAAAAAACATGGTTGTGATATGGTCACAAGAATCATATTATGTTCTTTGTGACAATGAATAGTTGCGGGAAACCAATTATAGTTGTTTTCAGCAAAAATTTAGTCACGATAAACATATTTATGTTAACTTTTAACCATTATATGGTTACTGTGAACTGAAAACGCAACATGGTTGGTTTTAACTTAAAAAAAATTCGCGTCATAAGCAAAGATTTATAATTTAGTCAAAATAATATAAAATATTTAATATAATAATAATATATTATTATTATTAATCAAAGTATGATTCGAAGCAAACTTTTCTTGACAGTTAGTAATTTTTTTGTTCGCCTAAACCTTAAATTCTTTTTAGAGAAAATGAAAATATAAACATGTACATATGTACAAAGTAAATAATAAAAAATAATGTACAAAATATGAAAACAAATAAAAAGGAAACCAAAACATTTTAAAAATAGCTAAAATAAATATGCTTACGAACATCTATATTTTTGTGCTTTAAGTACAATTGTGAAATCATTTACATATTTTTTAATTAAAGCTGTCGTATTATACAACAATTATGTAACAAATTATATTACCGCAGATGCCAAATTAACGTTTTAAAAGTTTCAGTTCTGAATTATCTTTAAGTATTGTGTGACATATTCCACGACAATGTAAAGTTTACTCTATAAATGTATGTTCACAATGTATAAAATTAAGATGTTAATAATTGTATTTTTTGGCAGTTTATGTTTTAAATAATTTTGGCGACAATACAATAATGAATAAAACAATAAATAACTAAGCCTTTTATATAGGGAAATCTTCGTACTTACGGGGGTAAAGTAAATTCAATTATATAACATTAATATTTTAGCTATATTATACTTTAACCATTTAATATTTACATTTCAACATAATTATGTTTATACTTCAACGTATTATTGTTTACTAGACAACAATATGGTTGCAAGACCAGCTGTATTATTATTGACTGTAAGAATACAACCATAATATGTTGCTCTTAGATGATGGTTACCTCAACCATGTTACTTCTTTGCGTGCAGCTTCCGCCGAGAAAAAGATTTCATTTTAAGGTATTTTTAAAAAAGGGGAAAGATTTAACGAAAACCAACATGAGCCAATTTGAGCTTATTTTAAAGCAAATTTTTTTTAGCTTTAAGAATCTGCTTTCATTTTGTTAAAATTTTGATTACTATCCCATGTTTTATTGAAAGTTTGATTATAAAAAACTAAAAACTTCTGGCATATCACTGCAAAATACAAAAAAAAATTGATCTCTCGATCTACTAAACCCTATTTGATTACAAATAAGTTACTATGTTTTTACTAAGTATTGCTCAAGAAATTAGGCACATTGGTCTTGCATTGATATTATGTTTTTAATTTTTATACGAATGAATAAAAAGTTTAATTTAGTAGCCTGCTATTTGAAAGTTATAAACAAAGAGGAATTAGAATTCAATATTTTAATAATAATTCTAGTCATTGCAGAAACTTACCGCTAATGTGTGTTCTAAAAACGTTGTTTTAAACAGTTGTTTTGACTGATTTATGGTCTTCAATAGTAACTTTCACAAATTAAGCGTGTGTTAATTTTTACTTTAAAAAAAACTCTTCACATTAAACTATGGAAACATCAATTGACTTTTCTGGGTCAAGTTTTCAGAATAAGCAGAACGCTGGTATCATTTGCATGCCAAGTGAATTAAGTGAATTTAATTTGTCAAGTTATCGTGATGTTTTAAACTATTGTTTTTTCTTAAGTGATAGCGAAAACTAAAAAGCAAAGTAATTGCAAACAAAATAATAAATAAAGCAATAAGAAACATATCCAAAAAATCAAAAAACAAATACATTTAGAGCAAGCTAAAAATATAAGTTTTCTGCTTTTTGAGGTATAGCTTTCCATAACTTTACTTTTAACCAATGACCTTTGACCTTAATTAAAAAAAAAGTAATGACATTTTGAAGAGTATATAAATACCAATTTTTTGAAACCTGAATGAGATCTGTATATTGAGTACTTTTTTAGATAGCAGCACTTATGGCCGAAAACTGTTGTCAAATTCCATTGTGTCTCTTAGCGGGAGCTAGATTTTGGTTTTAGACCCATAGTTTCTTCAGCAAGTTTTTTTTATTTATTGTAGATTACTTTTTTTCTATAATCTTTAAAAAAAAATTATTAATTGTTGTTGTTATTATTGAAGACCATAAATTGGAAAGCTTAGAGTAAAAGTAAGAGTAAGAGTAAGAGTAAATGACAAAATATTTTTTATTGGCAGAAACAATAAAAATCATTAAAGATAATCATTCATTAGACAAGGCTTTTGCTTAAAAAATGTTACTATTGACGTTTTTAGTTACGTTCTTTCTAAATGAATCTTTTTAAAAACTGAAAACATTTTTTCTTATTGAATAACGATCTCGTACTCAAAAATTTTGCAAATGAAAAAAATAGGGTTAGAGAGCGAAATTTTTTTCTTTTTTTTTAATGTTATTTCTGTGTATAATAAGATAGAATGAAACACTTATTAGTAATGTAATGTAATCAATGAAATGTTCTTATTCAAAAACTATGTAATCAATTTGGCCTAAATAGGCTTTTCGATTTTAATGAAATAAATAAATTAATAAATAAAAAAATAAATAATTTTCAAAAGAAAAACTTTGTACTATTTTTAAAAATTATCCCTATTGAAATAATTACCGATATTGATTATTGAGGATCAAAGCACGTCTCGATAACCATTTCGTTTTGTTTTTGCTTAAACTTTGAATTTTGTCTTTACTTTATTGTTTGGACGAAAATTTCAAGTTTATTTAAAATAATTAAAAAAAAAATAAAAATAAAACAAATAATAATAATTTTCGTCCAAACAATAAAGTAAAGACAAAATTCAAAGTTTAAGCAAAAACAACAATAACCAGTTGTCAAAATCAGTGTTATTTTAATTAAAAAACGTATTTTGTAAGATAAGATTTTTTATGCGAAATCCCTGCATACGTATTGTCAGATTCTCAATCCATATTTATACTGCTTATTTTATTTATAATTCTATTTTTGAAATCTGTATTATATATATATATTTATTTATATATATATATATATATATATATATATATATATATATATATATACTTATATATATGGTACTTTAACTCCAACCACTGTAACTCACTGCTCTTTTTATTTTAGCGCCTTAATCTGCAAGGCAGACTATTCATTCACAATATACCTAAGTTTACCTTAAACATACAAAATAAAGCTGCCATGTTATTTACTATTTTTTAATTGCAATGTTGTCGTTAAGAAAATCATAAAAAAATAGCCAAAAATATCGCCAAGTATTTTAAATCTCGCCAGGAATCTCACTATTCTAAAATTTTTATTGCTACAAAGGATTTTTTATCAACACTGTTGCGTGTGTCGGATATGGCACACCCCTGACTACGGCCACATTTATGGGCAATATAGGGTATAATTCAGCGACGACGTTTCCCAAAATGGAATGACAGGAAGAGGGCACAATGCGCAATTAGTTTTAGTTCAAAAGATGCAAAAAGAAGTGTAGATGTGTGTAGTATTTTATTTAATGGAAAATATATTTTGAATGTTGTTTGTAGATACACGCTTATGTATATATGTATGTGGCGTGGTAATCTTTTGGTTTGTGGCAAATTATTGAAGCTAGTATTATCTGAAAAGAAAGAAATGAACATTAATAATAGTTTATATTAAATATGGAACGATACCATTTTGTTTTACTCATCTTGTATAAATCTGAAAAGAAAATTATTAAGATCAGTGGAGCAATACTTACCTGCATGTGCGTCTGCGGAATACATAAAATGAAAATGATTATCTGTCATTGGCACATGCACATGTATTGTAGAGATATTTTTATTTAGGTGTTGGAAAGTGGCATATAAAAACCAATAGTAGCAGAGTTGTATTTCATTCAGTATAACAGATAGCCAAGTTCACAACTCATGTTTTTCTGTTATAAAATGAATAAAAAAAGGAGACCTACTAAAATGCTGATTTTCTGATACTGTCTGAGGAGCTTGCGTGCAATTGGTAGGGAAAAGAGGGTCAAAAAGCAAAAAGAAGTTAAGGAAAAGGGTTAGTTAGATGGATGGATAAATAGAGATAGTTAGTTTGAGAATAGTAGCTGGCAAAATATTTATTTGTATAAGGTACGTTTTGTTTGTATAAAATGATAAAATATAAATTTCGTTGAGATACATTTAGGTTAGGTTTATTTTTGTTGTTTTTTTTTTACCATAAAATATTGATTACTTGGCGCGAGTTTTTTTTTTTGAAATTGAACTAATTGGCAGAGAGGCGGGAATTTTTTTTGGTAGTAGTTTTTATATACAAGTGGTAGAGAGGCGGTTAAATTGGTATGAGATGGAAAGTTCAAACTAGGTTTATTTTTTTTAGCTGACAGAGCTAGGGAAATATTGGAAGGTCAGTTGAGATGGGCTGAGATATTTAAGGAAGCCAAATAGAGTAATGAAGGTCATTGTTGAAGTGTAATTGGTGAAGTGTTGACAAAAGTAAAACAAAAGTTGAAAAGTAAAAGAAGTGAAGTTTAAATATAAGCTGTGACTCGGGAATAAAATTAAGTTAATCCTCTTATTAGTTTTTGTGGAAATTTTTTTTTAAAAACAAAGTAACGTAAGTTGTCTAAGAGTGAAAGAAAGTAGGAAAATTCGTGTGCTACAATTTTTATTTCTTTCTCATAGCTGGCTATTTTTCAACGCAAACAGCAAGTCTCAAGGTCAGCAAGAAAGCCCAAAAAGATTCCTTGGAGAACCGAGTCTGAAAATAGCCAGGTAAAACTTTTATATTTCCATATTTATTGTAAAAATCCACCTAAGAGAAAAGGTCCTGTAATACTTACTTGCGAGGAAAATAAGAAAACAACATAGTGCTCGATATTAGCCTTTATTTAAAATTTTATTATTGTTAAACGAGGTGCGTGAGCAAACCACTTTAAAGATACACTTCAACTAGAATCTAGAAAGAAGAAAATGTCAAGGATTGTATGCAGAAAAATTGTAGATTTAAATAAAATAAGTTATTCAAAGTAGTTGTGTAAATGTGAAAAAATTTGTAAGTCTTATGAGAGTGTAGTTGTGAATGTTTTAAAGTATCTAAAATTTAAATCAGAAAAAAAAAGGAAAAAAAAAGAGAAAAAGTGTAATTTGTGTATGTATCTGTATAACATCTCCTCAGAAACCATAAAAGTGATAAGTTTTAATTAGTGCTCAAGTTAGTCGCGATAGTGAATAGCTTAGAAAGCAACGTCTGTTAATTCCAGGCGAATTTACCTCTTTAGGGAGCTCCTTCAAGTAGGAATAAAAGAGCAGTAGTAAATCGAAGAAATCCTGAGTTAAGGAAAAATTAGGTTGAGCTCTGAAAGAAAAGCTGATAAAATAACTAGGAGATACGTATATGTACATATAGAAATTAGAAATTTTGAAAAGGAAAATAAGAAAAGTAATTGTAAAGAAGTAATTGTATTGTGGAAGTTTAATTTCTTTTATTATTGAATTATATTTTTATTATTTTATTGTTTTTTATTATTTTTATTATTACCATTGTTTCGATTTACAAGTTGTAGTTTTTTTCTTAAATTTTTTTTTATATATTAATAAATAATGAATTTTTATGTTTGAAACTGAAATATTTAAAATGATGGCTTAATTACAGAAAGGTAATGGCAATGATGAAGTGGTAAGTGGTGAGGATTGGTCAGGCGGGTATTGGGTCGTGGAATGAAATTGATGAGGAAATTTTCGACGACAAGGTTGGGTGGGCAATTAGAAGGCTAAGATCTGTCTTCCAGTTTTGTCTGTGGTGTGTTGTTTTATGAAGTTCCGTTTCTGATTGTGATATTTTCATATTTTTTGTGTTACCTTTTCATACTTGGCGAAAGGGTTGAGAACCTCCTGAGTATAATAAGAGCTGGTCGGAGGAGACGTCGAGTCATGCAAACCGTAACATAAATGGCGCCCAAACTAAAAAGAGACACCTTAAGATACCTTGCAAAAAATCACAAAGTTTCTTAAGGCGTGTAGAAGCACACATGTGTAACAACGAGACATGTAACAATAGTCCACTAATATAATAAAATAGACCTAATAGAAAATTTGTGAAACCTTATCCATTGATCTGTGGCCTCTAAATGGTGATGATAATGAATACATTAGAGTAGCATAGAAAAATGGATAAGTATAAACGGTTTTCAAAAAGAATAGTTGCGAAATGGATCTACAGTATCTTGACATAACAAAATATTGTTTTAAATGTATTGTAGCCGTTTACTTTGTATTTAATTTAGAGTTAAATTTTGACTACATAAATGTAAAATGTCGCGGTGAGTATTATAATAACAAATAGCCACTTTCTGCAATAGAGTTTGAAAGGATTGATGTATTTGTGTTATAACATGTTAGCGTAATCTCATTCTGTAAATGACAAAGAATGATGTACGCTAAAGCACCGGCATGAAGCAATAGTTTTTGTAAATTGATATAAACCACAGTACAAAACAAAATTTTAAGTACCGCAACGACCACCACGTCCGTTCATCATTGCCAAACCTAAGATAAAATATAGTAACTTTATAGAAAAAAAAATAAAAAATAATAATAATTTTGAACATATTGTAGTGTTAATATTTTTGTGCATGTTTTTTATTAACATTTAATCAACTTTTTGGTATATCTAATATTACACTTCATTACTATTACTATTTTTATTTATATAGATTTTTTTTTGTTATTTACACTTTTTATTTTTTTACCTTTTATTTATAATTTTTATTTTATTATTATCGTTTAATTAATGCTTTTTGTTTAATTTTATCATATTTTATTTTCTTGTTTTATTACTTAGTTTTTTTTTTTCATTATTGTAGCAAACGCATGATATAATTGATACTATATATTTTATTTAATTCTTTTTACAATTTTTATAAAAATCCATATAATCTGTTTTAAAATAACGCTTTTTGTGCAAGTAACAGAGAATCTTAATTATAAAATAGTATGAACATTGAAACCCGGTCTAAAAGAGAGAATAGGAAAAGAAATTTACATCATAATTTTGATTTAAATAGAACAATTCCACACGCGCTTCCTAAGGTTAGGAGAATAAATACAGAGAGCAGAACAATGTCTAGAGCTAATGAATTAAATGGGGGGCAATTTGTAGATCTCTCCAATACAATTATTACAGGCAACCAAGCACCAAATATGGAGGTTAGAGCAAACAATTTAACCCAGAATATACAGGGGGAAAATATTTCTCCAGAAGTAAGCGAAATGGTGGCTGACGAGGCGTTAGTAGTGCAAAAGGCTCTGGAAGACAAAGTTAAGCTAATGGTACAGAAAGAGATGTCGGATATAAAAAAGAGCATAGCGGATCTAACAGCGCTGGTAGTTAACCAATCAAGAACTACTGTACAAAGTCAAAGTGCAGTATTAGCCAACCAAAACGGGCATGATTTATCTACTAGTGATAGTACTTCTCAAGGCAACGGTAGATTAAACGCTCTAAGATTGAATAGTGCAGCGGAAACTAGTGCTACGGAAAACACAGCAAATTTAGCAATATCTTACCAAAGGCCGTTTGAGCAGGTTCCGAATGGGCAGAATGGAGAACTCATACGTATTCGAATAGACAAACTAGGGGTAGTATTTGATGGAAATACGTCACATTTAAGTATTGACGATTTCGTATTTAGGCTAGAACATTTACAGCAACATTACCAAATACCATGGTCCGAAGTTTTAAGGGATTTCCATTTATTATTATCAGGCACCGCTAGAGAATGGTACTGGTTGTATGTCAGAACACATGGAGTAATTGATTGGCCAGGGCTACGACATGCACTAATGAGTCAATACCAAACGTCACGCTCCAATTTTGAAATAATGACTGAATTAGTTGAGCGGAAACAAAGAATTGGCGAAACCGTAGATAGCTACTTTCATGCGATGTGTCAATTGAGATCGAAGTTAATGCAACCGATTCCAGAATATGACCTAATTAAAATAATAAAACGAAATATTAAGGAAAGTATAGGACGAATAGTGTACCCCATTGCCGTTTCATCGGTGGAACAATTAAGAGTAGAATGCAATGAGGCTGAAAGGAATTTTCCAAGGCGAGACCCAAGGAATATGCAACCTGTGTTGCGTTCCTCAAGACACGTTAATGAAGTTTATTTCGATGATGAAACTGAAGCCAATGAAGTAGAGAGGTGCTCTAACGAATATGAGTCAGTTGCTGCGGTAAACATGAATGTTCAGGGAGGAAGACAGCCAGTTATCTGCTGGAATTGTAGAAAACATGGTCACGTTTTTATGGAATGTATGGAACTCGAGAGGGCACTCTTTTGTTACAAATGCGGAAAACCAAATGTGATTACACCGAAATGTCCGAATTGTAAATCGGGAAACCAGCCCAAGAGCTTTGGAACGAAGGGGGACCAACGCTCAGCGGGAAGTCAATCCCCCGCAAAAAATTAGTAAATAAAAAAGAAACTATTTTCCAAAAAGTAAACAAAATGCCACAAATGAGACATTATATATCAAGAGAAGAAAGACAGAAGAATTATGATAATGTAAGGGCTCGTATTTTTGGAAGCGAAATTAATAAAAGGCCAATATCAAAAAGAATTCTCAACGTACGTAAAAAGTTCAGAGATCGGCGAAAAACAAGACGATTTCTTGTTGAAACTATAAATAGATCAAATAATAAAGGTTTTGATGACAGATGTTATGCTGAGGTATTGTTAGAAGGCACACCAATTAAAGGTTTATTAGACACAGGAGCATCTGTTAGTATATTAGGGAAAGGTTGTAGAGAGATTATAGAAGCACTTAGTATTGATATTCATCCGATATTGACTAATGTGAAAACTGCCAGTGGTCAATGTTACCGAGTCTTAGGTAAAATAAAAGCATCCATAAGTTACAAAGAGCAGATTCATGAAATGTTACTGTATCTTTGTCCAGATTTGGAACAGTCTCTTTATCTCGGAATAGATTTTTGGAGATTATTTAACTTGGCTCCTGATGTGATAGGAATAAATGAAATAGTAGAAGTAGAAAAAGATTATAAAAATTGTGAATCAGATAAAAATGAGTATAAACTAAAACCCCATGAGTTAGATGAAACAGAAAGAGTAAGGCTAGATAAAGTTATATTAGAATTTGACACTTTTGAGAAAAAAGGTTTAGGAAAAACCCATCTTGAAAAACACACTATTAAACTTATAGAGGGGGCGGAGCCAATCAAGGACCGTTATTACCCAATCTCGCCAGCTATTCAGGAAATAACTTATAAAGAACTAGACATAATGTTAGCCCTAAATGTGATAGAAGTAAGCAATAGCCCATGGTCTAACAGGACTACTATTGTGAGAAAACCTGGGAAAAATCGATTTTGCTTAGATGCCCGGAAACTAAATAAGTTGACCATCAAGGACGCTTATCCGCTTCAGAATATTGACGGAATATTAAGCAGAATAGATGAGACGCATTTCATTAGCAGCGTCGATTTAAAGTACGCATTTTGGCAGATTGAGTTGGATGATGAAAGCAAAGCATACACTGCTTTTACAGTAGCAGGGAGGCCTTTGTACCAATTTAGGGTAATGCCATTCGGGCTATGCAACGCCGCTCAAAGACTCTGCCGCTTAATGGACAAGGTCATACCGAACCACTTAAGAGACAACGTTTTCATTTATTTAGATGATTTGCTGGTTATATCTAGTTCCTTGGAAGAACATCTAGAACTCTTAAGTGAAGTTGCAAAATGCTTAAAAGATGCTAATTTAACTATTGGTCTTCGTAAGTCCCAATTTTGCTTTCAAGAGCTCAAATACTTAGGCTTTATCATAGGCGGTGGTACGCTGAAAACCGACCCTGATAAAGTAGTAGCGATAAGGAATATAAAACAACCAAGATCCGTAAGAGAAGTTAGAAGCTTTCTTGGAACTGCAGGGTGGTATAGACGTTTCATTAAAGATTTCGCCACAATATCAGCACCTTTAACTGATACACTTAAAAAGAGTAAAAAATTTCAGATGACACCGGAAGCCATAGAGGCATTTGAAAAACTGAAAAAAGCCTTAACCTCGGCTCCTGTTTTGAGGCATGCAGATTTTAGCAAACGTTTTTATATCCAGTGCGATGCTTCGGCTTATGGAATTGGAGCTGTCTTATACCAACTCAATGAGAAGAAGGAGGAGCATCCAATCGCGTTTTATTCACAAAAATTGAACCCATGTCAAAAGAACTACTCTGTAACAGAGAAGGAATGCCTAGCTGCAGTAATGGCTGTTAGAAAGTTTAGGCCGTATATTGAAATGATGCCTTTTTCAATTATAACTGACCATGCTAGTCTGAAATGGCTAATGAATCTCAAAGATTTAAGTGGAAGACTCGCAAGATGGTCACTGCAGTTACAAGCTTTCGATTTTCAGATAGAGCACCGTAAAGGCTCGGAAAACGTAGTGGCGGACATGCTGTCAAGGACCGTTGATCAGCAATTCATAGAAGAACTTCAAACAGAAGATTTATTGGATTTTGAAACAACTGAGTTCGAATCGGAAGAGTACGTGGCTTTAATTAAGCAAATAGAAGAAAATAAAGATAAATTACCAGACCTAAAAGTTGTTGAAGGAAAAATATTTAAGCGTGTATATAACGAGCAAGATGATATAGAGCAGTATCAATGGAAGCTGTGGATTCCACCAAGCCTTACTCATGCGGTGATAGAGAAATCACATTCATCCACTACATGTGCTCACGGAGGTATGACAAAGACGATGGAAAAGATAAAAAGATTTTTCTATTGGCCCAAAATGACGTTTCAAATCAGAGAGTTCGTTAGAAACTGCTTAATATGTAAAGAAACAAAACCCTCAAATAGAAACCTTATGCCTGAAATTGGGCAAGAAGTTGTTACGGAAAGACCATTTCAGAAATTGTTCATTGATTTCTTGGGCAAATACCCTAGATCAAAAAGTGGAAATAGTTACGTGTTTATTGTAATGGATCATTTTACAAAATTCACGTTCCTAAAAGCCATGAAAGAGGCCACAACAACAAATGTTATAAAATTTCTCACACAAGAGATTTTTTATAAATTCGGTGTGCCGGAGATCATCCATAGTGACAATGGTTCCCAATTTGTCTCAAAAAACTTTGTAAATTTAATGGAAACTTTTGGAATTAAGCACATGAAAACGGCTGTGCACTCTCCACAATCTAACGCCTCCGAAAGAGTAAACCAATCGGTCTTAGCTGCTATTAGGGCCTATTTAGAAGAAGATCATAGGGACTGGGATTTGTATCTATCTGAAATAGAATGTGCCCTTAGAAATTCTGTACACTCTGCGACAGGTTTTACACCCTTTTTCGCTTTATTTGGTTTTCACATGTTTTCACATGGGGCAGACTACAGACTAGCACGAAAACTTAAATCACTAGCTGACCACGAAATAGAAAGTATAAATAACTACGAAAAGCTTGAAGTCATTAGGGAAAAGATAAGAAAGAATATGCACGATGCATATGAAAAAAGTGCAGCTAGATACAATCGAGGGGCACGAAAAGTGAAATTTGTACCAGGCCAAGAAGTTTTCCGTAGGAATACAGTATTAAGTGACTTCGGAAAAAATCTTAACGCTAAATTTTGCCGCAAGTTTCTAAAGTGTCGGATAATCAGGCCTATAGGTAATAACCTTTATGAATTGGAGGACTTACAGGGCAAGCCTGTAGGTATATATCACTTGAAAGATATCAAGGTTTAACTACTACTAAAGTCATTTTTTTCTTAATTGAGTGCAATATTAAACCAACTACCAGTGCAATATTAGTTTTAGTGGAAAAAATTTATACAGCATTTTGTTTGTTTTGTCCTAATTTTTTTATTATAAATTATTCATAAGAATGTGTAAATAGCTATCAAGCAGAAAACTAATCAGTGCAATCTTAGGATAAGAAACAAATGATCCGTGTCTGTGATAAATGAGCATAGCTCATAATCCACTAAGTACCTTATAGTGACCATGGTCATACATATCTTTAGCCAAACCGAATACGTAGTTGTTTAATGAATGTGCAATAAACTTACCTGTATGATGCATGGTTTATCTAGGATGTAATTTGGTTTAGATGTTACAGTGTAGTGCTCGTTCAAATCGTCAATTAAGGTTAGAAAGGTATTTGAAGAATCACGAGTGCCAATTCAATTCATGCAGTGTAGAAAAATTCTTGTCTGTAAGAATTAAGAAGAAACAAAGCCTGGTACAAACAATTAACAATACTTCCCGTAAAAAAAGACGATGAAAAGTCATGTATTCAGGAAAATGAAACTATGATTCTTCATGAGATACGACTATATGAGTGGATCGTTTTTAGGATAATGTTAAGAGATTGACCCATAAATCAGAAGAATTGACCCTTTGTACGAATTATTTGTCTAATATATTTGACGTCAAAAACAACATACATACATATGTAGGTACATGCTAATAAAATGTTTTATTGCCCGGCTAACTGCATGAGACTCTTTTATCAGGGAGTGGGAGTTCCCCACGTTGTTAATAGATCTTAATTAGGCGCAGTACACACGCACACCGTTCCCTCTAGCTGACGATAGCGGCCACGGAGTTTTGTTGCGTGTGTCGGATATGGCACACCCCTGACTACGGCCACATTTATGGGCAATATAGGGTATAATTCAGCGACGACGTTTCCCAAAATGGAATGACAGGAAGAGGGCACAATGCGCAATTAGTTTTAGTTCAAAAGATGCAAAAAGAAGTGTAGATGTGTGTAGTATTTTATTTAATGGAAAATATATTTTGAATGTTGTTTGTAGATACACGCTTATGTATATATGTATGTGGCGTGGTAATCTTTTGGTTTGTGGCAAATTATTGAAGCTAGTATTATCTGAAAAGAAAGAAATGAACATTAATAATAGTTTATATTAAATATGGAACGATACCATTTTGTTTTACTCATCTTGTATAAATCTGAAAAGAAAATTATTAAGATCAGTGGAGCAATACTTACCTGCATGTGCGTCTGCGGAATACATAAAATGAAAATGATTATCTGTCATTGGCACATGCACATGTATTGTAGAGATATTTTTATTTAGGTGTTGGAAAGTGGCATATAAAAACCAATAGTAGCAGAGTTGTATTTCATTCAGTATAACAGATAGCCAAGTTCACAACTCATGTTTTTCTGTTATAAAATGAATAAAAAAAGGAGACCTACTAAAATGCTGATTTTCTGATACTGTCTGAGGAGCTTGCGTGCAATTGGTAGGGAAAAGAGGGTCAAAAAGCAAAAAGAAGTTAAGGAAAAGGGTTAGTTAGATGGATGGATAAATAGAGATAGTTAGTTTGAGAATAGTAGCTGGCAAAATATTTATTTGTATAAGGTACGTTTTGTTTGTATAAAATGATAAAATATAAATTTCGTTGAGATACATTTAGGTTAGGTTTATTTTTGTTGTTTTTTTTTACCATAAAATATTGATTACTTGGCGCGAGTTTTTTTTTTTGAAATTGAACTAATTGGCAGAGAGGCGGGAATTTTTTTTGGTAGTAGTTTTTATATACAAGTGGTAGAGAGGCGGTTAAATTGGTATGAGATGGAAAGTTCAAACTAGGTTTATTTTTTTTAGCTGACAGAGCTAGGGAAATATTGGAAGGTCAGTTGAGATGGGCTGAGATATTTAAGGAAGCCAAATAGAGTAATGAAGGTCATTGTTGAAGTGTAATTGGTGAAGTGTTGACAAAAGTAAAACAAAAGTTGAAAAGTAAAAGAAGTGAAGTTTAAATATAAGCTGTGACTCGGGAATAAAATTAAGTTAATCCTCTTATTAGTTTTTGTGGAAATTTTTTTTTAAAAACAAAGTAACGTAAGTTGTCTAAGAGTGAAAGAAAGTAGGAAAATTCGTGTGCTACAATTTTTATTTCTTTCTCATAGCTGGCTATTTTTCAACGCAAACAGCAAGTCTCAAGGTCAGCAAGAAAGCCCAAAAAGATTCCTTGGAGAACCGAGTCTGAAAATAGCCAGGTAAAACTTTTATATTTCCATATTTATTGTAAAAATCCACCTAAGAGAAAAGGTCCTGTAATACTTACTTGCGAGGAAAATAAGAAAACAACATAGTGCTCGATATTAGCCTTTATTTAAAATTTTATTATTGTTAAACGAGGTGCGTGAGCAAACCACTTTAAAGATACACTTCAACTAGAATCTAGAAAGAAGAAAATGTCAAGGATTGTATGCAGAAAAATTGTAGATTTAAATAAAATAAGTTATTCAAAGTAGTTGTGTAAATGTGAAAAAATTTGTAAGTCTTATGAGAGTGTAGTTGTGAATGTTTTAAAGTATCTAAAATTTAAATCAGAAAAAAAAAGGAAAAAAAAGAGAAAAAGTGTAATTTGTGTATGTATCTGTATAACATCTCCTCAGAAACCATAAAAGTGATAAGTTTTAATTAGTGCTCAAGTTAGTCGCGATAGTGAATAGCTTAGAAAGCAACGTCTGTTAATTCCAGGCGAATTTACCTCTTTAGGGAGCTCCTTCAAGTAGGAATAAAAGAGCAGTAGTAAATCGAAGAAATCCTGAATTAAGGAAAAATTAGGTTGAGCTCTGAAAGAAAAGCTGATAAAATAACTAGGAGATACGTATATGTACATATAGAAATTAGAAATTTTGAAAAGGAAAATAAGAAAAGTAATTGTAAAGAAGTAATTGTATTGTGGAAGTTTAATTTCTTTTATTATTGAATTATATTTTTATTATTTTATTGTTTTTTATTATTTTTATTATTACCATTGTTTCGATTTACAAGTTGTAGTTTTTTTCTTAAATTTTTTTTTATATATTAATAAATAATGAATTTTTATGTTTGAAACTGAAATATTTAAAATGATGGCTTAATTACAGAAAGGTAATGGCAATGATGAAGTGGTAAGTGGTGAGGATTGGTCAGGCGGGTATTGGGTCGTGGAATGAAATTGATGAGGAAATTTTCGACGACAAGGTTGGGTGGGCAATTAGAAGGCTAAGATCTGTCTTCCAGTTTTGTCTGTGGTGTGTTGTTTTATGAAGTTCCGTTTCTGATTGTGATATTTTCATATTTTTTGTGTTACCTTTTCATACTTGGCGAAAGGGTTGAGAACCTCCTGAGTATAATAAGAGCTGGTCGGAGGAGACGTCGAGTCATGCAAACCGTAACAACACTGAGTAACAATAATAAAAATGAATAAAATGTGCTGTTTGTATAATCAACTTATTTGCGATCCTTTACTTTTGTACTTTTTTCCTCTTGATAGCTTTCATGTCAAATTATAACAACTCTTACGTTTATTTTGATCCTTTTTGATTTCATCAACAACATACATTGCAAGAATTTATTTTATATTTAAAAGAATCAAGCACGAATAAAGTAAATTAAAAGGATTTATTTTATTTAATTTCTTTTTGCATTTCTTTCGAATGTTTTAGTTTCAATAAATTGTTTCATAGAATTTTTTGTGTTCAAATAAAGAAATATGCTCAAGCCTTGCACCGCTAACTTTTGTGCGGCCTTTTAAACCCCCATACATACCTTAGTGATGTGCAAAAAGTTCAAACCGACCTTTATTTTCATAACAAAATATGCGTAGTTTTCAGCATCCTCTATAGAAACTCGTTCTCATTTAGTCATGGTTTATACTCGACTACCTGTATTCCTCATAATAGTGCTAGCTAGCATTTTATCCGAGCCTACTTGCATACAGATGTCTCCTCTTCGACTTTGAATATACACTGTGAGTTTCAGTTGGAGTTTCTGGTAAAAGAACAAGATCCTTTTTGCCCAATGGACAGGTCCGTCCTTTTTTCCATAATGTTTGCAGGCCTGCGCTATCTCGGAGACTTCTCAACCTCGTAGAAAGTTTATGGGATTTCTACTGCTTGTAAGTGAAATACTATGGTTGGCGAGCGCTTTTGATGCGATGACATCATTATCTAGAACACTTTTTAAGTCGTGCGTTCACTTCGAAAACGTTTGCCAACCATACTCAATAAACAGTCAATAATGCCGGTGCTTACCAGAGGGGATGTTAAAAGTTCTATAAGGTCACGTTATCTATCTCCCTTAGTTCTCCTCTCTAACCTTTTTAGTAACCTGAAAAGACTACATAAGAAAGACTAAGCTAATCCCAGCCACTCATCCGATGTGCATGCTATTCCACTATCGACGACGCCTACATTTTTTGCCCGATTTATTAATCCGATATAGTAATCCAATTCCGACCGTCACCACGAGTAGGTATAAGTCGCATTAAAAACATCCTGCACGTCTTTAGGTACCTTGAAAAAGGTTTATTTTTCATTGTTTGTCAAACATATTGTTACGTTTATTAAAGTTATAAACGTTTAATTTATGAGTTCTTTATTTGCAAAATAATTAAACACACAACTTTTAGAGTTTTAGTTAAATAACACTTTATTTAATCAATTATTTAACGATTTAACTATTCGCGATTAATAATACACGCTGGCAACTTTAATTGTTGTACCACAAGATTTTAACTAGATGACGCTCACAATACGAATGAATCAACACGTATTGGCGTTGCTTTTATATACCCTATTTTTAGGCGTTCTTGAATGTTCGAGAATTTCTACCGCCATCTATTGCGTAGTTGAAAATGCTGCGTTGCCACTTTTATCTCAGACACATTAGTGAGCATTATTATTTACTTCTAGAACCTTCAATCATTATTTAAAAATACATTTTGTGTATTTTTATTTAGTTGTTATACAATGCAGGTGTGTGTATGTTTGTGTATTGTGTTTGTTTAGTCATCGCTTTGTGTTAGTTGTTTTTGTTTTGCAATAAAGATGTTTTGTAGAAACTTCTGTCTTTGAAAACAAACACAATAGGCCATTTCGTTTTACTTTCTTGGCCTCAACTATTTTTAACATCTTTTTATGATTTAAATAAAGCATCTTTGTAACACTGCCGCCCACTTAAGCCTTTTCGTCCCGAATAGGCTCATCATTACCTCTGCCATATTTAGCCAACCGCTCCAGGTGAACCACCTTCATTTTGGACCTCGGATTATGATATCTCTGTATCCGGTAAACCACGTCATTCAATTTCTTTATCACCTTGTACGGTCCCTCCCAGTGGGTTTGCAGTTTAGGGGATAATCCTTTCTTGCGTTGCGGGTTAAATAGTAGAACCATTTGTCCTTCGGTAAATCCCTCCGTATTTGCTGCTCGATCATATCTGGCTTTCATCTTATCGCTGGTCATTTTAATGCGGTTACGTACAAACTCATGAAGCTCATGCAGTTCTTCTTGTGCCTGGAGAACGTTTTCATTGCCTTCGTGCACTTGTCCAGGTTTAACACCAAATTCTAAATCTGCTGGCAGTTTTAGTTCTGTCCCAAACAAGATTTTTGCTGGACTACGTGAGGTTGAATCATGTACAGCGGATCGGTACGCCAGTAGAAATTTGGGTATATGCTCATCCCAATCCTTTTGGTGTGAACTGACCACTTTTCTGCGATATTCTTCTAGGGTACGATTGAATCTTTCCACCATTCCATCAGACTGTGGATGCAGCGGTGTAGTTCTCGTCTTTTTAATACCGTAAACGTCACACATCTCTTTGAATATAGCTGATTCAAAATTTCGTCCCTGGTCTGAATGTAGTTCTAGTGGAACACCGTATCGGCACACCCAATTGTTCACAAGGGCGTCTACCACTGTTTTAGATTCTTGGTTTGGAATGGCATAAACTTCAGGCCATTTGCTAAAATAATCCATTACCACTAGTACATATCGGTTTCCAGCATCACTGACAGGGAATGGACCTGTGATATCAATAGCTATCCGCTCAAAGGGTGCACCTGCGTTGTACTGTTGAAGTTTGCCACGACTTTTTCTTACAGGACCCTTGGCCTTTATGCACTCTTCGCAATTAGCTATCCAATCGGCTACGTACTGTTGGCAACCTACCCAGTAAAATCTCTGCTTTATCTTTTCCAGAGTTTTTGTTATACCCATATGACTACCGCTGGGACCGTTATGGAACTGCTTTACTATCTCATTCCTTTTGGAGGTTGGCACGACAATTAAGTCCGTCGTAGTTTTGCCATCTGTACTTTCCCAGGATCGATATAAGCAGCCGTCTTCTACTTTTAGGCTATTCCACTGGGCCCAGTACGACTTGGCTAGTTGGCTCTCTGCCGATATTTCATTATGATTCGGTCTCCTGTTGTTTTGCTTAGCCAATATAATTTTTGCCAAAATTGGGTCGTCATTCTGGGCCTTCGACCAATCTTCCCTTGACCCAATTTGGGTAAGCCGCACATCAATGACGCACTCCTTTTTCTCTACTTTTGTGCAGTGCTTGCACTCTACATTGCATGGCCGTCTTGATAGGGCATCAGCATTATTGTGCTTTCCTCCTTTTCTATGCACAATACTAAAGTCATAGCTCTGCAGACGTTCAACCCAGCGTGCAAGCTGGCCCTCAGGATTCTTAAATTGCATCAACCAACGTAATGCAGAATGGTCTGTCCGTAAGATGAAATGTTGACCATATAAGTATTTGTGGTAATGTTTAACACACTCCAGCACTGCTAAAAGCTCTCTTCGTGTAACGCAGTAATTTCTTTCGGGCTTAGAGAGCACCCTGCTGTAATAGCCAATGACCTTTTCTATTCCATTTATTTCCTGAGAAAGCACTCCACCTATTCCATAGCCGCTTGCGTCCGTGTCCAATATGAATTTCTGTCCAGCTATTGGATAGGCAAGGACTGGTGCCGTACACAAAAGTTTCTTGAGCTCCTGGAACGCTTTTTCCGCTGCTTCACTCCAGTGGTATGGTTGCGACTTCCTGGTCAACTCGTGCAAGCTAGCAGCCACTTGAGCAAAGTTTGGCACAAATCTCCTGTAATATGTGCAAAGCCCCAGGAAACTACGCAGCTCATGAAGATTTTGTGGGCGAGGCCAGGTCTTTACTACCAATATTTTGTCTTCATCAGTTGACACGCCCTCTGCCGTTACACGATGCCCTAGGTATTTGACCTCCTTTTGAAACAAAGCATATTTCTTAACACTTAATTTTAATCCTGCAGCAGTTATACGCTTAAAAACTTCATCCAGGTTTTTGAGGTGTTCATCAAAAGTCTTCCCCATCACGATTATGTCATTCAAATACACTAAGCACGTCTTCCAATTTAGACCCTTTAGCACACGTTTCATTAAACGCTCAAAAGTAGCTGGAGCGTTGCAGAGCCCGAATGGCATCACCTTGAACTGCCATAAACCACCACTTGCGCTAAAGGCAGTTTTCTCCTTGTCTTTATCAGCTATCTCTACTTGCCAATAGCCGCTCTGCAAGTCCAAGGTAGAGAACCATTCCGTTCCAGCCAACGTGTCTAAGGTATCGTCTATTCTAGGCAACGGATAACTGTCTTTCTTGGTGACGTCATTGAGCTTCCTGTAGTCAACACAAAACCTAGTACTGCCGTCCTTCTTCTTTACCAAAACTATTGGTGAACTCCACGGACTCGAGGATGGCTCAATGACTCCGTTCCTTTCCATTTCGCTGACAAGTTCTTTGACCTCATTTCGTTTTGCTAGGGGAACACTTCTGGGTGCTTGTTTTATAGGCCTCGCTTCGCCAGTATTAATTTCATGTTTAACAACTGCCGTTCTACCTTGGCTTTTATTATTTAGGGCGAAGACGGAGGCATGTTTTCTCAGCAACTGCTTTGCTTTGTTTCTGTCAGGAGGTGTTAGTTCTGCCACCCATTTTTGCACCTGTTCTTCTAATGAATTTTTTTCTGTGGCTGTTATTTTAGGACATACTGTATTTGCTGCACAATTAATTATGGCTTCTGCTGGCTCACATCGACCCATCTCAAAATTCCTGTTAATTGTTTTTTCGCTATTGGACAGATTAAGTACTCTCACAGGAACTCTGCCATCGTCGCAGATTTTCACGAGGGCTTTTGCTGTTATGATATCGTCTTTTAGTTCTTTTGGTTCCACCACCCACAACCGGTTATCCTCACAATCTGCCTCCACACGTGCCCAAACTATAGTTTCCGCCTGAGGTGGTAATTTCTGACGTTCAACGGCAAATAGCTTCCTCGCTGTGGTCCTGCTATCATATCCAACATCCAGGGGTATCTCCACATTGCGCCAGATCATTATTTGCTCGCCCATGTGCAGACTAATACCGTGGGCTATCATAAAGTCTGCACCAATGATAATTTCATCCACTATATCGGCAACAACAAATACATGGTCAGCGCTGATGTTTGCAATAGTCATTCTTACCCTGGCTCTTCCATAGACAGTGGCTAAGTCGCCAGTAGCAGTGCGCAGTCGTACATTATTTAACGGTTCCACTGCCCCTTTTACTAAATCGGGTCTTATAATTGACTGAGATGCTCCTGTGTCTATGGTGAGGACTTGCTTACTTCTGTTTATAAGACCGCAAACAGTAAGGTTGCTATTTTTCTGTTGTACAATGGAAATGGAGATTGTGGGGCCATCGGTTGTGGGAGCCAGCACTTGCCCCTTAGTGCTAGCTCGATTTAGTTTAACGGTGACTCATGAGATTTGGTGTTGTTGGCCCGCTTGTTGTCCCTTGCTGGCGAAGCAGATCTTGATCTTCTCTTTGCTGATCTACAGTTGCGCTGAAAATGGCCAGCCTTACCGCATTTAAAGCACTTAGCGCGAGAATTACTTTTTTCCTCCTCCATTATCTGTTTGACTAACTCTCTTATCTCGCTTCTACTGTCTGTGTTATGAGTTTCAGTATCGAGACACCGCACCTTGTACATCTGTGGCTTCGAGATGACTTTTGCAGTCTCCTGGGCTAGCGCGTACGAGATAGTTTCTGCAAAGGATGACTTTTGCATAGCACAAACCGCATATTTAATATCTGGATCCCGTATGCCATTCACAAATGCTTCAATCTTAAACTGATCCAGAAACGGGTGATCTTCGCCTGGGTAAGTCAACTGCACCAAACGTTCAATTTCCATGGCGAAGTCTTGCAGCGTCTCATTTGCCTTCTGCACCCTGCCTCGTAACTCCATTCTGTAGAGTTCTCTTTTATGCTCGCCACCGTACTTACGTTGTAAGGCTACCATTATGTCCTCATAATTATTTCTGCAGCCGGCTGGTAAGCTTTCGAGTATCTGTGCTGCTGCACCCTTTAGGGCCAGAATTAGCTCAATAGCTTTTTCTTCGTTGTCCCATCTATTTTTGCTGGCCACTGTTTCGAACTGAAACTTAAAAACATTAAAAGGTGCGCTGCCATCAAAGCTCGGGGTGTTAATCTTGCTGGCGTGCTCAGAGATAACTCTCACCGGTCCCTCTCGAATTTGAAGATCGCCCATTTGCACTTTTAATTCTTGTAACTCTTCGCTTACTTTTCTCTCTAGGCCGCACAATTTTTCATCAAACTCACTGACCCTTTGTTCTACGACGTTTACTCGTTGGTCGAAGACTTTTGATATTTGTTCAAATTTCTCATTTACCTTCACTAGAAGCCTTTCTCCGTTGACGCTAGAAATTTCTTGCATTGCCTTAAAGCTGTCTTGTAATTTTTCTTGAAGCTTCAGGTTGTTTTCTTCTAACTTCTTTATCTGGTTCTGGTTGGTTTCTTCTATTTTCTTCATCTGGTTTTCCTGCTTCTGGTTGTGCTTTTCCTGCTTCTGGTTGTTTTCTTCTATTTTCTTCATTATAGCGGCAAACATTGAATTTAAGTCTATAACGCTATTTGTTGCTGGGGCACATACTTCAATCTCTTCCTTTTCGTCTTTTTCTCGAAATTCGTATGTGCCAATATCGATACCACGCTGCTTAAATTCATCTATTAACCGCTTTTGCAACTCCGCTTTATTGCCTGCTGTCGGTAGATTTAACTTACTCAGCTCCATTTTTAGCTGCTCAACTTTTAGCTCGTCGAATTTCATTTTAACTATTTATTTATTATTTTGCAATTTCACTTCTGACACCAGTTGTTACGTTTATTAAAGTTATAAACGTTTAATTTATGAGTTCTTTATTTGCAAAATAATTAAACACACAACTTTTAGAGTTTTAGTTAAATAACACTTTATTTAATCAATTATTTAACTATTTAACTATTCGCGATTAATAATACACGCTGGCAACTTTAATTGTTGTACCACAAGATTTTAACTAGATGACGCTCACAATACGAATGAATCAACACGTATTGGCGTTGCTTTTATATACCCTATTTTTAGGCGTTCTTGAATGTTCGAGAATTTCTACCGCCATCTATTGCGTAGTTGAAAATGCTGCGTTGCCACTTTTATCTCAGACACATTAGTGAGCATTATTATTTACTTCTAGAACCTTCAATCATTATTTAAAAATACATGTTGTGTATTTTTATTTAGTTGTTATACAATGCAGGTGTTTGTATGTTTGTGTATTGTGTTTGTTTAGTCATCGCTTTGTGTTAGTTGTTTTTGTTTTGCAATAAAGATGTTTTGTAGAAACTTCTGTCTTTGAAAACAAACACAATAGGCCATTTCGTTTTACTTTCTTGGCCTCAACTATTTTTAACATCTTTTTATGATTTAAATAAAGCATCTTTGTAACAATACTAATGAGTCGATATGGAATATGAACTTTAATATCAACAATCCTTTTAGATATAGAATCATTTAATATTTTGGTGTGAAGATCATATTATTTATAGTCTATTTACAGCATCCTGTTGCCTGTTTGGCCAACACCAAGGGCAATCCCATTTTAATATATCGAAGAGCAAATCTAAGCGGGACTACATGTCTCAGCGGGTTTTAACGTTTACAGATCGGAAGTCAGCTTTGTCGATCGAAATATTCGAGGAGAAAATAATTTCTTGCCCACTTTACACTGAAAGTTTGAATCGAAGGTTTACACGCTCCGGTCTTTAAAAACTTGCTCTAGCATTCCAAAGCTAGTAATGCAGTCGTGAATTTCTGTTATGGAGTTCTAGTTCTTCTTCTTTAGAGATAAAAAATTCTACATATCTTCCGGCGTTTTCTCAGGTAATACATTCTTAGAACTCCAATACCAATAACAATTTTTTTCGGACCAATAGGCCAGAGAGTATATTGTCCACTAGAAGTTACTTTTAATCAAATGTCGAAGTTGACAGATGCATGTTTTGCGTCGTTATCGCCAGCTGCAATTCTACGGGGCCCTCACGATTCGTTGCAAAATGTCTTTCAGATGTGGTATATTTTGGAAACGAATAAACCGAAATAACTGAACTTTAAACTTCTATGACTGATTCTTTACAAAAGTCGCACAACATATAGTGTTTATTCGCGACTTCATCTGTATTGCTGAGCCTCCACATGCTCTACAAGGAACGTCATTTCAATCATTTAAAGAAAATCATTTAATATTAACCATCCTCTTGGCGTTAAACGAGTCCCAGCAATAAATATAATGTCGATTTGTTGCCTTAACTAAAATTATAATAGTTTTAATTATTAATTAAATTTATTAAAAAATTATTTAATTAATTGAATTAAAATAATAAGAAAACGCTATGTAATTCATATACAGTCGACATATTACGTCCCTTCATTATACAGAATGATTTCTTATACCGATTATGCACTGAAAATAAAATAAAAGTTTTTTCTCTTAAAAACACTTTTACATAAATTATTATTGAAAAAAAACTAAATTTTTTAATATCAATATTAACAAATAGACAAACAAAAAATGCACAAACGTTCTCGATATGAATATGCAATGACAAAAGTTCTTCTGTGGACACGATTTTGATGCCATACAAGTGATTTTTATATTTTTGTTGCTTCAATTGTCTTAAAGACTTCTGTTATTTAATTTAGACACACGCCTTTAAATAGGCTTCTCTAAAAATAATAAAAGTGCATTTCATTGCTGTTGCTTTTGTTGTAATGTTGGGGTAGTTTGCCTACAAACAATTTTGTTGTTATATTTTCCTTTTCAGCTAGCAAACGTTTTCATGCACTCACACATGAATAACGAACAACTAAATAATATAAAATGTAAAAAGGGGGACAAGGAATGTTGAATGTTGTTTCGAGTGATAAACCACTGTTTCGCATTGTTAAAGACTGGTTGCGAAAAGACGATTATATTACACATTTAAAGGAGCACAAGAGAAAACTACAAACAGGCAACTATGAATATGTAAGGGCCTTTAAATATTAATATATTTTAAAAATAAAAGCAATAAAAAAGCAATTCACAGCTGTTTAAGATTATTTTTAACCGACTTCAAAAAAGGAAGGAGGTTATCAATTCGACTGAATGTTGTTTTTAATGTTTGTGCCCGAAGAACTCAATCATTTTAAAACCGATTTTGTAGCTTTGCTTACAAATTGGTCCTATGTTGAAAACAGTTTATAATCTTAAAAATTAAAGAGTGTCCCCAAGCAACATACACGGTTTTTACATATATTATAAACGGTATAGAGCACCACTTTAAAATTAAAATAAACTGCGTAACACTATAGCTCCGAATATCAAAAAGTAATTGAAAAATAAATCAAAAAATTAAAGGGCGTCCCCACAGGTGAAGTAAATTGACTTATATGGGCCTATCTTCTGAGCTGTTATAAACAAACGCTTTGCCAATTAGACAGAATGTTGATTGCTAATGCCGTTATAGTAACCAGAATAGATATTCAGAATTATAAATTAAAAGGTGGCCCAATTGTTCCTTTAATTTCATGTATATGGCGATACTTTTGAACAGTTGTATTGAATAGTTTGAATAGTTGTAGACGCTTGAAATTTGCAAAGAAGCTTTGTTGCTAACTCCCCTATAACAACAACTATAAAATTTAGATTTTAATATAAAAGGGTGTCCCAAATGTTGATTTAATTTGATGTGTGTGGCTAAACTTTTGAGCTTTTGAAACTTTTAACCGTTATCTTGATAAGTCCGCTATAAAAACAAATTTCTAATTTGAATTTAGAAATTAAAGGGTGTTCCTAAAATTAATGAGTTTTAACTCTTGTAATTTGTAACTCTTCAAAATAAGGCAGAATATTCACAACTTTGTTTTGTATAATAAGAAAAATGTAGTAGTGCGATCTCCATTGTCATCGCTTTCCTAAGGGCCACCATAACGTCCATATTTAACATCTTCGTTTTGTGGTCCCCACCTAAGCTTCCAAAAGTCAAAGCAGTTCAAGATCTTTTTTGTTTTTTCAAAAATAAAATTTCGATAACTATAGCTTTTTTATAGTCAATTTTATTGGTATGCAATATATTTTTATCGATAATCTTACTTTATAAAAATGTTGCGGTTCCTTGCTATTTTTTATAAATAATTTTGTATTTTGCTATCGATAAAACTTATAATGGGTGAATATATTTGATTTGCTTTTCTTTACGAATATAAAATTTATTGTTACAACAAAGAATTAATATTTGTTTTATCGATCATATTTTCTTTTTGCTCGATGGATATTTGTTTCCCAAATTCTTGTAACCATAACTAAATCTGAAGAAACCAAATCAACACGAAACTAAACAAATAGTTATTTTTAGAAATATTGCAATCGATAACTTTTTGCCAAAAGCGATTATTTTTTACAAACTCTTTTGCCGATAAAAAAAAATAATTGTAAAATAAAGACTGAATATAAATTTGAATTGTACAGAGTAAATAAAATATACAAAGATGAAATTCATTAGAGCCTGAATAATTTTATTTTACCATCCCACCTGCTCTTGTTAGTGTAAATGTGTTATTTGAAAATAAATACAAAACCAATTTTTCTTCAGTTATACTTAAAGTTGTTGTAGGTGATGCTATCAGACCCCCTTCGAGTCAGCACACATAAAGCATGTAAGTACACAAACACATAAACATGCACATGCACATGCACATATGAGTATCCATATGTTTAAGAACACACGTATCTTTTAGATAAGCAAAATAAGTGCAAATTCTATTATGGGTCATATTTCAATTGGCTGGCTTCATATTGTATGGGTTTTTCTCGTACAGATTATCCAATCTTTGCCAGTTAAGTCGAGAAAATATAAAAATAATTTTTACAACCTTTAAGCAAATTAAACAAAACTATAAAATCTCAATAATTCGAAAATCTCAGTTATAATTGCACTGTTTATTATTAAGAATTTTCTTAGGTTTCATGGCCCCTTTTTTTACCACTTTTCAGCTATTTTCGGTTAAATGCTTTAAACATAATTTTTTATGTTACAATTTCGAAATTATTGTACAAAAAAGAAGACCTTTAAAATACTTAAATCTAGCAAATCATACAAATTCAAATGGAACAACATTTTTAGACTTATTTTTTTTTTTTTAATTTCTAAACAAAAGAGGTGGTCGTCACCTTTTTACAAAAAAGAAAAACACGACAATATAACATTTTTATAATCGCTATTCTTTAATATGATCGCTGTTATTGATACATTTGATTGTATTTGTATTCAAAACCAATAGGTGTATTGTTTTTGCTTGAAAATTTAAAAAAAATGTATGTGTGAGGAGCAATAATATCGAGCAGATGTTGGTAACATTTTCCAATCACTAGTACTTGTACATCACTGAATATTATACAGCAGGGCTGTGGAATGTTCTTTATGAGAAGGAAATTTTTCTCCTGTATAATAAAAAAATTAAATTAAAATGGAAAACTAGCCATTTTAACAAGCCTAGATTTTTGAAAATGAATGCTTCATGATGTCGATGAGATGAGTTTATTGATCCATTTAATAAAAAGATGAATTTTTTTATTGTAGAAACTCCAATAGTAAATCGAATATGAATACGATTCTTCTCTCTTTCTGTAAAAATAATGTCATCAGTGAAACTTTATGTAAAAAATATGTATTATATATAATTATTCAACATTTTTTTTTAGAATTTTATAGACAATAAATGATATACGAACTTTTAACGATAAAATGTTAATCTGTGGAAGATCGTCTATAAAAAATTTATATAAAAACAAGAAATTAATATTATTACCGAATTATCATTTATAGAAAAAAATTTCTAAAGAAAATAGTGGATTAAAAATTTTAAAAAAATAATTACATACATAATTTGTTATACATAGATCAATTATTATCGAAATCAATGTGATAAAAAATTTTCTATAAACAGATTTTCTATAAAAAATTATCGAAAATCACAAAAAAAAATAAATAAAATCATCGCTAAAAAATAACTTTAGAATACCGTCAATTTAAAATATAGCACACAAAAATTAATAAAAGATTTTTTTGGACGATGAAAAATTTTCTTTAAAAAAGTATTAGTAAAAAATCTTATCTACAGTAGCTCCAAGCGAAACTCGTACACATATGAAAACAAATTTCTTTATGTTATATGTCTAAAACTAAATAGGCTAATAAAATAAATTTACTTAATTTTAGTACAAAACTATGTACTTAATTAAATATCAGAAACGAAATTTTGAATATAAATTTTTTTATTAAAATACAGATAAATATTTTAAAAAGTGCCAACTTTCGACGCCAAAGCCAAACTCGTACAGTCTTATTTAATTTGGCAACATTCTTTTAATTTGCATCTAACTTCGGGATATTTCGTAAAAATAATTAAAAAAAACTAGGGACTTTTCCCATTATTACCTTTTTATTGTCATTTATTTGATTTTTTGTTTGAAAGAGTTACAAAAGAGAACAAAATGGGTAGACAGAGAGGACTAACTTCTGTTTAAGTAAAAAAATTAAAAATTCGACATCATATTAATAATAAATCGCTGCGAGAAATATCTGAAACAGTTGATAGAAGCCGTTCAACAGTGCAATATATTATAAAAAGGTATAAAATAGAAGAGAGGATTGTGAACAAGAAGAAAAGTGCAAATAACAAAATTTTCTCTGCTGGAGACGAGCAATATATTTTACGTCAAATAAAAAAGAACCCATTTTTAAGTGCTCCGAAACTCTTAGAAGTTGTGTAGAAAGCCATAGGAAATAAATGTTGCCCACAAACCATAATAAACATATTAAAAAGAGCTAATTTCAATAGTAGAAGGACAAGAGTTAAACCTCTGATTAATAAGAGAAATCAAAGAGAAGGTTACGATTCGCCAAGGAACATGAAACAAAGGAATTTTCATTTTGGAAGCAAGTATTACTCACAGATGAAAGTAAATTCAACTTGTTTGGTTCAGATGGAAGATCTTATGTATGGAGAAAATCCAATGAGGAGTTGCTTGCCAAAAACATGAAACCAACAGTTAAGCACGGTGGTGGGTCAGTAATGGTTTGGGGATTATTTTCTGCATCTGTTCCCGGTGTTTTACACTTTATCGATGGTACAATGGATCAGCATATGTATCTAAACATTTTAAAAGAAAGTTTGCCAGTTTGTAAGAAGAAACTTTGTCTTGGTAAAAACTTTTATATTTACCAAGACAAAGACCCTAAGCATAAGGCTTATAATGTGTGATCATGGCTACTTTATAATTGTCCACATGTTATGGATACACTAGCCCAGAGTCCAGACATAAACCCAGTCGAAAATTTGTGGAGCTATCTCGATCGTAAAATTCGTAGTCAAACAATAAGTTCTAAGGATGGCTTGAAAACAGTTCTTCAGGACAAATGGGGCAAAATTGAACCGAGTTTTTGCGAAAACCTTGTGCGCAGTATGCCAACTAGATTAAAAATGGTGATAAAAAATAAAGGCATGCACACCAAATAATAATATTTAAAACCAACAAAATAATATTTGATTGAAGTGTGGTGTACGAGTTTGGCTTTGTCACTGAAATTACTATTATTTTATGTTTTTATTAAAAAAAAATTTTTGTTGAATAATAATTTAAAGTTTTTATGTTTTGTTAAATTTGTTATAAAATGAACTAATAAAATAAATACAGTTTTATTTGTTAAGAGCTTCTTACTTAATGTTAAAAAATAGTTTAAAAATTAGTCTAAAGTGTACGAGTTTCGCTTGGAGCTACTGTATAGCAAATCGGCAATCAGTTGGATTGTTTTTCCGTGGAAAATCATCGATAAAAAATTATCCATTTATATAAAATCATAAATTTTTATAAAATCATTGATATAAAAATTTTCTAAATAAAAACAGCGGTTCATCAATTAAACATTTTTTCTTAAAAAAAAGTTGTCGCTAACAAATAGATAAATAGATTTGATTGTAAGAGATTCTATTAAAAATCACCCATAAAAAAAATTCGTCTTAAGAAAAATTTTTTAAAGTTCATTATCGCTTAGAGTTGAGCTTATAAAATAATTTATAAAATATCTTTGATATAAAAAAAAAATCATCGACAACCAAAATAATCTATTAAAATAGTCGAAAACATTATTGGCTATAGAAAATATTTGATCACATAAATGTCTATAAACTATATTCGATAACGTTGTTTCCAGAAAAGGCCACTATTTTGTAATCGTGTTATCGAAAGTGTTTATAACGGCTTTTGGGTCATCTTTTTGTAGAGGCGCCTCTGCGAGTCTAAGTTTTTCGTTAATAGAGCTTCTTTAAAAAAAAAAAAAAAAATAGAAAATGAAAGAAACTACAATGCCAATAAAAGCATTAGGGGCATTCTCATTATTCGATTTTATTTTAAAAAAATTTACTTTCTTCCCTTAAAATTCTTAAGTCCTTTCTAAGCAAAAAGCGAATATTGAAAATCGTATCTAATGATTTTACTTGTGATTGCAGAGGCTGTGCTAAATCAGAATCATAATGGCAAGTGGTTTAAAATAGGCATTCATTTTTTAAAATAATTTTAGTAATTCCTTTAAAAAAACCGACTTGAAAAAAATGGTCATGAAATCCGAAATAAAAATTTCAATGGGATCAATCTGTAAGCATTAGTTGAAAGCTCGTTGTAGTATTACAGTATAGCGCACTTTGTAAAAACTCTACAATTCTGGTTTAAAAGAAAAATTCAAAAAAGTTTTCTTTTTATCTTTTAATAGCGGGCCAGTGACAAGTCCTTGGAAAAAATACCCTTTACTTATAATTTTATATCTATAATTTATATTAATGCAAATATTATAATAAATATTCTGTGTTTTCTTCAAGATTAGCCCTGTTTTAGTTTAAAGGTATGACGATGTATGCCAAACATCTCTTCGGAAATACCCTTTAATTTTCATGTCCACTCTTATAGCGAATTTATACACACAGTGCAAATTTTAAATGACCACGTATTATATTTCAAAAGCTAAATCCATATTCGTTAAATTACCTTTTCTGTAGGCACAAGCTTTATTTTCTAATTTTACTTTTCTATTGGCCTTTATTATAAGAGGCTCCATGGAAACTGCTTTACAAACATTTAAACAGTCTGCCAATTCCATTGCTAATGCCTCGGCTACACCATCGGTCAAATTTTTAACAACATTATTGTGCGTGCAGGGTCAATTGTCTCATCTGAAAAGATGATTTTTTTTTTGGCAAAATCGGCATCTTCTGTAAATCGTTCGCAGGCCCACTTAGCGAAGCGAACACGTATTGGATGGTCAGTTAGCTTCAACTAAACCTAAACCAATAGGACTTTGTATGGCGTCATACCAAGGACTTTATGCAAAATTCGTCTCAATGATTTTTCCGAAATGTTGTTGAAAACGACGGTGAATTGATGTTGTTGGCGCTTTACGCACACTTCCTGCCACTGTTTTTGGCTTTTCACGCTTTGGTTTATCGATGAGGATGCCAGTTTCTTTCACTTTTTCCCCAAGATAACGAACATTCGGAGCTGACGATGCTTCTCTTCTTCCAAAATCCGTACGCTATTTTCGCACACATTCTGCATCATTACCATGATGTTTAAAGTAATGTCGCAATATTTCCCAGAGTTCTTCAAGCGTATACACAACGATATTCATTTTGCGGAAGGCTAAAACTAATTATCTGTCAAATCAGACATGATCTAAGTATTACCATTCACGAAATAAGCACTAGTTGAAAAAAAGTATATGTATATATTCTAACTTTTTATGCAAAGCAAAGTCGATTGACACATGTCCGTCTGTCCGTCCGTATTATTGTTGATCTCAAGTTTGCCTCGGCAAAAAAAATAATAATATTTCAATCGATCAGACATAGCGTCGAAAGAGATGCTATTGGAAACCAGCATGATCGGTCCATGTTCTTCGGGGCAGCAGGCAAAACACCACGCCTACCTCTAATTTTTTCATGTCTTTTGGAACAATAAAGCAACTGCAATCAAAAAAACAAATATATGGGGCGATAGAGAATTAAAAAATAATAAAAAAAAACATCAAGTGAAAAAATTGTTGCGCGCCCATATTTTCCGAGTTACGGTGCTCTGAAATTTTCAAATTTTTTTGAAATGTCGATATGGGTATCATTTTAAAGCTTTTGAAGAGGTCTTTCTTTTAAAAATGCTTAACCCATTAATAGTCGATGGCATTTTTATGTAAAATAATATATATGCAGTACCATTTATTTTTAAGTCTCTGTTACTCCAATATTATTATTTTTTTTATTAAACAAAATTTACATAGATGGTGAAGTGTATGTAAGATTCGACATAGCCGAATATATCATAGAATCAATGTGTAAACAAAAGCGTTCGATTTGTTTCGATCCTCAACTGAGTGGCAGGATAAGATAGTAATAGTTTTTCAGAATTCGATGCACTGCGTAAACAAATTTTACAAATATAAGAAGTTTAAAATTTAAGAAATAGTCACCACCCTAATTTACATTCTTGTATTTTTATACTAACGATTTTAAAAGTATACAAATTACATGTATTTAAATGTTTTATACATATGTATGTATGTATGTTTGGCTTATGTTCAATGCAGTAGAAGGGAAGGATGGTTAAACTTGTCATACATTCTTCATTTCATTTTGTACAAATTCTTAAAAAATTAAAAACAGCAACTAAAACTATCAACTAATAAGGTATATTGGTTGGCTATAAAAGTCAAGTAACTGAGTGTTTAAAGCCTCAGTTAATGATTGTCAATACTTCGTGGGTTAACGTAAACAACATTTGAACGGTAGCTTAGTTAAATCGGTATATAATGCAAGGAATATGTGCGGTGTCTGTGAATGCAAAAATATTTTAAGGATTTTAAATTTGTTTTTTTTTTCATAAAAAACATTTAACAAATTACTTATTAATTATCTATTTATACGCAATAAATAATGAATAATTGAAGCAAGGATACATTTAATATGTTAACGAAAGACTACATTCTTAATTAATTTAAAATTACAAAATAAATGGTCAAGGACTTTATTTTTTTTTTTACACTAAAAAATGTGGTTAAAAATTTAATAAAACTGTGTCTTTTAAAAAATAACCATAAAGTCCTCTTTATACGAATACTCTCACATGAACTCACACGTACACAAGCAGCAGAAAAAGAGAAATAATATATTACGGTCATCAATAATAAGCAGTTTGGAATTTTTAACATGTGTTACCGTTATTATTTATTCAATGATAACTTCATTTCACCACCACTACAGCGGCAGCGTCAACTACACTAAAGCTAAGCACTGCAACAGTAACTGTCAAAATTGTTACTCATATATTGTCAATCTTTGTCCCAAATAGTAAATGTTCTGGCGTTTTTTTTTAACATTTTAAACGAAAAATTAAGTTTAAAGTCTAATGGTTCTTATTGCAGCTGCTGGCCACTGCACAAGATTAGATTAGATGACTCTTGTGCGTGTGACAGCGGCTATTGTGAGATACTAAAATCAACAGGCCTCAGCAGGGGTTTTAACTTTTCACGGAAATATCACAAATACTTGAGTGAGCTCTTGGTCGTTGGTTTAACGCATCTTGGTCCCCAAATACTTTTCGAAAATAGTTTTATCTCAAATCAAAAAAAAAAAATGTTTTTTCTAATGTTACTGTTAGAATATTAAGAACTAAAAACGAATCTAATAAAACTCTACTATTTATGTTACAAATCGTTTTCTTTTTAATCGGACCACCTGGCTAAAGCCAATAAAACGATTTGTATTGCATCAATCATTGCACTAAACGCTCAAATACGGTACAACCTAGTGAACTTGTTTCTGTGTCGGAAGAGTGCCAACTTGGGTTGCTATATCTTTTGCGATTAGCAACGCCAACGCAAGACTGTACTTCATAACTAAAGATAATTTGGTTCAACAAGAATACTTTGCTATTTGTTCTGTCGCATATTGTTCAGTTTTTAGTTATTCTAAGCCAGCGGCTGTCAAATTGCATAAATTGTAACAAATTCAATATAGAGTAAATTTTGTGATATTCTTTCTAAAGTAGTAAAGAGTTAAAAGTTGCTTTATGAATTGCACTAAATTATTATTTTTGTTTGTTTGCTTATTTAATAATATACGGTTTGACTTAAGCTCAGTTTAAGAGCGACTACTTACTATTCATTTTTAAATGTACTTATTTAAATATAATTTCTTTTAAATTTGTTTCTGTGAACGACCTTTCGAGCCTCAGTTAAGTATTAGCTTGTTAAAATTTGGCCACACAAAATTAAAGTAGCAAAAAAGAAAAGTCCCTAAATCACCAAATGTTTGATTGGCGTACAAGTCTATGGTGATGACACGAAAATCTGATTTACAAACAGTATCCATTCTAAAATCAATATATTCTTATTGTAAAACCGCATCAAAAAATAATGCAAATATTTCGTATAAAGAGTTGACCGTATTTGACAAATGCAACATCGAAACGCTACAAAAACAATAAAATTTACATTTTATCTGGCAAAACTCTAAGACGCCCAGTTGGAAAATCAAATGTTAAAAATTAGTTACAGTGCTATTGATAATTATCATATCATTATAATATTAAAAATTTAAAAAAAAAATTTTTTTGCTTCTTATATTAATCTCACAAATGGAAAGAGTTATTAAAAAATATATAAATCCAAAATTAATAAAAGAAACTTTAATGTTTCAAATGAAAAGAGATTGTATTACTTTAAAATGTACTCAGCTGTTATGAAGTTTGTCAACTAAATGCAAAAATTACTTTAGAAGTTGACAGCTTTCTTGACACCGACTTTTTACAAGAGCTTAGTAAATTCAATTTTTGTAAATCGTTAAATTTTTAGCACTAATTCTACATAAATGAAATTAAAGAATAAGCAATTAGTGTTATGCTTAAAATAATCTGGCAGCCCTATTATAACTCATATTTATAATTGAATAACTCAGTATCAGTTAAGGCCAGAATTCACTAGCATACACAATCGCACGATTTAATAACACAAAAATCTCACAGAATTCTGTGCTACTATAAAAAATCGTTCCAAAATGGCGTCGTATATGGTGTTAATATTTTGTTGTTTTTTGTTCTCCTCATCTTACAAAATTAACTCTGAGTAAATTATTTTATGAATTATTTCAAAAGATTATAATATCGTACAGATCTGTCAAAAAGTCTATCACACACATACTCTTTTGAGAACACATGCAATTTTTGACAGATCGTACGACTGAGCATTATACTGAATCCTGGCCTTTAAGTCGGGTCAATTTAAATGCACAACACACTGGCCATTCAATAAACAGTTGAAATTATAACATCAAATCTAAGTGAAAGTCTTAAAAAATGAATTTTTCATCGTGAACAAGATTTGGGAATTTCAATAAAGATCAACTGTTAAATGCGTAAAGAGTTTCAGTGACAGGAAACTTACATAATCCCATATTTTCTATGTTACGGAGCTTTGAAATTTTCCATTTTTTATATAACAATATGGAGATCTTTAAGGAAATACCAAAATTTTTAAAAAAATGGTAAACCCATTACTAGCCGATGCCATTTTTATATAAAATTATATGTATATGCAGTACCAATTTTCTTTATTTTTTAATTCTCTGTCACCCCAATGTTTGCTTCTTTGATTGAAGTTACTTCACTAAACTAGATTTACATAGATGGTTAAGGGTATATAAAATTCGGCAAAGCTGAATATAGCACTCTTACTTGTTCCATCTAAAAATTGAAAATGGTAAAATGTTTATAGATAGATTAAAAACAAAATAAGACATACCATTAAAATCAATTTAAAAACCTCGATTTTATTTTACTTTTTTTATTATTTCCTCACAAATTTTTTGAAGCCTTATGGAAAAATATATTCAGGTAACCGCTTGATTATTTTTCACGGCATTTAAGCTTGATTATTTTACACGGCATTTAAGCAAATCTTTGCATTACGGACAAACAATTTTAAGTAAGTTATACCCTCTACTCTTATCCTATTTCTCTGTATAACTATAAAAGACATTTTTCTGTTAAGAAATTTCATTGACCAAATGAGAATTATAAACAAATGAATTCATAACCGCAAATATTAAAGCTTTAATAAAACAAAATAGCTTATTATGTTTTATTGAACATCGAGAATTAAATTGAACGCCGATTTTTCGTTTACAGATCATATTTGAGTTTATTTAAAAACAAATGTTTTCTCAAATGTCACTATTTTTTGTAGATTAAGGGCACCGGGTATAGGCTTCTTGGAAAATGGTCAGCAGTAAATGATATTCTTTTTAGATTTGATTTTTTATTTTTAAGTTAAAGTAAATGGAGTTTTACTAAGATGCTGCAAGTTGACAAAATGTTCGTTAAATTTTACGCTTCCGTTATTGTACTTAAAAACCACATGTCTATGAAGACTATGAAGACACTCTTTGAATTGTTGACTCCATTTTATTACTTCTTGTTATAGCGATCATTAAAACTCAACTTCTGTAAAAAAAATTTCCAGAGTCTTGACGTTTCCCGAGATAAAGGCGTTTGTCAGAAGGACAAACATTTAGGCGACAACAACAGAGCGGCTAAGTTTTTACTTAATGACGACGAAACCCTCGAAAAGAAGAAAAAGAAAATTGCACAACTGTATTGATTATGCAACTATTCTTAATTACCTAATTATCTCGTTACAAGGCACAATTATAAATAAAACAACAAAAATCTTTTGGAATATGTATTGCGAAAATTAGCACATCAAGGTATTTCCAGCTTGCGAGTGTGGCACGTATGTTATATTAAATTTAATAATTACATTTGATTATATTGCGTTAAAATTAAATCAAAATATATGTATTGGCCGTTGTTGTTTTTAAAAGAAAATACGAATAAAAAATGAAGACGTACATATCACCTCGTTACCCTGTTTATAAGCCGATTTTAAAGCAAAAAAAGAAACAAACAAAATTATATAAATAAATAATGAGAACTGTTTGTACAAATACTTGAAATATGTTGTTTTAAATTACAATTTACACCCCCTAAACGAAGACCACTTTAAGGGCTTCAAAAAAACAAAAGTTCAAAAGAAAAAAAAAACATATATGTGTAAGTATGTGTATGCGAGTGTGTGAGTCTGTTTTATTTTTTTTTTGTTTTTTTGTTTATTGGTTCGTAAGTGGAAATTATGTAAGTATCACTCACTACACACCAGGGGAAGACACAAACCAACAAAACTGAAAAAAAAACATTCAAAACTAAATTAAAATATTTCAAACGGGGCAAAAGTACTTGAGGCAAGGATATTTATTGATATTGAAATAAATACTTCCGGTAAAAAGAGTGCGTTAGGCTGCAGTTAAAACAAATCCCAGTTTTATTAGGGTTTCTGTTTATGTATGTATGTTTATATGTGTATTTATGTATTGAGTAAGTACTTTTATGAACGTACTTTTATGAATGTAACTGTAAAACTATTTAAATTTCTCATATCATATTTCTTGTCAATATTTATACAAATAGAAAAAGTTTTAACCGATAACTACCATGTTTATGGGTATATAGAATACTAACGAAGGTTGTAGCGAACCAGAAAGTGCATTTCGTTCTGTTGGTATCTAATTTTTACTCTTCTCTTTATGATTTATCACTATTAATTATGAACTTAAGCCATTTTTTTATTAATAATATTTTTATTTTTATTTTCGTAAGGTTTTTTATTCTTGCCTGAGTTTTGCAATCTTTGAAAATATCACACGAATATAGAAGCTTTTTTATGATATTAAAAGCGTGTACTTTTCAAAAAAAAACTGAAAAAAATAAAATTGATTAAATTGTGCGATGTAATATAGCTCCTAGTGACGTTTTTTTTGGAAGAAATATTTTGGTAGGAATAAAAATTCTCCCAAAATACTTGAAAATTATCTAATTGGAAACTGAGACTAAATATAACTTAAAATGAAAAACTTCCAGCTCCTTCTATTCAGATACTCTCAGTAATGAGTAGTAACCTGGGTCTTTGAAACTAAAAGACAGTAAGAAGCCAATTCTGGCAAAAATTTACTTAAAAAGCATAAACGAAAAAAGTCAGTCGTAGGTCTCTTGCAATTCTTATACTAAAAACGCATTAATTAACACTTTGTTCCGATTTATATGAAACGCCACTACTAGCTGTCTTCCCTCTGATGCCGATGATGTTATTCAAGCATAATTTCCTTAAATTTTTCGACGTCACAGAGACAAATGAACAACTGGAATGAGGTTTAATTATTAACCACTTTACAGACCGATGTATTTCAGACACTAATTACGGCATTAAGGAAACTAAAGTCCCAAAATTCACTTCTATGTGATTTCCACGAAAAAGAAAACACAAAAAGTTTAACATAATTTAACTTGGGAAATCCTAATGCAGAAACTTAAATAAAAGAAATTGGCGAAAATTGGCGATATAGAAAGTGAAATTTTGACTTCAAACAATGAAAAAAAAGTAAATCAGTAATGAAAAGCACGGGAAACATTTATAAAATTGATTAATTTTCACCTAAAAATAGCATGTTAATTATTTTGAAAATTATTTAATGTGTTTTAACGTGTTTTTAATTTAATTTAATGATTTGCAAAGTGCCCGTGCTTAAAAATTATCCTAGTGTTTTGTGATATTTTATTTTTCATTATCTTTTAACTGTATAAAAAGAGCCGAAAAAAAGTCAGGCGTATATAGTAGAGAAAGAAAAATAGAATCATTGTTGGTTATTGTTGTTTTTGCTTAAACTTTTATTTTTGTCTTTACTTTATTGTTTGGACAAAAAACTTTAGTTTATTAAAAATGTTTATGAGAAGTTTCCTAAAGAGCTCAGTGAGCCATACCGAAATAGTTATCAAGACGTGCTTTCACCCTCAATCATCTATATCGGTGATTTATTATTTAAATCGGGATATAATAAAAAAATAGCATAATAATTTCTTTTGTAAATGAGTAATATTTTTATTTTTCTATGAAACGTCCCAAAAACAAATGATTGTGTTTCGTGGCTTCGTTAACAAGTCAATACTGTGCCTGTTGTTTCTATGACATTAAAAACAGTTCTAAAAGTTGTCCTTGGAGTAGGTCGTCATGTTACCGTAAAACAGATGTCAGTACTTGGACCGGAATATTGCAACCCCTTAATTCTTAGACATGCAAATGCGCGATAAAATAGATTTCACAGCGAAAGTAAGGGCGATTTATAAACCATCCTATTAAAAACATTTCGAAGATTATAATAAAATATAAAACAGGTTTTTTGTGTGCTAGTGGGGACTTTAAACAAAATCATTGAACTAGTGTGAATAATTTGTCATCAAAAGGTCTGTATCGACTCAGAAATATTCACAACTGATAAGTATTGCAATATTTCAAATATTTAATTTTCAATATCATACCAATACCCAGTCACGATGTCTAACCAAATGTTACCCCCAATATCAATGAATTCTATAATTGAATTATAAATATTTCTACAGTACTTTTTCGAAATTTGAATTTTTTCTCTTATAAAAACTTATTTTTATTATGAGATTTTACTACACATAAAAACGTAATTATTTTTCGATAATATGGCAAGAAAAGTGCAACTAATATCAAAAATGAATTGTTTTGCATTTAAAACATATCGCTTATCTTAAAGTTGTGTTGTGTGAATACTTGGATACTTAAATAAAATGGTACTTATTGCAGCTGCTGACCACTGCACAAGATTAGATTAATGACTCTTGTGCGTGTGACAATGGCTATTGTAAGTGGCTTTATTCAACAGAATGATGTTTAATTCAAAATTGTCAGTTATAAAATTTTAAAACCAAAACTTAATAATTATTATTTTAGCAACCAATGTAAGTGAAAGGAATACGAAAAAAGTATCATGATCAATAAATATTAAGTTGCTTATTTGAAGTTCATAGTTTTAATTTTTTTTTTTTTGCTTTTATTTTCTAATGTTGTTTTTGTTTCGTATTTAATGTTGTAAATTAAGCATTTATACGCAGTGAATCGGTATTAATTTTAGTATTGAAGTGAAATAATTTGTGTTGTTTTTACAGTATAATCGCACCAGACAAAAGTTTTATGAAAAATTGCATACTGTAAATTAGCTCAAGTCAAAAAATCAAAATTCAATCAAAAAAACAGGTTACTTGAGATTTCAAATTATCGGGACTCTACACTGATAGAAAAAATCATCGTTGGATTGATGACGCTATAACATCAAAATTATAACATCAATGCTATGAAAGATGTCACCAATAAGGTATAAAATGGCATCAATGCAATGACAGACATCATCATAGAATTTTGTCATATTTAAGATGTCATCTAAGTTATGACTACAATATCATCAACTTGATGCAATATTTCGTATACGATTACTTTGTAAAATATATATTATAGAAAAAAGTAAATAGAGTTTTAATAATTCCAGTTAGCATTTTAATTGCAACAAATATTTGTATGTACTCGTACTTATATATTTTTTTATTATAAAAATTAAATTATAAAAAGAATTTTTAGTTTTATTATTATATAAACCATATTCCACTTTCGATCGGAATTAAGTTCTGTGACATGCCTGATAATATGACATAAAAATTGAAGTTCTTAAGTTTTCTGTTTTGTAAAATATATACATATTATAAATAAAAATTATATCTTTATTGTTATAAAAACACATGGTTTTGAAACCTTTATTGCTTCCGTATTATATCAATGACAGATTGTTGCTTCGGTTATATTCTGTCATTAAGTTTATATTATATATACATATATTGTATCGATGATATTTTTCATTAAATCAAGAAGTTTTGTCATTGCATTGATGACATGTTTTCATTAAATAGAAAAGTTTCGTCATTGAATTAATGACATTTTTTCATTAAATCGAAATATTTCCTCATTGCGTTAATGACATTTTTTTCTTTATTTTCATTTAAAATTTGTACATTCCGTTTACGTCTGCGTGTCATTGAATTAATGACAGAATTGTAATCCTTTGGCATTGATGACAAAATAAGCAAATAATGACATGGTTGACATCACAACAATGACAAGTGTCACGGGGTCAAAAACGAAGACATTTGTCATTAAATTGATGTTAAATTACATTAGCGTTATGATGATTTTTCTATCAGTGTACTGGAATTCTTTTTAAATTCTTTTTTTATCTCTCACCCGTTATTTACGTTTTTTTTTGTTTCAATTTTATTTTATATTTTATTTTATAAGAAGTGAGTTTTTTAATCGTACTTGGTCTTATATTCACTTCTCAGGATTAACAAGGTATCAGGAGCTTAACTCCCTTTTGAAAAAAAAGTCGAAGAGAAACAATGCCTACCACCAACGAATTCACTTTATTTATGCCTCGTTACCAAAAAAAAAACTTGAATCAAAATAGCACATCTCCTTCGCTGGCATCATGCAATGTTTTTCGATTAAAAAGGAGGCTAAATTTTATTTCGTCGGATCGCCTCGTAATTAGTGAAATAAAAAGTAGTGATTTGTCAATAAAAGTAGCTGATAATAAAACTGCAGAGTAATTCTTAAAGGTAACTCTAAACACAATAAAAGGACTAATTTTTTTAAGAAAAATTATTGTTGAAACTTAAAAAGTAAAGATTTTTCGAAATTCATAAAATTATAAGGATACAGGATGATACAATTGGCAACTGGTGTTGACATTGTCACCTTTGATCTAATATAACGCCTGCAGAAAATTGCATTGCGTTGGACATTAGTTGTGGTAAATGAATTTATACCTAATCCTATTAGATGTTTAAACTACCAGACACTAGGATATTCCAGGAAAATATGTTAAACAATGTAAAAATTGTGCATTTACCCCACCAAATGAGCAGTGCTTCCGTAAATATTGTGTTAATTTGCAAACGAAAAATCTCACTTTTTACGATTCTACGTGCTCTACTTTTTGTACACTATTTAAGAATCACGTGAAGATGCACAACGAGAGAAGCGTGTGATATTCTTAAAGACAATTCATCAATCAATCACTTTCAAACCCATTTAAAACTCTGTGACAAAATAAAAATCCATAAATGTTAATATTAATAGCTAAATCGGGCAAAACAAAGCAGTCATTGTTTATCGTAACCTCAATGACAAAAACAACAACAGTTGAATAGTAGTCATGGCGAAATAATACATACCTGGCCATTTCGATACTGCTCACATATCTCTTAAATGGGTTCTACCCAAATTCTGTATAGAAACTTATATCAAAAACCAAATTGATTAAATGAAAACTTTATTGCTACATGAGCAGTAGCGAAATGGCTATATGGATATGTTTTCCTCCCAGTAATAAGTAATTTTATTTTTTAGTTTTAAATAATCGCTCCTATCGTTAATAAAAAATGAAATTTATATTCTCATGATTTTTTCATTTCCCAAATTTGAATTTTCCTTGAAATATTTGTATCACGCAGAGAAATAATATGAATGTGATATGGTCCCAATAACAATATTATGTTCTTTGTAACAACGTTTAGTTGCGGAAAACAATTTATAGTTTTTTCAACAAAACTTCAGTCACGACAAACATTTTTTTGCTAACATTTAACCATTAAGTAGTTACTGCGCACAATAACGCAACAGGGTTGATTTTAACTTTAAAATATTCAAACCACAACCAAAGTTTTTTTACTTATTAAAAATAAGATATGTTTAACCATAATATATTATTTTTAATCAAAATATCATTAAAAACAAACAAAATAATATTTTCGTTCAAAAACATATTGTTCCAGGTTTAGACAGAATGCTTTTCTATTAGTCTAGTAATTTTTTTTTTTAGCTTAAAGTTGAAAATGTTTTTTATTTTTAAAGAAGAGCGGCATTTACACTACGCAATTTTTCCGGAAACTAGCATGAAATTTTTGTTTGTTTGTGAAGCAGGAGGAGTATGCAATATGCTATTGCTTGAGTTTTTAGGGAATGTTATTGTTGCTAATGTATACTTTTAGATAACTATAGCGCTGTAACTTCAATAGAAAAATGAGAAAAAATGCCTCCAAAAATTGCATAGTGTAAGTGTGGACAAAATAAAAAATTAAAAATTTATACAAAATAAGCAAAACATTTCAAAAAAGTTGAAATAATAATAATTCTTTATATTTGTATTTTAGGCACATTGTGAAACCATTAACATATTTTTCAATTAAAACTGTTATATAATAATAATAATTGCTATTATGTAACAGAAGCCAGATGATCGTGTTAATGACAATATGAACTTATGTCGTTTACTCCATAAATGGATGTTTACATAGAAATGTATGAAGATATAATGCCATTATTTGGGTGTATAAACTATATTTCTTGTATAAATTATTCTTATAGCCTATGCGTTAAAACCTTTTAATTATTACTCACTAATAACAAACAAATAAATGATTTTTTTTTTCGTGAAATGTTAATAAAACAATAAATATTAATAAGCCTATTATCAGTAAATCTTTGCATTCAATTGTATAGCGTGACATTTTCAACCATATTCTGATATTTTATTTTAACCATTTAATGTTTATATTGAACCATTTTACATAATTATGTTTACACTTTACCAAGTTATTGTTAAGCTAGACAACAATATGGTTGCAAGATCAGCAAAATTATTTTTGAATGTAACAATACTGTGTTTTGCTAATAACTATATATGATGCTCTTAGAATATGGTTACCTCAACCATGTTTTTTATTTACGTGTACTTTACATAACGAACATTTAATTTTCTTTAAGGCCATTAAAAAGTTTAAATTTATTAAATATTTTTTTCCATACAAAACTTTGTTCCTCGATTAAATACTCTTTAACCGACTTCAAAAAAAGAAGGAGGTTATCAACTCGACTGAGTGTTGCTTTTTATATTTGTGCCATAACTCAGTCATTTCTGGATCTATTTGAAAAAAAAGTTTTTTCCATTTGTAAGGTTACAGATTACACCCATTTAAAAAACAATTCATAAAAGGGTGTTTTAATAGTTGATAATATTTTATGTATGTAGCAAAACTTTTAAACCGTTATAGACAGACAGCTGAAACTAACAAATGACCCTTATTGCTAAGTCTGCTATAAAAACAAGTTTAGAAATTAAAGGGTGTTTCAATAATTAATGTAATTTGTTATATACAAACACTTAAAAATTAGACAGAATGTCCACTACTTTGTAAGGTAAAATAAGAAGTATAAATACTTTCAATAATAAATTAGTTGATGTAATTTGATGTATATGGCCAAACTGTTCAACCGTTATAGACAGACGGATGAAATTTACAAAGAACTTGATTGCTAGGTTTACTACAAAGCAATAAAAAATTTGATTTTGAAAATTAAAGGATGCCCCTATAATTGCTGTAATTTAATGTATATTACCAAGCTGTTGAACTGTACTGCTAAGTCTGCTATAACAAGTATAACGTTGAAAATGGAATATAAGGGTGTCCCAATAGTTTACGTAATTTGATATATGTGGCCATACTTTTGAACAATTATAGACAGACAGATGAAATCTGTTTTGAAATCGGTTTTTTTTGCAACAATTATCTATAACGCGAAGTTAACATACTAACTATAGCTTTTATTGGTAAGTATGCATCACTTATTTTTTGTAGCACCTGCTGACGAAGTATTAGTGAAACAGAAAATTTATAAAACTTTGTGTTTTTTATTTTTATATACCAAAAAATAAGAAAAAACACCAAGTGAAAAAATTGGAAAGATCTTTCAGGAAATACTAAAACTTATTTCAAATGCTTAACCCGTTAAGAGCCGATTACATTTTTATATAAAATTATATATAGTTCTTAATTTTTTTCTTTCTTTTAATTCTTTCTCACCTCAATAAGCTAAGGCATAAATGATCTGTACAGAGGTAGAAGGTGACAGGTCCAAACATCTTCTCAAGACAGAATTTTTGAAACATGTAATTCTTCTGTTCAAGTACTCCGGCACATTTGCCATTGATGTTCAGGCATATCCCAGCTTAGATCTCACCGTGCTTTTGTATAGGTTAAGAGCAACATGAAGCACTAAATTGTCCTTGACAGAAGTTAAACATTCGATAAGCTTACAGCTACTTTTCATATTCTTTATTGCAAAAACATAGTGATCCTTTACTGCCAGCGAGTCAGACAGGGTTCTGCCCAGAAACTTAATTTGTCTCACCTGTTTAATACTCAAATCATTTATATCTAGATCAACATTTTATCTTCGACCCTTGTCAAAGGCCATCCATGATGTTTTTAAATAAAACTGAAATACTTCCGGCTCATGTTCTTAAATGCTTAATCAAAACTGGGATAGAATCACGAAATCATCCGCATGCTGATACACTTGTGCAGTCAACCCCAATTTCATGCAGAGTTCTGGTGCAAAAATTGAAAGCAGGACAGCTGCCTTGAGGAAGGCCATCATTCCTACAATTCAGCCTCCTGTCAGCGAAGAACTTCGGCATCCACCTGACAAAAAATGAGCTGAAGCCCAGGTTCAAAAGAGAAACCATAAGTTTCCTTAGTAATACACAGTTGTACGCATTGGAAATGACAAGACAAACAACCTTTTGGCTATTGCTTTTATACATAGCTGTGTGATGTAGGAGATCATTAATGCCCATAGCCGTAGATTTTCCTTTCCCCTATGCAGAACTGTCGGGGGGAAGATAATCAATGTGCTCAAGGGCAGAAATGGTACGGGAGTTAGTCATCAGATTAATAATTTTGGAGAAATACTAATCAGAGCGATGAGCCTGAAAATTTTTAAATAGGAAAGAGCCTGTCCCACTTTTGGAATCGGAACAACTTTAATGGGTTTCCAGTTTTTTATGATGTTGTTATCAATTACTTGTCTGTTCAGAACTGATAGGGGGTCAGTTTTGCCCCTTCCCCTACAATTCAATCAATTAATTCAATCAATTAAAAACGTCTTCCTAGCCAGCGATTCAAGAAACTCTTTAAAAGAAAAACCCTCAAAATTTCCATTCACAGTTATATCTGGCGACAAGGCCCTGCCTGATGGGTACCTGCTGACACAAAAAATCCTTTACGGGAGCCTGGAGTTATATGTATGTATATAATTTTAGCATCTTATAATTATTGTACTTTCTTTTATATTACTCTTTAATTGTATAAAATATTGACAATGTTTTATTTTGAAATTGTTTGAATTTGTTGTTACTTTTGAAAAATAATAATTTTAGAATTTGAATTAAAAAAATCATAAATATTTTCTTGAAGCAACATATACATACATATATATACATAATTATTTTTATTGTTTGAATATTTTGAAATATAAAAATTATAAAAGAAATATAATTTTAAAATAAAGAAAATATAATTTAAAAGAAATATAATTTTAAAAATCATTTTTTAACAAAAGCATTATTAAAGCTTTTAATCGTAAATGCAAAGTTGGGAATAAACATTTTAGTGGCGCAGTCGATTCACGAACCGGAAATAAAACTTCAATTTGGATTTTAGTGAAATTTTGAAGTATTTAAATTTGTTAAAATTTTTAACAAGATATAAAGCAGAAAGGCTAGAACAGTGAAAAAGAAACCTGAAGATTTACAAGAAATCAAGGCGGAGGCTTTAAAAAATAAGTTCAAGATAATTTTGAAGAATAGCAGTAAGTCAAGCAAGATATTCAACCCCTATTAAAGAAGCTTATATACAAATAGAAATAGCAACAACAAATTTTGGTAATAGTATTCAACAATGACTTTCAACGCTTTCAATCTTGTGGATGGCATTCCAGCGTTTGATGGCAAAGCCGAAGATCTTGAGATGTTTGTAAAAAATGTTGAAGAAATTCGTAAGCATGTTGATTCTTCTTTTTATACTCTATTTGATTTAAGAGTTAGGAATAAGATAATTTCTGAGGCAAATATTATACTTATAAATAATAATAATCCAATTAACTGGGACGAGGTTAAGGTAGTATTAAGAGTTAACTGTAATATATCAGATAGCATAGAATCTATTGTAAATAAAATTAAAACAGCAGAATTTAGAAACGACATTAGTGAATTATATGAATATATGTTAAAACTTCTAACTAAATTAAATTTAAAGACCAGTACAGATAGAATAAATGACCAGTGGTACAATTGCAAAAATAATGAAGCTATGGTTTTAAAAATTTTTATATCTAAACTGCCTAATGAACCAAAATTAATATTGTATTCGCGAAATCCATATTCGTTACTAAAAGCGAAGGAAATACTAATGGAAACTGAATATTTCTATACAAAAAATCTAAAATATTTTTCGTTTAATTTTGATAACACTTATACAAATAAAAGATTATACAAAAATTATAACCGATCGAGTAATATTTCTCAATTTAATTTTAAACGTAATGGCTTTCAATCAGTTCAAAATAGAGATGGATTCATTTTAGATAATAATAATCAAAGCAACGAAAACAATAATAATAATAGAAGTCAACATATACCAAATACTTTTAGAAATTTTAAGTCTAATAAGTATAATTTTCCTAATTCTCAACACCAACAAAACAGCTCCAATAATTTTCAAAATCAAAATTTTTCAAGAAGCTGTAGCAGCAGTGATTTCAATAAGAGAAATAATTCAAAACAATCCCAACAAAGTATTAATAGCTCAAATCGAATGGATATTGATAATATTCAAGTATCAAATTTTCAATTACAGGCCGGAGAGCTCTACCCTGTATAATAGTAAAAACAAAAAGTGTACCTATCAAATTATTAGTAGATACAGGATCAGGTACGTCACTAGTGAGAAGAAATTTATTTCATAAGTCCTTTAGAACAGAACTTGAAACTCCAATTATACTAAACACTATTTGCTCTAAAACAAAATCATCGACAAAAATAACAATACCACTCTTTAAAGAATTTAATACCCCTAATGTAAAAATTGAAATCCTAGAAGCAGAGTTATTAAGTGATTATGACGGTATTTTAGGATGCAATATATTAAAACCATTAGGAACAAAAATAGATTTAAAAGAAAATTTATTGATAACTGCAAATGCAAAAATACCATTAATTTATGAAAACACATTTAAAGAATACGATGAGAATGATATGTCATATTTCAATTCTATAGTAATGGATATTAATTTTAATAAACCGAAAATAGAATATTTAAACGAAAAACTGAGAACACAAGATTTACATTGTGAAGAAATTAAAGAATTGACAAAATTAGTAAGAAAATTTGAAAGTATTTTTTATGTAGAAGGTGAAAATTTATCAAGTGTAGTAAAATATAGACATAAAATACCAACAATTAATGAAATTCCAATATATTCAAAAATATATCGATTTCCAGAAATTCACAAAGAAGAAGTGGAAAGACAGATTAATGAAATGTTAGAATCAGGAATCATTACTAAATCAAGTAGCCCGTATAATGCACCTATTTGGGTTGTTCCTAAAAAAATAGATAACTCCGGAAAACAAAAGTTTAGAGTAGTGATAGATTATCGAAAGTTAAATAATATGACTATAGAAGACAAATTTCCTATCCCTAATATAGAAGATTTATTGTCGAAACTAGGAAATTCACAGTATTTTAGCACTATTGATTTAGCTAAAGGATTTCATCAGATACCTTTGTTACCTGAAGACAGACATAAAACAGCATTTTCAACTTCGAATGGACACTATGAATTTACAAGAATGCCTTTTGGTTTAAAAAATGCTCCAGCATCATTCCAGAGAATGATGAACGAAGTGCTGCAAGATTATATTAATAATATATGCGTAGTTTATTTAGATGATATATTAGTATTTTCAACCTCTCTTCAAGAACATATTTCTTCATTAACTAAGATTTTTCAAAGATTATCTGAATATAATATGAAAGTTCAAGTAGACAAATGTAATTTTTTTAGACGTGAATCAGAATATCCAGGGCATATTATAACATCTGATGGTATAAAACCGAATCCTAACAAAATTGACTCCATTCAAAAGATTTCTTTACCAAAAACAATTAAAGAAATAAGATCGTTTTTAGGCTTAACTGGTTTCTATAGAAAATTTATTAAAGATTATAGTCAAATAGCATTACCGATGATTTCGTATCTTAAAAAAGGTTCACACATAAATGTGCATAATCCAGATTACATTAATTCGTTTAATAAACTAAAATCAATAATATGTTCTACCCCAGTTTTAGCTTATCCAAAGTTTGATAAAATGTTTGTTTTAACAACAGACGCTAGTAATGAAGCCTTAGGCGCGGTTTTATCGCAAAATGGACATCCAATCGCATTTTCTTCTAGAACTTTAAACCAACACGAACGTAATTATAGCACAATTGAAAAGGAATTGTTAGCAATTGTATGGTCAGTAAGATATTTTAGACCTTATTTGTTTGGAAGAAAATTTAAAATTCAAACCGATCATCGACCACTTGTATGGTTAAATTCTTTGAAAGAACCTAATATGAAGCTACAAAGGTGGAAAATACAATTAAACGAATATAACTTCGATGTTGACTACATTAAGGGAAAAACAAATCAAGTTGCAGATTTTCTTAGCCGTGTAGATATACATTGCCTTGAGCAAAATAATGACGAAATATTTTCAGATAAAGCCACGATACATAGTGGAAAAGAAAACTTAAACGATCATATTTTGATTTCAGATTCACCAGTAAATATATTTAAAAATCAACTTATACTGAATTTAGGGAAAAATTATAAATATGAAAAGAAAATTTTATATCAGAAGAAAATTAGACACATAATTACAATAAAAGAATATTTTGAGGAAAAAATATTAAAATTTTTGAAAGAAATTTTTCCAATAAAAGGAACTATAGCAATTTTTTGTGAAAGTTTTGAAATATTTAAGAAATTTCAACAGACTGTAGTAAGATACTTTTCGAATGCAACAGAAATGAAATTTTTAAAATGCTCTAGGTTAGTTAAAGACGTTTTTGATGAAGAAACCCTTATACAGATAATAGAAAAATATCATAATGATAAGAATCATAGAGGTATAGAAGAAACATTTTTAGAGTTAAAAGATAAAATATATTTTCCAAAATTACGTAGAGAAATTCATAAATTTATTAATAATTGTGTTCTATGTAACATGTGTAAATTCGATAGAAGACCAATAGAAACGAAGTTATGCGTTACAGAAACTCCACTTCAATCTAACTTGATGATCCATGTTGATATATGGTTTCTTAACAAGCAAACAACTTTTTTAACATGTATTGATAAACTTTCTAAACATGTTTCGATACATTATTTAACTGATAAGAATTCATTAACAATTGTTGAAAAATTAAGGGAAAGATTTGCTATTTTGGGAAAACCAAAAAAGATTATTGCAGACAATGAATTTAATACAGCTTATATACGAAATTTTTTAAATAGTGAAGAAATAGATTTTCATTTTACTGCACCGAATACGCATACTGGTAACGCAGATATAGAGCGGTTTCACCTTACACTCAATGAACATATTAGATTATTTAAGATAAATCCAGAACATAAAGATTTCGATGACAAAACGCTTGTTTTAAAGTCCGTTCAAATATATAATGACTCTATACATAGTACAACGGGATATAAACCAAATGATTTACTTCATAATAAAGTTGATAAATCTGTTTGGCATATGTTGCATAATAAAATTCATGCGAATAAAATTAAAAAATTGAGAAAGATTAATGAAAAAAGAAAAGATTGTCATAATTTTAATGAAAGAGAATTTGTTAAGAATTTAGGATTTTTTAAATTAAAACAAAAACCAAAATACATAATAAAACAAGTAAAGAAAAGAAACAAAACAAATTTTTTGGATGAAAAGGGTTGTAAAAGAGATAGGTTAAAAGAGTTTTTAAATACCAGAGTACTATACCAGACGTTAAAATTGACCGGAAACTAACTGGGAGAAATTATTCTAAATAAAGCTGTTTGATTTTATAAATTATTTTTATTTTAACTTTAAAACAAAAATTTATTGATTTTATCACATTCCAGGAGTAATGTGTTATTAATTGGTGGGGGAGTTATATGTATGTATATAATTTTAGCATCTTATAATTATTGTACTTTCTTTTATATTACTCTTTAATTGTATAAAATATTGACAATGTTTTATTTTGAAATTGTTTGAATTTGTTGTTACTTTTGAAAAATAATAATTTTAGAATTTGAATTAAAAAAATCATAAATATTTTCTTGAAGCAACATATACATACATATATATACATAATTATTTTTATTGTTTGAATATTTTGAAATATAAAAATTATAAAAGAAATATAATTTTAAAATAAAGAAAATATAATTTAAAAGAAATATAATTTTAAAAATCATTTTTTAACAAAAGCATTATTAAAGCTTTTAATCGTAAATGCAAAGTTGGGAATAAACATTTTAGTCTGGGTGTTTATTCAAACTTTTAATAGCATTGGCATAGCTCATCTTTTTGGCGTTAGCAACTTCATTTTTCCATAATCTCTTAAGCCTAATAAAGGCCTCAAAAATTTCCGGCGATGGATACTTTCTACATTTTTTTGTAGCAGCTACATAGCGCGTGAACAAGGATTTTAATGTATCATTCCACCAAAGCTTGGAAGCCTTATCCTTGATCCTACAGATAGCCCTATTTATTTTAATCTCATCAGCCTCGGTGTTTAGCTCAACAGACTGAAGCCTTTTGAGTAGCTCGTTCTTTGCAGGAAAGTTTCCTTTGGTTACAATTATATCTAGAAAGTTAACTGAATTGGGTTTATGATTGTTTGATATGTAAAACCATCCAGATACAGGACGCATCAGTGTTCGTGATGGAAAGATCAGGAACAGGACCCACATTGTCCGACAGAGACAGAGAAAAGTTGAGGCATAGACAGAGTGATGTGGGAGTCTCATCATCAAATATTAAAAGATAAGACAGATGCAAGCTATCAGCTAGCCATTTGCCCTTTGAAAGCGACACTGTGTCTACCAACTTGTATCCCTAGCATTAATCGCCTAGAAATAGAACATCCAAGAAATGAAACAAATTACGCAAGTATTTGAGAAATGCCCCAAATCCAAGGATGGGGAAAAGTAAACAGCACAAATCGTAAAATTCCTTCTTAAATTCTGCGTTATGATTATAATAATGTCATTAGTTCTCAGAAACTGAATGCATAGCCATCAGGAGGCTTATTCTGAATTGCGATGCGAAAATGAATGCGATGCGCAAATGAAAAGCGATGCGAAAGAAATATGGTATTCTCTAAGAATTTCGCAATAGCATTCGCATTTTATTTCAAATCGTGGCAAAGCTGCTCAAAAGAACGTCAGTGCCAACAAACGTCAAATTAAAAATAAATAAATTGTTTTTGTTTGGCTGTGAAATTTGTTTATAAAATTTATTTAGGAAATTTTGTTTAAAAAAAATATAATAAAAATGGATTCTGTGGCACTGTGGTTCGACGACGAAGAAGGGGATGAGCAAAATGAAAGGATACAGAGATTGCTTAGAAGCAATCGTTGCCCCGAAGGAAAGTGCTCCCCGGTAATCCATATACGGAATCCGTCAAGTTCAACTATTTCACCACTTGCTCCTCTAAGAAAGACAGTGGATTATATCTTGATGGGCCACCGCCAGCGCCGCCAATGTCGCTTTTATTTCGGCACAATCCTATTAAAATTAAAGTTGAAGTCGAATGTTTTTGAACTGTTTTATATATTTCATGCTTTTTTCCATCTACAGCTTCTCTAATAGGTGGTCCATTGATATTTAAATCTTTAGTTAACGTTTGCCACAAAGTATTTGCCGACTGACTTGCCAATTGGCTGTGCTTATTCGTAAATTCTATCTTTATTTCAAATTTACGTCTTTTGGTATTCTTATTGCTTGCTTCCCTGAATTAAATAATGAATATATAATGAATAAATAAATAATTTTTATTATCTTATACTTACATATTTGTACTTTTCGAATGCTACTTTGTCGAATAAATTTTGCGAATTTGACATTTGTTTTCGCAGTTTAGAATACCGACTTGCCAACCTTTCGCATTTCAAATGCGATTAAAAAGAACTTTGCTAATATCGCAATACAGAATAGCGATTGTTCGCATTTATGTATTTTCGCATCGCATTGACTTTCGCATCGCAATTCAAAATAAGCCCTAAGATCTCAATTTTTCAACCATGTTGAAACCATTCAATTTATGAGGAAGATTGTCTCTCCGTGAGTAGACTTCCCTGAGACAGACAAAATAATAGTGGTAGTTATTTAAAAAAGACTTTATCTATCAGAATTAACTGCACGCGACTGGCAAATCTACTGAAAAATTTAAATTTTTTGACCTGATATTGATTGACTTATCACCGCATAATCGAAATAAAATGATCTATAGCATCTAGCTCTTTCTGATTGGAAATGCTAGTAAAAAATCCTTCATTAATTTAAGTATTTTCATTATTTCCTCTATCTCTCCTACTTTTTTTTAGTAAACACCTTCAAAGACCGGTCTGGTCCGCAAAGATTCCCCAAACATCCACCTGCTTTTCAAAATGCGTTATAAAAATATTTGAGTTTTGTGGCTTCCTTACAACATAAATGAAACCTTTGGGTGTCAACATACTATTAACGGTCCTGCGTAACCATTGCTTGGAAATTTTCATTGTCAACGCTCAAAACGATTTCTTTTCTCCTTTAAAAACAATTTAAACACCTCCTTCATTATCAGTTTTTTAACCTTCATAATTTTCATAACGTTCTCCTCCCTCTGCTAGGCACTACATCTCAATCTATCCTTCGGACTATGATTTGGGCTTCCGCATAGGTAGCATTTCTGCATCTGACAATATCCACCACACACATCAGCTTTACCGAAATCTTTTACGAACGTCGCCTTTATTTCCGAAATTATATCTTTCAAATTTTCATTCTCTGAAAGATCGGTAGGAATATTCCTTTTCGGTATAAATGACCTTAAATTGGCTTGTTTGAACCTTTCATACGCAGCAAAATGATTAGCCATTGAACCGTTCTCAAAAAAATTGTATAAGGTAATACCGACGACAGCTTTGATTTTCCTAATTCCTTTAAAACCAAAATTACGAATTTTGCTGTATAAGTAGAGACCATTTTTCATCCTTCTGTTATCAACATCAATTTCGGACGTGTCCACAAGCACAACCAAATTATTAGAATGTTTTATCGAGTACCAGTATTGCCAAAACTATTGAACTAATTCCCGCTAGATATTACTTTAAAAAACGCTAGAAAACGCTTACTAGTCAAGAAAAAAAGAACGCTGACATAAACCGCTAAAAAAATGTATGTACAATAATACTGTTTTTTAATACTAACTGACGTCTTCATAAAATAAACCTATATTATTTTATGAATATGGCAATAATTTTCCATCTCTAGTTAGGATTTTGCTTATCTCTACATATCGTTTCGTTTTGAGAACTGGAATGAATATTAGACGTTACAACTAAGTTTACGAATTTTTTCGGAACCTTGTAATCGGAGCCGTATTTGTTATGCCGACGGGGCCCTATAATTGTACTTTTAATACTAATGTATATTAATTTAAGAATTAGCAACACTGAAATGATCAGATAAGCAAATTTCGCGCGGTTTTAATTAATTCACATTTATGTGCAAAAAAGTTACTTTTATAGAAAAATACTGTAAAATAATCGGGGAAAAAAATCAAATATTGAACTGGTTCTAAACGAGATTCATTAAAGTACAATCATTTCAAACATTTTGAAACGCATGTGTGTATGAATCTGTCTTATTTACAAACAGCGTTGCCACACAAGAAACTGACTTCCTACCAATAATTTTCAAAAATCCTACCACAATCGTTCACAGCCTACCAAAAATTTAAAAATGCATTTTTTGCACATAAGCCCTGTTACACTTGGTTTTTTCCCGTAATTGTTGAGATGGAAGTTTGTCTTTTGATGATTTTTAGGATGGTTTAAGAGCATACTATGCAGAATGAACACCCATCCCTTTCCTGGAGCCAATCAAATTCGCTCAACCATTCGGTTCTAAATTTTCTTTTGACTGTTTCTTTACAATCTTCACTAAAAGTATTATATTATTTAAAAATGTTTTAAAACAAAAATTTTAAGAGTGGTTCTACTTGGTTGATGGAATGTCGTCTTCTGAAATTATATTATCTTCATTTAATTTTGAAGTTTTAGATAAAAATCTGAAAAAATATACATGCAATATTAGTAAATATTTATTTAATTAATAGGTACATATTAATAATTAAAAAAGTTTACTTACTTTTCCATTTTGTCTGTTAATTTTTTTAATACATACACTTGAAAATAAAAAATATTGTTAATTTCAATTTCATAATCTTGTTCGCGTTTCTTAAACCAGAGATGGTTACAGCTTTAATCATCTCCATGCAAAAAAGCAGAGATGTTTTTTATTACACCTAAAACAGTTTTTGAAAACAGTGGTAACACTATTCAAAGTTATAGTTTATTTAATTCAAAGTTACATTTTTTTTTTATTTTATGTTCTGAAAAAGGTGAAAAATTTACTATTGCTAAAAAATTGCTACAGAAGGAAAAACTACCAAAAATTTAAAAAAATGCAACAAACCAACCAAACTACCAAACTGTTTTTTAAAAACGAAAAACTACCAAGTTTGGTCCGATTGGACCAAAGCGGCAACGCTGTTTACAAACTAATATTGTGCTCTCTTGAGTTTTGGTTGCGCTCACAGAAATTTTTTCCCTCTTATCTCTTACCCCCGCTATCAAGAAACTGCTCATAATTTTTGATTTTTTAAATGTTCAAAGTGCAACATCTTTATAAATTTATTGTCTTTGGTTACAATGATGATCTTTTAAATAAAACAGGTTCTAATCAATTAGCTTACCGATATTTTAAATTAAATTGATGAGAAAATTTGTGCAAGTGAGGGTATGCTAGCTTTAGGGAGCTCCTTCAGGTTAGGAAATTTATATAATAGAAATAATTAATTATGTGATTGATATGGGCCTGAATAAAAAAAAAAAAGATAGTTACGATCGTGCTATAAAGGAAAACGAAATAGAAGGAAGTGTTAGATGTTAAAAATTAAATTTTGTCGAAAAAAAATTGTAAAAAGAGAATTTGTTTATTTACTAAAAGTTTTTATGCTTAATCAATTCATTTATTTTTTTATGTTCAATAAAATATGTATTAGACTGTGTATTTAAGATGAATTTGGAATAGTTTTTTTTTAATGAAATGATGGAGTGGTAAGTGAAGAAGTGGTCCAGTGCTAAGTGGGTCTTAGAAATGAATCTTATTGGAAAGCATCTACGACATGGTTGGGAGGGCAAATGAGACGACCATCTGTCTCAAAGTTCTTTGTGTGATGTAGTGTGTGTAGTTTCGTTAGTTTTGTTTTGTTCTATTTTTATGTGTTCGGATACGCGGCTGGTGAGAAGGGTTGGAACCACCTGAGAGGAAAAAAATCGAGCTAATCGGAAACCTCGCCAGTCCAACCGGTCAGTAACAAAGTTTCCATTATTTTAAAAAAAGTTTTTAATGCCCAATTCGTTATTACCTTTAGATTAATTCTTTTAAGAATTTAAAAAAACGAGGCAGAGACGGATAATCTATATATTTATATAAAAGGTTAGAAATGCACAGTTGAGCTTACTTTGTAACAAACAAAACTTATTGTAGTTTAAAAAACGCTAAAATCCGTCAAGTAAACTTTTCCCAACTGAAAATTTCTCTAAGAGGGTTTTTTTATCACAAAAAAACACCAGTTCTTAGCGGGAAATCCATCGTTTTGGCAACACTGTCGAGTACATAGTAGGCACAGCGTCGCCATTTTCACCTGTAACTACATGAATTTTCTTATTGTTGTTGTCGGCGAATTCACGTTCAAACATGTCATACATAGCAATTTAATAATTGTCATCTATATTTGCAGCTTTACCTCCGAAAACATCTATACTATCAAGTGAAGACATAGATCAGCTTTTTTCCAACACCTCATGCTTTTCCAACAGCGATAATTTTTTTCCAAAATTTTTACACCACCCCCCCCAAATGCAATTTATATATGTAAATTATTAGCGCTATTCTTACTTTTTTCCAGATGTCCTAGGCTTGTCGTTGTTCGATAAGGTCGCAACAATTTTTGACGCCGAACGCCTCGTCGTGTACTACTTTCCAAAATTAAAGTTAAATAACTGCAACTCCTCTAAACACCATAGCAGCAACGCACTTCATACACCACTTACACAGAACACGTAAAAAAACACAGATAGACAATTTTTTATTTTTTTCAATTGAAAGTTAAAAGAAGCTCTTATTAGCACAAGTTCACTCGCCCAGATGTAAAAAACAAATATCGCTACCATAATGCGAATTAAATTAACCTTAAATGATATATCCACAGTTTTGCTTTAATCACTTGTGATATAATTACGTTGTTGAATAATTATTTACTTTTTATTTAAATAGTTTTATATGTTTTATACGTTTACATTCTTAATTGTTTTAACATAAAATTCTTGCTGTTATAAAACTTCTTAAAATTAGGCGTTCCAAGTAAAGAAAAGATTATTTAATTATTTTATTAAAGAGAAAATAAACTCATGGTAATTATTGTATTGAATTTAGTTTTTATGGAATGAAAACATTTTTTTACGAAGCCTGCACGCACAGTTTTTGAGATGAACTGATCTTGTCGCCCAAACTGAGAGCCATACCCTGGAAGAAAAACGAAAAGTAAAACAAAGTTTAGAATAAAACGAAAAATATAATAAAAGCAAAACAAGACACCAAAGCTAATTAATAACAAGGTGGTAGCGATGGCGAATTTATTAATTTTTGTCGTTATATACAGATTGTTTTATGTATGGAGTTTGACAGTTAGGCTACCTCTTCCACCTGGTAATTGATTCTCATGCAGGATACGTTATTGTAGCTTTTTTTTACTATTTTTTAGAGAACATAATTATATACATAAACTGGCAATCTGTTTTTGAATTTATACATTTTTCTAAAAGACAACAAAACATTTGTCACTTTTTATTTTCAACAATTGTAAAATATACGAGTTCTTGGTTAAAGAAGTACAATATTGCTTACAAATTTGAGAAACATTCACTACTAACGTAAATAAGAAGTGAAATTAATGTTCCCATGAAATTTTCATTCCCCTTGAACTGAAAATTGATATCATGAAATTGCCGTGAAATATTTGTTTACTTCATTGAAGATTTTGGTACACATTAAACGTAAGTAAGAAGAATAAGATCTGTTAAAATTGTTAAATTTATTAAAAACAAATTTTAAAATCGATTTACAAACTTTATTACAAGAACCGAGGATCTACGTGTAATCGAATTTTTAGTCGGGGATTGCAAGACGCATCTAACCCATTTAAATTACCCGAGACAATGCTACTGATCCATTTAAAAAAAATATTATACCCTTCACCACAAAAAGTGGAAAAAGGGTATAACTAAGTTTTTCATTCCGTTTGTAATTTATACAATATCCATTTCCGACCCCATAACTATTTTTTTTATATTTCGGTTTACTCATACACTAAATGATACAAAAATAATACAAATGCGGAAATTCAAAACTTAAATAAAAATTTGTCCATTAAATTTTACAAGTCATGAGGTCCTGCCTGCGCATAAAAATAGTCAGCAAATTTAGTAACCTAAAATAGATTTTTTTTTACTGACTGGATTTTTTTTTTTCATTAATTATTATTTGTTCACCTCAGTACTTTGGGGAATAACCCCTAATTTTTTTAACGTCTGAGCATCGTTTTCGCATTGAGTCAAAAAGTTTTTGGCGGGTTTCTGCAGGAATATTTTTTCACGCATCCTGAATTAAAGTCAAACGTTAGTCTTTATTAGATGGATTTGTGCCTGCCAGTCTTTAGCCCGCTTCGATGTGTGTTTCGGGTTATTGTCTTGTTGAAACACCATTCGAAGCGGCATATCCAATTCGGTATAAGGCATCGTAGTGTCATTAATAATATTTGTATAAAAAGCAGAATCCATTCTGCCCTCAATCCGAAATAAAGGCCCAATACCATAATACGAAAAACATCCCTATACCATTATGTTTCCGCCTCCATGTTTAATGATTTTTGTGATGTATTGTGAAAGGATTTCGGTGTTGGGAGGTCTTCGTTCAGGAAGGTTGCTTCTTTCTGAATTAACCAAATTAACTTTCGTTTCGTTAGACCATAGAATATTTCTCCATTTGCTTACAGGCCAATCTAGATGATTTTGGTCAAATTCTAATCTTTTCTTTAGGTGCTTTTTACTTATATTATGCTACTTTTTAAGGATGGAAGAGATGACAAAAGGATCTTTTTTTACATGACGCATAATTTTTCGCTCCACTAGAGGTGTAATTTTCGACGGTCTTCCTTATTTGGTGGCGTTTTCCACCCTTTTTAGAGCATCTAATTATTTCTATAATTTTTTCCTCTATTATGGAGTTTTTTATTGTCTCCCAGCTCCCAAAGTTACAATGTTTCCTCTGCCCATTGTAAATAAATATAAAAATGTTGTCAGATTCCTTTCGAATTGCACTTAAAATCAATAAGTATAACTTTTTATACCCTTTTAATTAAAAAAAAAAGAAATTTAATTTGTAAAAGTTAATTATTTTTCAAAACTGGCTCTATTTTTTGCACACCCGTTTTCGCATCCAAATTTACATCGATATTAAAATGAAGATTAATGACGCTGAAGCAAATTTAAACATAACGGGATTACATTTGTAAGTGATGTGTAATTATTAGTGAAACAACTCTTTTCTGCCTACCTATTTGTATGAGGGATATATAAGAGGTAAAAGTATTGCGGATCAGCGAATCTATTTTATTGAACATCACTGTATATTCTGAGTTCTTATACATAGCGAAGTCGATTGAGCGATGTCCGTCTATTCGTCCGTGTTAGTGTTGAAATTAAGTCAAAAGAGGTGCTATTGGAAAGCAGCAAGATCGGTCCATGTCCTTAGACACAGAGGGCAAAACACCACGCATACCTCTAATTTTTCCATGCTATTTGGAACAATGAAGTAACTCCAATCAAAAAAAATATATATATATGGGGCGATATAGATTAAAAAAATAAGAAAAAAAAAACATTAATTGAAAATATTGACGATCGCCCATATTTTCCGAGTTACGGACCTCTGAAATTTAAAACTTTTTTTAAATATCAATATGCGTATCATTTAAAAGCTTTTAATGAGATCTTTAGGGAAATACTAAAGAATTTCAAAAATGCTTAACTCATAAAGAGCCGATAGCATTTTTATGTAAAATTGTATATAATAGCACTCTTATTTGTTTTTGTATTGAATTTAGTGTAGAAATTCTAAACAAAATATATTAATTTTTCCATTTAATTACATTTTTAATAAAAAGCTACACTGTTGAACTTTTTCCTACGCTTTGTTATAACGTCTGCAAAAACCTTCACAAATTTACAGGTAAAGGATCTCTGTAATAACTAATTTAGAATTTAAAAATGTGTTAATTATTTTAATATTCTACTTAAAATACATAAAAACATGTATAACACATGCATTTCCCCAGCAAAATTTAAGTGAACAAATCATAGGGAAAAGTGAAAAATTTTCAAGGGAAAAACTCATTCATGATAAGGGGAATTTTTGTTTACATGAAAATTTGTGAATTTTTCACTATTGCAATTTGGGGAAAAGGGAAAACATTTCGAGGGAAAATATATTAATGATGGTGGTGATTAATTTGACATTTCCTTCAAATTCATATATCAATGTTTTTCTCCATTTATTGTTTTTTAAGTTTAATTTCAATTTTTGTTAAATAAGCTTGTGTGTATTTTTGTGCGAATTTAGTTTTTATTGAGAGTTAAATAATATTTTTGTTAATATCGGTTTTTAAAGAATTTCCTTTTTAATATATTGTTACGAAAGCAAGATCTGGCAACCACTGTTGTTGTTATGAGTATGAGAGTGGTAAATAAAGTTACTACGATTAATTGAGTACCTAGCAAAAGCTGAGCAACCTCAATGGCTGCGTTGGTAGAGGTGCGTGCTGTAAAACAGAAGATCATGAGTTCGAGCCCACCTTCGGACATGCGTACAACGGATAATAATAATTGTTGTAATGCAATTAAAAATTAAGAACTAATCGGTACAAACCTTCCAAGAAGCAAACAACAATTATGTTTAGTGGAGACGTCTAATTTAATAGAAGAGTAACAGATAATTGTAAAGAAGCCCTTTACAATAGAAAGTAAGAACGGTAGCGGTTAGCGCAGGGAAGTGTAACAGCATAACAACAGTGTGTGTTGTGGCTATTAGATAAAAGAAGATGATTGGCTTGGATGAAAGGCGAAGTAGAGATGTCTGTGGATGGTTAAGGTTACTAAACAAGGCATCGAGTAGTTATGTCTCGCCGGAGTACAGTACAGTAATAACGCATGTTTAGTAAATACGAGACCATAGGGTTCACAAGACCGTATGATCAATAAGTATAGCCAGATATAGCCACAAAGTAAGAATACAGAATTTAGTAGAGCTGTGTCGTTCGCGAACGAACGGGTTAAATTGACCGAATCAATCAAGTGAACGAAATGATCCGGTCATTTAAATCAGGTCTTTTCGTTCAATAGTGTACGGGTTAAATTGAACGGATGACTTAATTAAACGAAATGAGCCAGATATTTAAGCGGCTAATTTCGTTCAAATTGACCGATTGAACGAACGAATCAGTCTTTGATAATTGAACGAAAAAGACCGGTCACTGAAACGAACGACCGGGCACATGTCCATAATTTAGCCACAGTGGTATTTGCAATCAAAAGAATCCGTACGTTTGTTCTAAAAGGGAAAAACGTAACAATATTCTTTAATTTGGCTTAACCACTAAGACCGTGGGTACACATGCTGTGCCGGCAATATTCTGATTCGAAAGATGTAAAAATTTCACCTATTTTTTATATTATTTTTATGAGTGTAAAAAACAGTTTTTATGCTCAGTGTGCGTTTCTTGTCAAATTTTGTAACTTTTAATCAGTTATAAAAGATCTTTTGCATATTTTTACTATAATTCTTGAATTTAACGGTTCGAACTATTTTTGTAATCGGCTAGGGGTTTCAATAATAAAAACAGAAGAGTTAGATTTAAGGTTAAATTAGACGTGCCATACCATAACGCCATAGCCATAACCATGGCCATAACCATAATCATAAATTAATATAAATTAAATTTCACCAAGTCAATGCTATATGGTAATGGTAAAATCAAAATTTAATTTATATATATATGGTTACGGTTATGGCTATGGCATGTCACCAATAATCAAATACAATGTTTCGCATAAGGTTGGTTTGAACAGCTGTTTTATATGGTTATGGCACGTCTAATTGAACGTTAGAAAAGGTAAGTTTTTATTATTCTGTTTTTATTTTATTATCTTATTTAACTTTAACCTTAATTTTTCTTAGATTGAATATGAATAACGAACAGATTGCGGAAAATCTTCATTACAGCGATTTGATTTTTTTTCTTTTGAGATGATGATGAAGTCTTCTCGCCTCCAGGATTTATTAGCAGCCCTTCAGAAACCGAAAGAATGGCTTGAGAAAGAAGTGGAATAAGATATTTCGAATAGTAACGAAGGAACACCAAATTCACCCCGTTTCTTTTATTCCAATACGGAAATGGCTAACCGTAGGCATTAATATATAATATTCATTTTCCGAATACTTGGGTCTTGAGTTTTGGGAGCTGGTAGCAGAGCGATTTAAAGTCAGTTGAGAGAAATTGTGTTTAAATGGTACCTTTATATAATATTATTTTGTTTCGCGAAATCTTTATGTTATTATTTAAAATCTTTAATTAATTTTTGAAGTTTATTTAGAAACTTTAATTCTACTGCTAAAAAAAGACTTGCAGCAGTTATGGTTATTTACTAATTTAGTAATTTTGTTTTCATAAATTTATCTTTAATAAAAACCTTCTACAAAATTATAATTAAACAGAACCATGAAGACTAAAATTTATTTTTTCTATTAAGCGAGCTGTAAAGTTAAAATTTCTTACCTGACTCTTAGCACGTATTCTTATATGACCAGTGACTTTTGAATCTGGATCATCTACTGGTTTTTCAATGCTTAAATTAGCCAAAGCATTCTCGCCAAAAATCGACCTGAGAATATACATAAATTAAATTTAAAAAGAGCATACATATATTCATTTTTGAAGCTATTAATAAATATGAATTCAACTTACTTTGCATACATATTAGCAGCCATAAAACCACATTGACCCGACAAGGCTTTCTCGGGTGTTAAGCATTTCATATTTGTGCTCTTCAACAAGTGTTTCAGATATTCATGTAAATCAGTGAAAGTAGTATTGACTGTGACCTTAAATTAAGGAAACTTAATTTAAAGTGGGCAAAATTAAAAAACAAATCATCAACTTACTTTATTTTCCCATTCGAAATCTTGCCACATCTGTCTAAATTCAGTGTCAGTACAAGAGGCTGGTATTATATAGTCCATAATGTCAATGTGAATGGTATTTAATACCACAACATTTGTGTTAATAGAAGTATCGTAAACTAAATACAAAATATTCAAAAATCAATTTTATGAAAAACTTTAAAATATTTATTTATATTACTCACCTATATTTCCAAAAATGATGCCATTTTCTGTAGAGGAGACCTTAACATTGGCTTTAATATTGCAAAAGTCATGTGGAGCTAAAACTACGGGATGAGGACGCTCTACCAGCTTCAAATCACCCAAGGTAGCAAGTTCCAAAGTACAATTTTGCAAGGTATCATCTTAAAAAAGAAAAAATAAATAAAATACAAATAGTTTACATTTAAACTCACTTGTTTGATTGACAATCAAAACATCCAAAACAATGTCATACTGATTTACATTAACATAAGCCTCAGCGTAAACCGGATCGGAGAAACCAGTCAGTTGTGTTACTTTATTTAACTTATTATTTGGCGAAGTAATGTCACTTAAATTGGTAGTTTTGGTGCCTGCCAAAGCTTGATTCAAACTAGATTCAAATACGTTTTCTCCTAATTGATTTTCACGTCCATTCGACAGTTGTGAGAAGATTACGGGATCATCGGGCTGAACTTTAGCAGCAGCTCTCTGTTTCTCTTTTAGTACACGTTGATCTTCGTCATATTGTGCATCTAACATTTTACCAAGAGCTTCACGACAATGACGTTTAAAGATTTCAATAGCCTCTTCTGTGCGTTCGCTTAAAGTACGCAAGCAAATGAAAATACGATCAGTATCGTCGTTAGTAATCGGTTTAACTGGAAAACCTGATTTTCCTAAATGAAGAATTGAGCTCATTATCAGCATTACTCGAGTTGTTAAACGATTTTGGGCATGCTGAAAGATAATAAAAAGTGTATAATTAAGTATTTGAGCTTTAATTTAATTATATTTTTCTTATTTGAAAACATTTATTGCAAAATGCTTTTAAAATATTAATATTTGATTCACATCTTGATCGCGTAAAATATTAACATTAGCCACCGTCAAGATATTCAAAGCATCGTACAATTTTTATTGAGAACAAAGATTAAAAGCTTTTTTTGTATCCTAATACTTCTTACCACATCTGGTTCCAAGTCAGCACAACGCAAAGCGAGTTTTGTCAAAGTGGCTGACAATGCTGCGCCAATAAAGAAATCTCCATCCATAAGATATTGACGTAGTGGTGGACGTTTTTCTTTCTTTGCAATTCTGAAATACCATATTATGTAATAATAAATCCAAAAAAAAAAAACATAATGAGAAACTTACGGAGCCAAGCTGAATGCACTTTGAGTGGCGTATGTACCATCAGAAGTGACCTTATTATTAGATCCTTGTGCAGCTGCTGGTGTTTTATTGCTGGTGTTTGTTTCTTCTTCAGTCGATTCTCCAGCCAAACGTCTTTGCTCAGCTTCAACCATGGGAATTTCACCCAATGTTTGACAAATAACATCAATTACTTCCAATATTTGATTTTTGTCATCAACATATTCACCCAAAATCCAAACAGCAGCACGATGTATTTTTGATGATTTAATTTGAGGAAAAGCCTCTATTAAATGGCCAATAATTAAACTTCTCAAAGCAGGGAATTTCTGTATAGCTTCCCTTACGAAAATTAACACATCTGCAGCAGCCAATTCATTTGTATCCGAAAGAAACTCAACTAATACTGGTATAACACTTGCAGCTACATCAGGGAATTTAATAGAACAAGAATGTAAAGTACGAACTAATAGTTGACGATATTTGCCAGTGTCTTCATGTTCAATATTGTGGGTTTTAGATACTTCTTTCTTTAAAACTAACACCATTTCATTGATATTCCTAGATGAAACCAAATCCATTGCCAATGCCAATGTTTTACGGCGCACTTCTATATCTGGTGCGGCCAAAACACGTAAAATATCCATTACTAAGTCCTGCATTACTTTTTCCATATTTTCATTTTCCTTCATGGCAATCAAACGGTCCAGGACAATTAGCTTAACATTGTTATCACTCTCTTTTACAATCAGCTCAATGTAGCAACCAGCAGCTGCCTTAATAGCTGTTGGAGCCGAAGACAAAGTAATCAAAGTACCAGCGGCTTCGTATCGCACTGCATTCGAAGAAGAATTCAAAAGATTGTATATGCAGCGTATGAAACGTGAACGTTCTGCGGGATTTGCATGACATACTTTATAGATCAGCTCAACTATGACTAATTGCAAAATATCGCTAAAATTATTTACTTGATCTATGCAAGATGCCAAATAATTAAGAGCTCTTTCTTGGTCGGCATGCAACAACATAAGGAAAGCATTACGTTTGCATGACATATCTGGTTGGGTATCCAAGAAATTTGCTATTAACTCAGGACCATCGGGCACCAGCCAATCAAAGTTCTTATAAATAGTAAAAATGGCAAGAACTGCATTTCGTCGCACATATGAGTGACGGTGTTCCAAACAAGCACGAATGGAAGGCATCAAAGGTTCCAAAAGTTCTGGTTCCTTGAGTTTACACAAAAAACGTAAGGTGGAGCCACGAAGAAATTCGTTGGGATGTTGAAGATCCTAAAAAAAAACATAGTTCAAAAATAAATCGAATGTTTCTAAAATTACGAGAGAAAGTTTAAATATTTCTTTAAAAAACCGACTTCAAAACAGATTTTAACTGTCTGTCTATTATGGTTCAAAAGTTTATCCACATACATCATTTTACATTAACTATTGCGACATCCTTTGATTTATAATTTTAACCATTTATACTTCTTATTATTCCACACAAAGTAGTGGTCATTCTAATTCTCAAGTGTTAGTAGATAACAATTTAAAAGGTATAAAAATAAATATCAAATTACATCAATTATGGGAACTCCCAGTAGCAATACAGGTTCACGTACATCAAATTACATCAATTATTGGAACACCCTTTAATTAAATATATTTATCCGTTGTTACAAAAATTTAAAATTGGTAGTCGTAACAATTTTTCAATGAGCCCGGAAATATTACGGTAATATCAAAAACTATCTATTAGAGAAATATTTGCAGGTATATTTTTGTTTGGTAGATATGAATTTTATATCACGTACCTTTCTATAGGCGTCACATACTAAAATCATTTCCTGCAACAATTTACCATCAGATGATGTCTTGGGCACAATTTCCCAAAAGATAAGCAGCAATTTTTTAATGGTATGATTTTGTACAGGCAAAACAAAACGTATAATGGTCATTATTAAGCCCGACAGGCGTTCACCATTTAACAACAATTGTATTACTTTTTTTAAAGTGTCAATTTTTACATTCGTGTCCCCTTTTTCCAAGTCTTGTTTTAACTGCATTTCATTGGGCACCTCCAAATCCGGTGAATTAATAATAGTGTAACAGGGCACAGTTGTAGACAAAGCCATTTTAATTTACCCTATTAACAAACAACAATAATCAAGGAAAATTCTGTAATTATTTTCAAGCTATTGCAAGTAATACAAATAATTTTTATTAAAATCTTTGTAGAGTTTGATGTTTCCCCAAGATTTTTAGTTAAACGAAAATTGACGTGTCAGATATTTTAGGGCACAATGTTGTAAAAACTAGTATTATTATTAGGAATGTGTTTATAATATAACGATAAATATAATACTTTTACAACTAGTATCGTGTTTAGTAGGATCACCTATCGCCGAAATACTTTCTCTAACAAAAAATCAAAACAACAAATTCTCTTCTCTGAAAATTAGTAGTAGTATTTAAAATTATGTCTGCAAATTGTTTGCATTTGATTAAGTTATTTAATTTGCACGACAATGTTGTTATAGAACATCAAATATTATTAGTTAATGGTGAAGTGGAGAATTATAGATGTTATAAAGAAAACGACATAAAGTTAAATGTTGAAGACGCAAATTTCTTAGCCAGTGGTTTGAAAGAGGGCTCAGGAAGATTTAAGTTTATATTGGATTTGGGCACAGAAAATAAAAGTTATGAATTAAAATTTTCCTACTGTAAAGCAAAGTTAGTAATTAATATAAAATATAAAGTAAAGCAATCAATGTATAAGATTCAGCCTTTACTTATACTAGCCAAAGAAGAACAACAGCAGACTGAAGAAATAAAATTAAATCAACAAAAAATTAATCTAAATTTATTATTGATACAGTCGGTATATGCAGAGAAGCTAAGGGAAACGCTTGACGAAAGATTAACATTTGCATTTAACGATAAATGTAAAATATTTACTTCCAAACTTGAAACAAAAGAAATACATCTTTTGAATGAACAAGAGTTGTGGCTGCACATTGCTAAAGAAATATTAGAATCAAATTGGGGTAAACTGGATGAACTAAAGTTTATAGCTTTTATAAACTGCAGCAAATATCAGGGAGAAGAAGTACAAAAATCTAAAGATTTTTCATATCAAAACATAAGGAAACATATTAAGGGTCACGCTGCCTTGGGAGCAGGTGGCTTAGCCCTATTCAGTACAACCTACTTTTATAGTTGGCCCAGTAAATTTAATGACATTTTACATTGCTTTCAAAACCAACAAAAAATAAATTTAGCGACAGAACCGGACGATAGCAACTACCGAAAAACTAAAGCCGGAGTATATGCTTCAAGTTTGGGAGCAGTTTGTCATGAAATAGGTCACATCTTTGATTTGGGTCATGATTTACAAGGTGTTATGGGTTCTAATTTTGACTATATAAATAGAGTATTCACACTGCAAGCTAAAACTGAACATCTACCAGAAAGAATTGTAGAACAAACTTTAACAACTCAAACTAAAGTTCGCTTCACACGCCTTAAAGAACCAGCGAATGGTTTTCTACAACGCTATCGGGAACAGCAGGAAAATGATTCTTTTTATTTTTCTGAAAATTCTTCATTGATTTTATCACATCACGCTTGGCTTAGAAATAACATTGAAGACTTTCGAAATACAAAGTTTGATTTACATTTTAACAAGTCTTTGGGTGTTATCAAGAGTTTAAACGTTCCCTTAAGGATTATTGAAATCCGAGAATGTACTAACAGTTTAGTTAAAGAATGGTTTGATTTACGAAAAACTCTAAACGAACAACCGGTTTTTGAATTCAATATAAAGACATTAAAAAGTTCTCTCTCAAGTGACTATTATCTGTTTGTTATGAGTGTATTCGGTCATGCAAAGAAAATAGAATTGTAGTTATAAATGTTAATTTACAGAAATTTAAAAAATAACAAGGGGTTCAAAGGCAGCTTTGAATGAGTTGATTTAAATTCGTGGTAATCCCAACTGCTTAACAAAACCTAAAGGGGATGTACCCCTGTGTGCTTAACATATGTATGTGCACAGATGCCTGTTAAACTCCTGCTAAGAAGTCAAGTGATGGCATTTTTAAATTAATAAAATTTAAACTTTAAACTTTTAAACTAATAAACGGATATTAAATATTAAATTTATATAAAAATAACATAATACACTAAATAAGTTGATATCGACATCAACAAATAGGTATAGTAGCCTCCTTTGTTTCAAAAATCAAAGAGTTGTTATTGTTTAGATTGTAACAACAAATTGCTGTTTTATTCACTCATACAAATACACCGTACAACTATAATTCCACCCAATAACTTGCAAAGAAGCCAAAAAAAGTCATTTGCTTTTTAAAATTTCCTATGCTCTCAAAAGCTAAATATGCGTAAGTTGATTAAACAACTGCACATCATATCAGCTATAACACTTTAAGAAAATGTATCAAACCGATTCAACAGAAACATCATCAACAACAACAACACAAAAAATGTAATCATTAATATTTAATACAACTTAAACTGTTGACGTCAATTCATCATTCACATTGTTTTCAATTTTCCAGTATTTTGTACATTTTGTAAGTGAAGCAAAACAAATTATTGCAAATAAAACATACAAATCAATTTTACTTTCAAAAAGCAAAAATACAAAAGAAAAATGATTAGATAGTCAAAATATCGATGAATAAAAAAATAAATTTATAATAATTAAACTTGTATTGATTAAGTCTCCAAGACATACAGTTACTTAGAAGCATTTTACATAAAACATTCACACAAACGTTTTGTTATACGGACAGTATTAACTAGAAACAATGACGGAAGCTCGTATAAAATTTAGCAATCTTAAAGGTTTTCCAGCTGGCGATCATGACAAAATTGAAACGGAACAATTTTTAACTGCTTCAAATGAAATTGTGGATGTTATACGTGAGTTATTATTTATATTTTTCAATTATGTATGTATATTTTATTTATTTGTTTATATGCAATTAATATCGTGTCTTAAATGCAAGAGAGTCATATTAAAAATCTCTAGCTATAAAAATGCGTCCAAGGCAATGATGTCCTTTCATAGCACAAATTGTTATGCCCATTTGTTTAGTCGTCAAAAAGAGCACAATTTGAGCTCAATGAGCGAAAATGAAAAATAATTATATTATTATTTATTTATTAGTAGTAGTTTTAATAATTTTTCATTACATTTTATTTAATTGCATTTCATTATATTTTGCAAGCTCTAATGTGCGTTAACATTTTTAATAATATCAACAACTTTTCTTCTAAGAATATTATTATTTGTTTTACTTTTTATACTGTTTGGCATCTTGTTTTATGTTCTCAATTCCTTGTAAAATAGTAATGGTTGTGTCGTTAGTATTCGATCGATTCAGTCCAAAGTTTTGATTATTTCGTAAATTATACGGCTGAACATCCCTCACATATCTTAATTGCTCCAACAGGTAATCTGGAGCTTCTCCCATGTCCGTTTTTTTTTTTTATAAAAAATTATTGTGTTAAATTCTTGCCTTTGGCTTATATTAATCCATCTTAGCGCCTCCAACATGACCCTTATTGATACAAAACGATTTAATTTTATTGCTATTTGCTTTATTTTGAAGTTTATGTAATCTATTTATTTGACCGTCTGTACAACATGAATATATTATAGTTGAACCGTATTCGAAATGTTGTTTTATAGTAGTATAAAGTTTATTGCTGTAATAATAGACACTTTGTTTCGTATGCGTTTTAAAAATCCTTTAAAACTTAGTTTTTTGTCTATGTAAAATCCCAGAAAATAAAATAACTTTGAAATGTTTTTTATGGCAAATTTTTCATACAAATTTGTCCTAAAATATATTATAAATCTATTTTGATTTTCTATGAATACGGCAGTTATTCAATAACTACATCATTAATCTTGAATTCTTTATCGCTCTTCATACTTATTTCCATTATCTTTGTTTTATTTTGATTTAATTTTAGATTATTCATTTTTATCCAATTTTATGAATATCTATTTTTAGTTTCTCATAACATATATCCTCTGTTTGGGCTTCTGCGAAAATTAGGGCATCGTCTGTGTATAAAACTATTTCACAATTTTCTAAACTTTTACCATGTCATTAATATATACATATAACAAATAACAGAGCACCTAAAATTGAGCCCTGTGGTACACTAAATTCATTTTCTTTCTCCACTAATTATATATTATTAACTTTAGTCATTTGTCTTCTGTTAGTTAAGTAAGATTGAAACCACTTTAAATCATTGCCTTGTATTCAATATTTTTTTTTTTTAATTTTTCTATCATTATGTCATGGTCAATAGCCACGTATTTCCAACTATTTATAATATAATTCACAGCGGTCTCACATGAATGTTTTCTTTCAAAAACTGGGGACAAATTACGGCATTCGATATCGATCGAAATTTCAATAGAATTTAAATGTAAATTTGTCCCCTGACTGATATTTTGACAGTATTCCATGTTTTTCTATATATTCTTCAAGTTGATTATTAATAATTTTTTCCAGAATATTTTCACATGTTTTTAGGCTGTTTATAGGCCTATATTCTTCACATGTCACTGTATTTTTTTACTTTTTCAATCGGAGTTATAATTGATTCTTTCCAATTGCTTGGGAAAATTCCACTGTCCACAGATTATTTTATTTCCAACTATGTCCCAATTATCTAAAATTAATTTATTACTTATTTATTGTAGTCTGGTTTTTTATTTATATCCTTACATATACTTTTTAACTGTGTTGAATTTATTGCACAAAATTTAAATGTACTGTCTATTACAGGTATATTATCTTTATATTGCACATGTTCAATGGAGTTATTTATTTCCTTTAGTAATATATTTCCTTTATGATTCAAAGTATATTAAATTAAATTTTATTAAAAGTAGTATTCAAAATACTTTATAATTACAATAATAAAATTAGTTTTCTTTACAGTTTTTTCAAAAGCTCTGATGAATAGTGTTCTTAATAAAAAATTATTTTTGCAGTATAAAATTCTCTATCTATGGTTTCAAATGCCCATTTAAAGTGTAAAAAATTACCATAAATTTTCTTAATTTTTCAATTTTTTTTCCACCTATTTATAACGTAATTCACAACTGTTTTACATGAAAATGTTTTTCGAAAACCCGATTGGTATGTAGATAAAATATTTTTTTCCAAGTATTCTTCTAGCTGTTGTTTTACAATTTTTTCAATAACTTTTACACATATTTTAAGTGCGTTTATAGGCCGAAATTCTTTGCACTTATTTGTCTTTGCTATTTTTTCAATTGGTGTAACTATAGAAGTTTTGCAATTTTCAGGAAAAACTCCAGTATCTAAAAGTTTATCACCAATTAAGTTCCAATTTTCCAATATCAAGTTAATATTAACATTATTATAGTCCGGTTTCTTTTTGATGCTTTTACACTTATTCTTTAATCCTGTTATATTTATTGAACGAAATTTAAATTTAGTATTTCTCATATTTATATGATTAATGCGAGGGCTGCTATATATATTTCTGGCCTGGCAACACTGAGTGCTGCCAAGTGCAATCTGACATTTCCATTGGAAAGTTTGTCATTTTTAAGCATAATCGTACTCAAAACGTTTTGACGTACGACCATTATTTGTGTTGTTTACAGTGACTTGAAAAAATTAATATAGAAAAAAATGGAATTAACTCGTGAACATTTTCATGCCATCATTTTTCACAACTTTCGACGTGGATTATCACGACAAGAGTGCATTGATGAACTTAAATCTTTGTATGGCGATGAAGCACCATCCTATAGCACTGTGAAAAATTGGTATAATGAATTTAATCGTGGCCGAAGCTCGCTCAAAGACGAATTCCGTGAAGGTCGTCCAAAAACGGCTGTTGTGCCAGAGAACATTGATGCCGTGCGTGAACTCGTAATGCAAGATCGACATGCGACATACCGAGAGATAGAGACATCCTTGGACATTTCTTCCACCAGCATACATTCGATACTGCATGAACACCTGGCCGTAAAAAAGGTTTGTTCTCGTTGGATCCCGCACAATTTGAAAGTCGCTCAAAAAAAGGCTCGTGTCGATTGGTGCAAAGAAATGTTGCAAAAATACGATTGCGGTGCTTCAAAAGACGCATAGATCCATGGCGAATCATCCGCACATCCAGAAAAAAATGCATGGTCAACGATTTTCGTCGCCAGAAGAAGCTGTTGAAGTGTTCAAAAACCATGTTTTAGAGGTGTCTCAATCGGAGTGGAAAAAGTGCTTCGACAACTGGTTCGAGCGCATGCAAAAGTGTATAAATCATGCTGGAGAATACTTTGGAAAACAATAAAACCATTTTTGATTATAAATATCCGCATTTTCACTATTAGGCCAGAAATATATAGAGCAGCCCTCGTATATTGCAAATTAATGAACAAAATTTTGTATGCCCCGTGTTAAAAAAAAAAATTAAAGTTAAAAATGGAGGGTTTATGTATTAAAAACGTATTATCTCAACAGATTAAAAGAAACCTGTAATTTTCCAGCTGCAGTTGTTAAGTAAAATATTATAAAATTATTTTGGATTCCGATTCACGTTGACATTGCATCCAAGTACGCGTCTTATATATATACTTCTTATATACTTCTTCAATTTCACAATCAAGTCAGTACTAAACTTAATCGAAAAACACTCTCTTATTATCACTATTCTATAATATACCCACATTATCCAATCTACCGCACATATGCTGGGAAGGAAGAAATATAAATATTTTCCTTTTCACGATTAGGACACACCGCCTTTTCCCATTAATGACTTTTAAAAAAATTATCTCAAGCCCAATACTTTCCGAACAAAGACGAAAAATTTTTGATAACATCTCAGCCTTGGAAGTTCTCATGGATCCATCTCTTTCCTCTCAATAATCTAGCTATTCTTTATATAATGTATTGTTTATATAATATATACATACATAATGTATTTATGTATGTATGTATGTATTTTGCTCATGCTGTTTATCTATTGCCAATCAGAACCGATGGCAAATATAGCTAGTGCTCTTAAATTACATCACAACGTTTTTCTTTTAGATTAAATAAACTAATAATAACAAGTAAGAGTACTATATTCGGCTATGCCGATTCTTTTATACCCTTCGCAATCTATGTAAATCTAGTTTAGTGGAGTAACTCCAATCAAAAAAGCAAATATTGGGTTGACAGGGATATAAAAAATAAAAGAAAACTGGTACTGCATTTATATATTATTTTACATAAAAATGCTCTTAATGTTAATGTTAAGCATTTTTTTAAAATTTTAGTGTTTCCTTAAAGATCTCTTTAATAGCTTTAAAATGATACTTATATTGACATTTGAAAAAAAAGTAAAATTTCAGAGCCCCGTAACTCGGAAAATATGGGCGAGCCAACTTTTTCACTTGATGTTTTTTTTCTCATTTTTTAATTCTATATCGCCGCATATATATATATATTTTTTTTTGATTGGAGTTACTGCCTCGAAGGACATGGACCGATCATGCTAATTTCCATATCGCTCAATCCACTTCGCTATGCATAAAAAGTCAGAATATACATACTTTTTGGGGTCGAAAATGGATATTGTAAAAATTACACTTCTAGAAACCAGTAATAGTATTGTCCCTTTTATATATGTATGTACATATTAAATAACGCAATTTTTATTTTCTATGCACTTAGCAGGATATTATCGTTGTTATTTGTGCATTCAAAATTTCTAAAATTTCCAACATGTACAGCTTAAATAAAAATGGAGTAAAATTTAGATGGACTAACTCGTTGACAATTTCATTGATAATTTCATAAATGCTAATGATTTTGTTAGCATTGTCACTATTTTCACTAGCGGTAATTTTATGGAAAAGTTTGAGCGATAATTAGTTAAATGGCTTTAAAGCATAGCATCATCTAACAATGCTCCTTTTCTTTGTACACTAAGTAAACGCCACGAAACATAATAAAGCAATATTTTAAAGCGACATTTTTATCACAATTATCTGGTGGAATATGTACGTTTTAACATTAGGCACTATATGAATATATTTCTGTTTTCGAGTAAGTAATAAGGTTTGCTAGCTGGGGTTTGAGTTAAATTTAGATATCAGAGTTTTATTCCTATCTCATTTAAATTTAATAAATTATTCAAATTTTCGAATGTATATCCATCAACGGAAGGGTTAAGGTTTATTTTTTATGCATAGTTCCTTTTAAGGTTTTGCTATTATAATTTTAGTTTTCATAAAAACAATTATTTTTTCCAGTGGTAATTCCAGTTCATTACCATTATTAAAACAATATTAATTACTCCATTTCCTTTTTCTTTATTTCAACTAATGCCAATGAAATTTTAATGATAATGAAAAATTTATTTTTATTTTTGCTAAAAATATTTAAATATTCATACTTCATTTTCACTTTGAATTTTTATTATTTTCGGCCATATTTATTGAAAATAATCTGTGGTGGAATCGTTACATCCGAGTTCGTATCGACAATCGTACGAAAGAAAATTACGTGATACGTTAATCGTATGAACTAAATGGCATTATGACATACGATTGTAAACGGATCGTAATTTTTTGAATGATTCACAATAGTTTTCAAATTAAAAAATTCTTGAGCTAAAGAAAGAGTATTCAGGCTGGTCAGTTTTTTCAAATTTTGTTGTTTCCAAAGGTCAAACCTGGTTTTTTGCCTATAACGCTTGATTCAAGGACTGCTGCTTCAATTAGCACTTCTTCACTTGGCACCAGCAGCTTTTTTTTATAAAGGCCTCCCTCATTCTGGTTTTTCAATTTAAAAAAAAAATAAATTTTCGCTTGATACCTACTTTTGATCAGTCTTAAGCATATAATTATAAATATAAATTATTTTCTTGCAAAAATAATAACTGCGAATTACCTATTTTTAAATCTTTACATCATTAACTAGTGGTACTATTGCGTTCATACACTTAGAAAGCTTATCCCATAGGCTGTTGGCAGTAGATTTTAGTATGCTCAGTTAGGAATCATGTTTTTTGCTAAATTTTTGTGTTCATTCATGAATCTTAGAATTAACTTATTGTAATAATAACTGTATCACAAACTAAAATTTAATTTATTAAATTTACACTTTTTTTTAGCGAATTTGTTGCATTTTTCATTTTATTCCAACAAAGTTTTGTTAACGTATGACAGTTTGTAAAAAACGTACGTTCATTTATACGATAACGTATGTTATAATCAGCGTTGCCACACAAAAAATTGACTTCCTACTAATAATTTTCAAAAATCCTACCAAATCATTCACAGCCTACCAAAAAATTAAAAAGGTATTTCTTGCACATAAACTCTATTATACTCATTTGGTTTTTGTTCCGTAATTGTTGAGATGGAAGTTTGTGTTTTTAGAATGAACAGCCATCCCTTTCCTTTAGCCAATCAAATTCGCTCAACCATTCGGTTCTAAATATTCTTTTGACTATTTTTTTACAATATTCACTAAAAGTATTATATTATTTAAAAATGTTTTAAAACAAAAATTTTAAGAGTGGTTCTACCTGGTTGATAGGATGTCGTCTTCTGAAATTATATTTTTTTCATTTAATTTTGGAGTTTTTGATAAAAATCTGAAAAAAATACATGCAATATTAGCAAATATTTATGTAATTAAAAGGAACGTATTTACAATTAAAAAAGTTTACTTACTTTTCCAATTTGTCTGTTAATTTTTTTTAATACATACACTTGAAAATAAACCTTCACTCAAAAATATTGTTAATTTCAATTTCATAATATTGTTCGGGTTTCTTAAACCAGAGATGATTATAGCTTCAATGATCTCTATGCAAAATAGCAGGGATGTTTTTTATTACACCTAAAACAGTTTTTGAAAACAGTAGTAACACTATTCAAAGTTATTCTTTATTTAATTCAAAGTTACATTTTTTTTAATTTTATGTTCTGAATTTTTAAGGTGAAAAATTTACTATTACAAAAAATTGCTACAGGAGGAAATCCTACCAAAAATTTAAAAAAATGCAACAAACTACCAAACTGTTTTTTAAAAACGAAAAACTACCAAGTTTGGTCCGATTGGACCAAAGCGGCAACGCTGGTTATAATCTGCATTATTGTGAATTATCATCCGTTAACGTATGGCATAATCCGAAAAACGTATTTTTACGATACGTGTTGTACGTTCACGGATGTAACGATTCCACCCCTGGATTCAAAAGTTATTTTAAAACAAACTTAACATAATAGTGCGTTTCCATTGACGTGATTTTGTCTAAAACACTTGATTTGCTCAAATCAAGTGTTTTGTTACTTGATTTTCCATACATTTTACATGCTACAAAAACCACTTAAATCACTTGATTTGTTTGAAATCATGTCGAAAATTTATTTTTTCGAACTAATTTTGCCTTTGCAACACTGTGATGTGTCTAGGATATTCAAGTTCAACTCCGAGTTATCTATTCATATTGTATGTTTTTATCGAAAAAGTGACAAATACTTGTAAATGTTTGAAAGCAATAATGTTTTTCGTTAAAAAAAATGTTTAAAAAATATAAGAAGAAAAATATATAAAAACAAAAATTAATTTAACAATAAAAACGATTTTTTACAAAAAATAACATAGTTTTTTTTTCTTTTACGCAAAAAATATGTCAGTGTAACGTCATAAATTCGAATTTACAAAACACTTCAGCTCAATGGAAACACTTCGAAGTGTTTTTCTCAAACCTAGTTGATTTCAAGGCAGTGGAAACGCAGTATAAAAATATTTTTTAATTGATTTTAAATTATCAGGGGTGGAATCGTTACATCCGTGTTCGTATCGACAATCGTACGAAAAAAAATTACGTGATCGTAATCTTTTGAATGATTCACAATAGTTTTTAAATTACAAAATTCTTGAGCTAAAGAAAGAGTATTCAGGCTGGTCAGTTTTTTCAAATTTTGTTGTTTCCAAAGGTCAAAACCGATTTTTTGCCTATAGCGCTTGATTCAAGGACTGCTGCTTCATTTAACACTTCTTCACTTGGCACCAGAAGCTTTTCTTCATAAAGGCCTCCCTCATTCTACGTTTTCAATTTAAAAAAAATTTTTTTTCTTTGCTTGATACCTACCTTTGTTCAGCCTGAAGAACAAAATTATAAATAAAAAATTGTTTTCTTGCAAAAATATAAATTGCGAATTACCTATCTTAAAATCTTTACATCATTAAGTGGTGGTACTAGTGCGTTCATACACTTAGAAAGCTCATCACATAGTCTGTTAGCAGTAGATTTTAATATGCTCAATTAGTAAACATGTTTTTTGCCATATTTTTGTAATAATAATTTTATCATAATTTAAAATTAAATTTGTTTAATTTACACTTTTTTTAGCGAATTTGTTGCATTTTTCATCTTATTCGAACTAAGTTTTGTTAACGTATGAAAGTTCGTAAAAAACGTACGTTCATTTTTACGATAACGTATGTTATAATCTGCATTATTGTGAATTATTATCCGTTAACGTATGTCATAATCCGAAAAACTCATTTTTACGATACGTGTTGTATGTTCACGGATGTGACGATTCCACCCTTGATTTTAATACCAAAGTGAACAAAATAAAAACAAGGCTACTTTTTTCTAATATTTGTTTAGAAATATATATATATATATAAATATATAGAAATAAAAACAGCTTTTGGTAGTTTTAAATTTAGAGTTGACTTTCTCGCCTAAAGTATATTTTAAATTGTTTATGAATGAATTAGAGTCGACTCTGAAGTAAAACCGACTTTAGTTCCCTTAAAGTATACTTTAATTTAACTGTGAATATGGGCCGAGGTTACCTTTTTCTAATATTTGTTTAGAAATTGTATGAAAACATTTATCAAATTACAGTTGACACCCAGTGGATGGCGGCTAAACTTAAAGTATACTTTATTCTTGACTATGAGAGCAAAAAAGATAATGGCCCATATTCATAGTTATAGAATAAAGTCGACTCTTGCTAAAGTATACTTTAAAGTAAAAAGTTGTTATTATCTTTTTTGCTTTCATAGTCAAGAATAAAGTATACTTTAAGTTTAGCCACCTTCCACTGGGTGTCAACTGTAATTTGATTAATGTTTTTATACAATTTCTAAAACAAACATTAGAAAAAGGTAACCTCGGGCCATATTCACAGGTAAATTAAAGTATACTTTAAGGGAACTAAAGTCGGTTTTACTTCAGAGTCGACTCTAATTCATTCATAAACAATTTAAAATATACTTTAGGCGAGAAAGTCAACTCGAAATTTAAAACTACCAAAAGCTGTTTTTAACTCATTTTTCAAAAATTATTATATTTATATTCATAGTTATAAACTAAAGTCGACTCTTGTTAAAGTATACTATTAAATAAAAGGCTCTTATTATCTTTTTTGCTTTCATATTCAAAAATAAAGTATACTTTAAGTTTAGCCACCTTCCACTGGGTGTCGACTGTAATTTGATAAATGTTTTCATACAATTTCTAAACAAACGTTAGAAAAAAGTAACCTTGTTTTTATTTTGTTCACTTTGGTATAAAAATTAGATATAGAGTATTGTGTTCTTAAACCAAATAAAATAACTTTGGGAAAAATGAGTTAAAAATAGCTTTAGCTAGTTTTAAATTTAGAGTTGACTTTAACGCCAAAAGTATATTTATATGAATAAATTAAAGTCGACTCTTAAGTAAAACCGACTTTAGTTCCCTTAAAGTATACTTTATTTTAACTGTGAATATGGGCCATTGATTATTGTGAAAAAAATTTATATTTACTAATAAAATTTTAAATTTTACGATGATATGTCAATTTCCTGGCCTAGAAAGGAAATATTGTCAGAACATATTACTTAAATGTTTTTATCAAAAGTACAAGTATGCTCGAAAACTTTGTATAGAAGAATGTTGCTTTTTTATCAGTAGAATGAAACAAAGCACAGGGATCATGCTTGTCCGCAGTTGTTTAATGTGATTCCTTTCATTTTCAAACTACCCGTAAAACTGGGAATCCCTCATACAGTTTATCCATTTAATTATCTGAATATATATATATTGGGAGAATATCAATGTTTTTAAATGAAGTATATATAATTAACGCAAATAATGGTTCCAAATAAATTAATATTTTTTTAATTATTGAAATAATTTAACTTTGTTTTCTTTAAAAATCGTAGTAGTACAAGCGAACCAATATTGAAAAGATCATTAAGTTCTCTTCAGTTTCAATTGAAATGGTGTAATTTATTAAAAATTACACTTTTAGCAAGACTGAAAACGAAACATTAAAAATAAAAATTAAATATTACTTAATTTTGTAATCGAAGTATTAAATTTAACTTTTACTTCTTTATATTTTAAGGCTCCTTTGGTACCCTTTTTACACCCGTAATTAGTGACATGAGCGGTAATATAAATGTAAGATCACAAGTAATTTTTAAATGGAAAACTAATGTTTTTTTTTCCTTTTAGAAAATCCGTAAATCCTATGATAAGGATGTTGTTAAATATAAATATTTAGAAGATTTAATTATATACAATGTAAACGTAGACAATTTTGCTGCCAATGCCTTGCTGTGGCTAAAGCGAGGTTTACAATTGATTTGCTTATTCTTTGAGAACATTTTCAACGATAAGGAAAATAAAGAAAATTTAAAGAAACATTTACAAGATGCATACGAAAAGACGCTCAAACCATATCACGGTTTTATTGTACAAAGTACAATTAAAGTAAGTTGAAATAATTACTGTACTGCCATGTTTAAATCAAAGCTTTTATTTTTAGTTACTTTAGTTTCTTTCAGTTTATCTGTAATTTGTAAGTCAAATTGGCCAATAAATAAATAACAGGGTTCCACATATCAATTAATTAATTAATTTTTATTTACTTCTTTCTGTTTTAGATTATTTATGCATGGGTGCCTAGTAGATCTCAGCTAATCGGTCATGGCCAGCAACATGATGAAAATATTAAAGTTCTCGAAACTTTTCTGCCTGCTATGAAAAGTCATCTTGACCGTATTGATAATTTACTTAAAAAATTTAATTTAGATGATAAATAAACAGCATCGTATCTCAATTGAAATAAGTTTTAAAACAGTAGCATCTAGTTAATAAAATTTATTACAATTTTAATTCAAATATAAATTTCATTTATTGTCAACTTCAATTGGCTTTTCTGACTTTGGCCAAATAATAACTAAACCGAAAGCAAATTCTAAAGCCATTATAATAAAAATGCAAAGAGTGAGGATCTTAATCAAAGTAGCGAAATATTGAGCCGATAATAACAAAAAAACTAAAACAGGCATTTGCACAAAAGGCGACAAGATTAGAAAAGTACACAAATCACCGGGCTGTAAAATAAGAAAGCAATTACAAACCAAAGCTTTTAACAAAGAAATATTTACTTACACTAGAATGTAAATTTCCTTTATAGCCCAAACGCAAACGATAACATTCCGCTATAGTACCCACTAAATACGCCACTATAACACAAATTCCATGTAAATCGTAAAGATTTGAAAACTAATTTAATAAGATATTTCATTAATCTAAAATGTATTGCTTTTAATTTTTACTTACATTATAGAGGATATAGAAACCATATACAATATTCCAGGCTATTGATAAGTAAACATTGCAAAACATTAGAATTTGTAAAGTCAAACTGGGTTTGTTGGGCACATCTACAAATAATATCTGAATAAAAACTTTGTATGTTTTTAAATAAGACTATTACACTTACACCTGATAACGTTATTCATTTTATTAAACTTGACAATATTAATGACAAATTTGACAAATGTATTCGTTGGTTACTTATGGCAACACAAACCACAACAAATTTTAACAAAAAATTTAATATAACAAAATGCTGAGGGTTTAACTTGTAGAAAAAAAATCTTGCAATAGAACCGACTTTCAAATAGAACAGAACTGACTTAAAAAAAACAAGTAAGAGTGATATACTCGGCTAAGACGAATCTTATGTACCCTTCACCATATACATTTGTAAGTCTTGTTTAGAGCAGTAACTCCAATCAAAAATGCATACATTGAGGTGACATAGAATTAAAAATTAAAAAAAATTGTGAAGGAGTGCTACATTTCCTGAAAGATCTCTTCAAAAGCTTTTAAAAATTACCGACATTGATATATTAAAAAATTTCGGAGGCCTGTAACTCGGAAAATTTGTTCACTTGATGTTTTTTCTTATTTTTTAATTCTCTATCGTCCCATATATTTGTTTTTTTTTTTTTATTGAAGTTACTTCAAATGATATGGAAAAATTGGAGGCAGGCGTGGTGTTTTGCCCACTGCTTCGAAGGACATGGACAGATCTTGCTGATTTGCAAATGCACCTTTTTCGGTACTATTTCTAATCGATTGGCGTATTTAAGTTTTCTCTAGAGCCTTGGCAAAGTTGATTTCAACACTAACATGGACAGACGGACGGACATCGCTAAATCGACTTTGCCATGCATAAGAACTCAGAATACATATACTTTATGGGGTCGGAAATGGATATTGTAGAAATTATAAACGAAATGACAAACTTAGAAATACTGTTTTACACTTTTGTGGTGGAGGGTATAAAACTTAAATGGGACCAATCTCTGAGAATTAGTTTTCCAAAACAAAAGGTTTTAAAAGCCATATACATAAATACATGATCTGTGAAATTTTCAATATTTAATCTGTTACCATTCACGGAAAAAGTCCGTAAATAAAAAATTAAACTTTATAAATTATACTTTAGTCTCTGGTATAGTTATTCAAGAGTGTGCCTATTATGGCTTAAAAGTTAAGCAATTACATCTCAAAATCACAACTCTCGCAATTTTATATCTGATTGATGTTCTGGCGGATATAGTAAAACACATTCTGGAATTTGCAAGGTTCTTTCTGTTGCAGTCTTAAAAGATATTTCAATATACTGCAAAACACCGTTTGGTATGGGACATCCTTTAAATTTTATTTTTTTATACCCTTAACCAAAGGTGAAAAAGGATACATCTATGTTTGTCATTCCGCTTGTAATTTCAGAGTTCTTTTGCATAATGATGTCCATCTGTCCGTCCACGTTCGTGTTGAAATCAACTTTGCCAAGGCACTAGATGAGCTAGTGAAAATTTAAATACGCCACCGATCAGACATAGTTTCAAAAATTTTGCTATTGAAAGACAACAATATCGAGCCATGCCCTTCGAGGTCACGGACAAAAAGAACGCCTACATCATTTGTCAATCACCCCTATCGTGAATAGAAAGTAAAATTTTTGTTCACGTGAAATTTTTATTCCACCGAAATTGGTATCGGGAATTTCACGTGAATAATTTTTCCCACAACTTGAATATTGCATTTGCAAAAATGAAAAAAAGTTGTAACAACGGAATATAAAATGCACATTTAAGCTAAAAATGCTAAGTGCAAAATTTTGGACTGACCCTTAGATTCGGCGTTAGGGACCACCAAAGATTGTATGTATAATATATACATATATCGAGGAAATCAACCCAATACCTTGCATCTTGTTAGGAAGAATGTCACTTTAAAATTTATTTACCGATAAAATTACTTTTTATCAACCTAAAACTTATTAGATAAAAAAAAATACCTACTCATGTATGAATTCCACTATAAAAAATCAAAGTGAACGAAACAATGAAAAAATTCCACATTTCATGCAAAAAGAAAAAATAATCATGATAAGGTGAATTTGGTTTTCAGTGAAGTGTGAAAAAATTTCACGTGGAAAATAATTCGCGATAGGGATAAATATCTTTTATTTCAACTTTCGTTTGTATTATTGCAGGTGGTTGTAATTTCTATTTACTCTTAATATTTATTCACCACAATTATTATTGTTTTATATTTATTCACCACAGCAACACTCGGTGTACTTCTTATACCTTCACTTAAAACAGTGGAATAAGGGTACATCTAAAATCAGCATGATCAGTCTATGTTCTTTAAGGCAGCAGGCAAAAGACCACGCCTAACTCTAATTTGTTCATGTCATTTGCAAATATAAAGTAAATCCAATCAAAAATAAATATATGGGGCAATAGAGAATTAAAAAATAAGAAAAAAACATCACGTGATCAAATTGGCGATCGCCAATATTTTCCGAGTTACGGGGCTCTGAAATTTTTTTATTTTATATATTTTTTCTTAATTTTTTTTTGTATTGTAGTTACTTCACTAAACTAATCTACATAGGTGGTGAAGGGTATACAAGATTCGGCAGAGCCGAATATAGCACTCTTACTTATTTTACTTACGGTTGTCGTGGCTGCAGTATTACAAACTGTTTTAAAAATTCATGTGTCATATTGAACGGTTTAAAAAAGTAAGCCACATACATCATCTATCCGTACCTATTGAGGTACATTTATATGTTTATATGTTAAAATACGTCTTATTTCCAATGCTTGCTCTTATATCGAATGTAGTAAACCACTAACAGCGTAAACTTCAATTGTTGATCTATTACGGTTCAGAAAATAAACGTTACGAAAATTTGGGTTGTCTGCTTATTACGCTTAAAACCTTACGTGTGTTACATTGGGATACCCTTTCGTTTTTAAATTCTTAATTTTTTGTTTTCCAATAAAGAAATAAATTCAAAATCGGTGTCCAAGTAAAGGAGTTCTGAAGAAACGAATGTTTAAAAAAATCCACCCAAATTGTTAACCTCCTTCCTTTTGAAAACGGCGAAAACTACTAACGGTCAATTTCGAAAACTAAAGAAAGTTGCGATATTTTTAATCGTGAAAAAATTCAAGCTTTTAATGATGAACTATGATACCCAATTTAAAATTTAACTTACTTCTTAACCCAGTAATTCCATCAGCTAACTGTAATAAAAAAAAAAAGAATTTCAGATAATTTTATTTCTGTATTCGAGATTTTTAATACTTTTTTAACGATCAACACAACAAATATTTCAAATATCCAAAAAACACACGTTAACAAGACTTTAAGCTCAAAACTTAATAAGGCAAGCTGGTATTGAAAGCAGCTCTTAAACCAGATACTGAAAAATTAAATTATTTCATTATTTTAATATATTACAAATTATATTTTGAAATACTTACGAAATGTTCTCTTTTGCAAATAAACCTGATCATTAAGTATGTTTGCCAAGTACTGATGACAGCATATATAAGTAAATTCCATTGCATCTATTTGAGAATTGTGTACAAAATCGGTGTCGGTATAATCATCAGTACTGTCATCTAAACAAATCGCCAAAGGACCGCTGCTTTTAATATTTTTCACACAACTTAACCATTCGTCTCGTAATATCGAAACCAAACTTAAAAGTTGTTCAACACCCGTCTTAACTGACATCACATTAGGGGTTAAAAAGCAGTGTTCACATACAGTACTTAAATAAGACTTGTGTACCATTTCCATTTCTGTTAGATTCACGCAATTATCAATTTTAATATGTAACTGTTCTCCCATTGCCTGCAATACGTGGGTCATTAGATGAAAATGTACGCTTTGTATAGAGTACATCATCCAAAAACGCAGCTGCTCCAAACGTCGCATTATTAAATCAATCATTTCGAATTTGGCATACGGTACGCGGCGTTTTGTACTGCGTGCAAATTGTAACTTCTCAAGAGTGGTTATGCCCCATTTGACTTTGAGAAGAAAACTAAAAACTTTATTGTACGACTTTATATCATCGGCACTGATTATGTGCTCTAATTCACGACTTAAGTTGTAGGTGACTATTATCTCTTCAACTGCTTCGACTACTTTAGTGGTTTGACACCTGAATGCTGAATTGATTTCTAAGCGATAAAGTGACGACATTTCGGGAAATTTAGCACAAATAATATCGTCTAGTTGCATGGTTAAAACTGAAGGATTTGCCCATGCTTCAGCGGATTCAATCTAAAAAGAACATTAATAAATTTAAATAGTACATTTTTCTATAAATTATTTCAATGTTAAGCAACTATCTGCTGATTGATAACTCACTTTCGATTTAAGAATCGTATGACAGTTTAATTTTCATAAACCATTGTTATAGAAATCTTTTGATCGATAGCTTAATATTAATTTAAAAAATCATGCGGCCGATAACTTTCTTTTAATAAAATATCTAATTGCTAATTGGGGGTATAACCAAATTTTGACCCTAGCGCTACGCGATAGCGAATATTGTGTTATTTACAAAAACAACTTGTTTGAGTCGTTTATTAATAAACGAAAAAAAAATTAAAAGTTTCTTATTTATTAAAGGACATAAATTCAAATTTAATATGCGTGTTGTTTTGCATAATGGGTAAAAATATCCTGCATTACGTCAATAGCACGTCTGCATATATGTTGCTTCGCTGTTGCTTTGGAATAACTGAATTTTCTTTTACCCAGTGTCTTTCAAAACATTCATGAGCGTTCTTTAATCCTGTTAAAGATTGTTTCAAAGCTGTGAAGTAATCTTTGATCGGCAAACCATTTCTCAAACCATGCTCCACATATGAACACACAAATTGGTTTAACTTGGTCTCGAAATTTCGGAATAAGGATAAATGCCAGAATAGCAAGAATTGCTTTCAAGTTCTATAAGGCAGTTTCCTGAGTTTTTTGCTTAATGTATAAGTACAAATAAAAAAAAATAAAAATTATTTTTCAGCTTTACTGCGTTTTGTGGCTGACCTTTTTTGAAAACCGGGAAAAAGTAACATCATTTTTGATTTTTTTATTTTTCCATTGACTTTTGATATTTGCAAAAGTCATAACCTTAAAATCATCATAGAAAATATTTAAATCAAAAATTTTATTTTTACCAAGGAAATCTTGTGATTCATATTTTGACTTTCAAGGAATGTCCTGTCATCGATAACTTTATTTAAAATAAAAATAATTATGCCTGAAATCCTAAATGTTAATAGAAAATCTAGCGATAGATTCAGTTTTTATCGAATTTAATTTTAGTAGATTGTTAGTTTTTTTTAATTTTTCAAAATTTTGCAAGATATTCTATTAACACTAAATGTGTGGTCAGATTAGTCAAATATTTGACCAAAAAAGCATAACCATATTTTTTTTTAATGTTCAATTCAATATTTCCTGACACTTGTCATTACGAATGGCGATTTATAATAAATGTGATATGTTTCTTTTTTATTAACTACGATCGTATATTTCTTAATAAGTATTATTATTAAGACTTCAAAAAAATGAGTACAAAGATTTAAAAAACACATAATTTTGAAAACTTAAAATCTTAAAGTATTGTTTTAATTAAAATAACGATGAAAAAAGCAACATGCATTAACAAATAAGAGTCGTAAATTACAATAATTGCAATTAAATTTTAAAAAGAAATAAAACAGTGCTTGCTCCTGACACTTCCATTTAATTATAGAGTTATATCTATGAAAAATCAACTTAAAACTAATCTGAAATATGTTTAACTTAAACCTAGATCTTAAAACTTAAAACCAAACTAAATAATATGTTACCCTCTATGGATACCTGGAGTAACTCTTTTATAAAAATTTTGTCCAGAAATATTCTCCGGTCGCTGCCGCAAAATACCAATTGCAGATAGATAATTTTAATTTGACCAGTTAAATTAATTTTCTTTCAAATATTTTCAATTTCTTCATAAAAGTTGGCGATAAAGAATACCAAATTGGAAACGCATTGGTCTAATACTGACTTTGTACATGAGCAATTTTGTTTCCGATGATAATGATTTATTATTGAACAGCTTACTTTATTAGCTTTTTCGAAAGTAAATGCAATATGCTTATTGAATTTTAATAACTTGGTGAAATTTACTCCAAGGTATTTCAAATTATCTTTAAACAAATTTTCATTTCCATTTAAATATAGTTGTACAATTTTCTTTCTGGGACAACCTTATGATTGCATTTTCCTGAAGAATTTCGTAAGCACATTGCATTACTCTTTGAAACATTAATTTTAATAACCCAAAACGAATAGAAATCATTGACGTGATTTAGATGGAAGGAACACGTTGCAGAGCAACTAATGGTGATTCATCATAAGCATATAAAAGACAATCATCTGCATAAGGAATACCCAAAAAATTATTTAAAGTATGCTGGAAATCCGATATAATTATATTATATAAATTGAACCTTGTGGCACTCCACATGTAACACATCCTAGATGTGAAATAGCTTTACAAAATTCAATGCAAAACCTTCTATTTTCAAAGAAAGTTTTACCAAAGCTGCTTTAAAACCCAATGAAGTCAACTTAAACAAAATGCGATTATGATACGCTCTGTCGATAACTAAATGGTTAAGTTGTTTTTTGGTTAATTATGTGACTAATTTGACCGTGCTTTAAGTGTTAATAGAAAATTTTGCAATAGATTCGGTTTCCATTGAAATTCTTTCTTATGATCGATAATTCAATTTACTTAAAGATGAGATCGATAACTTGTAATCAGTAACTTAATTTTACTGTTTTTTTTTTTTTTTAATTTTCAATAATTTTGTACACAGATATTTTTATGCTTATTTGCATTAAACCTTTTAAATCTTACCTGTTGAAATAATTTGCTATAAAACTGATACATTAAATCGCTAGCCTCCATTAGTAAAACTCTTCGTATGTTCTGCAAATGTTTTAATATCTTAAATTCCTCACGATACAGTCGCATAACAAAACAATTAGCAAACGCAATACGAATTTTTAGTATTCTGGTTAAAGAATTAATAACAACATCCTCCAAAGGCAAATAGTTGTTCGATTTTGTCAGTAAATCATAAATTGTGAGGGCATTTATAACCTCGTTTTTCTCAGTATTTTCCTGCATGTTATCTTCTTTTAAAGCATTATTATCTGTTAAATCTTCCTGACTTGTATTCAAAGCAAAAGCCATGATTAGAAACTCATCTTGGGTAGTTAAGTTGTTAAGTATACTACTTTTTGCTAGCTCGGGAGTATTTGTAGAAGCCTCATGACTACAGCAACCACTGTCTTCAAAAATTTCTTCAGTTTGGGAACACGTACCTAATTCGTTGTCCACTTCCTTTTGCAATTTTTTAACCTGCTTAAAAAAATCTTCTATAAAAACATTGTACAATTTACCCTGCATGGCATCGCAGTTGTAACGTAAGTCGCCAATACGATTGATATCATAAAGAAGATTAAGAGTACGTCCAGCCTCTAAAGAATGTTCTTTCATTAGACGAAACAAACTGTTCTCTTCGATCATTTTGCTAACATTAGTTGGAACGAAAAAGGCTTTTTGTTTATTTTTGCAATAATCACGCACGCACACAGTGTGGTCAACGTTACTAACTCTATCAAAATTAGATATGAAAATTTCATTATATAGATTATTTATGAAATAGTTTTACCTTTCTACAATATATTCTTGTTGCCAATCATCCAATCTTCCTTCAGTCCACCATGTATCAATGATTTCACAAAATACTTTTATGGATGCCAATAACAAGGATATAAATAAATTTGCACTTTCGACGTTATTTTCTTCTTTGTAACAATGCATTAAACTGGACAATAGATATGCTGCAGATATGTGAGATGGATGCTGGTGCCAATTTAAGACAACCTGTTGATGGCATTCGAACAATGTTTCTAAATGACGAAAAGACTCTTTAAGAGTAGAACGCAAATTGATAAGGGTGTTAATATCAAAGTCTTTCTGGTTTAACAAGCGCTTTTCATAAGCTAATATGTCGTCCCAAATGGGTGATAAATGTAAACTCAAATTGGCTGCAAAACATTCTAAAGTACGGGGTGGCATTTTATCTTCACAACTGTATATTGATTTATGAAAATTTTTTAAGACATGCATCATGTTTATAAAGGGAAGAAAATTTTCTTGTAAATATGATTCAAAAGAATTCTAAAAAAATTTGATTAGTTGAACTGGAAAACTGTAGAAGAAATATTTATTTCAATTACTTACCATGCTGCATGATGATATGGTGACATTGCCTTTAACTTTCAACTGATTGTCTTTATTCACTGTAAAAATACTACAGTTCATTGGTGTATGAAACATCCACAACAGCTCGCGCAATACATGCTGTTCTGTTATTGTGTTGGGAGTCTTAAAACGTAATAAATTATTTGAAGATTCATTTAAATATTTACAATATTTTATCGCAAATTTAGCATCTTTGTGATTGCTTTCTATGACGGCATTACAGATTTCGTCTTTTTTCGTTTCCCACCAAGAGTGTTGTATCAGTTCTTGTAACTTTTCTGCTGCGTTAGTGCCATCAAACTTATGAAAAGGAGTGCCTTTTTCTGGAGGTTTTAATTCACCTAATGTAGATTTATTAAAAGATGAAACATTTTTGGCTTCATTCGAGGTAGTATTTTCAGTAACAGTTATTACACTATTTGTGGCAGTAATACATTCTTCATTTTCAGACCAATCCTAAAAGTAAAATATTTTTTTAGTTTAAATTCAAAGTTATTAATTTATAAAAATTTTTGTTTATTTATTAAATTCTTCAAAAGCTTTATTGTATCTATAGTGACTAAATTATAAATTTATAGCCTGGTTAAGCAATTTTTTTTATCCTATCATCTTATACGTAATTCACGGCAAAACCTTATCACAAGTTGATGCAACAACATTAACAACAATCTTATCACTCGTAATTGGATGTCGATGTAGTCGTTGTAACTCATTTTTATTTGGAATTTTTTTGATTAAAAAACTTCTTAAAAAATAATTATTTAATATATAATAAATAGCGTTATAGAAAGTATTCCTACCCATTTCAAGGAAGATCTACTAAGATCAAAATACTTTAAAGAAAAGTCGAAATATTTTTAATTTTTTATTTCATTTTTTTACGACTTACGCTCAAGTCCGAATCGCTGCTTAAATTTTCAGAAATCGGAATAAAATCTTCTTTAAGTACAGTTTTAAAATATTCTTCCTCTTCATTTTCCTCAGTTACTTCTTCACTCATAACAGGTTTAATTAGAATTTTGTGTTTATTTCTTCTTAATGCACCGGTTGGATTGTAGGCGAGTGTAAATAAGAAATCCAATAATGACCAGTGTACATCAACTTCATAGTGATCAATACATAAGGGATGCTTAACTATTTCATCACACAGTCTACCTAAATATTCTGCATATTCTGGACAATTTTCGGCACAAAAACGTTCCTGGATGCCCTCAATTTTGCGGCGGACGTCATGGCTGTTTGTACTTAAATTCCGATGATTGCGTATAATATTAAAACTAAAGTGGACGCAATGTTCCATATTAACATCATCATCCTATTAATTTAAAAAAGTTTAAATTTCTTCTCTTATAAATCAAGCCATCTGCTCAACTTACCGCAAATCCTGTCAATTGTCTGACCAGTTCCGGTATATATTCATGTATAATATCATTTCTTTGATCTTGGGCAGACATTTTCTTATGATAATTTTTTTGTTTTTAATTTCTTCGATATAATCATCCAAAATTTTAAGTAATAAACATTTGTATATGTTTTTAGACAAATGTTATTGTTTTTGTTTATTTGTTTAAGCCACAGTCGCAAAGAAATGCACGAGAATGTCGCAGAGTTACTTTTTTAACTTAAAATATTAGTACGATATTATGTCCCTGTTTACATAAGACAATGCCACCGAGTATACAGAGGTGTCACGACACTATAGTCGTCTCGTGTTTTCTATGCATCTCTTTCTTGACATCCTAGCCACTTCAATTTTGTTTTGATTTGTGTTTCTGACGCAAGAAAAAATTAAATGTTTTATTATAGGCAAAAATAAGGGTGGGTTTTGCGAAAATTAATAAAATTAAACAAAAGTAATGTTTATATGTTTTTTTTTGCAGCAAAATCCAATATTATATAAGATTATACAAAATACAAACCATTTAGTACAACTTCTTAACGAATTGCAGACAACAATTAACATTAACTTTTTGTTTATTAGAATGTTTTTAAACAGTTAGTTATATTCATCAAAATCCATATTTGCTTTGGGTTGCACGTCTATTTTGACGATTTGCTGACCACATCGCCTGTAATTCTGCCTCATTCGCCTTCGCCTTATGAGCCAAATATGTAATTTGATGTTTCCGTCTAGTGCCGGAAGCTGGTTCCTCATCAACCAACACCATCATCATCTTCACTCTCATCACTGTTTGCTTTTTTGTTAATTTGAACAGCAGTGTTGTTTCTTTTATTATTTAATTTTTTTGATTCAGTATTCAGTTTCTTTTTATTTAGCTTGTGTATATCAATATCTTCTGTACAGGTGGCTGGACGCCTTTGTTTCACAGTATCGGGTACAAAACAGGGTCTTGCAGGATTTATCGTAATAGTTACAGTTTTATTATTTTCGTTAAAGGTGCTAGAAGCTATTGTAAAATTTTGTTCCGACTTTCCTTTGGGTAATATACTTAATAATCCTGATGATATTAAAAGTCATTCCTTTGCCTAAGAGTAAAATAGGTTTATCCTCTGGCGCTGTACCACAATAGCTTATTTCCAACAATACTGGTGGTTCGCATGATCATTTAGCTATTGTCAGGAATGAATTTAAATTATTATGAATTTAATTATTATTTTTATTAATCTGTTGAGTTTTTTTGTTTGGCAAATCTTTGCTGAAGAGTCGCTTTTTGCAATCATCCAAAAATAAGCTATGATCCTCACTTTTTCACTTCTTTTATCTTCAATGAACACAGCATATCACATTTTTTATAAATTAAAAATATTTCGTAAATGATTTCTTTATTTTCGATAATAAAAAATATTTTTTTGGTGGCAAAAACTTTTTGTGCTGTATGTTTTCTTGTAAAATATCTACTTTTTGTTTTGTTTATTATGCCTTGTTCATAACAATATAGCTCTATGTTTGTCTCTTTCTTGAGAACCTGGTAATACCACTGATTATATTATTTTCATATGCCAAGGGTTTCATCTCTGTATGCTTAGTGACAATGCATGACAATAAAAATTCATGCACAGTTTTTCACTAACACATGTACACATTTCAATTATTTGAATTACTTGAAAATATACAAGACAGTGATTTGACGTATGCCGACAAATTTTTTTATGATTGCTTTAACTAAATAAAATTTTAATTAAATTATTATTTTAATTACTAAAATTTTCTTTGCATATAACAATAGAAATGGAAAAATAGCTGTAAGAAATTGTCTTCAAGACAGTAATTCAGACAATTTAAATGTGTACATGTATTAGTGAAAAACTGTGCATGTATTGTTATTGTCATGACAGCATTGTCTAATGTAAACAGGGGGTTACCAAATGAAATTTGAATTAAATTATCATTTTAATTACTAAAATTTTCTTTGCATATAACAATAGAAATGGAAAAATGGCAGGAAGAACGCTAAAGCTATTTCAAATTTTCCGATAATGTACGGTTTTTTGCTCATAATGAATTGCCATAATTATTGTCCGGACGCCTACAATACAGAAGCAATTGTCAACATTTTTGACAACTAATGCGTATTATTTTATTGTCATGACAGCATTGTCAAATGTAAAAGGGGTGTAAGGTATTGAATAAACTTCATTAAAATAATTTGTTAAAAATAATTCTTGAAAAAAAAACCGACTTCAAAACAGATTTCATCTGCTGTCTTTAACGGTTCAATAGTAAGACCACATACTATCAACTATTGTAACTCCCTTATATTTCATCTCCAAACTTTATACTTGTTCAACAGTTTGGCAATATACATCAAATTACAATTCAAACTATAGGTGCAACATTAATTTACAAATTCAAATTACATACTTGCTGTTGTAGCAGACTTAGCAATGCAAGTTCTTTGTAAATTTCAAGCGTCTTTCTACAATTGTTTAAAAGTATGGCCATATACATCAAATTTAATGCACTATTGAAGCACCCTTTAATTTATAATTTTAAATTTAATATCTACATTTTCTCTAATTTGCAAGCTTTTGACTATAACGGTCCAAAATATAAGCCCATATAGGTCAATTTACGTAACCTATGGGGACACCTAATTTTTAAATTTATTTTTGTATTACTTTTTGTTATTGGGAGCTATACAAATACACAGTCATTTTTAATTAAAAAAAAGTGCCATTTACAGTTCCTAATAGCCGTAAAAAATTTCTATGTTGTGTGGGGACACCCTTTAATTTTCAAGATTATGAACTTTTTTAAAACGGAAACAATCTCTAAGCATAATCTATCAAATTACAAAAAAATCAAAATCGGTTCAGGTTAATAACCGCTTTTATTCTAGTTGTCGACGTCGTTACATATCAATGTTGATATGTGTCGACGCATTCGATTTGTTATTCTACTTGTCGTAATTGACACTTATCGATTACTATTGTATTGTAGTGACTCTGTTATTTGTCGACGCCTTTTTGAATAACGACTGGAAGAAATTTAAACCAAATATAACATGGAAAATGTAAAAAAGTGAAGGTTACAAATGCAAATCAATTTGAAAAATTTAAAAATTTTCGCAGAAGCACTGCTTCATGCAGTTTTAAAGAAAAATATGAAGAAATTGGAAAAATTCTAAATTCTCTTCGTTCGCCTAGAAGAAAGCAGATGAATGGCAAAAGGTAACAAAATAAAGAACTGAATAGGGATTTATAAAAAGGTATGGCGAAATTTAAAACTAAAAGTGAAAAAAGATGGTTGCTAATAAGCGGAATGTAAAGGAATGTTTACATAATTTTCACTCAATCCACTAAAAGAAGCTGTGGCAAGCCTTCTTAACTTCCAGAAGCGGCGGAATGTTTACATAATTTTCACTCAATCCACTAAAAGAAGCTGTGGCAAGCCTTCTTAACTTCCAGAAGCTTTTGTATCCTGAACGAGCATTTTATTTTACGGCAATACAAATTTTGCTTAATTACGTTTTATTAAAATTGACCAACTCATTATCATTTTCGACAAAATGTTTTGGTTTTAAACTATGCTACTATCTAATTAATATGTTTTGATTGTTCATGTGAGGCATGTGTTCAAGTGTTTGCAGTGTATCAGAGAACTGCAAGAGTGTCTGTTTTTAATACTCTAAGTATACTCATCTTAAATGCGGTTGCGGTGTAATCGCCACCGCATTTCTTAAGTGCGAGTATTTACTATACCCATTCCATTTGAGTATAAGTGTCTAGCATACTCAAGTAAAATGTTTGCGATGCTGGCTTTACTTTATTCGTACTCATACTCACAACAAACACCAAGTCAGAGATTTTAACGTATGTAGTGAGAGGAAAACAGAGTTATCAGATCAGAATTATTAAATCAAACACAATATCAAAAGTCGCCAATGTCTAAATTAGCTAACATACATACTTCTTTGAAATTATGAAAGTTTTTTTTAATATTTAACAGAAAATAAATTTATTAGAACCCGTAAAATTCGCCATATTTTCATTTATTAAAAACACAACAAAAGTTTACTAATAACTCAAGAATAGTTCTTTCTTTATTATATTACGTTTTTGTTAGGGTTTTTTAAGTCGCACAGGATAGAAATTTAAAAATTCTATTCGTTAAGCAAATAGATTTTTAAAATTAATAAATAGGTATAAAAGCAATAATTATATTTAACAAAATAAAATATGTAAACTAAAAACTTTATTTTATTTATTATTATTCAGCCAATGCAGTATTACATCTGCGTATATACAGTTTTGTTAAAACTAAAAAAATTAAGTAATTTTCCTTTTATTCACGGATTCATTTTATCATTTTGTTTTCCTAAATACCGTTAGTAGCACGTTTATGACAACAAGGCGCATAAGCTGAAAATAATTGTTCATAAAAAACAGCAACAAAATAAGTATACCTGCTTTAAATAGTGTACAAAAGCTGTGCCTTTAAGCGGGTTTTATTGCATTTTATTCATTAAATATGTGTTGTATTTCATACCTATGAAAACGGTTGTTGTCTAATTTTCTGTTTATAATGTTTAAGCAATAGATTTGATCAAATTTTGTTTTTTTTTATTGTTTATAAATAGATCTGCATACAGTGCAGTATTTCACAAAACGGCAGTAAAAAACCTTAATAGGGTAAAAATGTGGGAACGTTGCTTACAAATAAAGAGAATTAAAAGATTCTCGCCTACGAGTATAAAAAATACTTAAAATACTGATTGCGATATTTTTGATACTCGTTTTTGCAGGAATGGGTAAAATAAACACCGCAACTTTTTATTGCGGTGTTTAAAATACTCGAGTATGAAAAGTATAGAGTAAGTATGCGGTGTACTCATGGGTTGCGGTGTACTCATGTAGTTCTCTGCAGTGTATATTGTTATATTTTCTGTGGCAGTCTTTAAGGATTTAATAATAAATTACGTAGTAGGTAAATATTAGAAAAGCAGTTCAGGTATATTTAAGAAAAGTCCACTTCCATGCAAGGGTATATATATATATATAATGATGTAGTTATTATTGCATGAAAAGTTAAAAAGTCAAAAAGGCGATATCTTCGTACTTAGGGGCGAAAAAACTTTGTACGAGCAGCGCCTTCGTGCTAAAGTTCGTACTGCTCCTCGGGGTAGCAAAAACCTTTTGTCATTCAATTACGCCTCTTTTAAGGGATAATCAAATTTTAAACGGCTCGGTTGATAGAGCTAATCTCTTGTCTGTGATTTTTGCAATTAACTCTCACTTGCCAAAAAGCAATCAACCACTACCCGCTCTGGAAAGATTATCAGTAACTACAGTATTGGGCCATACCTAAGAAACGTTGTCCAATATTAGCTTCTGAGTCAAATTATGTTTAAACGAACATATTTCAATTCAATGTTTTAATGCAGTTTTATTAGTTTCTGTGTCATACAATATTACAAAAAAAAAAAAATTTGTAATTATCTCTCACCTAACGGTTCTTTTAGTACAACAACAAAAATTACTCAAAAATTCATTGGGCAAAACCTAAGAAACTTTTAATATTTTGTATAATAACCCTTATTTTTTATTACTGCGGCGCACCGACGCGGAATAGATTTGATTAAATTATCAATTATTTTTGGATCTATGCGTATCCATTCATCTTCCAGACACGAAAATAAATCGTCTCTGTTGGAGAATCGTTTCGATCCAACATTCCTCTTCAATATGGAAAATAAATTTTCGATTGGGTTCAAATTGGGCGATTGGGCCGGCCAATCAAGCAATTGAATCCCTTTCGATTGTATCCAGTCCTTTACCAACTTCGATGAGTGTTTCGGATCGTTATCATGTTGAAACACCCATCGAAGTGGCATATTCCACTCGGCATATGGCAACATCTTATTTTCTAAAATGTCCCTATACACAAATCTGTCCATTTTGGTAGAAATTCTGTGGAACGGCCCTAGACCATGACCTGAAAAACACGTCCACACCATCACTTTGCCACCCCCATGCTTGACAGTTTTTTTACAATATCGGGGTTTAAGCCTTTCACCAGTATTGCGTCTCACACGACATATGCCATCCGAGTTGAACAAATTAAATTTGCTTTCGTCGCTAAAGAGCACACTTTTCCACTTTTTAACTGGCCAATCAAGATATTTTTTTGCAAATTCGAGCCTAAAAAATCAGGCATTAATGGTTGACTTGTAAGCTTAAAAATACTTACCGTTTTTTTGCGTGACGTTTTGTAAGAAGAGGTTTTTTGGAAGCTTTATAACTCTCTCGCCCGTCTGCGGACTGTGCTGGCATCAACACTTAAGCCTAATTCTGACACAATTTTTTTTGACGGGATGAAGGGGTTTTTTTTATTATTTTCTTGATATTTCTATCATCACTGATGTTTTACGAGGTCTTCCTCCAGGATTAATATTGAGTACAGTTCCTTTATCTTTATAAAGGTTTATCCATTTGGAAACCATTGATTTGCTTACTTTTAACAAATTTGCAATTTCAGCCTGTGATTTGCCTGCATTATAATGCGTTATAGCATTCAATTTAAATGCTTCACAATATTTTTTACGTTGCATTTTATTTTAATTTTAAATGCGAAATTTATTCGTTACACGCTTTTAAATGCATACTAGATCACTTTTTCATAAGAAATCATCGAAAAAAATAAGAAGTTACCGTTATCTTAAAAAAAACAAATTTATTGTACAAAAGCAAAAAGTTTCTTAGGTTTTGCCCAATGAATTTTTGAGTAATTTTTGTTGTTTTACTAAAAGAACCGTTAGGTGAGAGATAATTACAATTTTTTTTTTTTGTAATATTGTATGACACAGAAACTAATAAAACTGCATTAAAACATTGAATTGAAATATGTTCGTTTAAACATAATTTGACTCAGAAGCTAATATTGGACAACGTTTCTTAGGTTTTGCCCAATACTGTATGTCAGATATATTCTTTCGAGCTCCTGCATTTAAAAAGGTTTTAGCGGATCTCAACATAAACAAGTCCCCTAGTCCGGATGGAATTTTAGCACTAGTGAATTTCGACTTGAGGGAAAACTACATTACGGATGGCAGCTGGGGAATTACAGTTTACAGTTTTTATTTTAGTTGTAAAATAAAGATTTTTTCGGAAACTGTTTATTTCTATTTGCTGTTTTATTTAAAAAAAATTAAAAACTGCAATTTTAAGGTTATTATTTTTTTTATAAATTATTTATGTATTAAACATTACATATTATTTTTTGCATGTAGATAGGCTTTATAATTAAAATCACCACAATATAACAAGTTGATGTAGCTTGCAGTGTGCACCTTTTTGGTAAACCCAAAGCCACTATGGATAAAGTGTAAAGGGGCATTGAAAAGAAATTAAATAGTTATGGTCACTGGCGAGCACACGGGTATGGCAAGAGGTATAGCTACCTCCAAAAAAGAAAAAATATTCGATCAAGTAATGATAACTATAGAATTCTTTTAAAGCAAATAAGGGTCGCCTTTCCAGAGCTAAAGTCGGAGATTAATCTTCTTCAGTACTGTAACGAAAAATACTATTCACCAACAAATATTCACAAGTGGCTAAAAAAAATCACGTATTTCAACCTTTAAAAAGTAGTTTTCGATATTTTGTCCATTCCGGTCACTAGTTGCATATGTGAGAGAAGCTTTTCAAAATTAACAATTATCAAAAATAATCTAAGATCTACAATGATGCAAGAACGCTTAGAGCCTCTTCTTAAGGGTTTCGTCGAGCAAGAGTTTTTGGTTTTACTTTATGTGGGAGATGTTGGGTTTTTGGTTTCACTTAATGCGGGAGATGTTGCAGACAGATTTGCAGAAGTGGGTCCGAAAAGGAATGTACAGCTTAAATTATCAATCTTTAACCTAATACAAGAGTGTTCTACAATTTAAATCAATCTTATTATATTTATATGTATTATGCATGAAATAAATATTTACTGCCATATTCATAAAGTATTAAAATAGATTTGAAATGAATTTGTATGAAAATAATGTCATAAAACACATTTCAAATGTATTTTGATTTTCTATAAATATGACAGTTAATATATTGTATTTTTGTTGTTGTATAATTTTAATTATTATCACACACATTTTTAAGGTTTTAAATATTATTAATATTATTAATTTGGCGCCCCTCAAAACTTCTGCCATAGCAAAGAGGAGCCCGTGTGCATGCTACTGGCCGTCCGTGTTTTAATAAACTTTTCCAAGGCACTAGATGAGCTAGTGAAAATGAAAATACACCAATTGATCAGACATACACAGCTTCACAGTTTTTTACTATTGAAAATCAGTTAGATCGGGCCATGTCCTTCGAGGCAACGGGCAAAACAGCACTCCTGCCACTATTTTTCTATATCTCTTTTTCAACTTTTGTTTGTATATCTGCAGGTGGCTGTCTTTATTTTGTAATACTTCAGAGAGTTGTCCTTGCTAAGTACGAAGGCTTTACTAAGTACAAAGAATACAAACGAAAGTTGATGGGACAACAACCCTAAGCAAAACTTAAGCTATAAGAAGTAAAGTTTTTTAATAATATTTTGACCGTGCTGGTGACTGGCTAAAAAAGGTAACCGAACTAAAAAAAGGAGACGGAGCCAGGAAGAAACAATTGGATGAAACGTAATTTTAATTTTTGAGATTTGGTTTTTTAATTTCCCTTAAAGCTTTATTTTTATTTTTTATTGGAATTCGTTATTTCTCTTAAGGTATTAGATACATGCATGTCACATATTCCGATCGGAATGTTTTTAATCCCGTATTAACCATACCGATGGAATTTGTTTTTACCTTCTTCAGATTCCGATCGTTTTTGAATATTCATAAAAAATACTGAATCTCATTTTTTTATTTATTTTATTATGGCAGCATTGGCAATACCAAAGTAACAGATGCGCTAATAAAAGCAAGTAATAACTGCCATCCCTAAATTAGCGTGTAAAGCGCAACGCCTTCTTGCGTCGCCCTTCTTTACGCAGCAAGGACATACCTAAATAAGAGCGTCAACTTCACTTCCTAACGCACTGTCAAAATTGGATTTTCCAAGTGCTAAGTGTTGACGCCGTGCTATTTAGGGATGCTTCGTACATTTTGTATGTACATGAAAAATTTCGACAGATCTCTTGCGCTTTACGCGCTAATTTAGAAATGGCAGTAAGGATACAAAATAGAATTAAGTTTAAAAATCACAAAAAATAAAATTTGAAAGAAAATCAATTCTACTTTGGAATATAATAGTGGGTGGTTTCATTCGAAAAAGTTTTTTGTTTTTTGAAGAACCAATGTGCGGAATTAAAACCACTTTCGATCGGAATTGTAATATGCCACATAACTGTATATATAGATATATCTGATCGGAATGTGTGACATGCCTGCATAATATTAAAAAAAAAATCCTAAATTACAAAAAAAAAAAAAGAACAGTATGAAACAACTAGAACTCATTTTTATCCTGTAGCATACTTTTAGGACTCATTATAGATTCACAAAAGCGATTGTTTCACTATCGTTTGAAGTAGAAATTATAGAGTTTTATACCATTGTTTTCGCCGCATCGTAGATGACTCTTAAGGCCGTGTCAGATAAAACTTTATCGCTTTGCGTGACGTTTCAAACTTTGAAAAAAAAGCGTATAACGCAAGACGTATGTCACAATAAAAACTTTAACAGCTCCTAATTATTGTTTGTTTTTATAAGTTTTTCTTCCATAATTTTCTAAAAAAAATAATAAAGGAAGAATATATAATAAAAAAATAATATTTTAAAATTTTTAACTCTTTTACGTTCGATTTTGCCAAAAATAATATACAAATGTATAGCAGCTAATTGTCAAAGCGCGCAAAAAGATGAGTGTTGCCCAACTTTGCGCTTTGCTTTGCGTTAAAAGTGCTGTATGTGATATACTTCATATAAGTTCGTGCATTTTATCATAGTTGTCAAAGCGAATTTGCAACGCAACGCAAAGCAAAAGTTTTATCTGACACGGCCTTTACGGAAGAGTGACTCTCAGGATACAGTTTCTACTGTTAAATGGAATACTACTTTGCAGACGATTAATTTTATAAAATAGTCGCATGTTAAGATTTAATACATTTATTTTTATTTTATTTTAAAACTATAATTATCACATATATTTTTTATACATATATACAAATTAACTCTTTAGCCATTTGGATAATATTATTTAAGTCCCATAATTGCTTCTATGGAAAAACTTAATTTCGGTTTTTTAGTTATTGGCGTTTTTGTTTTTTCTTCTTCTGTAGCCTCAGGTTTAGACAAAGTTGTCTGGGCAGCACTACCTGTAGCAGAATATAATTCGTTGTTAACATTTTCTAGAGTATTAGCCGGAAATAATAAATGGTAGGAGCGTGGCAGAGCGGGTACAGCATCAAATTTATAATATTCTGGCTGTGTTGTCAGTTGGACAACAGCTGCCGAATTCAGTAAGGTTACATCACTGACTTGATTGAGTTCGGGATCGGCGAATGCTCTACGTTTACGTATACGTTGTACCAGTGGAGTATTCCAACTAGAGTAATGTTGATTGTACTCTACAAAGAAGAAGAAAAATATAAGAAATAAGTTAAAATTAAATAAATGATTTATTTGCTACAAATATATGTTTAGTAATTTTATTTATCCTGTGGTTTTATTCCAAACATTAGCAATTAACACATTTAGACTCACAGACGGACACATCAAGTGTTTCCTGTTTGTTAAGTCAGACAGCATGGCACCGAGTTGTTTAAGCATACTTTAACGATTTTTTTTATCAATATGAATGGTATCATTTTACAAAAACACATGTAATTTTATAAATGTGTGTAGAAAAGTCAAATTAGTCAGTGTGGGTATTTGAAATTTTTAAGTATTGCACACATGCAGCGTTTTTAAAGTTGGATACTAAATCTAGCAAACAAATTTTATATTTGTTTTTCAAGACTCTACTCCAATTACATTTTTTAATGGGACTAGCTCAAATTGTAAGGATATTATGGCTATAATTGTTTTTAAAAATTGTTTCAAACATAAAGTGGTGGACACAAGCGTGACCTTAGTTCTTGAACAAATTTGTTCATCTAATTTTATGCATTTTAGAGATCGTATTACAAGAAACTAAAGGAGCACATGGTTTTTAAAATCCTTTTGGTTGAATTTCATATTTTGTAGATATTAAACTATTGAGTTTTTTTTTAATTCAAGACTCAGACAGTATGGCTAAAGTTAGCTAGACTTTATGTCTATGTTTGTGGCGTTTTCATGGAATTTGTTTCAAAATACTTGGAAAACATATGCCTCAAATATTCATCTTGACATTTTTTTCTGTTTCAAGATCAATTTGTATTTTAAGACATTTTTACGTTTGTTGAGATGTTTTCATTTGTTTTGAAACTTATTATTGTATTAAAGTTTGGGCAATAAGAGATATTAAAGGAAAATTATATTGCAATTGTGAGGCTAAATATTCCGTCAATTTTGAACTCAATAACGGTTAATGGATCGGGATGACTATTTCGAAAAAGGATAAATCGGAAAAATGGTTAGGGGGACAAACTTTGACATTCAAAATAAAGATGAATAATCGTCACATAGTGCGGCGATGATGCAGAGCCGTTAAATTTAAAGGGCCCCATCGTGATATAAAAATGTATTAGCAGCGAAGCTCCTTAAATGCCTTAACCGAAAATATAGCAAAGGATCACTAGTTACGGAAAATTTTATTTGTTTGTTTGACGTTTAAATTACTTCACTAACAGAACAAGGCCGCAAGTGGTCCCGAAATTTTCATAGAGCCATTGAAAATATCGCCCGCAGTCCTTTGAAAAAAAAAGAAAAAACAAGTAAGAGCGCTATGCCTAATCTTAAATGCCGTTCACCATCTATGTAAATCTATTTGAGTGAAGTAGCTAAAATCAAAAAAGCAGATAATTAAGGCGACAGAGAATTAAGAAATAAGAAAAAAAATTTTAAGTACTTCATACATAAAATTTTTGTATTTATTTAAAGATCTCTTTAAAATGATATCCATATTGATATTTGAAAAAAAAATTTAAATTTCAGAGGCCGTAACTCGGAAAATATAGACGAGCGCCACTTTTTTTCATTTGATGTTTTTTTCTTATTTTTGAATTCTCTAACACCCCATATATTTGCTTTTTTATTAAAGTTATTTCATTGTTCCAAATAATATGGAAAAATTAGAGGTAGGCGTGGTGTTTTGCCTATTTTGCCCGCTGCGTCTTAGGACATGGACCGATCTTGCTGATTTCTAATAGCACCTCCTTCAACAATATATCTGATCGATTGGCGTATTTAAATTTTCCTTTGCAAACTTGATTTCAACGGATGGACAGACGGACATCGCTCAATCGACTTCACTACGCATAAGAACTCAGAATATTTATACTTTATGGTGTCGGAAACGTAATGTTTCTGATATAAAACCAAAAGGTTACAGAATAAAATAATTTTATCAATTGCATCAATAAATTTTGCATTGTCCAATTTCTCTATTGATAAAAATTCCGTGTTATAATGAGAATTTAAAGGAAATTGACTTCTTTGTTGGCTGAAGCGCATATAGTTAAAATCACATACGACATAACCTCACTAACGTAACATGTCATGCATAGGTCCAATTGACCAATACCAATTCTTAAAATAGTAGCCTTAAAAAAAGTGGGACCCGATAAACTTCTGTTAATTATTTGAATATCTCTTGATTTACGGTTACCATGGCGAGGATACCTTTTACAAAACCGAAGGGAAAAAGCCCCCATAAAAAGAACCCTTTTCTCGTCTTGGTAAGTCGTAATCCCTTTGCCAGTATTTAGCGCGTACGTTTTTAATCCGCCTAATATCATCGTGAAAAGACCATTCGACGTCCAAGCGAACACCACAGGTATGTTCCTCTTTGGCCGCTCTCTCAACAAGAATATTCCGAAATATAGATACATGACCGGGTATGTAGTGAAATTCAAGTTCAGAAATGTCAGCCAGCGCAATTTTATTATTTATGTTGCACACTATATACTTGTTGTTAATGTTAACATTCTGTAAAGCCTGAATGCCTAATTTGGAATCTGTTAGGACTGCGACCTTAGAAAATTTATTACGAATTAAAAAATCCACGGTCTGAAAAGCTTTGCTGTTGTAGATGAAAGTTTTTTATTCGTATAATACCTCGCAATGTTATTAAACTTGAGATGATAAAAAGCAAAGCAAGAAGATTGCTGATAGACAGTAGCATGCGTTAGAAAAATTTAAAAATTGTCGGAAAGTAATTTGTCAAATTTTGCTGCCGCTAATTACTGTTCGCCTCTCTTTTAGAGAGGTAGTTGATAAGGATAGAATATCCTTATCAACTACCATTCAATTCGATCAATGCACAATTGTCTCAACGGTACACGCATTACAAAATTTACAAAACTTATCTGGCAGATCTGTATACTGAAAACTTGTAGTTGAAGTCCTTGGAAAATCTATTTTTAAGACAACTCGAAAAGAGCGACATTGGTAGGTATATCGTCTCCTCTCTTTAAGTATCTGCAATGTCGATGCATTATAGGATCGAAAGTAATTGTTATAGAAATTGCAAATGGCAATATTAAAAAGATGTCCGAATAAATAAATAAACTTTTTTTGGAATAATAAAAAAAAAATATTTTCATGTTTATAAATATTTGTAATGTAGACATTTGTAATGTAGAGAGTTAAAGTTTCTAGTTCTTTCAAAAGGAACTATAAAGTTTGTATTGCTGATCATAAATTCTAAACAAATTGATCTATTTCACTAATTTATTTAAGAAAATGAAAATAGTATTTTTAAAATTGAAACCAATTCGAATGATCGTTAATTATTAGGTAAGGGAAAACCTTTTTACCCTCCCTCTATCGGTATTAATCAAAATACTTACTTTCCATGGCTGCTGTGGCATACAAAGCCGTTTGTTGCACATGTCTCAAACGCTGTTTGTAGATCTTTTTTTGTGTTTGTAAAACTTGTTGGGTGCGTTTTAATACAGATGAAGTTTGTACAGATGAAGACGATTCGTCTGATTCAGGCTCTTCTATAGTTTGTTGTCGTCTAAAAGCTACCTGGGCGGCCATAACACGTTGACGATCGACTACAAGTTGACAATTGGGACAAGTACATTCGCGCCAACGGCACAGTTTTTTGTGGCCCTTTACACAGGAAATCACACCATGATTACGACATCTAGCGCATTTGGGGGTACGCAACATGCGTCTTTCTTTTAAACTTAATGAGAAGGAATTGAGTAAAGGTGATGAAGAGTTTGTACTTAAAGTTGATAATTCCATTTGGTTGTACAACATTTTAGAGAATTTTAGTTTTAGCTATCACTTTTCACTTTTTTATTAGACAAATAATATTAAAAATTTGTATTTCAATTTGTTATTAATTATTGTTATTTTTGTTGTGCTTCTCGCGCGATGTGTTGTATTTTTGTAACTGATCTTATTTGTGCTCTTAAAGGTCCTCTTATACAAATTTCCTTAATTTTGTTGGCATTCAAAAGCGAAAAACACTTATTGTTTGGAAAAATTTCATACTTGACTTGAAAAATCTATAATTACTTTATATTTATATGGTGCTGTCTGCCGCCTGCTGATGTCTTAAGTGGTCTTCACTGTCTATCTTTCCACACCAGCTATATTTTAAACTCATATTTTTAATATTCTTTCAATTCTACAGACACAATGCAACCCACTACAATTGTCAATGTCGTCACAATGTCTGGTAGTTTTGGGTCTTATTCCAATATTCTTGCAGCTGATTGGTTGTTTGGATTGAAGAAAAAAAATTATCCAAAAAATTTTTAAAATGGACGAATCATTCCACTTCGCTCACTCTTATATGGATTTTTGTTGTACAACTAAGAAATCAGAGACTAAAAGAAACTGTTGTGATTTCGCAGCATTTTAGTTTTGTATTCTGTTTAAATTTTTATTAGTTAATTGTTTTCAGAATTATTATTGTTTTATTTATTTAAATGGGAATTAACAATACAATTTTTTATATAAATTAAATTTATTGTATAATTAAATAATTATTATATTTAAATTTTATCTGTAAATTCGCAAACTAAATAATAATGATTTATAAATATATTTTAAAATTGTTTATTATTTTTTTTAATATTTTTAACATAATGGAAATTTGCATTTTTACAGGATTTAAAAAAATATTGATTAACTTTTCTTGCGCACTATGAAATTAAAATAAATAATAAAATTTTAAAATCTAATTGGATTCAATTTCTGAAATAAATTCCTTACAATCCCATAAGTTTTCTTATACTCGTTAAGACAGGTAGTATTTCTGTATTCTCTGTCTTCACCAAAAAGCTTGTACTGCCAATATTAAATAGCTCATTACCGCCATAGTAAATTTTTATTTAATAAAAAAGGTATTAATCAATTCGCAGATAACGGTGTTAAAAGTTCAAGTGCCAAGTCGATAAACTTCATTTCACTGGTCTCACGCTGAAAAATTCAAAGTCGATTTTTTACGAAATCGAGATTTTTCGTGATTCCAATACATTTCACGTAGATACCCCTGGTCAGAAATTTTGAATTCAGTAGTATCAAAAATAACGGTTTTAGAAGCATTTGCATTTCAGATATTACATTGTGATAAATACAGTTTTAATTATGATTTTACCTTCTCCTGTAAGATCACAATTTAATGAATTTATTTTAATTCAAAAATTCATTTCTTGGGCTCAATTGGTTCGGTTTTTGTCGTAAGTAAAATTGTGCAGAAATCTTTAAAAGCAATTGCGGCATAAAGATTGATTGATCTCTTCCAAGGGATGCTTTAAAAAAATATAAAATGAGATGCCGTAAATTTCTAACTAAGATAACACTATATTCCGACAATAATGAATTATCTTATCAAGCTTATAAAAATAATATTTCCATTGTGTTAATAATAGTTTTTTTCATCCCTAAATTATATAGTGATTCCAGCGAAAGTTTCTACCAATTAATAGACAAAACGAAGTCATAACGTAATAAATACTCATAAAAGTTATTCCTAATGAAGCACAGCGAATTGTCATTTTCACAGCTGTGTTTTTTCATACTGACAGCGTGAGTGACATGGCTTACTTCAAATCTTTTGGGAAGGACATCGTCGCAGTTATTTAATATTTTAATGTAAGCTATGTACATACATATGAACATATCGCACTTGATCAACAATAGGGTATTAACTCAAAATTTTTGAAATATCACTTTTTTCAAGAAATCAGTTAACAACATCAATATCTATCTACTGTAAAAATTTCAACGTATTACGTTTACTCTTTCATCTCGAAAACCACTTTTGAGACCATATTCATGATAATGTAGTGATAACCTTTATTTCAACAAAAAGGTATTATTTCGAGTTAATACAAAAGTTAACATGGAATTGATTCGTAAATTTTCATAAAAAAGGTATTATTTTGAGTTGAGTCTCTTTTTAATTTGGTTTTATTTTGAGTTGATACTGTCTTTTTGATAAAATTTGTTTCATTTATGATCGAAAAATTTCAGAAAAATGGTGTTGACTCAAAAAATTGATTTTTTTTGCAATACTTGCACAGATTTCTAGGAAAAATGATGTAAATATATTTTTAAATGGAATTTTCTTCCTATGGTATATTTGAATTTTTAAATTCTGTTAAAATGTCGCCACAAACAGTTTTTTGACTCTACTGAAAATTTTAAAATTTTGAGTTAATACCCTCTTGTTGATCAAGTGCGATATATGCAATGTATATACAGTGGCACAGGAAACTCTACGTACCCCCAAAAACTGCATTCTATATAAAGCTTAAAATTTTTTATGTTAATATTTATATTTATACCCTATTATTCATTATAAAAAATAAAACTTTTTTAAACTAAATGATTTTTGAAAAATGGAAATATTTATTAAAAAATTAATGATACTTTTCCAATTAAAGAACTTACATATGTTTTGCCATCACGTTGTAATGGTTCATGTCTATAAGTTGCAAAGTTTTGCAACCATTCGTTTTTAATGTTGGCAGCCATGTGTCCAAAAGTTAAAAAAATAAGCATAGATATTAAAAACCTCATTGTTCTGCAAAAAGAGAATGTAATTCCGTTGGTCGAAGTTTCTGATATTGTTGGGCACTTAAAGTCTAGTGTACAAACATTTTTAAGGAAATGTAAAAAGAATACCAGTATTAATTGTAGACCAAGAAGTGGCCGTCCCTCAACAAATTACTCAAATGAAGTTTTATGGAGGTATGTAGAGTTTTCTGTGCCACTGTATGTTCAAAAATTTTAAAAAGTTACAAATTTATTTTTAAGAAAATATTTTTTTGTTTACATTTCAACAAAACTATTAAAATTTTTTGTTTCAAAAATTTCTATGCTTTTTCCAAAAATTCTACTAGCCGTCAAGGCTAAAGAAATTTTATTTAACTCAGAACTGCCAGAATTTTACTTATAACTGTAATTTACTACAGTTTCACACACGCCCTAAAAATTGTTAACAATAAAAAAGTGTTTTTATGGAATTTCTTTTCATTACTTGAACCAATTGATTTCAAAGTGATACAAGTCCACTTTATTATTATAAGAGTTTCTATTTGCTTGGTTTGAAAAATTTTAATACGCTTATTTTATATTTTAAAAAATTTAAATGGTTTAATTTTAGAACGTAATCTGTTTTAAGCCATTTAATTGAAAGAAGTTTTAACTTTTGATGACGTCAAATCGACTTACACCACCAGTTTTAATAAATTTTTATATTTTTAAAAACAAAATACAGAGATCTTGCTTCAATATTTCTCGGCTAATAGCTTTTATGTCATTATGAGAAAGTAGTATTAAAGTCGTCAAGATGTATTAAAGAAGTTAAAGGTACTTGACCCATTATTTTAGAAAGTTTTAATATATAAAAAGCCTAGATAATAAATTTTTTGTCAAAGAATACACTTATTTTATTGTTATGAGAAGTACTGCAGAATGTCTGCGGTTCTACGTTACAAAAAGAAAAGTAATTTGTTACAGTGGCTTGAATTGTATAATGAAAAATGTCTCTTTTATGATAGACCAGCATGTCTGAGGTGGGGCCAAAGTTTAATTTCAACACCTAAATAAAAAAGTCCGTTACGAAGCTATTATTTTCACCACGACAATGTTCATCCTGATGTTTTTGCACCAATAAAGAATGGAAATGGAAAGTTTTAAGTCATCTTTCTTATAGACATTGATTCTTCAGACTATTATTAGCTCAATCAAAAATTGGGTTTCAAAAGTTGAACGTTTTTTACTCAACTGCTAACGATAGATGATAACACTGTTCTGAAAAAAAAAAAATAAACTTTTCTCCCCTCCCTTGAACAATTTTGCCTGTTTCTCATGTTTGCAGGTGTGCTGAGTCCGAATCTGAACTCACTATGTTTTGATGCCAAAAAAATTTCGTCAAGTTTACAAAAAACTCACATTTTTGGATAAAAAAAAACTAGAATTTCTCAAAAAACTATGCGTGATAGACAGAATCTGACTTCAATCAAATTCATGTGTTTAGCACATTTGAAAACAGTAAGAAAGCATATTTTGGTTTAATGGAGGATTTTCGTGCAGAACAGTGAAATTTGACACTATAATTTAAAATTTCATTGAAATAGGCCAGATTGTTGAACAAAACAATTAAAGTTTTTGCTCACAAACAACCTTTAATTAATTTAATTACAGGTGGTCAAGAAAATATTGAAAATAAATATGTTGCGCCTATAAAAAATTTTTTATTTATTGTTTTAACAGAGACATTAATAAAAGTTTTCAAAGTCTAAATGCTGTTAAATTGTCGGCTAAAAGTTACAAATATGTTAATTAGCTGGCAGATATTAGAGGGTTAGAAACTAACAAATGTGCGATTGTTGCTGACTACCGGAAGCAAGCCTTTGGTGTTGCCATTACGATTCCAGCAAAAGAAAAAAATATAATAATAAAAATAACCTAAAAAATGGTTGTTGTATTTTTGTATAAAATAGTTTGAGTTTTTTATTTTCTTTTTGCTTTATTGATTCAATGAAATCAATCAATTTGGCTTTTGATATAAGACTCTTAGGTTTTCTATACAAAATGTGGGTAGAATCCACTGATCAGCTATATGAGCAGTAGCAAAATGGCCATATGAATATGTTTTTACCCACAGTAATACTTTTCATTGTTTAGTTTTAAATAAAAAATATTTCATGAGAATATCATGATATATTTATATTTGAAAGAATCAAGCACAATTAAAATAACCTAAAAAGTTTAATTCAACTTCTGTATGAGCAAAAATGGTTTAAGCCATTTAGTTTTATATTTATTTAAAAGTTAAGGTTTAAACGTAGAGTAGTTATTTTTTTATAAGAACATTTTTATTTAATTCAAAATGTAAAGAATGTTTTATAACTTCGACTGGAATCACATCATTTAACAAATTATTTATTAATAAAGATTAAATTTATTTTATTTTACTTCTTTTCTTATTTTGAAGAGTAAATAAGTAAATATGTATGTAGATATAATATTTAAATGTATTTTGTATAATTATCATTGGTTGATTAAATATTTATTTCGCTTTTTAGTTTTATATAACAACATGTATTAAATACTTTCAACAACATTTAGGTAGTTTAAACTCTTATACGATTAGGTTGTATAAAATTTTGTTAATTTCATTTAGGTATTTCATTTATTACTTGTTAAAGATTGTTTTTGGTCAAAAACTTGCTACTAATTTATATGAAAATTATTTTATATTTAAAAAATATTTTTTTATATCTGTATAAATAAACATACAATTTGTTTTAAACTAAAGGGACGATTTAGCTAAATACAGTGTTTGGTTTTTATTTCGTTTTTTCCTAAAATTTCCATAATAAAAAGTATAAAATTTGTAAATATTATTGATTTGATTTTTAATTATGGAAATGATTTTTTCTTGGGTGTATGTACAGGAAAAAATATTTATTAACGTTTGGCTTAAGGTGAAATTTTTTAAGGTTAGAAAATTGTACTTGGATCATTTAATTTTAATTTAAATAACAAACTTTTAATTGTACACTTATTAGGAGAGATGTTTGTACATGATTTTTCTATATTTTTTGTATTTTATTTATAATATTGCTTTTTCTATCTACAGTGCAGCTCAAATAACTAGCACATCTATTTATGTATACATTAAACTAAATTTTGGAAATTGGTAAAACGTAGTTACAGTGTAAATTATTTTTTTTTTTTTTTGCTTTTTAAGTAATCATACGAGCTTGAGGTCAAAATTTATATTATTAATTTTTATATACGATATTTGAACACAAAATAAAATATTTCTAACAAAAAAACCGACCAAGAAACAAACATACGGGTAGACGGGTCATCAAATCTATAATAAAAATATTAATGGCGCCAATTTCTAAGCAAATTTATTCATTCATTCAATACATTCGTTTTTAAAATGTTTAATATTCTGTTTTTTAAGGCTAAACAGAAACCCCATAAAAGTTTTAACTTTTTACCTCTGAAATTTATATTACTTCCGAGTCACGTACCCATAGGGACACACTTTCATGTATAACTTTATACACATGTTTGTTGTTATAGTAGATCTAGTAACAAACTCTGCTTAAATGCTAAAATTTTACCTGTTACGGTTTGAAAGTTATGCCAATATACAACGGCGATAAAAAAACAGCACTCTGAAAACATATAATTCGAATAGCAGAAAACCTAAGGTTACATTTGAAAGATTTCTATTACATTTATTAACTGTTATTGAAATAAATTACAAAATACGCTCAAAATTTTGTCGGTAAAAATAATAGCACTATTTAGATTAAACGACACAAATAGTAACAATATTTAAAAGAAAATGATGCCACTTAATTAATATTTTTTTTTGATGGCTTTTGAGCAATAGCGAAGGAGCAACGCGTTGCCATGGAGCCAAGCAAATCTTTACATCTTTTTTTTTTGGGAATTCTTTTTCACGACTCCTTAACTAAAGTCCAAAGTTTCTTGCCTTATTAGGTTTGACTCGTAGCCGTCTTTTTTATGTAAGACCATAGATTCTGGATAAGGCTTAAGTCAGGCGACTGTGCAAACCATTCCACGATATTAATATTGTAGTCTTCAAATGACTGACGAGCATTTTTTCTGCTCGTATGTTTTTGGTCGTTGTCTCAAACGAAAAAATGTAAAGTAGTACCACATTTTTGAATATGTGATTAAAAATGAATTGGTTTCACTGTACAATATTGAAAACATATCCACAACATAATGCTTAAACCTCTATGCTTTATGGTTGTGAACGTATCTCTCTTAGATCATAATCTGCCTTCGGAAACCTTTTGCATAGTAAAAACGATTTTAATATCATCCGTTTTTAAAATATTGTCTACGTACTAAAAAAATCATATAACTGATAACAGTGCTATTATTTTTGCCAGTACTGTAAGTCAATATCACGTTTTGTGCCCCATTAAATTTGAATTAAATATTTTTGGTACTTGTAGTCGTAGTGGCTGCAGTAATACACATTCTGTTTGAAAGTCAAGTGCCTTTGACCAAAAAAATATGACCATATACATTTATATGTATATATATATATATATATACAAACTGGTGTTTCTCAAGAGTCACATTTTAATTTTATTTTCTGCCCTTGTAGAAATAGCGGTTATGGGATTACACATTATTTCTACATTTATTGTAAATCGCTCTCTGTTACGGTACAAAAGATATTTATATTGGCAAATTTTATGTATCTATGGAAACACCCTTTCATTTTAAAGTTAATTTTTTATTATTTTTTGTTGTTATGGACACACTTTATGAGGATCTTACGTAGACAAAGAATGCCAACAATAATTAAAAAAAAAACTAACTGCTTTTTCTAACTTCTCCTTTTAAATCCTAACTGTTTATTTATTTACAAATTAAAACTTGTTGGTAAATAAAACAGAAATAAACTTGTCAATTCCTTATTGTACCTTGCTTTCTAACAGCATTCCACTAATAAGTATACAAGGAAAATTCATCTTAAGACGAAGGCTTATCTTATTTGTTTTTTTTTTCAAATTCATTGAATTTTAACAAAAGGGATTGTTATGCAAGAATAACAAATTCTTTTAGTGTCGTCAGGAAATATTTATGTATGTATGTATGTATATGCAAGGCTTTGTGTGTATTGTTTAAATTTCATACATACATTTTTAGAATACACTATTCCGCTTGGCACGTTGAGCTGTAGTTTGCATAGCGGCTACAACTGCATCTGCACCGCCAATAAATACCGGTTGATTTGTGACACGCCTCAAAACATGCCACATTGCAACCGGCTTGCGTAAAGATGAAAGCATTTGATGCCAATGACGTAAACCCTTGCCGGTAGCACAACTACCTGCTACAACATGACCAAGTGGCGTAACCGTAGTCTCATCAATTACACCGAATACCGTAAGGCGTAATTGTGTCGTTGTCAGACTTTGTGGCGGTAAACTAAATATCACGGATTCATTAAAGACCGGACAGCGATCTTTGCGTTTCAATGAAGTGCGTTTCTTGAGAACTTTCTTTTCATTATTCATTAAATAAACCTGAAAAAATAAATTTTTTTTTAAGTTGTGACAAATGCATATGTAACCGAATAAGTGAGTATAATATGATTATCCTGTGAAATTTTTACCTTGACAAATACATTTTGTACATCCTGTAATATATTGGGGTCTACTTTGCTGGATACTTGTAATTGTAAATTACGCGCCTTAACCACAACAATCGTCAGACGTTCGGCTGTCGGCAAATAACTAAGAGAAAACATTAGTTCACCCCATTTGGCATTACATTTACGCGAATCTGTCAGGGGTATCCATGTAGTAATCGGTTTTGGCATTTCACCAATTTCCATTTCTGCTTCACCTAAATTAATTTGTAACATTTTTGAAAATGGGATTAAGTTTTCTTGATTAAGAGAGCTAATAACTACCGATTAGAGTATGAGCTGATCCATTATGATACAAATGAAACCATAACGAATGTCGTGTTTGTTGTCGTGTCAACCAGAAATTCAGAGTTTCATTGTATGTTGGCGTTTGAGAATCCATAACAACCTTAAAATTAGAAAATTTGTGGATTAATTTAAATCAAAAACATTTTGAAAAGTTATTTAAGTGTTTTCACAAGATCGTTTCTGTAGAAATTTAACTAATGGTTTTACAAGTTTGGCAGGTCCAAGGCGAATCCATAGCAGATAAATGCATTAGCGTCCGATATACATGGCTTCTGTTTGTATTGAACCTAATTTTACTAAAATAAATTGCTTTGGAGTTAATGCAGTCACCTTCTATCAATTCGCCTTGGGCAGGTCGATGTTAATTGTCCGTGGCAGCCATGATGAAACCAAATCAGGATTGCAAGTTAATATGAGTGTTTGTTAGTGCAAATAATTTCACGCGAATAGTATTTCTGGAGAAGAGACTTAGTTAAAAGATAAAATTTGTGGTTTGAGCCACCAAATTAATTAAAATAAGGTTTGGAGAGAGACAATCTCCTTCAACGGCAAACTTCACAGATTAATTAAAAACAATTTTTTCTTATGGTATGAGAGAGACAGAGAACCCTACTGGGTGCACGTATATCTTGTTGACTCTGCCTACGTCACCTAGGTTTTCGGGCAGCATTTTTGGCAATACCGTAGTGGCAAAAGTTTAAACCTAAATCAAGCCCGCTTCCTTTGTTGCATTGCAGCATCTGCCGTCAATGGTGCAGAGTATGCTTAGTCTCCATCTCTTCTGTAAAGAATAAGAGCATGATTCTGTCAAACATATAATAAAAGTTATCGCTTCGCGTATTGCTATGAACGCTAAGGACGCTCGTAGACCTATTGTATCGGGGTTTTTTAAGCCTGATAGAACTTTAAATTATAAAAAATAACACTAAAAATTTAATTTTGATAAACATTTTTTCTTATTATTTTCAGTAAACTCTGGCAAATCAATACGAATAGACTCACGCTTAAACAAAGCTATCAAATCATCCAAGTTTACTTTGAAAATCAGTCATGAATTCGAGCAACTTATAGACGACTTCATGATTTTTATGTTGAACATAATCGTGTGAGCAAGTTATCCATCGAACTGTAGACGATAGATTTCGTACCACATACTCTCTAGAGGATGCAATAACACCAACACGCCAAAGAAATGTCCCTAGCGAAGAGAATATCGCTGCTGTAAACGAAAGTTTGAAAGAATATCCAAATTTATCGATTCGTCGTTGGTTGCAGGAACTAGGGCTCTGTCCGTCCACTACGTAGACGTAGTACAGGAATTAAAGTCACGAGACCATTATATGCGTCGCTCTTTCTCCGATTGGGCTCTAGAGCAGTTAGCAACTGACCCGTTGTTTCATCGCCAAATTGTGTTCAGCGATGAGTCTCTTTTTTGGCTTACGGGATTGTTAATAAGCAAACTTGCCGCATATGGAGTGAAACCAATCCATAACATACCCTACGGACTCCACTGCATTCAGAAATGCATTTGGATTTTGAGAAATGGACCTGTCAATTGACCTCCAAGGTCGAGCGATTCGACACCTCTCGATTATTTCTTGTGGGGCTACACTGGTTTATGCTGATAAACCAGTAACAATTATTGCTTTGGAGGCCAACATTGTTTGTGTTATTCTTGACATACGGCCAGCAGTACTTGAAAAAGTGATCCAAACTTGGACATAGAAAATGCGCTTCGTCATCAGCAGCCGCGGTGGCCATATGCCTAAAATTATTTTTAAATATTATTGCCATGTTCTGATCTTTCGTACAAAAAAAATTCTTTACTACAATTTAATTTTTTGTGTTATTTTTTACAATTTTAAAGTTCTATCGTGCTTAAAAAACTCCCTATATTTATGTAGTGGTAAGACCACCTTAAGGTTAAGGCCTACATGGCCTGCAACTGTCATTTATGTATATAACAAGAGCATGAGCGATTTTAATGCATCGTTACTTGACTACTACGATCGTGCTATTTGACCCCACTAGACTTGTTCTTATTGGAATTTCCAAAACCTTAGTCGTTTAAAAAATGTTGCAGTCAATTGAGAACCTCAGAGTTGACTTTGGCTAAGTCAGCCAAATCTATGCAAGAGATTCTTTTATACCTCAAACACTGTTTGATTTCAACATCGACCTACCTACTTACAAAACTCTTGTAATACAAATGATTCTAACCTTAGTTTGCAGAGCACCAGCCTGGTCTGGTACTAAATAAATGCGTACAAATGTATCAACAGAGTCAACTTTAAATGGCAAAATTAAACCTTTAGCTTCCAAAACACTAACTTGCAAGTCCATGCCCTCCTCCGTTATGGAATTTCTTAAAAGAAAAAATTCTGGTAAGTTTTTAAAATAAATAGCAATTATCAAATGAAATACTCACTTATCATAATAAAGGCCCACACATAAATAACCCGTTATCTGTGTATAAGTCGATTGATCAAAGTCACTATTAAAACCAGTTGTCGATAAATCCGAATCGACTGAGTCACAGGATATAGCTCGCTCCAAATTTACACCATCTAATGAACCCATGCTTCCCGAATCTAAGGAACTTTGTGAACTGTTACGGCGCCATAAATTAAATGAAGAATCGTCTTGCATTAGGAGGCGACTAAAAGTCCAGGTATTCCCACTATTATTGCCGTTTACAGCAGCAATATTATTTTGACCACACGAACCAGTACCAATTTTGCGAAACAGAAAATCTTCTGAAATGGTTTTTTGCAGCATATGAGGTCCTTTTATTTTACGAGCCACATGAGAAAATGGATTTCCCGGATTATGAGTGTTATTTGCACTTGTATGAAATGCATTGGTCAGATTACGTAAAGAAATTGCGGCCGATTCCTCTTTATCGGGAGTTTCTGTTTCGGAAAAAGAACGATTTCTAAATGATCTCGGCATGCTTATGCCTTTTTCCGAAAAATTATCTTCCACGTTCAAGGTAACATCATGAAAGTTATAAGTTTCCACAAAAGGATTTGCAATTGTTGTAGGAGGCTCATTGGTCGTTGTTTGATTTGGGTTTAAGGCAGTGTTGTTTAGTTGTGCTTTAGATAAATTTTCTATAAAAGGATTTGTGTTATTAGCTCGCTGCAACTGATCCGGGCTACTGTCACTGGAACCCAATAAAATGTTGGGATTGTCCTCCACATAAAAGCTATTTTTTTGAGGTGATTTTTTAACCGTTGGCCGCGGTATGGCCATTGCAGAAGCCATAACATTATTAGAATTTTTATTCTGCGGTGGTGCTTCCAACACGGGAATATCTAGCGGTCGTTTTAAATTTGATTGTAACGCACTAGTTCTGAACATATTTCCGTTATGTTGGCCACCAAAAGCTCCCTCGTTTTTAAGATTCACTGAGAAGGTAACAATTTTTGTATGACTTGCACTAGCTGTCGACTGTGTTGAACTTGGAGCTGGTGCAGGTCTTAAGGGTTGCGGTGGTATTTCACTTTCGTTTTGAGATAAATTCCACAGGGGTGTAGTTGTGTGTTTAGGTGAGTTTTGAGTATTTTTGCAACTCTCTTTATCTACTGTATCGAAACGTTTAAAACTGCCGCTGGAACTTAATAACAGTTCAGAACCAGAATGAATCTGTAGATGTACGGAAAGAAACTTTTAATTTCAAACTTTTAAATTTTTTACATTTATAAAACTTACCATATAACCATTCGGCTTAAATAGTTTATGAGCAGATAGTCCAATTTTTTCCTCCTTATAAGAATGTGACCAAAATGTTTCCCGATTTCCGAAATAACGATATAATAGCATACCCAGTATTATAAGAAAAACTGCTATCAATATAATGCTTGTCAGTGTTAGAGATGAATCGTCCATTTTTAATATGCTTCCAGTGCAAGATCATGAAACTCATGTCTATCATCCTTTTCTATGGAAATATATTTAATATTTAATAAATATAAATTTAAACTAAAATAAATAAGGGTTTTTTTGCATAAAATAAATAAATAAAGTCCAAGATATATTTATATATTTACAGATGTTGAAAAAAGTTCGAAAACAACCTCATTAAAAATTAGTAAAAATATTTTCTCTCATACGAGGGCTGCTCTATATATTTCTGGCCTAATAGTGAAAATGCGAATATTTATAATCAAGAATGGTTTTATTGTTTTTCAAAGTATTCTCCAGCATGATTTATACACTTTTGCATGCGCTCAAACCAGTTGTCGAAGCACTTTTTCCACTCCGATTGAGACACCTCTAAAACATGGTTTTTGAACACTTCAACAGCTTCTTCTGGCCACGAAAATCGTTGACCACGCATTTGTTTCTTGATGTGCGGAAACAAAAAGAGTTCATTATGTGCCAAGTCAGGGCTGTACGGCGGATGACGCATTAATTCGACGTTTTGGATGGTCAAAAACGCTCTGGTTCGAGCCGATGTGTGAGAGCTCGCATTGTCATGTTGAACAATGGTTCGTCTTCTCATGTTGGTTTTTCGAATTTCTCCGATGACTTCAGGCAACAAATTGTAGTGTACCACTCAGAAGTGACCGTCCTACGTTGCTCAAGCGGAACAGTCTTGCCGAAGAAACAGGCGATCATTTGCTTCGAAGTGCTTCTTTCACGAACAACTGTTGTTGGATTTTGCTCGTCTTTGAAGACCCACACGGTCGATTGTTGTTTCGTTTCGGGCTCATACGCATAGATCCATGATTCGTCACCTGTGAAGATCTTATATACGTCTTTTGAAGCACCGCAATCGTATTTTTGCAACATTTCTTTGCACCAATCGACACGAGCCTTTTTTTGAGCGACTTTCAAATTGTGCGGGATCCAACGAGAACAAACCTTTTTTACGGCCAGGTGTTCATGCAGTATCAATTGTATGCTGGTGGAAGAAGTGTCCAAGGATGTCTCTACCTCTAGGTATGTCGCATGTCGATCTTGCATTATAAGTTTACGCACGGCATCAATGTTCTGTGGCACAACAGCCGTTTTTGGACGACCTTCACGGAATTCGTCTTTGAGCGAGCTTCGGCCACGATTAAATTCATTATACCAATTTTTCACAGTGATATAGGATGGTGCTTCATCGCCATACAAAGATTTAAGTTCATCAATGCAGTCTTGTCGTGATAATCCACGTCGAAAGTTATGAAAAATGATGCCACGAAAAAGTTCACGAGTTAATTCCATTTTTTTCTATATTAATTTTTTCAAGTCACTGTAAACAACACAAATAATGGTCGTACCTCAAAACGTTTTGAGTATGATTATGCTTAAAAATGACAAACTATCCAATGGAAATGTCAGATTGCACTTGGCAGCACTCAATGTTGCCAGGCCAGAAATATATATAGCAGCCCTCGTATTATTATCTTCTTATTATCTTTTTAAAATGGCATTAAATAAGTAGCTCCTGTAGACGTTAGTGAAAGTGCAAGTTAAACCTTCTAAAATCTGTTCTTAGATTTCTAAAACAAGTGCTGTGATAAGAAGGAAAGTCGGCGACCAAAAATTAATAATCTAGAGTAAATACCTTTTGACGCAGGACAAAAAGCTATAAACTATCTATGTTTAATTGCATGTTTACGTTTTTTAGAGATAGATTTATTGCTGCAGACTACATAAACCGACAGAAATGATTAAATAGTTTTTGCAAAAAACAACCGACTTCAAAATAATTGAAATTTGCTCTACGCTCTCTAAAGTGATGGAGAGTATGATGAATTTTCATCTTGCTACGTATCTACAGTCCAACAGTTTACTAAGCAACCGAAAATATGGTTTCAGTAGAGCGCGCACTACAGGAGACCTACTAGCTTTACTTTCGGAAATATGGTGACACTACATACATAATTTCGTCGAAGATAAGGTGGCAGCTCTAGATATTTCCAATATTAATAGACTGTGGATGTGATGCGCTTCTGTCAAAACTTAATGCTTTTGGTGCCGGTGACAACTTTTCTTGATTTATATCGTGCTTCCTCAGGGATTGCACTATACGAGTTGTTATAGATGGGATCGCATCAAACGAGTCTTAGATAAAATAAGAGGTACCACAAGGGTCTGTTCCTTCTCCTACCCTATTTCTTATTTTTCCAAATGACCTTCTTTGTCAGACTTTAAACCCTATTTACTCTTTTGCAGATGGCATCCTCATTTGCCATTCGTTGGTGCAAAGCGACTAAATATTAATGATACGATCAATCAAGATCTCATGGCAATATTTGATTGAGGCCGGGCGAATAGAGTCAATTTTAATGCTCGTATTATGACGGACTTAGTAATACAGGTTCGTTATAAATTTCAACCGTATGGCTACAACTATTCTATAGTATAACCATATACGTACATAAAATTATATAAACTATTGGGGCACCCTTTAATTTATAATTTTGAATATTTATACATGTTATTAAAACGGTCATAAAAATGAACATTCTGCACATTTTCAAGTTTTTGTCTGTAACGGTTCAAAAATAGATCCATACAGGTAAAATTATGTCACCTATGGGAGAACCCTTTTGAAACATTTTTAAAATCGGTTGAAAAATGACTACCATACGCTAAGCATAGACAAAGTTATTTAGCGCTATTAGACTTCTGTTGGCGGCAACGGCCCTTTAAGAGAGAAATTCTATCGTATATTGTAAATTTTGGGAGGAGGGTCTAAGTACTCTCCAATTAGGCTGATTTAAGTTTCAGTCAAAAATAAAACAAACTTTAATACGTGTATAAAAATATTTTGAAATTACTATAAAAAATTTTATTACCCAGTCAGCATTTGGAAAATTGTTTTTACAAAAATCACCAAAGTGCGTCGTTTAAGATTACCCAAGATGACTTAAAACTGATTAATCAGTTGTGTGTTTAAAAAGCGGCTCGAATATAATTCCGAAAAACGCCGTAAAAGCGACTTGTTAAAAAAAAACAAAAAGTACAGACACAGATGCTTGAAATTCGATTGTTTTTAGAAATATTTTAGAGACGATGAAAAAATGATTCAAATATTTTATTATTTATTTTTCGAAAATCCAAATGAAAATGATGATGGCTTGGATGAGTATGAAGACCATCACCTAATGCAATATGTTGCTATAGAAGAAGATGAATAGATAGAGAATGATATTGAAGATTTATTAATGGTAAAGTTGGAGGAGAAAATACGTGATAATAAAATTCAAGCTCAAGTCAGTTCAACTGTTGACAAAAACGATGACGAGATATCTTGATTTTTGTTTATGCAGCATAATAAGTAAAATATGAATTATATTTATTTTTCATTTTTTGCTGGTGTGAACCTGGTGGAAAATCTTTTAAGTTACAGCATCATTTAAAGACTCATCAAAATACATCACTGCACAGATCTGTGCTACGAATAGAAGAAAATAATGAAATATTTTTTATCAAATAATGGCTCGAAAAAGTTTCGTATTTGATTATAAGTACGATTGAAAACAGTATCGAAAATGAGTCAAAAACTCGAGTCATAAGGGACTCGTACAGAAGAGTCGTGGCTAGGGTACCATTTTCTCCCGACAAAACAATCATTTTTGAATCTAAGCGAACGAATATGATTAATAATTCAAAAAATAGCTAACTGTGTAGCCTTGTGTATTCAAATTTTAAACAAAAACTCTTAAAGAATAAATAAAAACAGTCAACAAAAGTTCTCCATACAAATACAATATCGTGATTAAAAGTGCATTTGATTAGTTCAACAAAACGAAAATACTTTTTTGTTTTTAAATTAAATCACCACATTTGAAGATGTAATTACATGTACGAGCAAATATACAAACATTTATGTATGTATGTTTTAGAACAACAGCATTATATTGTTTTTATAGGTAAATTGTATCTATTTTTTCAGTTTTTCTTTAACCATTGTTGCTTTCTTCTTGTATCAAATTTCAAATTAAAGAAAAGCAACAAAAATGAAAATTTTGATTTTGGTTGGGCATATAGAAAAAGAAAAGTTCATATGAAAAAATAAATATATATGTACATGTAATATATTGGTACATATATAAAAGTGTGTCATGTGAAAGTAAATGTTAAATTTGTTTGTACATGGCTGACAGATCCCAATTGTTGTTTTTATTTTTTTTTTTTTTTGTTTTTGAAATGTGATCTCATCCATTGCCACACTTGAAACAAATTTTTGTTGTATCTATTTTGCTTATAGATTCTATATTAAAATCTGTAAGATTCAATTGAGTATGTCTGAGCTCATGCTTGTACTACTTTCACTTATGTACTTCAAAGCATCATTCACTTGGATGTCGTAGGCCTCATGTAGAAGGACCCTAACTCACATAATTGAAATTTAAAGGGAAGTTAAAAACATAATGGAAACTGTAATTATTAAAATGTAAATGATTCTATTGCATTAAATTTGTGTGTAATCTAAAATTTTGTGAAAATGCGAGTTAGGGCCTATTTACATGAGACCAACCATTTATTCTTTCTATAAGGCATAGAATTTTTTTATTTGATAATTTTGTGTTTTATAAATACGTACGTGCAAATGTTTTTAATTTGTAACGTTGATAATTATTTTTACAAAAATATAAATGTAAAAGGTTGGGAATTGGCAATTACAGCCGGTTAAACTTTTAAACATAGTTTCCAATAAATATAATACATATACATATTTAAATCTAATTATACAAAACTGAGATGACACCGTTGCACATTAATTCAGGCGTTAGAGATAGCAGTTTGTTTTTTCGTTTCGTAGTATTAAGTGGTTGGTCATTACTACTTTAAAAAAATCCATTTTTGAAAAAATAATTTTTTTTTAAACGCCAGGGGTGGTTGTATGTCAGCTCGTATGAAAATTTAGCTTGCTTTGGAAGCTCCACTTTTAAAGATAAATGAATGGAATTTGGGCAAATTGATTTTTTAGGTTAGTAACACAACATACAAAAATTCAAAGAAAATGATTTCGTATAGCCACCATACAAAATTGTCCCGGAAATACGCCATACTAATCTTTATTGATTGAAAAGTTTTTAATAATGTAAATTTATATTTTATTGCCCTATTCACAAGCCCCCTAGTACGTGCTAAGTGCTAACAACATACAACGGTGCTAGCTGTGTTGTTGGTAATTTTCATGCAAACATGCGATACAACACTTAGAACTTTTTTTCATATGTTTTTCAAACGTTGTATTTGTTTAAATGTTTAAATGAATTATTAGTTTTGTGTTCATGTGTGAATTATATTAAATTAAATTGAATTAAAAGATATTTTTATTAGTTTTATTTATTTAATTTATTGATTTGACTGATTTATTAGAAAGTTGAAGTTGAAAGTTGCCAATTTAAAAACTGTTCTTTAAGATTTAATATTGCTTTAATGACTCGATTTCTAATATTTTGTATGGTACCGCCATCACCTCTACCAAAAAGAGATGCTACCTTACGAACACAAGCACCATTTCCTGAAGATCCCAAGCAGTAAAGTACAATTTTAAGCTGCAAGTCAATGCGTAGTTGGAGCCTTTCGCCAATTGTGTGAAAAACATCATTTTTTATAAGGTTGAATATATAGGCAAATTCCTCTGGCCGTAGTCGTATCATATGAAGAAATCTGTTTTCATCAAAATATCTTAAAACCCGATTATGCATAATGATGATTTTGGTAGCCCTAAATGTATAATTCTGCGACTGGAGAGCAAGTACATTAGGTTCATCCTAAAAATGTCTTGAATTTCATCCTCACACAAAAAATTTATTAATTTACTTTTTTCTGTTTTCTCCCCCATTTGGCTTATAAATAACAAATGATGAATAGCACTTTTCTTCTTCTTATTTACTTTTTGACGTATGAAGTACAATGTACAATGGCACACTGATACAATGGTTGTTCACAAAGAAGTAAACAAAAGGTAGTATGCAATACTGCCTACACCTTAGCAGAGCTTGTGAATATGGCATATGTTTAATAATATTAGTCTTCATATTCGCTGTCAATAAAATAAATATCATCAGAATTATTGTTTCTAGAAGTTTCAGGTAATAACAGAAGGTCAAATACCTGCTGTGGTAACACGTAGTGTAATGTTTGCTCATATTACTTATAATAGGATTAGAGCTTATTAAAAATCTATTGACAATAGCTTCATTGGACTTTTACGATTGCATTTCTGTAAAAATGTTCTCTGTAAGATTTAAAATCTTTATTACGAGCTTCCTGTACTTCTGATAACTGGCCAATAGGTAACAGTGCATGAGTAATAATCTGCGGACCATGTATTAAAAATTTATGTAAAGTGGGAGAAATATTATAACATGGGTATTTTTCAACAGAGTATCATAGAAAATTCGAAAAAAAAAATTTTTAACCAAGCTTGCCCAAACCGGGGTTGAATTTTTACTTAAAAGTGAAGAATTACTGTTTTTTACACCAATTTTCAAAAAAATATTAAAAATATTTCTACAACAAAAATATTTAACTGAGATACACATTTGAGTTTCCAAGTGCCTGAAGTTGAAGATTCCATAAAAAAAAATACTTTTAAGCTAGGAAAATACAAAAATTTTATTTAAAATTGTTTTTAAAGTTTTTACCACTGTTTTCAAAAACTTAAAATAACTTAACTTTGACAACGCACAATTTGAAAAGAAAATAACATAGAAAAATGAAAAATACTCGTATAGTTAGTGATGCACAATTTTGTTGACTATGATCTGAAATAGATTACTTAAAAAAATTTTTTTGAATTAAGAGCCATTATTGGAAATTTCAACCCAACGTGCGTTCTAACCTGTACGTACTTATATATTTTGTAAAAAAAAATTACAAAAGGTTCGTTTTTAAAAACGCTTTTTTAACATGTCTCGTCTATAAAGACAACAAATATGGTACGCGTTACAGACGTTAGTTAGAACATATTTCTAAAGAAACACTTGCATTTGATTTTTGTTCTCCCCACGAGTGGAATTACTTAACTTATTTATTACTTACTTATTAACGTAAAATTTACACAGAATCCATACTTGGCACGAAGTGCTTTTAAAAATTGACTTATGTAGTGCCATAACCTCCAAAATAACGTTACCAACAAATTTTAAAGGAAAAAGTTTTTTCATGACTTCCGATTCATTTGAATTTTTAGTGGCGATATTTTTACAATAGCCTTTTATATATATATAAGCCAATTTTCTCCCTGCACATTTAAGCAAATTTTTATAGATATTTTCTAGGTCTGATTAGATTTAAAAAATCTTAACATTTGAAGTAAAAATAAACTTTTTATGACATTTTAAAAAAATTATATGTCCGAGGTATACAAATTTGGTGCCCTACCCAGAAGCCTCCCTTCCCCTAGACCGTCCGAACTTTCACTAAAAAACACCTCTTCCCTGCCTCTGTAAAATTTCGTTGAGATATATTAAGTGGTTCATAAGATACCGAATTTTGTAAAAAAAATCGTTTTCAAACCACTGTGCGGTACTTAATCTGACATCTGAAAATATATTTTACAAAAACAAAATACATGTTGTTTACTTATTATTATTATATATATTATTATTATTATACTCGTATATACTTTTACATGTTATATGCCTATATATTTAATTAAATACATTCAGAACATTTTTTATCGGATTGGAGTGTTTGAGCCGAAGGTATTCTTCATGAAAAGTTGGTGGAAGACTGTTTTTTCACACATAGCTTTTTTATATTTTAATTTTAGTGACCAAAGTTTTTAATTTTTGAGAATATACAAGCGAAGGTCGCAGAGTACAAGCATTCTGCCCGATATTAATTACTTGAGCTTCGCTTTTAAGAGAAATTTAACTTTTATCAAAAAAACAAAAGCCTTGCGGAAAATGTCTTCCAAATTAAAAAAATATGAATATTGCAATGAAATACATTCGTATCCACAAGGGGTTTTTCTTGCACTGCGAATAACTGATGGAGACTCACTGGGAGCCCATACTGTTCGATTACAAAAATAAGATTTTATAGCACTGGGAACAGAATCCACTGTCATCATTATATGCCCAGGTAATAAATAAGTCATTTTAATGTTTATAACGTGCTTGAAAACAAATAATCGAAACTACGAGTTTCCAGAATAAATTTTTTTTTAAAATAAAATAAATATAAAGAACAGATCAATACAAATACCAAGGTGAAAAACTTTTAATGAAGAAAAAACCATAAATTTAAAAAAATTGAAATTTTTTGTAGAATGGTACTCACAGATAACAAATAAATTTTAAAAACTACTTTTGAGGAAACTTTTAATCACTACCTTTAAAACCTGCATTTGTTATTGGCTATTATTTTCAACGTAATTCCTTTAAAGGATTTAGGTAACTGTTTTGATAAGTACTTTTTTAAAACCTTTCTTTAGTAGTTTCTTAAGGGGTCGTTTTTTTGGAATATTTGTATGTATAACTTAAAAAAAATTCTTTTGTTTAACTATGTAAATAAATGTAACATTTATTATGTTTTATAACGGAACACTACACTAAAGTTAAAAAGAAAATCATTGTTTAACAGTATTTCCAAAATAAAAAACAGTAATCTATCTGTACATATAAAAATGTATAGTAATTCAAAAAATGAGAACGGCTAGGCCGATTTCTGTAAAAAATTTTCAGTTATTCGTATTTTAGAGGTCTTTACGGAAGCAAATTTTGGAAAATCCCGCCGGAAAAGTCGGAAAATTGGAAAAATCGAAAATCGAATTTTTGTATGAAATCAGAAAACAGAAAGCTCTTAGTGTAAATCATGGAAAATTGCGAAAAACTGGAAAAATCGAAAATTGATTTTTTGTATGAAATTTTGTGCATCAAATCTCTCTCTACTGATTCCATCAAATAAATCATTGAAAATTTAAATATTTGCGTTGTATTATTACTCTAAACTTTGTCTGAAGGCTTAAAATTGGGGCGATGCGAAGCTCGCGGGTCCGCTAGTTATAAATAATAATAAAAGCAAACTTTTACCTGATGAAGCCCATGTTTACCTTGCAATTGGAAATCATTAAGATCGCCGGATTTAAATTCGTGTGTGACTCCAATTCGGACTTGCATCATAGCATTTGCAAAATGTGTAGCATATTTTACTCATTACTGTGTGTTTTGTTGGTGTAAACTAAAAGTATGCTACACTTTTTTGCAAATGCTATGATGCAAGACCATTGCACCAAGATCTTGAATAGGGCTAATATATTTAAGAAGCATTTTTCACCTGCGAACAGTTGTTTCAAAATCAAAATTGAAAGGGGTTTTCTATCTCCACAATCGATAAAAATCGATTAGTAAAGCAAATATTAATGGTGTAAGGAAGAGAATTCATCGAAATCTGCAGCTAAGTAGAATATTAATGATTTTAAGGATCAGCTGGGTTAATTATAATAAGAGTCTTTAAAGCAATAATTCTGGCAAAAAAAACCCGACTTCAAGCCAGATTTCATCTGTCTGTCTATAACGGTTCAACAGTTTGGCCATACACAAAAAATTACATCGACTATTGTAACACCCTTTAATTTATTGTCTTAAATGTTTATACTTCTTATTATACCAAACAAAGAAGTGGAAATTCTGCCCAATTTTGAAGTGTTTTTGCATAACGGTTCAAAAGATACGGCCATACAGGTCAAATAACATTAATTTTGGAAGCACCCTTTAATTTCAAAATTCAAATTTTAAACTCATTGTTATAGCGGACTTAAAAATACAGATTTTTTGTTATATTTCAAGTGTCTGTCTACAGCTGGGGACACTCTGTAATTTATAATTTTAAATGTTTATACTTCCAATTACAAACATAAGATTTAAAAATACATTTAAACAAACATCTAGCATAATTTTGACAATTAAGTACATACATACTTGTAAATTCACAGTAAAATTTAGTTTTATTTAAAGTTCGTTGTAAGAACTTTAAGTGGGTCATACCAGATTGTCGCTATTGTAAGTATTTCAACTAAACTTATTTGTCATTTTCTTTATTTAAGGAAACAGTGTATATTATTTTCAATTATGGGGACATGAAAATCTCGGGTAATGCATATTCCAACACACGCCATACGAAGTTGTGTCAGTGTCCTATGGAGTACGTACATATGTATGTATGTTTGTGTATATACTACTAGCTTTTAAATAGCTGTATGCTTGGTCGGACACTACAGTGTACAAATAATTAGTATGTTCTATGTGAATGAGAAAGTTTTTGAGAATAAAATATTAAAAAATGTGAAAAAAATGAAAAAATAATATTTAGTTGTGCACACAAACATTAAGTAGAGCATTGACTGTTATTAGAACTTTGACACACTTTGGAGGGGTTAAAACTCATGCACACAGCAATTAAGTGACACTTTGTAAATTTTATAAAAACCCCACATTTATTTTTACACTATTGAACTATTGAATATGCAGTTCTTTTAACTGTTTTTAAGTCACATTTCACAATCGTAATCACGTTTTTGTTTTATTTTTTATAAAGAAAGCACCTTTATACAAGAACACACTTGAGTTTCCTTTTAACATGATTTTTCTCTATATAAACAAAAAAATTCAATCATATGCAATACAAACCTTAACCAGGTCACTTTTTCTTCAATATTATTATTCTTATTTACAAAAATCAATTCAATTTTAAACTTCAAATTATAAATTTATTCTTGTAGTACATACTTATATTGTATTTGTCCACATATTTTTAATTTCAAGTTTCAAAAAAGATTTTCTTTCAATTTCATTAAGTAACAATTACATATTTTTTTGTTTTAGTTTTTATTTTTTGCTCCAAATGGTAACTTACTTGAACACATCCGTTAGCACGATTTTACTGTGCATTACGAAGAAAATCCCGTTATAGACTGTTTATAAGAATTGTAACCAAAACTAAATAAAACCTCTGCAAAAATATGAAAGAAAGAAGTTGATTATTCTGACAAGAGAAATTCGAGTTGAAATAGTGGTTGAATTTAAACAAGTGAGAATTGGCCATGTAGCCCTTGTTGTTCCTATTGCTACTATAACCGTTATTTTTGCTTTCTTCTCATCAACATTGTAAACAAAACATAAATATAAATAATGTTTGCAGGGGAGAGATAAATGCAAATGTTCCGTATAAAATATTTGTTTGATATTTAGAAGAGCAAGTACAAAAAGAAAAACCTAGCTTGGTATCACTTTTATATTATAAAGTGAAGGTTTTCTTTTGTTATCATTATAATTGTGATTGAGATTTGTGGGCAAGAGGAATAATGATTAAAAAGAAAAAGAGAAAACAGTAGAGGGTTAGATAGGTATACCTTAAGGGAATTATCTTTGAAAAGGATTATAAAACGGAACTTTTAATTAAAAATGATTTATACTTTTTAACAATGTGCATTCATATTTTTTTAATTTGATAAAAATAAAAAAAGAAGAAAAAATTTTTTTGGCAATATATGTTCCTAAGATTAATAAACGAAAACAATGTACATTTGCATCTTTTTAAAGTATAATATAAAACTTTTAGAAACAGAAAGGATAAAAAACATGTAATGATTATAAGAAACGTAAGATAATAATAAAGCATAGGAAAAGGCGAAATAATACTACAAAAAACAAAAGTAATAATTTTGCTGTTGCAGAGCACCGTATTGATGCCAAAAACAGCTGACTAAGCAACAGTAAGCAGAGTTAAAATTATAGGTGTGTTCATTTACTTTACTAGTAAAAATTTGCAACGAGAGAGTAACAAGAAATTTTCCAAAATTACTCTCAAAAATGTGAAAAAGTAAATGAACACTTTACTAGCTAAAATTTGCAAGTTAAAATAGTGTTGTAATGTATAGGTACATATGAATACTCAATAAGTACCCCTATATTTTTTGGAAAAAAAAAAAAAAAAATATATATATATATATATATATATATATATATATATATATATATATATATATATATATTATAAAAATGATGTGATTATGGTCATTTATATTCAGCATTGTCGTGACTGGCGTTTTTCGAGTACGGCTTGTTAAAGAATAATGAAAAGTTTTAAAATTTTGTTTAATCTAGTACCTGATGTAGTCGAAATACACTATATACGATAAAGGTGATTAACTACTTTTGAATAAAATATATATTTTTAATTAGTTTATACGTTATAACAGCCTGCCTACACATCGAATTTTTATATATCGGAAATAACGAGAGAATAAGGTCGCAGAAATGTTTATTTCCAACTTTGTGAATTATTTTCCAAGCGATTTTCATAAAATGGTGTTTTTAATGCGTGGTAGAATAAGCATGCGTTAATAGATATTATTATTTTGACACCTTTTGTGTTATTATTATTATAATTATATAATATTAAGTATTTTGCAATGTGATTTTGTGAAGAACTATTTATGTAAATAAATACTAATAAGAAACTACAGTAAGACGCAATCAAATGTGAGTTGAAAAGGAGAATTTTTGTTCGTTATTGTCTAACGTTAATGCTCCGCTTTTGCAATTGTTTCCAAAATATAATAATAATAATAATAAACAGCCGGCGAAAAACGGGTTAAATATATTTTTTAAAGAAAACAAATTTAAGCAATTTTCATTTTCATTGTAATAAAAAGCTTTATCCAAAATAAAATATCAGAAGCAGTAGAAAAGTAATTTAATAAATTATGTGTTAATTTAAATTTATATGCAAATATATATTTGAACTAATTGAATTATTTACCTGCTTAGTGTAAATTACCGAGTAACTACCTTCTCGTAATATTTACAACACTAAGATTAATAGCCGGTCTGTGAAAATTAAAGAAAAAATTTCAATTCAATTCAATTTCAATAGACATCTTATTTTGCTTCTGTTGTTCCTAAAATACACAAAAATTATTTTTTTTTTAATACTTTTTATCGTTTTAAAAGTTTACATTTACAGTTTCTTAAATTTTTCAAAATATTTTCATTTTTAACTTAATTTGGAAATATTTTTTTTGTAAACACAAACGCAAAACAGCTGTTTGAATAATTATTGCAAGTTAAAATTTTACTTGTAAAAACTTGCAAGAATTTGTCTGTCTCTCAATTTTTTACGCTCTTTGAACGCTCTCTCGTTGCAATTGTTACAAATTTGTACAAATTTTTTGTAAATGAACACACCATATCTTTCTATCACCATTTAAAAATTCAAGTAAAGTTGTGTCTGTTGGTTTCTTTCGCCTGCAAATGCAACAACCTGATATTTAATGTTTTGCTTATCAAATTGTAAAAATATCTTACTTTTTCATATAACTTTGACAACAACGTTGAAAATAAATGTATAAATCAACTGGGCTATTACAGCCACCTGTCAATGTGTGCTTTTAAACTAGGAACCAAGGCATATTTATACATACATATATTTAGTATCGTCCGCCCAGCTCGTTTGTAGTTGGAATTGTCAAAACTTGTATTTTACTATTTTTGTTTACGAATATAAAATAACACTAACAACAAGCATTTGCAAAACAAGGCAGACATTTGTATTGAGAGCATTTATCATTTATTTCTCTTTCTGTTTTTGACATTTCCAACGCACAAAACAACAATAAAAAGCCATTTTGTTTTTACTACTACTTAGTAAAATAAATGTGCCGTGATAGAAACTTTGCTTAGAACATACAGTAATGTAAATAAAAAAAAAACAACGAAATTGATAAATGTACATCCATTTCATTAATACTTAAATACATAAGTTAAGCCTGGTACTCTGTTCAGTTTTTCATGCGGAATGCTGTCAAATCACATACATAAAAAATTTGTATGAAAAAGTCATGAAAAAATGTTGCAGAAGTAGTACTCTGTTTTTACTGTGGATAAACATATGAAATGTTTCTGGCAACATTCTATCCAAGCTGTGAAATAAAGCAAGTAGGCATTATTTCATGCGGAATTTTTCATACAACAGCTAATCATATGTCTTTTACATACATTTTTAAAACAATGATACCACACTTTAAATGTCAAATATTCCACATGAAATATTTAATGTTTCTCAACAATTTTCACAAATTTGAACAGAGTACCAGGCTTTAAGTGTTACGTTTTCCAAAATTACAATAGCAAGACTTAAAACGTCAGTTGGGGCTTAACATTGAAGGACTTTATTAATTTTATGATAAATAAACTTATTGAAACATTTTTACTGCTTCGTGTGAAAATACCGAAATATCGAAATAGCTTTTTCCACTGAGTGCCATAAAATTGTCAATTGATTCTTCAGTTTGATGAAATTCAAATTATTATTAAAATAGTTTGTGTGCAAAATAGGAAAGGAATATAATATATTTACGCCTTTGGCACAGGCAACGTAATAAATAGCAATAGAATTGTAATACCTAAGCAAAAATAAACTTACAACCCCATCAAATTTCTTATTTTTATTTGAGTCTCTATTAAGTATCATCATGTATTGAAAAATATCTACATATGAAAATTATGCAACTAAAAAATATATTTCCGGCATTCTGTAAAAATAATAAACAACGCAAATAATATATTAGAACTAAACTAATATCTAATTAATTCAAACGAAAAACGTAGTAAGAGTGGGAGATTACTTTCAATTGAAGTGGTAGAGAATTGCATCAAGGGGCAATACTCTTCAAAAAAGATAAAAAATTAAGCTAGTATTCCTTGGTATCAAGGCGTATAAGTTCAATAATAGGTGAATGCTTTAACTTTTGGTATTTCTCTATAGGCCTTATTATGTTTTCATGTTTCTTTTTGTATTGTGAGTGTTTGAGAACTAAAGTGGTTCTTGCAAGCTAAATACCTTTAAAGCTAATTTAGACAACTGCTATAAACAAGTAATAATAAAACAATACTCAAGGCAGATTAATATACTAGGTAGTGGCAGTAGATCAGTTGACTTTCTTGTTTACGTTTTCAGATGTCAAATTTTGTTTACACTTATTATTTTTTTTCCTAAATACATTTTTTCTTACAGTGGTGCTGTGGAAATATATTTAAAATTTTCATAAAACAAAAAAGTTTCACACACTTTTTGAAACTGGATTTTTTTTTTAATTGTAGGCCTCGCCTTCTCATTATTTTTTTGCTCATTTTATATGTAAAAACCAAAAATGTGTATAAATACATTTTGTAAGCTGTTTGTGTTTTCCAGTTTCGTACAAAATGCGTTTATACACATTTTTCGTTTTCACATATAAAATAAGCAAACAAAATCACGAGGAGGCGAGACTTAGGAAGCTCGCCTAGCTTAAATATATGCTCGATATACATGTTAGTAACATTAAAGGAAAGCTTATGACATCTAGATTAATAATATTGTAATTATTTTGTTCGCGCTACATTTTCAAAAACTGAAAAAAATCATTATAAGTTGGTTTTTTTGAGAAATTAATTACATAACTTATCGGGCTATCCCTAAAAAATTTTGAAGTGATATAGCTAAAAGGGTTTTTAATTAAATGGTGAAATAAAATTTAAATTTTTTGTTTTAACATATAAATTCCCGGAATGGGGACAGAATCTCCCAAAAAAAATTTTTTCCCCAAAAAAGCCTTTATTAATCGCGGGACTGTCAAATCTTTTTTGGAGTATGTAGCAAAAATTTGGGGACCTTTTTAAAATTTATTTCCAAAATTGACAATGTTGGAAAGAGCTGGAGGGGAAACCGTTGATCTAATTTTGCTTTTATTCGCATTTGCTATAATTTGTTTTTAAAATGGTTTAAACAAATTTGCTAGTACTGAAGTAAATTTAAATTACATAAGCAAAAAGAAAGGGAAAAGGGAAAATCTTAAAAAAAAACGATATTTTTTACATTTTCTCAATTCAGAGGCTTATAACTTTTTAACGAAAAGTGCTATCAGAACAAAACTTGAAAATTGCTTTTTTTTAATTTTACTAAGCACATAGCAAATGTCTTGAAGTAATAATTGATAAGCGTACTAAGCCAAAAATACTATGTTAAGGTGGCCCAAAATTAACAAAACAAAAAAATTTTAAGCCAAATCTTAATATTTGAGCTAAAAATAAACTTTTTATGAGCCTGTCCTACTATTACCTGTAAAATAATGTGCCTTGATAATACTGTTTACAAAAGGATAGTTAAAATGAATACAATGAATATAATCAAACAAGATTTTAATTTAAACTTGAACAAATATACTGCTTGTCTTTTGTCTTTTTGAAAGGAAAAAATGTTTTACTATTTTGTAGTTATTCTACTATTGCGGAGTATTTGTAAACCGAAACACGAAATTTTATTCACCGTCAAGTTGAACAGCTGATCACAATTTTTGTAAATAAAGTTTCGTTATTTGCATGGTGTATCCGGTACGAAAACATTTTGGAATAAGATTTAGTATTATTTTGGTTACAGGATGCGTTAAAGATATTAACTCATACGAGTTTTGAAAGCAATTACCTGAGCGTGTGACTTTAATGATATTTACAGCTTAATACAATAATCAATTTTTTTTTATTTTTAACTAGTACATAAAAAAGCAACTCTGTAACAAGAATAATTAAAAAACATAGTTGTCAACATTGTTTTTACTGAATTTGACATTTGTATTTTTCTTTCAATCGTAGTTGTTGGCACGGATGTAATTTTTTTTATTTTATTTTAATAAAGCCATTTAAGATTTTTTAAACCCATAAAACAGGAAGTTTTATAAAAAATTCGAATCCAACGAGCTTAATGACCTTTAAATATAATGTTTTATTAAAAAAAAAGTGTTAAAATTGTAAGTTGTTAAAAATATATACAAGAATAAATTGGCCAATGCAAAATGATGGTAGTCATTGTGAGAATGAAAAATATGAAATAGTTTGCAAAAAACGAAAACTAAACTTAGTTATCTTGTATAACAAAAAATGGCAATAAAATACTTGTAAAGGAAATAAAAAATATAAAAAGCGGTTTAGTAAAATAAGTACAAAATCAAAGTTATCAGAAAATATTGCGTGGAAACATCTTAAAACAAGTGATACTAAGAATATTTGTTGTTGGAAAAAGTGCGCATTATAGAAAAAAAAAAATAGAAAGATTCACCTAGATTATTATATTTTTGCAAAAACAGAAAAAAAAAACAATGCATATCTTTATGTTTGATAATTTGTTTGTTTGTTCAGAATATATTTCATTCATTGTATTGTGTGCGGGGTTCGGTGTTGGTAGTGTGCGAGAATGTGTGTGTCGCTTACAAGACCATGTTTGTTGGGTGATAATTGTTGTTGTTTTTATAGCTTTATAAGGTACTAAAATTCTCGTGTTATTTTTGCTTTGGTAATGAATGGCTGGAAAAAAACTAGCTTCTAAAACAATTTTTTATACTTGAACAATTTAAATTGATTAAAAGTTATTAACTGTTGTTGTTATTGATTATTTCAAGTATGTGCAAGTGAACATGTTTACACAAAGCAAAATATTTTTGTGTTTTTTGTTGAGCCCTAGAGATCTACATGATCCACCAATAATTAAAAGATTGTAAATCTTTTTCTTTTTTTTTCTTTTTTTTCATAAACCTTTTATTTACATTTCAAACTTATTATTGCAACAAACAGTTACCTAGTATTCCATTATTAATTTTCATTTGCGGGCCTTTTGCTTTGATGTTTATTTGGTGTTATTTAATAAGGTTGATAATTCAAAAAGTATGGTGAATTACTATTTTTAAAATACGAGGGCTGCTATATATATTTCTGGCCTGACAACACTGAGTGCTGCTAAGTGCAATCTGACATTTCCATTGGAAAGTTTCATTTTTAAGCATAATCGTACTCAAAAAGTTTTGACGTACGACCATTATTTGTGTTGTTTACAGTGACTTGAAAAAATTAATATAAAAAAAAAGGAATTAACTCGTGTACATTTTCGTGCCATCATTTTTCACAACTTTCGACGTGGATTATCACGACAAGAGTGCATTGATGAAGTTAAATCTTTGTATGGCGATGAAGCACCATTCTATAGCACTGTGAAAAATTGGTATAATGAATTTAATCGTGGCCGAAGCTCGCTCAAAGACGAATTCCGTGAAGGTCGTCCAAAAACGGCTGTTGTGTCAGAGAACATTGATGCCGTGCGTGTACTCATAATGCAAGATCGACATGCGACATACCGAGAGATAGAGACATCCTTGGACATTTCTTCCAGCAGCATACATTCGATACTGCATGAACACCTGGCCGTAAAAAAGGTTTGTTCTAGTTGGATCTCGCACAATTTGAAAGTCGCTCAAAAAAAGGATCGTGTCGATTGGTGCAAAGAAATGTTGCAAAAATACGATTGCGGTTCTTCAAAAGACGTTTATAAGATCGTCACAGGTGACGAATCATGGATCTATGCGTATGAGCCCGAAACGAAACAACAATCGACGAGCAAAATCCAACGAAAGTTGTTCGTGGAAGAAGCACTTCGAAGCAAATGGTCGCCTGTTTCTTCGGCAAAACTGGTCATGTGGCGACTGTTCCGCTTTAGCAACGTAGGACGGTCACTTCTGAGTGGTACACTACAATTTGTTTGCCTGAAGTCATCGGAGAAGACGTGAGAAGATGAATCATTGTTCACCATGACAATGCGAGCTCTCACACATCGGCTCAAACCAGAGCGTTTTTGACCGGCCAAAACGTCGATTTAATGGGTCATCCGCCGTACAGCCCTGACTTGGCACCTAATGACTTCTTCTGGTTTCCGCACATCAAGAAAAAAATGCGTGGTCAACGATTTTCGCCGCCAGAAGAAGCTGTTGAAGTGTCCAAAAACCATGTTTTAGAGGTGTCTCAATCGGAGTTGAAAAAGTGCTTCGACAACTGGTTTGAGCGCATGCAAAAGTGTATAAATCATGCTGGAGAATACTTTGAAAACAATAAAACCATTTTTGATTATAAATATTCGCATTTTCACTGTTAGGCCAGAAATATATAGAGCAGCCCTCGTAGCTAAGTGTGTCATTCCGTGTGTAATTTCTATAGAGAATTCAAAACTAAGAAAAACATCAAGTGAAAAAATTGGCGCTCGCCCATATTTTTCGAGTTACGGGGCTTTGCAAAGTTCAATTTCTTTTAAATATCAATAGGGGTTTTATTTTAAAGCTTTTGAAGAGATCATTAAGAAAATACTAAAATTAAAAAAAATGCTTAACCCATTAAGAGCCGGTGTAATTTTTATGTCAAATTATATATATGCAGTACTAAAATATTTTTAATTATTTTAATTCTCTGTCACCCCAACATTTGCTTTTTTGATTGGAGTTACTTCACTAAACTAGATTTACACAGATGGGTAAGGGTATAAAAGATTTGTCAAAGCCGAATATAGCACTCCCATTGGTTTTTCCTAAAGCGGTTTTCTTAACAAAATCAAGCTGACGTATACTAGACATAAATTTACGGTTTTTCTGTTTTCGATCTCTCATAACGTACAAAATGCAAGCGTAAAAAAATTCCCTCAAAATTCAAGCCATGTCATTTTGTCTACACCGCTTGTGTCTCTACACATCTTGACTACAACCAAAAATTTCATGAAATTAGTTTTATGAAAATTGGCGTCGTGTCAATGGCTCATAACACGAAAAACCTGTGGGTTGACATTGACAGTATTGTTCATTTTTGCTATTGGATTTTTTTTCTAAGTGATCACCCAAACTATTTTAAATAATGCAATCCGAATTGTAACTGGATGTGTTAAGATGATTTATGTGCTAGGCTTCCACGGTAAACTCGATTAATCGTTGCAAACATGAGAGTCGGATGGTGCATATTCTCAGCTATTATCTGGAACAAATATTTGCAGGCACTCCAAACTGCTGGCCAGTCAGTTCATAAAGCTCACATGCCGCTATGCATATATTTCATAGTCCCTATGTGTCTGATTATAATAATAGTTGATATTTAAAAAAGTACAGCAGCAAGATTGCAATAGAAGATATACGTTTTACTTTACTTCGCTGTGTTTCCTTAATTCAAATTTGTATTATAAAATAAAAGTGTGCTTGTTGTAAAGCATTTTAAGTTTAATAATGTAAATTATAAAAACTATTAAATACATCATACACTTATCGTACTTGATGCAGTTCAAAGAAAGCGTACTGAATACTACAGTTATTTATAATCATAAAATAAGAAACTTTTTACCACACCGAATGAATGATAAAAAGAATGTACCTTATGTTGGTCTTATGAACAAACAGTGTGCGTTAAAGTATACACAAAATGGCAAACTTTTTTGAGAAAGTGAAACCGGTGCTTGGAAACTATATCTGTCGAGCGGTATCTAGCGGCAAAATATTCAAAAGGCTAGAACAAGATTATTGCCGAAGTATTTCCTATCTGGCAGAGTTGTAAACGAATCATCAATTTTTTAATTTATTCGCGAATCATTCATGCATGAATTGTTAAAATTTTGAATCAATTCTTTTCGCCAAAAAACGAATTGAATGAAATTTGAATCAATTCATTTTAATTTAGCAAACATGAATTGTAATTCATTTGCAATTCATTTTTAAATTCAAATAAATTGGTAAAATGAATTGCAATTAATTTCCAATTCATTTGAATTAATTCAAATGAACTAAAAAAAATGAATTTGTTATTCATTTCCAATTTATTTGAATTGAATTAATTTTGAAAAAAAGACTACTTACTGTAAGTAAATGTAAAGAAGCATTTTTTTCGTATTAAAAAAAAGAACCAAACTCCAAACACCAAGTTTACTTCAATTAAATGCAATTCATTTTTAACTTGATACTACTTTACTTGGACACGAATACAAATCAACTTAAGCCAAAATAGTTTCAATTCATTTATAATATTCACAGTTCAAATAATAATAATTTAATAAAAATTAAATTATAAGCACGCACAGCACAGCGCACATTCATGCCTACCTCATAACAATCAATAGGATACTGAAACAGCATCTATAAAGTTGTGAGTAAACAAGTTAGAATGACTGAAAATAAAAATTGCATTCGTGTTCAAGCGATGATTGGAACAAATGCAAAAATAAAATGGAAAAGACGAAATACAGAGGGTACAGTGAAGAAATATTTTGGTTTGTGTGTAAAATTTCGTCTAACCAAATTAATATTAATATATCTCGTATTCTTATTAACAAAGTTAGTTGGTTAAATAGAGGATGTTTATAAATTACACAATTAAGGTAGATAGATGCGAAGAATGCTGATGAAGGACGTAGCGGTCCAGAAAGTGCAGCATTTTATTCTGCTAGCGTCAAATTTTTTTTGTTTTCTTTGGAAAACATCCGCATACATTTGTAAAATAAATTTTCTTTCTAAAAAAGATTTTTAGAAAATAAAAATAAAATGAACTTAAGCCAAAATAATTTTAATTCATTTAAAAACTGAAATTTTTTTAAATAAAAAATTTCTCTTGGAAAATAATATTATAGACAGAGAATTGGTTAAATTTCACTATTAATTGTTCACTTCTATTGGCCAGTAAATAAGTTATAAAAACAAAATGTTATAAACAAACATAAACAGGTTGTTTACTTTAGGAAATTAATATTATGTGTTGCTATTACTTTTGTTTTTCTCTTGTTTTCTTTAGCAATAATTTTATAATAATAATTACTTTATTATTGACACAAGCTAAGATAAGAATTTGCAGTATCGCTGTGTGCTGTTTTTCGTACAAATTACAATGCTTTGGTTTAATTTCAATTTAATGCTTGATTTTAAACAACATTGCAATAAGCAGTAAGAATTTATAATGTTATCATGTTAAAAATTGTTTAAATTAATTTTTAGTGCTCCTTTCGTATGTTATGTTTCATAGAAACAATTATTTTTGATTCAATTATAATTAGTAATGAAACGATTTCACTGAAGTTTTATTACCATTATTTACGATTAAAAACCTACTACGATTAAAAACCTAAGTTAAGTGGGTAAAAATCGCGTCACTATAAGAACATTTATTTTTGGTTTAATTGTTAATTTGTTGCACTTGTTCTTATAGCGGATATAAAAATATTCTAACTTAAAGTGTTTTCCTATTGCTACGTATGTTGAAATCACATCACTATTGCGACGCCTTTAATTTAAGGTTTTGTGAATATAAAATTTGTAAGTATTTGCTGTTATTGCGGCTTTTGTTATACCCTTCCAAGAGTCTACCTTTATCGGTTCCAGAGTAACAGGGCTGTAACAGCCTGACATACATTGTATTAAAAACAATAGGGTTACGCTCCTTGTTATTTCAACCGTCTGTTTACAACTGTTGAACAGTTTGGCAATATATATCAAATTACAGCAACTACAGGGGCGCCCTTTAATTTTCAAATTCAAATTGTGTACTTGCTGTTGTAGTAGGCAACAAATGATTAATTAAGTAAATTTCAATCGTTTGGGCATTCTGTCAAATTTTCATTGGGGTTTTTTCATTACCATCGAAATTTCATTAACATTTAATGATAATTAACAATTAACAACCATTTAATGATAATGATTTTATTTTAATTATGATTGTTTTTAATAATGGTAATAAAACTTCAGAGAAATTGTTTCTATGAAACATAAATTTTTGATCGCAAAAACTTACAAAAACTATGCATAAAATATTTTATTTACTTTATTCGTGCATGATTCCTTCAAATATAAATATTTCATGATATTCTCATGAAATACTTATTATTTTAAACTAAACTAAAAAATGAAATGTATTACTGCGGGGAAAGCATATCCATATGGCCATTTCACTACTGCTCAAATAGCTCATCAGTAGATTTTACCCAAATTTTGTATAGAAAACTAATAAGTCTTATATCAAAAGTCAAATTGATTAAATGAGAACACCATTGAATCAATAAGACAAAAGATAATAACAACTCAAAAATGTTTTATACAAAACATAGCAAACATTCAGTAACTATTTATATTTTTTCTTTTATTTTTCTACATAAGAGATCCCATTGGGAACAATTTTTATTAATAAGCAATGTGTACATGCAAATATATCAATATGAAAATCTAGTGAAATGGCCATATGGATATGCTTTCCCCGCAGTAATACATTTCATTTTTTAGTTTAGTTTAATAAATATTTCATGAGAATATCATGAAATATTTATATTTGAAGAAATCATGCAGAATAAAGTAAATAAAATTTTAAAAGATTCCGAATAATAAATTTTCTTATTGATATGCATAAAATAAATAAATCTTAACACTCTTGTACATAGATCTGCATTTGAAAACTTTAAAAATTTATCATTTTTAAACGAGCTAGGTGTAAAACTTGATGTCTGAGATCTGAAGTTACCTAACACCACAACCTGCAGCTTTAATAATTTACACGAAAAAATAGGTTCCAATAGTGTCTCATTTTTTCCTGAGAAAGTTAAAACATAAATATTTCACAAATTTTTTTGATCTAAATACCATTTTATGATATTGCTCTACTATGCTTTAAGATGTATATTTAGTGTACAAAGACAAGGAACATCTTCATTAATGATAATGATTTTAAACCATTTAATCATTAGTCAATGGTAATGATTTGATTTGAAACTATAGAGAACAAACATTGAGTAATGATTTTGTTTTTTAAATAATTACCAATGAAACCTTTTTATTAAAAAGTCTTCAAAAAGGCTCAAAGGAAAAAAGTTGCGCCGTTAGATCTGTCGATCTGGACGGCCCGTTAAAATTTCCCCGTTGGGATGAAAATGCCATACCAAATAGACATTTAGAGGAGACATAGTAAATCGTTGCGCTTTTCATGTTGTTTATCTGAAATGGAATTTCTGTTATAAACATAGCCAGTTAAGAATAAACGGGAAATTCACGCAGCATTTAAACAACAGACTGAAAATTATCAAATAAGCAGTATCATTTCGTCCACGATCTTTGGGAATGTGTCGCTCCATTGTTTGTTGTCAGTTTTTTTTTTTCATAAATGTCAAAGTACTATGAAAAACTAAGGCAAAATCACATTATGATATTACCTCTTCACCTACTCACATAATGACGGCGACGAAGCAAATTAATCAAATTCAATACAGTCACTGGTTACAGTTAATAAAAAAATTTCTGACCACATAACTCAACCATTATGTTCTTGCCACCAAGTAGAATTTAAAACATAAATTTGCCGTGGGAACTCCAATCTGCGTGCAAAGTTTCAAAGGAATTAAAATGGTGAAAAAAGCTTTCACAAGATTTAAAACATGTATTTAGAGTCCAGCTTATAAACAAAATCTTTTAAAATAGCCTGGTTATCAAATGATTAGATCTTAACGCTTTGATTACTTCTCAAACAAAACTATTGGTGTTTCAAATATTGAAAAATATTTTTTTTGCCTTGTTAAACAGAAGACTTCTTTAGTAACAATTTTATAATTTTGTAGCATTAACCTTTTGTTAAATTAAATTTTTAAAGTTGTTTATTTCAATTTCGAATGATGCGTCATAATACGACTACCGTTTTATTCTTTTAATTTTAGTAATTTTTGTTGTGTTTAAATAAACTTTTTTCAAGTTCAAGTTTTCGTTTCGAAAATAAAGTGTATAAAAAACAAGCATTCATTTAAATTTATATTCAGAATATTAAATCTGGAAAAGTAATAATAACATAAACAAGTTTATGTGAGAAATTGTGTGTTTTTTGTTGCTTTTGTTATTGTCGTTCCAGACGTGTTAAAAAACCTTTAGAAAAACTGTTTCAAAGCGTAATATTTGTCGTTTCCCACATGTAGTTACAGTGATGGTCAAACAAGTTCATATCAATGCTTTTAAAAGTATTTTCGGTTGACTATTGTTCACTAATGATATGATTTACATTACTTGAAAAGGTATAAATTAGATATATTGCGTTAGCATGATGAAAGGATAAAATTTTGTAGTGTGTATAAATTGTAAGCATACATTATTCAAAAAAAAATTCTTCAACATATTTTATTCAATGGCATAATGTTCTTTAAGAGCCCGTGGATATAAATAAATACAAATATATAAAGGCTGTCCGAAAATTCATATAATATATAAATTTATGGACATTAGGTTAGGAAGGGTTCTGCCGCTGTGGCAGAACCACCCGGACACCCAAACCCACCATGGCGACTTTCTTCAAAAATTTTAAACAAAAACTCACCACATATCACCATCAAATGCTCTAGTTCGCACCTTGAAATACCACACATCGCAACATAATTTTCGAATCTCCCTCGTCCATGGATGGACATTCTACAGTAGGGACCGATAGCACCTAAAATTACCCTTATAACATTTTTGTACAATCCCAGTTGTAGTTTTGTTTTTGCCATGCCTAACATTCGCTTTGTAATTTGTATATTGGCTCTCTAGTCTTGTTCGAGGATGATGTGACTGTTGAAATTGCTCGGGACAAAAGTACCTTTAAATCTGATTGTGATGGTCTCTGCACTTTCTTATTTAAGAAAACGGTAGTATCGTTAGTACCTGATCTTACCTTTATCTTTAATATATCACTTAAAGAAGGTGTGTCCAGAAATATGTAGGAAATCTGCTTAGCCACTCCTATTTTTAAGGATAGTAAGAGAGATGATGTAACATGTTATAGGCTTATTTCTATTTCTTCATGTGTTTCTTAAATTTTTGAGCACAATATTTATAAAAAATGGTTTTTTAAAGTCAAGCAGTGGATAACTCGTCATCAGCACGGTTTCTACTCAAATCTAACCATTTTCAGGGAATATTGTTTAGCTGCTTTAGAGCATGGTAGGTAGGTTGAAGTTATTTATACAGATTTTTCTAAAGCGTTTGACAAGTTGTCAGATTCCACTCTGATATCAAAATTGGAATTCATGCGTTTTCATTCCAATTTCTTGGCATGGATTAAGTCCTTCTTGTTGAGTAGAATTTGCGTAGTGTGTATTGCAGGTTACGACTCCAAGCCATACCTGCAATCGTCGGGTTACCTCAGGGTAGCAAACTTGGCCCATTATTATTATTTTACTTGTTAATGATATGGTAGCTGTTTTTTTTTTTTTTTAAATTTCAAAGCATCTTTTATATGCTGACGAATTAAAGCTGTTTATGAAGTTGGATTCGATGGTTGATGCGCGCATACTATACAAAATAAAATTGTTTTCCTTTCATAGATCTCAGAAGCCCATGTCATGGCATTATTAATGGTACTAAATAGTCACGTTAAATTCTGAACTCGACTTGAACATGATGTTTAATAGATCGTTATCATTCGTTACCCATCTAGAGTTCATACTTTGAATAGCCTATAAGATGCTTGGTTTCTTGAAAAGAAATAGCTCGGATTTTACTGACCCTCACATACTAAAGCATATCTATATCTTTTGTAAGATCTAAGCTTGAATATGCTAATATTATTTAGAGTCCCCATGTGTCTTCTCTTATTTCACGTACTGAGAGACTACAACGCATCTTTATTAAATTTGTCACACGTTCTCTACCATATTTGTCATATATTCCATATAAATCTAAATGCCTGTTTATAGGCTTATGTACCTTGAAATCGTTTATCTACTACTATCCTACTAGTTTATGTCATCAATGGCAACATTGATTGACCTGATCTGCTTTACACCATACCGTTCTATACACCTACCAAAAATCTCAGTTCGGCTAAGCTGCTTGATTTACTATTTTATCGCACTAATTATGCACATAACGTCACTTTATTTCGAGCCTTTGTTCTTCTCAATGAAATTAACTTGATTATGCAGACAGAATCTAAATCTTTTATTGAATTCAGCATTGACAATAATGAGTTCAAATTTATACTTTTTAATATTATAAATTAATTCTTATTCTTAAATGTTCTATTTTATATTTGTATTCATGTTACCTTTATTCATGTGTTGTTCTTAACATTAATTTATTTCCTAAACATAGCTACCAAGTATTTTTGTTATAATAGTCTGCAAGAATTACTGTCCAAAGTCTGAACCATTATTAAATAAATAAATGATCCATGAGACTCTGGAGTCCCCTTCTTTTTCATGAAATATGACCTCTGCTCAAAAACTATCTATTCAGTATTCTGTAATAAAAATCAACCGATGGATTTGCCGCCTTTTAATAACATTTGCCTCGTAACACTGATCCGGAAGTCTTACAAAAATTAATTAATGTAAACACGTGTCGACGAAATGAAACTTTACATGAAAAAGAAGAGAGAAACAGATTGCAGATTCTTATAAAACTGTTTTTTTTATCAACAACAAAAAAAGTGTAATAAATAAAATAATAATTATAATAAAATAATAAAGTAAATAAAAAAAAATAAAATATAATTTTTTTTGTTTTGTTTTTTTTGCCATGTTATGTTTTATTTCGTCGACGCGTATTACAGAATAGATACCATTATTTTATTCTAAATTTTAACACCTTCTGTTGCTCGTATTTACAGATACGTAGCAATATCGAAGTTTTTGCTCCTTTTTAAAGAGAAAAAAATTAAAAGTGATTAAAATGTTTCTCCTTTTGAGGTGAATGTGTAGAAATGCAATCTACTGTATTTTTTTCAAATAATTGTTTCAAGGCAGATTTATTTTACTAGGTAGTGTCGTCCGCCCAGCAGGTTTGTAGTTGGAAATGCCAAAAGTGTTTGTATTTTCCTTTGTTTGTTTACGAATTTCAAAAAACACTAACAACAAGCGTTTGCGAGACAAAGCAAGCATGTGTATGGAGAGCAATTATCTTGTATTTCTCTTTGTGTTTTTGACGTTTCCAACTAGGCTTGCCAGATCCAATTTGCCAAAAAGCTTGACATTGCCCAAAAAAAAACTTGATTTTGAAAAAAAAAACTTGACAAATAAAAACACTCATACTATTGGTTTTTATTTAATTTTTTTTATTATTTTTTTCATAAAAATTATTAGAATAAAAACAAAAATATCGTTAAAGGTAAAAATAACAGAAACAATGTGAAAGAAACAAAAAACAATATAAGAATAAAAATTCAGTCGTTATATATTTTAGAGAAAACTTAGGCGTTATTTAAAAAAAATATAGGTACTATCTTAAGAAATATAGATAGTAAAAATATGCTCTATCGATGTGTTTTTTAGAAATATAAACTTACTTTTTTAAGTATTATTACATATGTAGCTAGAATAAATTTGAGAAAAAAAATTAACTTACAAAAAACATTGACAAATCACTTTTTCACTTGACACTTGACGCGCATTAAAAAACTTGACAATCAGGCCAAATCAGGCCCGTCTGGCAACCCTATTTCCAACGCACAAAACAACAATAAAAAAGCATGTTGCTTTTGTAAATGTTGTATTTGTTGTATTACCGCTACTACCTAGTAAAATAAATCTGCCTTGAATTGTTTTTTATTCTCCACTGTATTTGCCGGCTTTTTTGTCTTTGTCTTTGGTTTTTTTTTATTATTTATAATTGTCAGTTACTACTTTTGTTTACTTATTTTGTAAACTTTTAATTAACAAAATATTTTTAAATCCAATTTAAATAAATAATAAATTATACTTTGGTTTTTGTGTATTTTTTGTTATTATAAAACTGAACTATTTAAATAAAATAATTGTAACAATTTTAGTTTTTATTATGCGACTCGCCTTTAATTGTACTTGCGTGAATTGTTGTATGTACAGGAATACCTCGCATAGTACGGTTAATTGGTACCCCGAGTTTGCTAAATTTTTTGAAACCGGACTAATCGAGGCATTCGGGCCCTGCGCGCTATTTACAGGCCCTGTGTTCTTGTTTTAATTTTTTTATTTTTTTAAATTAACTGCATAAACTACAAATAACATGTTAAACGTAACGGATGCATTAGAGATTGCGTGCGCAATGTTTTGATATTAAAGTTTTCATTAAAAGGGAAAATAACGAACATTTTATGTTTTCATAATCAAGGGAAAATACTGAAAATTTAATGTTTTCTTAATAATGTAAAATACCAAACACTTTATTTAAGAAAACAAAAACATTTATTATTTTGAAAATTTTATTTTATTATTTTTTAGAACAATTTTTATTCAAGAACATTTTTTTTGGAGATATTTCAAAATCATACCAAAGAGAAACCGTATTTATCGAAGCAGTACTATCCGAGGTATTCCTGTATTTGAATTAACCTTTGAGTCTATATATTTTAAACTGTGAATAGGAAATAGAGTAATAAAAATTGCGCCTGTGACACAGCAAACCGCAGTAACATGCTTTCAAAGCATGTTGTCTTTTTTTAAAGTTACGATTTTATTGTTGCCTCATGTGTTAGACATGAATAATTTTCATTTACTTTCTCACCGCTAAATGCAAATTTCTTCTTTAATTGATTTGCAATTGTTGGCAATTTGTTTAACACTTGACAGAATTTAGGGGACACCAAGTACTTAAGATGCCTAAAACCTTGAAAACTTGTTGAAATTGTATTCGTATTGATTATTCATTTAATATTTGACAATAAACGAGTACGTATCTAAATAATCTGTAATAAAAAGGGTGTAAACAATAGGTGAAGCTTTATTTTTATACCAATTTTTTTGCTCTTTATTATTAACATAACTGTACTGTGGGTGTGAAGGTCATTATTCACCAGCCGATAAATCCGATAAGCAATTGTATATGACGCACAATCTGCTGATTTGGATTTTTGCTTCATATGGGGCAGAATTATTTTTTTGAAAACACCAATGGAAAAATACCAACAGCAAACAAATCTATGTTTTGTGTGAGGAATTTATTAACCAGTGCCCATGTTAAAGGGCCTTGATGGTACGATTCGTTCAACACCAGTTTTGTCAGATTGTTGCTTGCAATGTCTTTCTATGGGAATTACATATTCTTTACATCCGTTTAGATGTCTTCATTTTGTTAATGTACAGATAGATTTCGAACCCAAAATTAAAAAATCGAGTATGACTAAGAAAAATAAAAATAAAAAATCGGCCAAGTATGAATTAGACTCAAACACTGTTTGTTTGCTGTTGAAAACTTAAAATGTCTGCCTATTGAACTTTAAACGATAAGATATGTGTCAAAATCAGGTCTTTTATATAAACACCCTTTCATTTTAATTTTATTTTCGCTACTTGTTGTCGTGGAGGGCACATATTCTATGTAAATTTTAAGTTTTTACAGACACACCCTTTAATATCTAACTTAATTATTTTTAATATTATTTATTATATTATGCTAATATCCCATAAAATTTTCAAATAAAAATGCAATTTATTTGTTGGTTTGAAATAGCTGGTATCTATACTTATTTTGGCGGTGGCTAAAGCCAGCTCATCAGGAAACCCTTATCCAAATTTTTAGAAAAGCCAAAAACATTTAAGTAAGGGGTGATTTTTTAATCCCCTATAGGAAAGTTAAAAAAAGACACATAAAACTCAGAAAAATGCATGAAATCTTTACTTGAATCTGTATAATTTAATGTTTGAAGATTACTTCATGCAAATGTTGAACTTGGCTGCGCCTCAAATGGTCCACTCGCTTAGGCCAATTTTGGCATACTCTTTCCAACATTTCGGCTGGTATCTCACGAATAAATGCTTTAATGTTGTCTTCCAATGCGTCAATTGAAGCGGGTTTGTCTGTATAGACATGAGCCTTAACATAGTCCCACAAAAAATAGTCTAAAGGCGTTAAATCGCATAATATAGGCGGCCAATTGACCGGTCCCGAACGTGAAATAAAATGTTGACCGAACTCGCCTCTTAATAAGTCCATTGTTGCGCGTGCTTTGTGGCATGTGGCACCAACTTGTTGAAACCACATGCCAAGCAAGTCAAGCTCTTGCATTTTGGGCAAAAAACGTTGGATATCATCTCACGGTAGCGCTCACCATTCACAGTTACGTTACAATTCGCATCATCTTTGAAGAAGTACGGTCTAATGATGCCACCAGCCCATAAACCGCTGCAAGCTGTGACTTTTTCTGGATGCATTAGTAGCTCTTGCAATACTTCTGGCTGATATTCAGTCCAAAATCCACAATTCTGCTTATTTCAGTATGTCGATTAAACTGACCATAAAATGGAAGAAGCGCGCGATGAAACTTCTTAATAGAGCACGCATTTTGATAATAAAATTCAATAATTTGCAAGCGTTGTTCGATGGTTAAATTATAGGCCAAATTGAAGATGTTTGACAGTGAAACAAAATGCGAAACGTGCGTCAGCTGTTTAAACCAGTGTTGCCAAAAAGATAATAGCTAATAAATCACCCTTTATAAAAACTTCAAAAACAACATGAGAGTTATTATGTTGTTGTTGTAGGAGCTATAATAAAAGAACTATTGTGAAAATTCTGAGTTTTTAGATAAGAAAGTGGCCTGAGATACACGCATGTTACTGAATTTTAAACAGTGAACAAACATGAGTTGAACCCTACTGCAAGTATTTTATTTGTAAAAATGTCACAAAAAATTACGCAAGATACAAATAAATTAATACAATAAGGCTTTATATAGAACAGAACACAGGACAAGTCACCTGCACGGATTTGGGGGAACAAGAATTTAATAGGGGAATAGAGTACAAATAATTTCATACAATGCCGTTTAATTTGCAATATTCTAGGATGCCGGTTCCCACCCAAACTAAAGAGTACACGACGAGAAACGGCATTATCTGACTAAAACTAATCCAATCTAAAAAGAAATAGGAGCTATGTTACCACATCGCGGTATACAGCACCTTAAACACTTACTACTTCTTGACTTGCCTCGTATTAGAAAAAGTATCGCATTGATGTTTGCAAAAAAAAAAAAAAATCCGCACAAAATCAGTCAACTGTTGTAACTGCATTTGTTGTAGTCAAAAATTTGTAAATGTTTTTAATTCCTCATGCGGTAATTTTGACGAGTAATAAAGTTAATAAAATGAAAACGTGCCAGTTCAATATCTACTTGTTAGCAAATTGTCATTATTTTTTAAATATTATTCAACAATAATATCTCGCTTTTTATCGTGTTTTGCTCTACTTCTACGGCAGGAACCATCAACTAGTTCTCGTATGGCTGCCCATTTAATGTATGATCTACAAAAGTAACATAGCTGCTTGCTATAGCTAAACCTACATAAATAACTAGAGCAGGTTGCTACATCTTTTTGCATTAGAAGAATCTAAACGTTTATACTCACCTATAAATAGAAATTACAGTTGCAGATTTACACTATGCAATTTTTTGAGGCATTTTTTTTCTCACTTTTCTATTTAAGTTACAACGTTATGCGTTATCTAAAAGTAAACATTAGCAACAGTAACATCCCCTCAAAACTCAAGCAATACCATATTGCTTACTCCTCCTGCTTCGCCAACAAACAAAAATTTCATGCTAGTTTCATAAAAAATTGCATAGTGCAAATGCCGTATATGTTGAGACCGTATAGCAAGAGAGAGTTTGTCGCTTGTCAACAGTGTTTGTCAATAAAGTTATACACATATAAGTACATAAACTAAAAAAGTTCTTGGCGTGTTGCGAGTGAATCAAACATTACACTTTTACATAGAATCTCCTCTTTAGGTGCAGCCTAATTTAAACTTAAAAAAGAAAAATATTAAAATTGTTTTCTTATACAAATAAAAGAAAAGACAAATTTTTTACAAGTCAATTATTTAACAAATAAAAACTTCTTCTTCTCGGTTAAAATTAAAATCTGCATTTGTTGACGTTTGATTTAAACAATTAATTTGACCCAAAAGCAATAATTGACAAACAAGCTTAAAAGTATACATAGGCGTTTGTGGAATAAATATTGAAAAAAACACTGCCGTTTTTTTAAACGGTTGTCCAATGGAGACAGTAGAATTTTAACAATTTATCGTATTTATTTACTTTATTATTTATCTTTTTAATTTTACTTGTTCGAGTCAGTGTTTTGGGGATATCATCGTAGACAATTGAATTTTTGGTGACCAAATACGAGTCCACTGTTGTAGTTAAGAACAAATAATCCAGTTAAAATAAACACTTGATACACTTTGATTAGATATACATTTCTTTTGAATTAAAGTTTTGGGTACGATATGATTTGTTAGCCTTGTCGTCATAACTAGTTTTTAATGTATTTCGATTGTGTCATAATGTTTGTTTTTTATTAAGCTTTAAACTTGAAATGAAATTATTACGAGGGCTGCTATATATACTTCTGGCCTGGCAACACTGAGTGCTGCCAAGTGCAATCTGACATTTCCATTGGAAAGTTTGTCATTTTTAAGCATAATCGTACTCAAAACGTTTTGACGTACGACCATTATTTGTGTTGTTTACAGTGACTTGAAAAAATTAATATAGAAAAAAATGAAATTTACTCGTGAACATTTTCGTGCCAACATTTTTCACAACTTTCGACGTGGATTATCACGACAAGAGTGCATTGATGAACTTAAATCTTTGTATGGCGATGAAGCACCATCCTATAGCACTGTGAAAAATTGGTATAATGAATGTAATCGTGGCCGAAGCTCGCTCAAAGACGAATTCCGTGAAGGTCCTCCAAAAACGGCTGTTGTGCCAGAGAACATTGATGCCGTGCGTGAACTCATAATGCAAGATCGACATGCGACATACCGAGAGATAGAGACATCCTTGGACATTTCTTCCACCAACATACATTCGATACTGCATGAGCACCTGTCCGTAAAAAAGGTTTGTTCTCGTTGGATCCCGCACAATTTCAAAGTCGCTCAAAAAAAGGCTCGTGTCGATTGGTGCAAAGAAATGTTGCAAAAATACGATTGCGGTGCTTCAAAAGACGTTTATAAGATCGTCACAGGTGACGAATCATGGATCTATGCGTATGAGCCCGAAACGAAACAACAATCGACCGTGTGGGTCTTCAAAGACGAGCAAAATCCAACGAAAGTTGTTCGTGGAAGAAGCACTTCGAAGCAAATGGTCGCCTGTTTCTTCGGCAAAACTGGTCATGTGGCGACTGTTCCGCTTGAGCAACGTAGGACGGTCACTTCTGAGTTGTACACTACAATTTGTTTGTCTGAAGTCATCGGAGAAATTCGAAAAACCAACAAGAGAAGACGAATCATTGTTCACCATGACAATGCGAGCTCTCACACATCGGCTCAAACCAGAGCGTTTTTGACCGGCCAAAACGTCAAATTAATGGGTCATCCGCCGTACAGCCCTGACTTGGCACCTAATGACTTCTTCTTGTTTCCGCACATCAAGAAAAAAATGCGTGGTCAACGATTTTCGTCGCCAGAAGAGGCTGTTGAAGTGTTCAAAAACCATGTTTTAGAGGTGTCTCAATCGGAGTGGAAAAAGTGCTTCGACAACTGGTTTGAGCGCATGCAAAAGTGTATAAATAATGCTGGAGAATACTTTGAAAAACAATAAAATCATTTTTGATTATAAATATTCGCATTTTCATTATTAGGCCAGAAATATATAGAGCAGCCCTCGTAATTAATCAATCTAGAAGAAATTGTTTAAAAATTGAAATAGTTTCTAATATTATGCAAGCGTGCCTTGTATCTTATGAGATTATATTTATGTTTTCGAATGCTGCCAAGACAGATTCAGCTAGCAGTCGTGAGTACATTCATTAATTATGTAGTTGTGCGGTATTGACCCAGATACGGCAGACCTATAAGTTTGAAATTTCTTTTTAACGTTGTTATAAACATTATAATATATGCAAACATGGGGCTGATTTTGTATAGTATCGAAAAATTCTGATCACAAATTTACAAAGCTTAAAAAAGCTTAAAAATTGGCTTAGATGGTACTTGTACATCAATGATCTTTTGAAAATATAAGCGGTTATTATGAAAGTGTGCAGAAGAGCAGGAGGCTTATTCTGAATTGCGATGCGAAAATTAATACGATGCGCAAATGAAATGCGATGCGAAAGAAAATTGGTATTCTGTGAGACATTCCCAATAGCATTCGCAATTTATTTCAAATCGTAGCAACGCTGCTCAAATAAACCTCAGTGTCAACAAATGTCAAATTAAAAATAAATAAATTGATTGTGTTTGCCTGTGAAAATTAGGTCTGTTCCAGATACATAACAAAATAGTCAGGACTTTTGATAGTAAAAAGAAAATTACTCTCTGAATGTGACAAAGTTCTCCAAAATTGCTGAAACGCAAAAAACCACAATTGAACATCCTTAAATACTAACAGTGCTGATTTACTTAAATAAATTTTATTTTACTGATTTTAGACACTTAAAATGAAAAATAATTTAAAAACAAAGCATGTGCATCATTACCAACAGCTGTAAAAAGTGATTGAATATAAAAGGTATAAACCAGTTATTATTTATTTAATTCAAGTCCGACTTTACCCAAAAGAAAAAGTTCGTAAAACTTTGTACAGGAAATGAATAATTTTACTCTCTAATTTTATCTCAAAATTGTACAAAAATTGTTATCTGGAACGCTTTTGGACAAATTTGTACGAGTTCGGACTGTTTTGTTATGCATCTGGAACAGACCTATTTTTTATAAAATTTATTTAGGAAATTCTGTAAGAAAAAAATAATAAAAATGGATTCTGCGGCACTGTGGTTCGAAGACGAAGAAGGCTGTGAGCAAAATGAAAGGATACAGATAAGATTTCTCAGAAGCAATTGTTGCCCCGAAGGAAAGTTCGTCCGCTAATCCATTTACGGAATCCGTCAAGTTTAACAATTTCAAAAATTGACCCTCTAAGGGAGACAGTGGATTATAACTTGATGGGCCACCGGCAATTTCGATTTTATTTTTTTTCTAAGCTTCTGTTTGGTGTGTAGATACACACTTAATAAAGTGAAAGTCAAATATTTTTGAACTGGTGTATATATTTTTAACACTTTTTTCCATCCTGCAGCTTCTCTAATAGGAGGTGGTCCATTGATGTTTAGTTCTTCAATTAACGGCTGCCACAAAGTATTTGCCGACTATCGTGCATTTGGTGTTTTCAAAAGGACTCTTGCCAATTGGCTGTGCTTATTCATAAATTCTATCTTTATTTCAAATTGACGTCTTTTGGTGGTCTTATTGCTTGCTCGCCTGAATTAAATAATAAATATATAATGAATAAATAAATAAAATATTATCTTTCACTTACATGTTTGTACTTTGCGAATGCTACTTTGTTATCGAATAAACTTTGCGAATTTGACATTTGTTTTCGCAATTTAGAATACCGACTTGCCAACTTCTCGCATTTGAAATGCGATTAAAAAATAACTTTGGGAATATCGCAATACACCGCATCGCATTGATTTTCGCATCGCAATTTAGAATAAGCCTCCAGGATGCGCAAAAATATTTGATATTTGTAAACGATGTTGTTTAAACAGGAACTTACAAACAAACACACATAATCGTGGCAAATCTTTTGCCGAAATAAATATAATAAATATCTACTTTTCCCTATTGGAAAATCCTACGTATTGAGGGCTCAATAAATATTTAAACTGCCACAATAAATAACAATTAAAAACATTATAAAAAGCCGTAAAACTGCTCAAAAGCCTTGAAACAATTTTAAAAGCTAAAGCCAGTAAAAAAGCATTTGCCGATTTAAAATTAAATTTTAATCAGTTAACAAAAGAAAGAAACAGAAGTATTAACAAAAATATTTATTCTTTTATTTTTATTTGCAGCCTCAATAAAAATCCCTTTTCCATAATAAGTTTTTGTCTCTTACTCACTCTGTGTCTCTCCGTCTCGCTCATTTTCTCTTTCTATCTCTGTGTATCTGTCTTAATTATCTGTCTTCTAACGAATAGGTTTTGTGTGCCTTTTAAGTGCTACCGACAAAATAAGTTACAAGATTCAATTAATTTATAATAAGAAGAAAACAAAATGCAATTTAATAAAGTTTTTGTTACATTTACAATACTGATTTTGAACACACATAAATGTCTAGTAAACAGTAATTCCGCCCCGGGCGAAAATTTAGTAGCCGGTAATCGTTACAATAACCATCCCAGTCCAGTAGATAGTGTAGGCCAACCACCAACGGCCAACAGTCATCAGCGATACCAACATATACCACCACATCAGCAGCAGCAGGCGCAATATCATCATCATAGCCAACAGAAATATGCTGCACAAGGAGCTGGCGGTGCTGGTAATATGGCGGGTAGTGGTTTAAATCATCCTTCACATGGAGCCGTTATAAGTAGTTCGCATATATACCATCCAGCTCCCAACAGTGGTCATGCTGAACATAAAAATACCTACAATCTATTAAGTGAAGCCATGTCACAGGCCGTTAGTAATGAGTTTAGTAAGTTTTTCAACAAATGAGTTTTATTTTATAGTAAAAATAAAACTATTAATCAATTGTTTTCTTAAGATTCTCTTGGTAGTGGTTCAGCGGATGGTGCTTGCCATGCTGATGATCTTGATTGTTACAGTGATCAAGATCGTTTAGGGATGGAAGCCATTAGAAGTCTACATCGTCAATTAGATGACGATGATAATGGAAATATTGATTTAAGTGAATCTGATGACGTAAGTTTTGATTGACGTGCTAAGAGTATTTTATATTGATTTTTATTTTTTTCAATACCGTTTTGTATGTTGATTTAAGGAATAAAAAAATATCCATTAAAATAAATTTTTATTTTTTGCTATTATTTAGTTTTTACGCGAAGAACTTAAATATGATTCGGGTTATGAGAAGCGTCAAAAAGCTTTTCATTTCAATGATGACATGCATATATCTGTTAAGGAGTTATGGGAGGCCTGGCTAAGATCTGAGGTAAATTTTGAGCGGCTAACTTTTTAAATTGTGATTTAAATTTATTTTGAAATATATTATTATTAAGGTTCATAATTGGACTACTGAACAGACTACAGATTGGTTGGCCCAATCTGTACAACTGCCACAATATGTGGATCTATTTAAACAGCACAAGGTTTCTGGCGCTAGTTTGCCACGGTAAGATACTTTCCCTGCAGTAATAAATACATTTGAAGAAACACAACGCAAATATAAAAAAAAATATATATATAAAAATTATTCTAAATAATAAATTTATTTCGTATCAGCAATATTTTTCTTTTTAATTTATATTTCCAGATTAGCTGTTAACAATATGCATTATGTCGGCAATGTATTGGGTATTAAAGATCCTATACATAAGCAAAAAATTGCCTTGAAAGCCATGGATGTGGTCTTGTTTGGACCACCAAGAGGTAAAAATAAATAAATATCATTAAGCTATCATTGTTTATTACAAAGTTGACCAAAAAATTCTTATTTTAAACAGAGACTGGTACGCGCTGGAAAGATTATATCTTAGTAACTTTATTGCTAAGTGCTATAATTGGTTGTTGGTATGCATATCAGCAAAATAAAAATGCTAAACGACATTTACGCCGTATGGCGCAAGATATGGAGGGCTTGCAAAGAGCTGAGCAAAGCCTGCAAGAAATGCAAAAGGTAAAAGCTTTAATTATTTTAGTTTCTTGAAGTCTATAATAATTTTTCACAAACTTAGGAACTAGAACGAGCTCGCCTTGAGCAAGAAAATGTCGCTACTGAAAAAATGGATTTGGAACGACGCCTTAAAGAAGTGCCCACCTTGACATCTTCCAGTTCCGATTTAGAAGTTCAACAGCTTAAAAAAGAAATTGAAATGTTGCGCACCGAATTATCAAGAGCAGAAATTGAGCTTGTAGATAATTGTTGGTCACCACCACCCCAGCTACAATCTTGGCTACAATACACTTATGAATTGGAGAGTAAGAATCATTTAAAGAAACGCATTTCTGCTGAAAAACAGTTGCAATTGGCCAGAGAAGCTTGTGAGAAATTACGCAAGAAACGTTCAAGTTTAGTTGGTGCTTTCGTTTCGACACATGGCAAAAGTATCGATGATGTCGACCGCTCAATTGTGGAGGCACGTAATTCATTGGGCGAGGTCACCAATGAATTGCAGGAACGTTTACACCGATGGAAACAAATCGAACAATGCCTAGGTATAAATATTGTTAATAACAATGGCTTGCCATATTTAGAAAGTGTTTTATATGGTCGCAATGGCGGCGGCAGCAGTGGTGCTTCCATAAAGAATTCAAGAGGTAAGAGCCATTTGCTGTATGTTAAATTCGTTTTATCGAATCTAAATTTAAAAACTAAATAAAACCAATCCGTAAGCATGAGTCCTTCAAAAAAAAAAGTTACAGCAGCCATAGTGTTTATTGTGAATATTTCAAAAGTCTACTGTTACGGTTCAAAATGCCCATAATACATAAGTCAAAATTACATTTTGTATGGAACATCCTTTTAATTTATATTTTATGAATATTAAATAATTTTACGGGTCATATATACAAAAAACACATCTCAGTAGGAACGTCCTTAAATTTCCCAAGCTTATTTTGTTGTTGTAATAGCTCTGCTGTTGTCGAAAGTTTTTCCCTGAGGGAAAAAATTTTTACAGCTGTTGCTGAGTTGATAATCTTTGGCCGAGATTGATTCAGGTTGTTCTGGAGCGAAGATCCAATTGAAACATTTTATTTGTTCCATCCGCACATCTATTAATTTTTAACTCTATAATCACAATTTATATTTTTTATATTTCTCTATTAGATAAAAATATCTTTTTTACATTTACTAATATTTACATTTACTAATGATAATTTTATAATCAATTCTTACTTCGTTCTCTTGCAGGTCGTATAACTAACAGCTCAGATGATTTAGATGACGAATCCGTTCAAGGTAAGCCAAATTTTGAAAATTTTTCCTTGATCTCCGCTGAATAATGTAGAGGCGAAACGAAAACTAATGAATTGAAAAATAAAACTTAAACTCATACAAATGAAACTACAAAGAAAAAATCTCCTAATATTCCATGATTAAACAAACAAGCATTTTAAATGTTTATTAACGAGGGTAATCATCACATGCCTAGTTTTTTGCTGGAAAAAACAAAAAACATTAAAAAATAAGTTAAAGAAAAACTATCTTAAATGAAAACTTATATATGAAAAATCATTATATTTTCCATTTTGTTCTTAAATATTTTTTTCTTTATTTATTAAGTGCAGTATAAATTAATCTATATTTGATATTAAAAGAACACTCGTTTGCATTTTACTTTTAATTTTTTCTTTATTTGTTGTTGTAAAAAAGTAATTTAGTTCGTTATTGTTTTTTTTTTCTTTTTTTAATAATTATATCCTCCAATTCCTACTGTTAATTTCATTATACTAGTTACTTAAATTACTATTTATAAAAATGCAAAATTTATTTGAACTATTTTAAAAACATCTTTTAAATAAAATTTTGTTTTACTTTTTAAATATTTTATTGTTTCCTTTTTAAGTTCTTGTACAAATTTCCCGTTTCTTCTTCTTTCTCTTATGTTATATGCTTAATTCCTTTCCGGTGCTTTTTATGTATGAATGATCTGAAAACTTTTGTTGAATCTGTAAATTATATATTTTTTTTGCTTTGATTGATAAGTTTGTTGTGTTTTAATTTGTTTTTTAAATTATAATATTTGGGCATTACTAAAAATTCAGCATTGAAATGTACATACACACATGCATATATTTACATTTTGTAGAAAATAGTATAAGATTTTCTTTCAAAAAGCGGTAACCAACTATTCCACGTTAAAATAAATTTTAATGTTTGATTATAAGTATGCGGCGTTGTAAATTTTATATAAATAGCGCAAACATAAGAATTATAATGAACGCTTAACAATAACGGTAAAACAAATGACATTTTTGTTACTGTCTGTTTTGATGCTGTTTTGAAAAGCACTGTTTTTGTCATTCAGGTATGTGATAAAAAACGATTTAGACACAAAAGCGATTTAAAAACGATAAAAGGTGTGATGTATTTTTTTGAATCGTTTTGTCATATCAATTTCCAATTCCAATTTGTGTCAAAGAAAAAATTATAATTTTGCTATGTGATGAAAAACGATAACATCAGTTTAAAATTGCTTTCAAAACAACATGGCTTCATCTGTTTTTTTTTTCTTAATTTTCATTTAAAAACATCAAAATGTATATATAATTTTAATTGTAAAAATTTTGAATAACTTGAAAAAAGTCTGCTTTAAGGGAAAATATAAAAACTCACGACAGGACGATGCGCTAATTGAGTTTATGCAAACTCATTGGGATATAGCCAAAGGATTCACAAGAGGTGGTAAGACTTATGTAGAATCTCAATGGAAGGATTTAGTTACTGAACTAAATAGCTTGGGTTCCCCCAATACACCATATAAAAAATGTTCTATTTAAATTGTGAATATATTTTATACCAGTTTTTTTTTTACCAAAAAAAGCTCTTGCAACAAGTTGTGCTTCATACAACCAAATATATACAAATATCATAACAAGAGGAAGCTATAGGAAAAATATCAGGAATGTACGCACATGTGGATGGCCTTAAAAATGCAAATTCTGTAGATTTATTATAAAATGTTCACTTATATGCTTCCCGGCCAGTAAAATTAACGATGCTGACACTATAAACGCCATTGCTGATATATTTAATATATAGTTTAATAAAAATAAAATTCATTTTTCTTTTTCTTCAAACGAAAAAAATTAGTAAACAAAAGCGGTGTTTCAAAGCGTATTTCTACAGGTGTTTTTTTCAATTCTGTGATCTTCCTTTATTTCTGTAGAATCGGCCTCTACTTGTCCCAGCATGAACTCCAATTCATCTAACGTCAATTTTTCACCTCGTAGCGGCAAGGGACCTACGAACTGTTTCTTCATTTGTCCTTGATAATAAACAAATATGGAAGGCAGGTTTTTTTCTGGATAATTTTTGGTGGTGGCTATTGCACGTAGGAAGTTCGTTTGCTAATTGTTGCATATGATGATGTATTAGGGCACACTAAGGCACTCCATTAGTATACAAATGTAAAACCACCCATATACCATCACCAGCAGTGTTTACCTCAATATATTCTTGACCAGAAATTTCTCTTATTGTTCCAAATTTAGTATTTTCGGCAAAAGCTTTCATTTCGGCAATATGCTGTTGGCGGTAACGTTCCAAAATTTCTTCATGTTCTAAGTCTTCTAGTTTATCAAGCTCATCCAAGTTTCTCATTTACATACAGTATTGGGCAAAACCTAAGAAACATTGCTTAATATTAGCTTCTGAGTCAAATTATATTTAAATGAACATATTTCAATTCAATGTTTTAATGCAGTTTTATTAATTACTGTGTCATACAAAATTACAAAAAAAAAAAAATTGTAATTATCTCTCACCTAACGGTTCTTTTAGTACAACAACAAAAATACTCAAAAATTCATTGGGCAAAACCTAAGAAACTTTTTGCTTTTGTACAATAAATTTGTTTTTTTTTCTTTTGAAGATTACGGTAACTTCTTATTTTTTTCGATGATTTCTTATGAAAAAGTGATCTAGTATGCATTTGAAAGCGTGTATCGATTAAATTGCGCATTGAAAATTAAAATAATATGCAACGTAAAAAATATTGTGAAGCATTTAAATTATGCTATAACGCATTATAATGCAGGGAAATCATAGGTTGAAATTGCAAATTTGTTAAAAGTTTCCAAATGGATAAACCTTTATAAAGATAAAGGAGCTGTACTCAACATTAATCCTGGAGGAAGACCTCGTAAAATATCAGTTCGTGATGATAGAAATATCAAGAAAATAATAAAAAAAACCCTTCATCTCGTCAAAAAAAATTGTGTCAGAATTAGGCTTAAGTATTGATGCCAGCACAGTCCGCAGACGGGCGAGAGAGGGTGGATTGAAAAGTTATACAGCTTCCAAAAAACCTCTTCTTACAAAACGTCACGCAAAAAAACGGTAACTATTTTTAAGCTTACAAGTCAACCATTGATGCCTGATGTTTTAGGCTCGAATTTGCAAAAAAAAAAAAAAATATCTTGATTGGTCAGTTACAAAGTGGAAAAGTGTGCTCTTTAGCGACGAGAGCAAATTTAATTTGTTCAACTCCGATGGCATATGTCGTGTGAGACGCAACACTGGTGAAAGGCTTAAACCCCGATATTGTAAAAAAAAACTGTCAAGCATGGGGGTGGCAATGTGATGGTGTGGACGTGTTTTTCAGGTCATGGTCTAGGGCCGTTCCACAGAATTTCTACCAAAATGGACAGATTTGTGTATAGGGACATTTTAGAAAATAAGATGTTGCCATATGCCGAGTGGAATATGAAACTTCGATGGGTGTTTCAACATGATAACGATCCGAAACACTCATCGAAGTTGGTGAAGGATTGGATACAATCGAAAGAGATTCAAGTGCTTGATTGGCCGGCCCAATCGCCCGATTTAAACCCAATCGAAAATTTATTTTCCATATTGAAGAGGAATGTTGGATCGAAACGAATTTCCAACAGAGACGATTTATTTTCGTGTCATAGATCCAAAAATAATTGGTAATTTAATCAAACCTATGCCGCGTCGGTGCGCCGCAGTAATAAAAAATAAGGGTTATTATACCAAATATTAAAAGTTTCTTAGGTTTTGCCCAATGAATTTTTGAGTATTTTTTGTTGTTGCACTAAAAGAACCGTTAGGGGAGAGATAATTGCATTTTTTTGTAATATTGTATGACACAGTTACTAATAAAACTGCATTAACCCACTGAATTGAAATATGTTCGTTAAAACATAATTTCACTCAGAAGCTAATATTGGGCAATGTTTCTTAGGTTTTGCCCAATACTGTATATTAGTACGTTTTTCAAAAGCTGCTGCTGCAATAAACGTTATTTTAACTTTTTTGTTTTTATTTTAAACACTTTTATTTAAAAATATTTATAAAATGTAAATGTTTATGTATTTTTTAATTTGTCGTAAACAAATGCAGAGTTGTATTTCTTAGGTATTGTTGTAGCATTTTTAAGAAAATAAAATGGTTTGAAACAAAATTCATCACATCTATATCGTTTTAAGAATTGATTTGCGTTTTCAAAACGATCGTTTTTCATCACATACCTGATTATTTCAAAATGTTATTAAAAGAATTCAGGTCACCAAATACAAAAATGCAGAGTTGTGAAAAACCAAATTTTTGTATTAGTTGACGTGAGCCATGAGTCATTTAAGCAGCAATAACAGATGTAACAATGTAAAATCACACATGACTTCTTTAATTTCAAAATGTTTAACCTTTCTTCATCAGTTCTTATATAAATGCATCATTGTATGACATTCAGAAACAAATAAAAATCCCCTTTTAATTCTGGCTACAGAAAAAAATTTTATTTCATTGACCACGATATAAATTTGGTGCATTTTTAAGTAAGGTTGGCAACACAACTTAACTGCCGTTGAACAAATGATTTGTGCGAAATTTTACACATATTTTACACTCCTGGTTATAGGAAGTGCGAAATGCAAAAGTTAGTGCAAACTTCTTTTCAACATGCAGTGATTACGACGTCGTCAGCGTTTCATTTCAAATTTTCTTAAAATTCAAATTTAGAAATTTGTGTTTTTAAATATTTGTTGTAGAATTCTGTAAACAGTGTTAAAATTTTTTCCATGTACAAAAACGAAATGTCCTGACAACTGTTAAGTACCATTATACCGGTAAAATTGGGTACTTTTACATTTGATTCTCTATTTTCTCTATGAAATGACATATTTTTTACGGAAAGTGTTCCTAATTTAAAACAAGGTTCTAAAGGCTGGTTCACCCACAAGTTTCTGAAACATTTTTGGTTCGGAGAAATTTATTGTTTACTGAGAGTTTTCTACACCATGGTTCACCTATTTCAGAAACTTGGTTCGTAAAAACAGTGCTGCCATATATAATTAAAAATGACGTAAATACATATGTGCATAAATTTAAGAAAACTAATTATGTTTGTGTCAAAATAAAGAAATAAAAAAATTAATATTTATAACATAACGTAACAGAATATTCAATGTAAAATATAAATCCCTGGGTGACAAACAAAAAGATTTCGAGTTAATACTCCTCGTATTAATATGTTATTTACTTATTAATATGTTATTTTGCAAAACAAAAAAATTGTTATTTTCTCGAGAGTCAAATATATAAAAGTTTTTGACCGGCCAAGTTTTTTATTTTTGCCGCCAATACTTCCTTTTCTTTATATGTTTTTTTCTTTTTTGCTTTTTGTTTACATTTTTTAGTTTACCATACTGAATTTGTAATACAAATTCCAAACAATATGGCATGTCTTTTGTACAAATTTCACATGGTGTGGCAACCTTTTTTAAAACGGTTCGGACCAAATTTAAAATTAATTTAATTCACACTGAGAGTCGTTCGCACAAAATAATTTCTCTCGCTCTCTGAGAGAAACGTCAAACTACATATAAAAAAATTTTTGTGCGAACCAAAAATGTTTTAGAAACTTGTGGGTGAACCAGCCTTAAGGGACTTCCTTAAAAAAATTTTTATTCAAATCCATCTAGCAGCTTTTACGTGATGCAAACACTAACAGACAGACAGACGGAGAGAGAGAGATACAAAAGTTCCAAAAATAGGCGCTTTGTATTGCATATCGATTACTTTCTACACTAATAACATAATTTTCAAAAAATATATCATGTGCAGAAATGATCCTGTTACAGTTTTGTTATATGTTTAGATGTGGTTGTTGTTTGAAAAAATCTTGCAATTTCCCCGATTTTACAAGAGTAAAATTGATGACGTAAAAAGCTTTATTGTGTAGTAAATGCTCAAATGCATTCAACATATTTAACCAGCGGAAAGATCACTTTCTTAAGATTACAAAAATATCTACAACAAGAATAAAGTTTGTTTTTACAGTATTTTTAGTTTTGGTTTCAAGAAAAAGTCAAAAACTTAAAAATTAGTTATTACTTTCTAATAAACATTAGTGAAAAATGAAAAGAGCGTAAAGAGCCAAAATCGAGGTTAATCATTCGCAAGAATATTCCTATCAAGTCATCGTGCAGAAAATTGATCGAACTCACAAGACTGAAAACTATAGATTATAAAGAAAATGCATATGAAGGATTGTTTTAAGCGTTACATCGAACTCTTCTCTCAACAGTAAAAACAGCCTATGCAAGCTTTCAAAACCTACAATTACAAAACTGATGACATAGCGGCCACTGTGTAAAGAACGCAAAGAAAATTGGAAAGTATGAGGTCGGTTGTCTTAATGTTTGGCATACTGTTGAAGTAACAGTAGATCTAAAGCACAATAGAAAATGAGTCTTTTTGTCTTGAACAAGACTGTGTTGGTTTTACAAACAGAGTTTCCGCTTACTGAAAAGAAAATGGCTTTATTTGTGATTTAGAAAAACTGATGGAAAAACATAAAACAACCCATTACTACCGATACGTAGACGACATAATATGCATCCTAGAAAGAGATAACGCCGAACAAGTTCTAACAGACTTAAACATAATACATAACAAAATCACATATACAATAGAAAAAGAGTAAAACAGAGCTTTACATTATCTTGACATATCAATAACACGAGGAATTGATACCTTAAACTTTAACATTTATAGAAAACCAACCATGACAGACACAACTATCTACAGTTCCTCAAACCATCCTACTCACATAAACTCACAGCATTTAGAGATATGATTCACAGACTTAAGATAGTCCCACTTGCTCCAGATAAACACTACAAAGAACTCGACACAATTTCCGCTATAGCTAAAAATAATGGTTACAACCATACAACTATCGACAAACTACTCAGACAATACAACACCAAAAACAAAAAGAAATAAGACAAAGAAACAATCGATACAACACGACGACACATCTTTACTTACACAGGACCAGAAATATATAGATTAACTAACCTTCTCCAGAAAGAAGGTTTAGTGACAACACTAAAAGCAAGCAACATTCTACGCATTCAGTTGTAAAATGATGTTATCACATCGAAAGCGCTCGCCAAGTATACAGCCAGAGACGGCGGTTTTCACCGAAAGTTGTAACAACAGTATAATATTTACTGGTGGAACAAACCCAATTAACTTAATAAAAAAAAAAAAAAAAAAAAAATAAGGCATCATTATTCAAGCTGAAAAAAAAACAAGTAAGAGTGCTATATTAAGCTTTGCCGAATCTTATATACCCTCCACCATATATCATCGTTCGCTAGTTATTGTGTTCTATACCGCAAAATATAAAAAAATTGAGATAAGATTGATTTTTAGGTAAACTTTTATAGGTCTGTCGATCTGTGAAATCAGTTTGCTATTATAATTTATAGTTTTTAAAATATGAGCCATTGACTTTGTTCTATACAACACTTTTAAGACAGTCTTCGTAACCTATTGTGTTCTATATGCAAAAACTTGTTCACCATCTATGTAAATCTAGTTAGGGAAGTAAACCATCAAAAAGGAAATATTGGGGTGACAGAGAATTAAAAAATAAAAAAATTTTAGCATTGCATATACATATATAATTTTACTTAAAAATGACATCGGCTCTTAATGGATTAAGCATTTTTAAAAAATTTTAGTATTTCCTTAAAGATCTCTTCAAAAGCTTTAAAATGATACTCATATCGATATTTAAAAAAAATTTAAATTCTATATCGCCCCATATATTTATTTTTTGATTGGGGTTGCTTTACTGTATCAAAAGACATGAAAAATTAGAGTTAGGGGTGGTGTTTTGCCTGCTGCCTCGAAGGACATATACCGATCATGCTGATTTCCAACAGCACTTCTTTGGGTACTACATCTGATCGACTAGCATAATATTTATATATTTTTTGTGTAATCAATACTAACACGGACAGACAGACGGACATCGCTCAATTGACTTCGCTATGCATAAGAAGTCAGAATATATATACAGCTCTGTGAAAAATAATAGTAGTGCTACGACGTGGTCTTGATTTTGTTTTATTGCATAGAGTGTACACTAAAAACTGAATACAAAAATATCCTAAATATGGATTACAACAATGACGAAATATATTTTTCTCTCTGTATTCATTTTTAAAAATACCAGTTATTTAATTAAAAATACTTGCTTTTTGGTCGTACATAATAATAGTAGTAGTCTATATAAAACTGCATAATAATAATTTTTTATATTAGTTTCGTACTATTTGCTTTTCTCGTCAAAGTACAAATTTTCGAATTTAATTTTTAGTAAAAATTTGTCGTTTAATACATCTAAAATGGCTCGGGGTAAACACTGCAACCTAATCACCACAAATTAAATTAAAAAATCTTCTATCATAAGGTAAATCATACAGATTTATTTAAAATGTAGTGGGATGTTCACCAACAGTTATTGCAAATTGTAAAAAATAGAAACCGAAGCAAGAAATACGTGAACGCAAGCCAAAAATTCTTCAAAGTGACTCTTTACATATTAAGTGCATGGTGAATGGTAACCCTTTTGTGACATAAACAAAGATAAAGCAGGACTTAAAGGACTTGAAGTAGATACGTCAACATTCTTTGGACAGATGAGTCAAAAGTGGTTCTTTTTGGTACACCAGGTGCAAGGACATTTGTAAGAAGACCCAAGAATAAGGAATACGATCAAAAATTTGTTTTGAAGACTGTCAAGCACGGTAGTGCAAAAATCAACGTTTGGGGGTGCTTTTCATACGATGGTACATGACCCATACATTGGATAAAAGGCAACATGGACTCCTTTCTGTATGTGGAAATTTTAAAAACAGTAATGTTACGCAGAATTTAATATGCCACTGAAATGGGTCTTCCAGCAGGACAACGACAGAAAACACAGAAGCAAAATGGCAAAAAATGTTTTTTCGAGAATAAAGTTGAAGTTTTGGAATAGCCAGCGCAGTCCCCAGATCTGAGCTCTATTGAAAATCTTTGGGGGGATGTCAAAAAGGCTGTTTTTAAAGATAAATCTGAAAATGTACAGGAATTATGGACGTCAGTGAAGTCAGTTTGGGAAAATATCCCTATTAAGAGGTGCAGATCTTTAGTTGACTCTATGCCACGACGTTGCGTCGCTATTTTATCTAATAAAGGATATTCCACAAAATATTAAGGTATCCAACAAAACATGTTAAAAAATGATGAATTTGGTTACATGTTTTTATTTTAACAGATGTTTTTCAAAACTGCTACTATTTTTTCGCACAGTAAAATTCGAACTTCCCTGATAATTTTACGATTTATTTTCTGAAGTAGAACATTTAAGTTTTTATTTTTCTTCCGAAATTCGATGTGAAAATAATAATATACAGGCGTAAAATGTTTTCTTTTATGAATAAAAAATCGTTGTTTTAATGAAAGCAACTATTTTTCATGTGGTACTACTATTATTTTTCACGGAGCTGTACTTTACGGGGTCGGAAATGAATATTGTAGAAATTACACACGGAATAAAAAACTTATGTATACTCTTTTTCCACTTTTTGTATTGAAGGGTATAATAAAAAATAACGACAAAAACACACACTATGCAAAAATCGTTAATATTTAATTAGGTCCGCTTGTTTTCAAATCGATGATATCAATGAAAAAAGATTTTTAAAATGTCCCTCTTGCACGTATTAAATCTTTGCAATATGAAAAAACAATATTATATAAAACATCGTTGTGCCAAAAGGAATATAGAAAAATTAATATTAAATAATTCTGGCAAAAAAACAAAAAACGACTTTAAAACAGATTTCATCTGTCGGCCTATAACGGCGATAGCTTAGCAATATACATTAAATTACAGCAACAATAGGGGCACCCTTTAATTTTAAAAATCAAATTATATACTTGCTGTTGTAGTAGATTAAGCAATAGGGTTCTTTGTAAATTTTAACCGTCTGTCGGTTCAACAGTTTGGCCAAATATATCAGTATATATCAACTGTTACAAAACCCCTAAATTATAATTTAAAATTTTTATACTTCTAATTTTCAGGTGTTTGTATATAACGGTTCAAAAAATACGGCCATATAGGTTTAATTACATTAATTTTGGAAACACCTTTTAATTTCTAAATTCAACTTATAAACTCGTTGATATAGTGGGCTTAGCAATACAGGCTCCTTTTAAGCTTCAGCATTCTGTCTATAACGTTTCAAAAGTTCGGCCACATACACCAAATTACAACAACTACACCCGTTTATTTCAAAATCCAAATTTTATACTTGTTGTTATAACGGAGTTAGTAATACAGGTTAAAAAGTATGGCCATATACATCAAATTAAAGGAACTATTGGGCCAATATAATTAAATTTGCGTCACCTATGGGGGCACCCTTTAATTTTTAAATTTATTTTTGTATTACTTTTTGCTATTGGAAGCTATTAGTAATACCCAGTCATTTTAAATTTTAAAGAAGTGCCCTTTACAGTTCTTAATACACTTAGAAAATATGTATGTTGAGTGGGGACACCAATCTGTAAGCATAATGTATTAAACTACAAATTATTTCAAAATCAGTTCAGAAATGACTAAGTTCTGCATTTCAAACACACAAAAAGCATTATTCAGTCGAATTGATAACCTCCTCCTTTAAAAAGTTCGAAAATGGGTTTTTTCAACGACAAACAATTTATTTGATGAACATCATCGGAAAAAATTAATGATGTGCGAAGTTTATAGAACTTCTTATCGATAGATGCTGTGACGTACTATAATAATTTGTTTAATACAACTTAAAGTAAGCGGACTTATAAAGACATACAGGTATGTGATGGAAATCGTGATATCCTTACTATTTTCGTTTTTTTAATATCTTCAATATATATTTCAATAACTCTCCATTCAGTTTCTAAAATTACTTTGGAGTAACTTCTTTACTTTTGTTTAAAATTTATCTCAAAACGAATAGTTTTCAAATCGATCGATTTCCATCACATACCTGATAATTTTAAGATTTAATTTGAAAGGAAATCAATATTATAATAAAGTTTTTTTTTGTGTGAAAACACATTTGCCGTATTCACAAGCTCTGCTAAGGTGTAGGTAGTATTGCATACTACCTTTTGTTTACTTCTTTGTGAACAACCATTGTATCAGTGTGCCATTGTACATTGTACTTCATACGTCAAAAAGTAAATAAGAAGAAGAAAAGTGCTATTCATCATTTGTTATTTATAAGCCAAATGGGGGAGAAAACAGAAAAAAGTAAATTAATAAATTTTTTGTGTGAGGATGAAATTCAAGACATTTTTAGGATGAACCTAATGTACTTGCTCTCCAGTCGCAGAATTATACATTTAGGGCTACCAAAATCATCATTATGGCATAATCGGGTTTTAAGATATTTTGATGAAAACAGATTTCTTCATATGATACGACTACGGCCAGAGGAATTTGCCTATATATTCAACCTTATAAAAAATGACGATGTTTTTCACACAATTGGCGAAAGGCTCCAACTACGCATTGACTTGCAGCTTAAAATTGTACTTTACTGCTTGGGATCTTCAGGAAATGGTGCTTGTGTTCGTAAGGTAGCATCTCTTTTTGGTATAGGTGATGGCGGTACCATACAAAATATTAGAAATCGAGTCATTAAAGCAATATTAAATCTTAAAGAACAGTTTTTATATTGGCAACTTTCAACTTCAACTTTCTAATAAATCAGTCAAATTAATAAATTAAATAAATAAAACTAATAAAAATATCTTTTAATTCAATTTAATTTAATATAATTCACACATGAACACAAAAGTAATAATGCATTTAAACATAAAACATTTAAACAAATACAACGTTTGAAAAACATATGAAAAAAAGTACTAAGTGTAGTATCGCATGTTTGCATGAAAATTACCAACAACACAGCTAGCACCATGTATTTTGTTAGCACTTAGCACGTACAAGGGGGCTTGTGAATAGGGCAATTGTTTTTAAAGTCTAACAACACTGTTTTACATTCTGTTCTATACTATAAAACAATAAGAGTTTCGTAAGTAGGTGCATACAGAACAAAGCGTTTTTTTAAACACTTCTTACTCTTAGAACGAAAATTTTTTTTATACAGAAAAATCCAGAAACTCTTGCAGTTTCCTTGGTAAGAAGGTTGCGACAACTGTTTTGGTTCAGTTTCTTGTAACTAACAACTAAACTTTAACAGCGATTTGCAAAAAAAAACAGCATTTTTGTTGTATAGAACACAATAATTTCAATAAGATCGCTACAAAAGTTTTTTTTTAATAAAACAAAAACGGGCACGCTTGCAAAAGTCCCGATGCTGAGTCCAATTTTCGATGGTTTTCAAGCATAAATCGGCCGATACTGCTGCAATTTCACGTTCGTTATTTCTACGACGTTTATCAATAGTCGCTGGCTTGTTGGCATAGACCATAGTCTTTACGTAGCCCCATAGGAAATAGCATAACGAACGTGGCGGCCAATCAAATGGATCATTTCGTGATATAACACGTTCTTCAAACTTGGTTTCCAATAAATTGATTGTGACATTCGCTGTGTGACTTGTGGCACTGCCCTGTTGGAACCAAATTTCCTACAAGTCCATATCATCCAATTGGGGCTAAAAATATTTGGTTATTATTGAACGGTAGCGATTCCCATTCACAGTAACGTACCGGCATTGATCATCACGGAAGAAGTATGGCCCAATGACGCCGCCCATTAACCAAACCAAACCGTAATTTTTTCGGAATGCAATGATGACGCATTTAGTACGTGTGGATTTCTGCCGGACCAATAACGCATATTTTGTTTATTGACGAAGCCATTCAGCCAGAAATGAGCCTTATTGCTGAATATGATTTTCTCTTAACTTTGAGGCCACTGACTCCAAATTTCGGTAGAAAATTTTATATATTTCGACTCTTTGTTGTTTCGTATATCTTTCCATCATGAAATGGCAAACCTTACCGAAGAGAAATGTCAAAAGAGCGGCAAATTATATGGCGTCGTTTGCTGTCCCGTCGTTCTACTTTTGTAGCGTCCCTGTTGAAAACCCCGACATTTGTCTTTTTTTTATTGAAGTTAATTCTACTACTTCTGTCTATTTCTACTAAACTAGATTTGTTTCAAATGATATCGTTTGTTTGTTGTTTTTGTAATTCGGTTTTAATTCAAGTGCATTATATTGGAGATGAACAGTATAATGAGAAATAAATCAATGTAGCTAAAATTTCAAAGACTTCAGCGAATATACATATATGTACCTCCATATGTAAACCAGCCACAAAACTTCACTACTAGAATGTAAAAGCGTTAATTAAAATATTATTATTTTGATTGTTTTTAAACAGAGAGAGGGGTTATCAATTCGTGTGCACTTTTTTTTAAACAATGTTCAATATTCGATTTAAAACAATCATCATGGCCAACATAAAAAAAAATTCACAACAAAACTGGTCAAATGTAATACATAATTATAGACAACTATCACTTGAAAGCTTCAGACAGTGTCGTAAGTATGAAATTCAAATTGAAAGTAGTTAATAATAACATTAATTGGCACCGTTTAGTTTAAACAAATTTGCATTTGGAATTAATTTTCTTTATTATTATTATTTAAACAAAAGGCAATTAAAAGCCAAGCAGTGGAAATATGCACCAAATATAAATTTTACGAAAAAAGTTCACTTCCAAAACAAAAAGGTAAGAACACTTTAATATTTTTTTAATCCATTTATTGCTGTCTTGCAAGTTAATCTATTAACAAAGTTGTCATATTAAAATTATTGTTGGCATGATGGTTGTATTATTTTCTTTAGAACTCATTAAAACTGTTAATTAATTCCATTTCATTGTTTTCTTAATATGTAAAATGCTGCAGCTACTTGGTATCACTTGTCTCCTTATTACATTACTTGCTATAGATACTTGGTACTGTGATTTATTATGTAGCATTTTGTTTCACTATCATAGCTTTCAAAATCATGAATGTACTGTATATATTTAATGTTAATATGTAAATTTTTGCTGAAATATTTTAATAATGTTTGTAACATATTTTATCCTATAATTTGTTCAAAAAGAAAATGACAGTATTTTAAATACATTTAGTATCTGTCGTCTGTGTCGCCAAACTTTATAATTGCACACATTACAAAATAATACATAATTGAATTAATGTACATACAACTATGTGTATATAAGTTTATTTAATTTTAAAAACGAAAGTTCTTATCAATTAAATCCATACATTTTGAATAGCTTTTTTATACCCTTTACTAAGTATTGTCATTCTGTTTGTAATTTTCACAGTATCCATTACCGACCCCATAAAGTATAAATATATTCTGAGTCATGCATAGAGAAGTGGATTGAGCGATGTCCGCCTGCCCGTTAGTGTTTTCGTTGAATCAAAATTGCCAGGGCACTAGATAAGCTACAGAAAATCGTTTAGGAACAGTTTCGAAAATGGTGATATTGAAAATCAGCAAGATCGACCCATGCCCTTCGAGGCAGCGAGCAAAATACCACGCCTGCTTCTAATTTTTCCATATCTTTTTTCAACTTTCGTTTTTATTCCTGCAGGTGGTTGTTGTTTATTATAAAAAATTTGATGAAAAAGATAAGAAAAATTGGTGAACTTTAACCTGATACAGCAAACTATTTACTAAGTTGGGACAAAAATCTTAAGAAAAACTTACAATTTTCGGAAAAAATGTTTTTTTTTAACAAAAAAAAAATATTTATAGCAGGAGATAATTTCTTATGCTGAAAACTATTCAATGGAAAATCTGCAGTAATGGTACATGTGGTTATACATATATGGTGAAGGGTATTATAAGATTCGGCGTAGCCGAATATAGCAATGTCGTTTAAACTTAGTTCCGAAGTGGAGAAGAAAAAAACAGCCGTTCTTATTCGAATGAACCGACTTTTATAAAAATTAGCACCCAAATAGATACTCTATAAATTGTAATATTATAAGACTGACTAGCAATGCCCACGACTTCGTCTGCCTGTCATTTCAAATTTTCTTAAAATTTAACTATATATTGCAGAGTTCTGTAGACAATGTTAAAAATTTTCCATCTATAAATTTAAAGGTGCTGACATTTTTTTTAGTACCTTTTTACCGGTAAAGTTAGGTGCTTCCACAATTATCTCTATTTTCTCTACGAAATTACCTTTAAAAAAAATATTCTATATTGGAACCAAGGTTCCAAGGGACCTCCTTAAAAAATTTATGTTCAAATTTATCAACTTTTACGTGACGCGAACACAGAGAGACAAAAATTTCAAAAATAGGTGTTTTGTATTCCATATCGATTACTATCTACACCAATAACATAATTTTCGAAAAGTATTTCATGTACAGAAATGAACCCGTTACAGTTTTATTTTATGTATAGATTACGGGAAAATAATACTTTTAAAAGGGTGTTGATGTGACTTCAAAAACGCCAGTATCTTTCCGGTGTTAGAGGAGCCAAAATTTGAAGTTATGGCTGCTGTTTGTGAGAAATGCATGTTTTATACCGATAAATTATCTTTTCTACCCGTGGTCGGAGTCTGTATATAAAAAAATTAAGTTTGCACCATTCGTCACATTTGAATGCATTCAGTATTACAGAAATTTATGCAAATGGACGAGATACAGATGCCAAAAGCAGGAGTTTCTGGGCAAAATGATTGCATAACATTCATCAAATGACAGAATGATAAAAGTCAGTCTTCCATTTATGCGTAAAATAAAGAAATGAATATCCAGATTTTAGTGAACTTTTACTACAAATAGCTTAAGAACTTAACAAACTTTAATATTCATCGGGACAGCATGTTTTTGTGCTACAACTCAGAAGTCAAACTTTGAGTATTTCATTTCTCTTTTAGTTCATTCATATTTGGCTTCGAAAAAATTAGGAACATGTTTATAATGTATAATGATAATCTACCAAAATTGAACTGAATGATTTGCCCCAAATTTCCGTGTTACTACAACAAACAGAAAAGTTTAGGATATATTTAAAGAAGTCTATTTTCTAAATAAACAATATTTTGTTATTGTAATATTTAAGTAATTCAAGAATAAATGAATTGAAATTATTTTGGCTTTAGTTCATTTGTTTTTAATTTCTAAAAATCTTTTTTAAGGAAGAAAATTTATTTTACAAATGCATGTGGACGTTTTCCAAAGAAAACAAGAAAAATTAGACGCTAGCAGAATGAAATCCTGCACTTTCTAGACCGCTACGACCTTCATCAGCATTCTTCGCATGTATCTACCTTAATTGTGTAATTTATAAACATCATGTATTTAACCAACTAACTTTGTAAATAAGAATGCGAGATGTATTCATATCAATATTAATTTGGTTAGACGAAATTTTACACACCAACTTATTTCTTCACTGTTCTCTCTGTATTTCGTCTTGTACATTTGTTTTTGCTTTTGTTCCAATCATCGATTAAACACGAATTCAAGACCTCATAATAAATGTGAAAAATACTTTAATTGGATTAAAATTTTTCAATTTCGATCACAAAATATCGATTTAAGACCGCAAAATATTAAATTTTTCATAAGTTGGTTAAAGTTTAGGGCTTGTTGCATCAAACCTTTATTTAAACGGGAATAAGCTGGAATTTCATGCATTTACAAGGCCAACTAACTTTGTAAATAAGCAATAAGCTTTTACCATCAAATCTGAACAAGTAAAATAGGAGAAAAATCTCGTGGTCATAACTTGACTAATCCGTTTAACTGACCTTGCTTTCTTCAACGAGATTCAATCACTTGGTTATTTACTTTTATATATGAGCCCTTAATTTTGAAAGTGGTATAAGTCATATTTTTCTTGTTTCGAGATATTTAGAGTTTTGCATTTTAAAGTATTAAAAAAGATTTTTGTATCATGTAATTTGATTTTGCGACAGTAAAATAGTGCCAATAAACAAGTATTTATTATGATTGTGAAATTATTAACCACTTTTAAAAGAAAATGTGGTTTTGAAAGTTTGAAATGACTCATACCACTTTTAAAATTAACTTCATGACTTAATAAATGACTTATACTATCAAGAAAACATTTTTATTAGTAATTAAAATTTTTCAAACTCATTTCATTGTAAGAAAGTAATTATTTATTAGTATTTAGGGAAATACAGTACTTGTGAAAAATTGGTGGGAAATAGGATAGTAAATCCATTATATATGTACGTTTTTCTTCTATTATTTGTGATTTAGCATTTAAAACACGGCTTAATCTTCCGTTAGATATATTGATAGTATCAAGGAAAAAGGTTTTGCAAACACAAACTTCAGAATTCCGTACATTTTCTTATATATCCTTCGTAATTTCTGGGTCGTACCAAACCATACACAAACAAATGATGTTTTTCAAAACTTGCTAAATTACAAAGAGAATCAAAATTAGCTTTTCTGTCTTCATATTCGATTCCATTTATAATATATCTTTATTTTCGAAAAGTTTACCACTCACATGCTTCGAATCTTTTGTTTCATATTCTTTTCCCAATTTTTCTTATATTTTGTGCATAATTACGTTGGTTTCGTGTCCTCTTTCTTGATTTTATGTTGCTTTCTTCCATTTGTAAGCGTTCCGAATTCACTTTTAAAGTATGAACTAACTCATCTGAAGACGATATTAGTCTAATTCCTTTCCATTTTTTGGGAGCATTACTTATACTTCTTCGCCGTATAATGTCTACAATTAACTATAAATAGTACGTTTTTACATTAAAGGGATTACTTGATCAAACCTGAACCGTTATCTGAAGACATGACAAAATTACTAATTATTTTGCCAAACTTTCTGAACAGACTGACTTATACCACGACCAAAACAAAAAAAAAAAAAAAAAAAAAACAGTACCGTATTTTGTTTACCAACAAAAAAAGTAAACACATTTTATTGAGTTAATTTTCATGTCATACTTCTAATCTCTTCAGACTATGTTATTTTATTAGGATTTGATATCAAATATCTGATAATGTAGATTTTTGTCATATTCCCCCTTATTGTAGTTGTCGACGTCGTCACATATCAACGTTGATATGTGTCGACGCATTCCATTTGTTATTCTTCTTGTCATTGTTGACACTTATAGATTACTGCTCAAAGATTTTTTGTATTCTATAACAAATGTGACGACGATATTCTATTGACGTGACTATTTTTTAGTTATAGATTCTATTCTTGAGCTATTTAGGCCTATACTTGGAAAGTAATTAAAAAACTCAATTTAATTACCGTTTTTCCCGACGTTTCGTCGATTATTTGTCGACTTTATCAAGGGCGTAAAATAAAACGTTAATACATTAATTCAAATTAAAATAAACATGTTAAACATAAACACAAAACATCTGAACGATTTAAACAGGTTCAAACAATAAACATATCTTAGCTTAAATGCAGATTAGCTAATAGCAACTCTATAGCTGCCATTAATGTTGTCAGTGTCCTCTTTCAAGTTCATTGTGATCCCTATTTTCTTTTGTATGACTGTTTTTTGTCGACGCCTTTTTGCGTTATGACTGGACGTACTTTAAACCAAATATAACATTGAAAATGAAAGAAAGTGAAGGTAACAAATGCAAATCAATTTGAAAAATTGCTGGAAGAAATGCAGAAGAATCCCTCTCTTGTACTGGGTTTTCGCAGAGGCACTGCTCCATGCAATTTTAAAGAAAAATTGAAAGAAATTGGAAAAAATTCTAAAAAAAATAAAGAATCGAATTAGGGATTTATAAAAAAGTTTGCAAAAATTATTTTTAAGAAATGGCGAAATTTAAAATTCAAAGTGAAAAAATGATGGTTGCTAATAAAGCGGAGTGTAAAGCCACTGGCAGGGGAATGTTTAAACCATTTTCACTTAGTTTGCTGGAAAAAGCTGGGCAAACCTTCTTGAAGAAAATGGCCATGCAACAATCTAACTGATTTACAGCAGAAGCACAGCCGGGATTAGGCAAAACATATGTATGTACATACTTGCGTTCCGGCAAATTAAAAATATTGTTATTCTGCCTAAAAAATTTTCTTTCCAACACAATTTTTTTTTCTGTTTAGAACATAGCTGTTTTTAACAAAGTTTTCCTTTAAAATTCAAACTGTTGAGCTATTTTAAACGGTAGTGGTCTCAATTTGTTAATACACTTCAAACGAAGTAACAGCACATCACCAATGTAATACTTCTCCGAAGAGACTTGAGGGCCACCCGCTTCCGTAGTACCAATACGTTTGTTCATTGTACAGACCACAAGGCTTTTATAGGTAAAGTGTGCTACAAGCAAACGGGACTGGTTTTTTACATTTTCCTTGGTACAATGTTCACGGGCGAAATTAAAAAGTGAATATATTGAGAAAGGTTTATCATGCCAGTTATTAATGGCCAGTTTTTGACTTCATATTTAAATACGCATTTAGTTAATTTGCATATAAATTTAAGCAGTATTTAAATTCAGTTTCAGTTTTTCAGTCATTTATGATCGTTCTTATTTAACTATGATAAAAATATGGCAGCATTACGAAATATCAACATAAATCTCCATTGCTTATGAAAAACAGCTGCTAACAAACACAATGAATTGCAAATTTTGTGAAAAATATTTTAAATATATTAAAAAATGTCAGCGATACTCATGTATTCACCACCTAAGCTTATTTTGTTTATTAATTTAACTTTTTATTCAATATTTTCAATAAGAAATGAGTGCAAAACATAAAATATTGTTCTATCAATGGTTAAAATGTTTTTTTTACTTTTGTTTAGTTTTGCGAAACAACAACAAAAAATGCCGTAACCACATGGAAAAACTGTATTATTTAAATGGACTTTAAATGCGCAAGATTGGTCATTTAAGTTTCATTTAAGTGTGCATTGAAAAATTGAATTTTATTCTTAAATAGAACTTTAATATAAACGACATTTAAATATGAAGTCAAAAACTGGCCCTAAGAATGAAAGAAAACTAGGTTAATACTTTTTCAGTGAATTTTACCTGGGTTATTTACGAAATGTGTAGTATCTATTTGCTTTGTTTTATAATGAGTTTAATGATTCTGAGTAAACAATGAAACTATTCATTTTGATTACAATAAGTTTTTGTAATATTACGAAGATTTTAAGGTTTTTGAATTTGCAATTTCCATCCCTGAGCCAGAGTATTATATATGTTTTGCATTTTTATTTACTTTAATAATATTTTGGATCAGTTTTGTTTTCTCTCTTAGCAAGAATTTATAAAAACCAAATTATTTTAGTCTTGAATATACATACATTCATCTGTAGAAAATTCATTAATTGATCATCGGGGTATCTTCTTAAAACCATTTGTCTCTTTTAATATAACTGTTAAAACAAAACTCATTGATTTCTTTACATTTTAATTAACTTCGTGTTTACTCATCATGACACTTTCGCTCTCTTTAAAAAAAATTGTATTTAAAGAACCAAAACTATTTAAAGACAAGAGACTGCATAGATAATTTAAAGAAAAAAGAAATTTTTTGTATTTTGCCAGGTTTTATTGATGGTTACAGTCGGAGTTCTGGTGTAAGTGGTGGTTCCACCATTTTGAATAGTAGCTCAAATATGACAAAAGATGATTCATCGGGTAGTGAGGAAAATATTGAATCGCAATCGGTACAATTTTATTTGGGCAACGTACCACCAACACCAGCTATAACCCCGCGCACACCAATACAGCCAACTTTTGAAGTTGTGACTAACCACAACCACACGAACAGTGCCAATGTTAGCGCAGTATCAGCGTCTGCCATTGTTTCGGCTGCAGCAGCAACAACAACAACAACAGGACAACAGCAACAACATGCTTCTAACAGTGACAGGTATTTGTTAGAATTAATTTCTTATTTGTTATAACTGAATAGATTTTAGCAACGGCAAACAAACATACATACAAATCTTTTGCTCATTTCTCATTTTGATGTTTTTTAATACATTTTTTGTTTTCTTTTTTATATGACCTCGTTTATCAACTATTTGTTAGTGTTTTACATGACCTTAATCGTCATAGTCCTTCGATATCAGAACGTTCAGACCGTTCTATACCAGTACCACCGCGTACTAAAAAGCACGCTCACACAAGTTCGGTTTCATCTATAACTTCGTCTACTGGGGCACATAATGTTATATCGGTAGTGCCACCATCATCTTCAAGTGGCCCAATAGGTCGTGCACCTTTACCTCCACCTCGTAAATCAAATCAGAGGTTTGTTCTAAATCTAAAATTAAGAGAAACATTTTTCGTTTTATTTTAATTAATAAAAACAATTCCAGTTTTACTACCTACTAACTTTTTTCTTGGTATTCTGTTTTATTAAGCATGAGTTAAAGTTGTTGTTGTTTATTATTATTATTATTTTTTGTTTTTGTTTTTTTTTTTTGTTAGAGTTAAGGAATGTACAAGTAATAATTTTACGTTTTTGAGGAGCACAGAACATTTTGTTTTTTTGTTTTAACTTTTGTGTTCAGCTTGAACTGCAACAAAAAAATATTTTCAGGTTATTGCGCTTACTTTCTTTTTTTTCTTAAAGCGGTTTTCTTTTCTTAATTAGCCAGAGTAACAAAATTAAGCGGACGTATACTAGAAATAATTTTACGGTTTATTCTGTTTTCGATCTCTCAAAATTTTTGTAATAGTGAAAATACTTTCATGACTTCTGTATTATTTTATATTATTATAAGATTCCAATAAATGTAGTATTTGTGTAAAAATTTCGAAAATCAAAATTTAATTAAAATTTTCATATGTACTGAAAATTTATTTTTTAAATATTCTTTTTGAACAGTGAAGGAAAAATATAACTTTTCTAAACTTTTAACCTGTTATAATTGACCAAAATGTTCAATGAAAGTATCTTTTATACTAAGGAACTCTTAAACATAATAGTTTTGTTGTTTGCTTAAAATTTCTTAGTTATGTTTCGATTTTCAAAGATTACATACAAATTGAGACATTTATTATAATATTATTTCATTAATTTAAAAAGATAAGCATCTAATAGATTTAGTTTTTTATGAATTAAGATTCACTTACAGCCAGTTTACAGAACACAATTTGCTGTTTAGACGCACAAAAACGTTACCATTTCCCATGTTTGGGTTTTCAAAACGCAAATGTCATTTTGTTTTTGTTAAAAACGTAACAAAAGGCAATTGTTTCTGGTTTATGTATCGCGCATTGCAGTGTCAGACACGTCAAAACTGAGCGAAAAAAAAACCATTCGCCAGGAGTTAATATTGCTGGGCAACTAATAAAACCATTATACATACATATCAGAATATCACAATTTAAAAATAAGTGTTTATTTTTATAAGTATTGCTTAAACTTTTTTATTTTCACAAATTTTTGTTTCACAGATTGATTGTTTGATAATTATGTTTTTTTATTTAACTCAGCTGTTTCTTTTTAAGCCCTTCGGCTTACCATCATTTAAGACAAAAACAAAAAATGTATAACAGCCTGTTTATAGAACACGTCAAGAGCGAAACGAAACCGGATGGCATATGGACGAATACGTAATAATTAGCGTCCGTGTAACACGTTCCGGTTTTTCGTTTAATTTACGTTGTATTTCGTATAAATAAATGTTGTGTCAAATCATAGTGTTGCCAATGTATTAATTAATGTTTTTTATTTACTTTCTTTGTTTTTGCCTTTAATGATGGTAACCCTGCTTCGGCGTTTAAAAAGAAATAGCTGAGTTAAATAAACAAAACAAAATTATCAAACAATGAAGTAAAAATTTTTATCTGCAAAACAAAAATTTGTGAAAATAAAAATGTTTAAACAATACGAGGGCTGCTATATATATTTCTGGCCTGGCAACACTGAGTGCTGCCAAGTGCAATCTTACATTTCCATTGGAAAGTTTGTCATTTTTAAGCATAATCGTACTCCAAACGTTTTGACGTACGACCGTTATTTGTGTTGTTGACAGTGACTTGAAAAAATTAATATAGAAAAAAATGGAATTAACTCGTGAACATTTTCGTGCCATCATTTTTCACACCTTTCGACGTGGATTATCAAGACAAGAGTGCATTGATGAACTTAAATCTTTGTATGGCGATGAAGCACCATCCTATAGCACTGTGAAAAATTGGTATAATGAATTTAATCGTGGCCAAAGCTCGCTCAAAGACGAATTCCGTAAAGGTCGTCCAAAAACGGCTGTTGTGCCAGAGAACATTGATGCCGTGCGTGAACCCATAATGCAAGATCGACATGCGACATACCGAGAGATAGAGACATCCTTGGACATTTCTTACACCAGCATACATTCGATACTGCATGAACACCTGGCCGTAAAAAAGGCTTGTTCTACTTGGATCCCGCACAATTTGAAAGTCGCTCAAAAAAAGGCTCGTGTCGATTGCAATGTTGCAAAAATACGATTGCGGTGCTTCAAAAGACGTTTATAAGATCGTCACAGATGACGAATCATGGATCTATGCGTATGAGCCCGAAACGAAACAACAATCGACCGTGTGGGTCTTCAAAGACGAGTAAAATCCAACAAAAGTTTTTCGTGGAAGAAGCACTTCGAAGCAAATGGTCGCCTGTTTCTTCGGAAAAACTGGTCATGTGGCGACTGTTCCGCTTGAGCAACGTAGGACGGTCACTTCTGAGTGGTACACTACAATTTGTTTGCCTGAAGTCATCGGAGAAATTCGAAAAACCAACAAGAGAAGACGAATCATTGTTCACCATGACAATGCGAGCTCTCACACATCGGCTCAAACCAGAGCGTTTTTGACCGGCCAAAACGTCGAATTAATGGGTCATCCGCCGTACAGCCCTGACTTGGCACCTAATGACTTTTTCTTGTTTCCGCACATCAAGAAAAAAATGCGTGGTCAACGATTTTCGTCGCCAGAAGAAGCTGTTGAAGTGTTCAAAAACCATATTTTTTGTAGGTGTCTCAATCGGAGTGGAAAAAGTGCTTCGACAACTGGTTTGAGCGCATGCAAAAGTATATAAATCATGCTGGAGAATACTTTGAAAAACAATAAAACCATTTTTGATTATAAATATTCGCATTTTCACTATTAGGCCAGAAATATATAGAGCAGCCCTCGTAGTAATAAAAATAAACAGAAAATTTTTAATTCTATGTATAATACTAATAAATGTTTTAATAAGTGAAAGTGTTATGATGGGCAGTTGCCCAACAATATTAACTCCTGACGAATGGTTTTTTTCTTCGCTCATTTTCGACTTGTCTGACACTACAATGCGCGATACATAAAGCAGAAACAATTACCATTTGTTACGTTTTTTACAAAAACAAAATGACATTCGCGTTTTAAAAACCCAAATATGGGAAACGGTAACGTTTTTGTGCGTCTAAACGGCAAATAGTGTTCTGTAAACTGGCTGTAAGAAAAAAAGTATGTTTTTTATTACATTAATTAATACATTGGCAACACTACAATTTGATACAGCATTTATTTATACGAAGCACAACGTAAATTAAACGAAAAAACCGGAATGTGTTACACGGGCGCTAATTATTACGTATTCGTCCATAAGCCACCCGATTTCGTTTCGCTCTTGACGTGTTCTATAAACAGGCTGTTGGACTATTCGAATGCAGCATAAAATATTGAATTGTCTATATTTTTTTTTTAATCAATAATAAATAATAACTTGATATTTTAAGGATCAACGTACTTTTAGGCTTAAGGTGTTTATAGTTTTAATAATGGTCTAGTGGCCGGTTGAAGCAAGGAAAAGTTTATGTTAGCATGTTAAAATGTATTTTTTTAGGATTTGCAAAGTGGAACTGTATATCTTAATTTTTCTTTGACCTTTTTAAAAAGCTTCATAATTCATGTTGGAAACTCTTATGTTTGCTTAATTTTTATTTACAAATATGAACTCCTGTGAGAACAAGATTATTATAACATAAAAAGTGAAGGAAGTATAGATAAACATGTTTTAAAATAAGTAAAATCGAAATAGCAAATCACAAAAAGATTTCCTTTGAGTCTTTCAAAGTTATTAGCAAAAGGTTACAGAAGCACATTTTTTATACCCTTCACCACAAAAAGTGGAAAAAGGGTATATATATGTTTGTCATTCTACAAAATCCATTTCCGACCCCATAAAGTACATATATATATTCTGACTTCTTATGCATAGCGAAGTCGATTAAGCTATTTCCGTCTGTCCGTCAATCGATCAGATATAGTGTCGAAAGAAGAGCTATTGGAAATCAGCAGGATCGGTCCATGTCCTTCGAAGCAACAGGCAAAACTCCAAGTCTACCTCTAATTTTTTTATGTCATTTGGAACAATAAAGTAAGTGGAACCAAAAAAAATAAATATATAGGGCGATAGATAATTAAATACTAAGGAAAAAAAACATCAAGTGAAATAATTGGCGCTCGTCTACATTTTCCGAGCTACGGGGCTCTGAAATTTTCAATTTTTTTTTAAATATCAATATTGGTATCATTAAAAACCTATTGATGAGATCTTTGAGGAAATGCTAAAATTTTTGAAAAATGCTTAACCCAATATATGCAGTAGTTAATTTTTTTTATTAATTTCCTGTCACCCCAATATTTGATTTTTTGATTGGAGTTACTTCTCTAAACTAGATTTACATAGATGGTGAAGGGTATATAAGATTCGGCATAGCCGAATATAGCACTCTTACATGCTGTTTTTTTTTATTAAAATCTAATTTTTTTTATAAATAGAAATTTTTGCATTTTGAAAGCCTTTAAAATTGGCTAAGTCAAAATTGCTCGATAAAAAATTAAAGCGTTTAAATATCCCTAGTTGAAAAAAAAAAAAAAAATGAAGCAGCACACCTCACACACATTCACCAGCATGTTTAAAAATCCCTAAAAAAGTTTTAACTTCCTTTAATTTTTCTAAGCTATTCTTTTAATGATTTGCTAAATATTATGCATAGTTGTTGTTTTCTAATAGCGGACTTTTTTATTTATTTTTGTGATCTTACAATTTCAGAAAGCAAAAAGAAACATCTATATAAATTTCTACTACTTCTACTACGTGTGCTACTACATTAAAAATAGACTTGATAAAAACTACTAAATTACCACTACTACTAAATGCTACTACTGCTACTTTACCTATTGTATTATAATTATTATAATTTTAAAAAGAAAAAAAAACAACAACAACCACAACAACATACTTTATCTTTAAATATCATATTGCTATGAAAAAAACCCTTCAAAAAATTTTATTTTTCCTAATTATTTATTTCCATTTATGTGTGTGAGTGTGTTTTTAGTTTTTTTTATTAAATGTATTTTTTTTTTTTTAACAAATAGAGGAATATATGTATGAAGAAAATTTAATTTCATTTTAATTAATTTTGTTTTTTTTTTATTTAGAATTATAAAATTATTAAAAATCGGATAATATTTTATTCGCCATAAATAATTTTCTTTTTCTGCTGAGAGAACTGCTAAAGCTTAATTGCCTGACGGATCAATCCAGAAGTTCTTTAATTAATGATTTTTTGACGTCTTTTTACTTTTAAAGTTCCCTAATCAATTTTATTTATTTACTCAATTTAATTTTTTATTCAGAAATCACTTTTATTGTATAAAATGTTTGAACAGTAGAGTTTCTATGATAAAAGAAGTAATTTTTTTACTCCCTTAAGTTGAAGACTGAGATACAATTTACACTATGATCTTTTTTTACGGGGTAGTATAACAAAAGGTTGAGAAAAAGACAGGAATGGCGCTTTGTTAATATTTTTAATTAGAATTTTTAACACATGTGCAAAGTTGTTTAGAACTATAAAGCTATTGTTAATATTTTAAAATTAAGTAAGAGTGCTATATTCTGCTATACCGAATTTTATATGCCCTTCACCATCTATGTAAATCTAGTTTAGTGAAGTAACTCCAATAAAAAAAAACAAATATTGGGGTGACAGAGAATTAAAAAATACAAAAAATTTTTTAGTACTGCATACATATAATATTACACAAAAATGACATTGGCTCTTAATGGGTTAAGCATTAAAAAAAACTTTAGTATTTCCTTAAAGATCTCGGTTGTAGTAACTGAATAAATAAGCAGTCACAACTATTTTAAAAAATGATTCTTGGGTGATTATAATATATAATTATTGTGAATTAAACAAAAAATAATTTTTGAATATTTACTTTTATTTTATTTTAAGAATAAATTATAGGAATAAGATTATACATTTTAAATTTAATCATTCGAACCATTAAATGCAGCTTTCTTCTTCCTCTTCATCATGATTTCTTATTTTCCACATAGTTTCTTCAACTTGCTATCCCATCCGCACGTTTTGCGCTGCGAAATAAATTAAATATTATAAAATTATTTTTATATATAATTGTCTTTCTGGGATAATTTTGAACTTACCAATATTGGAGAACTTTTTACCACTTTTAATAAATCTTTTTATTTTTGAACTAAAATGTTTTTTGATTTTTGTAATGTGTAGAAATCTTATTTATATTGTGTAAAACATTTTTTGATTTTAAAATATACAATCGAGTTTTATGATTCTTACTTCCAAAATTTGGTTTTTAGTAGTAATGTACTGAATAAGTTTAGTTGCATCTTCCATTTAATAGAATAGATTTTAGTAAAGACACATATCGGTCATGTTAACTTTTCTAAGAGGTGTAACCACTAACATTTAGAAGCAAATATCATTTGTTAGCTTTTAATATAAAAAATAAATCAAGACTATAAATAATAATAATCAAATTATTATATTAGTAATTGAATTTTTAACGTATCAAGCGAATTGTTACCAATCTATTTTCTGTGTGTATATTTATTTTTTTGATTGGAGTTACTTTATTATTTCAAATGACATGAAAAAATTAGAGGTAGGCCTGGTGTTTTGCTTGCTGCCTTGAAAGACATGGACCGGTCATGCTGATTTACAATAGTACCTCTTTCGACACTATATCTGATTGATTGACTTATTTATTTTTTTAAATCAAGTTCAATCGACTTCGCTATAGATAAGAAGTCAGAACATATATATACTTTATGGGGTCGGAAATGGATATTGTAGAAATTACACACGGAATGACAAACTTAGATATACCCCTTTCCAATTTTTGTGGTTAAGCGTATAAAAATAACAACTAAAACATAAATATTTTTTATATCAATTTTAAATTAACTAATTTCATGTCCAAAATTAATTGAGCGCAAAATCGTAGTATAATTATACACAGTGGTACAGAAAACTGTGAATCCTTACTAATAATGCGATTTATCTAAACCTTTTCTTTCCTTTATAACAAACAAATTTTAAAGAAGCCATTTAAAAAAAGGGAAAGTATATGTACTCCGCTACTTATATTTATGTATATATTATTAAAAATATTTAGTCATCAATAATTTTTAAAATTAAATCGTTTTATTTTTTCTGGATTTATTCCTTCTGGAATTTTATCATACCCTGCGGGTATGAAAGTTTTTGGTCATTGTCTTGTTAGATGCACCGGCTTGTTAATACTTACATTTATTTTGTTCACTTACTCTTTCGGATTGTCTTTAAATAGGTTCAAACGCTTAAATCGATCTATCGTCTCAATAAAAGCTAATTTACACACGTCAGCGACCGATATAGAACCTCTCAGCATAATGGAATCACCTCCATATTTTACCCTGGCCATTGAGTTTTTGGGTTGCAGCTCTTGGTTTTTTTGGACTAAAACTTATTTATTTATAATATTATGCTAATATCCCATAACATTTTCAAATAAAAATGCGATTTATTTGTTGGTTTGGAATAGCTGTTATCTATACGTATTTCGCCGGTTGCTAAAGCCAGCTTGCACAAGCAATTGCATATAATTTTTTTGTTAAAGCCTTAACACTTCTGTATTGGTTTCTAAAATAACTCTCATGTTGTTTTTGAAGTTTTTATACTTAAAGGAAATGTTTTTGGCTTTTCTAAAAATTTGGATAAAGGTTTCCTGAAGAGCTGGCTTTAGCAACCGGCGAAATACGTATAGATACCAGCTATTCCAAACCAACAAATAAATTGCATTTTTATTTCAAAATGTTATGGGATATTAGCATAATATAATAAATAATATTATAAAAGTCACAAAATAATTTTACAAACTAAAACTTCTTGTTTTTCATCGCATCCATAAAAGTTGAATTTATTTTCAATGCTGAATGCTGCATTCTAATAAAAATGTTCGTCTTCGTTTAAATGCTTTTTAGCCAAGGTTAAACACTTGGCCTTATTGATATCACTGATAAATGGATTTTTCTGAAGTAATCGGCATGTTCACAGCCGTTCTCCTCGATATCTATAAATTTCGGCCAGTGTGTATCGTGTTATACGTGAAGAGAATTTTGGCAGACGCTCATTGCTGGGCTTATTATTTTTTAACTCTTTTAAACGGTTTGCACTCTTGGTTTTGGGTGTCCAACAATTTAGAGGAATTTCGTTCCACAATTGTCCATTGTTTGATGCTGAACAATTAAATTTCTAATATCTTTGCTTATTTCTTTAATTCTTGGACTCATTTCCATTTCCGCCACCGAATGAAAATCACAAAGAAACTGCGGTTGACTAACAGCAGGTATAATTTTTTATTCTTACTGCATATCAATTCTTTATTATATTTTTTAAAGGTTTTTGAAATAAACTAAAATTAGGCATAAGCTTTATACCATACTACTCTTGTTAGTTAAAATCCTATTATTTACTAGGATGTGTATAGTCCTCTGCGCTACTGTATGTTTTAATAAAAAATTCAAAAGGGAATTAGAAAAATCCACTTCCTCCTAACTCTATGAAATGATTTATTCACCCTTGTCGGCGTCGTCGTCAATGTCTGCGTCAATTCAATGGAAATTTTGCATTCTATAACTGTGACGACGTCGATGGTTTATCGATTTTTATGAAATGAAAATGCACCCTTTTATGGAAAATTTTTTTCTATAAGTGAAGAAAATTTTGATTGAATTGATGATGAAAACTCGAAAAAACAAAAACTTGTGTTGGAAAGATAACTTCTTGGGCAGAATTGCAGTATTTTTAATTTGCCGGATCCCAAGTATGTTCATATGTTTTGCCTGTTCCTGGCTGTGCTTCTGCAGTTAATCAGTTTGATTGTTGCATGGCCATTTTTTCAGGAATTTTTGCTACAGCTTCTTCCATCGGACTGGGTGAAAATTGTTTAAACTTTCCGCCGCCAGTGGCTTTACACTCTGCTTTATTCGTAACGATCCTTTTTTTCACTTTGAATTATAAATTTCGCCATACGCTAAAAGTTATTTTTACAAACTTTTACCTATTCGATTCTTTTTTTAGGCGAACGAAGAGAATTTAGTATTTTTTTAAATTTCTTCCCATTTTTCTTTAAAATTGCATGGAGCAGTGCCTCTGCGAAAACCCAGTGTAAGAGATTGGTTCTTTTGCAATCAAAAAAAATTGATTTCCATTTGCCTAAAACTGTTTAAAGTATGACCATATACATATATCAAATTAAATTAACTATTGGGTCACCATTCAATTTATAATTTTGAGTATTTATACTTGTTATTATAACGGTTATAGTAATCGATGTTCTGTTCAATTTTTAAGCGTTTGTCTATAACGGTTCTATGGTTAAGCCCATATAGGTAAAATTATGTCACCTATTGAGACATCCTATAATTTTAAGACTTTTTGTATTAATTTTTGTTATTGGAAGCTATAGTGAAACGTATTTTTTTTAAATTTTGAAAAAAAAAAAAAAATATATATATATATATATTTTGTATGGGTCACACTTTAAAGGTACAATTATGCGAACGTCCACTTAAGCTAACCTAACGGCCTTTTGTTTTTAAATATACTAAAACAATGCAAACGCTTACCGAAATTAACTGTCAGGTTTCCGGAACGCTTCAACCTGTATAAAATAGGTTTTGACGGCATTGTTACGTGACATTCGTAATACCCTGTTCAGACATACGTTTTAATTTAGACAATTAAAATTTTATTTGAGTAATTAATTTAAACAGTGCCCGCAACTATGCCACAAATCTCAACACTGTTCTGAACAGCTGCAGCAAATTGAAAATTGTGTTAGGTTTTGTAATTTAATATTTTAGCTTTTATAGTTTTTTTTTCCAAAACAATTCTACTTATTTCTTTTTGGGTTTTTGAAATTAAAATTACAAACAAAATTATAATCACACGCGAACAAATTGTGCTGCACAATGTTTTATTTTTGTTTATTTTATTGACATGCGTCACATTAGTAAAGATTCTATAAGTACATAAACGACCGTACGTTAAAATACGTTAAGTTTTTCTTACATCAACGTTCGCATAACGAGGCCTTAATTTTTAATTTTATGAACTGCTTTTAAAAACGGAACAGTCTGTAAGCATAACCTTTCAAATAAAGAAAAAAATTTTAAAATCGGTTCTGCGGGCAGAAATATAACAAACCATTTAAAACATTTAGAATTTAGTTTAACAAGCAAGAGTGCTATATTCCACTATGCCGAATCTTATAAACCCTTCACTATCTCTATGAATCTAGTTTAAGCAAAATGTTGGGATGACAGAATAGAAAAAAAATTTGGTACTGTATAGATTTTATTTTACATAAAAATGCAATCGACTCTGAATGGGTTAAGCATTTTTTAAAAATTTTAGTATTTCCTTAAATATCTCTTCTTTTGAAAATTTCAAAGCACCGTAACTCGGAAAATATGGGCGACCGGTAATTTTTTCACTTAAGGTATTTATCATATTTTTTAATTCTCTATTGTCCCATATATATATATATATATATATATATATATATATATATATATATATATATATATATATATATATATTTTATTGGAGTTACTTTATTGTTCCAAATGATATGAACAGATTAAAGGTAGGCGTGGTGTTTTGCCCGCTGCCTCGAAGGACATGGACCGACCAATTTCCAATAGCACCTTTTTCGACACTATATCTGATCGATTGACATTGATAACACTAACACGGACGGATAGACGGACTTCGCTTGATCCATTTCGCTATGCATAAAAAGTCAGAATATATACTTTATGAGGTCGGAAATGGAATTTGTACAAATTACCCGCGGAATGGCAAACTTAAATATAACCTTTTCCACTTTTTGTAATGAAGGGTATAAAAAGATTCGAAATAACAAATTTTCATACTGATGTAAAACATTATAATGAATACAGTTTAACATTATAAACTTGAAGAAGAAAGAAAATGTTGACTTAATCTTTCAAGGGTCACGTAAGCAAAAACCCCCTGTTGTTACAAATTTATTTCTCATTAACTACATATTTTAACACATCCAATGCAAACTAACAATCTTTTAATCAATCATTAAACATAATTAACTTTTTCTAACTGCTGATAATTTGCTTGAATAAACAATTAATTTCTTTTTTATTTTAATAGCCCATTATTAAGATCACAAAGTTCGGATCTAATGACAGCAAAAGATTTGTACAGTTACATGGGTAGACCACAACAACCTCTGCAAACATTTATTAGAAACAATACGAACACAATTGAATTAGGGGCAGGTGCAAACTCAACGAAATCTAAACAAATGGTTAAACAATTGAGTACAGCAAGTCAACAATCTACCTCATCGACATCATCGTCTGTACAATCGGGACCAGATCAGACAGGCAAACAATCATCACCTACTCGCCTTTCCACCAGCTCCTTAGAGAAGCAATTAATGGCCCAGCAGCATCAACATCAACAATATCCAATCTCTATTCAAACAACACTTTCGAATTTGGATAAAGAACTGCTACTAACCTCTTCAGTTACAACCCTACAAAGTTTAGGGCAGTTAAAATCTGACCATGCTTTAGTGAAAGATTCAAATATATCTACAGATTTATATCACAGTGACACCCACCTTAATGTCTCAGATAAATCGAATGCAGATAAAACATCATCAACTACTTTAAAGAAACGCAAGAAAGGTTTACGGTTTGGATTTGGTAGTAAAAAACCTTCGAGCAATATAAGTCAAGATGCCAGTTCGAAGACGAAATAAATTATTTGAAAGAAAATGGCTGAGTAATTAATATTAATAAAATTTATTAAAATTAGGAGTCAAAATGTATTAAAACATACAAAAAAAAAAACGTTTTACAAAAATTGTTGTTTGCTACGTAACAGGACTCTCTTTAAAAAGTCTTCCATTTTCCATGATTTAATATAAAATTTATTTTTTCTTTTAACATTTTTTTACTTTTAACAAAATTTGCTATTTAAAGAGTTACTACTTTTTAATAAAAGGATCTATAACAAAATGTACTTTAAAAATCGTTTTAAACAAATCCTTTTTTTAAAGTACATTTTGTCAAAGTTTATTTTAATTAAAAGAAATTTTTATTAAATTTATTAACAATTTTTATTAAATTTTATTTTTTTTTAAAGTAGTTTTTATTAATGGGAGTTTTTCTGAAATGTACTTGTTGTAAAAGGAATATTTTTGTAAAACAAACAGTCCTTTTTATAAAAGATCTTTTTGGGTTATTTTTTCAATAGGGACTTTAATTTGAAAAAAAAATCTTATTAAAAAGTGTATTTTTAGTAAAAGGAAGATGTTCCAAAAGTTACTTTTTGAAAAAGATAGAAAATAAAGTATATTTATAAAAGAAACTAACATAACGAGCCTTTGCCGCAAGAGAGATATATTAAAAAAATCGAAGTAAAAAACGCGTTTAAAGTTTTAGAGTCTAATTCATAAATTTACTTTAAGAGTTTATAAGCCTCTAATAAGCAAAATTCGACAAAATGGTATTCATAAAAGTTAAATAGTCTATTAAACCCTTTATAAACCTTTAATAAAAATCTGTTTTTTTTTATTGTAGCCTCTACCCTACTTTAAACTAAAAATAAAATGAATTTTGTTACTTTATCCTGGAGTAGAGAAAGTAATTTTAAGAAGAAAATGTAAAATGGCATTATCGTCGGTGACCCGTATTTTTTAAGTTATGTATCTCTAAAGTGTATATAAATATTTTGTGATATCTTAAACACTTTATTGCGGAATGGGACAATATGGATATCATAGATCTTATCAAAATTCCTATCAGACGCTATACATATCACAAACAAATTTTTAGCCCAATAGGACTCTCAAATGAAAGACTAGCCCTTAGATCTAGTTTTAGCCTGTGCCTCAAAACACATACTTATATAGTTATGTACATATACATACATACATATTTATGTACAGTAGCGAGCAAAAGTGAGCAAATGCTTGGAAGTAAAATAGAAAATACCCTCTAAAAATAAAAGTACTCAAGCAAATAAAACAAAACTTCTTAAATGTATTCTTTAATATGTTCTTAAAAATAAACACTAAAAAAATGTTTATTACATCAATTTAAATAGAGAAAAAAAAAACAAAATTTTAAACTATTTCATATTTGCTCGGTTTTGCACGTTTTTCTTTCCATGACAGTTCTTATAAGTTTTAATATTTTGTCCACAAGCCTTTGTTTTTTATAACGCTATTAATACGCTTGGGCATACTTTCAACAAGATTTTGAATAATTTCAGGCGAGATTTGGTTCCACTCGAGCTGAGTACGTTGCCATAATTCTTCCAAGTTTTTGGGAGCATTTTGGTATTTTCCTAACTTCTTTTTCACTATTGCCCACAAATTCTCTATTGGATTTAGATCGGGCCTTTTTTGCACGTTAACTACAGTACGTTGGCTAATACTTAAAACTTTGGAAATTTCCCGAGAAGATTTTCCACTTTCAGTCAGTGCTACTACACTATTTTCTAATTCTGTACTAATTTTTTTCATTTTTTTAAAGACTGAGCGATACTTTGAACACTTTTACTTAAAAACACCTTTTTTGCGATTAATATTAAGTGAAATTAAACCAGAAAGAACAAAACGTGATACACAAAAAAAAGAACGGTAATTTATAACTGTTTTTAGTCATTGTAGAATTTCTTTTTTCAAGTAAACAAAACGTGCAAAACTGAGCAAATAATGAATTATTTATAACTCTGCCTCTTTCTCGTTTGAATGGATGTTTTAAATACTCGCTGTTTATTTTATTTAAAGAGAACATATTCATTTATAAATATAAGAACTTTTGTGTTATTTGCTTGCGTATTTGCATTTTAACAAAAACTTTAATACTAAATTGCCCAACATTTGCTCACTTTTGCTCGTTACTGTACATATGTACATAGCAAATATATTTGTTACAAAAAGCGAAAATTTAGTTCAAGTAGGTGAAAATATTTGCTAAATTAAAAATAAAAATTTAAATAACATTTAACTGGTTTGTAATGGGCATATATATTCTTGTAAGGATCCTGGTAGCTTATTTAAAAAGCTTTTTGATGATACCCATATTGACACATTCGCCCTAAGAATATATGAAATATTGCAAATTTTATATAAAAACTTTAGGAGTCCGTAACTCTGAAAGTATGAGGTTTCGCAGGTTTTAAAACATTATTTTTTCTCCTCAAAACTACTTTTTCTGAACCCCGGACTACTTTTTATTTTATTTGCAACTACTGGGCTAAACTAGATTTGTTGCATAACATAAAAATAAATTAAAACTAATTTATTTGAATAGTGAAGTATATAAAATGTAAACAGTTCGTTATAGAACTCGCTATTCGAATACTTTTCATTTTATCTGTGACCAAAATAAACAAAACATATTTAATTATAAATTTAATTAATACGTTTCTTATTCGTATATTTTGCAGTAACCAGAATATATATTAATACTAAAAAGTTTCCTTTTTTGTGTAAAATAAATATAAAATGAAAACCATATTCGCTTTTCGGGTTAATTGAAAATTGGTTTTTAAAAGCACTAAGTATAAAATGATAATAGGAGTTGCCAGGTCAAAACGTTAAATTGCTTAAAGTATAGATTAGTTATTATACTGTTATTGTGTGTTTTTTAATACAAATGGTTAAATAAACAAAAAATGTTCAATAACTATTGTAAACTTTTAACATAAAATAGGAACTTTTTATATATTAGACCGTTAAAATTTATTTTAACTTTCTTTCTAAAAAGATTTGTAGAAATTGAAATAAATGAACATGAAACATTTCTGTGTGCTCAACTCAGAAATTTAGGATTTTGAGTTGTGACCAGGGGTCGTCATTTTAAAAGTGTACTTTAAAGGAGGTTTTATTACTTATTTTGTAGGGAAAAACATTATTGAGCTACAATTATAATAATCTATAAGATTAAATTGTTTATGTTTTATATTAACAAACACAAAAACACTGAAAATTGACTGAGTTATAAAATAGCTAATTGCTTGTTCTTATAATTATGAAAGTTAAAAAAAAACAAATATACAAATGTACTTAGGTATATTTTTAAAACATTAAATTATTTTATTTAAATTTATTTCTATATTTTTTTTTTTTTTTTTTTGTTGAAAGCAATCATCTGTGTATGAAATGTTTTGCTCTTTTTGTTGAGGATTTTTTTGTGGTTATATTTTTTACGTAAAATCGTGCGATTTTGTTTGGCGATCATTGGTTAGAACTTTCTTGCAACAAAGGCTCGATATGTAAATATAGTTTCCCTTTCAAATACATTATCAACGAAAATCATAAGAAATGTCCTGAAGATTTAAAAACATTAATCGGAGTCAATTATTTTTGTGGAAAAAGATTTGGTTATTAAATACAAAACTGTAAAAAAGGGCTCCTAAAAGATCAACAGTCTTCCATTTTCTTAAATAAGAAATAAATATTAAAATAAAAATCTTTGATTTTATAATAAAGACACAATAGAGACTTATGGCACATATAAGCAATTTACAAAATTTGTGTTTGTGATATTTAAACTCCACTCTCCCTCCTTTAAAAAAAATTATTTTTTTTTTATATTAACAAAGATATATATAGTTAAATTAAATGTTTAAAATTAAACAGTTTAAATTTTTTTCTTATATTACTTAAAATCAGTGAATAGTGCCTTTTTATTTTACGAAAGCAATATTGTTTTAGGTGAAAAGTGTTTCGAACTTATTTTCAAACTTTATTTAGATTACACAGATCCCAGAAATGACTTGTTTTTTTTTTTAATTCTAATTTTGTTGTCATAGTAAACCTTAGACAAGTATTAGAAAATTTTAATGTATTTTTTATTGCTCAAAATATTGAATATTTCTAGAAACCAGATTTCGCCCATTTGAGTCTCGTTTGTCATAATTTTAAGCGGCACTGATTATCCGGGCAAAAGCTGTTTTGTAAAATTTGACATTTAGATATTTATCTATTACATATTTGTGGCTATTTTATATTAAATGTTATAACTAATTACTTATATGTTCTTAAATAATTATGTTTAAAACTTTGTATTAATTATTTAAATATTTATTGTACTTATTCGATTTTTAAGCACCACCACTCTGACCTTTTTATCTCATTTCCAAACAAACCATCGACAAAAGACGTTACTTTATGGTAAATATTTATACTTATAATAAATATTCTTGTACAATATTTGATGTCTTATTTTTTATTTTAACTCGCTGTGCAGTTAGTATTTTTTTTCTGCAATTCAAATGACAATTTTACTTAATAAAAAATTGAAAAAAAAAACATTGAACAGTTTGTGTAATTTACGTTTTTATTATAAAATATGTAATTATTTATATTCTGCTTAATTTAAAACAATGCATATTTAATGTATCAATTTATTTTTTGCACCTATTTAATTAAATTATTATTTTTTTTTTTAAATTTACATATTGCAAATTACTTTTATTAAACAGTGAATAAAAATTATGGTCTAATGATGAAACATCAAACATTGAGTTTTATTTTATTAGGGTCTTCTGCTGGTTGAAATGAGCGATTACTTATGCAAAGCTTGTGACATTATAATACTAAACATTTTAAATAATTAGGGTCACCATAAATATCCTCCTGAAGAATGGAATCGGTTTGACTTATAATTGTTATGGAAGAATTGATGAACTATGTTGGTGCTTTTCGGAATCAGTCCGAACACAAAATGTTACTCGCTATATGCTATTAAGGGCCCCTTTCTCAAATAGTCGTACCTATGTATGCGTTAGTAACAAAACTATTATCATTGTATTTCATAGGTTGCGACCGCATCAGGATTCACAATAAATTCAGTCGATAAAAAATATGTCCATTGAGTTAAACGGGTTATGCTGGAAGTTATCGATAATTTCTAATTTCGGAAATCTAATTAAAATAAAAGAAACTAACTACTCACAAGACGGCAAATCTGTGCATTTTTTTCAAGTAATTTCACAATTTTTTTTCAGTTTTATTAAAAAAAAAGTAAAGGTGCGGTCAGATTAGTCAAATATTTCACCAACAAGACGTAATCACTAATTTATTGAAAAAAATTGTTTGTCCTTCTCAAATACTTATTAAGAAATATAATATCCTACACAATAGAAAAGGTAAGATATTTCATTTATTACATTACAAATCGCCATTCGTGATTATACGTGACAGGAAAGATTGAATAAGCATTTGTTAAAATAGTGGTTACGCTTTTTTAAGTCAAATATTTGACTAATCTGACCGCACCTTAAGAGTGATTGATATATTTGTCTATTCCGAATCTTATATACGTATATGTTCTAAAAAACGCTGCGTTTTCAAATCGCTTACGTGTTGAGAAACGCCAAACGTATCTCTGCGTGTTCTGAAATCATTTACTGACGTTTTACTTTTTACGAAGTTGTGCTCGAACAATAAAAACTTGTTTTTGTCATAAAAAAAACAAATCAATTTTAAACAAAAATGCCATCAGCGTTCTTACTTTCTATTTTGGCTTTAAAAAAGCTACAATCAAAAGAAAAAAGACATATTTGTATAAATCGCCAATTAAAAGAAAACAATTGAGACAGACAGTTGAAAAACTCCTAAGGAAATTTTTAAATTGCACTTTTTTTTTGTGTAAATCGTAAAAAACAAGTTATCAGTTTTCATTCAAATAAAAAACACGTTCAATTTAATCTGTGTATTATTTAAATTTCTCTTCAGAGTGCAGTTTATATAAAATAAACCGGATCGCATCGGTATACACTAGCGGTTTGAAAGCGACAAATTTCTAGCGTTTTCGTTTGTCAGAACACTTTTTTCTTTTTCGATTTCAAAACGCTAGTTTTAAGCAATATGCGCTTTTCAAAACATGGACGATACCCTTCACCAAGTATGTAAATCTAGTTTAACCCTTTCGGGACGGAGTTTTATTTTGAAAACCAAATTATGTATGGTCAAATTTTTTTCATATTTTAAAAGGTATGATAAAAGTATTATGTTCTCCATACTTAAACATTTTAAATTTGTCCTTTTATCCTGGGACATATAATCCCAACAAATATTTTCATGGGACATAAAATCCCAATCAGTGTTCTCAAAAAGCGATTCGAAATTAAAAAGATAACTAAAATATAAATATTATTAGATTTAGATAAAAGTTTACATTTATTTTTAACATTTTAGAAATGAAATTAGGTATTTATTTGTGGAATGGCCCAAAACACTTGTAACATAAGGCGTTGTTACAACCTGAGCATATCATCTTTGTTCGCTTTTCTATGCCAAGTGAAGAACAGCGGACACAGCGACAACGCTTCTCTTGCTCTACTGGCAAGTGGTCTCCAATATTGAGGCTATCCGTTTTTGGACGTTTGGGAGTTCTACCTCCCTGGCGATTGCATTGAAAATAAAGAAAAAAAGACAGTTTGAAAATTGCTGGGACGTATTATCCCAGTAGTCCCGAAAGGGTTAATGAAGCTACTCCAATCAAACAAATATTGTGGTGACAGACTTAAAAAATACAAAAACTAAGTACTATAAATAATTTTACATAAAAATGTCACCTGCTCTTGATGGATTAAGAATTTTGAAAAAGCTCTTAAGTGGTACCCAAATTGATATCGTACTTTTCTGTAAAAAGTTCAGAAATTTATAACTCGGACAATATGGGCTAGCGCCAATTTTCTCACTTTATGATTTTTTTCTTGATTTTTAATTCTCATATATTTGTGTTTTTGATTGGAGTTACTTCCCTAAGCCTGATTTGTTCCAAATGATATGGGAAATTAGAGGCAGGCGATCAGCGGTTTTGCGGATTTTTAAAAGCAAAATTTTCGAAACTATGTGTGATCAATTGGCGTATTTCAACTTTTTCAAGCTCATCAGTGCCTTGGCAAAGTTGATTTCAATCCGAACACATTTGGTCAGACGGACATCGCTCAATCGACTTCGCTTTGCATAAGAACTCAGAATATATACATATGTATGTAAGTATATACTTAATGGAAAACAGATATTGTAGAAATTACACACGTCATGACAAACTTAAGCTATGTACAGACGGTTGTCAGATCTTACAATATTGTCAGAAAAATATACAGAAAACGCCTAACAATCGTGTAAACTTACAATTGTTGTCTGACAATATTGTCAGAAAAACCATTGTCAGAAAATTGTCAGACTTCTACCTGACAATAAATTGTTAGATATCTTACAATTGTGTGAACGCATTTATTTGCATTGTCAGAATATTGTCAGGCATTGTCAGTATAAAATAAATTGTAATATGTTGGAAATTTTAAACATCTGACAACAATATCATTGTTAGATAAAATTAAATGAAAAAAAAGTGAAAAAGTGCTTTAAAAAAAACTTAAAATAAAAAATAAACTTAAAATTAAAACAACAAAAAAAAAAAAGAAAGTTAAAAAAATGAGCAGCGACGGTATTTCACGGGATGACTTTGATGGTGGAAAAAACTTGCCTGTTTTCAAGCACTTTGAAAATGGCATATAGCTCTTCAGGAACAAAGCTCGAATATTTGAAACTGGAATACGGAACAACTATTGTAGTGACCGACATTTTTGATGTAAATTGACTTACATGGTCCTATCTTTTGAACCGTCATAAACAAACACTTGAAAATTAGACAGAATGTAGGTAGCTATTACCTTTATATTAACAAGTATAAATGCTCAATATAGATCATTTTATGAACATATGTGATGGTTGTAAAAAGACCATTGATATTTACAAAGAACCTGTATTGCTAAGTCCTCTATAATCGAAAGAATAAAATTTGGATTTAGAAATTTAAGAGTATTCCAATAATTGATATAATTTGGTGTATGTGACCAAAACTTTGAACGGTTATAGATAGAAAACTGAAATTTACAGGTAACTTGTATTGATAAGTCCGCTATAAGAGCAATTTGAATTTATAAATTAAAGGGTGTGCTCATACCTGATGTAATTTTACATGTATTAGCCCTATCTTTTGAACCGGTTTATACAAGCACTTGACAAAGTGTCCATTAATTTGTATGGTATATTAAGAAATATAAATAGTTAAAACTAAAAATAAGGGGTGTCCCAATAAATGATGTATGTGGCCAAACTTTTGAACCTTTTTATATAAATACCTAAAATCTGTTTTGATGTCGGTTTTTTTGCAAAATTATTTCTTTTGATCCTCGCTAAAAACGTAAGAATAGTTGCAGTTTCTTCGTTTTGATTAATATCTAATTGTTTTGATAAAAATTTATAATATTAATTTGTACCTTTTAAAATAATTTACATAAAAATAAATTAAAAAAAAATTTCTTTTGAATTTTTTAATTCTGACACTTGGCAATTCTTACTACCGTGTGAACTACCAATTTGTTGTCTGACAATGTTGTCAGAAAAATTTATTGTCAGATAATTTTCTTACAATGGAATTGTCAGTTTTCTGACAAATGCCTTACAATCGTGTGAACTGACAATTAATTTGTGTGTACAATTTTTATTTGCCTTGTCATTGTCAGTACATTATTAGGTCTAACAATATTGTAAGACCTGACAACCGTCTGTACATAGCTTTACATATACTCTTTTTCCACCTGTGGATTTATAGTTTACTCTCAGGATTACATCTGGAATATTAAAGTTAACAAACGTCAAATTTAGCACCAGATTTAACTTTCTTTTTTTGTAGATGCTGAGTAACGTTTAAAAATATAATAACGAGTCTGTAAAAAAAAATATTTCAAAAATTCAATATGTAAGAAAAATTAAAATCTCGCATTATATATCTTCTAATTATTTAAATTTGCAATTAATAACCACCTTACAAAGATAGAGAAGCAGAAAGTGCTGGTATGTAGAATTTATTGTTCTATTTCCAATTCATTACGATTAATAACGAACATTTAAACTAAAATAAAAAAGGTAATCAGTTCATCAATAATTTCGATTACTTTTCATCGTACGTTTTGTTGTAATCAGTATTTTATTGTTATCAATACTTTTGACTATCTGGTAGCACGAATCTGCTGGAACTTTTTTATATTTTATTTTGTTTATTTAACGTCAACATTCTTTTGCATTTTTAATGTATAGAAAATCTTAAAAGAAGAAACAGACCAAGCACGAATTAAAAATAAAAAATGTTTTATTAAGTTCACCGTTTCAATAACTTGTCTATTACGAGACTGTTTATGGATGAATGAAAATAGAAAATCTAACAGTAATAGGACCACCATTAATATGAATGGACGCAGCATAAAAGTTCATCGTGTGCCGGCAACAATTGCCGTCATACTTATTTTGTGTTTCATGTTTTATATGTTTGGAGGTACGGAGGAGCGAGCGCCAATGTATGGCATGTTAAGAAACCAAAATAAGGTAAATATGCGAAAGCTCTTGATTGGCGCAATACAGGCTGCACAACAAGGTGGAATGGAAATTTTAGAGGTGGCTAAGACGAGGGATTTAAAGGAAAAAAGTAAAGGTAAGACTGAAGAGGGTGCCAATGATCCTTTTACGGATGCTGATGGTCGTTCACATTGCGTCATGAAGCAGGGCTTGCATTACATCTTTCCACGTGTCGCAATCTTTTCGGAGGAAGATAAGGAGAATTGTGTAGAATCAAATACATTTGATTTGGATCCTACAGTTCTACATGAAACTGCCCAAATACCTGACGAACTGGTGAATATTAAGGATGTAACAGTATGGATAGATCCATTAGATGCTACACAAGAATTTACGGGTAAGTTGTTAAAAATAACTAGGGCAACCTAGAGAGCAAATAGTTCAGATAAAAAATACTTCGATAGGAAGTAAATTTAATTATTAAAAGTTATTCAAAAATTTATTTTAGATAAAAGATCAAAAATTTAATTTTCATTCATTTAAATATTTCAGAACAACTTTATGAATATGTTACCACAATGGTGTGTGTGGCAATTAGCGGCAAACCTGTTATTGGTGTTATACACAGTCCTTTTATAGGGCAAACCGCCTGGGCATGGGTCGATCATTCAATGTCCGAATATCTCTTATCTATCCATCTTCCGATACCCAAAGTAAAAATTCCAATCATAACAGTATCACGGTCACATGCCGGAGATGTCAAGGACTTAACACGTTCAGTATTTGGTGAAAAATCTAGTATTCTGGTAGCAGCTGGCGCTGGCTACAAGGTACTGCAAGTGGTAGCCAATAATGCTACGGCGTACTTACACACAACTAAAATAAAGAAATGGGATATTTGTGCGGGTGATGCTATATTAAGAGCACTAGGTGGCACAATGACCACTCTATATGATGAACTAATTGACTATGGACCCGATGAGTCGCCTGTTAATGCTCGTGGTTTATTGGCCACCATTGAAAATCATGAGGAGTATATTGAAAAACTGATAAATTATCGTAATACCCACAACACTAGTAAAAATCGCAGATAGTATAATTTTATTTTAAACAGAATCTCTAAAAATCTTATACCAGTACAATAACTTTAAAAATTTAGTTCTTAAGGTTCAAAAAGAAAATAAGTTATTGACGAATTTTGAAATAAATTTTAAGTTAAATAGGCACATACTAACATTTTTATTTATTAAGTGTTATGCATATGTATATGTGTTTCTTAAAAAACAGCAAAGATTAATTAACAAGCAAATATAATTTTATCAAAAAATATTCAAGAAAAGTAATTATAGATAAAATATACACATGCGCATTGACAGTATTTGGTTTTGGGTTGTTAATATCAAAACCGGTTTTTGTGGGGGCACTCCAGAGGTAATTAGCTATTGATAATGTGTAAAACATTCAGAATATTATTCTTAACTAATTGATATGTTAACCACCCAACAGACATATGTATGTGCAAATAATTGTGCTTTTATTCGTAAAACAAAAAAAGTAAGAGTGCTATATTCGGCTATGCCGAATCTTATATACCCTTCAATATAAATTGGCATAAGAAAATCTTTCCTGCCATTAATTTTGTTAAGTTTTTTTTTTTAGTATAATTTAGTGGTGAATAATTAGTAAGTGGTCAAGAAAAATTTTTCTAACCTTTTTCATTAATTATTAACCGACTTCAAAAAAGTGTCCTTTCTGAGCCGATTTAAAAAATTGTACCTTTATTTGAAAGATATTGATTACAGATAATTTCAAAAATTAAAGCGTGTCCCATACAATATAAATGTTTTTTGAATGTACTATGAGCCATAAAGGCACCGCTTTAGTTTATTAAAAAAAAAAGAAAAAACTGCTATCACTATAGCTTTCAATACCAAAAATACGAAAATAAATCTAAAAACTAAAGGGTGTCAGTGGGGGCCGTAAATTTACCTATTTGGACCTTTCTTTTGAGCCGTTATAGAGAAACGCTTAGATTGAAAAAAATGTCGATTACCATGACTGTTTAAATAATTTTATTTTCAAAATTTATAAATTAAAGGGTGCTCCAATAGTTGACGTAAATTGATGTATATGCCCATACTTTTGTGCAGCTATAGACAACAGGTTGAAATTTACAGAGAACCTGCAGCGCTCAGAAATTAAAGGGTGTCCCAATAGTTGATGTATACTTTTGAACCGTTATAGACAGAAATTTTTTTTTGCAAGAATTATTTATCATAAGCACAACCACCTGCAGGAATACAAACGACAGTTGAAAAAAGATATGAACAAATTAGAAGCAGGCGTGAAGTTTTTCTCGCTGCCTCGAAACTAGATCTGATCGATTGGCGAATTTGCTTTTTTTTAGCTTATCTAATGCCTTGGCAAAGTTTATTTTTATACGAACACGGACAGATTAGCTATGCATAAGAACTCAGAATATGTGTACTGTGGGAAAGTACTATAAAGTTGGCGTTCGTAGCTTTGCTGCTTGAAAGCATCCTTTAAAGGCTCTATCGCAATTTTTTGTTTTTTAAGAATTAAATACAAACACGAGATTGTCCCAGAAACTAATTGCTTTTAATTATAACATATTTGAAACGTAAATTTTAATCGTCGAGTTACTAAAGAATGGCGTAGGTCCACCTAATAATATAAAATTTATCGTTTATCTAAAGAACTGCGGGAACAAGAGCTTTTGAACTTAATTAAAATTCCAGATAAACTGTACATCTAAGATTAATGCATAGAAATGAACAAGGCCAATCTATGCATTAGCTCATGAGGCCTACAATACAATAGTACATGTTGCTGCTTTTAAGGTACGTTAAAAAAAATTAACCTAAAAGAAACGTGCAGATTAGGTAGCGAAACTGAGAAGGCCTTTTAAGAATTGGTATTTTCGTGTAAAATAAAATTCGTGATATGCTAGTTTTACAAAACTCGCATGATGAAGTGCGAAGAGTGGTAGATTCATAGGAAAACTTGAAAAAAGGCCCTATATATAGACAATTTTATCAAGCAAAGGACAGAATTCCTGCGTCCAGCTGTGGATCAGATAATCAACCCCAATGCAGAAGCATTAGATAAGCTTCCAAAAAAACCCTTTGACCGAGGAGCCTCCGTCGTCGGCATTTTATCGTTAGCCGTGTATAAAAAAGGTTTTCCATCGTTTCCTTCTTCTTCTTGTCTTGACAGCTTTTGCAAAAATCAATATATGGGAGAATCATCCTCCTCTCATTGGCTCCAAACAAGCAGTGCTCAGTTACTGTAGCAACCGAATCATTCAATTGCACCCTCGGCACTGAAGTAGCGCTTTCATCTGATCTAAAAAGGGGCAAAATTGTCTTTGCAGTCTAACCAGTCAACTTGTTATAGCATCTGACCTAAACTAGATCATAGAGAGCAGAGTCACAAAATTATTAATGGCACCATAATAAAGCATTTGCTAGTTTATCTGCAACACAGTTATCAAGAGTAGTCTCATGCTCCCTCAATCATTTAAGGGTGACTTCTGGACTTTCCGCCATTGCATTTAAGGATTACAGCATCCAGAGACAAGATTTGATGCGGTAAACAACCCTTTGAGGGATATGTCGCGGATATCCTCTTGGTACAGAAACAGATATCTCTGTTAGTTATTACATGGTACCTTACCTATCTCGCAACCTTTTTACTATCAAATATATCTGCAGTCATTCGAGAGTCTGAAGCTCATTCTTATCCAAAATTTTTCTACGTAGACTCCTTCTCCTAAGCCCTCTCTTAGAGCCAAATGTATAAACACATATTGCTCAAGAAGGAGGATGCAGGGTGTCCTTCCGTCAAATCAAAGAGAAATCAACTTGTGAAGGAGGGTTCTGGGGGGCATTTCTATTGTTTCATTCACCTATGACGTTCTGTCTAATTTCCGGTTTCAGTCCTAGACTTCTGGGCAGAAGATCTACTGGTAGCCAGTTAAGCATGGCAAAAAATGCGTTCGAAGGCCTTATCTTAATGACAGCAGGGGCTTTCCAGTTATGGACTTGGTAATAAGTAGTGTATGTGGACCGGTTATATAGAAAGCAACCATTATCAAAAGCTTAATGCAAGATATATTCCCTTAAAAAATAAAAATATGTTTTTAGTTATTTATGTAGCCTCCTCTTTTCCTGAGTATGCAGATAGGTTGTGATCTTTATCAAGAAGAAATTTCCATTGCAACTGTTCGTTTCGCTTAAAAAGTCCTGAGAAGACCAAACTGATTCCCTGTATCAGAAGAACTCAAATCTCAGAGTTCAGGCTACGAAATCCTGGACTCGAAATTCCTGGATGTGGATAAGATCGGGTCTCAAACCGTAAATGATATTTTAGATGCATACGGCGGTTATCGGTCCTATTTTCATCTATGGAGTGCTCGTCTGGTGAAAGATGGTGGGTACAAAAGTACAACTTTCCCTTCTGAACAACGCGCAAAGATTGTCGGGTCTAACAGTTAATGGCTCTAAAATCAACACCTCAGATCAGTTTACAAACAATGCTGGATCGGACATTGGATTCCATCTTTATTTACATGAAATACGTATCTACTACTTCGGCTCTAAGAGTTGGAAGAATTGACATTATAATGTCGGACATGCACCATTCTCCATTAATTAGATGAAAGTATGAATTGTTAACCTTTTTTATGAACTTAAAAAAACTTTTTATTGATAAGATTCCGAGCAGAGATTAGGAGAAGTAGAATTTCATAATACGAGGCAGTGCACTTGGGATTTTTACGAATGGCTCCAAGACAGGCAAAGAGACTAGTTTGGACATATTTCTAATTATTTTGACCTTTCAGAAGCACTCAGGCAAACTGACTGCTGTTTCATGTATCTCCGTGCCGGAATTTTCGAACACGTTATGGAAATGGTGGGTTGTCTTCGGTAAAAACTTGTAGATTGTCCAAAAACCTTTGGATCTTACTTTATAGGTACAGGGCGAATATACTCCTGGGCACCTTATGATCTGACGTGAGTCGGACCGTGTTAGAATCTCTTGTAGTTAGAGCTGAAGAAGCTGGCTGCACAAGACGAAAAACGGTAAATTTAAAATTTAATCCGTGACTGTTCAGCACTGCAAGAATGCATCTTCAAATATTTGGGTGAATGATTATTTTAGAATCTGAAATAATCATTGTCACTGATTGGCCTTTGGACTTTCGCGAGAAGCACTAGGTGTTTCTTACAGACTGTGGATTTTACAGTAATAAAGGGAACTGTTAGTCAGTCCTCATAATAGTCCTAATGTCCTCTGTGTGAACTTATTTTATGCGGTCAGCTCACTTAGCCTAACCGGTAGTGTGTAAAATTTTAAGAAAAGTTAATTAAAAAAATTTTCATAACAACCGAAAATTTTCTACACCGTAAAAAAAACGAAAACAAATAATTGGCAAAAAAGAGTAAAAGTCGAAATTCCACCAAATGTGGTAAACAAATATTGCTTCGAGGCAAGGCATAAAAATTCGTTTCAGTTGTTTTGATTTTAAAAGTAGGTGTATGCATAATTTTTTTTAGGGTTTAAGAATAATCTGATTTACGCAAAAATGAAGGCCCAACTGTAATGTACATAAGCTTGAGGTTATGTCAAAAACCCAACGAAAAGCATGTCAAATGCTTATGTAACTTATTAAGTAATTTTAGGTGACTGAAATGTACTTACACAAACTTAGCAACTAATTTGCCACACTTGCACGTTTTAATGTTTGATTCGTACTTTTGCCAAAATTAATTTCTTTATAAATAAACAAAATTTTAAAAGAAAAAGACATTTCACATTTTTACATTTTTTGTTTATGTTTTAAGATAAATTTAATAAAAAAGTTTTCTCTTTTTTGTATTTGTGGCAAAAAAAAAAAAAAAACAAAAGAAAGGGACGATGTACATCATATACAATTTAAAATTTAGTTTTAATTTATTGTGTTTGTTAAAAATGACAAAAAATAAAAATTTTCTTTTTTTTCTACATTTCCTATTTAATTTAAAACAAAAAATTTAACACTGTAGGTCTTCATTGCAATTTTTCTTTATGAATGTATAACACAAAGCACAATAAGCTGTTTCCGTATGAAAAGTGCGACCAGTTTCGTAGTTTGCTTAAAGAAATAGCATTTGACGAAACTTGACGAAAAGTTTTCTTAAGTACATTATAGGTGCGTTCCCGTCCTCAACTTTGGGACCCCGCGGGATCCTCTTATTAGTGTTATTGCAAAGTTAAGACAATTTTGTCAAGCCTCCTCCTCCTCAGACAACTTTGTCTTAATAATAAATGTTAATTAGTTGTAATTTTTGTTTATTTACTTTTTTTTATTCAACAAATATTTTGCGGCAAAAAGTAATTTTTGTATATTTGGCAAATATTATTCGTGTTTATTGTTTTGGTTGTTGTTTGTTGTTGTTTTAGATACAGTGGTCAAAAAAAGTATTCGACATGAAATCTTATTTTTACAAATCATTTATTGTGTTACATGCGGACAAGAATTTAAAGCATTTAGCTGTAATTTTTTATTACAGTGGAGGTAATTTCTTTTTAAAAGTTACTAAGATTAATAATATTTGAGAATGTGAGATAAATGTGCGTATTTTATAAAAAACGCTAAATTTGCAAAGCAAAAAAAGTATTCGACATCACTAATGTTTTGTCGCCTTTGCGTTAATATGTTGACCAAGGCACATTGATACAGGTGTTTGCATAAATTTTGCGTGTATTTTGTTTTTGTAAAATTTTGTTGAGCTGTCAAAAACGTCTGGGAATATGTGTGTATGTGCTTGTAAAAAATAAGCATGCAATTGAACACATACATACAATACACGTACACACGCAACACATCACATACACATAACTCGCAAAGAAAACAGGAAACGTATGTTGACCACATGAGCTGATGCAGTCACCTGTTCAATTTGCCTTGATGTTGACTATGCTTGTTGTTGTTATTATTAATACCGTTAGGAGTTTAGTTCGAAGCTTTTTTCATGGATTGTTTTCATTTAGTTTCACGTGGTTACAAAAATGGGGCGCAAAGGACGAGAAACCTCTATTGAAATAAGAAATTTAATAATTCATCATTTTGAATTAGGAAAATCGGAAAATTCTATCTCAGAATTTATTGGAAGGCCACGAACAACTGTCCATTAAATAATAAAAAAACACAAAGCTGCAAAAATAGTTGAAAATAGACCCAGGTGTGGTCGTCCACGGAAACTTACATAGGTACAAATACTGCGCGAAGTAAAAAAAATCCCCGAGTCAATGCATCGACATTAGCCAAAAATACAAAGGAATACGTAGGCACTGAAGTTACTACCCAAACAATTAGAAATGTTTTAAAAAAGCATCAATTTCATGCACGATCAGCTAGAAAAAAACTCACATCTTAAAGAAAAATCGAACTATGCGATTAGAGTTTGCTAAAAAGTACATATGTATGTAAATGAGCCAGAAGAGTACTGGATGAATGTAATTTTTGCTGACGAAAGCAAATATACAGGCATGTTCTGAAAATCACTTTTTGTGAAAGTGATTTAAAATCACAAGAAAGCTGTTCTGCATACAAAACTTTTAAAATTTTTGTGATTTTAAACCAGTCAGCTTTATGCTTGCCGATTAAGTATCACTTGGTTATTTTTTCAACCACTTTATTTTGAACTTCGCAGTAAATTAATAATATGAATACCTTAAAATGTTTTTTATTGATTTTTATAGCAAAATTAGGAATTGGCACCAAAGAATTTATAAAATTATGAAAAAATTAAAGACACTTTCTATTGCAAGAAATATTGTAATTTGCTTTGTGATTTTGCATTAATTTTTTGTTATCAGTTTTTTTAAATTTTTTATAAAAACAATGGCCCAAATTCATAGTTAAAATAAAGTATACTTTAAGAGAACTAAAGTCGGTTTTATTTTAGAGTCGACTCTAATTCATTCATAGACAATTTAAAAGATATTTTTGGCGAGAAAGTCAACTCTAAATTTAAAACTACCCAAAGCTGTTTTTAACTCATTTTTCCAAAATTATTTTATTTGGTTTAAGAACACAATACTCTATATCTGATTTCTATACCAATGTGAACAAAATAAACACAAGGTTACTTTTTTCTAATGTTTGTTTAGAAATTCTATGAAAATATTTATCAAATTACAGTCGGTACCCAGTGGAAGGTGGCTAAACTTAAAGTATACTTTATTTTTGACTATGAAAGCAAAAAAGATAGTAAGAGCTTTTTATTTTAGAGTATACTTCAACAAGAGTCGACTTTAGTTTATAACTATGAATTTGGGCCAATACTTTTAACTTATTTTCACTTTATATTTTAAGAAAAACACTAATACTTTTCAATACATAAAAAATTTCGTCAAACTAAAACAAAATACCATATGTTTTCTTGTGTTTTCGAAGAGATGAAATCACAACGAAAAGTTAAAACTTTTGTGGTTTTCAGAACACCATCTAATCACAATTGTGATTTTAAAATCACATGTGATTTGAAATCTTGTGATTTTCAGAACATGCCTGATAATCTTTTTGGACATGATGGTAAGATTCTAGTATATCGAAAAGCAAATACAGAGTTGGAGGAAAGAAATATGGTGCCAACGGTTAAACACGGTGGAGGTGGTGTTGTGGTCTGGGGATGTATGCTGGCATCAGGAGTTGGCAATTTATCATTCATTGATGGAATATTGAATCATTTGAAATATATTGACCTTTTGAAGGAAAATTTGCGTTCTAGCGCAGAAAAATTAGGACTTAAATTCTATTAAGATAATGATCCAAAATATTCCGCAATGAATACAAGACTATGGCTTTTGTACAAACACCCGCAAGTGATAAAAACGCCGCCACAATCTCCAGATCTTTTTGGGCTCATCTGGAGAAAAATATTAGATCTCGTACATTTAAAAATAAAAACCAAATGAGGACAATATTGCAGGACGAATGGTATAACATTGAGCCAGTATATACAGTGTAATTAGTCAAGTCTATTCCCGAGCGTTTAAAAGAGGTTATACGGCGCAAAGGAAGAGTAACTCGTTACTAGAATGTCAATAAGAGTTTTTTTAGTAGTTGTAAAGATCTCATTTTTTTACTATTATATATTCTTTGTTCCTTAATAAATAAAATTTTATGTGAATTTTACCACTAAACAAAATCTAATTATTTTTATTGAAACACAAATAAAATTTTATATAAGTAGATGTCGAATACTTTTTTGACCGCTGTATGTACATACATACGTGTGGATTTTTTCCACATATTATGAAGGAGAAAGTCTGGCCGACTTCCTAAACGAAAGTTGCAATGCATATTTACAATGCATACACTTCGTAAACGCATATCTAAACTTTTTGGCAACGTACAATGTTCCTAACCGTTTGGCAACTCACTTTAATGAGTATCAGAAGTCAAAATCACGCATCATTTTTATTTTGTATGCAAACATTTTAAAAATGATGGCCCAAATTCATAGTTAAAATAAAGTATACTTTAAGGGAACTAAAGTCGGTTTTATTTTAGAGCCGACTCTAATTCATTCATAGACAATTTAAAAGATATTTTTGGCGAGAAAGTCAACTCTAAATTTAAAACTACCCCAAGCTGTTTTTAACTCATTTTCCAAAATTATTTTATTTGGTTTAAGAACACAATACTCTATATCTGATTTCTATACCAATGTGAACAAAATAAAAACAACGTTACTTTTTTCAAATGTTTGTTTAGAAATTGTATGAAAACATTTATCAAATTACAGTTGACACCCAGTGGAAGGCGGCTAAACTTAAAGTATACTTTATTCTTGACTATGAAAGCAAAAAAGATAATAAGAGCTTTTTATTTTAGAGTATACTTTAGCAAGAGTCTACTTTAATCTATAACTATGAATATGGGCCGATATTTTTAAAATGAAATGTGAATAAAAAATGTCATTATCCATTAATTCAATGAATTCTTAAAAAAATATTTATTTTTGATCACTTGTTTCCGGGATTTTTATTGTCCTTAACAAAGTTGTCTCTCCTCTTTTTTCTTTGTAATAGGTTTCCATAGCAAATCAATGGCCCTTATTGTGTTTGGCGTAGGCGTATTTCGACTACGACAATTTTGTAATAGATTAATGACAATTGTTGCGAGCCATCTTTAATCTATTACAAAACTAAAAAAAAAAACGCCGAGTTTTTGCTACGAAAACGCCAAACACAATAAGGGTGAATATTTTTTGGAAGATTTGACCTGAGATAATTCCTCAGCACTTGCCAACAAAATGGATAAATAATTTTGTGTAACCTCTATTTTTCCAAAAAAAATTATTCTATTTTATACCATGTTTTTGACATTTGTTGTACGTATGAGTTGCATAGCAACGTTCCTAAATGCCAATAAAATGCAAAAAATTTCTCTGCAACGCAAGTTTGCATTTAAAACATGTTTAGCATTGCATACGCATTTTTTAAACTATGCCTTGCAGCGGGAGCTTAGGAAGTCGGCCTCTTTAGCAGAAGTGCGGCAGTGCTTAATAACCTACCTTCAAGACGAAAAACAAATTATGATTTGTCATGATAATAAATAAAATACGTCTTCCCCTACACACTGATATGAACAAAAACTAGACAGCTGCTCTGCCGCCTTTTGTTACGTATCAAGACAAATTTATGTATATCAGATATAGACGTTGGGTTACTACCAAACGAAAAGTTGCCTGCTTATTCTTCTTATGAATGAGTTGAATAGAGTCTTCGCTTTTATTTTCAAATATTAATTAGTATTTTTTAATACCCAGAAATAAAATTAAAATAAATTTTAATTATATTTAAAACCATAAAAAATAATAAAATAACAAGAGAGACAAATATTAAATGTTCGGCTGGCTGATCTTGATGATACACATATGTAACTAAATACTTTTTTTTATTATATAATTTTTGTTTTATTTATGACTTTATAAAGCAGAAGTAAAAACAATTAATTTATTAATTATTTACATGTAATTAAAATAGTAAATATAATTATTAAAAATAATAATAATAAAAACAACTTATAAACTAATAATATTGAGTATCTGTTTAAATATACATAAGTACATACACAAATGAATGAATAAATTGTGATTAAACTAATTTTATTTGCGTTACAATGAAAAACGTACTTCAACCGCAAAAAAATAAAAAAAGAATTGAAATTAAAACTTCATTTGTTGTCTGCTACAAATAGAGAAATTGTTTGTAAACAGGGGTGTGTGTTGTTGTTGTTGATTTATTTTTTATTATTTTATTATTTATATATTTATGTATAAAGTAGAAGGAAGTGTTGAAGGTGTTTTTTAAACTCATTTTATTTTCTAAGATATTACTTTTTTTATTTAATTTTTAAAACTTTTTCTTCTCTTGATAATATGATATCCATTTTGTTGGCTTCCTGATTCATTGTTAGTGTTATTGTTTAACCCAATGGATTGTTGGTGTCGAAAGTAATCTTTGGTACAAAACCATTTTCACCTTCTACGGTATATGCAACGGTCATTAATCTACCATCGGGCAACCAAACGGAGTATTGACCAGATACCTAATTGTTAAGATACAGTAACAAAAGAAATGATAATAAAAATTAATTTTCATTGTTATTATTCCTTTTGTGAGTTTGTAAAAAAACATACTTTTCCTTGTGCATCACCAGCTTCATTTTTATTGAAAAACAATTCCTTTTCTGGATCTTTTACTTCATATTGATATTCATACTGTTGGTGAAATAAAAACGAGAATCGTGTTAGTAAATTTTATTGTTAAATTAAATTATTCAAATAATAAAAAGATGGAATTCATTTTTTATTTTAACATGCCTGTGTTAAAGGTCACAAAAAATTTTAACTCGTTACTTCTAATTACAACTTACAAAAGCTTTTCAAATTCTTAATTTGTTAAGTCAATGCGCTAATCAAAGCAAATCTGATTTAATTGAAAATAATACAAAACTTCTGACTCTGGATATGATTTAAAGATAACACTGCAGCTGTTCTTAACCCATGCTGGGCGTGTAATTTTGACCCAAGAAATAATAAAGATGTATTATATCGCAGGACCGTCCGTTTTTCCAAATCAGCCAAATTTTTGTTTGAATAAGTCGATCCTGTTGGAACCACATGTCGTCGGGATCAATGTCAACCACATTTAGAAACAAAAATCATTGACTATGGCGGAAAATAATCCCTTTTGATTACAACGCGAGCTTTGACTTTATTTTTGAAAAAATATTGCCCAATACTGTCTAGTGTATGTAAGCCGTAACATTTTTTGGATGCAATGGAGTCCAAAGATTCTGTTTTATATTAGTTTAACTCCATATGCGGTAATTTTTTTTATAAATAGACGCATTAAGCCAAGAAAGAGTCTCATCGCTAAACAGAATTTTTCGTCTATAAAGGCTAGGATTCACTATCAGTAGTACAATCCAGTAAAAAACTTCTCCTATTACGTCGATACTCCCTTCAATGAGTCAATAGAATTGGATACACAACTAATATTGTTACGCTTTCTTTTCAGTCTAGGTGGCGCAGGTGGTATAAAAAGAAACTACGATCGTTCTTTGCGACTATAAAAATGTGCTTGTTTCACCGAAAATTAAGTTAAATTATAATTTCAACAACACCAAGGGGTAGCGAATTTTTGCTATTGATTTATAGGCGGCCCTATGCTCCTTGCAGGACCAAATATATGTATATAATAAGATATGACGTAACATGCTTGTTTGTACATACACTTGGTCTTTGGAGAAAAAAAGTCAACCCTGTAAAAATTTGTTTTGAGCTCAAGCTATTTGGGCAAGTAATTAAAACAATTTTAATCACAATTTTACCCGACGTTTCAACTTTTTTTGTCGACTTCCTTTTTGTAAATTTAAAAAACGTTATTCGTTTAAATAATATTTTATATTAAAACCAAAAACAAAAACTTAAAAACAATATTACAACAAACTTTTAAAAAACAATAAAAGAGTTAAAAAATAATAAAAGTTTGTTGTTACTTTACTTTAACTGTAGGTAGGCCTAATTAGCATGAGCTTAAAATATCTTTTTACAAAAACCAGAAAAATTGGCCAACTTTAAACATCACTTAAAGTCAACCCTATTCCAAGCTCCATTCAGAATTTTTTTTATACGTTTATTCAATCCAAATATGTAAATAAATTTTACTATAAATAAGCAAATAGTAATTATAAATTATTTTATAAGCTGTCCCTTCTAACGGGCTTTCAAGTATACTAGCTATTTTTATATATAGATACATTTTTGTAATTTTTATTTCAAATAAGTTATTCTATTTTAATTGTATAAAATAATTAATTGTATAAATAATTAATAAGAAAAACAAAATCTCATTTATGTTTTGAAAAAAGGGGTAATGTCAGGTAATAAAAAGGAAGCAAAATAAGCTGTTTAACCACCAATATTTTTTCTTGTTTTTAGTATTTTGTATGTTTTTATCGAACTGATAAATACTTGTATCAAATCTGATGTTTATATTAGTTAATTGACTGCTTGTTATCGATTTATTACTGGCTCTTCTATAGATATGATATAATATAGGTATGCCTGTCTCGTTTTGGATAAATCCATTTTTGTCTAGAAAAATAAATGCTTCTGGTGGTACAAAACCTTTCGGTAAGGTTTGAGCTATGTATTCGTCATTAACGTGGTAAGGAGCTAGAATTAAGTTGTCTTTACTGCATTTGCAGCATTTAAGAATGTGATTTCTTATAAGGTGTATTATAAAATTATCTATTCTACTAATTTTAGCTTCATTATACAGCCTTTTGTTAGAAATATATTGATGATCTGAATGAGCAAGTGCAGGATCTTAAACATTTTCTTTCAAATACTCGTAATTTTTCCATATAAAATGGCACCCATAAGTCATGATTGGTCTTATTAAGAACTAATACATAATTATCTTAATTTTTGACTTTATGTTCCATTCAGAAATTTGTATAAGATCGTGATTGTTAGCATCTAGTTTTGTTGTTTTTTTGTTTTGTTTTGTTGCATGCCTCGAGTTCATAAACCGCCTGAACAACGTAAAGTTATTTTATAGTAGGTAGAGTCGTCTGCTCAGTTGATCTTTTTACTTGCTGTTGTTTTGAAATTTTTTGCAAACCTCAATGCCTAGTTAAAGATACCTTGCGTTAGGCCTTACAATCTGAGGTCTATGAAATTTAGACATGTGCCCGGTCGTTCGTTTCAGTGACCGGTCTTTTTCGGTCAATTATCAAAGACTGATTCGTTCGTTCAATCGGTCAATTAAAACGATAGGAGCCGGTTAAATATCTGGCTCATTTCTTTCAATTAAGTCATCCGTTCAATTTAACCCGTACACTATTGAACAAAAAGTCCTGGTTTAAATGACCGGATCATTCCGTTTATTTGATTGATTCGGTCAATTTAACCCGTTGGTTCGCGAACGACACAGCTCTAATGAAATTTCCAACATGATTCTGCTGTAATCTCGTAATAGCCAAAACGTTCTCATTTAAAACTGCCTATTATTTCCATTTTCATACGTATGTCATCTGTACAGTATAGACGACCAGTATTTTGTCAAGATAATTTAGAGACTAGAATGTAGTTGAAAAAAATTTTGCAGTATCTCCCTAATACAAATCAGAAGAAAAGTACAGATGACTTCTTTTGTCACTGTTCCAGACTGGAGTGAATTCAAGTATTTTCCATGAAATCTTCTGTCTTCCAAGCACAGAACAAAGGCTCAATTTGACCCTTACACTGAATTTAATTAGAGTTTATAAATGTTACCTGAAAAATTGTTTTATGACATCACAATGAACAAGCTATGACTGCAATTGTTACATTTTTAACCTATTTAGCGCTTTATAATTTTTTAGTCTTTTTTCATTGAGGGGCTTTACCCTTTTTTGACATTTACTGTATTCTAGACGTACCTACCTACAATCGCCTTTTTGTTAATCTTCTTTTAAAAGAAAAAATAAATACATATCAAGAAACATCAAATAATTACTTCAAAGCCCCCTATCACTTTTTATTGATTTCGCTCTTTAAAAGAAGTTTTCAAATAGAAGTAGTTGCAATTAAGGAGCTCCAAAATGGTAATGGTACCATATAATACCAATAAGTGATATTCGAATTCGCTTGTAGCTGTGTGAGCTTCGTCAAGTCTGATTAAATAATCTCACTTTCGGACATTGTGTGACAAAAATTTTAGCAAAAAGAGGGGCATCGTTTTATTGCGGAAATTGACTCTATATGTGGCGTTCCTCTCAGAGCTTGAGTACGGCGCAATTGGGAAGATACTTGGCGTTTAAAACTATATGGCCAAGGCAAATCGATACAGGTGACTGCATTAGCTTTTACGTGTATTTTATTTTGTAAAATCTTGTTGAGCAGTCAAAAACGTCTGGCAATATGTGTGTATGTATTTGTAAAAAATTAGCAAGCTATTGAACACATTCATATACACACAATACACAATATACACATGCAATAAGAAAAAAGTCAACAGTTTTGACAGCTCGCAAAGGAAAACAGCAAACATATGATGAGCTGATGCTCATGCCTGGAATTAAAAAGAATGACTATTAAGTATGCTAAAAATGTCACCTAGTTATTAGCTACGGCTTACGGTTGGAGGTAATGGCACGATCAAAAGGAGAAGGAGCCTTATACTCCTGCCTTGTCCTTAATTCTTTGAACTTTCTAACTTTAGGAGTCTACAGTTGTACGTATTAACAATGAAATTGAGCAGAAAAATTCGGCAGGTCTTCTTGCATGACAAGCATTTCTCTACGGCCAACATAAAAGTGATTTTATTTATCGCTAATAAATGAGAAACTGCCGAAATATATTTAGTTTTAGTGGCTGTAGAAACTTAATCAATTCGTATAAATTATCCTTATTTTTTACATTAGAACTCCTTCATTGTAGAACCGATATTTGTTGATAATTTGAAAGACTCAAGAAAAGTTTTTTAAAGTTAAAAATTGAAGTGTGGTCCCACAAAACATATGTGACTTTTTGGGTATCTTTCGAAGCGTAATTCACAGGCATTTCAAATTTGAACAGTGAGTCTCGTGGCATAAGAAGGCAATAGAAAATAAGCTTAATTAAGGTATAATTTTGATGTATAATGTCATGCAAGACGTGATTTTGAAACATAAAAGAGTGATAACCGAAGCAGGCACTAAAACCAGCGTTTAAATTGGTTGCTTAAAAATAGCAACAGCACTGAAATCTTTGCTTTGCTTACATGCTTTTCAGCAAATAAAAAAACTAAATGTATTAGCATTTACAAAACATTTAATTATAAACGAAGCAAAAGGCAAATGAAAAAACAGAGAAAGAAACGCATTTGCTTCAGCTACTATGTGTTTCTTTCTGCAGCAAAGCAATCAGCTAAGAATTTATTTTTAAAAAACGTTTACTGTTGCTTAAGCATTAAGCTGATGTTTGTTTCTTCTTTTGCTCTTGCTTTTTAAGAAAAAAAAACATCATTTAATGGCGTAATAAATACAACGTTTGTATTTGTATTGTATGTATTTTCTTACGTATTGTAAGTAATAAATACATAAATACGTTTTCAATGTTAAAAGGAGGGATGAAAAGCAGCGAGTTACAGCAAGAAGCAGCAATCGTAATTAGCCACAACTTCACAGTAAAAAGTTAAGCAAAACGCAAAAATAAAAATAAAGAAAAACTGACTGCTCAAGCAATAGCAAACGCGTTCAAATTAATTGCTTTGCTGCAGAAAGAAACACATAGTCAGCTGAAGCAAATGCGTTTCTTTCTTCTTTTTTTGTATTTGCTTTTGCTGCACATTTTTCCTCAGTAACAGTTAAGCAACTACATATGCATTGAAAATAGTCAAGCATTTTGAATCACTGATTAAAACAGACTTTAAATTTATGCAGACAGCACTAAAAACCGAAAATTTAAATTTAATAGGTGGTTGAGGCATGAAGGATTATATTTGACATGTATGAGCTTAACTTAAATTTATATTTAAGGGCTTTTCCTTTTAAACGGTAGATTTACTCAAAGTGTGTATGACTATGACCGATAAACTTATTCTTAAAGAATGAATCGCATTTTAATTAGGATTTTTAATTTGCTAGCCGTCTGAAAGTCTGTCTGCTATAATATCAGTTTCCTTTGGCGAGATTTATTATTAATTAAATTATCATTTCCTTTGATAGTTTTTATTATTCCTCAATGTTTAACCTCTATTTTAACAACACAAGCAGATAAGCTTAAATGAAACATGCAACATTCATAACAATTTAATTACAAAATGTAAATAAAATACTAAAAATAACTATAATTAAAACGGTGCATGTTGTAAACAAGTTAAAAGAAAATATTTTGTTTAATATTTATTATACGTTAAAATTAAGAAAAGTCATTAAATTATTTACATAAAAATACTTATTAAAATATTTAAAATTTTTTTATTATTAAGCTCATTAATATTAATACGAGAAAAAATTATTATTCAAAGTAACTGTCGTTTTTATATTTTGTAACAATTTTTTATAAAAAATTTTCTAAAAATTGACATTGATGCATAAAAAATTGCTTTGTTAAATTAAAATGGAAAATACTGCTCAAGTAAATGCCAAAAAATTTATAGATTCTCTAAAAAACAAATTTCAATTTTTTTGTTTTAAGACTAATTTTTAATAGTTTTAATAAAATACAAAGGTACAGTGTCATTAGGCGCCTTATTTATCACAAATGCGTGACCACCAAAGAAAAACACGTTTCATGTTCTATAGAACTTTGTTTGCAAAACTTTCATTTGTCAGTACTTTAAAAATTTTAGCAGAAATGCAATAAAAAACAGTTGATCTTAAGCTTCTATGTCAGTTAAAAATTTTATTAAACCTTAACAAAATTACTGGTCACGAATGTGTATGTGTCAAATTGGAATTTTTAGTCGCAGTGTTTTTGTGTTATAGCCAAATGAATTATCTATTTTTAAATTCTTTTTTTAAGAAAAATTATTTACAAAAACAAGAATAAATTAACATTAGCATTGTATTTCATTTTTAATTTTTTTGATGTTTATTGAGTAGAAAAGAATTATATTTACACTATAATAAACACTAGTTAACAATTTGGTATCTAAAATATTATTATAATTTGATTTTAATAAAACATAAGTTTGTCATTCCGTGTGTAATTTCTATAATAAACATTTCCGACACCATAAAGTAAATATATTCTGAGTTCTTATGCATAGCAAAGGCGATTGAACGATGTCCATCTGCAATCAACTTTACCAAGGTACTAGATGAGCTAGAGAAAATTTAAATACGCCAATAGACTTCGTGAACTTGCTTAGTGAAGTAACTCCAATAAAAAAAAATAAAAAACTTGATTTCACAAAAAAAAAATATGTCAATCGGTCAGATATAGTGTCGAAAGAAGTTCTATTGGAATTTAGCATGATTGGTCCATGTCCTTCTAGGCAACTTCAATCAAAAAAATAAATACATGGGGCGATAGAGAATTGAAAAATAAGAAGAAGAAAACATTAAGTGAAAAAATTGGCGCTCACATATAATTTTTTAGTTACGGGGCTCTGAAATTTTCATTTTTTTAAACATCAATGTGGGTATCATTTTAAAGATTTTGATGAGATCTTTAAGGAAATACTAAAATTTTTGTTAAAAATTCTTAACCTGTTAAGAAAATAATAAAATTATACTCGTATATGTACATATATATATGCAGTAATTTTTGTATTTATTTTTTAATTCTCTGTCACCCCAATATTTGCTTTTTTGAATGGAGTTACTTCATTAAACTAGATCTACATAGATGGTGAAGGCATAACGGAATATAGCACTCTTGTCAATATCCTATATTCGATGGCGTAAGTTGCGGTAATTAACAGCTTTTATATACTAGCACGTCTTTGGTTGTGGTAAAAGACAGGAATGCTAATTACAGCTTAAATTATATTTTTGCTATCAAGGTTTTGATTTTTTAATTAATAAATAAATAAGCAACATTTTATTTAAATAAATTTGTCATAGTTATATTTTAATTTTCCCTGTAATTTACTGCAGCTGCAGTTAAAATACGAGGGTAATCGAAAATAAACAAGGTTATTGAAAAATATTTAATTTCAAGAAACTATTGGCAACATTTGAGAAAATCCTCTTCCAGCTTTAAGAACATTCTTCGTCAAGAAAATTTTTGCCATTTTTAAAAATCTTAATCAAAAAAAGAAAAAATTATGTCATCAAAAGCTTCTAAATGGGATACAATACAACTAAAGAATTAAAGAAACAGTTGGATGAAGTGTATGACTTATCTGTAGTTGCATACAAGACTATTGCGTTTTAATAAATGAATTCCAGCGTGCCTTAACTTATACCAACAAACTAAACATGGGAGTAATTAATAAGATCGACTAATTAACTGTCAATTTCATTAGCATTGAATAATAAATAATGTTTATCATTTTTAACATTATCCTCCATTATTTTCAGTAATGATAATGCTTTTTAAAGAACTAATGGTTAAAAAGTTTTTAAGCATTTACATTCGCGTAGCGGAAATAGCACCTTAACGGCTAGCCCTATTATATTAAAACTTCACCTAGCTGTAGCAGAGGTGTAGTTAAGTATGAAAAATTAAATCTGTTAAAAAGTTATTTTTTTGCTTCAAAACATATTACTAACTTATAGATTATCTTTTATAATTAAGGAGACATTTGGCTTTTAAAATAAGAAATTTAAAATTTTTCCTGCCGTGTTCGTCGTGGTTATAATTAGTAACGCATCTATTCATTTTCACATTTTCTATTTTAAGAAAGGCATCAGCGGAAAAGGATGGTTTAAGGTTGACAAAAAAGGTCATTTAAAAAAAAATATATATTTTGAAGAAATTTAAAATAAGCGTTTAGCACAGTTTTGAAAAGTTTGATAATGAAGTTGTTATTCCTATAAATAATCCAAAGTTATTGTTTTGGGTTTTTGCAAGCCCTTATTCTTGTTGTCGTTAAAGGCAATATTCTGATAACATACGAGGAGTTTTTAAAAAATAGCTAAAATTTTCGTTTTTTCACTTTGACGGCAGGAAGCAACCTAAAAATATAAAATCTTTGCTGTTTCATTTTTTTTGGAGGAGGAGGACGACAAAAAACCAAAGCTCAGAAAAATGCGTTGAACCTTTTTAGCTGTCAGTTTTGAAGGGTTTCGGACGTGTAAAAACGTTACCCTATTGTTTTCGCCGCAATGTCTGTCCGTCCGCCTGTCACAGGCCTCTACCTCTAGAAATGTAAAGGTAGACTGTTGTATTGCTATAGCCGCTATAATAACAAATACTAGAATTTAAAGGGTGTTCCGAAAGTATGATATTCATAAAAATGTTATTTTTTGAACTGCTATAGGCAGACATTTCATATTAGCAGAAAAATGAAACATTAAATTTAGGGAGAATTCCAATATTGACGTGTCCGCTATTAAAATACATTGTAAAAAATAAATTTAAAAATTAAGGATGTTTCCGAAATCCCGTTAATTTAATTATACAAAGGATTTACTGCTATATCTGCTATAACTAAAATAAGGGGTATCCCAACAGAAAGATTATTTTCACTATGTGGACTTATTTTGTTGAAACATAATTGGCTGAGACTATAAATTTACGCAGGATTTTTATTACTAATTCGCTATAAAAACAAGTATAAAAAATTAAAACTAAAAGGTGTGCTAATAGTAACGTCATTTTCACGTAATCTTATTTTAATTTTACCAAAAGTATATTTTACTATGTCCGCCGTAACAAGATAAAAAAATAAAATTAAAAATTGAAGGGTACGGAACCCTTTGTGTGTGACTTTAACTCACACTTGATGGAGTTATTTTTGTTGGTTATAAACAAAATGTAAAATTAGAATTACGAAGAATATAAGTCAATCCACTTATGTTTATATGAAATATGAAAGCTTTTTGTAATTGCATTTTGAAAAACAATTATAAGTTCGGTCTCTATTTCCTAGAGTAAAGATGTTAAAGAAAGTAATAATTCTAATTTTGTAAGAAAAGATCAAGTTGAGCGAAGGAAGTTCGTACAGGATGACCTATTAGAGCAGATGGAAAATTCACTAATTAATTAAAGTCAAATTGATTACTGATTATAATTGACATTTTGTTAAGAATTAGAAATAACGCTCTGACTCCTTGACGCTATTGCCTCTGCAGTATAGGGAGACATCAGTCCTTGAAGCTCTTCAGCAAATAGTATGAGCATAGTTTTAATCATGATGTCAAAAGCTGATACTCAGGGTGTCGCTATGCGTCCCAATGGATATCACAGTATCGGGATTATATAAAACGTGATCAAGACTCAAGGAAATATCCTTATACACGATTGTGGCTCATAACTACTTTTTATTGCTTCCAAATTTAAGGAAAAATTTCACCGAAATAGGATTTGGTTCAAAATCCATTTGAGAATCGTTTTAAGTGAATTTAAAATGTGTAAGAACAACTGAATGATGCATATCAAGGACATCTGTGATTAAACAACATGATACTGTATTGAATCACTCATTAAGTACCTTTCTTACACACAGTAAAATAAATATATAAAATCTTGACACAATTTTGCTTTTGAGTCGATATTTATCAGCTTCTAGAAAACTTTTCATTTGACAATATGAAGCACAATTAAGCCGTCCAATTTTATGATTCACATTTAAAACTTTCAGGAGGCAAACCAGCAGTGAGACAAGAGTGTCATCTAAAAATTATCATGTTGCAAGTTCCAATTGAAAAAGTGTGAAAAGTATCTAGCGAAGGAGAAGTATATGAAAACTGTGCAGGACGAGAAGCAAAAATATCGGAGGAGAATTGTGTTGCTATTTTGTTAGATATAAATCATAATGGGATGTGGGGATTAAATAAAACTTTTTGAACATCTTCGGTAATTTGGCTTAATAAATTTAGAAGTTTTAAGTTTAAATTATAAAACAATAAATTATTAAAATATTTGTTATTGTCACTTAAGTTTTTTATTATAAAGACTTTCATAATCGGTTTACTCGTGTAATTATTATTTTGCTTCAAAAAAAATCCCTGTATATTTTTTGTACAAAAAAGAAGAATATTTCTTTGATACAAAATTGAGTTAAATATTTGTTACCGGTTGAGGTTGTTCAGGAGCTTGAGGTCGGGCATATGCCACAATAATAAACGCACACAATATCACCACAACAAACTTCCAAGATAAAGCCGACATCGTTATATTTTCCGAAGTTACGTTTACGTTACTTTTTTGTTTTTAAATGTTTCTCCTACCGGTTAAGACAAGATCTTTCGCCGTTTATTCGTCAAACGCTTTAAGTTTTTAACTGAAAGCAATTGTTTGCCACAGAAGTCTTTTATATGAATTCTGGTCGGAATCTTTTGTTTAAAATCGCATCATCGCATTATAGCAGCAACGTGTAACGTTTGTAACGTATACCTCTACCTTGCCATAGGTCAAAGGTACTTTTGTTTTATTTTATTTTAAATGCAAAGACAAAATAAGTTAAAATCATATTAGCTGAGATGATGATGCTCTTGATGCTGCTCACGATGATGATGACGATGATACTCAATACATTTACAAAGTCGGCAAACAGACGGACGAATGGCAGGCAGGCAAAAAGTCAGCCAGTGACATACAGTGAGCAAGCAGCTCATTTTATACCAAATTGAAATAAATTTTTTTTGTTTTGTTTAGTTTTTTTTTTGTCTATTTAACATTTTTAAATATTGTTTACCTGGTTAATTCAAAAACGAGTACTGCTCATTCACTCATTCAACTCATTCATCTGCCTGACGATTTTTTGCATGTTTTTGTTTTCTATAGCATCTTCTTTTTGAACTTCTAGAGAAACTTTTGTATGGGAATATGTTTGGAGGTTTGTTTGCTCATAAAATTTTTTTCAAAGGCTGTAAGCATTCAAGATTCCAAACTCCAATAACAACAAATGCTTTTGAAAAAGTTCACATTTTTAATTTCAAATAAAATGAGGTGTTAGAAAAATAAACAAAAGAAAAAAAAAAACAAAAAACACAAAAATGATTATAAAACTAAATAACAATCATTCAATATTGTTTCATGATTTTGAAATCGCATTTTTAATATTATTTATATTTTAATGAAAGAAAAAGGTTCTAAAATCTTTAGTTGTTACTCAATTTTATTTTTAATTTTCAAAAGCTTTTAGTTTTAAAATAATTATTTTTGTTTTTGGTTTGTTCTTATCTCGCCATTCAATCGTAAAAAACTATTTTTGTTGTTGTAATTAGGTTTTGAATTTTGGTTTTCTTTTGAGTTGTTTCACCACAGGCGGAAAAAGGGTATATCTAAGTTTCTCATTCCGTGTGCAATTTATGCAATATCCATTTCCGACAGTGTTGCCAGAATTTTTAGGTGCAACATCTGCGAAATCCAAAAATATTTCGCCGAAAAATCTGCAAAATCTGTATCTAAATTTAAAAATCTTCAATAAATGCATTTTTCCTTTACTTAAAAAATGACAATTTCTTTCAAAAGAGTTCGAAATCAGAACCAGTACTTCTTATTTGAAATACTTTTTTCCAGAAAAAATAAATAAAGTCATTTCTTTTTCATTTAGTATATCTTCAAAATCTAATACTTTTAACTTCCTAGACTCCGAGTCCTGTTTTTTATTTTCTTAAAAAAAAACCTTTGAAAATTTTTTTAGCTAAGTCCCAAAAGATTTTGTGTCACCATTTATTATTCAATTTGGGCTAAAACGCCTAGCGATTTCATTATATTATAAAAATCAAAAATTCAATATCTAATAATAAAAGCTGCATAAATGCCTAGATATGCACTTTCATAATTAAGAAAATTTGAAGGACTCTTGTAATCTACAGCAAAAATATCAGTAGTTTTTATTTAATGTTGTTTTTAAAAGTTATTTCTTACAATTGTTAAAAGTTTAGTCATCTGATTATTTAAATGTGAATCTATGTCGTTTTGGATCATTTTATTAAAATTATTAAGAAGATTGTGCTTCAGAAAAATAAATATATTTTATTAATATCATTAAGGTTATTTAATATGAATTTTGCATTGTCAATTTGATTGATATTAACAGCAAATTAAAAATAATTTTTTAGGCACTTATATAACTCCAATAAGGGACTTACAATTGACTCTACGGAAAGCCAACGCTTTTGAGATGGGCGTAAAATCTGCTGCAAATCTAACAATATTTATAGTTGATGTCATTGTCGATAAAATATGTAACAATTAGTTTGTTTAAGCTAAAAGCGTACTTCTATCAAACCAAAAAAAAGATATGAAAATCTATGCAGTCCCAAACTGTTACGCGTAAGGAATAGTAAAAGAATACTTTGGTTTGTGTGTGGACTTTGTCTAACCAAATTAATATTGATATGAATACTCCTCGTATTCTTATTTACAAATTTAGTTGGTTAAATAGATGATGTTTATAATCTACACAATCTAAGGTAGATAGATACGAAGAATGCGATCCAGAAAATGCAGCATTACATTCTGCTGGTGTCTTATTTTTCTTGTTTTCTTCGGCAAACGTCCGCATACATTTATAAAATAATTTTGCTTTGTAAAAAAAGGTTTTTAGAAATTAAAAAAAAAAAAAAAAAACACTCAGGCCGAAATCAATTTTTAAATTATTTATAATCTTATTTAGTACATAAAATATCAAGATTAAACAAACACTTTTAATAAAAATAGATTGGTTGATAATTTTCGTTTCAAAGACATAGTTCATAGATTTTAAAAAATCTTCGATTTTAGGCTAAAAATCTTCCAATCTCTGCTTTTTGGTAATCTGAGAGGCTAAAATCTGAAAAATGCAGATAAATCTGCACTTCTGGCAACAGTGATTTCCAACCCCATAAAGAGCGATTTCCGGCTGTCCGTCTTTCCGTCCAAGGCACAAGATGAGCTGAGAAAATTTAAGTACGTTAATCGATCAAACATAGTTTTAAAAATTATGCTGTTGAAAATCAGCAAATCTATTGAAAATGTTTTACGAGGCCTGTCTTTAATTTTTCAATTTTATTTGAAACAAATCTACTTAAGTAAAGTAACTCCAATAAAAAAAAATATATGGGGCGATAGAAAGAAAAAATAAGAACAAAAACATCAAGTGAAAAAAAATTGTCTCTCGCATATAAGTATTTTCCGCCTTATGGGCCTCTAAACTTTTCATAGAAGAGTACGATTGTGGACAAAATTTTTAAAGATATTAATATGGGTATCATTTACAGAGATCTTTCAGAAAATTCTAATTTTTTTAAATGATTAACCCATTACTGATTTTTTTTTATTTTTTAATTCTCTGTCACCGCAATATATGTTTTTTTTTTGATTGGAGTTAGTTCACTAAACTAGATTTACATATGTGGTCGAATATAGCACTTTTACTTGTTTTCGTCTGTATCGATTTAACCAATATTGTTGAATTGTGAGATTATGTTGCTGAAGTTTTTGTAATAACATATTAATGTTTATTCGATTTCTACCATTAATTTTATTTTCTTATTTATAAAGCACTAGATGGCATCTTCCTGTTTCCTGAAGATGTCATATTGAAATATTGAAAAAATAATGAACGGTATGTTTATTCGAAAAACTGACCTAGTGCTTAATAAATAGGAAACAAAATTTTGTTATTAACTGTTTCTTAGGGCGCTATTACGGTATTCACATAACTCAATTTCCGACTGCCAAAGTTATTAAAATACGGCAAATTGAACAAGTGTCTTTTAACTACTTTATTTATAGCGCTTCAAAGAACCACAATTTAATATTCAGAATGCAAGGTAGTGGTTTCAAATGTCAAAACTGTAATTGACACCTTCAAATGTTAGTACCAGCATCAGACTTCAAAGGAGTTTTCAATAAGCGTTACCTAACTTAAAGAAAGTGTGTGTGCGTAATTCTTCAGGCCTATCGATGCCATTACGTTCTGAATATAACATCTGGCAAATGGCCGGCGCGGCTTTGCTTGATACGCACATCAGAAATGAATCGTATCTTATAAGCCGGCGCATTAATCAGGGTTTTAGACATATGCCTGCGACTTATGAAAAGCCTTCAAGAAAAGCGAGGTCAAATCGCACGATCTCATTGGCTAGTTAGCTTCACATCCACGTGAGATTGCCATGCCCGCAAATCGTTCGAGCTGAATGTCAATTGTAGCATTTGCTGTGTAACATGTAGCGACGTCCTGTTAAAAATCGCATGTGCCAGAAGAAGTTGGTAATCATTGACCTATAGCGTTTATCGTTTGACGGAGGTGGACTGGCCAACGTAATTCTTAAATTAATGTGGACCGATGACGCCTCCAGTCCAAAATCCAAATACCAAACATTGACATTTCTGGCACGCATTGTGTATTAGCAGCGTCTCAAATTCGACAATTTTGTTTGTGGAAATGGATATTGTAGAAATTACATACGGATGACAAACTTAGTTATCACCCTTTTCCACTTTTTGTGGTAAAGGGTGTAAAAATAAGAAAATAACATCAAGTGAGAAAATTGGCGCACACCCATGTTTTCCGAGCTACGGGGCTCTGAAATATTCAAATTTTGTTTAAATATCAATACGGGTATCATTTTAAAGCTTTTGAAGAGATCTTTAAGGAAATACTAAAATTTTTTAGAAATGCTTAACTCATTAAGAGCCGATGGCATTTTTAGGTAAAATTATATATATGCAAAACCAAAATTTTTTTATTTTTTAATTCACTGTCACACCAGTATTTGCTTTTTTGATTAGAGTTACTTCACTTAACTAGATTTTCATACAGGGTGAAGGGTATATAAGATTCCGAATAGCCAGATATAGCACTATTGTTTCGATTGGAGTTATTTATTGTTCCAAATGAAATGAAAAAATTAGAGGTAGGCGTGTTGTTTTGCCTGCTGCCTCGAAGGACATGAACCGATCATATTGATTTCCAATAAGACCTCTTTCGACACTATATCTGATTGACACATTTGTTTGTGAAAAAAAATCTCTTTAAAAGCTTTGCGTATTTTAATTTTCGCTAGATGCTCTTGTGCCTTGGCAAACTTGATTTCATCTCTAACACGGACGGACAGACGGGCATCGCTCAATCAAAGTCACTATGCAGAATGTACATATATATATACACTTTGTGGGGTCGAAAATGGATATTGAAGAAATTTACAAACAGAATGACAAACTTAGTTATACTCTTTTTCAACTTTTTGTGTTCTAAACTGGAAATAATAATGACGTTAAAAAGAAATGTTGCAACAGACCTTTGTCGAGCTCCTTTCGTCGCTTGGTGATGAGAAAAAAGTGCGATCAGGAAGATCGACCTTCTACCTTATTGCGAAGATGAGAACAAAGCGGCAGACGTCTAGATGCAGTGTAGATCCTGATCCCTGATCTCCATACTAATGCTGTCAATGCTACAGACGTGTTCTACTTTTCTTCATTTTATTTGAGCCTTAAAACGAAAGAAAAGCATTTAGTATGGAGGTGAATAGTTACCGGTAGAGTGGAAATTATTCAGGAATAAGTAAAGTTCTGCTTTAGTTTCCCCCTACTTAGTTACTCGCTTAATTTTTCACAATACTATATTGCTTACTCCTGCTGCTTCACAAACAAACAAAAATTTCATGCTAGTTTCATGAAAAATTGCATAGTGTAAATGCCGTATTATTAAAAGCATACATAAATACATACATACACATTTACTCTATTATATTTAATTGATTTTTTTCTTATTTACTCTTAACAAAAATAATGCTTCAAAACAGATTTCGTATTGAAAATGATACTCTTCCTTTGGTAACAAACGTAAAAGTAAGTCTTCCACGTAATACGTAATAGATCACCTACTTAGCTTGAGTCTTTTTCGGATGATAGTCTTTTCTACTTTGGTAATGCTTTGTATAGGCAATGCCTTATGATGTGAGTATCCTTTCCCGTCCTGCAAGAAGCCTTTGAATAACGATCTCTATGATCCAGCCCAGAATATCTGACTAACAAGTAAATCTAGTTAGGCAATATGGAAGGGATTATACCGGGATATAACTACGTTGCTTGATTGTTTAATTATGTCTAATGATGATAAGAAGGACGGGGAGATGTGCCATGTGCTAGAATACTAAGCACAATCTTTTAGAGTACAAGACTCTAGCTTATGTTTTAATAAGGAAATTAGTTGACTCTCACTTCACCTTTCTCCTCAACTACTATTTTTCTCTTATCTAAACGCCATTCTTGTCCGGAATTCAGTTGTGCTAAATAAATAATAAAAAATAATTAAACTGCCTGTCTAAATTTACACGCAATATTTAAGGCAGTGAGTTTTCATTGGGACCATTTCACAATTTGTAACAAAATTTTGAACAATGTTTTATATATGTATACATAAAAATTTATTCGATACATTCCTACAATGACTTTGATGTTTCAATATTTTCTATTATTCTTGTTGTAGTAACTTTAGTTTTAATTCTTATTACAGTGTGAATTTATTCATTCTATTTCTATTGTCATGTATGCGCAAGGTTTTGTATTGGGAAATTTTCGATTTTTTCGGTTTATTATAATTTTTTTTTGGCGTTTTTTTACTACAACTAAAACAAAATTGTGGGATACATTTTTTATGTTTATTGTAGATGCAGTTTTTTTTTGTATTGTGTTTCTTTATAAACAATTTTTCAATTTTTAAAATGTCGCTGAGGTGTGTAAGCTTTAATGTTAAACATCTCGTCTACTAGTTCTACTGTTTTGACGCTGCCACCACATATTCGACTTGTGAGTTGAATTGAGGATGATGCAGTTAGTCTATGAGTTTTTTAAATCATTTTGCACATGTCAGCTTAAATGCGCTGTATAAATGAATGAATGAATGAAGTAAATAAATACCCAAGTATTTGCATGTATTTTATTGTTGTACTTGTATAATTACATGATTTGACTTAACTAGATGTATTTTGCTAACATCACTGTTCAGCTTAAGGAAAATATATAAACGAAAAAATCAAGTCAGAAAAAAAGATAATCAATCCCATGAATCAAAATAAAATGCATGCATGTGAAGGGTGTTGAATATTAAAGTGTTATTGGATTTTTTATTTTTATACCCTTCACCACAAAAAGTGAAAAAAGGGTATAAATAAGTTTGTCATTCCGTGTGTAATTTCTACAATATCCATTTTCGACCCCACAAAGTATATATATTTTAACTTCTTATGCATAGCGAAGTCAATTGAGCAATGTCTTTTAGCTCATATCTTCCGAGTTACGGGGCTCAGGAATTTTTGAATTTTTAAAATATCAATATGGGTATCATATTAAAGCTCTTGAAGAGATCTTTAAGGAAATACTAAAATTAAAAAAAATGCTAAGCCCATCAAGAGCCGATGGCATTTTTATGTAAAACTGTATATATGCAGTACCAATTATTTTATTTTTTATTTTTTGATTTTCTGTCACACCAATATTTGCTGTTTTACTTCTCTAAACTAGATTTACATAGATGGTGAAGAGTATATAAGATTCGGCAGAGTCGAATATAGCACTCTTACTTGTTTTATTTATTATAACTAAAAACATAATTTTAAAGTAAGGTTCGACTTCGTCTTTAATTCCTTTGATAAAGAAAGGAAAAAATGCCTAAAGAAATGTGTAAAATTGCATTTTTTTCTATTTCTTTAAAGTAAATGCTGGTCATAAACAAATTATTTTTAACCGACTTAAAAAAAAGAAGGAGGTTATCAATTCGTCTGAATGTCGTTTTTGTTTTTAAAGGCCAGTATTCACTATCATACACAATCGTACATTTTAATCACACAAAATGGCCACGCAGGTGCCACACTATTATACAAAAAAGATGCAAAAACATATGGTTTTAATATTTTGTTGTTTTTTCTCCTCATCATTTAAAAAAAATCAAATAAAATCGTACAGATCTGTCAAAAAATCAGTCACACACATACACTTTTAATCCACAGTATTATACTTTTTGATCACACATGCAATTTTTTACAGATCGTACGACTAAGTATGATAGTGAATTCTGGCCTTTAATGTTTGTGTCTGCAGAACTCAATCGTTGCTGAATCAATTTAAAGAATTTTTCTTTTATTTAAAAGGTTGTGTAGATTGGTCCCGTTTTAAAAATAGTTCACAATATTAAAAACTAAAGGGTGTCCCCATACAACATACTTGTTTTTATGGGTATTTTGATTTGTAAAGAGCACCATTTAAAAATGAAATAAAACTGTGCTTAATTGCCAACGGCAAAAAGTAATACAAAAATAAATCTAAAAATTAAAGGATATCCCATAGGTGACGTAAATTGACTTATATGGGCCATTCTTTTGAACCGTTATATCGACATTTTGAAAATTGTTCAAAATGTCGATTACTATATAATCACAAGTACAAATATTTCAAATTATACATTAAAAGGTGCCCCAATTGCGGATGAATATGGCCATACTTTTGAATAGTTGCAGACAGACGGTTGAAAATTGCAAGAAACCTATATTGCTAAAACCACTATAACAGCAAGTATAAAATTTGGATTTGGAAATTAAAGGGTGTCCCAATAGTTGATGCTATTTGATGTATGTGGCCAAACTTTATAATTTTATAAGGAACCTGCATTGCTATGTTCGCTATAAGAATAACTGTACAGTTTGAATTTAGAAATTTAAGGGTGTTCCCATAATTGATATTATATATTTTTACGTATTGTAAGTAATAAATACATAAATATGTTTCTAATGTTAAAAGATATGAAAAACAGCGAGTTACAGCAAGAAACAGCAATCGTAGTCAGCCACAACTTCATAGTAGAGTTAAGCAAAAGCAAAAATAAAAATAAAGAGAAACTGACTGCTCAAGCAACAGCCAACGTTTTCAAAATAATTGCTTTGCTGATTGCTTTGCTGCATTTGCTTTTGCTGCACATTTTTCCATAGCAACAGTTAAGCAACTACTTATGATTTGAAAATAGTCAAATATTTTTAATCACTGTGTAAGGGCATTGTTTGTGAGATGAAACTTGGATATAATTCGGTATCTTATAACCCACTAAAGATATCTTAATAAAATTTCACATAGGTAAAGCAAAGGAGTTTATGAGTAGAGCTTTAAACGGTCTGCACCCAAAGTTGGGTACCTCGGGCATATATTTTTTTAGAAATGTCATAAAAAGTTTATCTTGAACTCAAATGTAAGGAAAATGTGCGTGTTACATGTGTAGGCTATCTCTTTTAGTTTGTGAAAAATTTGGCTTACAATTTTTTTTTTTAATTGGTATTCGTTGCGAAGCACAAGTTATGGAAAAACTCTTTAAATTTGTTATAAGTTTTTTAAATTTCACGGAAGTTAATAAAATTATAAAATATATTTTGGATGAATCATTTAAACGGAATGCAGTGTAATTTATTTTAGCAAAACTGATTAAAATAAAAGAGGATATCAAATAATTATTAAAAAACATATTTACTTTAACAAATTTCCAAATGCTTAAATGATTTTTTGATGATTTGCAAAATTATTTTTGTTGAAAAAAAAAATAATTTTAAATAAAAACATTTCCTTTTAAATCACTTTGTTTGCGCCCTTTGGAAGATCAATAATTATGAGAAATAAATTCTTAAATTACCTACATACTTCTTCATAAGTTTTTTGATTCTCATAAATATTTTGTATTAAACAAATATGTATATACCCGCTAAAAAGAGACATGCAAAAGGGTAAGTAACTACTTAAAATGAACTGAACTAAAATTTATAACTGCATAAATATGTTAACTTGTTAAATAAAAAAAAAACGTTAGATTGCGGACCTTATATTAAAAAGTTGAATAGTTTTCATTAATATTTATGTGTTGTAATAAAGTAAAACTAAATTTTAAAACTTTTTATTTTATCTTATTTAGTTTTATACCAAGTTTTTAATTACATTATTTTCATGCATTTTTATGAGTTCAAAAATTATGACTTAACTAGAATCAAAATACTATATTTGGTTATGCCGTATGTTATATACCCTTTACCATCTATGTAAATCTAGTTAAGTGAAGTTACTTCAATCTAAAAAGCAAATATTTGGGTGACAGAGAATTAAAAAAAGATTAAGTACTACATAAACATAATTTTACATAAAAATGTTATAGGCTCTTAATGGGTTAAGTATTTTTCCCAAATTTCACTATTTCCTTAAAGATCTCTTCAAAAGCTTTAAAATGATACCCATATTGGTATCTTAAAAAATATGGTCCACAATCGTACTCGGAAAATATGGTCGAGCACCAATTTATCAATTGATATTTTTTTTCTTTTTCTGCCTCAAGGACAATTTTAAATAGCAAAATTTTCGAAGCTGTTTTTGATCGATTTAAGTATTCTCAATCTCATCTAGTGGCTTAGCAAAGTTGATTAAAGCCGAACACGGACGGAACAGACGGACATCGCTCAATCAATTTCGCTATGCAAAAGAACTGAGAATATATATACTTTATGAATTCGGAAATGGATGTTCTAGAAATTACAAACGGAATGGTAAACTTAGATATCCTTTTTCCACTTTTTGCAGTCAAGGGTATAAAAACCCATTATAAAAAATAAGTGCAAAAAAGCCATGAAAATACCCATATGGATTATGAACTATTTTATTTTTTGCTGGGTGTTTAAATTTTAATATTTAAAACAAATATTTATTATATTCACGACATTCCTTTATTTGCATTGGGAACAGCATTAAACTATGTGAATAATAGCCAAAGACGATGAACAACAAGCGATGGTAGTGGAAATGAAGAGTGTGGTCTCAAACTATGTGAAGATTCACAAAATGCCAGTTAAATTGCATGTCTTTAAATGTTGTCGCTAAAAGTCACAAATTGTTAAAGAAAATATGAGACAATAAATTCACTACTCGTGTGTTAAAGATCTACATATAAATTATATTTATCATATTTTAAACAGTAGGGAAGAGGTTAAATTACATAAGAAAAATATTTCAGCAATATGTTTCGTTTAAACTGCACGAACCAGTTCGTAGTGTTAGAAAATAAGGGAAATAAAACTATTGATAACAAATACAGATGAGTATCGGTGTATTTCCTTTTTATTTTTATACCCTTTACCACAAAAAGTGGAAAAAGGGTATATCAAAGTTTGTCATTTTGTGTGTTATTCTTACAATATCCATTTCCGAACCCATAAAGTGCAGATATTCTGACTTCTTATGCAAAGCGAAGTCGATTGAAAAATGTCCTTCTGTCCATCCGTGTTAGTCTTGAAATCAAGTTTGCCTCGACAAAAAAAGTGAATACGTCACTCGATCAGATATAGTGTCGAAAGACGTGCTATTGGAAATCAGCATGATCGCTCCATGTGCTTCGAGGCAGCAGGCAAAAAACCACGCCCACCTCTAATTTATTCGTATCATTTAGAACAATAAAGTTACTTCAATCAAAAAAATAAATATATGGGGCGATATATAAAAAAATTGGCGTTCGCCCATATTTTCCGGGTTACGGGGCTTCAATTTTTTTAAATATCAATATGGGTATCATTTTAAAGCTTTTGAAGAAATCTTTAAGGGAATACTAAAATTAAAAAAAATGTTTAATCCATTAAGAGCCGATGTCATTTTTATGTAAAATTGTATGTATGAAGTACCAATTTTTTAAATTAACTGTCAACACAATATTTGCTTTTGTGATTGAAGTTACTTCACTAAACTTGATTTACATAGACGGTGAAGGGTATATAAGATTCAGCATAACCGAATATAGCACTTTTACTTATTTTATATTAATTTGTACCGCTTTTCTATATTAGCTAAAATATCGGAATTTAAAATTGATCTTCCAAAGGTGAGTAGTGTGGTTTAAAGTTTTTGACGCATACTTCCTGTATGAATATAATCAATTCCAATTTAAACTATTCATCGCCAATTTTGTCGCGGAATTGCCCTATGGGACATTACTAATTAAAAGTAAAACTTAAGATTTGCGTATCAGTTTTTGACAATAAATATGGTTGTTACGTGTATGCCATTTTAATTTGGCACGTCTTAATAAATCTGAAGATTCATGTAGATAATGTAAAAAAAATATAAGACATAAGTACTTAATTTTGGTGTGAAACCAAAAACAGTATTTTTAATTTCTTTTTATTTATCTATTTTTTTAATGTTTAACAAATACGGTTATATAATGAATGTAAAAGGAACTCTGTGTTCATAACGTTAATAAACCGATACCTTTTTTAAACATCAAATACAATTCAAGGATGATTGCGAATTAAGCAATTAATTATTGTGTATCAGATAATTATTGTGTATCAAGCGTTTCAAAAAAGTAATTAGTTTTTTCATTAATTAACATTTTCAACAAAGGTTTCGCACACATTTGTACAAATATGTAAATACACATACATGTGTGTATTTATCTCTTAGCAATGTTTATACATATGTGTGCATGTTGACATCACTGAAATTATTTTAATGTTTATTAAAAAAGAAAAAAAAAAAATAAATAAAATAGTGTCATATAATTTTTCTTTTTTATTGCCATTTTCATAACCTGACTATAAAGTTCATTTAAGTAAGCAGAAGTTTCTGTATTAATTATTACAACAATGTAAAATGTTAAATATTTTTTTTAAGATAAGTAACACTCAGGCAATAATGCCTACTTATTAATTGTGTTACCTTCTTTAGAATGGGATAGAGTAGAGAAGGTGAAGAAGAGTGATAGATAGAAAGTTTATTTTCTTTAACAACACTGTAATTGCAGGATATGTTTATTTTTATATCAATGGTGAAGCTCTTCTTGTGTTAGAAGGCGGGTTAAAGGTTTTTGAATGTAAGTACAGACCATGGTGTAATCATCATACTTTGCCGAAGATTTTCTGTAGAGTAGTACTGGTGAAGAATAGAGCTTTGTTATATATATATATATATATATATATATATTAGTATAACAGATCTTAATATATACTACAAAATTTAAAGTTGTTAAATTGACAGTGGCTGGGGTGCGACCTCAGGCCATTAAATCAATAACAGCTTAGTAGTCAGCGTGCTAACTATCTAAGCTACACCGTAAAAATACCTGCCTAAGTAGAGAGATAGCCACCTCTAAAACCTATATAACCCCATTTCAGATTTTTTTCTCGTAAGGACGAATTTAAGATAAAATAACATTTCCATCTTTCTACGTATATTTTTGTAATTTATATTCGAATTTGTTTGGTAAGTTTATTATTCAAGGTTACATATATTCTTTCTACGCAGGAAAAAAGTACTGACAAAACGTTTTAAGTATACTAGAGATCGCCTTATGGTCAAACTTGGACCAAGTTTATTATTGAACACTTTGTTCTTTGTTATTTTAATTAGACAGTAATTTTTTAATATATGTGTATTTTTTGAAGCGAATGGTCTTTACTGTTATGCAATTACGCAATTAAATCGAATATCTACGTAAAAACGTAACACATAAAAATCGAAGAGACACAAGAAACATTTCAAAAGTGCTTAATGATTTTTCTTAAGGTCAAAACTTCTAATGGCATCCGATAGAAATACACCCGTTTAAATTTATAGTTGCTTTCGTTTCTTTTTTTATACCTTTCTCCACAAAAAGTGTAAAAAGGGTATATCTAAGTTTCAGCTAGAGAAAATTTAAATACGCTAATCGGTCGGACATAGTTTCCAAAGAGTTGCTATAGAAAATCAGCAAGATCGGTCCATCTACTTCGAGGAAGCAGGCAAAACACTACGAGTGCCTCTAATTTTTCCATATTTGAAACAATGAGGCAACTCGAATCAAAAATACAAATATATAGGGAGATAGAGAATTAAAAAAAAATCATCAAGTGAAAAAATTGGCGCTCACACATATTTTCCGAGTTATGATTCTCTGAACTTTGAATAGAAAAGTACCATTGTCCTTATTTTTTTAAGATATCAATATGGGTAGCATCTAAAAGCTTTTGAAGAGATCTTTAAGGAAATACTAAAAATTAAAAAAAATGCTTAACCCAATAAGAGCCGATGACATTTTTATGTAAAATTTTATAAAGTATTTAATTTTTTTTCTTATTTTTTAATACTTCACTAAACTAGGTTTACATATATGGTGATGGATAAATAAGATTCAGCCGACTATGTTACTACTACTTGTTTTTTTTTTTTGTATTGTATTTTTAGTTTTCTACGAAGCATCTCTCCAGTTTCGCAAAGAAAACAGCATACACGCAAAGAAAAAACATGTTTGAGATAACCATAATCTAAGAGCAACACATAATGGTTGTATTATATGGTTGTCAACAAACCATAGCATTGTTACATTTATTAATAATATAGCTGGTCTTGCAATCATATTCTTGTCTAGCTTAAAAATAACATGGTTAAATCTAAAAACAGTTATGTTTAAATATAAACATTAAGTGTTTAAATTAATATATCATAATATGGTTGAAAATGTCATGTTATACAATTGCATTATAATATAGTCATGTAGTTACAAAGATTTCCTGTCATGAAAGAATTAGTTATTTATTGCTTAATTTATTATTGATTTGTGACAGAAGTTATTTAACACGTTGACTGCCACGTGTGTTTACAACAAAATCCCCGTCAGGCCACCCGTGCCACTGTAAGATGCGTGCTCTGCTACCGCATGTCTGTTTACATTTCTTTCGGTACTCTCACCCCGATATCTATTACGATCCTTATTTATCACGTTATTACTCTGCACGAGCATTTGTAATCTTTGCCGTATACTGAGTAGTACAACTAATATCTCTGCCCAACTAATATCTCAACCGCAACTTTGCAGTGAATGCTTCAATATTTTGCACTGTAAATAATTTTGTTAATAAACGATTTTTAAAAAAATTCAACAGTATTATTATCTCCTGTCATATTTTTATCTAAATATGTTCGGAAATCCTTTGGAAGGAGTCACCCGACGTGGCCTGATGAGAACTCTTGCTGTCACCCGAATACGGGTGACGTGGCCTGATGAGAACTTTTGCTGTCACCCGAATACCGGTGACACGGCAGTTAACGTGTTAAAAATATAAATTCACGAAAAAATCAATTATTTTATTATTACATATGAGTCTTTTACACATGGGCTACAAGAATCATTTATCCAACAATATAATTTATAAGCTCAAATAACGGCATCTTATATTAATACATTTCTACGGAAATCATTTATGGAGTAAACCTTATATCCTGGTATTGAAGATATCATACGTTACGTAATGGTAGATCGGAACTGACTTCACATTTATCCAAAACTTTTAACACGTTAATCTGGCATCAGCGGTGATGTATTTTATTATAATAGTAATTATTGTTATAATATGACAGCTTTAAATAAAAATGGTTCTACAATTGTGCTTTAAACACAATAATAAAGATGTATGTTTTCACATACATTTACATATATCGCACTTGATCAACAATAGGGTATTAACTCAACATTTTTGAAATATCAGCTAAAGAAATCAGCTAACAACATCAATATCTATCTACTGTAAAAATTTCAACGTATTCCGTTTACTCTTTCATCTCGAAAACCACTTTTGAGACCATATTCATGATAATGTAGTGATTACCTTTATTTCAACAAAAAGGTATTATTTCGAGTTAATACAAAAGTTTACATTGAACTGATTCGTAAATTTTCACAAAAAAGGTATGATTTTGAGTTGAGTCTCTTTTCAGTTTGGTTTTATTTTGAGTTGATACTGTCTTGTTGATAAAATTTGTTTCATTTATCATCGAAAAATTTCAGAAAAATGGTATTAACTCAAAAAATTGTTTTTTTTTTTGCAATACTTGCAAAGATTTCTAGGAAAAACGATGTAAATATATTTTTAAATGGAATTTGCTTCCTATGGTATATTTGAATTTTTAAATTTTGTTAAAATGTGGCCACAAAAGTTTTTTGACTCTACTGAAAATTTTAAAATTTTGAGTTAATACCCTCTTGTTGATCAAGTGCGATATGTATGTATTTCAACTATTTTTAAAATGTTTTGCTTACCTTTTTATTTGTTTTCATATTATGTAGGTTTATTATTTTTATTTGTTTACTTTTTTTCATTTTCTTTAACATAAAAACAATTTCAACTTTAAGCTAACTGATAGAAAAGCATTCTGTCGAGACTTAGAACAAAATATTTTTCTTATTAATAAAAGTATATTATGGTTAAATATATTATATTAATTTTAATAAGTTATAAAACTTTGGTTGTGGATAAAATTTGTTTAAGGTAAACCAACCATGTTGTATTTTTTTTGCACAGTAACAATATAATAGTCAAATGTTAACAGAAAAATGTTTATGGTGACTGAAGTATTGTTGAAAAGAACTATAATTTGTTCTCCGCGACTATACAATGTTACAAAGAACATAATATGGTTATTTTGACCATATCACAACCATGTTTTTCCTCTGTGTGTAGACGATCAAAGGGCTGCTTAATTTCTTTCACAAATAAAAAAGTTAAATTAAAAATTATGTAATTTTCTTAAGAATTTTGAATCAACTCTACTGTTTGTCGAAAAACGCTTTCACAAAGTTTTTCCACATATTCTTCACACTACACATTTTCTCTTGTGTGAGTGCATGGTGTTTTTTTTATAGGATTGTTATTATAATGTAAAACACCTTTTTTAATATTTATAAATTTTTCATTCTTATTTGTTTTTTTAGGGCCAGCTTAGATGGTAAGACTTTACGTACGTAAAATCTAAGAGAAAATAAAATGAAAATCTATCCATATAAAAAAATAGAGATTAAAAATCGTATGATTTTTTTCTTATGTTTACACCATTGGTGTTGAATAAAATGAAGTAAAATTAAAATATCTTTTGATATAGTTTTTTATTTGACCTTTTTAATTATTTATTTTTTAATTTATTATTCAAGCACAAGGTCTTTTATTTATTTATTTTTTTCAATATTTCGCTACTCCTGATGATGCTACACAAGGGAGTACAATAATTGTTTACAAAAAAAAATTTGTCTGTTTTGCACTATATTCAGCGGTTGTTGTGCTATTTTGACGAGTTTTACCTTTAAAAAGTTAGCATTAATAAAAAAATGCAACCCTGATCTAATGAAGTAGAATAGTTTTTGAAAATTTTCAAAATATAAAGAGAGCCGTACGACTATCAAATTTCCATCCGTATTTTCTCTCAATGTCGGACAGTTTCATTACATAATATGTTTAGACGATACTACTTGTACTCTCCTTCATAAAAATATGACATGTCGTATTACTTGTAGTATAACGTAAACCGCAAGAGAAAATAATATAAAATTCCATTCCTATTTTAAAACGGAGAGTAAAAATCATACGACAGATTATTTTTGCGTTTACACAATTGGTATGGGTAAAACACATCAAAACTAAAATAGCTATTTGCAGAAAAATACATCCCTGATCTAATGATTCGTAGTTGTCTTTTGAAAATTTCCAAAAAACAAAGAGAGCCATACGACTGTCAAATTTTCATCCGTATTTTCTCTCAATTCGTGCAGATTCATTACGTATTTTGTTTAGACGATCCCACTGGTACTATTCTGCACAAAAATTTGACATGTCGTAAGACTTCTGTAACCATGTAAACCGCCCTTTAGTACCATCTTGAACACTTGTGGTTTGTATAACCTTTTGTCATGTCTTTTTTTTTTTTGTTATTTTTGTAGGTTTTATAGTTTTATTTTAAGAAAAAAGAATTTTAAAAATTGCGGACATTTAAGTGAATAATACTGATGTATCATAAATTATATGTTCATACATACATATGTTTGTTAGTATATGTATGTTAATAAAATATGTCATTATATAAGTTTAAAATCTCAAAGAAACAGTGTTACGATTGATTACTTTCTACAGTCAAATTAAAACCGATTTAAAAGTTCAAACCTTTCATTTACATAACTGTCAAATGAATTACAGATCCTGTTATTATTATTGTACACAAGCGACTTTCTTTTCGAACGACTACGATGTTTTACTTCTGTGATTTCCTGAAGTGTTTTTATATAACATGTTTAGAATTTTTAAATGATGTCATTCGGTAACAAGTGGTCATTCAAAATCTTGAACGTTTTTATTAGTAAGAAAATAACCATTCAAAGAATATTTTTTCTGTAAAATAATAAAAATCCTTTTATAACCTTTAGAAAGGAAATTCAAATAATATTAGGTCATTACTGCCAAAGAATTATTACATCAATTACATTTGATAACTCTGAAAACACCTCAAGGTCAAACTGAAAGCTTCTGGCAACGCTAACATACAGTGGCACAGAAAACTCTACATACCCCCAAACAACTGCATTTTATGTAAAATTTAAAATTTTTTATCAGCAATATTTAAATCCTATCATTCGTTAAAAAATAAAACTTCTTTAAACTAAATGATTTTCGAAAAATGGAAATACTAAAAATTAAAAAATTTTTATAAAAAAAATAAAAAATAATACACAGAAAAGTGTACATACTCCGTAGTGTACTGTGTACTTTCTAAAGCAGCATTTAAGCGATTTTTTATATAATTTACAAGCTTACTGGTAATTTCCGAAGAAATTTTGTAGCATTCTTTGATAAGAATGTGTTTAGGTCCTGTTTGTTCCTTATCGCAGTTTTTCTTATATTGCAGTCTAATTCATCTCATAAATTTTTAGTGGGGTTTAGGTCAGGCGACTGAGGAGAAGAATGCAGTCGTTTAGGCACATTGTACAATAGACATTCCTTTCAATGGCCGCTGTGTGCTTTGGGTCATTATCTTGTTGAAAGTTCCAACTTCCAGACAGACCCATTTTGGATGCTGACTCCTTCAAATTATTTTTTAATACGTTCAAACACTTAAATCGATTCATTGTTGTCTCAATTAAAACTAAATTTCCAACCCCAGCCGCCGACATACATTCCCAAATAATAATGGAACCGCCTCCGTATTTTATTATGGGCATCGCAAGTAGAGGGGCACCCTTTAAATTCCAAATTTAAATTTTATACTTTCTGTTGTGGTAGGCTTAGCAATCAGGTTCTTTGAAAACTTCAAGCACATGTCTATAATAGATTAACAGTTTGACCATATACATCAAATTACATAAACTATTGTGACACCCTTTAATTTATAATTTCAAATATTTATTCTTCGTATTATGCCAAACAAATAGGTGGACGTTCTGTCTAATGTTTAAGTATTTGTATATAACGGTTTAAAAAATTACAAATTACATCCAATATTGGGACACCCTTTTACATCCAACTCCAAATTGTATACTTGTTGTTATAGCGGAGTTAGCAATACAGGCTCTTTGTAAATTTCAAGCGTCTGTCCAAAACTGTTCAAAAGTATGGCCATATTTATTAAATGAAATGAACTATTGGGGCACCCTTGAATTTATAATTTCAAATTTTAATACTTGTAATAGTCATAGCAATCGACATTCTGTTCAATTTGTAATCGTTTGTCTATAACGGCTCAAAAGGTAGGCCCATATGGGTAAATTTACGTTACCTTTGCGGATACCCTTTAGTTTTTAGATTTAATTTTGTATTACTTTTTGCCATTGGGAGCTATAGTGATACGCAGTTTTTTTTTCAATTTTAAAAAGGTGCCGTTTACGGTTCATAATACACGTAAAAAAAACTTGTAAGTTGTATAGGGACACCTTTTAATTTTTAAGATTATGAACTGTTTTGAGAACGGGACCAGTCTCTAGCATCACCTTTCAAAAAAAATTTTTTTAGAAATCGATTAAGAAATGACTATAACTCAGAAGGCATAACTGTAAGAAAAGAAAAACTATTAGTCGAAATGATAACCTCCTTCTTCTTAATGGTCAAATGATGATTCGTTCCAACGAGCTAATATGAAGCTTCTGACACTGAAAGCAATTAATGATATGGCAGAAATAGTTATCAAATTATTTCAGGACTTTTACGGTTTCATCACTCACTTTTGAAGAGGAACAAAAGCTATTTTTATTATGATGCGCACAAGTACACAGAAACATATCGCACACCTAGTTCAAAAGTGACTCAACTCTAAATTTAATTAAAATGTTAATTATCTAGTGTATAAATTCTAAACAAATAAAAAAGGTGTGCGATATGTACATATATCCTGACTGTAAAAAGAAAAGAGGAAAATTTTATAAATTATTTGTCTTCTTTTAAAATAAATATTAAATAATATTAAGGTTATATTATGTGTTCTTGTGTATGTAAAAACCAAAGATATACAAGTAAAAAAAGAAGATTCTGATCAATTGATATTTTCGCTTTTAATAATAAAGTATTAAAGTAAAGTTATAGCTTAACACTTGTTGGCGCGAAATGGACGATTTATTTTAGAAATAATGTTTTCGGTCATAAAGGGCAGTTTGAGATTATCATACAAGTTTGAATTTTTGTAGAGTGTTAGATATCGGTATTAATTTTTTTTTTTTTATTTTGGTTTTCAACTCCTGAATTAATATAAAAAATTGTATAGAATACGAAATCAACAAATGCTTTTTTTAAAAACTTAACATGTTAAGTAACTACATTATTTTGAATGTTAAAATTGCTATTTTGATAATACTATACAACAACTACAACTACACAACACTTAAAATTAAAAAAAAAAAATATAAAAACAGTGTAGAAAACTTTTCATTCCCAAGTATCGTTAAAATTACTTGTTTTCATGATAAAGGAATTATACAACATTATTATAGGTGTATTAACAAATCCTCCTTATGTAACAATTATAATGGTAATAAGTTAAGATCATGAATTTACCACATTTCGTTACACTGTGAATATATTTTGTTCCTTCATGCTTGCTTTGCAGTTTTTGCTTTTTTGTGTAAATTTTTTGTCATACATAATGCTGATAAAAACAAATTTTACAGTGCTTATTGTTTTTTATTATTTTTATATTTATTTATTTTTATTTTTTTTTTGTTTTTTTAATGTTTTTGTTATTTAAAATTATTTTGCAAAGAACTACGAAGCATGTAACCTTCAAAAACGTGCCTAGGTGAGGCTTGTTTATTCCTAATTTATTTTATTTTTTAACTGCTGCTTGTGATAGATGCCCGCACGTATTTACAGGCATACATACATACATATTTGTTAGCGCAACCGATCAAACCAAGCAAACAGACACATAAATTCATACGTCCTCAAAAAATAATTTATTGTCGTGCATCTTCTATTTAGACATACGAGCAATTGAGTACTTTAAGCAACAGCAGAGCCATACTTGAACATTATGGTGCATATACGGTCTAGAGTTTTGAATAGTTGTTTTATTCTTTAAAAAATGATTTAAAACATTTTTAATTATTTTTTTTTCTGAACTTTTTTATTTTGCTTTTATTGCTAAAATACTAAAACATGGGCTAAGTGCTCATGAGCAACACTAAAAGTGTAAATCGTCATTAAAGTATTAAAATTAATACTCTGTCTTTATACATTAATAACCTAAAAATAAATATATATACTTATGTATATCCTATTTTTCATTCATATTAGCAGAAAAAATTATCATTAATTTATATTTGAATGAATATTTGTTTGAAGTTATTTTACGAGTTTATTTTCCTTAAATAAAATGTTTACAAATGTTTGTGTTTAATTTTATTTATAATTAAATTAATATTTGAAAACAACAAACAAATTTGTTTTAATTTATTTACTCGTTGTATTTATTTTACCCCGCCTTTCTAGGCCGCTATTGCGATCTACTCTGAATACGTGAGAAATCCATCAAATCGGTTTGGATCTTAAAGATCAGGAGATATTTATAATTTACATATCTTTAGAATCTGGTTTTATTAAGATCGGTTAGTATTCATAAAATCGTGCATTCGTCCTCTCCCCCACTCATCCCTTTTAATTCATTCTTTAGAAAATAAACGTAGAATATTCTACTCTTTACATAAATATCTTATCTTACCTATCAAAGCTTCGAATTTCATTAAAATCGATTAGCCGAGAATTTTTAAAAATAAATTTTGATGCATAAAAATATCCGCTTCCCCTTTTTAGAACCTCCTGGTCACTTATTTAAAAATATAAATACCCTATTCTATCCGTGTTTCAAATTGCATTAAAATCGGTTCAGTCCTTTAGCCTTAATTGACGAACGCACAAATAAACAAACAAACTTACAAAAAGATTTATAATATATGTCTATTTGATATACGAGAAGATATTAGATTAATGATAATACTGCTAATCATAGTTTCTTAAGCAACCGTTAGGGTTCCCTAGTCAAAGGGTAAAAATGAAAGGCTATTAATATGGCTACAATGTCAATCCGTCTGTCACACAGAACCGTTATACGATAGACAGAAGTTGTAATATTATAGAAGGTCAATACTTACAATTTTTACTGAAGTTTTATTGTTATTATTATTTAAAAACAAGTAAAAGTTCTATATTTGGACATGCCGAATCTTATAAACCCTTCACCAACTACGTTAATCTATAGTTTAGTAAAGTAACTCCAATCAAAAAATTTTGGCATTGCATATATATAATTTTACATAAAAATGACATCGGCTCTTAATATTGTTGCGTTTTACCCTTTTTAGCAGGCAAACGTACGAACTTTATGCCTTTCTCTGGCTATAACTTCTCGATCCTACCGGTCTTGTGAACCCTTGGTCTCGTATTTACTAAACATGCGTTATCACCACAAACGCAGCCATTCACGCTACACTACTGTGTTACTCCGGCGAGACATGAACTACTCCATGCCTTGTTTAGTAACCTTAACCATCCACAGACATCTCATCTACTTCTTTTATCCAAGCCAGTCATCTTCTTTAATCCAATAGCCACAACACACGTCTGCCATACACTTTTGTTGTTATGCTGTTACACTTCCCCGCGCTATTCGCTTTTGCTCTTATTTTTTATTATACAATGCTTCTTGACAATTATCTGTTGCTATTATATTAAGTTGGACGTCTCCACTAAATTATCTGCCATGGCTTCACACAATAATTGCCTTTTCCCTCTCGGGAGGTTTGTACTGCTGTTTATTAATTTTAATTGCTTATAACAATTATTATTTTTTTCGTTGCACGCATGCCCGCATGCGGTATCGAACTCGGACTCCCTGGTTTGTAGTACGCACCTCTACCAACGCAGATATTGAGGCTGCTGAGCTTTTGTTGGCTAACTTGTGGTTTTGACATGAAAAAATTAGAGGTAGGCATGCCTGCTGCCTCGAAGGACATGGGCCGATCATGCTGATTTCCAAAAGTACCTTTTTCGACACTATATCTGATTGATTGACATATTTTTTTTTTTTTTTTGTAAAATCGAGTTTGCGTCGGCAAAACTTGAGAGACGGACATCGCTCAATCAACTTTGCTATGCATAACAAGTCAGAATATGTATACTTTATTGGGTCGGAAATGAATATTGTACAAATTACACACGGAATGACAAACTTAGATATATCCGTTTAAAAAGGTGAAGGGTGAAACCGAGTTACGGGCCTCTGAAATTTTAAAATCTTTAAGGAAATACTCACAATTAAAAAAAAATTGCTTAACCCATTTAGAGCCGATGACTTTTTTATATAAATTTAGTACTTAATTTTTTCTTATTTTTTATTTCTCTGTTACCCCAATAACTGCCTTTGGCGAAGGGTATATAAGATTCGGCATGGCACTCTTACTTATTTTCTTCTCTTCTTAAAAAAACTAACTCTGGGCGGATATAGAAAACTATTTTATGAATTATTTCAAAAGATTATAAAATCGTACAGATCTGTCAAAAAGTCTGTCACATACGAGCATATATGCAAATTTTGAAGGAGAGTACGACCGAGTATGATAGTGAATCTGGCCCTTAATCGTTACTGCAAATAACAGAAAATGTCGACAAAGATAACGGTTGTCTTATTGTTTAAAATTAGTGAATCGCATTACTGTTTTTTTTTAATTGAATTAAAAATAACAATTTATTTTTAGAATTTACTAAATTTATTGAATGAACGAAAAAGTTTTTAGATTGTTTTCCTTTTGATATTAAATATTGTAGCACTACTTCTATGAAATTTCTCGAAATATATAGTAAAGGATTTGTATACCTGGCTCATTTGGAAATACTGATGTAACATCCCTAAACCTTTTAAAGTTTTAACTATATTTGCATACAGAGCATGTGTTAACGGTAGCAAAATTATTCTTGTGCGTTCAATTTTGATACTTCCAGAAATTAAAATTTTTTATATGAGCACAACAAACATCACTTATCATTCTTATTATGTTGAATCACCGAGCAAACTGGCACAAGCTTAAAACTCAGACGGCACTCTAATTACCTGACCGTCTTAGGTGCATTTTCTCTTTTTATTGACGTCATCCATTTTTGCACATACTTTTTAGAGCAAAGTGAAGATTGCATATTTAAAACTCCTTAAATAAAATTTATTCTCAGCACCAACCTGATTAATTTTACTTGTCAGTTTTGTGTTTTTCTTAAAACAAAAAATTCGTTATTTCTAAAAATTGGGAAGATCTCATTTTGAAAAGGATTGAAATATAGGCAATCGCTAATATTTTATTTATTTGCTCATGCGTTACTGCAATTACACAATGATTTAAAATCCGTTGCAGATATATAATTTATGATGCTTTTGCGTCTTAAGTTATAAGGCTGATAAAATAACTTATCTTTCCGTTATACTCGTACATATGTATGTAAATAATTAGTTAATAAATTTATTTTTCTAACAATTCTTAATTTATTTAAACAAATTTTAATATAGTTTTATTTTTGTGCTGAAAGATGAATACATAAAATAAATAAAAATATTTTTTAATTTGAATAAATCTGCAAACATTTCGTCATTTGCTTTTCAGAAGCGAAAAATTTTGTACTCCATACTATGTAGGTATTTATATATAATTATAATTTCACACGGCCGAAACATGAAATTTTCCCACCACATAGAATTTTTTTTAATGCAGTTATTTGATACCGTTTCACACACGCCAAAAAGAATTGTTTCACATGCATATCGAGCATTTTCCGCTTTGAGAAACATTCTTCAGTGATAAACCTCTGTCTCAGCAAACAAAAAACTTGAGTTTATCTTTAACATGTGAATACTACAGATAGAAATGTCTTAATGACCTCCAAAGAGTGTTTGAACTTTAAAACTGTAAACGCATTCCACTCAGTTTCATTTTTTAACCGACTTCAAACAAAAAAAAGGAGGTAATCAATTCGGCTGAATGTTGCTTTTTTATGTTTTATATCTATCCGATTTTGAAAGTTTTTAGTAATATGATAGAGTATGCTTACAGATTGGTCCCGTTTTAAAAACTGATCATAATATTAAATATTAAAGGGTGCCCCCATACAACATACATATTTCTTAAGTGTATTATGAGCTGTAAAGGGAACTTCTATAAAATTTAAAATGACTGCGTATTACTATAGCTCGCAATAACAAAAAGTTATACAAAAAGAAATCTAAAAATTAAAGTGTGCCCCATAATTGATGTAGATTTACTTTATTGGGCCTATATTTTGAACCGTTATAGACAATCGCTTGCAAATTGTACAGAATGTCGATTGTTATGACTGTTAGAGTAACAAGTATTAATATTAAAAAATATAAATTAAAGGGTGCACCAATAGTCAATTTTAATTTATGTTTATGGCCATACTTTTTATCAGTTGTAGACAGACGCTTGAAATTTGCTAAGTCCACTATAACAACAAGTATAAAATTTGGATTTGTAAGTTAAAGGGTGTACCAATAGTTGATGTAATTTCAAGTATGTGACAAAACTTTTGAACCGTTATAGACAGAATGCTGAAAATTAAAAGGGACCTGTATTGCTTAGTCCGCTATATCAACGTTTTTATAATTTGAATTCAGAAATTAAAGGGTGTCCCATAATTGACGTAGATTTACTTATATGGGGCTATCTTTTGAACCGTTATAGACAGAACGCTGAAACTTAAAAGGGACGTGTATTTCTAATTCCGCTAATATGGTTGATGTAATTTGGTGTATATGGCCGAACTTTTGAACCATTATAGACAGACAGCTGAAACTTACAAGAGACTTGTTTTGCTAAGTCCGCCATAACAAGAAGTTTAGAAACTAACGCGTGTTCCCGAAATTAATGTAATTTGTTCCATATGGCTGTATTTTTTTAAGCGTTAGATACAAACACCTGAATTTTAGACAGAAGTGGTGGATACTTTGTTTCGTATAATAAGAATTATAAAAATTTTAAATTACAAATTAAAGGGTTTTCTAATAGTTGATATAATCTAATATATATTGGCAAACTGTTGAACTGTTATAGACAGACGGTTGAAATTTATACAGAACCTGATTGCTAAATCTACTACAACAGCAAGTATATAATTTGGAAATTAAATGGTGACCTTTTAGTTGCTGTAATTTTATGTATGTATATTGCCAAACTATTGAACAATTAAAAAGTTTGGAGGTAGAATATAAGGGTGTCCCAATAGTTAACGTAATCTAATTTATTTAGCCATACTCTTGAACCGTTACTGGCAGACAGTTGAGGTCTGTTTTGAAGTCGGTTTTCTTTTGCAAGAATTATTTGATTTTGCAAAAAATCGCGATATGTAATCTTCTATACAAACATAAAATGTCGTTCATTTTTATCGCTATAGCTTGAAACTGGCTGGACTTATTTGGTTGATTTTAATTGATTGATTGATTTTTCTTAACATCCCGTATGAAAATAATATTTATTAAATTTATTAAAACAGAAATAACTAGATACCAGTAGAATACATTCTCCGGATCGCTACATTTGTCAACATCATTCTTCGCATCTATCTACGAGTACCTTAGGCTGTGTACATTGTAAGCATCATCTATTTAACCAACTAATTGTATAACTAAGAATACAATTAATATTTGTAATCAATCAATATAGACGAAGGCCACATACATTTCAACCGTGTCTAACCCTCGCATAAAGGGTTATTTTGCAAATTTTGTCGGACATTATTACTTCACCACAAAAAGTGGAAAAGGGGTATATCTAAGTTTGTCATTCCGTGTGTAATTTCTATAATATCCTTTTCCGACCCCATAAAGTATATATATTCTGACTTCTTATGCATAGCGAAATCCATTGAGCGATGTCCGTCTGTCCGTCCGTGTTAGGTTTGAAATTAAGTTTGGTTAACCCATTAAAAGCCGATTGCATTTTTATGTAAAATTATATATATGTAGTACTTAATTCTTATACCCTTCAGCACAAAAAGTGGAAAAAGGGTTTGACGTAGTTTGCCAATCCGTTTGTAATTTCTACAATAGCAATTTTCGATCCGTATTTTTCAAGTTTCGAGCCTCTGAAATTTAAAAATTCTTTTAAATATCAATATGGATATCATTTTAAAGGTTTTGAAGAGATCTTTAAGAAAATACTAAGTTTTTAAAAAATGCTTAACCCATTAAGAGTCGATGAAATTTTTATGTAAAATTATGCATCTTATCTTTTTTTTATCCCATCATTTACTTTTTTGATTGGAGTTACTTCACTAAACTAGATTTATATAGAAGGTGAAGGGTATATAAGACTCTGCATAGCCAAATATAGCTTGTTTAAGCTTATGAAACTCGGGAGAAAAATCTGTGAAAGTTTTTTTTATTTTCCCGTCATTTTGTTTGGCAATTACAACATTTAAGGTCAGAAAATGTTCAAAATCTTAAAGTTAGGCTCCAGAGATACTAAAATGTCATTTTAGCCCCACATCCTTTTGTGGGCGGTGAAAGAAAATATTATTTTAATAAATAATGTAATTATTAAAAGAAATGGATAACATATGCCTTAAAACCATAAAAATAATTTTAATGAGAATGGGGAGCTATCCCTTCAATCCCACCCCAAAAACATCCCTTTAAAAAATATTTTTTTTTTAATAATCTTTGCCAATTTCCTATTAATATTCATTTTTAAGCTTTCTAAATCCTAACTAATCCCCGCGTCCCAAGAGTATTATTAAAAAGATATTTTTAATATATATTTTAAAAGTTTTAGGCCTTTTTATTATAAATTTATAGTTAACTTTATTTCTTAGTTTAATAAATTAAAAACTAGTTTGAGTGTTTTCGATATTTCGGCCAACAATAATAATAAGTTTTTTAATTTTTTTTTTAAATAATAGTCTAAAAATAATTAATTTATTTATAGTAATAACTTATTTAGGATTGTAACAAAACTTCTACTATGCACTATGATGGTGCCGAGTGCCATGGTTCTTCATCGTCTGTTCTTCAGCGACATCTTCCAATTGTGAATCCTCTTCAGCGTTAAGTATATTTGGAAGCATGAAAGAACTTGCTTCTTTCGTAAAAGGATTGGAGTGGGTCTTATACTAGTAATAAGTCGGTTAAAACTTAGCAAAAGCCTATTTATAATATCTAGGCCACATTGATCCCTTTAAAACTTTCTAGCAAAATTCTGCCTGTGAAGATGGGAACGGTTGTTTCGTGCCTTAGCCGCTTCTTCTGCTAACACCTCATTAGGCAACAATTGTACAAATCTTTTTGTTTTTTTTTTTTTTGACAAAAAATTTACGTAACAAAAAAATTCTTTTTTTAATTTCGAACGAAATTTTTTATAATAAAAATTGAAAACATAATTTTTTTTAAGAATTAATATAAGTAACTGCTAAAATAGACATTCACAGGTTAAAAAAAAAAAAAAATAAAAAATCATTATTCGTTTAGCCGCAAAAAAATATATTGCAAACTTCAAAATGGTATAAAGTCAATAAAATCGTGTCCCAAAAAGACAAATCTCATGCAAAAACCTTAAAAATTCACTATACGACGCAGAATTTAGTTATCTATCGAGCTGCGTACTTAGATTTTTACATTCCCAACAATAAATTTTTGGCCAAATATCCGGCTAGATTGGCAAAATACCCCTCTATGCATCGTTTGAGCCACGAATGCAGTGGAATAGAGTCTTAGGGAGTGCCACGTTTGATACAGAGACGACTTAAAACCATATGGTTGTGATATCCTTACTATTTTCGTTTTGTTAATACCTTATATATATTTTTCAATAACTCTCCATTCAGTTTCTACAATTACTTTGGAGTAACTTCTTTACTATTGTTTAAAATTCATTTAAAAATGAATCGTTTTCAAATCGATCGATTTTCATTACATACCTATATAATATTGATTACATCTAAACAACAACATTAGCTCAGGTCATCAAACTTTGTAGAGGCTTATTTATTGTACATTGGCGTAGTCTATAAAAAATTATTAGCAAATTTGATGAATTAAACTTGATAGGTTGCGCTGTTTCTGAGCAAGGGAACAGGAATTTTCAAATTTCCCATAGCTTATATAAAAATACACCCAAAAATTAAAGGCAGACTTTTGACCTTTTCTCTTAAATCGTTATAGATAGATAGAATGGCCTATTCTTTCAAACCTGGCATTACTTTTTATTTTGTATCTTCTTAAAATTATACTTTTCGGATGTGTTTTAAAGTTTTATATAATAATCGATGATCCTCTGTCCGCTTTTCGTCTGAAGTCGATTTTTTTGCAAGAATTATCTAAACTTCAGTTGTTTAAATGTTAATTTGTTGTTACAAAGAATCAATAAAAAATTATTGTTTATTTTTAATATTGATTATAAAAGATCTAAAGCTACTTTGGTAGTTTCCAACTTTTTTTCATAAATTGTTCATCTCGTAATAAATAATTTAAGTTGTTGTTGTTGTTGCGGTTGCATTAAATATACCATAATTACTTTAAAAACAACAACAACAACGAAAATGTCTAATGAAATAAGCAAAACTTACCAACCAGTTCACCAGTTAATAAATAAATCGACAACAAGACAAATCGACATACAAAGTCGCACATACACACACACACAACACACAGACGGATATTAACAGAATTGTTTACACTTTAACATTTAAAATGTTAAAAAAATTTTATATGTCAAACATGTTGGTGACATTATTGGTATGTAACCTTCAGGAGCGTGCTAATGATGACGACGTCAAAGCGATCTTTAATAGGTATAAAAACTTTTTCAAAATGTTAATTTTAAAAAATAATAGAATAACTTTAATCATGTGTTGTATGGATGTAGTTTTTAAACGATAATAAAAGTTAAAGATTGATAAGTAGAAGTAAGGGAGTGAGAATTAGACAAGTTAATAATAAACTACAATATTAAATCGTGAAGATTTACATATGTATTTAATAGATGGATGAGCGACAGATTAGTGTTAGATGTATGATTAGGTGTAGTCAATCAGAGACATAAAGTATTAGAAAAGACAACCAAAAAACAACATACTGATGGACCTGACCCACTTACATGAATTATAATGCTTCTTTTTTAATTTTTTTTGCAAGAGCAGTGACGTGATACTGCAATAATTGTTGGTGTATGTTTACTCAATTATTTTTAAAGAATTGTTTTTTATCTTATTACAAACTCACACAATTGTTCAAAAGCAACTACATTTTATTAATTTTTATTAATTATTCAGCAATATGAGTAATAATAAATTTAAGAAAATTATAAATAAATTAATAACTGTCAAAACAACTATTTGACAAGAACATATGATGCGTTTAAATAGGCACACGTTCTAAACACATACATAAACATACATACACACGCACACATAATTAATATGTATGTACACAATTCAATAATAAATTTTGGCAGATACATCAATTAAATGTCATTTTATCTTTTTCTAGTTATTAAACAAATGAGACTGGAAACACAATTTTTATAATATTAACAACATTTACGTATGTACAAACATACATACATATTAAATTAGAAAAACACCCGTTCGCCTTCGACTAACATTGGTCAAATTGTTATTTTAAGTACTTGTTCCTGTTGCTTCAAATATTGAAAATACTTTAGTTTACATTTACTACTTGATGAATTTGACTTTTTGCCATTGCATCGATCAAGTCTATCTTGAGAAGATTCGACCTTATCGTAAATCTCAACATTAACATTGATTATATACTTTTAATCTCTGGATTTCCGATAACAGAATTCTGGACGTTCTCCGGGAATGAAACTCTAGTACTCATGCCTACAACATTGATCGTGTTTATCTATTATTAAAACGGTCTTACGTTACTTGTTTTCTTTGCATATTCAATCACATATAACACAGTGAGTACAACGTTTTTAGAGAACATAATTTTCTAGTTTTTTGCTTTTTTAATCGACTTCAAAAAATATGAAGGTTATCAATTCGTCTGAATGTTGCTTTTTTAAATGTTTGTGCCTGCAGAACTCTGTCATTTCTAAAGCGATTTTGAAAAATTTGAATTTATAAATTAAAGGGTCTCCCCATAGGTGACGTAAAATGACTTATATGGGCCTATCTTTTGAACCGTTAAAGACAAAAGCTTGAAAACTAAACAGAATGTCGATCACTTAGAACGTTACAATAACGAGTCTAAACGTTTATATTTAAAGATTAAAGGGTGTCTCAATAGTTAATATCATTTGATGCATGTGGCCAAATTTAATTTTTTATAGCCAGATAGTTTAAATTTACAAAGATCCTTTATTGCTAAGTCTGCTATAGCAAAAATCATAGAATTTTATTTGGAAACTAAAGGGTGTCACAATAGTTGATGTATTTTAATGTATATGGCCAAACTGTTAACCCTTTATAGACAAACGGTTAAAATTTACAAAGAACCTTTATTGGTAAGTCTCCTACAACAGCAAGTTTAAAATTTGTATTTGGAAATTCAAGGGTGTCCCTATAGTTGATGTAATTAATATATATGGCCAAACTTTTGAATTGTTATGGCCAGATAGTTGAAATTTACAAAGAATCTTTATTAGTAAGTCCGCTATAACAACAACTGAAAAATTTGTATTTGGTAATTAAAGATTGTGCCAATTGTTGATGTAATTAACTGTATATGGCCAAATTGTTGAACCTTTATATAAACGATTGAAATTGGCCACACTTTTTAAATGTTATAGCCAGATATTTCAAATTTACAAAGAAAGTGTGCTCTAAAAGTTCATGTATTTTGATGTATGTATATGTCCAATCTTTAAAACAGTTATAGATAAACGCTTTGAATTCCAACAAATTTTGTTTTACTGTGTCAACAACAAAAGAAACATGATTTTAAGTTTGTCTGTTTTGAAGTCGGTTTTTTTTGCAAGAATTATTATTTATTCGTTAGTAATAGCTGCCTTACGTTATTATTTTTTATACCCTTCACAATATCCAATATAGTGTCGAAAGAGGTGCTATTGGAAATCAACATGATCGGTCCATGTCCTTCGAGGCAGCAGGCAAAACACCACGCCTACCTCTAATTTTTTCATGTCATTTGGGACAATAAAGTAACTCCTATCAAAAAATAAATATATGGCGCGATAGAGAATTAGAAAATAAAAAAAAACCCAAATTTTTTGCCTGATGTATTTTCCAGACCTGGGGGGATTCTATTAAATATCAATTACAATTACACGTAATGTGTAATTGAATATTTTCAATTACAAATAATTGTAATTGAAATCGGGAACTAAAATCAATTACAATTACTTGTAATTAGGCAATAATCATTACTTGTTATTAAACAAAATTCAATTATATTCCTAAAAATAATAAGTATAACCAAAAATTCTGAAAATTAACTTCTTAAACGCTTCGTATAATTTCAACAATTTTATTAACATTTTTATTGAAGCTTAGAAGAATATTAAACATACTCTGTAAGGTGTAATTTCCAAAGATTATATTTCAGAACTATTCCTTGTATATTATACAATGTACCTATACAATATATATAATATATAGTATGTACAAAGATAAATATGTGTTCGTAAATTACTTTTATTTAAAAAAATCAAGCCAATAAAATCAAGTATTTTATGGAATGTTAATCCCTTCATTGGTTACTCTTAAACTCAAAACCGATAAATTAATAAATGGACACCTAACATTTTTACAACAAGTTTCATAATTGCTTCAAGAAAGTCTTTTTAAACGATTTTAGCAATTTTTCAATTAAACTGAAGAAGGTCACGATGAAATTGTTGCTTCAATGTCTTATCCAAACATAAAATTGAAAAAATTTTAACTTAACTTTTACTTGCGTGATCTGAATTCATCTCTTAAGCTCCTTAAGAATTATCCTACAATACTAAACGCTTTTCTACGATCAAATACTCCCATAACATCTTTAGCGCCAGTTGAAAGGTTGTTTTCAATCACTAGTATAATTTTAACACCTAGGCGACAAAGCTTAACATATGTATGTGTTATTTTTTCCTTTGTATTATTTGCTCCACTGCGTTTTTTCGTTTTTAAATATAACACCTAATTTCTTTTTTTTTAATAAAGTTGTTATTATTTTTTACATGTTTATTATGTGTATGTAATTGATGATTTTTGTAATTAAATATTTTTTGACTAAAAATAATTAAAAAAGTATTCATTACACAATTTTATTTCAATTATGTAATTATGTAATTGAACTTTTCAATTACAATTACATGTAATTTGTAATTGGATTTTTTAATTACAAATTACAAGTAATTGTAATTGAAATTTTTCAATTACAAATTACATGTAATGTGTAATTGAAAAAAAATCGATTTCAATTACAAATATGAAATGTAATTGTAATTGAAAAATCCAATTACAATTACATGTAATTGAGTAATTGCATGTGTAATTAATTACAAAATGTAATGAAAATTTCCAATTACAATTACATGTAATTTGTAATTGCAAATTTTGAATTACAAATTACAAGTAATTGTAATTGAAAATTTTTCAATTACAATTACATATAATTGTGATTGATTTTTGTTCCCGATTTCAATTACAATTACTTGTAATTTGTAATTGAAAATATTCAATTACACATTACGTGTAATTGTAATTGAAATGTAATTGAATCCCCCCAGGTGTGATATAGTAAGACACCTGTCCCTGTCTCTAAGAGCATAGAATATATATATAAACGCAAAAAGTAAAATCTTGTTTTTGCTACAGTACTATTTGAATATTATTTTTATTAAACCATTTAACCGCAATATTTACAAAAAACTAAAATAACACGACATCAAAACCTCTCTAAGAATTTCATTTTGTTTAGGTTGTTGGCATTAAATTTGTTTTAGAATTTCTTATGTAAATCGGCGTTATATAAATTCAACGTAGGTAAAAGAGAATTTAAATTTTTGGTACGTTTTTCAAACCAATTTAGTGTTAAATGTACAATATGGCAACTTCAGCCAAATCATATGCGTGTCGATAACTGTGGGTAATGTGCAAATAAGAAATTGTCATCACTAAATAACAATAGTTTGGCCGGCAAATCAGCTACGTGATATTTTTTCCATGCGATGGTTATTATAAAAGAATTAAGTGAAAATGAGTCCAGGTTGGTGCCGTTTTTTGTATTATCAACATGTTTTAAAGTGATGCTAGTGCCAGCATAGTAAGTATCGATTAAGAATGCTAAAAAATAAAAAAATTAAGTCTTTCTAATTTGTAGTCATTCAACAGATTTTGAGGTTCACCGAAATTGGTTGGCTATTACCTATAATTTACCCCTTAAAGAGTGGTACTACAACGAAACCAGTAATTGGACCTTAGACTACCCTCCTTTTTTTGCTTACTTTGAATGGTTGCTGGCTCATGTGGCCAAGTTTGTAGATCCCAAGATGTTAGAATTGACTAACCTTAACTATGCCTCGACTGAGTGTAAATATTTCCAAAGGATATCGGTAATGGTAATGGATTTAGTGTTTTGTTGGAGCATCAGATGTGTTCTTAATGCTTTAAAAACTACGGGAATCAAAGTGTACAATATAACAACCGAGTCTCTTTTAATACTTAATGTGGGTCTGTTATTTGTTGACCACATTCATTTCCAGTATAATGGTTTCCTATATGGTTTATTGCTGCTGAGTATAAGTTACATACTCCAAGATCACATGCTAAAGGGCACTTTTATATTTGCCTGCCTGTTAAATTTTAAACACTTGTTCTTATATGTGGCGCCTGTTTATGTCATTTACCTTATAAGATATTATTGCTTGGGTGCTGGCAATAAACCAATTATTTGTATGCTGAAGTTATTGGTTGTGGGGTTGATACCTTTTGTATTGGCTTTTGGTCCCTTTTACCAACATTTACCTCAAGTCTTTAGCCGTTTGTTTCCATTTAAGCGAGGCCTAACTCATTCTTATTGGGCACCCAACTTCTGGGCCTTGTACAATACAGCCGACAAAATAGTTGCAAAAGTTTTTAAGGTGAAAACTTCATCTGAGGCCTCCTTTACTTCGGGCTTAGTGCAAGAATATGATCATGCGGTTTTACCTTCTGTTCGACCTTGGGCTACTTTTGTCCTTGTGGTAGTGACGATGCTGCCAATTTTGTGGAAATTGTGGAACTATAAAATTAAAAGGTAAATGTTGTTGATATATCAAGTGATTGAAAAATTTTGTATGCTTGAGTAGAGAAGTAGAGATAATCTGTGGTAGAATATTTTGTTTTCAAACAATTAATATTTGCATAGACTCCACGGTATCCGTCATAATTTGTGTATTGCTGTTTTCAAAAATGTATTTGAGACATCATAGTTGGTGGTGAAGTAAATAGAAAGATGAAACTGCTGACATCAAATCCAGGCATTTTACAACTTACCGTGATTTCAAGACAAGTAACAAGTAATCAACAACAAGTAACAACTATTCAAGGAATTTTTTAATTCTTGCTCAAGACTGAAATTAAAAAAATATGTCTGCAGAATAACCTTTAAATTATTTCTTTCGTTTATATTTACAGAGATGCTAAAATCGCCTTCTTAAGAGCAATCGTGATCTGTTCGGCTTGTTCTTTTATGTTTGGTTGGCACGTGCATGAGAAAGCCATTTTAACGTGCTTAATACCGCTATGGTAAGATTATAGATTAGTAACTACTTAAAAGATAAGACTAAAATTTACGAATTTATTTACAGTTTTCTCTTTTTCATGTCACCTAACGATGCCAAATATTCTTTTATGTTAAGTGCCGTGGGCTATTTCTCCCTATTCCCTTTACTATTTCACATAGACTTGCTCATTATTCGTTATTCTTTATATCTAGGGTATATGGGTTATATGTACATACGTTACGTTACGGTGCATAAAGACTATCCCGATATGAGTCTGTTGGAGGATTGTTATATACATGGACTTGTGCTTATACCTATTTATGAGCATCTTATTGGTTGGCTAACGGGTTTAAATAAACAATATCCCTTCTTGCCTTTGCTCTTGTACTCAACGTATTGTGCTGTTGGTATTTTTTATTGTTATATACGTTATTATATGTTTGCATTAAATATTAATGCTACAACTAAAGTTAAGTCTAAGAAATCTAAAACAAAAAAATTAATAGATGTTAAAATTTTTTGTACAACTCCCTTGGACTTATCTACGGAGCATTCTGAGTCAGAGTCTCTGTCATCGACCGCAAAGAAGGCCGACGAGAAGAAGTCGAAGGGTAGGCAGAAGAAGAATAAATAAAAGACACTGTTGTGTTGTGACTTCTAAATGGTATTCGTGTTGTTCTTCCTTTGCAGCCTAGCCATGCTGATGAAGCTCGACGAGGATAGCCACGTTCGGGTTGCACGCGCATATTATTGTACAGCCAATAGCGGTTATCCTTAAAGAAATAGGTTTTACCTGGAAAAGAATATGTAATATGTAAAAAATTCATTAATATTAGCACGTTTTATATTATTAACCATTTGGTAAAGTAGCAGCAGCATCAATGTTTTCAGGTATGCCAGGCCATCGTAGTATTGTTTTCGGATAACCATTATCCATAGACTGCAACTTATCATTGTACCGCCAAAATATTGTATCAGCAAATATGTAAGTTCGATTGTTTTTGGCTTAGAAAGTAAAAGGTAGTGGAATAATTTTAAATTGGTATATAAAGTTTGATGAGTAAAAGTAGACATTTATTAATATTAAGCAGTATTTTAAATGATTTAAGATAAGTAGTAGTGGTAAGCACTATCGTAGCTAAGCCCGCCTGGAGAGGCGTAAGCAAAATTTGAGTACATGGGCGATAGCCTCTTTCTGGTTTTTTGCTTCACATATCAATTGCACAGTGCAACACTAAAATCTTGAACAACTAATGTCATTAAACATGACATATGAAAACTTAAAGTAGTAAAATAAGAAAATAATATCATATAAGTGTAAAAAAAACTTTCATTATTGTGATATATCCTGTCCTTCTTCCACAACTTCATCCTCAAAGTAATCCACGATATGGTCATTTGCAGCTATTTGCAAATGTAGTACTTACGATTAATATTGCTAATGTATGGCAAAATTATCATTTTATTCTCAAAATGTTGATGGAACATTTATTGGTGGCGATTTTAATTCTAAGCATACCGACTGGGGTGATACGCTGTGTAATGCCAATGGAAATATTTTCTTTAACTTTCTTGAAAACAATCTATTGTCCTTTGTTCGTATTACTGACTCTGCTCCAACATACCCGAATGGTTCTTCATTTCTCGATCACTTTCTCATAAGTCCTAATTGCATTAATTTGGCAAGTCCTAACTTTGAAATTTCTACTTTGCCTTCTTTTTCTGATCACTTTCCTCTTAAACTTCACATTGCACTGCAGAGGTTTGATATTATATTAAAGCCTCCACAAAATTTTGTTTCTTTTAAAAATACAAATTGGAATAATTTTAAATTTGATGTTAGTCAACGTCTTTTGAATAATTTCCCAGTTTCAAATAGAAATCTTTTAAATTCAGAAATTGATGACCACATTAGTATGTTTTCTTCTTTAGTAAATGTGGCGATAAATAGCCATTCAGAGAAAATCCTTTTGATGAATAGGAAATATTTAGTTTCTGAAACTTTGAAAAAATTTTTTAAAATAAAGTACAATTGGCAAAAAAATTTAAAAAGAATTTTTCACAGAACGCTTAATCATCATGATCCTGATTATTTATTATTATCTAAACAGATTCAGTTGTTAAATGTTATTATTAAAAAACAAGTGCAACTTGAACAAACTGCAATCTTTAATGCGAAACTTCAGGATATTATTCCAGGTCCAAGAGCGCATAAAAAAATTTATAATATAATAGGCTTCAAAAGAAATAGAGGATTTACAAAATTTTCTATTGATGGTGAAATTATTGAAGATGTTTCTTTAGGGCTTAATAAATTAAAAGATTTTTTTTCTGATATTTTTAACAATCCATCTTCTAGTAGAAATACTTCACAATTTACTGATGTTATTAATAATACATTAGCTTGTACTACAGGCTCCAAATATTTGTTCAGTGATAATTTGACGGCCAGCAATTCGGGAAACCTTTCAGATCTTGTTTCGATAGATGAGTTAGTAGTTATAACAAATAAAATAAATAATAAGAAGTCTTTTGGTTTAGATAACATTTCTAATTTTATTATTAAAAAACTCCCTATTAAAGCGTTTGAGTTTTTGACAATAATCTTTAACAACTGTTTAAATAATTCTTATTTTCCAACTCAGTGGAAGATTTCAAAAATTATTCCAATTCAGAAAAAGCCGAATAATAATGATATAAATAATTTACGTCCTATTTCTTTACTCTCAAACTTAGGAAAACTTTTCGAGAAGTTGATTCGTAAAAAAATGGATTTAGGCTTAAATAGAGCTTATATTACAGTTTGGTTTTAAGAGTAACCATTCAACTGTTGATGCGTTGCTAAAGTTTCATAATGATATAGTATGTAATTTACGAAGGCGTTGTTGTACTGTGGCTGTATCATTAGATGTTGAAAAAGCATTTGATCATGCATCTCATTGTGGTATTTTGTTTAAGATGATTCAGATTGGGTTTGATGTATCTTTTATCAAACTTTTTCATAGTTTTTTCTCTGAAAGAAAGTTTTGTATTCAATTTAATGACAAATTGTCAAATTTAGGTGAAGTTAACTGTGGTGTTCCGCAAGGGTCGATACTAGCTCCCCATTTGTATAATATATTTATGCATGATTTTCCTCACATTGTAGAAAACTCTTGTGGTTTATTGTATGCTGATGATTCCCTCCTGTATGCACATAATGAGTCTCCTGTCATTGCTTTAAGACATGTCTCTCATCATTTAAATGTAGTTAAAGGTTTTTATGACAAATGGGGAATCAAAATTAATGCCTCTAAAAGTGAAGCAATTTGCATTCGTAACGCTTCTGGAAAATGCAGAAGTTTTGTCGTTCCTGAAAGTAAAACTCTTAAACTTTTTCTTGATAATATTGAGATTCCGTTTAGGGATAGTATTAAATATCTTGGAATTAATTTTAACAAACTTTTCAAGTTTAATTTTCATGCAAGAACTGTGTTAAAAAAAGCTCACAAAATTATGGGTTCTTTTTCAGGAATTATTTATAATAAATCTTTACCTAGTAGAACGAAGTTACTTTTGTATAAAACAAGTTTAAGACCAGTTTTTCTTTACGGGTTTCCTTTATGGTTCAGTATTTCACCTATTATAATCAAAGAAATGGAGTTATTTGAAAGGAAAATTATAAGGTGTTGCATTGGAAAAAATTTTGAATCAAACAATAAACGGTATTCAAATCGCTTTATTTATAATCAGTCCAAAATAACTCCAATTGGTTTGTATGTTTGTGACTTATTAAAAAGATTTGTATCCAGAATTTCACTTCATAATAATGTCTCAGTCAAGAACGTTTTTAATGAACAAATAAATTTTAGTTGGATGAATATAAACTATTTGTCACCTATAGGCTTTATTAATGAAGATCCTCCAAATTTTAATTTAAATAGTTCCTTATGTCCTTCTTTTTACTTGAAAAGCACGCCTGGCACGCACAGAGGTTAATGTCTTTTTGTTTGGTTGTTTAATTTTTTGTTTAAGTTTGAGTTTTAGTATTAGTCATAAGTTTATTTAAGAGATTTACTCTCATATTATGTTAGCTTCGGGAGCAAGGGCATATTTTCTTTTTCAAAGCTTTTATTCTATGTAATAATTATTTCTTTTTTATGTTTAAGTATGGTACTGTATTTAATTATTGTTATTAAGATAATACGTTATAGTCTTAAGTTTTCTTTCTTTAAATTGTTGTTCGTTCTTTTATGGTATTAAAAAAAAAGGCTCAATAAATTAATTACAAATTACAAATTACAAATGTATGGCAAAAGTGCTTTTCAGTCATTCAACTTTTGTGAACTTGAAGGAACTGGTTCCTTGTTGAGCGGTAGAAGCTTGGGGGGATTGTCCTTTCGGGTTTTTGTTATTTCTGCATATAACAAAGATCTTAAACTCATCCTCAAATGAATATATAAAATATTTGGATTACTAGTTGAATACTCCATTTAATTCGCAGCCATTGAACTTGTTCATTTGAAGAGTTAGTTTTACGATGTACATATTAACTGCCGTATTCATAGAAAATAAAATAACTTTGAAATATGTTTTATGACAAATTTTTCATACAAATTTGTCCTAAAATATATTTCAAAACCAATTTGATTTTCATTGAATACGGCATTAAGTATTAAAACATGTTTTAAAGTTATAAAATCGGCTTGTTCCAATTCGATTACTTTTATAGGAGGTCCTACAGTGTGGACATTGGCCCTACATTTTTTAAAACAACATAAAATTTGTTAATAAGTTCATAGTGACATTGGCCAGCAAATTCCTTATGAAGCTGTTCTATACTGAATTGAATATTGCCGATTGGAGCAAAATAAAAGTTAGCCAAAAAAGGAACCTAATGCAATGGCTAACTCGAAACAACCATAAACTGACATTGGCCCTTTTAGCACTGAGCCCCAGATATATTCTGACTTCTTATGCAAAGTCCGTCCGTGTCCCAAAGAAATAAATATGTCAATCGATCAGATATAGCGTAGAAAGAGGTGCTATTGGAAATCAGCATTATCGGTCCATGTCCTTCAAGGCAGCAGGCAAAACAACACGCCTACCTCTAATTTGTTCATGCCATTTGGAACAATAACTCCAATAAAAAAAATGTGGGGCGATAGAGAATTCAAAAATAGGAAAAAAACATCAAGAGAAAAAATTGGCGGTCGCCTATATTTTGCAACAAAGAAAGCGAATACAAAGGCATATAGAAAAACAATTAATGATCCCTTTGTAGAAATTAAAAGCAGCTACAAATGTGAATCAGAATCAAACTTAATTCAAATCGGTTTAATCGTTTAGCGGCGATTGACGCACGAAAAAACAAACAAACAAACAAACTTACAAAGAGAGTTATAATATATAATATTAGATTAAAGAATACGAAGGAATTTTGTTCTAGAAGTTCTATGCTTCCGTGTGAAATAAATATAGAAACACAATATTTAAGAAGTACCTCGAACAAGTAAATTTTCTACAAACAAAAAATACAAAAAATTACCGTTTTACAAAATTGAATGAAACGGACTTACAACTTGACTGAAGAACTTTTTTGAAAAATACTATTTAAAACGTACCTTCCAAAAAACTGAATTTGCTTAATCAAAATCAGTGATATATTTAAAAACAATCAAAAGATACTTTCGACAAATAAAAAATTCTGTTTTATACTATTTTCGAATTAAATCTTCATAAAATATCTTTATAATACATTTTAAATATTTTCTACTTACGCCAAAGTAAGGCAGCATTCACTTTTTTTCTTCCATCTGTATTACCTAAAAGTTCCTGAAGCGTTATAGAACTATTTGCCAATATTTTGTTGTCATTATAAAACCAAATTTTTTGGCCTGAAACAAAAATGTTAAAAAATGTAAACTCTTTATTTTAGGATCTTAACCTGAAAATAGCAGCAACTGTTTATCGAAACGTTCATAGCAGGCATCAATATGTGTTATATTGTGAGGTAAATTTGTGAAGACTTGTTTTAGTTTCTTAGGATAACCCATTACAACTCTATAGTTTGGTGACAATTTCCAAACATATTCACCCTTGAAAATATGCATAGAGTTGTTGAAATAACATACAGCATTAAATCTGCCCTCACAAATATTGGGTATGGATCGATGCTGTGATCTTTTTTCAACGTCAATATCTGAGGAAGTAGTGGTGTATTCGGGAAACTAAATTTGATTAAACCAAAATCATTTTTGTTTTCATTTGCTTTAAATGAACTAAAGAATACCTTTTCCTTTCTAGTATTGTCCCTGTAAGACGGAGTTGTATTAAAATCAGTGGATTGGCCATTTTCAGTGCTTTCTTGTGAGGAATCGTAGTCTTCATTTTTTGTTTCTAAATCATCATCCAATTTTTTATTCACTTGTATTATCGGCAGGAAAAGAAATGCTATTGTTACTATATAATTATACAGATCTTCAAAGGGTTTACCTACAATAGGCATTATACATGGCTAAAGTATCATCATAATCTAAAACATTGTTTTCGGGTCCTTTGTAGTAGGGAAACATTATCGAACTGCGTACAGGCGAATGAGCCAACCCTAAACTGTGACCCAATTCATGCAATGCCACTGTATAAAAATCCACTCCTCTAGATAAATCCGTAGAATTTTCTTTCCAATTTTCATCTTCGTCGAAATGTACATCACCGCCCCAAGAACCCATTTCATACGGATAAAAAGCATGAGCTAATATGTTGCCGGGACCGTCAAATGGATAACTTAAGAATGTTTTTTAAGTATAAATAATAATGTCGAGAGTATTATAGAATTTGTTTAACTTACTTGTCCCCATGATGTTGGGTTCCAAAACCTACAATTATATCGGCCGAAGTGTCATCAACTCGATGAAATTTGAGGTTACTATATTGCGACCAAACGTTTAAAGCTCTTGCTATATCTCTTTCAACTTGCACACGCGGAATTTTAAGAGACCAATTGCCGATTCTGCAAGAAATCAATGGAAGTGGCGACACGGTAGATATTGTTATAAAATTAAACAAATAAATTAAATTAAAATATTGAAAGAATAATAAATCTAGGACCTGTTCTTCTGAAAAATCATGACAGGCTTTCATTGGTTGTTGCTAACGTTATCAGTTACACCAAAGAAGGAAGCGAAGGGAAGGGTGCTTTTATAAAAATTAAGGAATTATAAACTGTGCTTTATTTCCACACCTTGAAAGTGAATGCCGCTTTAGTTAAAGAGTCGTTACAAAGAAATTATGAAGAGAGAGGGAGAGAGAGCTTAAGTTGGTGGGACAAATTACAAACAAACCCTAATAAGCGCATAAAGCGCAACGCAATCTGGCTGAAATGATATACCTGAATAAGAGTGCCAATTTATGTTTTGAACAGTAATGTTAACTCAATTTATTTAATAAAAACAACTGTGTATACACATAGAAATAAAAAACAAGATTGCCCTGAGAATAACTAAATTGTCAGTACTTTTCATCGCTAATTTAGGTTTAGCTGTGAGAAAAAGGAGGAGATTGACAAAATTATGTACCCAACAAGAATTCGAGGTGACATGTCATAGTGTCCCAGGACATAATGTCCATGGACATTGTGTCGTTTTTAAACACTTAAAACAACAACGGCCTCTCTTGCCAAAAATTTCCTGCGTAAAAAATTAGCGCACAGGGATTTTTTCCTCTATGGTATAACTAAACCCTCGGCTGGACGCAAGGACGACGCTATGTTGATGGATATTGTGTCGCATCGTATTGTGACATTACGTCCATGGGCTTAAGTTCATAATTCGTGTCAGATAACATTTTTCATATACCAGAAGAGTCCGATTTTGCTCTTCTACCTATAGCCATGTGAAGTTTCAATCAACTTAAACTAGCTATTTGTAACCACTTATATATCAGCATTTTTGATCAAAGCCTTCCTTAAAGTAGATTCCGAAAGATTTTTCCTGTTTTTCATATCCTTCATCACAAAAAGTGGTAGTGGTGAAATCAAGTTTGCCAAGGCACTAGATCAGCTAGGGCAAATTTAAATACGCCAATCGATTACAACAGGCAAAAGACCACTCCTGCCTCTAATTTTTCCATATCATTTTGAACAAGGAAGTAACTCCAATCAAAAACACAAAATAAAAACAAAAAATCGTCCATTTTTTCCGACTTACATATATATTCTAATATCCATTTGGAAATGGATATTTTAGAAATTACAAACTTTTTTCCACTTCTTGTGGTGAAGGTGGTGGAATAATGAAGTAGCTCCAATTAACAAAAAAAAAAAAACAAATAAATGGGGCGATAGAGAATTGAAAAATAAGAAAGAAAAAAAAAAACACATCATATGGGTATCATTTAAAAGCTTTTGATGAGATCTTTAAGGAAATACCAAAAATTTTAAAAATGCTTAAACCATTACATGTAGTATTTACATTTTTTTCTTATTTTTTAATTCTCTGTCACCCCAACATTTGCTTTTTTGATTGGAGTTACTTCACTAAATTAGATTTACATATATGGTGAAGGGTATAGAAGATTCGGCATAGCCGAATATAGAACTCTTACTCGCTCTTTTTTAAATTCCTCCCTATACCTGCATAAATTTTTATGTTGTTATATTCTTCGCATTTTGGTATTACATCTCAAATATAAGAATTCGACCTAAATTGTCTAAACTATTAGAAAATCGTATTAGGATAAAATTTTATACACAAATCACTCTAACTTGAAGCATCACTATAAGGTTAAAGATGTAAGATAAACTCTATTTTTTCTATTGTTGCCATAACTTTTTTCGAAACTAGATTAGCGTTTAACAAAAAAAAAACATAGAAATGCACAGTGGAGAGCAATTTATCATTTAATATAATTTCTACTTACAAATATTTAATATTTCTTTTAGTCCAAGTTTTTGCTCCAAAGATAAAACGTTTTGTTCTTGTCTTGCTGCTGTTATTATTCGCAAGAACTGGTTGCTGTCTTAGATAATCTGGATTGCTCTCGATATCGGGTACTCCACAGCGAGGTTTGGTAAACAACTGATAACAAAAATATGTATAAATAAACTTTTTTGCTTTTAAAAAACAATTCATTATTGTAGTGTAAATTCAAGTTCATTTAACAAAGATAGAATAAAAATAAGAAAAACACATCTTTATCTCTCCTAAAGAAGTGATTTTAAAATCTTCATAATTTAATAAAAAGAGGACCATAATGTTTTCTTATCTTTTTAAAACACGGGTTTTTACAATAACCACGAGATTTAATTGACAAGAAGAATTGTATTTAAAACAAAAATTTACCTCTCTAGTCTTGGCATCAAGTTTGCCCGTTTGATTTAAGGCGCCATATTTTTGCACATTTTTTATCGCTTCTACTATAGCACTCTTATGGTACAACGCCTCTGAGTCATCAGGATTTTGATCCAAGTAGCCAAAGCGACGCATGAATTTAAGCTGCAAATTTAAGCGTTAAACTAAAACTTTTGCTTTTTATTTCCATAAAACAAAAATAACTAACCACTTCTGGTGGTGGTACTTCATTACTATCTCCGGATCCTATTGGTAAACTTTTCATATATTTTACTAGTAACAAGAAAACTATAATAAATAAAGTAATTCTTGAAAATTTCGACATTTTAAATCGAATATCTAATTCAATACTGCACTTCTTAATAAAATTTATTTATATTTAATATTGTTTTTGAATAGCTGTTTCAAGACCTAACCCACCATTCTAAGAGCGGTTTTAAATTCAACTAAATATAAAACCGGCATTTATTTCTTTATTTCTAAACCACCATGAAATTGATATTCCAAAATTAAAATAGTTCTTATCAGTACTTTTAAAGAGGGAGAGACTAACGGGAGATACATATTTAGTTTATCTTGCTCTCAATTGTGTTTAAAAATCTCTTAAATGAAATATTTTGCAATAATTGTTTATATTTTAAATAATTTTAGTATTTTGAAAATATAAAAATATTTGGTGGTTTTAATAAGAGTATGCGATCCGGCTAAAATAAGAAAATTCAAGTTTTCTTAAAAATTGAAAACTGTATTAAAATAACAGGGCCTAATATGTATAATTTTCATTAAAAGCAACAAATTAGTTTCCAAAGAAAATCCAGTTTACATCGTAACTTTTTTTTCCAAAAATATTTAAAAATGTATTCTTATTAAACACGAATTAATACCAGGTGGCAGCGCCGCTACAACAATACAACAACAAAAAGAAAAACAGATATTTAAATGTATAGGAACTTCAGAACATAATTAATTATTTCACTTCTTTCTTACTTGTTAATAACGTTTCCAATAAGCTTTGTTGCTTTTTAATTGATTTTAAACTCTTGTTAAAATTATATTTTAAAGAATTTAAAAAAGAAACAAAATTAAGCAAAAAATAATCAGCTGCCACAACTATGCCAGCTGATAAAATTAATTCGCCTTGTTCTTGTTCTTTTTTTTTTTTTTTTTTGTTCAACGTTGTTGTCAAAATTTTAAAATAATTTTATAAATTAAAAATTTTTCAATTTTTTAAAAAACTAGACAGTTGCAAATTGTTTAAAATTTAATTAAAAAAAAAAAAAAAGAATTAAATATGAGGTATTGCTGCATATGCGGGAGAAAGAAACCAACTGGTACAACTTCATTTAAAGTACAAAATGATACTAAAGGGATAAATTGAATTCGGCAGCGTTTTTTATAGTCAGCTATTTTTGACATCAACGTGGTGCTCTTCAATAACAAAATTACATTATGTTTTTGTAGGCGTGCGGCCACCTAATATTTAATTCGCCTTGACAAATGCTTTTTCGAAAAGTAACATTTGAAAACACTGATTATAAAATAAATAATTTAACAAAAAGTACCATAAAAAGTACCTTTTAGAAAATTACTATTTTAAAGATGTATTGTAAATAGTAATAAAACGCTTTTGACTTTTGGAAAAAAATGAAATGTGAATTACTGACCAGCCTGAATGCTCTAGCTCAAGGCGAATTAATACAGGTGACCGCACGGCTACAACAATCCAACAACACAAAAAACAACAGGCAATTTGTTGCTACAAAATTATGTATGTTGTCAAAAAAAAAAATATTGTAAGAAACAAACAATATAAAAAAAATATATTTGATGAAAAAAAGTGGTTGTAATTATCAGAATAAGAAAATTTTAAAAATTAAGTTACATAAAAATAAAAATACAGGAAAAGTGACCAAAATTCTTTTGTACCACATTTGAAGACTAACATAATCTTCCACAAAAAAACAAAGGAATTATAAATGTGTTAACAATAATTTCACTATCTTTTTACGCATATTTTGTTTATACACATCAGGAACTGGAAATACGGTTCCATGTTGTGATAGTTTTCTCTAGGAATTTCAATTGTTTGTTTTCTATTAGCAATCATAAAAATTAAATTAAAAAAAATTTAACAAATTATTTATTTTTGACAAATTTTTTTGACAACTGTAATGTATACAGCTGATGGGCTTTTTCGCCCGTGCGTTCACCTGTATTATTTCGCCATGCTCTAGCTTTAGAATTTTTTAATTTGAAAACTATTGTGAATCAAATAATGGATTACGATCAAACGAATACAATTGAACGAATCACATAACTGAACGAAGTGATGTGGTCACCTTACTGAGCCCTTTTCAATACTTCAATTTTATAAAAAAATTTCATCCTCACACTCTTATGTTTTAGTTGTATTAAAGTAGTTTTGTTATCAAGAGTATTTAAAGAGTGGGTTTATAGGAAATTGTTTTAAATAACTATGAAATTTGTGAATTATTTTTCTTTTTATTTGTAAGTAGTTTTCTCTCAGGATTTTATGAAACTTTACTAATGCCTAAAATTTTGAAATTTTGAAATTTTAAATTTTTTATTTACCTACTAACCGTCCTCTCGTTTAATGCTTAATTATAGTGATAATTTTTTCACACAAATATACATTTTGCATGATTTTCTTCTAAAATATTTTTGAACATTTTTGCTACCATTCCGTTTATAGAGTATCATGTTTTCGTTCGTTCACTAGAAAATGAATGAAAGAACGAATTAAACTATGCTTGAACGATAATGATCGCTCACTGAAATGAATGATCTGTCACAAGTCTAATTTACGATTAGTTTAGCGCCGTTGATGCCACACTAGCGGCATTTCCCGTACTTTTTGGGTTAAGTTCGGTAAAGTGAGAGTAAACATAAATTCTTCACAATTAAAAACAACAAGTAAAAGTGCTATATTCGGCTATTACGAATCTTATATACCCTTCACCATCTATGTAAATATAGTTTAGTGAAACACACCAAACTAGAGAAATAAATGAAAGTGAAATTCAAATAAAACAATACGATCATTACAGCACATTGTCAAATTCGTCTAGATCCGGTGGAGTAATAATATATTTTAAAAAACACTGGAAAGTCAATAAAGTAAAAGACAATGTGAAAGACTCAAAATACTGGATTAGTGTGTATATGGCGAGGAATGAGAAAGTTTCCATTATAATAGTAATAATATATAGATCACCAAGTGCTTCAAAATCAGAATTCTGTGATACTTTTGAAGAATTTATCGAAGAAATATGTGACACAAGCTGTGATATTTTAATAGCCGGAGACTTTAATATTGACTGGAATCAGGATTTTTATACAAGTAGATTAGAGAGTATACTTAATGATAATGGCCTTAAACATATAATGAACGAATATACTAGAATAACACAAAGATCAAAAACGTTAATAGACTATATAATAACAAATAATGAATCGATTACAGCGGAAAATAATATAAATAATAAAATAGCAGATCATGAATCAATAGACATTTTTATCGAGTGCGAAAATATAGAGATTGAAAAACATTTTAGAGAAATAAATATTTTTAAATACAATAAAACTAGATTTTTTAATGAAATAAGTGCAATTTTACAGTATGATGAACAAACCGACCTTAACGACAATGTTTACAATTTTGATAATGTCTTTGAAAATACTATACGAAGATTCAGTGTAAAAACAAAAATAAATGAGAACAGAAATAATAAATGGTTTAATAATGATCTCAGAATGTTGAAAAGGGAAAAGATCTTTAAATATCAATCTGCAATTCTCGAAAACACCAATGAAGCGTGGAATAACTATAAAAAAATTAGAAATGCATACAAACTTAAAATCGAAAATGAGAAAAATAAATATATAAATGATCAAATAAATAACGTGCAAGACCAGAAAGAAATGTGGAAAAAAATAAAAGATCTAGTATTAAGAAAACCCAGAAAAATTATAAAAACTGTGATATTTAAACAAATAGAATATAAGGATAATTTTCAAATAGCCGAAAATTTTAATAATTATTTTGTCAATAGCATTAAAGAAATTAGAAACTCCATCGATTATGTGCAATATGAAAACAAAATACCAGTGATAAATTTAAAATTGAAATTTCGTGCAATATCTTTACAAGAACTTAAAATAATATGTAAGAATATTAAGAAAAAACCTGACTACAATAGAGTAACAATAAATATGATTTTAGATAACTGGAACACAATAGGAATTATTATGCTAAATATTATAAACAAATCATTAGAAACTGGAATATTCCTAAATAGTTGGAAAGAATCTATGATTACACCTATCGAAAAGGTTAAAAATACAGACAAATGTGAAGAATACCGTCCAATAAACATGTTAAAAACTTTTGAAAAAATTATTGAAATGAGTGTTAAAAATCAATTAGAATGCTATATGGAAACACACAAGCTACTTTCAAAATATCAGTCAGGTTTCAGAAAAAAGTACTCATGTGAAACAGCTGTAAACTATGTTATAAATAGATGGAAATTCATGAAGAAGAATAACAAAGTAATGGCAATTTTTTTAGATTTTAAAAGAGCATTTGAAACGACAGATAGAGATATCTTAATACAAAAACTTTATAAATATGGAATTCAAGATACTGAATTGAAACGGTTTGAGTCATATTTAACATATCGCAGACAATTTACGAAGGTGAATGACACATTATCAAATACTACGATAAATGACTTTGGAGTACCACAGGGCTCAATTTTCGGAGCGCTTTTATTTATTATATATATTAATGATATGGAAAAAGTTTTAAACAAATGTGAAATTCTCTTATATGCAGACGATACGTTGATTTTTACTGAAGCGGCAACAGAGGAGGTGTGTCACGCTAATTTATCAGATGATATGGATAACATTATTAAATGGTTGAAAATGAATAAATTAAAGTTAAACGAAAACAAAACTAAAATAATGGATATAAATACGAGTACTAATATAACATTTAAAATCAACGACATAATAATAGAAAAAGTTAATAACATAAAATATCTGGGTTTTCTGATAGACAAGGACTTAAAATTTAAAGAACATATAGAATACATATGTAAACAAATTGGTAAAAAAATCGGGTTTTTTAAACGTATTAGGAACAAAATATCAATTATAACAGCAATAAACATTTACAATACTACGATTAAACCACATTTTGAATTTGGATCTACTGTATTATATACATGCTGCTCAGAACAGCAGATAACAAGGATGCAAAAACTACAAAATAAAGCTATGCGCACAATACTCAAATGCAATCGATTTACCTCAATAGTATATATGTTAGATACGCTCAAATGGCTTAATATACAACAGAGATTAGAATTGAACACAATTCACTTTATTCAGAAAATGAAAATAGGGGAGGCGCCTGATTATTTAGTAGAACAACTAAGATACGTTGGTGATATTCAACCATACAACTTAAGAAATGCTACAGATTTTAGACTACAACGACCGGATAAAACCACAATGCAAAGATCACTGTTTTACAAAGGATTAAATCTATACAACATGATGCCAAATATTATTAAGAATGAAATTAATCCAAATATATTTAGAAGAAAAATTGTAACCTTTATAAAAAATATGTAATTTAACCAGAGCTGATGTAATTTGTAAAAGAACATGTAAAGTTATATAAAAAAGTATTAAAAAAATACTACTAATAAATAATAATAATAATAAAAAAAAAAAGTAACTCCAATAAAAAAGCAAAAATTGGGGTGACAGAGAATTAGAACAAAACAAATATATATATATATATATATATATATATATATATATATATATATATATATATATATATAATTACTACAAATACATAATTTTACATAAAAATGTCTTCAGCTCTTTATGGGTTGAACATTTTTTAAAACAATTTTAGTATTTCCTTAAAGATGTCATCAAAAGCTTTTAAATGATACCCATATTGATATTTAAAAAAAATAAAAATATCAGAGGGCCTTTTACTCGAAAAATATGGGCGAGCATCAATGTTTTCACTTGATGTTTTTTTCTTATTTTTTAATTCACCATCGTCCCATTTATTTGATTTTTCGATTGGAGTTACTTCATTGTTGCAAATAATGTAGAAAATTTGAAGCAGGCGTGGTATTTTGCCCTCTGCGTCTAAGGGCATGGACAATGTGTCTGATCGATTGGCGAATTTAAATTTTTGTTTAAATCGGAAACTTGATTTCAACACTAACACGGGCGGACAGACGGGTAGACGGACATCTCTCAATCGACTTCGCTATGCATAAGAACTCAGAACTTTATGGGGTCGGAAATGGATATTGTAGAAATTACAAAAGGAATGACAAACTTAGTTAAACCCTTTTCACTTTTTCACTTTTTTGATGAAGGGTATAAAATTGCCTAAAAGTATGGAAACACAAAACCAAATATCTATCCCAAAAACTAAACTTGTAGTACGGGAACAAGTTTCGGTAACATTCGGAAACATTGAGTAGGAGAACGCACATACTATTATTCAATAAAGATTCAAAAATAACATGTTTCTAATCTCTTATATCTATTGAAACAAAACATTCGAACAATTATGATTAAGAAACATCTTACAAAAACAACAATTTGGAAACATAATTTTTTAATTACGATGAATGAAAAACACGTTTACCTTTAAAGTAATTTAATTTAATTAAAATATCTTTTAAAATTTAAATAAAATACCAACACATACAAATGCTTTTCTTAAACATATCTTACGCCTTCAATTTAATACTTGTACTTTACAACTTCGGTTTTAATTCTATACATTTTAGGTGGTGGATTTTTTTTGTTTATTCTTAATGACTTTAACTTCAATAATGATTACGTCTTTTATTAGAAGGACAATATTCAGCATATTCTTCCCAAGTGCAGCCAGCTTTTGTGCAACATTCTGTTGTAATTGTTCGAGGAGTGGATCGCGTATCCTCAACATTGTTTGAGCGATGTTTGGCTGCAGCCAGATTGGCATGAAGGGAAGAGCTATAAGTTAAAATAAACACATTACAAGTAGTTGATTAAATAATAATGAATATCATAATTTACAGTTGCTTCGTTTATTAAATGTTTCATCGGTACGCTTGTGATTGCGTCGTGTCAAACGATAAATGTCCTTTTCACAGGCCCAATAAAGTTGACGCACTAGTTTGTCACGACAACGTGAATGAGTCTCAATATGCCACACTTGTTCCCAGTCAGAGTTTGTTCTAAAATAATATTCAAATTTATGGTTTCAATTTTAAAGTACGTGTCGAAAGTTTACGTAGAAAAAAATTTAATTTTTTATTTGCTTTTGAACTGTAGCAAACTTTGGCGAAATAATCCATTGTACTCTAGAAGATTTAGTGAGGTGTGTTTCTTCAAAAGAAAACGCTTATTTTTCTAAGACGACAACTGAAGAAGAAGACTTAAAAAGAATGCCACTTACAATTCTAACTACTGAGATTTTTAAGGGAATAAATTATCGGCTCTATAACTCTAAAAGGCCGCAGGCGGGTTAGTGTTATGTTGGCAGTCAGTAATGATGAAAGACGCTAATACAACAGTGCGCGTTGTGGGTAATTTTCCAGCACTGTATAACACTAAGGACCACGGACACACAGTTACTAAATGTGAATCTTATGGGGCCCGCCACGTTAAAAATTATCGATTACGCAAACTTGTTGACTACAAAGGAATTTAAGAACAACAGTCATAACTCACTTAACGAAAGTTAATATCAATTATTGCTTGGAGATTTATAGAGCTGTAAATCAATCGTTTTTATTTTTATTTTAATTCGTTACGAATTAACTTAATTTTGAATAAATTCTTTTTACAATAAAACAAGTAATAGCGCTATGTTCGGTTTTGCCAAATCTTATATACCCTTCACCATGTATTTATATATAGTTTAGTGAGATAACTCCAATCAACAAAGCAAATATTGCGGTGGCAGAGATTTAAAAAATAAAAAAAAAAAAATAAAATAAATAAAAAATAAATAAAAAATTACGTATTTATTTATCTTAATGGGTTAAGTATTTTTAAAAATTATTAATATTTCCCTAAAGATCTCATCGAAAGCTCTTAAATGTAGCCCGCATTGATATTGTAAAAAATTAAAAAATTTCAAAGGCCTGTAACTCGAAAAATATGGGCGATCGCCAATTTTTCCACTTGATGTTTTTTTCTTACTTTTTAATTCTCTATCGCCTTATATATTTGTTTTTTTGATTGGAGTTACATGACATGACATGAACGATCTTGCTGATTTCCAATAGCACCTCTTTCGACACTACATCTGATCGATTGGCGTATTTAAATTTTGTTTTTGCAAAGGCAAACTTTGATTTCAACACTAACACGGACGGACAGACGCACGGACGGACATCGCTCAATAGACTTCGCTATGCATAAGAGCTCAAAATGGATATTGGTGAAATTACAAACGAAATTACAAACTGATATATACCCTTTTTTCATTTTTTGTGGTGAAGGCTATAATATAAGGGTATAATAAATTAAATGAAATTTTAATCAATTTAAAGGAATTGGATAGAAATGAATTTCGATTCAATTCCATTTAAAATGATTTTATTAAAGTAAATTACAAATAATTTTTAATTCGTTTGAATTGAATTGATTTTCAATTCGTTTAGAATTATGATAATCATAATTATGATAAATCATAAGTTACAACAGTGAATTGCAAATCAAGTGACTAAAATCAAAAATGAGTTGCAATTAATCAAATTTAAGAGCCCCATATTCATTTACAAAATCAATTCAAATTTAAATCAATTCAATTCAAATGAGTTGGTAATGAATTGCTAATTATTTTTTATAATTTATTTAAATTAATTCAATTGAATTCAATTCAATTCAATTAATTCATTTGGACAAATTCATTTGAATTGGAAACGAATTGCAGTTCATTTTTACCAAATTCGTTTGAATTGGAAACAAATTATAATTCGTTTTTACCATATTCTTTTGAATTAACTCAAATTTTATTAAAATCATTTTTTTTTTTGTGTGAAAAGAATAATGACAAAAATTGCTAATTCAGTGCATGAATGATTCGCGAATTATTTCAAAGATGAATGATTCATTTACAGCTTTGGAGATTGACAACTATAGACAACTAAAAGAGGCTTGAAGGAGTACTTTAAATAGAAGTAGACTAACGTTGTTTTCATCTTGCCACAACGTAGAAAAAAAAAGAAAAAAGGACAAATGTAACAGATAAAACATAGAAATGCTAACGTCCTAAAAATTTCAGTTTCCACTTGTGCTGTTCATGTTCAAAACGTTTCCATCATCCGTTAATTCCACAAAACGCTTATCGTAGAAGAGATAATCCACATTTATTTAATCAAAAGATTAAAGCCGGTTGTGGAATATTTTTAAAAAAACTATGTAGTTCAGTTTAAACATTTTGCAAGTATTATTAAAACAAATTAATATACAAACTTCGAATGAACCAAGCGTAATTCTAGAATTTTTATTTAAAAAAATTGGTGAGTCGTTCACTATGTTATTTAATTTACTCTTTTTCCACTCTTCACATTTTATAAAGATTTGCAATTATCACCGACCTCTCTCTAAACAATAACTCTAGGCTGTCTTCCGTATGTATTGCATGTGCAGCGAAACTCTTAAAACTGATTAAAACCGCCACAATTCCAATTAGACACGGTTTAAAAGTAAATTTCATTGCCGGAGTGATTAGTTATCAAATAAAATATTAAAAACTTTAAGACTCAAGTATTTTTTTGTTAAACTTTATTTGAGAAGACGTTGTCTTCAGCTCTAATGAAACACGGAAACTAAAAGAATCCCATAGATTGTTTCGCCATTTCAATGATAATTTTGTTCTCGGTAATACGACATAAATTTGCACAAATAAAATATTTAGTGCAATCGTAGGTGGCGGCACACGTGTAAGGGAGACAATAAGTGAGTGCAAATATTGTATTAAATTTGAAATTACGACCTGGGTGTACTTTAGTTTATACTGTATTCTTATTGTATATATTTATTTAGCACTAGTTTTTATTATTTTTTGTTATTTCCAACCAATATTAGTAAATTTGCTCATTTACTATACGAGGGTTGTGTTTTAAGAAGTGCACTTCTTAAGACAGCTTAAGAACTTAAACTACTTAATATGCTTAAGATTAAACTTTTGAGGTATTTTTACCTTCTTACGGTACATCACATGATTTCACAGATTTCATAGTTACCAATCCAGAAACTTGAAGTTGATAAACTACATATTTTTGAAGTTTTATTTGTAGTTTATAAGTCGATTATGGATGGTATCCTAACTTTAGTTGCGTTGCCTACTGATAACGCTAACGTAACTTTCTTTAGATTGATCAGCAGCTGAAAATAACTATAATCAAGCAAACAATACAATAAAAGTGGTAAAACTCAAGCTTGATAAAAATAAAATTAGTGAATAAAAAAGTAAAATTAGTGAATGAAAACAAGTAAGAGTGCCGAATCTTATATACTCTTCACTATATATGTTAAATCAGCTTAATGAAGTAACTTCAATCAAAAAAATAAATATTAAGATGACAGAGGATTTAACCCTGCACCGCCATCCTTCGTCAAAATGACGACGCGCGATTTTATTTTAAAATTAAAATCTGTTTTTGTCTTTTTGTTTTGATCTAATTTTTCGTATAGCGATAGTTCACTGCAATCTGTTTTTGTTTAATATTAATAAAAAAGATCTAAATATAAATAAAAAAGCTCTTTTGGTACCTACTTTTGCTCATGACATGAATTATATTCACTGAAAATTTTTCGTAGTCAAAATGACGCAGGATGATGTTACTGTACAAAAAAAAGGATGACGTTCCAGGGTTAAAAGTAAGGAAAAAAAAAATAAGTACTATGTTTTTTATATAAAAATGTTACCGGCTTTTAATGGGTTAAGCATTTTTCAAAATTTTTTAGTAATTTCTTATAGATCTCGTCAAAAACTTTTAAATGATACCCATATTGATATCTTAAAAATATGTACATGGTTGTACTTTTCTATGAAAAACTCCGAGGCCCCTAACTTGGGTCTTTTTCTAATTTTTTAAAATTTTCTCTCCCTTATATTTGTTTATTTGATTGGAGTTACTTTACGAAACTAGATTTGTTCCACATGATGTGGAAAAATTAGAGGCAGGCCCGCTGCCTCGAAGGACATGGATTGATCTCTCTGGTTTTCAGTAGCAAAATTTTCGAAAACTGTGTCTGATCGATTGGCGTATTTAAATTTTCTGTGCCTTGAGAAAGTGGATATACTTTACGGATTCGGAAATGGATATTGTAGAAATAACAAATGGAATGGCAAACTTAGATATACCCTGTTTCCTTTTTCCACTTTTTGTTAAGCTCCGTAGAGTTATTCTTCGACGTGTATATGTTTTAATAAAAACTTTTTTTTGTTTAGCCTTTAGTAATGATTTTTACCATTTTGTAAACAACAGGCAATAAGCTTTCCTAAAAAAATAAATTAATTAAAAACGTTTTGACTTTTCTGTTTAACCGTCTGTTTTAATTACGAAAATTATAAGGCTACCAATAATATACAATTGCCAATATCATTGCTATTTGGTAGCTAAAGTCGCCTGCTGATAGTTGTAAGCTGCCTAAAACGGCATTTACACTATGCAATTTTTCATGACACTAGCATGAAATTTTTGTTTGTTTGTGAAGCAGGAGGAGTAAGCAATATGGTATTGCTTGAGTTTTGAGGGGATGTTTCTGTTGCTTATGTTTACTTTTAGATAACACATAACGCTGTAACTTAAATAGAAAATTGAGGAAAAAATGCCTCAAAAAATTGCATAGTGCAAATCTGGACTAATAAATAAATACAACAGATTTTAAAATCAACAACATTAATTTTTGCTTTACTAGTTTACAACAATAATAATATTAATAATTGCATCAACATTTTTTTATACCCTTTGCCACAAAAAGTAGAAAAAGGGTATGTCTAAGTTTGTCATTCCCTTTTAATTTCTACAATAGGCATTTGAGACCCCATAAAGTTCTAAAGCAAGTAAAACATATTTTAATTAAAAGTAAAATTAGGTAAAAGACTCACACATGCATATATTTTTTTTTAAACTTATATTACAACCCTCGTCTACGGCAACTTATAGCAAATGAAATAAGCCAGTCTGTTGTTTTAACAAAAATTTATTTGTTGTCTCTCGGTCAACTAATGAAGATATACTATTTATGTACATATGTATGTGAACGCTGATAAATAACAACAGCAACAACAACACAATCCTCAAAGTAACAATTTAATCCAGAAACAAAAATAAACAATGGCAACAATCCTTCCAGTTTAATAAAGCCGTTTTAAACAATGTAGTTGTGTGTGTTATTTTAGCGATATTTTCGTACGCACTGATTGTATTTTTTTTTGATTAGTAATTTTTACCAAACGACGACTTTCTAACAATATCTATGGCATGTGCACACAGATTTCCATAATTGCATTTTTCAAGTCAATTTGTTTTCCAAATAACCTTATTTATATACAAATAATAAAAAAAAATTACATATAAACTGAGACAGTATGATCAAATATTGAAAACGAGGTTCCTGCATAAAATCGCAAACTCATTAGCAGGGGTCATGCAAATGGATTTTAAGGCTGTACATGATTAAAAATAAAATATTAAAAGGTTTTCACATTTGGTAACTCACCTAAGTTATAATTTGAAATGAAAACAATTCATGTAGTCATAAATTCATAAAAACAAAGTCTGCTTGCTTGTGTAAGTGTAATGGCCAGTTTTTGACTTCTAATTTTTATTTAAGTTTCATTTAGGTATTAAATTTAGTTTTTAAGTACAAGGTTAAATGGCACTTAAGTGACCAATATTAGACATTTAAAGTGTATTAGGTAGAGATATTTAACATAAGATCTTGACAATTTGTTTTTATTGTGAAAAATTAAGTAACAAAAAAGTTTTGGAGTAATTAATAAAAAATTGGCTATTACTTAAAATAAGCTCAGATGAAGAATATATAGCTGACGCGAAAATGTGTGATATAATCAGTGTAACCGTTTTGCACACACATAATACGTAGACGACTTTTTTACGTTTTTAGACAAACGTACGGATTCTTTTGGTTGCAAATATCACTCATTATAAGTTCTGTATTCTTACTTTGTGGATTTTGTTCCAACTGTTTTGGCAAAATAAGAGGCTGGCGTGGTATTTCGCCCAATGTCTTGAATGACATGAACCTATCTTGCTGATTTTCAATAGCATAATTTTCGAAGCTGTGTTTAATCGATTCGCATATTTAAATTTTCACTAGTCCATCTAGTGCAATGGCAAAGTTGATTTTAACCCGACCATGGACGGACAGACACTTAATCGACTTCCCTATGCATAAGAATTCAGACTACATATTGTCACGTTTTTCCCTTTTTTAGAAAAACTAACGGATTCTTTTGATTGCAAATACCACTGTGGTTCATCATAAATTCAGTGTTCCTACTTTGTGGCTTTATCTGGCTATACTTCTTGATTCTACGGTCTTGTTAATCCTATGGTCTCGTGTTTACTAAACATGCGTTATTATTACAAACGCAGCCACCCACGCTACACTACTGTGTTACTACGGCGAGACATGGACTACTCGATGAATTGTTTAGTAACCTTAACCATCCACAGACATCTCCAATACTTCTTTTATCCAAGCCAGACATCGCCTTTAACTAATAGTCACAACATACGTCTGCCATACACTGTTGTTATGCTGTTACACTTCCCTGCGCTAAACGCTACCCTTTCTTACTTTTTTATTATAAAGGGCGTCTTGACAATTATCTGTTACTGTTATATTAAAGTAAATTATTCACCACGCTAATACGGCCAGATCAGGTTAATTTCTCGAAATCAACTTATTGCTAAATTTTGATATCAATGAGTCGATCTTTTCGGTCGTCGTATTGCATATAACGCTATCCTGTTGAAATAACATCTCGCCCATATCAATGCCATCTAATATATTTTCAAACCAAAACATTAAACACTGAAACATTAAAAACATTGAATCGGTAACGATCACCATGGACCATTACGCGAGCTCCGGCTTCAGTTTTAAAAGAAATAAAGACCAATAATGCTACCAGCATGTAAACCTGGATGGAATGAAAACTGTAGCTTCTGTTGTGTATTGGTTTCACTCCATATGCAGCAAATATGTTTTTTTTAACAAACTCTTTAAGCCATAATTGAGCCTCATTGCTTAAAATAATTTTGAGATAAATTGAATTGACGACTGAGATTCAAAATAACTCTAAATAATTCGTAGCGTTGTTCAAGCGTAGAGATGGGTTTTGACCTGGGAATTTACCTAACGCTGCTTATTTACCTATTTACACCTACTTTCATACCGGGGCATTTATCTAATTTCGGGTAAATACTTATTTGAATAACAAATACTCGCTGTTACGCAGAATAAGAGAAATGTGAACATTTTCGAATTTATTTTGAACATATTTTGTTTAAGTGTATTTTGTTTATACATTTCTTGATGCTTTTTGCTCAGATAAGGCACTTTTGACTGCATCAAACACAACAATTTTTAATAAGAACCGCTAATCAGCGTGCTTATGGCAATTCAGTGTAATGAGTGGGAGCGTTGGCAACAACAATGCTGAAGCAATGATAAAATTTAAAAATTATTTCATTTGTTATACAAAAATTTATTAATTCGACTGAATGTTGCTTTTTTATATTTGTGCCTCCAGAACGCAGTCATTTCTCGATTGATTTTGAAATTTTTCTGTTTATTTGAAAGTTTCATAATCTTAAAAATTGAAGGGTGTCCCCATAAAAAATACATATTTTTTACGTGTATTATGAACCGTAAAGGAACCACTTTAAGATTTAAAAAAAAAAATGCGTACTACTATAGCTTCCGATTGCAAAAAGTAATACAAAAATAAATAAATTTAAAAATTAAAGGGCGTCTCCATTGGTTACGAAAATGTAGCTAAATGGGCCAAACTTTTGAACCGTTATAGACAAACGCTTGCAGATTGGACATAATGTCGATTATTATGATTATTAGCTTTCAAAATTATAAATTAAGAGTACCCCAATAGCTAACTTAATTCAATGCACATGGTAATATTTTGAACAGTTGTAGACAGACGCTTTAAAATAGCAACGAACCTGTATTGCTAACTCCACTTAATCAAAAAGTATAGAATTTGTATTTGGAAATTAAAAGGTGTCCCAATAGTTGATGCTATTTGATGCATGTGGCCCAGCTTTTAAACCATTATAGAAAGAAAACTGTACTGCTAAGTCCGCTACATCAATAAGTTTCAATTTAGAAATTAAAGAGTTTTCCCAAAATTAATGTCCACTACTTTGCTTGGTATAGTAAGAAGTATAAATATTATAAATTAAAGGGTGTTACAATAGTTGATGTATATGGTCAAAATGTTAAACTGTTGTAGACAGACCGTTAAAATAAACAAGGTGTTCCAATAATATGTACATATGTGGCCATACTTTTGAACCGTTATAGACAGACAAATGAAATCTGTTTTAAAGTTGATTGTTTGCCAGAATTAAATTTCAAAAGAATACGTGAAATGATTACTTTCCGGGTACCAAAAGAACTTTTTTAAGAATCAAACCAGAAGTGTCAAAAAACTTGTAGTTATAGTACTAATGCCATTCTAAAAATAAAGAGACAATTCTGTAGTCAAAATTCCATTTAAACAGACACGGCTTGTGCTCTTTTAAGCATAAAACTATCATAAAAAATTATTAAATTTTTAATTGATTCAATTACTTTTTTTGTTGGAAAATTATTTCTTTTTTTTCTTTTTGAGTTAAACATACTTATAATTGATTCAAATATTTGCTTAATTAGTCTATTTTTTTTATTAAATAAATAATTGAACCAAGTAAACTATTGATTAAATTTCAATCTAGAACCTAATAAAACTTTTAAGAGGTTCAAAAAGTATTCTGCGGTTAAAGAAACTGGGCGCTAGGAACAAACGTCTTCGGAATTTTCCAGTGGCTTTTAATTTAGTTATATCTGGGGCAATAATATATCATACATGTTCCTATTAAGAATCTTTAAATGTGAATCACAGATATGTATGTAGTTTGAACGTTTATAAAAAAAACCTTTTCGGTTTCTATACAGATTGGCGGTACCCCATTTGGCGAATGAAAATATAGTGCACATAATTTTGAGAGGCGATAAATAGTTCTGATAACAATTTACCTGGTGATATTATTCTAACACGAGTACAATCTAGTGCAGCAACAACGTTAGGAAATCTTAAAATTCTTGCTAATGTTTGAAAAGTTTTTTGTGAGTTTTGAAAAAACGATAAAATGACTTCGTAGCCGTGACGTGAGTAACGTTAGAAACAACAAACACGTCGCTAATTGTTTTTAATATTCAACTGGTTGTGTACACCCTTAATGTTATCCGAAACATGTGCTCTTCGCTGGTAGAATGGTTCCTGGAATGGTTCCGTTTTAGGAATTTTCTGTATGCATATCTAGTTATTCCTACACCAATAAGCTCCATAATACTAAAAAATTCTCTTTTTACATACGAAATTTTTGGTAAAATTCTGCGTCTCTATAAATATTGTTGCGAAAATAAGATCTGGCAACCCTGTGCTTGTTCGTATAAGCGTGGTGAATAAATTTCTTCCACTAATGGTGTGTGTATACCACAATTCGCTGACAAAAGCCGAGCAATCTCAATGGCTACGTTGGTAGAGATGCTTGCTGTAAAACAGAAGATCGTGAGTTTGAGCCCACCTCCGGACTTGCGTTTAAGGGAAAATAATAATTGTTATAATGCAATTAAAAGCTAAGAAACAGCACTACAAACCTCCCGAGAAGCAAAGGACAATTATTGTGTGAAGCCATCGCAGCAGATAATTTAGTGGAGAGGTCTAATTTAATATAACAGTAACAGATAATTGTCAAGACGCCCTTTATAATAAAAAAGTAAGAAAGGGTAGCGTTTAGCGCAGGGAAGTGTAACAGCATAACAACAGTGTATGGCAGATGTATGTTGTGGCTATTAGTTAAAGGCAATGTCTGGCTTGGATAAAAGAAGTAGTGGAGATGTCTGTGGATGGTTAAGGTTACTAAACAATTCATCGAGTAGTCCATGTTTCGCCGTAGTAACACAATAGTGTAGCGTGGATGGCTGCGTTTGTAATAATAACGCATGTTAAATAAATGCGAGACCATAGGATTCACATAACCGTAAAATCAAGGAGTATAGCCAGATAAAGCCACAAAGTAAAGAATACAGCATTTATAATTAGCTACAGTGGTATTTGCAATCAAAACAATTTAATAATTTGTCTTATTATTTACAATTTAATGTTACATCGGGCTTTAAAAATATCTTTTATTGCGGTAGTTTTAGTGCGTCGTACGTAAGAAATGTGTAACAAAAATTGTATAGTGTTACACATTTCTTTAGTTTAAGGGCGAGAAAGAAAAGGTGTCAGAAAGGGATACTGATTTGCATGTAAGTACAATTAGTTTTGTTTTATTAAAATTTAAAACAAAAAAAAAATTGTAATCAAACAACACAAAATGCTAAAATTTATTTTCCTCTTATTTATATTCCATGTTATTTTCCAGGCACATTTGTCAGGATTACAAAAGTCTCGACTTTTAATTTTAAATTTAATGTTTAATTATTATTTGTTGCTCAACATTAAAAGTATCTGCCTATAAAGGTTCAAGAGATAAGACGATATATGCAAATACCAGGTCTTCTTCTCTAGTTGTTTGTAAGAAAATATTTTCTGAAAAAAGAATTATTTTTTGAAAATACTTTATTTAAAATTGCACTCAGACTGAAGTAAGTAGTTACCAGATGGACACAACTATCTATTAAGTAACAACAATTCCTCCAATAAAATATGCCTTCACTTATTTAATGTAATTTGTTTTCTTGATTTATTCGCACTTATGTTTCTTTAGCCACAATGCTAAGTGCTCTCTAAAGTGACCTGTTGACCAAGTTGCTGTTGAACAACACGCTTCGTGTTGCATTTTAAATTTAATTCAATTACAATCCTGTGAAAAAATAATGTTTACTTTTTTTCTTTTGACTCTTCATCCGGTTCTTTGGGTGTGACTTACCTACATACTTCCTGTCAAGTTTAATAAGTGACTTAACCAGACCAATAAAAACATGTTGGCCACATAAACAACCACATAAACAACTTTTTATTTGATTACAAATATAAAAATAAAACAAACTTTGGGTTTTATCATGGCGTCCTGAGTATTCTTCTTAGAACAGGGATGGAAAGTTCAGCGCTATTGTAATTTCTTAAATACCGCATAAGTTTCATATATTTTTAATATTAGGTTCTTAATGAAAATTACTTTTCAATTGTTCTTGAGTATTTAACAATTTTTTTCTTATAAATATTCGATGCTTTTACGAAATTTCCACTCTTTTCTTTATACCCATCACCACAAAAATGGAAAAAGGGTAAAATTTGTCATTCCGTGTGTAATTTCTACAATATCCATATCCGATCCCATAAAGTATATATATTCTGACGTCTTAAGCATAGTCGATTGAGCGATGTCCGTCTGTCCGTCCGTGTTAGTGTTGAAATAAAAAATAAATCTATCAATCGATCAGATATTAGGTTAGGTTAGGTTAGGTTGTACAGGCCGTCGGCGCAAAAAGAAAGACCGACTCACTTGGGTCCCAAAGGTCCCATTGTGTTGCCTGGAAACAGGATGTGCAGAGATCAGATTGAGGTCCCTACGGCACCATCAAAAGATCCACATCCAAACCACCCCGAAGACCGGATAAACAAGTTTATCCTAGAAACATCGCAGACGGATAAGTCTGCAAGACCATGCAGTCGCGGACTGCCAAAAATAGCCGCTCTATTCCCAGAAAGAGCCGGGCAGTGGCAGAGCAGATGCTTCACCGTTTCCTCCTCCTCCTCATCTTGACAACTTCTGCAGTAGTCATGATGAGGAAGATTCAGTCTCCTAGCGTGAGCACCAATGACGCAGTGCCCTGTCAGCACGGCCACCAGTGTGCCCAGCTGCCCCCGAGGAAACCTCAGTAGATTTGCGGGTCTTCCACTATCGTACTGAGGCCACAGTGTCCTCGAGACCCTGCAGGTAACCTCTTCAGACCACCTAGACTGTGATCGATCAGATATAGTATCGAAAGAGGTGCTATTGGAAATTAGCATGATTGGTCCATATCCTTCAAGGCAGCAGACAAAACACCACGCCTACCTCTAATTTTTTCATGTCATTTGGTACAATAAAGTAACTCCAATCAAAAAAAATGAAATATATTGGGCGATAGAGAATTAAAAAAAAAAAAAAAAACATTAAGTGAAAAAATTGGCACTCGCCCATATTTTCCAAGATACGGGGCTCTGAAATTTTCAAATATTTAAAAATATCAATATGGATATCAATTAAAAGCTTTTAAATATATCTTTAAGGAAATACTATGATTTTTAAAAACGTTTAACCCATTAGGAGCCTTTGTCATTTTCATGTAAAATTTATATATGCAGTACAATTTTATTTTTATTTTTTAATTCTCTGTCAGCTCAATATTTCCTTTTTTGATTGATGTTACTTCATTAAACTACTTACTTGTTTTTTTTTTAATTTCTACTTTTCCTAATGTAAGATTGTTCGATTCATTTTTTATTGTTTATTGAATGAAAAATTTTCAAATTTTCGTTTTATTTGTTACAGTATAAATTAAATGGTAAACGCTTTTAATACGAAATATCACCATCTTGAAATTTTGATTCTTGGCGAGATTTTGGCAAAGCCTAACAATTTGGTTTTCTGGTTTTCCGGTGAAATATCGAGTTGCTTTCGAAGAATATCAGTCATTAAAAGCTTTTTTTATATTGTTTTCAGTAAAACATCAATATTTTGGCTAAATTTACTTTTGATCTCAAAATTATACCTTTTTGACGAAATTTAACATTTTTCCCCCAATTATTCAGAAAGTTAAACTATTTATTTGTAAATATTTATTTTGAATAAAGCTTAGAAAATTTATATTTTTTGAAAAATTGTTGATCATATTTTTACAAGAGTCGACTATCCATCCTGGTGATAAATTTTAAATTTTTTTTATTTGTCTTTATGAAAGCAAGTGTGTGTGAATGTTTTTCTTTTTACTTCAAGGCTTTATTTTTAAAATTTAAGTTTAAAAAAAAAAAAAAAATAAATCTGATTCATATTAAATTTGTGTTTAAATTCAAGAACGTTAGTGTGGTTTTGTGTAGGTGTGCTTTTAAAACACAAGTAATTTAATTCGATTTTTAATGAAAATTTTTGTAAAAGTTTTATAAGATATTTTTAAGAAGCTTTTGTGCATAAAATTCATTTTTTTTATTTCGTTTTACAATTTTTTACAGCCAAAGAACTTTTGAGTGAAAAAATTATTAGCTGTGCTCGTTTTTGTAACGCTCGTAGTTTTATTGTAAAAATTCGATCTAAGTACCTTTAATACAAGGTTTTTTCTTTTGGCAGGACAAAGGGTTTTTGTGCTTTTCTTATTAACCAAATTAATTCGTTTTAACCTCACTTTTAAATAAATTGATTTGCTGGAGTACCATTAAAACTTCCGTTGTAAACTATTGTGACTATTTCAAATGAGTGTTTGGTGATATTTTCTCCCGTTTCTGTGTTTTGTTAAAAGCCTGGACCCATTTTAACATCAAACAAAAGTAAAAAAACTAGCTTTCTTTGGGCAAACGTCAACCAAAGAACAAAGTTGGACTATCGAGTTTTGCAGTACAATGCCAGGCACATTGCGAGATTAAAAACAGGTGTCCAAGTTAATGTCTTCTGGCGGTTTCCTCTTAATGATATACATAGCGTCCAAACTTTAAATATATGGCACAATCTTCTGTAGCCATGTGAAATTTAAAATCCGTTTACTCACATACTGCGTGGCGTCATGTTTAATTATTCGTGTTGGATCATTCATATTAATTAAATTTAAAATTAAAAATCTATTCCCAAGGAGAGGGTTTGGCGAAGAAAGAAGTGCTCCTCCACCCTGATAAAAATCGATTAATTTAGTAACACACGGTTTCCCAATCTAGTACATTTCCTAGACTTGTGTTTCTAAACATGGAGAAAGAAAATGAGCTTGCAAATTTTTTATTTAAAAAGAATAAAAGAACCGGCTAAGAAATTTACTAAAAAACTTTAAAAATGAAAAATTTATTATTCGGAATCTTATAAAATTTAATTAATTTACTTTATTCGTGCTTGATTCCTTCAAATATAAATATTTCATGATATTCTCATGAACTATTTATTATTTTAAACTAAACTAAAAAATGAAATGTATTACTGCGGGGAAAGCATATCCATATGGCCATTTCACTACTGCTCAAATAGCTCATCAGTGGATTTTACCCAAATTTTGTATAGAAAAACAGAAAGTCTTATATCAAAAGCCGAATTGATTAAATGAGAACTCCGTTGAATCAATAAGACAGAAGACAATAACAACTCAAAAATGTTCTACACAAAAAAAATGAAAGAAAAAATAAAAATAGTTACTAAATGTTTGCTGTGTTTTTGTGTAGAACGTTTTTGAGTTGTTATTGTCTTCTGTCTTATTGGTTCAATGGAGTTCTCATTTAATCAATTCGGCTTTTGATATAAGACTTTCTGTTTTTCTATACAAAATTTGGGTAAAATCCACTGATGAGCTATTTGAGCAGTAGTGAAATGGCCATATGGATATGCTTTCCCCACAGTAATACATTTCATTTTTTAGTTTGGTTTAAAATAATAAATAGTTCATGAGAATATCATGAAATATTTATATTTGAAGGAATCAAGCACGAATAAAGTAAATTAACTAAAAAACTTTCTTTTGAAGTTAATTCCAAGTCGATCTAATTTATTACTAAATGAATAATTTTAATCCGGCTTATGTTCATGATATTTTTATAATTTTTAACTTTCTTAATATATTAAGAAATGAAAAAAATACGTAAACTTATCACGAAATGGATTTATTCATTTGGTTAGAAAAAAAATCTTTTCTTTTTTTTTATCAAAAAAATCGTGTCAGACAACACATTAAATCATTTTTTGACCCATGTCAAAATAGTTAGCTTGGAAAGAGCAGTAGTTTTTTGTTTTTGTACCCTTCACCATAAAAAGTTGAAAAGGGGTATACTAACTTTGTCATTCTGTTTGTAACTTCTACAGTATCCATTTCCGACCCTATAAAGTATATATTTTCAGAGTTCTTATGCCAATCGGTCAGATAGAGTATTATAAGAGTTGTTATTGAAAATCAGCAAGATCGGTCCATATCCTCCCATATCATTTCGAACAAAACTTTATAGTTTAGTGAAGTAACTCCCTCAAAAAAAAAAAAAAAAAAGCAAATATATCTGAGGTTTTCATGAATAACAGCGCATGTCTAAAAATCAAATTTTTCAGTAGAGCCAAAACTAGTAATTTTTAAAGCTGTGGTCTTGGTATCAAAACTTTTCAACTTTTTTTTATACAGAAATTTAAGTGTAAGTTTAAGCAATATTCCAATTAATTTTTAGGAAACATTTCCTTATGGATTAGATCCCAGAGCAATTTGAAAATAACAAACCATTTTAAACATCGAAATTGTGTTCTGACAAAACAGAGTATGTCTATGTAAATGATTTTCGCTGAACAAAAAGAATGTGACCACACAAGTAAGTAACGAACTTAAAGAAGTAGGTACCTCATATGATAAAATAACATACATACATATATTAAAAACTTTTAATACAATTTAAAAAATAAAAAAAAGTTAGAATAGAAATGTTATAAAATGAGAATCTTTTATAGTTTTTTCAACAGCACAGCTAAGATTACATGGAAAAAACACCCTATAAAGCACAGTTATGACCATAAAAGACCGAAACCAAACACTCACGTGATTATGATTAGTTTTTAACTAAACAAAATTCAAAACATAATTTTAAAATGTGTTCAAATAAAACAGCGTATCTGGCGCTGTGTTTTTTATAAGAAAGAAGGAAGAAAAAAAGTTTAAAAGAAAGCCAGTGTTGTCAACATGCTACGTTATTGTTGAAATTAATTTGAAAAAGGTAGAATTTGTATTGTTGTGTAAAGAAAAAAGGGGGATATAGGTCCATATTTTTAATTTTTTCTTTTAAAATTTAAAAATCATGCAAAATGCAACAAATTGGTATCATTAACTCGAAATGTGAAAATTTGAACATAGGCTGTTATTCATGAAAACCACATATTATGTGACGATAGAGAATTTAAAATTTAAAACAAGAAAAAATTCAAGCAAAAAAAAAATTGGCGCTTGCCCATATTTTCCGATTTATGGGCCTCTGAACTTTTCATAGAAAAGTATGATTTTACACCATATTTTTATTTTTTTTTAAGATATCAATATGTGTATCTAAAACTTTTTAAAAATGCTTAACCCATTGAGAGCCGATGAAAATTATATGTAAAAATACATATAGTAATTAATTCTACCTCTTATTTCAAATTATCTTCACTAAACTGGATTTATATATATATATATATATATATATATATATATATATATATATATATATATATGGTGAAGGGCATGGCGAAATAATATAGGTGATCTCGATGGCGATTTCATTAATTTTCCCCATAAACGCTTAATGTCAACACCATATAAGAAATATTATACATACTTCTTATAAATGGAGTTTGACAATTAGCGCTTACGGCGAAATTAATGAATTCGCCATCGCGACCACCTTGTATTATTTCGCCATTGTGAGGGGTATATAAAATTCAAATATAGCAGTCTTAGTTGTTTATATTTAGTTTGATATAAATAATTTCAAAAGCTCATCTATAAAAAAAAAAAATCAGCCGTCGAACTGCAACCACTTGATGAATTATTGTGCCTTCTTTTTGGCCGTGTTTTAATTTCTTACTTTTTAAACCAATCCTTTTTAACTATACTCTTAGTCATTGTATCTAAATAAACAATTATTTGTCACGTATATTTTAATATATAATACGAAGGAAAAATTATTTTTACAAATTTTCGGTTTAATACAAAAAAGAAGAAAAATTAGACACTATTCTGTGCAATATGTTTTCAAAAGTGATTTCAACTAAATTATAAACACAGTGTTTTACCATTTTTTCTTTCTGTAAATATTTTTAAATTTATTTTCCTTTTTTAAAAAGTCCACATACATTATTTTAATTACTACACTCTTCAAAATTTTATTTAAAAACAATTTTTTTAATTTAAATATTTTTAGTTACAGCTTCTTAGTTTTCTTCTCTGTGTGTTTCTTCTTTTAATAATTAATTTATTTTCTTTTTAGTTTTATTTTAAGTTTTATTTTAAGTTTTATTTTGTTTCTTTATTTTTCTTAAGTTTTTTTTTCAGTGTGTTTCAATTTAGATATTAGTTAACCTCTAACAAAACATGAATTTTATATTACTTTAAATTACAGTTTGTTGTTGTTGTTTTTATATGTATACATGTACAAGTATTTAGCACTTCTGCTTTTGTAGTTTTTTTTATCCATAACCTTTAAGATTTTTAATGCATTTAGAACTTTTATTTGTGTTCTTTTTTGCAGCTGCATTAAAAAGTAAATGTTATTTCTTTTTCTCACCCTCTCTCTCTTTCTCCTTATTTTAAATTGTTTGTGTTTTTTAAAGAAACACTTGAAAATAAAAACAAAATGAAGTAAAATGTTTAATTTAATGAATCTATTTTATAATAATTTGCCTAAAAGAAACATTTAAGACACTTTAATTTTAAATATAATTTTAAATACAAAATTAACAATTTAAGTTTTAAATTCAACAATATATTTATACACACGCATACACACTGTTTATTTAACTACTTTTTCAGTTGATCATGCATTGTGTGGAAAAATGGCTGTTTCGCTTCACAGCAATTTTTACGGGTTTGTTTAGTTGTTGAAATTTTTTAAGTCATTAACTTAATTAAACATTTTTTTGGTTCGGATAAAATATTTTAATTTTGTAGCGTTTGAAGGGAATGTATTCTTCGTATAGGATTTTTTTAATTTTGTGACAGGATTTTTTTTTTTAATTTATATAGTAATAGTGCCTATATTTTTTCTTTAAATAAATCATTTCATAATATAATTAATTTAAAACAATAAACTTAAAAAAAGGTAGTTAGAAAATGTTTGCCTTGTCAAAAACTTATTAAGAAATATAAGTCTCTAATCAACACAAAACGTAAAATATCACATCTGTTATATTATAAATCGTAATTCTGAATGATGAGTGTCAGGAAAGATTAAATAAACATTTATAAAATATAAAGGTTCAGTCTTTCTTATCAAATATTTGACTAATCTGACCACAAATTAAGAGGTGCTTAATACCTATAAGAGTTTACAACAAATTCAAAGAAGAAAACAAGATTTTACAGCAATCAAAATCATTTTAGTAAAAAAAAAAATAATTTTTTTTTATTTCTTTCGAGAATATATACATTTTTATTGATATAATTTTTTTATGCTTGGAATTGTTTCATTACCATTGAAATTTCATTGGCATTGTTTGAAATAGAAACAATAAAAAATAAATCAACTGTCATTCAATGAAAATGAATTTATTTTAATAATAATTGTTTTTACTAATGGTATTAAAATTTTAATGAAACTGTTTAATTATTAATTATTATTAGACTTAATTGTTTTTGTGAAAAATAAACTTAAGATACCAGAACCTTTAAAAGAACTGTGCAGAATACAATTAAACCTTTCTTTTTTTTGTAAATGGATCTTTATTAGAACTTTTGAATTTTTATCAGTGTGAAAGGTGTACAGCTTGATATCTGAGATCTAAAGTCGCCTAACACCCCAGCTGAGAATGTTAAAGCATGCTATAGAAATATTAACAACATTTTTGTGATACAAATGCTATTTTAAAATAATGTTCTACTATACTTTAAGATGTGCATTTAGTGTATAAAGAAACTAATGAATAATTAGTCAGTGGTAATGCTTTTCTTTGTTGACTAATTAGACTTGGAACCTTTTCATTAAAAAACATTATTATTAGTGAAAAAGTGATAATGCTATACACATTATTAGAATTATATATCATTCAACACTAATGAAATGGTCAACTAATTAGTCAATCTAATTAAGAACTTCCGTGTATGATTTTTTAATCTCTGAAACCTCTCTGCATTCCAAAGTACTGTGGGTATCGAAAGAGTAAATACTTGTTTAAGCTTTTGTAGTTTCATCCCTTATTACAGTTGTCATCAGGAAATGTTATAAAAATAGTGTTGTGTGTTACTTATGTGAGTTGAGCTATGATTTGTGGAAAATCAATATACATGCATTGAAGTTAAGTTATTCTGATCATTAAGGCTAGAAGTACAACTAACCAAAAAGGTGTTCGCCATCTTCAAATAGTAACAAGTAGATCTGCAAAACACTTGATATATCTTTTATGGGAACTTGCCGTATTCTTAGAAATATAGATAATTATATTTCATCAGCAATTAAATTTACCCGTTTCTGATAAATTTTGTGATTCACATGCGTCGGTTGCACTCTCGAAAGAAAAATTTATTTGTATGTTGCCAACGATGGCCACGAAAGCAGCACAGAAATAAATGAACTTTTAATTTTAAAAGTGGCTTAAGTCACTTTTTTTAAGCTGATATATATATATATATAAAGAATTGTGTTTTTACATTTCTTATCCCAGGAGGCTTATTTTTTCCCCCAACAAAAATCGTAGCAGCTCTTAACATATGAGCTGTTTTTTTGAAAGTCCGTTTTTTTGAAGTCCATTTTTTCATACATTGAGATGTTTAAGGGTTTGCGTTTGAATAAATTTAAAACGCGTCCAACTTTTATGAATTCGAGTGATGTTTGTTGCACTAAATCAACTTTTAAATTTTATCATAAAAAATAGTTACTAAAATTATTAGAAAAATAAAAGTTTTCTTTGGCTCCACATAAGCTTTACTTAAATAAATTTTCATGTTAAAAATAGCAGTTAAAATGAATAATTTAGTTAACATGAATAAGCAAGTTTATTAAGAATTTATTTTAGTTGTAGTAAATATATAAAAATGCAGATTAATTCAAATTTAAATAAAAAAATATATTTTATACTTAGTTTTTTACAACATTAGCATATTAAAGTATTTATGGTGAATAGGCGGTATATAAGGTAATAAACTTATTGCATTAGATCGTTAGATCGTTATATGTCTCTCCTGTTATGCTCCTTGAAATTTTTAATATAGTGGTAACATACTAATTTTGCTGAGGTTTTTTGGTCTTCTCTTCTTTTTTAAACAAAAAAAAATTGTTGTTAATGGAGCATTTTCTTCCACTCGAATTTTAAAAAAAATCTTGTAAGGTTTATCCAACATATTTTAAAGCAGTTTAAAATTTCTCTCGCTCGTATAATTTTTTCTTTTTTTTTTAAATAAGTTACTTATGCCACTTTTAAAATAAACGGCTTAAATAATAAAATCTATATTTTGTTTCATGGTTTTTATTACAACATTTAGTTTCATAATCGAGTGAAGTATGCTTTAAAGTGATTTACCGAAAATAAACTAAGAAGAGAATCGACTGTTGTATTTGTAGGAGATAATTTTTTTCTTTGTCGAGTAAATAAAAAAAGTGCATTTCTCTACTCATTTCATATCGATCTTTGAAACCATTGATTGAAAGTAAATGCGTTGAATAAAAATATCAAAAAGTGCAAATATGAAATAAATCATAATGAAAGAGGTGGTAGTGACGGTCTGCAGGTTGTGAAACCAAATGGAAAGATCACGGGTAAATGCCGACGTCCTAAACGTTTGTGTTTGATCGAAAAATTTCCCGAAAATTGACAAAAAAAAAGAGTCAAAAAAGATATTTTTTTACAAAGCAAATGTTCGTTTGCATATTCGGGGAATTATATATCAATTTTTTAAAATTTGTGTCATGTTCGGACCAGTAGTTTATGTTCTGTGCAGTCTTTGATTTAGCAACCTAGTGAAACGCTGATATAGAGATATAATAATGGCATTAGTATTACCACTAGCTGCTTTATATTGTGCCAAAGCAGTTTCAAATGCCACCTTAAATTTCAACGGTTATTAGCAACCATCATGTAGTACAGGAGTAACATTATAAAGTATGTTAAACATAGTCATAAAAAATGAAATATACTATTAATCATGCGAAGACAAAGTGCGCAGATATTGTTACAAGTAAAAGGAAACCTGACTTTTTTTTTAATTAAAGTAATAAACATTTTATTCTACTGAATTGATTTTGTGTTTTATGAATGACTGTGCTTGGCTCTGATATTCTATACTTTCCTGGTAATACTATTTTCAATTTAAAACATATATATATATATATATATATATATATATATATATATATATATATATATATATAAACGCACACAACTGATACTAATATTGCAAACATTTGAACACATTTTGTCACATCATAATCGTTTTGAGATTGATTTAAAAATGTTACCTTAATTTATCATCACATGACAGAGTGTTTATGTTTAAAATGTACTTTAATTAAAAATAAATCAAATAAATATTGAGAATTCATAGAAAAATTAGGTTTAATTAACTGTAGTGATTATTTTACTTTTATAGTTCTTAAACTTTAATGCTTTAAACTTAAAAAATATAAAACTCTTTTAAATAAAATTATTGTCATTATTTTACACCTGTCATAATAACAGCTGTTAAAAACTATACACTTCACTTTGTTGTTGTGAAGCAAAACGGTGCAGCCGCATTCAGTTCGTCTCAAAAATCATGCGGTTTTATTTATTTTAACTTTTTTATCTTTGGGGCTCATTTAAGATAAAAAGTCCTTGACAATAATTAAGCAATGATTAGGGAGATATGAATTGCACGATTACAGCTGTTATTTGTAAAATAACGATGTATTAGTTGAATAAATAATTGAGAAAGGAAGAAAAAATAGGGAAATTGAAGAGAGCTTTGTTTAAATCAAGAGTTGTTATCAGTTACTGTCAAGAGTTTTATATTAAAAAAATTGTATTTAAACTGTAGACAGCTCTACCTATTCAAAAGAAATTTGATAAAAATTTCAGTTCAGTGAATATCGGAGGCAACAAGCCAAAGCAGTTCGCTTAGCTTTTGAAAAGCTACGAAAAAAATAGTTTTTTTCACTTTAACAGAAAAACAGAAAACAAAAAACAAAATATTCTTTAGCGCTGCCATTTCGTTTTGCTGGCGAACTAATAACAACTTTCTTTCTTCTTTTGTTAAGTATCGAAGAAACTTTTAAACATTTGTTTTTTATAAAAAGACCTTAATTTCACTAGAATGGTAAAAATGATTTTAATGAAATTTAAAACAATACAGCCGAAACTACTTCTGAAACCGATAGATGGCGCTCTTTCTTAAATATTTATTAGCGATATTTTCACACGGCGACAACTACTTTGAAAAACTTTACCATTGGACCCAGATAACGGTAATATAATAAGTTAATCAGGGTCCACCATCTAACGTTTTTTTTTTTTCCAACAAGTACTTATTTCGTGAATTGTAACACTTAGCTCATGTCTTACTTGATAGATGATTAGTTTTATCCTTCCGCTGAACGAATATGGTTATGTATACGCTTGAACAACGCTGGGAAGTAACATTACTTTGAAAATCATGGTAATGTTGCAGAATGTGTGCGAAAATTGCGTACGGATTTTGGAAGAAAGAAGCACCGTCAGCTCCGTATATTCGTTATCTTGTGAAAAAATTGAAAGAAACTGTCATCCTTATCGATAAACCAAACCGTAAAAAGCTAAAAACAGAGCGTACACCAATGAATATTGCTAATGTGGCAGAAAGTGTACGTGAAGCGCCATCAACATCAATTCATCGTCGTTCTTAACAATTGAACATTTCGGAGACATCATTGAGACGAATTTTGCATAAAGACCTTGGTATGACGCCATACAAAGTCCAATTGGTTCAGGAGTTGAAACCAACTGACCATCCAATGCGTTTTTGCTTCGCATTTTCAAAAAAAAGTTATTTGGTGGAACCTTTATTTTAATAAAAATAAACACAAATTTTTTCTTCCTTTCTTTTCTTTTTTAATTAAACCTGTCATATTTTTATGTTGAGTGTTTTATGCTGTTAAATAATGTTACTATAGTTAAATCGTGTATATTATTATTTCCATCCGATAACACTGCCAATATTGTTATTTTGTCGAATATAAAAAAATCAAATTTTGTGAATATTACAGATTAATAATTTTTGATTTAAAAAAAGTTATATATATTTATATATATATATATCATAAAAGGCCCAGACTGGGGTTTTAAGTAAGAAATCTTTTAACGTTAACGTGAGTTAATTAAAACAATTTAAGATTAAGGTTAACATTTGCTTCATTAGAGATTAATCATTTTTTTAAATCTTGTGGTTGAAATTAATTAGTTGTCATTTCTTTTTATTTACTTTTTTTTATTTAACAAATATATTACGCCAACAAGTAATTTTTGTATTTTTGGCAAATATTATTCATGTTTATTGTTCCGGTAGTTAGCTTTACGTACATACACATTGAAAAAGGATTGGTAAAAATTCGGTGATTATATTTAAAATTTAACTACTACTATCATAATTTAATATTTAATATATATAAAATAATATCTTGACACATTTTTCATATTAAAAACTAACAAGCGGCATTGGATATTAAAAGTTCGTCGCAATTACTGTTAACAAAGTTTACCTGACGGATTTGTGTCTTTACTTAAATATTTTCTGTTAATTGAGAGATGCAACTAAACTTGTTTAACAAATTTCTTCTACTACCTGAATGTTGGTAGTTTGAATTATAAAATCAACCGTATTTCTTCTAAAAATTAAAATAGTTTTGACATACATAATAAAAATAAAATTTATACATTTAAAGTTGAAAAATATTTTAGTTTTAAAATAAATAAATAAAATAAAAAATTTTGTGGGAGCAAAAATTTGCCAGTTTTGTCGAATGGTAAGTTCAAGATTAATTAAAAAGGATTTTTAGGCACAAAAATATTTTAAAAAGGTTTAATTTATTTAGGATTGGCTAAACATGTCGTATTTTCGGTTGAAATGGAAAGTGGATAGTTTTAAGTAAAAAGTAAGAAATCCGGTCACAATAGGGAAGCGTAGTGGTGAAGTTTAAGTTTTGTATCATGAAATTTATTAAACTTAATCATATTCTTGTAAACTAATTTTTAAATAAATGTTACATCGAAAACAATTTTTTTTAATTCACAATAATATTTTATATTGGTAGTAGTCCTCCTTCTCGAATAATTTTCTAAAACAGTTGGGAGTACCTTATTAATTTAGTCATGTTAACCGAATTCCAAATAATGCTCATAACCGACAAAATTCGATTGGAAACAAATTCGGTTATCATAAGGAATCTGTTTTCTCTGTGTACATACGTGTGGATTTGTTCCACATATTTTAAATGAAAAAATCATTATTATGAAAGAAAAAATCTTTGGCAGAAGTCCGTCAGTGCATAATAACCTTCCTTCACGAAGAAAAACCTATTATGATTTGTCATATACACTAAAATTAACAAAAGCTAGACAGCTGCTCTGCCGACGTTTTGTTAGGTATCAAGACAAATTTATATCAGGTATAGACGTTAAGTTATATGCACACGAATATAAATAAAAGTATAAGAAATTTGTTTGAACAAGCTGTGAGATCTTTTCATATTAGAAAACTTTAGACGTTTTAACTCGCCTATAAATATAAATTACACTTTCAAGCGGTATTGCAGTTAAAGAAAACCCTCGAACAGAGAAGTTGCAAAATTAGGCAGATTTAAATAAATTTAGTGACAGCAAAGATTAAAAAGTTTCGACGTGCTTTAAAGTGTAGTTTGAAATTTCAAAAGAGCAAGAGAGTAGTAACAATAAGTTTTCACGTCGCTAACGGGACACCCTTTATTTTAAATTTATTTTGAACACTTCCTTATAGCAAACATATGTAGTTCCTTACTGTGTATAAATTTCAAGTATTTACCTATTACGGTTCTAGAGACGGAAATCGATGTGTTACATCTTAACTGTGCTTGGAGTTTTTTGGGTGTAGAGTTCTTTGAGTGGCTCATATACAAACAAAACAAAAGTACCCTCCCGGCGGACACTCTGTACAAGTGTAAAAATGTTTTAAACAAGCAACCAGATCTTCCCATGTTAAAAAAAATCTGGACGTGTTAACTCACCTAACTAAATTGAAATTGCACTTGCGATTGTTGCGAATTTGCAAAATGAGGCGGATTTAAATAAATTTTGTGACAACTAAGAAAATAATTCTTGGCGTGTTTTATTTTGTAAATAAAAGTACTAAAGATCACTGAAGTTTCAAAAAAACAAAAAAACAATAATGGTAAGTGTTTGTGTATATTTACAGTTAATCAAAAATTTGCATTTACATAAAAATATTTGACAAGTTTAATTAATTATTTTTAATGTGGGCTTTTAATCCACAAAGAATACTATTCCCTTCCCAAAGTTGCCACTTAATGATAGGTTTAAACTTACACATTTTTTTAATTATAAATTTTATATTTTTGGTTTAAGTATTTCAATTTCTATTTAATTTGTTTGTTTCTTAAGTTAGCAAACTAAATAAGGTATTTATTTAAAATACATCAGTAACGAAATTTATTTATGTACAATTCAAATACAGTTACATAACTATTTTATTAAAACTCTTTTTTTTTTTAATTTTACGTCTTTAAGTTAATCTTTCAGTTTGTAAAGTTTTATTTATTATTATTATTTTATTTATTCCCATGTCCATTATATCACAATGCAATTTAAAATTGTTTGTTGTAAATTAATGGTTGGATACATTTTGCACTTAACTACAATAGTTTAATTAATTTAAATATAATTTTAGATTTAATCATTTAATAAGAATTTATAAATATATGTATGTTTATATATATTTTTAATTTTTTATTTTGTAAATTGTTAAAAAAGAAAGAAATTTGTTAATTAAACATAATGTGTGTGTGTGTGTGTTTCTTGCAGTTGCAACTTCCAATGAAAACCCTTACAATTATTTAGTGTTTTTTTATAAAATTTTTACAAATACTCGTATGAAGTGTGTTTTAGGAATTCTTATTTTGATTTAATTTCTATATTTTAAATTTTTATTTAATTCTTATATTAAATTTTTGGTCCGAAATGAAAACTCAAACAAAAAAATGTATTAAAGTTTGAGGTCTCCAACACCTTTCTACTCTATCGCTTGCTTGATGAACCAAAAATAGTATATAGTGCGCTTCAAAATGATAAAGTTAGTTATTTAATTTTAATAGATTACTAGAAAAGTAATATCATTAGGTACATTAAAAATTGTTTCTTTGGCTGATATTTTGATATATAATAATAAATTGTTTTTGCATCATTCATCAAAAAGACGTCTCATGCAGCAAAAATTTTGCCATGGTTTTGTTAAAAGATAACAGTTTTATTATTTAAAAAAAAAATTAAAATACAATAAAAATTAATTTGACGACTTTTAACACTGTATTGAGTAAAATGTTAAAATAATCTGGCAACCCTGATAAAAAGTTACGGGCGCAAGCATATTAAATAATTTTGAAAAGTTCACGGTTATTAACCGTCACCTCCTTTACTAAAGCTAACAGATAGATTTTCTACTTTCTCGCCGAAAGGAAGGGTTCGATGTGACAGCTATTTAGACTTCTTTTAAAACGTCATTTCAATCTATACCTAAAGCGTTATAGCTCCGCTTTGCCTCAATTTTCTTATACTTTTATCCAAATACTTTTTAGAAAGATACCAACTAATTGAGATGAGAGAAGATAAATAAAAAATTTACAGTAAAACAGGTTGAGGTTGAATATTCATAACTTGCTAAAAATATCTTGAGTTAAATGTATAATAATAATTAAAATAATTTTGGCCAATCAAAAATTTATATTTATACACCGTCTGCCCAAATATTATTTAACTAAAAATCTTCCAAAAGATATTTCTAAAAAATAAATGTATGAAGAACATTAAACAAAATTGTTGTTGATCAATTTCTCTAATGAAAGACAAGTTACTGGACCATTAAATAATATTCTTACTTTGGCTTAAACAACCAAAACGTAAGTTACCTTATCATTTTGAAGCGCACATTATTGTGTAAAACAATGTTTTTTTTTTTTTTTTTTGTTTTTCTCTTATCTCAATTTCCTTTCTTGTGTTCAGGTGGTTGCAAAACAGTCGTGGGTTGTAAAGGTGGTGACAGCAACACTTTACATTAATTTGTATTTATAATAAGACACTGAAAATGCAAAAAATAGATTCGATTATATGCAAAACGTTTCATACTGGGGAGTCAAATTGTTTTCAATAATAAAATGAAACACGAAATATTTTTTTAAACAAATTATATATAAAAATAAAAAATAATAATAAAATAAATAATAATAAAAAATAAGTATAAAAAATAAAAAAAACTAAAAAACTTAAATATTTTATTTCTGGAATGCAATTATTTTACAGTTAACTGGAAATAATTTACTGGATAGCAGGAGCATTTTAAGTTATGAGTTTTTTAAATTAAAGAAACATTTAAAGATATAAATAAAAATCTGAAATATGAAAAAGGAAAGCTGGGTACACTTTTAATAATTGAAAGATTTTTCTTATCTATGAATTATGTGTAATTCATTTTAATTTAAGGAAAATTTTTAAAGAAAAATAATTTAGAACAAGAAACAGCTGGTAATAAACTTTAAGAAAATATATATTTAAAATTTAAAACTGAGAACAGTTTTTTACTACCTGTAAACAATAATATTTTACCAAAATGAAAAGTTTATTATTCGGAATCTCCCAAAATTTAATTAATTTACTTTATTCGTGCTTGATTCCTTCAAATATAATATGATATTCTCATGAAATATTTATTATTTTAAACTAAACTACAAAATGAAATGTATTACTGCGGGGAAAGCATATCCATATGGCCATTTCACTACTGCTCAAATAGCTCATCAGTGGATTTTACCCAAATTTTGTATAGAAAAACAGAAAGTCTTATATCAAAAGCCAAATTAATTAAATGAGAACTCCGTTGAATCAATAAGACAGAAGACAATAACAACTCAAAAATGTTCTACACAAAAAAACACAGCAAACATTTAGTAACTATTTTTATTTTTTCTTTCATATTTTATGAGAATATCATGAAATATTTATATTTGAAGGAATCAAGCACGAATAAAGTAAATTAATTAAATAATATTTTAGTCACAACAACTTTCTAACGTTCTATTTTATCAATGAGAAAGTATAATTTGGGAACAGCATTCAACTATTAAACATAAACAACAACTTAAACAAAAAGTGAGAATAGATTTCCCTCAACTGGGAAACATTAAGTTGTAAAGTTTTTAATAATTGAGGACAGTTTTAAATAAATAATATAATACCCTATAAATAACTTCTTTTTAACATGTAATATCTTCTTTGAATAAGAGACTACATTTTTTATTACAGCGTGCATCATTTTCTTTAAGAAATGATGTGTTTGTTGTAAAGTAAGAAGAGTTTTTTGATTTCATTTATCAAAAATTTGAACATTTAATTTATATAAATAAATGAAATATTAGCTTTCAGAATGAGGAGGGGAGGTAGATACCATAAATATTGAATAAGATTAAGAAATATTTCCTTGAAATTGTAACACCTTGGGCAACTGAGAACAGTTTGTGTTCAATTGCTGCGGAAATTAAAAATACGAAAATATTAAAAACTATAAAGCACCTTCTTTTACATTTTGCAGTTTCACTTGAACTGTCAAACTGATTTCTTAAACACTCTAAATAAATAAAATAAATAAAAATAAATAAAAATTCTTAAAATTGACAACAGTTTTTTTTAAAGATCACTTTCTTAAAGCGGCATATTAAAAACAATTTTTCATTCTAATCACCATGGAACAAAAATATATTTGTTCAAAATTACTTTTTGTGTTTGTTTTGAACATCACTGTTACTTTGCTTTTGTTGCATGTTGTTTACTGTCATGTTCTTATTGAGTATCCACCTTATTTCCGTTTTTCATTTTTTTTCTTTGTGAAATATTTATGTCTGGCTCTACAATTTGCAATCTCTTGTGTATTCATCCTCGGTTTAGTCCTTGTGCTGGTAGTCCTCGTTCTTGTAGGCGTTGGGGTCATCGTATATTGTTGTCAGTGCTGTTGCAATCAATGGGGTTTTTTGTAGTTATTAATGCTGCTTGGTGTGGTTGGATGTTGTATGCTTGTCTACAGCATATCAATGTTTGAGGTGCCATTTCCGGTTGCCGTGCGTGTTGTTTTAGTAACTTGTTGATTTGTAATAATGGGCGGTGGACTGCCACACCACACAATCTGGGGGAAAAATATAAGAAAAAAATAGATATAAAATTAAAAAAAAAAAAACAAATAAAGTCATTAAGTTACGAGTACAATAATTAAATTAATTGGAATTGTAAATTTTTCTCTTTTTTTAGCGCGTTTATTCGTTTAAATATTTTGTAAGTCTTAATTTAAATACGAGGGTAAGTCAATAAGTTTTTACAAAGTTAAAAAAAAATTCTTAAAATTCAAGCGATTGGCCGCTTAACACTTTGGCTTTGGATTCTAAATATGAAGCTGCCTACCTTCAGTTTAAATGTAGAATGGCTTGTGAAATGAAGTTCTGCGCTGGTGGACTTTATTTTATAACACTCATGAAATATTTGTAGGAGGGCGCAGTCAGCGATACCTAATAGAAGGTCATAAAGGTCAAAGCTGAGTAAGCGAAAGCGTGACAAGTAAAAGCGACCAGCAATCTATCGGAAATATGTGCACTGGACTGGATGGAACAACGGACAAAATTACTACTACAAAACTGAGTGAACTTGTGAGGAAGTTCATGGGTGCTAACTGGGGGTTTCGAATCAGGTCAATTTATTAACTGTGAAATGTAGTCTCATAATTACCATGTAGGCTGTCACACACTTAGAACGTGATGTCAACCATAGAATCACAAATAATACTATATAACAGGTTTCACACTCTATCATGAGAGTTAGCTACTGCTACAAGAATGTAGCATATGTCTTAAAGTAATAATGAGATCATTAGTAAGTGCACTACGCCAAAAATATTAAGTTAAGGTCGGCAAAGATTAAAAAAAAATTTAGCCAATTCTCTCCTAAACTAAAAGAGACAACCTAAAATTGTAAGTACATTTTAAATGATATTTTCAGGGTCTAGTTAAGTTTACCTAATTTTAACACTTGAGTTAAAAATAAACTTTTATATAACATATCCAAAAAATTATATGCCCGAGTCATTCACTTTTGAGGTCTTGAAAGAAGCATCCCTATACCCTAGGAGGATGACCGTTTGCAGCTTTACTTAGATACACTTCTGGCTAATGAAATACCGAATTATTTCTTAAATAAATCGTATTCAAACCACTGTGCAGAGTAGTTATCTGCTAGGTGGAGCGGTACTTTGGTTTGATAAAGAATTTGAAAAGTTAGAGATCTGGTTTTTGCATACCATTCTTAAGTTAAAAAGTGTACAGCAATGCTTTAAACCTTAAACTCTAGATTTTATCTTTAAATTCATATTCACCTTAAACTTAAGATTTGCGAATTTTTAATGCTTCCATAATTAAATTTAAGGCCCGGATTAAGATTAAATTCAAATGAGATTGCCAACTCTGCAATAGAAACCTATCTTGAGAACCTTTCGCCGCATTTTTTATTGTAGTTCTAATAAGGTTGTATAATCAGTGAGTAAAATGTCACGAGCTGAGAGGAAACCAAGGCGAATTAATTTAGAAGTGGTCTTAATAGCCCAGCTGATTTTAATAATTTTAAAAATAAAATTTTTTCAAATTATTTAAAAAAAAGTAAAAATTATAAATTTTATAAAATTAAATTTCAAAACCAAAAAATAAAATGTGATGTATTGCCTGCAAATGTAGCAGAAAGAAAGCAACTGGTACAACTTCATTTAAAGTATCAGATGGTACTAGAGGAATAAATTGAATTCGGCTGCTTTTGTTTATACAGCTATTTTTGACAACCACGTGGTGCTCTGAAGTAAGAAAATTACATGAGGTTTTTGCTTTTGTAGCCGTGCGGCCACCTAATATTTATTTTGCCCTTAGTGGAATCTTTAATTAAAAAAAACCAACAATAAAAAACCATAATTTTTTCTTTTTCAATAAATACTTATTTGCTTACCCTCGTATGGTTTTCAATAGTATTTACCTTTCTGAATGCCTTGCGAAAGTTGTCCGATAAAAAGGCATATAAAATGGGATTTATGCAGGAGTTTGTGTAGGCCAACACATGAGAAATAATTTGTATTATGACCGTCACATGTGAACTGCCGTATAAATTAAAAGCCTTCAATACCAATATTACCTGGTTGGTTGGTTGATTGTCAGCATCCGATTGTTGAAGAAAAGAAAATTCATTTTGTAAGTTCTTTCATTGCTACATAAAATTTACACACATACTATATATATTTTTTTAAGGTTAAATTAAATTTATTGTATTTTTTTTTTTTGGAATTTTTTTATCCGCTTGATTTAATATTGCAAAAGTTTCAGAAATAATACAAGTTTCTGTATTTTTAATGTTTGTATATTTTTATTGTACTTATTGGCATCCTTTGAAAGTTGAAAAAAAAAAAATAAATAATCAAAAACTTTATTAACGCTTTAAAGGTATTCAAAGGACTTCTCCAACTTACACAGCAGAAATTTTTTACATTTATCATTTAAATAATTTGTATGTAGTTAGTTACATTCTTATTTACTTTTTATAAGAACGAGGATCCTAAGGGAAATTTAAGCTAATGAAATAGAAATGCTTTAAGGGGTTGGGCAAGAAAATTTACATATTTTAATTTAAAATAATAATCCTAAGGGAAATTCGTTGATACAAAATGTAATTTGTTATTCTGTTAACAGTCGTCAAAACCATTTCATTTGAAAAATTTTCATAAATGTTAAGATAATTAGAAATCATAAGTAAGTGTTAAGTCGTTATATTGTGGGCTAGAAAAAAAGAAAAGAAATATTTTATTTTGTATTCAAAAGCTTTAATATTATGAAAGTCATAAATGAGAATAATTAATTAGAAAGACTAATTGCCAGTTTCACTAGCATTGAATGATAAGTAATGCTAATGATTTTTTCAGCATTATTTAAAAAGAACAAAAGCATTATCATAATTAAATGGTTTCAAAGCATTACTATTAATAAACGTCGCCTTTGTCTTTGCACGTTAAATAAGCACTCTTAGGTCTAACAGAACATTATTTTTTAAAGACATTCTTACAACAAAAATTTAGCGATATATATATATTTAAATGTTTTTAGGTAAAATTAGGCAATTTAAGAAAATATTTTTGTTTTTCTTCCAAGTTAGCTTGGAAACTGATAAGTTATGTAAAATTTTTAAACAAATATTCATCAACAAAAAGGTGAAGATTTATTTGTTTTCTGCGTAGTTCTTTTATAAGTTTCTGCCATCATAAATAAATTTTGCATTTTTTTATTATTTTTTTCTAATTGTAATTAGTACTCAAATAGTTTCATTACAAATTTTCTGAAATTAGTAAAACCAATTGCTGCAATTAAAATTAAATCATTAGCATCAAATGGTAGTTGAATTTTTAAAATTGCCATTATATCACACAATGCCAACAAAATAACAATTTTATTGAAAACAAGTAATAGTGCTATATTTGGCTATGCCGAATCTTATATATTATCGGGGGATACCCCATATATTTATTTTTTGATTAGAGTTATTTTATTGTTACAAATGACATGAGAAAATGAGAGGTAGGAGTGGTGTTTTGCCTGCCTGTTTTTGGACATGGACAGATCACGCTGATTTCCAATAGCACCTCTTTCGGTACTATATGCGATGGATTGACACACGGACAGACGGACATTGCTCAACTGACTTCGATATGCATAAAAAGTCAGAATATATATATTAAAAAGAAAATAACAATAACCATGATTTTGTTTTTCCTGTTTTCCTGTTTTGTTGTTTTGTTCAAATTTTGATTTTGGTCTTTCCTCTCAACTCTTCTCCCTGTTACCAAAGGAGTACAACAAAAACTCGATTCTTGGACCTCTACTTTTTTCTATATACGTCAGAGGTCCAAGTATAAACCCTAACATATCAAATTATATGTTGCTTCATAGAAGTCTGCATCGCTTACTTAAGACCATCGCCAACCAATATACTTAAATCGTACAAAAAGTAAATAACTTGGATGTTACATTTAATGACACGTAAACCTGGTCTGACCATATTTCAACAACCTGTGGGAAAACATTCTCGATGCTTCGTAGCTTGTGATCAACACAATTTTGTACTCCATTTAGGATGCGACTGCTTTTGGTGAAAAGTTACCTGATTCCTAAATTAACATTTGCCTGTGAGGTCAAGCGTTACATTTAATAATCTAACAATATACGTCGTTGAACACAAATCTTATAGGAATCGTCAACACTATTCTAGGCGGATTTCCTCTCAATGACCTAATGAAAATAAAAGCGTTACAACTATTTCGCAAAAAAATCACCAGTCACCAACCCGAAAAAATTTACAATCTATAACGGCTCAAGAAATAGGCCCACATAGGTAAATTTGTGAGACACCCTTTCAATTTTAGATTTATTTTTGCATTACTTTGCGCTCTTGGGAGCTAAAGTGATACAAATTTTTTTTTAATTTTAATGTGGTGCCCTTAAAGGTATATAATGCACGTAAAGAGCATGAATGTTGTATGGGGACACCTTTTAAATTTTAAAACTGTGAGCTGTTTTTAAACCGGAGCCAATCTGTAAGCATAACCTTTCAAAAAAAGAAAACATTTTTAAAATTGGTTCAGAAATGACTGAGTTTTGCGGACACAAACAATAAGAAAAAGTAACATTCACACGAATTGATAACCTCCTTCTTTTTTTGAAGTTGGTTAAAAAAGATGTTTTGACTGCAGGCTTTCTTTATATTTGTATACCCTTCACTACAAAAAGTGGCGAAAGGGTATATAAAAGTTTGTCATTCCATGTGTAATTTCTACAATACCCATATTCTGACTTGTTATGCAAAGCGAAGTCGATTAAGTAATGTCCGTCTGACCGTCCGTGTTAGTGTTAAAATATTATTTTAAAGAAATTTTACAAAAAAATAATAATAATAAATTTGTCAATCGATCAGATATGGTGTCAAAAGAGGTGCTATTGGAATTCAAAATAAGCGGTCCATGTCCTTCAAGGCAGCAGGCAAAACACCACGCCTGCCTTTTAATTTTTTTCATGTCATTTGGAACAATAAAGTAACTCCAAACAAAAAATAAATTAATAGGGCGATAGAGATTAAAAAAATAAGAAAAAAAACATCAAGTGAAAAAATTAGCGCTCGCCCATATGTTCCGAGTTACGGGGCTCTGAAATTTTTAGATTTTTAAAATATTAATATTGGTATCATTTTAAAGCTTTTGAAAAGATCTTAAAGAAAATACTAAAAAAAATTTTAAAATGCTTAAGCCATTAAGAGCCGATCTCATTTTTATGTAAAATGCAAAACTTAATTTTTTTCTTCTTTTTTAATTCTCTGTCACCCCAATATTTGACTTTTTGATTAGACTTACTTTCCTAAACTAGATTTCAGGTTTCCTTGATAGTTAGAAACTGACACTCTAAAAACTCTCCGGTAGATTTAACTGATGCAGCGTTATGAGTTGGACTTACATTGAGCAATAGTTACCATAAAAATACTCTTTCTAAACACTCGTTTAAATAAATAAAATTCGAAAATTTCTCTAAATTTGTATTTCACCCCTCGCTAATTAAAATGTGTGATATTTAAAAGGTCTCGTAATTTCACCTTTACAATAACTTTCTTGTTCTTTTTACTTTAATAAATTTAAGCTACTTCTCTTATTTTTTTCTATTCTCTTCATTATCCTTCTGTCTTCCTTTTTTTACGGTTTAAGATAAGAGTAATTCCAAAAGGTTTGATGTTAAAATTTCAAAAGTTTTCCAAATCCTTTAGAAATGTTAATGGGAGTTTGTCGTAGGATAAATAAAGAGTGTGTATGTATTGTTGCAATTCAACAAAATTTTCTCCCTAAAGAGTGATAAATATTTTCTTTTCCAAAAGGGTGATAATTGTAAATTACCTTGTGCGAATTTGAAAAAAATGTCGCAATTTGTTTTAAAAGTAAATTTGTGTATTTCAATAAGGAAATAATTTATTGCTTACTATACTGCTGCCATTAATTGTATAACAAAGCATTTTTCTAAGGTGCGGTCCCTAAAATTGACAAGCATATAGTGCACAACATAAAGAGCCTTAAAGAAATATTATTTTGTAAATGAAAGTAAAAGCAAAGTGGTGTATCGGCCCCTGGTGGTCTGAGGGTCCTCTTTTTCAATAGAAAGATTATTGAGGATGTAATGAATATCGGTGGGCGTTTAGTGGACTTTGGTGAAAACTAAAACTAAGGGTGGGGGTCAATGGGATAAAATTGAATGATAAAAGTACCTTTAATGAGAATAAGGGGACATTTGGCTTTATAAATATAGAGAGGTTTTACGTATGGCACGGCAAATCAGGTAAATATCTTTGTTATAGCAAAGAAATATTCCGACAAAAATTCTATATTTTAAAATATTTTAACACAATTCTTTTCTGAAGGTTGGAAAAGATTCATCACAGCCAAATATAGCACTCTCACTCATTAACATTTATTTTTAGACATATCCAAAAAAATTGTTTGTCAATTTCAAGTATCTGCCTACAAAGGTTTAATAGATGATGATACCTCGTTCAAGTTGAATATAATGTCTATATCAGAGAACTGCACGAGTACACCGCAACTCATGAGTACACCGCATACTTACTCTATACTTTTCATACTCGAGTATTTTAAACACCGCAATAAAAAGTTGCGGTGTTTATTTTACCCATTCTTGTAAAAACGAGTATCAAAAATATCGCAATCAGAATTTTAAGTATTTTTCATACTCGTACGCGAGAATTTTTTTAATTCTCTTTATTTGTAAGCAACGTTGCCACATTTTTACCCTATTAAAGTTTTTTACTGCCGTTTTAAGAAATACTGCATTGTATGCAGATCTATTTATAAACAATAAAAAAAAAACAAAATTTGATCAAATCTATTGCTTACGCTGGAGTTAATGTCGACGTCGTTGACGGCGTCAAATGTCAAAAAAAAAGTTGAATCGTATGAAATTGTATGAGAGCAGTTAATCTCAACGCGTTGCAACGCCGTAAAAGTTCAATCTGTTTCAACTTTTTCGGCGTTGAAACGCCGTCAACGACGTCGACATTAACTCCAGGGTTAAACATTATAAGCAGAAAAACAGACAACAACCGTTTTCATAGGTATGAAATACAACACATATTTAATGAATAAAATGCAATAAAAACCGCTTTTGTACACTATTTAAAGCAGTTATACTTATTTTGTTGCTGTTTTTTATGAACAATTATTTTCAGTTTATACGCCTTGTTGTCATAAACGTGCTACTAACGGTATTTAGGAAAACAAAATGATAAAATAAATCCGTGAATAAAAGGAAAATTACAAATTTTTTTAGTTTTAAAAAAACTGTATATACGCAGATGTAATATTGCATTGACTGAATAGACATAGACCTCATAAATAATAATAAATAAAATAAAGTTTTTAGTTTACATATTTTATTTTGTAAAATATAATTATTGCTTTTATACCTATTTATTAATTTTAAAAATCTATTTGCTTAACGAATAGAATTTTTAAATTTCTATCCTGTGTGACTTAAAAAAAACCCTAACAAAAACGTAATATAATAAAGAAAGAACTATTCTTGAGTTATTAGTAAACTTTTGTTATGTTTTTAATAAAAGAAAATATGGCGAATTTTACGGGTTCTATTAAATTTATTTGCTGTTATATATTAAATAAACTTTCATAATTTCAAAGAAGTATGTATGTTAGCTAATTTAGACATTGGCGACTTTTGATATTGTATTTGATTTAATAATTCTGATCTGATAACTCTGTTTTCCTCTCACTACACACGTTAAAATCTCTCTCTTGGTGTTTGTTGTGAGTATGAGTACGAATAAAGTAAAGCCAGCATCGCAAACATTTTACTTGAGTATGGTAGACACTTATACTCAAATGGAATGGGTATAGTAAATACTCGCACTTAAGAAATGCGGTGGCGATCACACCGCAACCGCATTTAAGATGAGTACACTTAGAGTATTAAAAACAGACACTCTATATCTATATCACAGTAGCACATTTTTCAACTTCAAAATCTTGAAACAGTTGAGACCACCAAATTCTGAAAGTAATCAAAAAATCAATATAGGACCAAGAAATCAATTGAAATAGGTAGAAAGTAGAAATTAATATTGCAAATGCTAAGGCCCTCGGAATTTTTCATTGAAGACATGTCGCAGCGACATATGCGCCGAGTACACACCGTTCACATGTCACAGGGAAATCTATACGATTGTTTGATGCAAAATAACGATAACAAAATTTGCATTGTTTTGATTGCACGTTAGAATTAAATTAATTTGGGGACTTTAAATATTACGGCCTACAAGTGTTGGAAGCTCAACTTGTTTTGTTACGTTTGTTTATTAATGTATGTGCCCAAAAGTTCAATGAAAACACATAGAAATTTTACAGCTGAATTTAGGAGTTTGTAACTCTTATAATATTTTGACCAGTTGGACTTATTCGATTGTTCGTGGACAACAGTTGTAATATGCAGATCTTATTTTTGTTTCACATTCAACTGGATACACAGAAAACGCAGCTGACCACTGCCTTATGCTTCTCTTTCGCAAGAACATTCTGAAACCAACCCACCACTAAGACTATCGAGTCCAGATAGTTCATCTGTATTGACTGCGGAAACGTTTGACAATGTGCTGGTTGATTCAATTTTCGAGCCCGAAGCCACAGTCAGCACGCTTTTGAAGTGTCTTTATATTTTCCATTATCAACAATAAAAATGTATTACTAAAGTTTAGGTCTTTTGACAATTTTGCTCTTTTGAGTAAAATGTTGGTTTTTTTTTTGATTTTATTTCAAGATAAAATTTGTATATCTGATTAAGTTTTGAAAATTGTACTAAGACCCACCCCCAGTCGAAAACTCAAACATGAATTAAAAAAAAACAACCTTAGCTAATAATTCAAAACCCAGTTAGGGTTTCTTTTCTACTATCATAACCTTTTAGATTTTGGGGTTTTCAATTGGTTCAAGATTTTAGTACTGCACTGTGTATTCTTTAAATATTTAAAATGTTATGCTCTTATACTTCTGTGCTAGTTATAAATTTGTGCAAAAAATTATGGTGTCTAGCTATTTTGGTTCCCGAGAACTGAGACAGATGGACAACTATTGTGGAGATATTATTAGGTTTGGATACAAAACTCTGAAAACAAACAACTGTCGGAATAAATTTTTTACAATTTTTGTTTTTTTTCTTTTACCATAAAATGCGAAATAACAGTATGTTCATAGATGAACTTTTATTGAGTCAATATTCTGTGTATTGATAAAATTAGTTTGGTTTAAATGCAATTGGTTTGTGTCTGAGGATTAATTTCAAAATTTAACTTAGTTTAGATGCAATTATTTTGTGCATTCAATTTTGAAAATTTGCTTTAAACACATTTTCAGAACTGTGTTGTATTTTAATTTCTAATAAATATTATAACAATTTCGCACTTACTGCCCAATGAAGTTTTGAGATTTTGTATGGAATATAATATATATATATATATATATAATATAATGGCTTTTATTATGAAAAGCTGAATATTGAGTAATTTGTGAAGTGCTTGGTACTTAATAATCTTTATCTTTCTGCATTACTTGAAATTTATAAACATAATTTTTATCCAAAAAATTATTAATCTCTCAAAAAAGGCGTAAACTTGTTTTGAATGAGGATTTTAAAGGGATAAAATCTGTTCAATTTTAGGTCAGTGTTATGACTTTGCATAGAAATTACCATTGAAGGGTACAAAAGCTGGTAAACCGATGAAGTGAACAGTTTTTGTTATAAGGAAATTATTTTTATAATCATTACAATTTAAAGGGGATGTTATTGGAATATTTATTTCTTAATTGTTACATGTAATATCTAGACTAGAGCAGTGTCGTTCGCGAACGAACGGGTTAAATTGACCGAATCAATCAAGTGAACGGAATGATTCGGCCATTTAAATCCGGTCCGGATGACTTAATTGAACGAAATGAGACAGATATTTAACCGGCTCCTTTCGTTCATACTGACCGATTGAACAAATTGAACGAACGAATCAGTCTTTGATAACCCTGTAGGAAATGTCAATAGTGAAACTGTACTGACTTACTATTGACACAGTCACCAGTACTAGTGACTTATAATACCCCAGACAATGCTATTTACTATAGACATTTAACATGTGCGTGTCATTGAAAATCCACTACTGACATTGGTACTATTGACTAGGTAGTTCTTTTGGAACCATTTGTAGACATTGGAACCAGTGATTCCCTAGTACATTGTAGTAATTCTAGTCTACACTTTTGGTACTTTTCTGAAGTAACTGTCGATAATGAAACTGCGATTATTAAAAAAAATTAAAAGACTTAAAGGCACTAATTCATAACAGTGATATTTTTTTTAAATATAAAAACTAAAATAGGTACTAATTCATTTCAATCTTTTTAAAATTTAATAAAGCTTACATTTTTTGGATCGCTTGTTAAGAGTTTGTAACATTATAAAAAATTAAAGTTAAAATTATAAAAAATTAATCTTCTTTATTGGAAGAGTCGTCATCAATTTGTTGTTTTCGTTTGATTTTGCTTTGCTTCGACCTATTAGTTTGAAGTATTTCTTTTTCTGCCGCTTAAATGCTGCTCTAAGCGTTTTGTCTGAAAATTCGCTTGCTTTTTTACTTGTCGTTTATAATTTCGTTTACTCATAATGTTTAATGACGTAATTATTTTGAAACGCACTTAATTTACCTTGTATATTGATTAATTTATTTAAAGCTTTTTAATTTTTAATTAAATTATTATATTAAAAAATTTTAATATTATTGCTACAGAACTCCAATTTTTTTTGGCTAAAAGTTTTCTGAGAGTAGCCGCTGACATTCTTTTTAATTAAGCCGCCACCGCTCTTTTTTTTAATACATTTAAAAAACACTAAAACGTTAAATGGGGTTTTTATGTACTTTCGCAAATTAAAAATATAAATATTGTTAGTAACTTTTATAGCACAATTGAAAAAATAATCGATTAATAAAAACCATTTTGCCGCCGACACACTATCGGTCATCTGCCGCCGCCACAAAAATTTTTTTTCCCACCAAAGCCAAATATAAAAATGTAGACGCTTTGTTGACAATGTCGCCAAACTGTCACCAAAATAGTAGACAAAAGTGGTGACTTGGAGACACTTGTCCCCAGGTTTCCTTCAGGGAATTGCTCGGAAAACACCGGTCACTGAAACGAACGACCGGGCACATGTCTAATCTAGACTAAAGTTTAGAAAATAAAGTTGGTAGTTCCGATTAGAATTTGCAAAATTAAATTTGTGGATTCTAACAACAGTTTGATTTCACGGTTTAAATAACACCGGCAGTCGTTTTTTATTGCTTAAAAAAATTGTTTATCAACCTACAACTACAAATGGATGACCCTTTTGCACAAATAAATACATTTTTTATTTTCTTTAATTGACAGCTTTCATTTCACGTCTTAGCGGAAATATTTGATCGCTTTTGAAGCATGTATTCTAAATTCTTTTTGTATTGAACTTTTTCCAAGTTTTCAGCACAGTCAAAGTCATATTATAACATACGTTTTATATGATAAAATTCAAATGGAGTTTTCGTGAAGATTAAACAAGAATGGTCTAGAGTTTGTTTTTGTTGTAACCTAAACGTTAAATTTTAATTTAAAGTAATCAAATTAATATTGCCCCTTACGTAGGATTTAAGGTAATAGCAAATATGAACTCTACATTAAGTATTGTTTCGGTTTGTTTGCTTTTAAAATCAAATTCAGTTTGAAAAGAGTTTCCCTGGAAACTCTATTCATTTTCAAATAAAGTAAAAAACAAGGAGTCCATTAAGGACTTGACTCTCATGCCAAACCGACTCTACTCTCAGCTGTGTTCTCTAGTTTCTCTAATTTCTTATCTCTTAAGCTGCAAATATTATAAAATACATTCGTTGCTTAAGTGCTCTTAAAGTACTTTCCATATTATTATTATTAACTTCTTTGAAAGAAACTTAAAGTTTGTGCGTATCTTAAGTTTGTTCCACAATTGTTCTTGTCATGTAACTAAGTTTACAATGTCAAGTGTTTGCCTGCCCACAAGAGTTATCTGTTTTAATAATTTAAAAGGTTTTTATATAAGTTTTCAAGAGTTTGTACCTGTCTGCATTTTCGCTTTTCTGTCTGCCCCTGTGTTAGGTTTTATTCTTTTCCGCCCTTGTCCTTGTATTTTGTTGTTATTCATTTAATTTTTTGTGCCATTTCTACTGTCTGTCTCTGTGTTTTATCCTTTGTATTTGAAACGTAAGTTAATTTTATATCTTCATGCTTCCTTTTTAGAAGACTATTTATGTCAATCATGTTACTTATAAATACATTAATTTTTTTTGTTTACTTTTGATCTTATTACGTAACCGTGAAATATAGAATTGTATTAATTTATTTTGTAGATGGAAAAATATAAAGCATTAAAAAACATAAGGCTATTTCTTAAGAATCTTACAAACTAATTTCCAAAAGAGAGCTACTTATTAGGCCTGTGTCGCAAGGAATACGTTTTTGGCTTTACTTTAAACTAAAATTGAGCGACATTTCAAGATATTTAACATCAGATTTAAGCTTCTCGGTAAGATCAAAATAAAAGTCTAGCAAACTGCTGATTTTAAGAACTACAAAATCTTTACCTTAACCATTTCTATCCTACAAAAACGCGTCTTAATAAACAACAAAAAAAAAAAAAAAATAATAATAATAATAATAATAATATTAAAAAAGACGCTACATATTTTTAGCAAATTTAAAAACACACTTCTAAAATTACCTTTGAATATTTAAAAAATATTACTTCAGAGTAAATTGGTGTTTTGAAATAAGCATTTTGTGTTAAAGTGTCTTAACAAGACTTTGCGAAAAAAACCAGATTTAATATATAAAATTTTAAAAATCTAACTTTTGAAAAAAGTACCATTCAAAAAAGGGCTTTTTAAAAAGTGTGCCTTATTAAAACACCTTTTGAATGAACCAACTTTTAAAAGAACACTTTAAATAATAATTTTAGAATGATATCAAAAACATCACGACCTTTTTAAAAAATAATAATAAAAAATAAAACAAAAAGATTCCCTGGAAATAAAGTACTTTCACAGAAGCCGTTTAAAAAGACTACTTTAAAAAACTTCATTTGGAAAAATTAGAAAAAGAAATTAACAAAAGTTAAATTTAACAAACACATTTTTAAAATAGTGCGTAAACTAACAGCTTTTAAAAGGAATAATGGTATGGTAAGATTAGTCTAATATTTTACCAAAAACATGTTACCACTAAATTATAAAAACAAATTTTTTGACCTTCTAAAAGACTTATACGGCATTTACACTATGCAATTTATCATGAAACTAGCATGAACTTTTTGTTTATTTGTGAAGCAGGAGTAGTAAGCAATATGGTAGTTCTTGAGTTTTGAGGGGATGTTACTCTTGCTAATGTTTACTTTGAGATAACGCTATAACTTAAATAGAAAAAAAGTGCCTCAAAAAATTGCACAGTGTAAATCTGGACTTAGTAAGAAATATAAGATCCTACTTAATATAAGAGGTAATATATCATATTTATTATATTATAAATCGTCATACGTAATGATACGTGTCAGAAAAGATGCAATAAACATTTAAAAAAATAATGGTTATGCTTTTCTGGTCAAATATTTCAGTAATTCGACCGTATCTTAATCAGAAGAAATATTTTGGAAATAGTTTAAAAAATCGGAAAAAAACCCTTTAAAAATTCATCCTATAACTAAATCTTTAAAACAAAAAAATTCTTTTAAAAAAAGTTTCTTCAAATTATTACATTCAATAGAACACCCTAATAGACTTCAAAAAAAGAGACATTACCAAAGTAAGTTCTCCCATTAAAGCTTTTGTAAAAAAAGAGTTATTTTCAAAAAAAAGTGAAATTAAGTTTTCTGAAATAAATTTTCTCTGCAAAATTTAATGTCTTTTTAATAAAAATGCACTATGGCTTTTCATAAGGGCTTCATTTAAAAACTCATTTTCAAAAATCATACATTTAAAAATATTACCTTTCAAGAAAGTACCTTTTAAAATATGCTTTCCTTTCGAAAAATTATTAAGTGCTAAAAAAAGTTCATCAAAGATGGAAGCCAGTAAAAACTACTCTTACAAAAATAATATTCAAAAAGAATCTGCACGAGACTTTAAAAAATTCTCCTTAAAATAACGTGTTAAAAATGCACCTTGAGAGAAAGTATCTTTTAAAATTAAAAAAAAAAAATTAACTAAATTTAATTTTTAAACTTTTAAACTTAAATATTTCCAGCAGAATTTCAATGATAATTCATTTTCAAAAGTTAGAATTTCTTGCGTTTTATATCACACTTAAAAAATCAATCTTAAACTAAATCTAACAGATTCAACAAGAAAAAAAAGAGAGAATCAGAAAGTAAAGGAAACAATGTCTTCTTGAAAAGCATCCAATTGAAAATAAATGCACTTGTTCTTAAATACTGATTTCTCATGGTAAATTTACGTTTTCTTGATTTTTTCTAGATTCAAATGATGCCTTCCCAGCAAAAAATTTTAGGAAAGGTAATCGAGTGTGGAATTAAGCATTTTTGGCCGAGGTACTTTCGATCTAGATTATCAACCTAATGACTTTAACAAGGCATGAGACTCTTTTAATGAATTCCTAAAAGTCGATTACATCGATTATTGCTGGAAATTATGACTAACATTAGTACATATTTTAAGGAATTCTCTTTTAACTTAAAGAACTAGTTCAATTACTACTTCCTTCTTTTGCGAACTAATGTAATGTGTTTTGTAAGCGAGTCACAAAAAACGGCAATCACAAAAGTAAGTCAACATATGGCAGGTAGTTTTTAAGGTAATGTCTAATTTTTTGCTGGGTTATCATGACGGCTGTGCTTAACACTTATAGAATTACAACAATTCTTCCTTCTAAAATACACAATTTTTATTCTCAAATGATACTTAAGTATGAGTTGATGTATGTACATATGTACATACAGTGGCAGAGAAAACTCTACATACCCCCCTCAAAAAAAACTGCATTTTATGCAAAATTAAAATTCTTTTTCTGCAATATTAATACTCCATCATTCTTTAAAAAAGTAAAACTTTTTTAAACAAAATGATTTTTGAAAAATGGAAATATTTATTAAAAAAATTAAAAATGCAATTTTTAATACACAGAAAAGTGTACATACGAGGGCTGCTCTTTATATTTCTGGCCTAATAGTGAAAATGCGTATATTTATAATCAAAAATGGTTTTATTGTTTTTCAAAGTATTCTCCAGCATGATTTATACACTTTTGCATGCGCTCAAAGCAGTTGTCGAAGCACTTTTTCCACTTCGATTGAGACACCTCTAAAACATGGTTTTTAAACACTTTAACAGCTTCTTCTGGCGACGAAAATCGTTGACCACGCATTTTTTTTCTTGATGTGCGAAAACAAGAAGAAGTTATTAGGTACCAAGTCAGGGCTGTACGGCGTATGACCCATTAATTCGACGTTTTGGCCGGTCAAAAACGCTCTGGTTTGAGCCGATGTGTGAGAGCTCGCATTGTCATGGTGAACAATGATTCGTCTTCTCTTGTTGGTTTTTCGAATTTCTCCGATGACTTCAGGCAAACAAATTGTAGTGTACCACTCAGAAGTGACCGTCCTACGTTGCTCAAGCGGAACAGTCGCCACATAACCAGTTTTGCCGAAGAAACAGGCGACCATTTGCTTCGAAGTGCTTCTTCCACGAACAATTTTCGTTGGATTTTGCTCGTCTCTGAAGATCCACACGGTCGATTGTTGTTTCGTTTCGGGCTCATACGCATTGATCCATGATTCGTCACCTGTGACGATCTTATAAACGTCTTTTGAAGCACCGCAATCGTATTTTTGCAACATTTCTTTGCACTAATCGACACAAGCCTTTTTTTGAGCGACTTTCAAATTGTGCGGGATCCAACGAGAACAAACCTTTTTTACGGCCAGGTGTTCATGCAGTATCGAATGTATGCTGGTGGAAGAAATGTCCAAGGATGTCTCTATCTCTCGGTATGTCGCATGTCGATCCTGCATTATGAGTTCACGCACGGCATCAATGTTCTCTGGCAAAACAGCCGTTTTTGGACGACCTTCACGGAATTCATCTTTGAGCGAGCTTCGGCCACCACTAAATTCACTATACCAATTTTTCACAGTGCTATAGGATGGTGCTTCATCGCCATACAAAGATTTAAGTTCATCAATGCACTCTTGTCGTGACAATCCACGTCGAAAGTTGTGAAAAATGATGGCACGAAAATGTTCACGAGTTCATTCCATTTTTTTTCTATATTAATTTTTTCAAGTCACTGTAAACAACACAAATAATGGTCGTACGTCAAAACGTTTTGAGTAAGATTATGCTTAAAAATGACAAACTTTCCAATGGAAATGTCAGATTGCACTTGGCAGCACTCAGTGTTGCCAGGCCAGAAATATATATAGCAGCCCTCGTATAAATATTGAAACTTTTAATACCTTTTTGCACCTCCTTTTTTCCAACCCGGCATTAAAGCGATTCTTCATATTAATTAATTATTAAAATAAAATCTCTTTTTTCGTGCTATTTTCTATTATTCTTTATATATTATACCAGGTGGTTTCCAAGAAATTTTGTAACATTCTTTGATAAGAGCATTTCTTAGGTCCTGTTTGTTCTTTATCACAGTTTTTCTTATCCTGCGGTCTTATTCAGCCGATGAATTTTCACTGTGGTTTAGGTCAGGCGTCTGGGGAGAAGAATGCAATTATTTAGTCACATTGTACAACAGCCATTTCTTTCAATAGCCGCAGTGTGCTTTGGGTCGTTATCTTGTTGAAAGTATCAACTTTTAGACAGACCCAGTTTGAATGCCGAATCCTTCAAATTATCTTTTAATACGTTCAAATACATAAATCGATCCAATGATGTCTCAATAAAAACTAAATTTCCAACCCCAGCCGTGACAATCATCTCTAAATCATAATGAAATCGCCTCCGTGTTTTACTGTAGGCATCAGGTTTTTATATTCTACTAGCTCTTCATTCTCTTTGCGCCAAACTATTTGTTTGCCTTCAAACCCGAATATGTTAAATTTACTTAAATGTTTTCATCGTCATTTATATTGTTTTTAACAAACATTGCATTAGCTTGGCGTTATAAATATCACTTATGAATGGTTTTTTCCAAGGCACTCGGCTATGATAACCTCCACTTCTCAGAACACTCTGTACTGTTTCTAGATGAACAGTGGCAATCGATATTTTTTCCATGTCCTTTGAATATGTGTTTTGTTTTATACGTTGAGTTACTTTTGGCGGGCGGCCACTTCTCGATATACAGATAACACTGCTGTTCCTTTTAAAATTCCTTATAAATGTTATTACACCAGACTTTGATTGCCCAATAATTTCAGAATTTCGCCCAACGATTTTTCATTCTCTTGATGCTGAACAGAATGAGAATTCTAATATCTAAGCTTATTTCTTTAACTTTTGAACACATGGCTGCTAAAATTAAAAATGACTGGTTGCAAAGCTTTGCAATTATTAACTGAGAAACATGAACTATTAAAACGTAATGGCAAAACATGCGTAAGTTCTTTTATTAGAAAAGTATCATTGACTAACAATGGGAGTATGTATAATTTTCTGTGTATTAAAAACTGTTTTTTTTTTAATTTTTTAATAAATATTTCTTTTTTTCGAAAATCATTTAGTTTAAAAAAGTTTTACTCTTTATAACGACTGAAGGGTATAAATATTGTTGATAAAAAATTTTAAATTTTACATAAAATGCAGTTTTCTGAGAGGTATGTAGAGTTTTCTGTGCCACTGTATACAACATGAGCATCTGTGTTTATATGTAAGTATATATTTGCCTTTCTTTGTTTCCCTGCTTACATTGGGGATATTGGCATGTATCTTTGCAAAAGACTATTTAATATGTGTGCATTTGTTTTCATACTGAACTGTAGTTTGATAAATCAGAAATCATTGAAATAAAATTCATACAGTCACAATCTAATAATATCTTAACATGATATTTCTGGCATGAAAAAGTTAACTCTAACGCACGAATATAAAACACTGACAAGTTTTTATAATAATTTACATTTACTTAGTTGCACACATAAATATTTATATTTTTAAATACACACTTTAAAACTGTCAATATGATTATTAAAATGAGGGAATGTATGTCTGTTTAAAATCATTCTCGTTTGCATGGTAATTAATTATGTTTGAATACAATTCGTATATGAGTGTTCCTTGTTCACCACCTTTATTTTACTTGAATTAAATGAAAAAAACACAGCTTTTTCCTAGAGACTTTTATTTTTAATAGAATCATAAAAAGCATGGCGTGTCGGCAGAATTACCTTTACGATTTTGCTTTGATTAGATTCTCTATTGTAATTTCTTATTATAAGCCTGAATTGGGTGGATGCAGCATTGATACTCAACCTTTAATGCATCGCTAATGCTTTTACAAAGTTCATTTAAAGTTTATTTAAAAAGTTCCTTGCAAAAAGCTCATTAAAAAACGATTTATTATAAAAAGAACTTTTATTCAAGTAGGTAATTTACTAAGGAGTGTATATTTTTTAAAGATACTTTTTGAAAAAGTAAATCTTTCAAAAAGATTAAAGAAATATTTTTTATGGTTTTTTAATAGTGGTTAATAACGTTATGCCTACTTGTTCCAATCTGTTAAAAGTTTTTTTATTGCCAACACATTTATAAACGAATTCAAAATTATACGAATGAAAAAAGGACATCTTGCTAATGAAAAATAAAAATTAACAAAAGTACCTTTTGATTCGGATTGCTTTTTTAAAAATGCTAAGTATAAATAACTGTTTAAAGAGAAGCTACTAAAAGTTCAAAAAATATATAATTTTAAAAGTTTAAAAAGTACCTTAAATAAGTTCATTACAAATAGCTAAATGAAAAACAACGATTCATTATAAACAGAACTTTTATTAAAGAAGGTACTTTATTAAAAAGATAAATGTAAATAAAAATAATTTTAAAAACAATTACTGCCATATTCATAAAATAATAAATATTAAATACATTTTAAATCTATTTGAATATTTCATGAATACGGCAGTAAATCTTAAAGAAAGATGAAAAAAGCTTTTTTAATGCAGACATTTTTTGTAGAGCACCCTTTTTCAAAAAGGTACATTTTTAAAACTACCAATTAATAAAGTAAATCTATAACTTTTTTTTAAAAATTATATAAATTTAAACTTTTATCTTTTAAGGAAATTACTTTTGAACATTAATTTTTAATAAAAACGCCAAGTAATAAGCTTTCCGTTTAAAATGAACTTATTAAAAAATTATTAAAAAGGTTCCTTTAAAAAGGCCGGCTCAAAAGGTACCTTTTTATAAGTTCCTCCTGCCAAAGTATTATTTAAGAATTATTACAAAAAAAGCTTGGCCACATATATCAAATTACATTCAAATTTTATACTTACAAATTTACAGTTGCTATTGGGACACCCTTTTTTTCTAAATTCAAATTTGATACTTGTTATAGCTGACAAAGCAACGCAGGTTCGTTGTAAATTTCAGCTTTTTGTTTATAAAGGTTCAAAAGTTTGGCCACATACATACATCAAATTACATCAACTATTGGTATACCCCTTAATTTAAAATCTAAATTATATACTTGTTGTTATAGCGGACTTAGCAATACAGGCCTGCCTACAAACGTACAAGGTAAGGCCATATACATCAAATTAAAGAAACTATTGAGGCACCCTTTAATTTATAATTTTGTATATTTGTCTTCAACGGTTCAAAAGACAGGCCCATTTTGGTTAATTTGCGTCACCTATGGGAACACCCTTTAATTTTAAGATTTACAGCAATTTTCCTTTTTAACCAATCTTCGATTCTGAGAACATCGCACTTAACGAGCACATAATTTTGCTTCATTTAATACCTTTTATTATCATTTGAACCTATTTTTCATTAAATTTATTTTAGCTTTCATTAGCGTTTTTTCTTTTTTTAATACGTTATACAGATCTCAAAACATATTATAAATTAAACGACAGTTAGCTATTTATTCAGAACATATATACTGGACATAAGATGGCATAAAACGACCTTTTCAGTTTAAAAAACAGGCCTGACAAAGTATTAGTTCGTTAAATCAGAAAACTACTGTATTTTTTGGATTACTTTGTGCTCTTGGTAGATATACTGGACCAATCTGTAAGCATAGCCTATTAAGATAAAAATTTCAAAATAGAAAAAAGCAGCAGTTAGACGAATTTATAACCTCCTTCTTCTTTTTTGAAGCCAATTAAAAATGATTTCTTTTCAGACCCTTTAAAAAAAGCAATTTTCAAAAAGTCACATTAGCTTTTACCCTATTTAAACAACATGTGAAAGAATCTTTTTAACTAACGTGTTTAAAAATGCACTCCATAAAAATGGGCATTAAAAATATTTTCTTAAATTTAAAAAAGTATTTTTAATAGCTCCAAAAATTACTTTTTTACACCAGAATCTTTAAAAGCGCGTACTTAAAAAAATTTAAATGTTTCGGAAAAAATAAATTTGTTAATGATCTGTTTAAATTTTATTTACTTTTTATAAACCGGTTGCTAGAGACCTGTTTTAAACTGTCAATCAGATTTAAAAATAAATGTTGTAAACCAACCTGGTTTTGGCTATCGTTACATTACTTTATATTAATTAAAAATTTATATTTTACAAATGTTAATGTGAAAGACGATTGCCTTAATCTTGACAATGGTTTTTGGTTGTACCAACACATAAAATGCTTAAACTGTTTAATTAAACACTAGATATTAAAGTGTCATGTATTATAAAATTTAAACATTTTATCCTAAGACGTGTATCATACTTACATGGATTGGCAGCCAACAGATTGCAAAAGCTAATACAACAACAACCACCATGCGGGTCACTCGCCTTTTTCCTTTTCTATGTTTGTCAGCATCAGTTGGGTCAGCAGCGGCCACCATTCGAGCATTCAGCCGTATTCAGTATGTACATTGAAGAAATTAAGTAGATAAAAAAGCAACATAATAAAAGGAATAAAGGGAAAGTTAAGTTAAGGAAATTGTAAAAATTTCAGCTGGATTTTCAGTCATTGTCATTATCTAAAATTTAAAATGTTCTTTGTATGTTCGTGTAATTTACATAGATATGTGTAATTTACATAGATATAAAGCTGCAGTACTCGTAATTAGCTTTAAAGGTTCTTTCTGAAAAAGTTTTTTAATGACATTTATTTAAATATACTTTCTGCTACACTTTAAAAATTATTTTTCTACAATGCATTTACATACAAAAAAACAAAAAAAAAAAAAAAAAAGAAAACAATAATAATTAAAAAAAAATAATAATAAAATATCTCGTATTTTTTATTAAGGACTTTTTTGTACAAAAAGTTCTTTTTTAAACGAACTTAATATAAAAAGAACTTTGTATTAAAGGTATGTTTCTGCAATTTCACGTATAATTTTTTTTAGGACAATTAAACTCTGCCAGTTTAAAAGTAATTTTTTGTCTTTAATATTTTACAGAAATATAAAACAATTATGCAAATTATTATACAAACATTTTTATTGCAGATAAAAAGCCATTATGTCGTTGAATTATTTATTTAAAATTTTAAAAGCTTTTTTATAGTTGCAGGGCCGTTATTACTTTAGTATAAAAGATAACGCACTAAATGGCAGACTAAAAACAAAACCACACACACAGAAATACTTATGAACGTGCATTGCAATAACAACCCACTTTATTGTCATTTTATGGAATACTGGGGAGTTTGTGATTTATAATTAGTTTATTACGCCTACAAATATGCAATGATATTTTAATATTTTCAAAACGGTTTTTTTACATTCAAGCCCTACTATATGCTTAAGCAAGTATCTGCGAGTGTAGTACAAAACTCTGTATTAACCCTGCTGTAAGGTAAAAAAAAACTTACAAATCATAGGTTTGGGACCATTTTGGTCCAGTTAATTTTTTTTTTACGAAATACTTTATTAAATACGGTTTTTTTACAATTTATTTTATATGATCAATAGAAAAGGCAGGTTAATATTACATTTATATTTATTTGACTGTTATAATATACATTTTTTAAAAATCTTTGCATCGACCGTTTAGTACAGGGTAGACTAAAGTAGTATTGTTTTAAATATTTTGGGGTAAGCCTGTTTAATTCGTTACAAAAATGATTTTTTTAAATCCTCTAAATTCTCTAATGTATAGACATATAAAAAACAAGCACTTTTAGTTTAGCCTGCGTTTAGCCTCTGATGTGTTTGCATATTTGAAAAAATGGAAAATCGCCGTAATTTTTTGAAAAAATTACAAAAATAAAGCAATGGACCAAAATGGTCCTTAACCTATGATTTGTAACTTTTTAGTCTTTTCAGTTCCCTTTAATGTTTAAAAATTAAAATTTTAATATAAGCATTTTAGAAGAAAAATAACACCTGAGCTGAAATTTCAGACAGATAGGTTTAGCCGTTTAAAAATTATAATAAAACGAAAAAAAAAAAAAAAAAATTTACCAAAATGTTCCAAACCTTTCAGCAGGGTTAAAAGTATATTGTTACCGATACGAGCAAGCGTTAAAAATATGTTTTAAAATAAAGGAAAAACGTTTATTTTAAAATCAAACTTTTGAGCGTGTTGTGTTTTACATTTTATATGATGTACTTAAAAGTACTTATTACTTACTACTCTATAAAAAAGTACCATTTAAAATTACTGATGAAAAGGTAAGGAAAGATAAGAAGAAAGAAAAGTATCCTTAAAAAGTACCATTTAAAATAGCAACTATAACTTTAGGATGTTGTAGCCTAGAACGACAGTGACTACGAAGAATGTGATTGGCTTAATGAACGTTATCAATTTGCTAAAGGTGAGACATTAAACAGATACGATTCTCTAAATACCACGGTAAAGGGGACCTTTTAATTATAGTACTTTCTTAAAGAAGCACCTCTTTTAAAAAGAACATCTTTAAATAGTCTTCGTTAAATACATATTTTATAAAAGGAATTTAAGAAAAAGTATAATTGAAAGTACATTTTAAAGAGTACCTTAAGTTTCTTACTTACACATACTTAAAAAATCTGTAAAGAAATACCTGAAAAGAAGTATCTCTTAAATAAAAATCCTTAAAAAAATTATATTTCAGATAAAGACCATTTAAAAATTACTGTGTAAATAAGAACACTTTTCAGCATATTGACTACTGAGTTCCTGTTTAATTTAATTGCTTCTAGGAATTAACAAAGCAGTTGTTTGAATATGTATTAAAATTTTTATCACTGTAACATGTTGCAATGACATCCTTCGCCGGTCACTGCTTTAATAGTGAAAGGCCAATATAAATGTCGTGCGAATACGGACGGAAAATAAAAGCATAGTAATAATTATAAATTTAACTTAAAAATATTTTAAAATAAAAATAAAATGAACAGCGATTTGGTGAAACACGAAAAGAAGACTTTGAATAGTTTGACAAATTAAAGCGGAAAAACAAAAAGTTACAGCCAGTTTACGGAACACAATTTGCCGTTTAGACGCACAAAAACGTTACCGTTTCCCATGTTTGGGTTTTTAAAACGCGAATGTCAATTTGATTTTGTAAAAAACGTTACAAATGACAATTGTTTCTGGTTTATCTATCGTGCATTGTATTGTCAGACACGTCGAAACTTAGCGAAGAAAAAAAAACCATTCGTAAGGAGTTAATATTGTAGGGCAACTGCCCATCATAACACTTTCACTTATAAAAACATTTATTAGTATTATACATACATATAATCAGAATATTACAATTTAAAAATTATTGTTTATTTTTATAACTATTGCTTAAACTTTTTTTCACAAATTTTTGTTTTACATATAAAATTTTTTTACTTAATTGTTTGATAATTTAGTTTTGTTTATTAAACACAGCTGTTTATTTTTAAGCGCCGAAGCAGGGTTACCAACATTTAAGGCAGAAACCAAAAATTTATATGAAAAATAATAAATAGAAGATATTGAGGTATGTGATGGAAATCGATCGATTTGAAAACGAATCGTTTTTAAACAATAATGAAGAAGTTACCCGAAAGTAATTATAGAGATTGAATGGAGAGTTATTGAAAACTATATTAAAGGTATTTAAAAAACAAAAATAGCAAGCATATCGCAACCATTTTTGGTTTTAAATCGTTGGCATTACTTCGATTTGACATACATTTAATTATACGAAACACAACGTAAATAAAATGAAAAAACCAGAACGTGTTACACTGATGCTAATTATTACGTATTTGTCCATATGTCATCCCGGTTCCTTTCGCTCTTGACGTGTTCTAAAAGCAGGCTGTTAAACTAAATTATACATTGCCGCTCGGCCGCTTTTAACAGCACTGCCGAGGTAAAATAAATTTAATTTATTAAAATTTTTGTATGAATATTTTTTTAAATAACTAATTTTTTAGAGTGGGTAATATCGTTGTCCCATGCCGCTTACATTAGCCTTTAAACAATACATTACGTCGACCGCGAAATAAGTGGTGACTGCTTAACTCCAGATTACAGCTTTTTTCCTATACACTATTCCTTTCCAAGAAAACTATCAAAAATAGTTTTTTAGTTTAAACAAAATAAATAAATAAAGAACCCATCAATAATAAGTTTTTGCATTTTTTAATAATTAACTGTTTAACTCAGACTTTTTAAAATGTATCTTTTTAAAAATGCCTTTAGAAAAGTACCTTATGTTTTTTAAAAAAAGTACCCTACAAAGAAGCAGCTTTAAAATGTATTTTGCACAGCAAGCATTTTTGTACAGAAAAAAGTACTTCTTACAATTTCTGTTTATAAAAAGAGCATGATTGTAAAGAGACAATTTTTCCTTGAAATAAATTCCGTTTTAAAAATGTATTCTAAAAAATTATTTTGCAAAAAGTATCAAATAAACAAAAAAAAGGTTCAAAGTAAATAAAATAGAGGTTTTGAAAAAAAGCTTGGAAGAAGCACCTTTGTAAGGGAATAAAATCAATTCAGAAAGTATAACTTAAAAAAAAACTAAATGCATTACTGAGAAAGTACCAAATATCAATCTTTTACAGTTTTTCTTTAAAAACTTAAAAGATTAATGCTCTTCTTCTTTTTCTTTTCATGGTTATTTCCATTTTACCATCCTTTACAGTCATGAATATTTATTGTTGTGGTCTGTTTATTGCTGTTACTGTTGTTTAAATTTAACCAATTACATAAAGTCTTGTAATAGTTAATGTCTCAATTTGTAAATGTGAATGCTGTTAAATTGTTAGTAATTAATTTTGCAGTTTGTCAGCATGTAAATGTGTTTGGTAAGAATTTGTTATTGTTTAAAACTCGAAAATAAAAACACTTACCGTGACTCGGCTGAGGGTTTGCAACCGGGCGCACTTTTCCACAAACGTGCCAACATACCCATGTACAAGAAGCAGATTAACGTCAATGGAGCCACGTACGATGACAGGAAAAATGAAAGCTAAAATAAAATAAAATAAAGTAATAATAAAATATTAAGAGCAATTTTAAGTGGAAATTCATTCGTCAACAGTCTCTGGCAAAAGTTTTAAAAGAAGATTTTTGGTTGGAAAATTTGAGAGTCTAAAAAATATTTAAAGGCAAAATTATTTAAAACTATGAGTAAAAATATTTGTTGTTTAATTTGTTTTTTTGTTTTTTTTTTTAATAAAATTTCTGCTTTCATTTAATTTTTCAATTAACCTGTTCATCTGGATTTTCTGCTGAAACTGCAAAATTATGATATTCTTTGAATTTTGTGGGAAAATATAAAATTTTGAACTTTTGAAAGACTGCGATGTTCTTTGGAATTAATTTTTTTGGGAATTTTTTCTTTAGATTCGTTTAATTACAAAATAAGATATTACAATTTTAAATTTCTGCAATGTCGCTTTATTTACTCAAATCTTTACTACTAAGTACATTCAAGTTCTCCATAAGATGTATTTGCTTAATATTGCCATATCGCTCGCAAAATCGATTTATTTTTATAGGCGAGTTAAAACGTCTACACTCTTTTATTTTGAAAATATCTGGTAACTTGTTCTAGTAGTTGGTTTTAAACTTGTATTTAGATGCGTATGGGTATGATCCAGTCAAAATAATGCTACAATAACAACACCGTACGGGTATGTACGAGACTGCTTACGTACATTTATGTACGTATTGCAAAAGGAATTTTTGTGTTGTTTTTTCTGCACTTAAGTAAAGGCACTAAATCTTATTTTAAAACCATATTTTTGTTTGTATTTTTTTTTGTGAAATTAAATTTTTGTTACCTATTTTTTTTGTAGAAAATTTTCAGTTTATTAGAAAAACAGTTTATGTCATCTTTTCTCATAGTTTCTTATTGTAACGTGAACTTTCTTAATTTTTTTTGTTTTGTTAAATTGTGAACTTTTGGGTAAATTTCTGTTTCGCTTATTAAACCGCGAATATTTTGATAGTTTAGACTTTGAGGTGAATTAAAAATTTTAAGTTTCGGTTGCATCTTTTTTTCTTTTTTGTAAAAAGATGTGGGTTTTACTGTTGAGATTTTTTATAACGTCATGATTATATAGATTTTTTTGTAAAATCTTTATATGCATTTTTTAAAATCTGGATGTTTTTGTTAAATTTTTATTTGAGTGAACATTTTCACATTTTGGTGAAATTTCATTTTTTTCAATTATTATCTCTTACAAATTTTTTGATGCAAATTTAAATTCTTAAAAAGAATACTTTGCTTCTTTCAGTAAAATTTCAGTCTTAAGTGATATAAATTTTCAATAAGGGGGAGGACTTAAAAAGTTACAACTTCCATTCCAGTGGTCAAGAGAACATTAAGATTGTCCTCTTTATAAACAAAAATAAAACCTTGAAATATTATAAAAATTTTTCTAGGCCAAACACACGCACACAAATATAGTTTCATGTTGCTTTTAAAGAAAAAATGTTTGTTAACAATCGTTTTGTTTTCTTTGTTCGAGGCGTCTGCTTTCAATTTACACTTGAACTTCAATTTCTGTCTTTAAAAGGACACAAATTGAATGACAAGAAAAGCATTGAAAAATTAACTTGTGAGTCAAGGGTCATCAATAATGAAAAAGAAGATAAAACAGACAGATAAGTCAAAGTATGCAGAAAGAAAAACGTAACTTTTAAAGCAAAAAAAAAAAAAAAATGTCAGTCGTAGAAGTCCTTGTTTTTTAATGTATTTTTGTTGTGGTCTTTTGTAAAATTATAGAGTTAAATTTCCTTACAATATTTTTTCTGTTGTATTGTATTTAAGTTAATTTTTATTTTATTATTTCTTAGCAAATAGATATTAAATTGACCTGTTGTCTGCCAAGTCTAAAAGAATCAGTTTTATTTAACTTGAACAATGTTTTCCATTAATTTGTTATTTATCGCGTTTAAATATTTAAGATTTAACATTTTGTTTATTTAGATTTTCGTGATTAAACAAGACAATAAGTCGGTCTGTTAGTATTTCATTTTACTGTATGCCTTCTAACAATTTATTTCACAGTGAATGGATGAGATTTGAAAAACACTTTTTCTTTTATTTATGTTTTTCTAAGAGCATGACATCATATAAAAACTTAAAAATTGTTTTTCTTTACATATTCTAAGCTTTTATAAAAATTAAATATTTAAACAAACAATTACTTTAACTTGGGGTACCTCACCGCCTTGGAATAAAAATTAAAAATTTTTCCATTATGATTGTCTTTGAATTAAAATGAAAGCCTTATTTTTAAATTTTTTTTCCAGGATTTGCACTTGTCTTAAACAGATAACTGACCCATCTGGCTTTCCAGCATTCATCAATATATATTGACATTTTAAATTGTTACATTGTGTAAAAAAAACCAAAAAATAGAAAAATTACCATGAGAAAAACTAGAGTCTTTATACGGCCCCAGACTTATTAATAAATTTATCTGAAATCGAAAAATGACTCCTCTAGGATGACTGTCCTTTTTCTGTTGGAAAAACCTTTATCTGTTAACCGCACGGAATAAAGAAAGAGGTTAGGGTTGACATTTTTGGAAACTGCATTCTACTTGAGCAACAGAAGTGGAAAATTCTTACCTACACAATAACTGTACCAACTTGGATTACTTCGTTTAACTTTTTATTAACGAAACTATTTAAGAGCAGCTATTCCGTATGAAAACACAAAAAAAAAAAAAGAAAAATAAGCGGTGCTTTCCAGTTTTAGATTTTGCTTAAACTTTATACATCTGTTGTTTGTGATTCCAAGGACGAAAGTCTAATTAAATGTAATTTATATAAAATATAGTAAGTATTTTCGGAAAATTAACAAGGCAACAAAAAAAAAAAAAAAAAAAAAAAATTATTAAAGTAGTAAATTTAGGGCCTATTGTTTAAAAAATATTTAATATTGCTGGCATTGTTGGACTTATAATGCTTATAGTTTTGAAGGTTTTTGCTTAAGCAATCATTAACGTAGCTGTTGTACTAGGGTAAGTTGGTCAGCCTTTATAAGCTTCAGTTAGCTAAATATTCTTTTGTTTTCTGAAAAGATTAAACTTCGGTAGAACTTACTATTTTAATACTTTGAACAATACCGTTATTGAAGACAAATTTGAGTTATATTGTTCAAAAAGGTAAAAACTGTTGCCTACTTAAAGACAATAAAACTTTATTTATTTTGGATTCTGATAGCATTTACGAGTGTGTAATCTTTGTGATAACCAGTGTTTGCTTGTTTAAAAATAGCAACAGCACGAAAAACTTTGCTTTGCCTACATGTTTTGCAGCAAATAAAAAAACAAAATGTTTCAGCATTTACAAAACATTTCATTACAAATGAAGCAACAGCAAAAAGCAAATGCAAAAAAAGCGAAAGGAACGCGTTTGCTTCAGCTGACTATATGTTTCTTTCTGCAGCAAAGCAGTTATTTTGAAAACGTTTGTAAGTAATAAATACATAAATACGTTTCCAAAGTTAAAAGAGATGAAAAGCAGCGAGTTACAGCAAGAAGCAGAAATCGTAGTCTGACACAACTTCATAGTAAAGAATTAAAAACTGATTGCTCAAGCAACAGCAAACGTTTTTAAATTAATTGCTTTGCTGATTGCTTTGCTGAAGCAAAAGCGTTATGTTAAGCAATTACATATGCATTGAAAATAGTCAAGCATTTTTAATCACGGGTGATAACCAAACAATAGAGCTGCAAAACTATCGATAGTTGGCACATTTCAAAGTTTCGATAGTTTGCTCAAAAACTCTCGATACTACAGTTTTCATGCAAACTATCGATGGTATCAAATTTTTTTAAGAGCTAATTTTAAAAACTATCGCTATCCGATACTATCGAATTCGGAAAACACCTATCGATAGTCAGCCATCGAGTGATTTACTTAATAAAATATTTTCAGCAATGTAACTACACATAAAGTTACGGAAATTCGCCTAAATGTAACAAAATTACACATGTTAGTAGATATCTCTTAAAGAAAAGTTCTTGCAGCTAAAACAGTTGAGCAGAAAAATACCACTTTTTAGCTAATCATTTCATTTAGACCGAAAGAACATTTTTACCAAATTTAGTAAAAATCTAAATAAGTCAGTTTTATGCTCTGAACACATTCGAGACAGCAGCTACCGACTGCAAAATTTCAGAATTAGAATGCATGTGTTCAAGGCGAATTAAATACAAGGTGATAGCGGTGGCGAATTCAATTCTTTTCCCATGTATTCTAACTGTCAAACTCCATATATAAAAAATTTATCTAACTGTTATACAGATTTTTTATATATGGAGTTTGACAGTTAGAATACCAGGAAATAGAATTGAATTCGCCACCGCTATCACCTTGTATTTAATTCGCCTTGCATGTGTTTATATGAGAATGATTAATTTATTGACAGCAAGGCAACAAGGCGGCAGGTTGTTGTCTGGGCTGAATTCGCCGCTGCAGTCAAATAAAACTAATTTCTATTTTTACTGGCGACAATAAACAGTTTAGTGATGTCAGTACTATAAGACATATAAAATAATAAGTGCTTAAAATCTCTTATTATGAAAAACGAAAAGAACAATAAAAATATAAAATAAAAATTATTTATTTAAAGATTTAAGTGTAAATCTTTAATAAAAAAACTGTAACAGGATAATTTCAGTACATGAAATATTTAAGGAAAATAGTGTTGATGGTGAAGACAATAATTAATTTGGAATACAAAATACCTATTTATTGAATTCTTATCTGTCTCACGTAATTGCTGCTGGATAGATTTGAGTAAAATTTTGTGAGGAGATCCTTTAGAACTTTGGTTCAAACATGGATTTTTTTTTTTCGTAGAAAAATAGAGAAACCAATGTAAAATCACCAAATTTTACCGGTATAATTGTACTTAAACAGTTGTCAGCACATTTTAGTTTTGTATATAGAAAAATTTTAACACTTTTTACATACTTTTCAATAATTAAAACATTTTTTTCGAAATTTGAATTAAAAAAAAAAAAAAAAACTAGAAATGCCACACCGACGAATTAAAAATACTACAATTGTCATGGCGAAAGTGTACGAAGAATAATTGTAAAAATTTCAGGGAAATGTATTATGATGTACATAAAACTAAAATTCCTTTTTTGTGTTGACAACATTTAGTTAAAAATTTACTTCTGTTTTTAGTACTTGCTGGTTGAAGTACTTTTATAAATTTTAATTGTCGTATGGGATATCTTTAATACATAACACGATTGGTTTTAATAGATATCAAAAACTGTTGTTTTTAGTATTTTTTATTTAAGTGGACAATAAAATACGTGACACACTACTGTACTTATTATTGCTTCTGAGAAATACTTCTATATATTTTCAATCTTAAAGACAATATAAACGAATTATTCTACTCTTTAAATAGCCTCTTACAAAATAGTTAAAAGATTTTTTTAATTATAAATCGGAGCTGCTTCTTTAAAAATCGCTTAAATAACATCACTGAAATACAGTTAGTTCGTATTTTTATTATGTAGCAGCTGCTTTCAAAATAATTATGTAGCTGCGTAGAAGGCGACAAATGTTGCTAGCGTCATTTGGTGTCGTGTGTTCGTGTATCTTGCTGTTGCGAATGTGTTTAGAGCATTACTGATGTATCAGTTTTATATGGAACAATTCTTAAGCTGTTGCCAGCCAAATTATGCTGTAAACACTTTCGTGACAGCAGCTACCGACTGCAAAATGTTAAAGTTAGAATACATGTCTTTATATGAGAATAATTATTTTGTTGACAGCAAGGCAACAAGGCGGCAGGTTGTTATCTGGGCTGAATTCGCCGCTGCAGTCAAATTAAACTAATTTCTATTTTTAAACAGTTTAGTAATGTCAGTACTATGAGACATGTAGAACAATAAGTGCTTAAAATCTCTTAATATGAAAAAAGAAAAGAACAATAAAAATTTAAATAAAAATTATTTATTTAAAGATTTATGTGCAAATCTATAATAAAACTGTAAAAGGATAATTTCAGTACACGAAATATTTAAGGAAAATATTGTTGCTGGTGAAGATAATAATTGATTTGGAATACAAAATACCTATTGAATTCTTATCTGTCTCACGTAAGTGCTGCTGGATAGAATTGAGTAAAATTTTGTGAGGAGATCCTTTAGAACCTTGGTTCTAAAGGAGTAGAAAAATAGAGAAACAACTGCAATCCAACCCAATTTTACCGGTATAATTGTACTTAAACAGTTGTCAGCACATTTTAGTTTTGTATATAGAAAAATTTTAACACTTTTTACATATTTTTCAATAATTACTTAGAACATATTTTTCGAAATGTTACACCGACGAATTAAAAATACTACAATTGTCATGGCGAAAGTATACGAAGAAAAATTTTAAAAATTTTAAAGGAATGTATTAAGATGTATATAAAACTAAAATTCCTTTTTGTGTGGACAACATTTAGTAAAACAAGTTACTTCTGTTTTTAGTACTTATATTAATTTCAATTGTCGTATGGGACATCTGTAAATATTTAACACGATTGGTTTTAATAGACATCATAAAACTGTTGTTTTTAGTAGTTTTTATTTTAGTGGACAAGAAACAACGTGTTATTTATACTGATACACACTACACTACTTATTATTGCTTCTGAGAAATACTTAAATATATTTTCAATTTTAAAAGCAATACAAACGAAAATCGACGTATTATTTTACTCTTTTAATAGTCTCTTACAAAATAGTTTACACATTTTTTTAATTACAAATCAGAGCTGCCTCTTTAAAAATCGCTTGAGTAACATCACTGAAATACAGTCGCTTAAGTAACATCACTGAAATACAGTTAATTCATATTTTTATTATATAGCTCAAGGCGAATCAATTATCAGGTGGCAGCGTTAGAAAATTTATTATTTTTTGCTGGTGAAACGAATGTCAAACTTCATATAAAAAAAATGGTAAACAGATTTTTTATATATGGAGTTTGACAGTAGTGTACACGGCGAAAATTAATGAATTCGCCTACGCTGCCACCTGGTAATTGATTCGCCTTGATATAGCTGCTGCCTTCAAAATAATTACTGACATCCCTAAATTAGGGCGTAAGACGCAAAGCAATGTAATTCATAGCTTTTGCGCTAGAATGTCATCCCTAAATAACAGCGTCAACTTTGTGTCTTTAACAGTAATGTTAACTAATTTTATTTTATAAAACCCGCTGTATAAAAATAAAAACAGAGATAAAACCGCTAGATTGCCTTAAAAATAACTAAATTGTCACTACTTTTCAGCCATAACAAAACAAAACAAACCAACAAGCAGCCAACTTCACTTCCTAACGCACTGTCAAAATTGGATTTTCCAATTGCTAAGCGTTGACGCCGTGCTATTTAGGGATGCTTCATACATTTTGTATGAACATGAGAAATTTTGACAGTTATCTTGCGCTTTACGCGCTAATTTAGGGATGGCAGTTATGTAGTTGCGTAGCATCATTTGCTGTCTTGTGTTCGTGTATCTTGCTTTGTCGAATGTGTTTACGGCATAGAATTGAAAATTATTTCGTTTCTGCTTTGTGATTAATGTTCTTTAGCCAGGAGCAATTATGTTATTTGGACTCGGGACCTTATATCCTTTGGAATTTAATTGGAAGGTATTTCGTTTAAGTTATTTTATACGGGAATTGCTGCGCAGTTAAACTTCCTAAGTATCAATACTTTGGTACTTTTAACAATAAATAAAATACTAATCACATTTTTATCTTTAAGAAATAAATTGTTTTGATTTTACAAGTTTTCCTTAAATATTATCTCATTAATCTAAATGGTTTTGTAACAAGACCTGCTAAAAAAAACTGACTTGACTTGTACAAATAAATTTTAGCAACATTTTAATACCACTGGGGGGGTAAGAAAATAAATTAAGTGACACTAAAAAATAACTCTAAGTAAAGTTGTCCAGTGTAAATCGTTTTTAGGATCATTAAAAGTTTTTCCATTGTTTTTTAAGGCTTCAAGCTAAAATCCAAATCTATGAAAAGCTTTTTTTATGCATTTGAAAAGTTTAAAAAAGTCAAGTTTTTAAAATACTTGGCATTTATCTTTAGTATGTTTTTTGGACTTAACCTTGCCTAAGGGTTAAAGCTGAAAATATGCGTTTTAGTTATAAAAAAACCAAAATTAATAATAAAATACTTTTTGTTGTAAAGTTTTGTCTGTTTTGCTCGGGTTAGTCGTCATTGAAGAAGAAGAACTTACAAAAAGGATAACCAAAGGCATCATTTACAATAGCCTTTGTATTACTAGTTTTATAACTATTTTATTTCAAACCCTAATAAATGTTTTTGTTGCAAAAGAAATTTTTTTAATTTTGCAAAGATCTTTAACATAAAAAAAATGTTACAAATATTGTTTTCCTTTTGTTTTCGTATCAAATTTGGTACTATTTTAGAACAAATATTTTATAAGCATTATTTAGAAACAGTGGTGCCAGAAATTTTTGCAGAAAAATTTTTTTAATCGAAAAAAATTTTAGTTTTAGAAAAAAAAGTTCGATATTTTTAATTTTTTGTTACTTTTACGTGTTATTACTTTTAATGAGGATACTATAAATTCATGAAACAAAAATATACATTAACATTAAACATTAAAATCAAAAATTATATCCAAGGCACATTTCTTTTACAGATAGTATCAGTTCTAAAACAACTACAACAATAAGTACACATGTATTTTTTTTTTTTTTGTAAAATATATTTTCAGATGTCAAATCAACTGACGCACAGTGGTTTGAAAACTGTTTTTTTTACAAAATTCGGTATCTTATGAACCACTCATTTTAGGTATCTCAACGAAATTTTACAGAGACAGGGCAGAGGTGTATCTCAGTAAATCTACGAACGGTCAGGCTCCTAGGGTGAAGAAGGGCTTCATGAAAAGTTTTTTTTTTAACTCAAATGTTAAAATTTTTTAAATTTATTCAGACATTGATAATATCTATAAAAATATGCTTAAATATACGGGGAAAACATTGACTTACATTTTTTTCTTTTGTTAATTTTAGTCAATCTTAACTTAGTATCGGATTATTACTTTGAGACAAAACTTATTGTAAAACTCTCCAAATTGTGGCCACATACTCCAAAAAGGATTTGACAGCCCTGTAATTAACGCCTTTTTTGTAAAAACAAAAAAAATTTTTGAATTTTTTGGGACATTTTCCCCGTTCTGGGAATTTATATCTTAAAATAGAAAAAAAATTAAGTTTTGTTTTACAATTTGATTAAAAACTCATTTAGCTAAATCACATCAAAATTTTGTAGGAATAGCTCGATGCGTTATGATATTTAATTTCTCAAAAAACCACTTTAACATGATTTTTGCAGTTTTTGAAAATGTAATCTAGGTGTCATTAGCTTTCCTTTGATGCTACTTACATGTATATCGAGCATTTATTTAAGCTTTCTACTTCCAAACTTCCTGGTTTTTACATATAAAATGAGCAACAAAACAAAAAAATCATGAGGAGGCAAGGCCTACAATTTTTAAATAAAATCAAGTTTCAAAAATTGTGTGAAACTGTTTTGTTTTATAAAAATTTTCAAAAAGTTTCAAAAACACCACTGTAAGAAAAAAATTTTAGTAGGAAAAATAAAATAATAAGTGTAAACAAAATTTAACATCTGAAAACGTAAACAAGAAAGTCAACTGATCTAGTGCCACTACCTAGTATATTAATCTGCCTTGATTATATCCAAACTTTTTTTTATAGTAAAATTAAACATAGCTACAACTATGGCGAAATAATACAAGGTGGTCGCGATGGCGAATTCGTTGAAACCTGTTAGGAAGAATGTCACTTTGAAATTTATTTACCGATTTTACCCTAAAATTACTTTTATCAACATAAAACTTCTTATTAGATAAAAAATACTTTCTTATGTATTAATTCCACTATAAAAATCAAAGTGAACAAAACAATGATAAAATTCAACATTTCACGCAAAAAGAAAACATTCATGATAAGGTGAATTTGGTTTTCAGTGAAATGTGAAAAAATTTCATGTGGAAAACAATTCGCGATAGGGGTGAATATTATTTTTATAATTAAAAATGTGAACTATTAAAAACTTTTAATTTTTTCCCAATCAGGATTTGAACCATCGATCTTAATAATTTAAAATAAAAGTTGCATTTCGCGGCTATACCGAAGGTTAGTTCAAACGCAACAACAAATGTACAAGACGAACGAGTTACAAAGAGAACGACAAAGAAATGCTTTAAAATTAAGATTACTTGGTTAAATAGATGATGTTTACGACGTACGATAAATAGATGCGAAGAATGCTGATAAAGAATGTGGCGGTCCAAAAGATGCTGCATTTCATCTGCTAGCGTCTAATTTTTCTTGTTTTCTTTGGAAAACGGCTACATACATTTGTAAATGATTTTTCTTTCTAAAAATGTTTAGAAATTAAATTTAAAATAAACCAAAAAGCCGACAATAAGTTAATTTGCATGCAACTGTGTAAAACCTAAATGTATTCTAAATAAAACTATAAATTTTTTTTTATTAAAAAACTATTATGAACTAAAACATGCACTTGAATATATATCGTAAATAAAACCGAATATTAATAACACTAACTGCACGCTGAAAAAAACATGGTTGTGGTCACAATAACCATATTATGTTCTTTGTAACAATGTATAATTGAGGAGAACCAATTATAGTTGTTTTCACCAAAATTTTAGTCACGATAAACATTTTTTTTTAACTTATATAATTATGCCGATTAAATTAAATACCGATATCGATTATTGAGGGTCAAAGCACGTCTCGATGGCCATTTCGTTATCGCTTACTTAACTCTTCAGGAAACTTCTGACAAACATTGTAATAAAAAATAGCACGAAGTTTTTGTGAAAATTAAATTTTAAAAAAATATTCCCATGTCTTTAATTAAATAATTTGCAAAGTGCCTGTGCATACGAGTATAAATAAATTATCGTGTTTTGGTATTTTATTTTTCATCCTCTTTCAACTGTATAAAAGAGCCGAAAAAAAGTCGACCGTATACAGTAGAGAAAGAAAAATAGAATTACTTTTGGTTATTGTTGTTTTTGCTTAAACTTTGATTTTTGTCTTTGCTTCATTGTTTGGACAAAAATCTTTAGTTTATTTAAAATGTTTGTCAGAAGTTTCCTGAAGAGTTAAGTAAGCGATAACGAAATGGCCATCGAGACGTGCTTTGACCCTAAATAATCAATATCGGTAATTAATTTAATCGGCATAATTACATAAGTTAAAAAAAAAATGTTTATCGTGACTAAAATTTTGGTGAAAGCAACTATAATTGGTTCTCCTCAATTATACATTGTTACAAAGAACATAATATGGTTATTGTGACCACAACCATGTTTTTTTCAGCGTGCAGTTAGTGTTATTAATATTCGGTTTTATTTACGATATATATTCAAGTGCATGTTTTAGTTCATAATAGTTTTTATAAAAAAAAATGTATAGTTTTATTTAGAATACATTTAGGTTTTCAACAGTTGCATGCAAATTGACTTATTTTCGGGTTTTTGGTTTATTTTAAATTTAATTTCTAAACATTTTTAGAAAGAAAAATCATTTACAAATGTATGTGGACGTTTTCCAAAGAAAACAAGAAACATTAGACGCTAGCAGATGAAATGCAGCATCTTCTGGACCGCCACATTCTTTATCAGCATTCTTCGCATCTATTTATCGTACGTCGTAAACATCATCTATTTAACCAAAAAGCAAATGCTTGAAATTCGACTGTTTTTAGAATTATTTTGGAGACATATTTAACGCAGCCTAACGATGAAAAAATGATTCAAATACATATTTTATTTTTATGTCACTTCGTAAAGAAAATAGAGACACAATTATAAAATAATTTTTTTTAAATTCATTTTTTTAAATTTGAATTTTAAGAAAATTACGAATAACATGCTAACGAATGACGAGAAATTGATTAGTTCGCAGATGAACAAAACGTCAGCAGAATAGGTTTCAAACATTTGTTCATGTTTGTCTGCGTGGAGGAAACTTGGCGATGTTAATGCTTCGTTTTCTCGCTGTTTGAAAACGACATGACATTGACAACGATGGTCTACACAAGCCATTTTAATGTGCGCACATGAAATTATTCAATGTTTAAACAAATCAATGGCTCGTCAAGACAGCGTGTAATAAACAATAAGCAAAACTTAGTTTGCAATGTTTAATTTTGGGAAAATATAATAAGAAATGTTCGTATAATATGGTTCAAAAAAGACTCGCTTACGGCTAGTAATATGATTAAAAGTTGACTCGAAAAAGTATCGTATTTGATTATAAGTACGATTGAAAACAGTATCGAAAATGAGTCGAAAACGCGAGTCATAAGGGACTCGTTCAGAAGAGTCGCGGCTAGGGTACCATTTTCTACCGAAAAAACAATCATTTTCGACTCTAAACCGGGCGCATAAACGATTATTTTAATCGTGTCGAGGAGTAAAAAAAGACTCGAATATGATCAATAATTCAAAAAAATGCTAACTGGGATGTACAATGTGTTTTTACGAAAATTAAAAAATAAAAATAAAATATGTATTTGAATCATTTTTTCATCGTTAGGCTGCGTTAAATATGTCTCCAAAATAATTCTAAAAACAGCCGAATTTCAAGCATTTGCTTTTTGTACTTTTTGTTTTTTAAACAAGTCGCTTTCTTTGCGTTTGTCGTAATTATATTCGAGTCTCTTTTTAAACGCTTAACTGATTAATCAGTTTTAAGTCATCTGGGTAGTCTTTAAAGACTCACTTGGTGATTTTTGTAAAAACAATCTTCTAAATGCTAACTGGGAAAAGGGAATTAAAACATTTTAAAAAAGTTGAAGTAAATATGTATGTATTGTAACCCTGGAGTTAATGTCGACGTCGTTGACGGCGTCAAATGTCAAAAAAAAAAGTTGAATCGTATGAAATTGTATGAGAGCAGTTAATCTCAACGCGTTGCAACGCCGTAAAAGTTCAATCTGTTTCAACTTTTTCGGCGTTAACTCCGACTCCGGCGTTAACTTCGACATTAACTCCAGGGTAAGCATATAAATTTTTATTTTTGTGTTTGAAGCACAATAAAGAAATCATTTATTTGAGCTTATAAACTATAATTTTATATATGTAACTGATTTATGTAGCGTGATCTAAGCGTTATTTTAAGCAAATAATTGATTTTTTATGATTTTAAGTTTTTAAATAATTTTTATAACAAATGGTTAATGAACAATAATAAGGCTATTATGTCACGAAAATTTTGCGTTTACAAGATTATATTATAATTCAATTATATAACATGACATTTTCAGCCATATTATTATATTTTAATTTAACCATTTAGTGTTTATATGTAAACATAATTATGTTTATACTTTAGACATCAATATGGTTGCAAATATAACAATACTATGTTTTGTTAGCAACCATATAATGCAACCATAATATGTTGCCCTTGATTATGGTTACCTCAACCATGTTTTTTCTTTGGGTGTGTATTTTATAAAAGTAATCAAAATTCTATTAATAATGGAAAATATTTCATACATTTCTAATTATAATACAGTGAAGGTTTCTAATTTTTCAAAATCTTAGCATCAATTTTTAACTTAAAGCACGAACATTTGTTACTAACAAATAATCGTTGGTATATAAAATATTTTTCAACCTGGTGTGGGCAAATCTATTTCTGTTTTTCGTTATATATAAGTTTACTTTTGAAAATATCCGTTCAACCTTTGCAAGTAGTAAACACTAAACACTAAACAAGTAAGAAACACTAATTCACTACTTGCTCTGGAAATTCTTGAGATTGTGTGCCAATACTCTTCCTCTGTAACAATTTTTAAATTTGTAAAACATTTATTCCAGTCTTTGTCGCTGAGTTTCCAAAATTCGTCATCTAAAAAAAGTTTTACTAGACCTGCTAGTAAAGCAACTTTTTTTATATAACGTTTTGCGGGTCAATATAAAAAACTATTTTAAAGTGGCGTCGTTAAAGTAAAATCGTTTTATTATTTGTTTACAGAACTCAATGTGGAAGACAACACAATTATCAATGAGTTCATTTAATTCAGAAGCATTAAATTTTGTATCGAAATTTTAGTTTCTACAAATCTGCCTAGGTAAACGTCATCATTTTTTATATATTTATACAATAGCAGCAGTGATAAAATATTTTGGTTTAGACTATAATTTGCCATAATATTTTTTATGTTGGTAGGTATGTTTAACCCTTATCGGTCGTAAGTCACCTCTGACGTGACAACAGTACTTTTCTGCAACGGTCGTATGGCACGTGTGAAGTGACAAGGCGAATTATGTCGAAACATACTGTCTATTGATGAGATTTGTTTTTAAAATGCATTCATTTCTTCATTTGAAAATACGTATTTACCGTTACCGTTTGAGCATAAGAATCTTTTCAGTTTGTCGTTATCAGCAGAGCATTTAACTTGTGCAATAAACTTTCAATTCTTTTTTTTAATGTCTGAATTTATTTTTTGCCCATAAAATGAATAAAGAAAATATTATAAATATCAAAGAAATTTCTGAAAGTGATTTTAGCTCTAGTGATGAGTTTAGCAATAACGCTTCGTTTAGTATGTTCTAATCGCAAGTTACCTGGAGGGAGGAAAATAACAGTATACTTTTGCGAAACATGCCAGAGAAAACCATTTCTTCATGTTGGAGATTGCTTCAAAAAATACCATACCTTACAAGTATATAAATAATTATCAGAAACTCAGACATGTAGTAGTTGTACAAAAAATAAATAATTTGTAACAAAACTGAAAAGAAATGAATATAAATGTATAATAACATACTATTGTTTTTTTTTCATATTTGTTAAAAATAACTACAACCTGGTGAGAATCAAACGTGTGAAAAGTCGCGTCCGATAAGGGTTAAACATATTAACAGGAAGTTGCAGTTTAAGAAAAAGATCTTCCAGTCTTATTCTGATTAAAAAGTCTTTAAAATTAAGGTAAAATCTTGATTCTGGCATCGCTGCTCAGAAATAAAAAGGTTAAGAATTTTTCCCATTCGGTTTACTTTATTTCTTAATGACTACCAGCACCCAATTGGCAGTAATGTTTACCTTTTTCTTATTGAGTACCGTGCTGTCACTAACCTTTACTCTCAACTAAAATGATTTGTAACTGTCCACTTTCTTTATCGCAGGGGGTTTAGTAATTAGCCACATTTGCCCAAGGCTAAGATCCCATTGAAGATATGTTTGCTCGCAGTCTTTAGCCTAATTTCACACAGTTCTGAACATTTACAAGCAATGTGCGCCGCTGTCTAATCGTCTTGCAGAAGCATTCTCTAAGTATCGTGCCAAATGACTTTCATCTTGGCCAGATAATAATTAAAATTTTTACGAATTGTCACTAACTTATCAAGCGTAGGGTTTCCCATTTATACCAAACATCTTTCTGGATTCCCTGCCAAGGGCCCTTTGTGCACCTTTGCAGCATGTTCCTCCAGCCCTTCAGATTTAAAGATTCCACCTATTGTTGGACTTTTCCTTTTACTTTATCATTAATATTTTTCGGTCCACAAATTATGCATCAATGTTTTGTAGAGTGCAACGAGATTTTTCGTTCGGGTTTCGTTGTTACTAAAGCAGGGCATGTAAAAAAATGGCAGGTGGGATATTTCTTTTATTTTCACTGTTTGGTTCGGATTTGTTCGTTTTTTTTTCAAAAAGTACTTATTCATAGTCGACGATATTCGCTCGTTATACTTTTATTTGGTTTCTTTAACTCATTATTCAGCACAGAATTAGATATGAGGAGAATCACGATTGATTGCCTGTGACACTACTATGCAAAAAAGACTTCTTCTTTCTTGTTTCTGCAGCAGCTTTTCTGAAAAATTTTCTGCTTATATTTAATTAAAATTTTCATCTACTAGCGTGTGTAAGTCCGCATGTTGAAACGTTTTCGCTGGTCCTGGATAATGGTTGCTTTCGGTGTTTATATTATCCTCATCAGCAAAAAGTGTGAGCGTTCACCCAATAGGTTTACTTCTGCTCCGCTTAGTAATAAATGCATTTAGTTTGTCTGTTAGGTTACAGAAGGGTTATAAGCGCCTCACGTTTCATAGAATGAATAATCTTTAAATGTCTTAATCCACCGTACTCTACTTTCAACACAGACGACACAATTTTTAAAAGCAAAAGAACAGTTTCAATGAATAACAGTTTTTTACATCTCAAAAACGGTGCCACCTATTGGCCTAAAGTTTCTGTAAAGGCAATAAATTACTACGTGATCATCTGGTTTATGCACGCAAAGAAAAAATATGGTTAAGGTAACCATAATCTAAGAGCAACATATTGTGGTTGCATTATATAGTTGCAAACAAAACATAGTATTGTTACCTTTGCAACCATATTATTGTCTAGCAAAACAATGACATTCTAAAATATTAACATAATTATGTTCAAATATAAACATTAAATGGTTAAAATTTTCCAGGTATAAAAGACTTGGGTAATATTGTTTTATTCATTAGCGATTTGTCATAAAAACTACTTCGAAACATAAATTTACAAAAAATCAATTATTTGCTTATAATAACGCTTAGATTATAGGCTACAAGAATCAGTTATAAAAAAATATAGTTTATAAGCCCAAATAAATGATTTCAGAATTGTGCTTCAAACACAAAATAAAGATTTATATGCTTACTATACATACATACATACATATATAATTATTTCAACTTTTTTTAAACGTTTTGATTCCCTTTTCATTTCTTTTCATATTTTCCATATTATTTTTAATGATTTATTTTGTACAAAAATTTTTTTTTCACTTTTTTTTATCAATAAAAACCATTTTCAAATTTTAGCTACCAAAAAAAATTACTAAACTGTCAAGAACTCGAACAAAATATTTTTTTACGCAAACATTATTCTGTTGCTTTTAACCATACTTTGATTAATAATAATATATTATGGTTAAATATTTAATATTATTTTTAAAAAGTTATAAAACTTTGGTTGTGGTTGAAATTTTTTTAAGTTAAAACCAACCATATTGCATTTTTTGTCCACAGTAACCATATAATCGTTGAAATTTAGCAAAAAATGTTTATCGTGACTAAAGTTTTGGTGAAAACAACTATAATTGGTTCTCCGCAACCATACATTGTAACAAAGAACATAACATGGTTATTGTGACCATATCACAACCATGTTTTTTTTCTGCGTGTGGTTTGTATTTATTCACTCATTTCCATTTAAACCATTCATGCTTTAATTTTAAATTTACATTTTTATGCCAGGAAAAAACTGTGCTAAAATAAAACGTACATGAGCATCCCTTAAAATTATTTCTCTTCAAAAATCTAAGAACGTGAACAAATCACAATTAAGTGAAATAGAAAATTAAAAGAATTTGGATTGAACATTATTATTCAATAACATTAAAATATACTAATCATTAGTCAAATTACTGTAGAAACAGGATTTTACTTATTTTAATATTAATGAATTAAACACGAAGTTGGCATAGAAACATGGTTGTTGTGCTGAATGATGGAAGCTCTAACAGCAGCTGAATAGCATTTTGTTATAAAAATGTGTGAGTAGAGTTTATTTTTTCGCCAGTAATAAATCATTTGAATGACTCTCTTAAAGTTTATTTTATTTAAAGAATTATTTAAGGAAAGGGAAGAATCAAAGTATATCTATAACAAGTACATGCAGGAGTTCAGCTGATAGTTTTGTTTGTGTGCGTGTTTATCAGCTTTTATTTCAACTTTTGTTTAAATTTATTTTTTAATTTTTATTTTGCTTTTGTTTGTTCGTTCACATTTTTCTTTTAAGTTTTATTGTTTTATCAGGGATGGTAAACGAAATCTACAAATACACTTTTTCAGCTTGAATTAGTAAATTATTGTTTAAATATATATTGATATAGTCGTTAAAAGGTCATTCTTTAACTTTTTTTTTAATAATAATTAAGTAAAATTCATATTAATTTTTTAGTTAGAAAAATAATAAAATGTTACCCACTTTGCCATCTCTGAACTGTTTTTTGACATAATACATAATTTTACAAAAACAAAATGCCTGTTCTTGTTCTAATATTGTATTTGTTGTAGACTTGCCTCTGCTTGATATAGATACTCGTATACTTTGGGAAGAATGTTTAAAATTTTTTTTTGATTAAGGGTTTTTAATTCAGTGTGTTAAGATTTTAATTTTCTTAGAGGCAATTTAAATACGACTTAAAATAAGTAATAATCTAAAATATATAGTATATCTCTTTGTACGTTTGTTTGTTTGTGCGTTCGTCAATCACGCAATGGTAGATAAAAGCAATAAGGGGAGAAAAAGGTGTTACGTGCATTTTTATGCGTCTGAATCAATTAAGCAAAGTCTCAGCTAATCGATTTTGATGAAATTCAAAACATATATCGGTTCTCACTTATGTTTGTTTCCAGACCTGGGACTTATATAAGAGAAAAAGGGAAAAAACGGACATTTACGTCCCTACCGATTAGAATAAAATTTTAAACATACATAGTTTGATATTTATGTAAAGGGTAGAATATTAATTGTTTATTAGAAAAGAAAATTAAGTCATTAGGAGGAGAGAGTGGGGGAGTGGAGAAACGCGCAATTTTATAAAACTTAACCGATCTCTGCTGGTCTATAAGAATCAATCTGATTTCTCAAGTGTTCAGAGTAGAGCCCCATAGTAAACAAGACTATAGTACACTACATATTGTCTAGAAATGGCCCTAAATTAGACCAAGGCAAGACCGTGCACAATAAGCTATTACATAATAAAATAAAAACAAATTGATAAAAGTAAACAATAAGAATATCAAATAAAAATGACTAAATTATTAAAACCACCGCTATTGATTATTCAAGGTTAAAGCACGTCTCGATGGCCATTTCGCTACCGCTTACTTAGCTCGTCAGGAAACTTCTCACAAATATTTGAAATGAACTTAAGATTTCCGTCTTAGTCATAAAGAAAAGACAAAAATCAAAGTTCAAGCAAAAACAACAATTTCTGATTTCTTCACTAAAGATAAAATGCTTTTATTTATTTTTAGCTACAAGATAAAAGTATTAAGATTTAATGAAAATAATCAATTAACGTGAGACTTCATTCGGATTTCGCATCAAAATCCTTTTTAAAACGATTCACAAATTGACCCAAATTCTAACTAATTCCAAGGAACAGAAGTGCTGCCAAGTATGGGCTTTTAACTTCGTGTCAAGTAAAGCGGAAAATTCTAAATTTTAGCAAGACCAAAATACTCTTTAAATAAGGTATCTTTTGGACAAATAAGATATAGATAAGGAGGCATAAGTTCCAACTTCTAGCGGTAATAGAAAGTAATAAGTCAATAAATAAAGAAACTTGCATCTCAAAAAATCCCATCAGGAATCTGTGATCTGGCATTCTTAAAGAAATTTAAAGACTGTTTACTCCACTAGCTGGTTCGGTTAATGTTATAAAAAAAGACTCTGAGCCGGTATACAGTTTATTGAAAAGTCTAGTAACACAATTATTTTGGTAGCTGTATTGTGTTTATGTTCTAGTGCAGTGCTTGATTGTGTTAACAATGTAATCTAGATAGGGATTGGAAAAAATTTCCTTCATAAATAAAGTAAAAAAAAAAAAAATGAAAAGGCTGTGATTAATTTTTTAGAGTTTTTGACGTTCTTGTAAATACAATAACAGTCAGTGAAATAATTGCGCTGATGACTTACATGATGTAATACCACACAGAGAAAAGAGATTCGTTATGACTACCGAATTTGTTTCCAATCGAATTTTGTAGGTTGTGAGTATTATTTGAAATTCGGTTAAAATGACTGAATGAATATGGTGCTCGTAAGTGTTTTATAAAATGATTCGATAAAGAGGACATTCAATAGAAAATATTATTGTGAATGAAATAAAACAACTTCATAATTTTTTAGAAAACTTTATTTTAAAAGTAATTTAACAGCTGAGAACATAATGAATGATAAATACCTCAGCAATACATCTTCCTATTTCTTCCTGATTTCTTGCTATTTCCAAATATCTTTCATTTGCCGTACCATATGAAAATATTGTACGTTTTGCTAAAGTGCTAAATAAAATGTTTCAAAATTATTTTTATTTTCAAATGTCTCTTTTTTTAATCACGTTGAACTTACCTTTCTACAAAATTGGTTAATTGTTTGCCAGTTTCACAGTAACTTGTTTTTTCTTTTTTTTGTAAACTAAATATGTAAATAAATAAATGTTTTTATTTTGTATGCTAATTTCTTTTTTATAATGTTAAAAACGCTTTTGTTTTCAAAAGTAATATAAACGATTTTTCAAGTATAACTACGATCTTTTGACTATCCGTATAAATGTGCTGAATTAATTTTGTTGCATCTCCCATTACAGCAAAGACAGAAATTGGTATAGTTAATTTTCTTAACGGTTGTTGCGACCGACAATTATTTACAATTATAATTACAATTATAAAAAAAATTTGTCGTCTTGAGGAGATTTTTTCAGTGTAGCTAAAAACTCTGTCCGCTGATAAACTTCACAACGAAGTAGTTGTGATTACGATTTAGAAGAAAATTCATGTTTTTATAGCATTTAAGTTTGCAGCATTGTTTGTTGTTTTCTTAAAATTTACACGAAAACAAATAAGAGTGGTATATTCGTCTAAGCCGAATCTTATAAATCCTTCACCATATATGTATACTCACATCCCTACAAAACCTACCTAACCGATACACCAATACATTTAAAGAATTTTTAATTTCAACAAATACATATGCACACTTATGTTCCATAAGCAATTTAAGTAAGAAAAAATATACTTCTTGATTGAAGAAGCGTGCTGTACCGTACTCTTTCTCTCACTTTATACGTTGGCAGCACTAATGAGAACGCCAAAGAAATGTAAAATAATTGAAGACGCGCTTGAACAAGTGTGAAAAATTTAAGTAAAATTGTTAAAGTTAAAATGAATAGAAAGACAAATACAAAAGATCTACGATCCGCTTAACCGGCGAGGATGAAAATGTGCTGCACGTAGAAATTGGAGCTACATTACCATTGTCATCTATTGATGCAGCACTGGACGTTGAGGAGAAGTTGGAAAAGCCGGAATACCGCAAGGCAATGGTATTTTAAAATTTTGCATACTTTCTTTGCCTTCTACTAAAACTAAATTTACATTTATGCTCCATTTACAGAAGTCATATCTCTTTCATCTCAAAGGTGGCAAAGGAACGGTGGATGAAGTATTGAGGAAAACCATGAAGGACGAATTAATTTGCCTTTTTTATTTTGATGGCCGAAAAGGGAAGCAAGCTTTGGTGAAACTAACGCTCATCAATAACATTCTAAGTGGTATGGCCAATAATCGATAGAAATGTGATATTCTTATTAATAATTTCATATGTTTTCAGATGTTTTTGCAACAGGAGGGCGAAATTTTTTTGAAAAGGAATTAGAAAAGGCATCGAGCTAAGCCACAACAGATATAAATAACGTAAATTCGTTAAAAAATAGTTTTATTATAAAATACGTTATTTCGTAACAAGCTTTAAATTAACTGTTTTTTGTTTTTATTATATTTTTAAAAATTTTTCTATATTTTTCTTTAAAATTAAATTTAAGCTTAAATTAATTAATTGTTTTATTATATTTCTTTTTGATTTTGTTATGAATTCTTAAAAAACTTGCTTTATTTTTCTCATAATAAAATAAATTTAAAACAGTAAAAAGTGTATTTGTTGGTACAGTAATAATAACCAATTTTTATGAATACAATAACTGGTAGTTTCATAGCACTAACCAATATTAATAACGGACAACTATATATGTATATCAAGCGGTTAAATAACGAGTTATTTATTAGGTAGTAATAAAGGTTATGTGTACCGGTTAACTAAAGGGTTATTTAAAATGTAATACTACTGGTATCGTTACGGTTATATAGGCAGTTATATACACGTTAGTACTGATGTGTGCGAGAGAGAACACTATAGTGTTTTCCCTTCTAAACAATAAGGTGAAAGAAAGAGATATAATCTCACACGTACATAAGAGAATAGGTTAGTTTTTTCCCAAAGGCCTATACAAAATAACTGAAAGTTATACAATTTCTAACCAATACTTTGGTTATGAGTACTTAATATATAACGCGTTATTTAACCTTTAGTGTTCTTGCAGGGATATAAATCGGCATTAAAAATTCCTTTATTAAATATTTCTGTTAAAAAAAAGTGTCGGAAATTGTAAGTTTTGCTTAGAGTTGTTATCCTATCAACTTTCGTTTCCATTCCTGTTTGACAACATACAGTTAATTACATAAAATATTGGGAAACCTTTTAATTTCCAAATTAAAGTTGTCTTCTAAACTTCAGCCGTCTGTTTAAAACTGTTCAACAGTTTGGTGATATGGATCAAATTACTTTAACTATTAATTATTAAATTTAATTTTTATACTTACTGTTGTAGCGGACTTATCCATCAGATACCAGCCGCCTTTCTATAACGGTTCAACAGTTTGGCCATATATATATGTCAAGTTACATCAACTATTGGTACACCCTTTACTTTAAAATTAAAAGTACTTATATACCAGACAAAGTATTGGCTATTCTGTTTAATTTTTTAAAGAGTTTGTATATAACGTCTCAAAAGATAGGCGCATATAGGCCAAATTACGTCAATTAAATTGTTTACCTCTTGTTATAGCGGACTGAGCAATACATGTTCTTAGTAAATTTCAACTGTTTGTTGATAACTGTTCAAAAATATGGTCATATGCATAGAATTAAATGTACTACTGAGGCACCTTTTATTTTATAATTTCGAATATTTATACTTGTTATCATAGCGGTTATATTAGTCGACATTCTGTCCAATTTTCAAGCGTTTATCTATAATGGTTCAAAAGATAGGGCCGTGTAGGTCAATTTTTGTCACCTATTGGAACACCCTTATTTTAAGACTAATTATTGTATTACTTTTTGCTATTGAGAGCTATATTTGAACGATTTTTTTTTAATTTTATAGTGGTTACCACGATTCAAAATACAAGTTAATATATGTATGTGGTATGGGGACACCCTTTAGTTTTAAAAATTATGAACTGTTTTAAAAACGGGAACAAGCTGTGAGCATAAACTTTCAAATAAAGAAAAATAAAACTACAAATATAAAAGAAGCAAAATTTAGACGAATTACATGGACCGATCTTGCTGATTTTGAATAGCAAAATTTTCGAAACAATATCTGATCGATTGGCATATTTAAAATTTCTCTAGCTTTTTTAGTGTCTTGGGAAAGTTAATTTTAACCGGAACACGGACGCACAGATGGATATCGCTTAACAAACTTCGCTATACATAAGAACTCAGAATATATATACTTTATGGGGCCGAAAATGGATATTGTAACAATTACAAAAGATATGACAAACAAAGTTAGTATGGTGTAGGGCATACAGCGTGCTGCTGTTGATAAATAAAAAGCAATAAAGTTTTCTTGAAATTTCACTATTTAAACAGAGCACAACTTTAGCAATAAAATTTTTTATTAACACACTTAACATTTCTTTTAGAATGATTGAAAGTTTAATAAATTTTATGGAAGAAACACATCTGGGGTGAATGACAAATTTCGCACGACTGAAATTCGATTGGGATGATGAAATTATTAATAAATTATTTTGAAAATGTATATTTGTTTACACAAAAATATTCGCTGTTCGTCGACGTAAAAAACAGAATTTCGTTCTCCGCACTAAAAGTCTTATTTACAAAAATTTTTTATTTTAAGCTTAATGTGTACATTAATTGTAAAACACTTTTTGTTTTATTAACCATTTATAAGAATTTTTATTCATAAACGTTTAATAACGCAAAATTAACTATTAAACGATTTTGATAGTATTGTAGTTTTATGTTGGCAACATCATGTCATTTTATATGTCAATTTACGTTTAATGATGCATACATTAATGAACCAAATATTTTAATAATCGGCTATGCCGAATCTTATATGCCCTTCACCATCTATCTAGTTAATTTAAGTAATTCCAATAAAAAAAGCGAATATTGGGATAACAGAGAGTTAAAAAATAAAACAAAAAAATTTTTTGATTGGAGTTACTTTATTATTTTAAATGACATGAAAAAATTAGAAGTAGGTGTAGTTTTTTGCCTGCTGCCTCGAAGAACATGGGCCGATTATGCTAATTTCCAATAGCACGTCTTTCGACACTATATCTGATCAATTGACAGACAGACGAATAGATGGACAGACGGACATCGCTCAATTGTTCGCTATGCATAAGAATTTAGAAATGGATTACACACGGAATGACAAACTTAGATAACCATTTTTACACTTTTTGTGGTGAAAAGTATAAAAAGAATAATTAAATTAGCTATAATATTATTTGACATAACTTAAATTATCATTTTTTTTTCTTTTCTAATTTATTAAGCACTAGGTCAGTTTTATAAATAATAAAAATGTTTATTTGTATTTTCAATATTTCGCCACACCTTTGGGTGGCATCATCAGGAAACAGGAAACAAAAAATTAGATTTTTTTTTTTCAAGATGGAGGGAAAATGGACAATCAAACACATTATGGAAAAATACTTGTGTGATTTAAGGGATAAAATATTAAGATGTTCAATTCTTGAGAAACATAAATTATTGAGGTATTTTCAAAGGGAGCTGATAATGATTGAAAATGATTTGGAAAAACATTTATCCAGAGAAGCAATGGAAAGATTTTTGCAGTTTGAAGACAGAATAGGAGCAGCTTTAAAAGTTAAGGTAAATAAAATACATAAAAAGAAGTTTGAGTGTTTGAGGGAATTACAGAAGAAAGAGTTAGGTATTAAATTAAATAAAAAGTGGTTTGTAAATAAGACTAATTTAGATATTCCAGATGAGGTTCAGTGGGTTCTTTCATTAGGACATAAACATGCATTACCCATTAAACGAGAAGATTTTCCAGTTCTAAAAATGATAACGGATGGAGAGGATTTAGTGCAAACTTTAAAATCAAAAGAAGAACAGGAAATAGCTAGGACTAAATTGACTTCAATAATAGATAATCATTTAAATAAGATAAAATTAAATAACAGGGATAGATTTATGTTAGAAAACGTAAAAAAGGCGGATAGTTTTTTGAGAAGAAATAGGGATATACTTATCTTAAAAGCTGATAAAGGTAACACCACAGTAGCTTTAAACAAGAGTGATTATGTTTTAAGAATTAACAATATTGTAGGGGATGTTGCTAATTATAAGTTAGCAAACAAAGATCCAACAACCAAATTGCAGAAGGTTAATAATGTGTTGGTTGAAGAACTTTTTAAACAAAAAGTTATTACAATTTTAGAGAAAAACAAGCTTAAAACCAAGATTGTATGGGTTACCTAAAATTCACAAGGAGGATTTTCCTTTAAGACCGATTTGTTCTTTTATAAATTCTCCATCTTATGAGTTATGTAAATATATTACAATGATTTTAAAAAAGATTACAGAAAATTCAAAATATAATGTTAAAAATTCGTTTGAATTTAAAGAAAGGATAAGGAACATAAATGTTCTGAATGATGAAAAATTAGTATCTTTTGATGTAGTCTCATTATTTCCAAGTATACCTGTTGATTTGGCAGTGAATATTATTGAAGAAAAATGGAACGTAATACAGGAATATACTAGAATGGAAAAAGGTTTATTTTTACGAATTTTAAAATTCTGTATTGAAGATAACAGATACTTTCAATACAATGATAACATATATTTGCAACAAAAAGGACTTCCAATGGGATCTCCAGCTTCCCCAGTTGTGGCAGATATTATTATGGAGAAATTATTAGACACGTGCATTAATGAAATTAGTATAAAACCAAGAATAATGACAAAATATGTGGATGATTTGTTTTGTATTATTTCTGCATCTGGTATTGAAAATATGTTGGAAACATTTAATAATTTCAATAGTTGTATTAAATTTACAATAGAAATAGAAAATGATTTTAAATTACCCCATTTAGATACGTTAGTAATAAGGAGAGGGAATAAACTAAAAATGGTTTGGTACCAAAAGCCAACAGCTTCCGGGAGAATTATTAATTATTATTCAAAGCATAACAAAAGAATAATTATTAATACGGGAAAAAATTTGATAGAAAAAGTACTTAAGCTAAGTGATAAGGAATTTCACAAAAGCAATAAAGTTAAAAAGATATTAATTGATAATAATTTTCCAATGAGAGTGATAAATAGTTTGTTTAAACAGTTAAGGTTTAGAAGAGAAAATAATACAAGAGATGTTACAGAAACTAAAGTTTATAAGTCTTTAATTTATGTACCAGAAATAGCAGAAAGGATTGAAAAATCAAAAATTTTTGATGGAGATAAATATTATTTAGTAAAACAAAAGATAAGATTAAAAAATGGGACATGTCAAATGTAGTTTACAAAATACCTTGTAATGGTAATGATAGTGAGAATTGTAATAAGGAATATGTAGGTACGACAAAAAAGTAAACTAAAAACTAGAATAGCTGGACATAAGTCTGATCAAAGATACAGGGACGTTAATAATTCACAAAAAACTGCATTATCTTCCCATTGTGCCAGATTTGATCATAATCCTAACTTTGAAGATGCATCTGTTTTAAATATAGAAAATAATTATAAGCGTCGGTATATGTTAGAGATGTTACAAATAATTAAAATACCAGCAACAAAAAGAATAAACTTTAAGGCTGATACTGATAATGTTGCGCAACGTTATAGACATTTAGTGCATAAAAAATAATTAACGTTTGAGAGTATATGATTGCTTGTAACATTTCTATCGTGAAAGTTTATGTTAATGTATTTGTATTAAGTTTTTTAAAATTTTTAAATAATTTAAATGTTTTCTGTTTTTTAAATTTTTATAAGAGTTATTTTACTTGAATGTTTTTTGAGTTTTAAATTTATAAGAATGTAAATTTTAAATATTTGAGTTTTTTGTCGTTTGGTTTTTGATTTTTCTGTTTTTTGTTTGAAAAAATAATTTCATTTTAATTTTGTTATTTAAAAAAAAAAAAAAAAAAAAGGAGAAAATCTAATTTTTTGTTTCCTGTTTCCTGATGATGCCACCCAAAGGTGTGGCGAAATATTGAAAATATAAATAAACATTTTTATTATTTATAAAACTGACCTAGTGCTTAATAAATTAGAAAAGAAAAACTATTTAAAAAGGTCAAAAAAAAACATTTATATTTAAATTATCATTATTTGTTGTTTATTATCAAAGAAAATTATCAGCAAAAATGGTTTTCAAAACAGAAATACCTACTTTTTAAAGGTTTAAATAGTTGAAATTTATAAATGATTAATAACAGCGTAATAGTGCTATTTTGCATTTGTCAATACAACTTTAGCGATTTTTTCTTATTAATCTCTTATTATTTTTGTGAATAAGACTGTAAGTGTGTATGATTTATTTCTGATGAGGATTATTCACAACGATCAATTCTTCGTTTGTCCCAAATGTGTTCACCTCATGTTTTATGTGTTATTTTTCTTACGATGTGCTACTACTGCTTTTTTGAACTTTCTTTTTGTTGTTAAATTAACTGATTTTATAAAATAATATTCTTTTGCTTATTTGGTAATTTTACAAAAAATTAAAAAAAAAAATTAATTCAACTATTTTTATTGTTAAATTACTAAGGCTTATCTATGAAGTTTGTTTGAGTGTAGCAAAAATTTATTTCATTCTCCATTAACGATGTACAAAAAATATGAATTAATAAAAATAATAATATCACGTCACTTAAAATAATTTATTAATGGAAAATATCTTACGGCTTAATTTTTTGGGGTGGGTTAAGTACCCAAATAATTTTGCTTTCTATATAAAACCTACAAAATGAAATATGAAAAGACGCATTTTAAGATTAATGGTAGGTAATTAAATTACTTTGTAGAAGTTCAAGTTAGTAAAGGATGTTGCAATAAGGACGGGTTTCTCTAACATTTAAATAGAAAAGTTCTTTTTGGCATGGAAGTATGCCATAAACTTGTCATTGACATTAATTTTTATCATATTGTTACTTTTTACACTTTTACACAAACGTACGGATTCTTTTGATTGCAAATACCACTGTGGCTCATTATAATTTCTGTATTCGAACTTTATGGCTTTCTCTGGCTATACTTCCTGATCCTACCGGTCTTGTGAACCCTTGGTCTCGTATTTACTAAACATGCGTTATTACTACAAACGCAGCCATCTACGCTACACTACTGTGTTACTCCGACGAGACATGAACTACTCGATGAATTGTTAAGTAACCTTAACCATCCACAGACATTTACACTACTTCTTTAATCCAAGCCAGTCATCCCCTTTAATCCACAAGCCACAACACACGTCTGCCATACACTTTTGTTGTTATGCTGTTTCACTTCCCTGCGCAACCGCTACCATTCTGACTTTTTAATATAAAGGGCTTCTTGACAATTATCTGTAGCTCTTATATAAAATTGGACGTCTCCACTAAATTATCTGCCATGGCTTCACACATTAATTGTCCTTTGCCTCTCGGGAGGTTTGTACTGCTGCTTCTTAATTTTTAATTGCACTACAACAATTGTTACTTTCCTTCGTACGCATGTCCGAAGCCGGTATCGAACTTAGGAACCCCCTGTTTTGCAGTACGCACCTCCACCAACGCAGCTATTGAGGCAGCTCTGGTATGATTAGCTAATTATGGTTTTTATTCTATATACACACCATTAGTTGAATTAACTTATTCACCACGCTCATACGGATAACAACAACAGGGGTTGCCAGATCTTATATTTGTAACAATATCTTCCAAACGTTATCTTTCATTATCTTCTTAATTAACAAGACCTTCATTTTATGCACATGCCCATAGAGTTATAACTTTTAAAGTTAATGGATGAAAATGCGTTCTTTTTTTTTTTTAGCGATAAATGCTTTTTTGGGCTGCTTAAATATTTTTGACATAATTCATTAATGTTTTGATATTGCCTGGTTATTCATTAAATATGACAAATTTGAACTGGGAGGAGGTCCACTATTCAATGGGCTTCTTAGGTGTATCGTTATTACAGCAAAAACATCTTCTATTCACTTTTTTATTTAAAGCCTAACGCATTTATTATTTGTTTTAACAATAAAATACCACGAAATTAACAAGAACAATGAGAACTACATATCATTTCTATACGTCACTTCCAGAAAACTCTTTGTTGTCAGAGCAGCTGGTAACTTAAATTTTGTCTGCCTTATTTTGAACTTTCTCTTTATTTTTGTATAAATAATTAATGAAGATTTCCTGTTTTAATATGCTTATTCATGACTAAACCACAAATGTTTTCTTAAATTTTCAAACAAATATTTGCTTGCTTGATTTAAAAACGGTTCACCTAAAATTAAGACGCAAAAGCCCTTTGAAAAGTTTTTGATTAAAAAATAAAGTATTTTTTTTTTTAAATACCATTTTATAAAACAAAAATTAACATTTTTAAATTTAGGAAAATAAAACTGAAATAACGAATTATTATTTTTTTTTAATTTTGGCATGAGTTAAATTGAAAAGACAACAGTAAAATTTAGATGCCAAAAAAATGAAATACACCTTTTAGTTCGCTGAAACTTTTGTAAGCAGTGATCGTATTTAGCTACTAAAATACTAATCCATTACTGAGCGCATGTAGGAACACAACTTTTGTATAAAGTTCAGTTGTATGTCTATAACAGTTCAAGAGATAAGTCCCAAATCCTTGAATTCATGAGCTGTTTTTTATAACTGAAAATTTTCTATATGAAAACCAATCTGTAAATATTTTATTTGTTTATTTTGAAAGTGGCATGCCACTTTGTTGATAAATCGAGATATTTAAGGGTTTGTGTTTCAACAGGTTAAAAAATTGTTTGCTAACTTTCGAGAATATTTGGTAACAAACGTACTGATTCTTTTGATTGCAAATACCACTGTGGCTCAATATTCTGTATTCAATCTTTATGGCTTTCTCCGGCTATACTTCTTGATACTACCGGTCTTGTGAACCCTTGATCTCTTATTTACTAAACATGCGTTATTACCACAAACGCAGCCATCCTCGCTACACTACTGTGTTACTCCGGCGAGACATGAACTACTCGATGCCTTGCTTAGTAACCTTAACCATTCATACACCACTCCACTCTATGCCATTTATCCAAACCAGTCAGTCATCCCCTTTAATCCAATAGCTACAACCCAGCAAAAAATTAGACATTACCTTAAAAAGTACTTGCCATATAATGACTTACTTTTGTGATTGCCATATTTTGTTACTCGCTTACAAAACACATTACATTAGTTTCCAAAAAAGGAAGTAGTAATGGAACTAGTTCTTTATGTTAAAAGAGACTACCGTACTAATGGTACTCATTATTTCCTACAGTAATTAATTCTCCGTAATTGATTATAAAAGTGTCATGCCTTGTTAAAATCATTAAGTTGGCAATCTAGTTGGGAAGTACTTCTGCCGAAAATGCTTCTTAATTCCACACTCGATTACTTTTTCAAAAATTTTTTGCTGGGAACACACGTCTGCCATCCACTGTTGTTATGCTGTTACACTTCCTGCACAACCGCTACCGTTCTTAATTATTATTATAAAGGGCTTCCTGACAATTATCTGTAGCTCTTATATTAAATTGGACGTCTCCACTGAATTATCTGCAATGGCTTCACACAATAATTATCTTTTGCCTCTCGGGAGGTTTGTACTGCTGTTTATTAATTTTTAATTGCATCATAACAATTTTTATTTTTCGTTGAGCGCATGTCCCGCGGTGGGGATCGAACCCACAATTTTCTGTTTTACAGCAGGCACCTCTACCAACGTAGCCATTGAGGCTGCTCAGCTTTTGTTAGCTAAATTGTGGTTTTCTTTTTATTCTATACACACACAATTAGTTGAATTAGCTTATTCACCACGCTCATACGGATACAACTACAGGGGTTGCCAGATTTTATTTTTCGTAACAATATTTATTAATTTTGTGCAACGTATTTTGCAGAAGTGATGGTTTGCAAGGGCAGTTGATTTACTAAAATTATTAAATAAATTACATATATAATAATTCATACGGTGGCATGTCATAACGTCCAAGGACTTAATATTCCTCAACGCAGAGTCATAACGTCCATGGATATTATAAGTATATTTTATGGTATTCTATATAAGAAAGATGCATCTTTTGATAAATTGGCTTGCAGAAAATCTTCGGTGTTGGTTAATACTACAGAGGAGAAAATCCTTGCGCCTGGCCGAGGGCCGACTATGCGGGAAATCTTGAAATGTCACCGCTCATACAATCAATAAATGTTGGATTTATGTATTTTTTATTATTTTAAAAATTAGTTCATTGTGAAATATTATGTAAGTATATGTAATTTATATGAAAATACATCAGTTCAATATAATTTTCGTCACCAGTAGGAGTGATTAAATCGTTGGAAATCGTATTTTGTTTCAAATATTCAAAATGTCTGTGGTATATTGGGCATACTTAGGATTTTTTCATTACCATTAAAATTTTATTGGCATTGTTTGAAATAATGACAATGAAAAAAATTTAACTACCGTTTAGTGCTACTGATATTATTTTCATTATAATTAAATTTATTAATGGTAATGAAATTTCAATTAAATCATGAAATTTCTAATTACAATTGGGTCAAAAATACATGTTTTTATAAAACACAAATTTTCATCAGAGAAACTAAAAAAAAAACTATGCATTTAATAAATAAACCTTAACACTCTCTCAGATAGATCTGTATTTAATAATGTGCATAAGTTATAATTTTTAAGTAAACTAAGTCCAAAACTTGATGACTGAGATCTAAAGTCGCCAACATCCCATCTAGAAGATCTTCTATTACCTACAGGAAAACAACAAAATGTTCCTATTGTGTCTAATTTTTCCTGAGGAAGTTAAAATAGTGCTTTACTATACTATTAAATATGTATTAAGTTTACAAAAACAATGAATGCATTCATTCATAGTTATGATTTGAAACCATTTAATCATTAGTCAATGGTAATGAATTACTTTTTTAAATAATTATTAATGAAACCTTTTCAATAAAAAAGCATTGCCATTAGTGAAAATAATGATAATGCTAAAAAAATCATAATCATTATTTATCATTCAATGCTAATGAAATCAATAATAAATTAGTCTGTCTATTTAATTACCCCAATGTCTGATATTGGAGGTATAGAACTAAGTAAGTCCATCATATCTTTGTAATTTGCTTGGGATTAAGGACAAGAACTAGCGTGTAACGGATCCATCTCTATTTATAAGTAACGCTGATTTGTTTCTCGTTTTAGTAGAAATAATTTTGGAGTTTGCGGTTGCACATTTTCCACCACTATTGTTTTTTATCATTAAAAGGGTTTGGAGCATGTTTTTTCATTTATGCATCCCCTTTTTCGTAAACGATGATTTTTTGTTCCTTCCGTTATGGTGTTTTCCTTTTTTGATGACTCTTTTTGTCGCTTTTTCTCGTTTTAGAAAATATTTCTATAAAATAATAATGCGCATGGTAATAAAATAACACCAATTATGTGTACTTTATTAGATATCACTATAATATAATTTAGAAAACTGCACTACTATTCTGTCGCACATATAAAACCAAATCCTATGATAAGAACTTCTTAAAATACTGGCAAATAATCATAGTCACACACTTAAGTCGGGTTTATTTAGAAACTATTTTATTTTAAGGCCTGTTATTAACTTTTTTGTGGCAATAGTTAAAAATAAAGTATATTTTAAGTTGATAGTAAATAGTTTCTTATAATTTGTAAAAAACAACACCTAAATATATTATCCATCTCTGATCAGCTGCTGTTATTTAGTGTTGAAAATAAAAAATTAACAAAAAAAAAAAAAAAAAAAATTAAAAGTTAAGCAAATTTGAGCACTTTATTAAAAAAATATAAAATGAATTGATTTCATTAGATAAACTTGAAACGAAGTTTATGTCATAGAATTGTTTTGATAACGCCGCTACTAAATTAGTTAAAAGCAACTTCAGTTGGTTTAAATTTAAAACTATAAATAAATACTTTAATAATTTAAAACTATAAATAAAAACTATAAATAGTACGCAAAAAGTGCACTTTAAAGAAAACTGTTCTTTACAACTCGAAAAATATACTTTATTAAGGCCAAGATAATGAATCTTATATACCCTTCACCATCACCATCTATGCAAATCTAGTTTAGTGAAATAACTCCAATCAAAGATACAAATATTGGGGTGTTAGAGAAAAATAAAAAATACGAAAAAACTTAACATAAAAATGCTATTGGCTTTTAATAATATTATTAATTAATATTTTCTGAGTAACGGGGCTCTGAAATTTTCTTTAAAGAAATACTAAAATTTTTTTCAAATGCTTAACCCATTAAGATCCGATGTCATTTTTATATAAAATAATAAACATATATGCAGTACCAAATTTGTTTTTTAAATTTTTGATTCTCTGTCACCCCAATATTTGCTTTTTTAATGGAGTTACTTCATTAAACTATATTTGTTTAAAATGATATGGAAAAACTAGAGGCAAGCGTGGTGTGTTGCCCTCTGCCTCGAAGGACATGGACGAAATTGCTGATGTTTAATAGCAAAATTTTAAAAACTACGTCTGATCGACTGTCGCATTTAAATTTTATCTAGATCATCCAGTCTCTTGGTAAAGTTGATTTCAAGTCGAACACGAACGGACAGTTGGACAGACGGACATCGCTCAATCGACTTCGCTTTGCATAAGAACTCGGAATATATATACGTTATATAATTGCATATGGTAGAAATTACACACCGAATGACAAACTTAGATATACCCTTTTTCCATTTTTGTTGAAGGGTATAAAAACAGGCAAATTGATAAACTTGGAGCTGTTTTGAAGCCGATTAAAAATGGTCACTAGCTTTTTATTTATTTTAATTGTCGTATTAAGTGTTTTTAAAGATTAAAATGTAGTGTTTTTTATTTATATACATTTAGATCCTGTTATTTCGAACAAATTCGAACAATTTTTTTGTAGAAATCTTTATATCTAAGTTAATACTAAACATACCATATCGGGTCAAATGACCCATTTTGAACTTTTGCATTGAAAATGCACGTATAATTTTATTGCGTTTGCACTTTTGACTTCATGACTTTTTCTAAGCAATTAATGTACAGTTATAAAAATATTTTTGTTTTGTTTTTTTGTTGTTTATTCTGAGTAATCCTTGTTGTATACCGATATCTACCACAACGGGTCATTTGACCCGGAGAGAATTTTTCTGTTTTATGAGATTATCGAGTCATATTTGTAGTCAGTAAGTTGCACATTCTTCCAAAGACTGTTGCGTAAAGTATTTCAACGAAAATATCTCAGAATAATTTCAAGAAAATATCAAATTTTAGATTGAAAATAGCTTTTTAGTGTAAGAAAAAGTGCAAAAATTTAAAGTCTTGGTAAGTACCTAGCTTATATTTTATTTTGATAGCTATAGTAATACAGATAATTTTTTACCCAGAAAAATGTCGAAGCAAACAAGACAGTACAAGTTCTTAGAAGATATAAATAATATTGGCGAAGAGTTTTCAGAAATTAGTGAAGATGAATTTTCTGAAAATGAAGATATATTGGTTGCAAATAAAAATGAGTTTGATTCTTCAGATACTGACGATGAAGAGGAAAATATTGTGAATGTATGTAGTGGCCGAAAAAGAATAAGATTACTCTCAAATTCGGAAGAAAGTGAAGTAGAAATAAATGAACAAAATGTTGCGAATGATGGATTTGTTTGGCAACAAATGCAAGTAGGTGGCACACCTGGAAGAGCACCACTTCATAACATTTTCAGGCAAGAAGTAGGCCCAACAGGATATGCAAAACGCGATATAATGAAAGGTAAAATTAGTACTGCATTTTCATTGATAATTGACAACCGTATTATGAACCATATAAGAACATGCACAATCGAAGAAGCAAAGAGAGTATTAGGTTCCGATTGGAGTTCTAAGTCTACTGCAGATGCTTATAAACGTATGAGATATCAAATAGGATACTGTAAAGAAAAAAAACCACCAAAATTTGCTCTAAATGTAGAAAATATGTTTGCGGAAAATGTACAATGGAAACACTTATATGTAAAAAATGCGATGAACTATGAATTAAAAATTTTTTAATTTTTTGCTTTTGTAGAAATGCTCAACATACTATTTTGTTTAATTATAATAAATTTAATTTTTATTTTTATTTCCTTCCTAACATCCATATTTCATACATTCAAGCATTAAACATAAAGTCGGGTCATTTGACCCGCTATGGTAGAAATAGGTATATATTAAGTCTTGGTATGATTAGTGTTAAAAAATAATTCGAAATTTCTTTGTAAACTATCCGAAAATTGTTCAAATTTCTTTTTTATATGAATATGGCTTTTTAAGGATATTTTGCAGATATGGTTTGAAATTAAATTTTTTTTAATATTTTTTGTGCTAAAATCCATATTTGTTCAACATTTTCCATATTTTCTTTGTAATACCTAAAACCGCCCTGCACCAAATGTTGTTTTTTTTTAAATTCCTATCTTGGGATTTTGGTAACATTTTTTTGTAAATGTGGGATTTTCTTAAAGGAAACTATAAATATTTTTCTACTTTATTATTATCAATGTTGAACCTCATATTTGAATCTCCACACAGAAATTGATTTTAAGTTTTCCAAAATTTTCTCTAAAATGTTTAAAAATTTCCAAATATTAAAAACATTTGTTGTCAGATATAGAGTTATCCTGTCTAATAAACATAACCGTTTGATGTTGCTGGCAGAATTTTTGTGACCTTATTGGACTTGTAAAAAGTGACTGTAATTTGTCTCTTAAATTTTTATGACTCGTTTTTAAGGTAGTTATAATAGCACGCGCTTTTATTGTGTTTCGTATTGTATAAAGTTTTTTTGGTTTGTGGTCAACAGCATTTGTTGTATTCTATACTGAAATAACGCCACAGCAGGTGACCTCTGTCAATGTTCTAAAAATTTTAAACATACTGTTAGCCTTTTTTTTTTTGCTCACAAAAAGAAAATTATTCACAGTGTTAATGCTTAATGACTAAAGTATTATATAGAAATAAATTAGACTTAAAATATATTGCTTGTAACCAGAATATTAAGAGAATGATTTAAATTTTTTAACGTCTGTATTCAAGACAATTTCTACTTTTAAGGAAAATGTTTTTATTTATATGTGCCTTGTGGAAATAATTTATTTAGAATTCTCTCATAAAAGCATTTGAAATTTAGAAGCCTAACGTTTCAGAAGTAAGACGTTAATTGGTGGCAAAATTCTTAAAGACTTTAAAGTTTGTTTTCTCGTATTTGTAAAGTTTCATTTCTCTATAAAAGAAATTTGTTTTCTTAGATGAGATTAGATTTATTTATAATTTTTATATATTTATAATTTTTTTGTACATTTTTAAAGCTCATTAACTTAAAACTAAAATAATCTTAAACAAAAATAATTTAACTTGTCCTCCATAAATTATGAACCCGAAAGATTTGTAATTTCAAAAATTACTTAAACGAAAGAGGAAGCAGTTGAAAAAGAAAAAATTATAATAAAAACTTCTGCTTAACATAAACTTGTGACACGGATGTGACAGTTGAAAAAAATATTTCGATTACTGAAACATAAAAAAATTCCTTAAAGTAAATAAGAGGTAAAATGCACAACTGTAAAAGTGATTCGACAAAAATTTTTCCTTCACTCGTTACATCTAAGTGCTATTGTAAATGTGATTGTATTATGTAAGGCTAAAAAAGGTAAAAAGGACATTTATATTAGTTTTCTAAGGAAATTATTTTTTAACAAATTTGGAGAATTAAAAAAAAATATATATATATTTAAAAGAAAATTAATTATTATGAATAAGCCTTCTTAAAAATATACCTTTGGTTCACTTTTTGGAGATGTTGCCGACTTTAGAAAACGCACTTTAAACGAAAGTACCCTTTTTAGGTTAAAGTTTGCTTAAAAAAGGAAAAATGTACATAAATAAACTTTTTAGAAAAAAGTGATTTTTCGGAACAAATAGTTAAAAAAAATAAATTTTTACGTTAAAAAGGACCTTTAAGAAAAATGACTCTTTATTTAATATGGTTGCTTAAACACCTTTGCGAAAAAATACGTTTAATGAAAAGTACGTGTTACAAAAATGAACCTCCTTAAAAAAATCTCTCGTTTTTAATAGTTAGGAAAAAAACTCATTTATTTGTAAAGGGATGGGCCGATTGATCAAAAATTTTACATTAGCATGAACTTAGCTTTTGAAGCTGCAGTATCGGGGTTGGGTACCTCGACCCTTAAAACTTTTGTAATGCTTTGCATTTCTTAAATTTTTGTCTGATTTTTAAATATTGGTTTTGGCCCTTTGAAGGCTAAAATACACAAATATGCGATAATTTTGTATTGTTTTAAATTGAAAATAGTCTAGTTTTTAAGTCAGAAAAAATAAAATCTTAAAATTTTCTAAAATATTTTTAATTTTTAGTAGTTTTTAAAATTTTCCTAAAATTGTTTCCCATATTTTGAAAAAACTAGATGAGTGTATCAAAAATCAGCACCTTTTGTAGATATTAACTAGACCATTCAAACAATCAAGTACAATTTTGTAGGTATGTATCAAGCTAACCATAATCGAGATATTTTTTACATCTGACTTTTTAACTGTGTTAGTCATATGTAATTCTGCATGTGTGTCAAAATTGGTATTTTACAGAAGACTTTTAATATTTGGTCACAAACGTCCATGTATAATTACCACTGACATAATTATTATTTGCTTACAACAGCTGTTCAAATTCGCTTTTTTCAATGTACAGATATCTAAGCCGTCCGGTTTCAAAATGGGTTGTAGTCGTCTTAAAATATTTTTGCCTGCGTTACGGAATTACTGAAGACTTGCCAAGTTTAATCATTTCATTTTACTCTAAATCTGAACAAGATCAGTTTGCATTAAATAATGATACCACTGTTGCCGTTTGGTTACACTTTTTACATTGTTTGTAACATGTATAATTTTGTTATATTAGGCCAAATTTTCGTAATTTTTTGGTACAGACGCTAAAAAACCTAATAAAACTGAAAGAGTACTTGTTTCATTATTTGAGGTAAGAATCTCTTTTAAGATATCAACCTTTCTTAACGTATCAATTCGATTTTAAATGCGCATGCATTTAAAATTCCATATAAAAAATTGGCTTGAAATAAGCAAAAACTTTGCTGTAGTTCAATTCGTGAGAAATCACACGAAGAAACAGTAAGATGTTTCTTGCAACAATTCTTTCCGACGGTAAGGTATTATGAGCTGCATTTCGTGCGGAAAACTAAGTATTCTGTATAAACTTGCAAAAAAATTATTAGCAACTTCAGTTACTTCGCTTGAAAAATTTAACAATATGTTAAAGTTTTAAGCAAATAAGGCTCAAAATTTGTCTTTAATAATGGTATTTTTAAAATAATTAGTGTAGTAAATTCTATTGAAGCTAATTCTTTCAAAGAAAAAGTTAAAATGGATTTATTACAAAAATCCTACTTTAACTAATTTTATTGAATGTCGAGATCATGCACTTTCCCATACCGAAATATTAGTATTGAGTCCTAATTTAAATCCTCATGAATATCATCAGTATGAAATTTTTTTTATATGTTTTCCTTTGTTTTTTTTTCGTATTATTTTTGTTCAGTAAATTCATTTGTTGTCTTCTTATTTTTCCTGAAATATGATATAAAACTATTTATTATACTTTGTATAATGTAACTTTTTTGAAGGAAAAGCGAAACTTCTTCCTGGCTTTCTCTAGCAACACTGAATGATACAAAATTTACATATTTGTTATCAAATAGTTAAATGCAGTTTTAGATTTTGGTCACATGAAATATTACCATCAGCCAGCTAATGCTACCGCCGATGGTCAACCGCCGTTTATTGTTTTCATACGTCATAGGTTTTTGGCAAAACTTTTTATAATTTAAAAAAAGCTGATGTCAGATCAAAATAGAACACGTTCTAAACGAAAAATTGTCAGATGATCTTTTCACATATATTTTACAGAAGCAATGTTTCAACAGCCCTACACGACATGAATGTGTTAACAGTGGGAAATTTGACATGTCAGATGTAAAAAACATGTCGTGTATGGGCAGCTTTAACTAGACTAAGCATTAGAAATATTTGCAGATCAAAGTACCTATCTTTGAGACCACATAGCGCCATGTCTGAACAGGTAGTAACCAGCTTAAAAAATAAGCTCATATACTCTTCTGGTATGATCATTTCAAATTTTATTTCAATCGGCTCAGCCCTTCTCAAATGGCTAAGTTATTAAAAAATATTTTAATTTTGCCCCACTGTGCAGTATCAATGTTCTTACTTAAACAAGAAATTATTGGAATACGAAGGCTGATATATATATTTTTGGCCTGGCAACACTGAGTTCTGCCAAGTGCAATCTGACATTTCCATCGGAAAGTTTGTTATTTTTAAGCATAATCGTACACAAAACGTTTTGACGTACGACCATTATTTGTGTAGTTTACAGTGACTTGAAAAAATTAATATAGAAAAAAATGGAATTAACTCGTGAACATTTTCGTGCCATCACTTTTCACAACTTTCGACGTGGATTATCACGACAAGAGTGCATTGATGAACTTAAATCTTTGTATGGCGATGAAGCACCATCCTATAGCACTGTGAAAAATTGGTATAATGAATTTAATCGTGGCCGAAGCTCGCTCAAAGACGAATTCCGTGAAGGTCGTCCAAAAACGGCTGTTGTGCCAGAGAACATTGATGCCGTGCGTGAACTCATAATGCAAGATCGACATGCGACATACCGAGAGATACAGACATCCTTGGACATTTCTTCCACCAGCATACATTCGATACTGCATGAACACCTGGCCGTAAAAAGGTTTGTTCTCGTTGGATCCCGCACAATTTGAAAGTCGCTCAAAAAAAAGCTCGTGTCGATTAGTGCAAAGAAATGTAGCAAAAATACGATTGCCGTGCTTCAAAAGACGTTTATAAGATCGTCACAGGTGACGAATCATGGATCTATGCGTATGAGCCCGAAACGAAACAACAATCGACCGTGTGGGCCTTCAAAAATCCAACGAAAGTTGTTCGTGGAAGGAGCACTTCAAAGCAAATGGTCGCCTGTTTCTTCGGCAAAACTGGTCATGTGGCGACTGTTCCGCTTGAGCAACGTAGGACAGTCACTTCTGAGTGATACACTACAATTTGTTTGCCTGAAGTCATCGGAGAAATTCGAAAAACCAACAAGAGAAGACGAATCATTGTTCACCATTACAATGCGAGCTCTCACACATCGGCTCAAACCAGAGCGTTTTTGCCCGGCCAAAACGTCGAATTAATGGGTCATCCGCCGTACAGCCCTGACTTGGCATCTAATGACTTCTTCTTGTTTCCGCACATCAAGAAAAAAATGCGTGGTCAACGATTTTCGTCGCCAGAAGAAGCTGTTGAAGTGTTCAAAAACCATGTTTTAGAGGTGTCTCAATCGGAGTGGAAAAAGTGCTTGGACAACTGGTTTGAGCGCATGCAAAAGTGTATAGATCATGCTGGAGAATACTTTGAAAAACAATAAAACCATTTTTGATTATAAATATTCGCATTTTCACTATTAGGCCAGAAATATATAAAGCAGCCCTCGTAAAAAGGAGATCTATTTCGGTTTTGCAGTAGGAATATTAAGTTTTTTTTATAAAAAATATAAAATTAGAAAAAATTTTTCATGTCTTTGTAGAAATTTAAATTTATAACGAAAATTTCTATAGCAATAAGCGTAACGCAATGCAAACTAAAAAGTTGTTTTTTATAACCATTGTTTTCTTGCTAACCTTTATTCTAAAGCCAGTTGTAAAATTTTATTAACATTATTTCGTTTAATGAAATTGTACAATTCAAAATAGTATTTTTTATAGTTTTTTGAGTTTTTTTTTTAGTTTTTTGTTGTTTTAAATTACAACTTGGAGCTTGCTTCAGGACATTGTATTTATTTCTTTCATATCATTGTAAGTTTGTTTTAAAAAGTTTAATAAAAATTTAAATCCTTTTGTGTTTCCAATTAATTCTATTTCAATTTTCATTATTTGTTAATCTTAGTGAAGCTTTTGTTTTATTATATTGGAAACTTGTTCATATTTCATAATGTACATAAATATAAATGAAAAAAATTCAGGTTGTCCGCCGGTAAGGTACACTACTTTGTTTGTTTATAATTTTTTAATATATAAAAGAGTATGGATCTTATATTGATAAATGCCTTATTTAACATGGCAAACGTACTGCAGCCTTAATAATCTTGTGGAAGAAGATCTTGAATCAACTGAATTTGAAATGAAAATAAATTCAAATCCTTGTAAGAAATTGAGGCTAAAGTTGTTCTTTAAAGACAAAGCTCCTGCGCACGGCTTCGAATTGAGGTTCATGGTTTGCTTAGAACACTTTCTTGAGCAGTAGCAACATTTTCAGCCGATCTTACTGTATGTTCTGAACCATGCTTAGGCTTATCATCTACAGGCCCTCTTTCTTCAAAATCGTGTACTTCACGATAAATAGTGGATTTTGTTGGCACGTTGTTTCTCCCAAAAATTTCATGTTACTTTCTCATCGTCCGAGTGATCGATGATTGATTTTGATAAAAGGTTTTAACGATTAAAACACGTTGGTTTTTCGAATATTTTTCCGAAAAAATAAGCCACTTGTCTACTTCATACTGCCAAATATGAACTGTCAATACTAATGCTTACCAAAATGGCTGCGAAACAAAATAATGTACCTTTCCGGCAGACACCCTGTATTTATTAAGGACTTAAGATTTTGTAATAAACCCGCTATAAGAGACCACTTTATTGATTGGTGCTTACTTGTGTTGAGATATCATTTTTTTAAAAGCTCTTATTAAGACTATTTTGTTCCAACTTAGAAAAATCGTTGGAGAAAATATATTGTTCTGTTTCACACCTAATTTTAGCTACAGCCTTAAACTTATTTAAATTCAACTTTGAATGTTGATCACAATAAGAGGATTCCATACAAGAATATATAAATATTTTTCTACTATCAAGAACTTGAACGCAACTACGGTCAAAAAAATCACCCTGTGTTTTAAGATTGTGCACTCGTTTAAGATGGAAGATTAAACCATACCATACTCCCAAGCGAATGGAATACAATACAGCAAACAAAACAATATTCCGTAACATATTTTGTCTTGCAGCAGCTGCCACCTCTTGATAAACAAATGTTTATCCTTGAGTCTTAAAATCGGCAATAACAATTATCATCATCATCATCATAAACGGAAGAATAAGAAACAGCTGCAAAAGATGAAATTGTACCAAAAACTTCTGTCTGATAAAGGGTGTTTTTTTTATAAAACTTTTATAGAAATTTTTAGTTGGCAACATATTTTTAACTGGCCGCCGTTTTGTCAACTGTCAAGTAATTAATGTTTAGTTTGGTTAAAAATTTTTAATATGAACAGACTGATGTCTTAACAAAGCTATTTGTGCAAATTTATTTTGAAAATCATGTTTCTGTTTGAAATGTTACGGTCGACATAATGTTGGCCAGACCAACTAATTCGATTTACTATGGAACGGTTTCGCACCACGTTTACTATAAATGATAATACGCATCCACAAAGGCAAGTTTCATGTTTGGATCCATTAATTGGCCTCTAAGATTGTGAAATTTAACACTGCTAGACTATTTGCTGTGAAGATATGTGGTCACTAGTCTACGCCGAAAAGTTTGAAAACATGACGGATAACATTCACAACGTTATTGCCGATATACTGCCATAAATGCTGGTAAAATTCATCTAGAATTGCACCTCCTACGTTTAAGCCAGCCGTGGGGGACATATGCCAGAAGTCATATTTACTTATAATGCCAGACGATTCTCTTTCGAACAAAGTATATTTCGTCTCACTTAGAAAACATTTATTTCACTTATTTTTTTCCTTTAAATATAAATATTTCATAACGTTTTCATGAAATATTTACTATTTTAATCGAACTAATGAAATATATTACTGCAGAGAAGCCACATCCATATGGCCATTTCGCTACTGCTCATATAGCTCATCAGTGGATTCTAATCAAATTTTTTTTTATAGAAAACTTATAAGTCTTATATCAAAGGCCAAGTTGATTAAATGAGAATTTCATTGAATCAATAAAAGTAAAAAGGCAATAAAAACTCAAAAATAGTTTATACAAAAATACAGTTACCATTGAGTAACAACTTTTGTTTTTTCTTTCAAATAAAAACATAAGAAAAATTCCAAAAACATATTTTTTCTTATTTATTTATAAAAGCATCGTTATTTTATTCCATTTAAAATTTCTATGCGTCTATAGAAAATACCCTTTTTTTAACTAGCGACATGGATGAAACAAGGGAAAAAAAGTTTTCATTAGTTACACACCAACAAATTCCTATAAATAAATAATGTACAAAAGAGAAGGACTGTAGAGGTGGTATGAGAAAATTTCTTTCCTGCAATTTTTTCGTTATTTTAACCTACAGTAACGGTTACATAAATCAAGACAATTTAAAATTCAAAATTAGATCCACTTCTTCGCAATATAATATTATTTTTGGAATAGTTTTCTTGGGATATTTAAATTAAAAGAAACATATTAAAAATTTTTGTTTTTGACATACAAAAAAAAAAACTTTTAATAATGGTACCTTTAGGAAAGAGAAGCTATTAAGCAAAAAGAAAAAAGAACCTTTTAGAAAACGAACATTGAAAAACTTTGTGGTAACGGAAAAGTATTTTTAATACAGAAATATTATTTTAGAAAAAAGTGACATGCAACAACTATTTTAAAAAATTAATCTTGGGTGATTATAAAATATTATATTGAATGCAGCTTTCTTCTTCCTTTACATCATGATTTCTTATTTTCCACATAGTTTCTTCAACTTGCTATCTCATCCGCACGTTTTGCGCTGCGAAATAAATTAAATATTATAAAATTATTTTTATATATAAATTACTTTATTACTTTATACCAATATTGGAGAACTATTCACCACTTTCAATAAATAATTTTATTTTTGAACTAAAATATTATTTATATTGTGTCAAATATTTTTCAACTTCAGAATATACAATCGAGTTTAATAAATCTTACTTTCAGAATTTGGTTTTCAGTAGTAATGTACTGAATAAGTTTAGTTGCAACTTCCATTTAATAGAATAGATTTAAGTAAAGACACAAATCGGTCATGTTAACTTTTTTAAGAGGTGTTACAACTAACATTTAGAAGCAAATATCATTTGTTAGCTTTTAATATAAAAAATAAATCAAGACTATAAATTATTAATAATTAAAATCAAATTATTATATTAGTAATTGAATTTTTAAAGTATCAAGCGAATTGTTACCAACCTTTTTTCTGTGTGTATCTTTTAAGAAAATGAGGTTTAGTTTAAGTTCTTCCATATATTTATTTTTTTATTGGAGTTACTTTATTGTTTCAAACGACAAGAAAAAATTAGAGGTAGGCGTGGTGTTTCGAAGGACATGGACAGATCATGCTGATTTCCAATAGCACCTGCGACGACAATATATCTGATCGATTGACATATTTATTTTTTTGTGAAATCCAGTTTGCTTCACCACAAAAAAAGGAAGAAAGGGTATAACTAAGTTTATCATTTCGTTTGTAATTTCTACAATATATATTTACGACCCCATAAAGTATATATATTCTGAATTCTTACCTATAGCGAAGTCGATTGAGCGATGTCTGTCTGTTCATCCGTGTTAGCGCCAAAACAAACTTGATTTCGAAAAAAAAATAAATATATCAATGGAACAGATATAATGTCGAAAGGGGTGCTATTGGAAATCAGCAAGATCGGTCCATGCCCTTACACGAAGAAGGCTAAATACTACGCCTACCTTTAATATAATGGAATAATGAAGTAACTTCTATAAAAAAATATATGGGGCGAAATTAAAAAATAAAAAAAAAAACATCAAGTGGCGCTCGCTTATATTTTCCGAGTAACGGGGCTCTAAAAAATTTAAATTTTTTTAAATATCAATGTGGGTATCATTTTCAAGCTTTTAAAGAGATCTTTAAGGAAATACTAAAAATTAAAAAAATTAAGAGCCGATGACATTTTTATGTAAAGTTATGTATATGTTGTACTTAATTTGTTTCTTACTTTTAAATTCTCTGTCATCCCCATATTTGCTTTGTTGATTGGAGTTATATAATATTGGCATAGCTCTATATAGTATTCTTACTTGTTTACAATAATGTTTATAAAAAAATTTTTTTTCTGCCTTTAGAAGAAGGAATCTCTTTAGAAGAATATCCTGTAGAAAAACTTCTTTGAAAAAGCACTGCTTTAAAAACAATTTCATATTAAAAGCTCATTTTAGAATAATTGTTCCAAAAAAACGACTTTTAAACAGATTTCAGCGATCTGTCTATTACGGTTAAAAAATTCTGGCTGCATACATCAAATTAAAAAACCTGTTGGTACACCCTGTAATTTCTCAACTTTAATATACTTATTTTATACTTACTGTTTATAACGGTACAACAGATTGGCCATACACAGCAAATTAAATCAACAATTGTATAACCCTTTAGTTTATTATAACAAATAATTATATTTCTTTGTATACCAGACAAAGTAGTGGACATTGGTCTAATGTTCAAGTGTTTATATATAACGGTTTAAAGATAGGACCATAAAGGTTAAATAACATTACTTCTGAAACATTTTTCAATTCTTAATTTTTAATTATAAACTTGCTTTTATAGCGGACTAAGCAAAACAGGTTCTTGTTCAAAAGTATGGTCATATACATTAGTTTAAATGAACTATTGGGGCACCCATTAATTTATAGTTTTGAGTATTTATACTTGTTTTTATAGCGATTATAGCAATCGATATTCTGTCCAATTTTCGAGCGTTTGTCTAAAACGATTAATTTGCGTTGGCTATGGCGACACCCTTCAATTTTAAAGTTTATTTTTATATTACTTTGTGCTATTGAAAGTTATAGTGATTCAATGTTTTTTGAAATATTAAGTAGGGGGGACACGCTTTAATTTTTAAGATAATGAACTGTTTTGAATAAAGGACCTGTAAGCATAACCTTTCAAATAAAAAAAATATTAAAATCGATCCAGAAATGAATAAGTTATGGAGGCTCAAACATAAAAAAGCAACATTCAGACGAACGGATAACCTTCTTCTGTTTTTGAAGTCGGTTAAAGATATTTAATCGTTACAGAATAAATTGTTTAGGAATTGCTATTTTGAAAAAAGTATATTTTTGAAATTCCAAAGTACTTTTTAAAATAATATTTATAAAAATATTTATTAAAAAACATGTTTTTGAAAGAATACGTTTTAGGAAAAGAGAGTTCTATAAAATGTTCTCCTTTAAATAGATTTCTCCTTTAAAATCAGATAAAGACTATAAGTAATTTCTCACAGTGTACATAATTGAATTGGAAATTAAAAATAAAGAACAAGCGATCTGTTCTGGTTTTGTATTCGGAAATTGTGATTTTTAATATGGAAGACAAAGTTTGAAAAAATATAACGTTATTTCCCCCACTTGAAATTGTCATGGCTTTGTAGAAATTTATATTTTAAAAAATATCTGCAGTTGATGGCATTAGCAATAAGCTTAAGGCAATGCAAAGTAAAAAAGGTGAGTTGTTAAGTTTTAAATACATGATTTATTTCATTTATTTAAATCCTACGTAAGAAAGAAGAAATAATTTAAAAAGCTTTATAATTTTTTTATATTTTAAATTACTATTTGTTATTTTTTTTAGGATTTTTATATTTATAACTTTTACTTTATTGTAAGTTTGTTCTAGAAAGTTTAAAAACAATTTTAATCTTTTCGTATTTCCAATTTAATTCCTATTATTATTTTCTTCAATCTTAGTGTAGCATTTGTTTTATTTGTTTTTTACTTTTGGTTTTAATTGAATGTTTGTCGTCTTGTCACTATTTGGTCTTTAATCGGAAATAGAAAATAAATTCCTTTCATCTGTTAAAGGAAGGAACGCCAAGGTATTAAAAATACTGACGAAGCAATAAAACAAATTTTGTCGGCTAAAGTTTTTTTAGGCAACATTTTGTGGTGTCATACTCTTCTACTCAGTCGTTTAGTTTGCTTAGAACTAGCAAAACAAATTTTTTCTTTTCTTAACTAAAACCTTATGATGATAAACAATTTCCATTGCTCATTCTTTGCAATAGCTTTGTATTAGCTCTGGAATGTTGACCAAAAGTTTTTAAAATTGCCACAAACCCCAAAGTATTTATAGAAATAAAAGAATGTTTACTTCTTGTGTGTATGTTTTGTTGTACGCAATTTGTGAGACCATATTTTAATGGAACAAAATTACAACAATGAATGTACGGATTTCTTTAAATAATTGACAAAAATATTTCAAGTATTTGAAAGCATTTTAAAGTATGTATTTATGAAAGCGCTGTAGTGATGTGGTGATGGCAATCTAGGACACGTAGTGATAATGAAACAAACAAAAAAAAAACTTTAACTAGAATTGCAAAAACTACTCTTAAAAACAATACGGTAGAAATGTACCTTTAAGAAAAATACCTCTTTAGATATGGCAATTAAACTTTTAAAATAATTTCACAAAAACATTTGAAAATATGTAAAAATTACCATTAAAAAATAACGCTAAAAGTACTTAAATTAAGGCTTGTCAAAATCAACTCTCTAATATATTGGTTTTTTAAATATTTACTGGTATAAAAATCAACTTTATACCAAAAAATAAGGACCAGATTAAAGGACCACATTAAAAAGACTTAAAAATTGATCTTTAGTTAAATTTCAAAAAAAAAAAAAAAAAAAAAATTAAGGGCATTTTTCTTTTCTAATTTTTTAAGCACTAGGCCAGTTTATAAATAATAAAATTTTTATTTATATTTTCAATATTTCGCAACACCGTTGGGTGGCATCTTCAGGAAACAAAAAATATTAATAATAAAATGATGATGCCACCCAACGGTGCGGCGAAATATTGAAAATATAAATAAAAATTTTATTATTTATAAACTGGCCTAGTGCTTAAAAAATTAGAAAAGAAAAATTATTTAAAACGGTCAAAAAACATTTATATATAAATTAAGGGCATTTTCTAAAAAGTATCTGAAAAACAAGTACTTTGAAAATCTTTTTTCTTTTAAAAAAAGAACCTTTCAAAAATTGATTTGAAAATATTTTCTAAATAAGAGTATCTTTAACTTAAGTGTATTTTAAAAGATATAGTATTAAAGAAATACCGATTAAGAAATGTACTTTTTAACAGAGTGCATTTTAACAGTACAATAACAACCATTTGAAAGTATTAACTTTTACTTTTGGAAAAACGTCATCTTCAGCTTGTATATACGACCTTTTGCATAAATGATAAAAAACATTATCTTAAAAAACATATTTTGTACACAGAGTACCTTTAAAAGTACCCTTAAAAAAGTACTGTTTAAAAAGTAAAAAAGGTACTGTTTTAGATGTAATGAAAAAAATGCTTTTAAAAAAGGTGCCCGTTTGAAAGTGTACTTTTTTAAACATGCAGCTATTAGTATCTCTTTTAAATGCAACACTGCCTTAAATTTTGTATCTGTTAAAACTAAACAAGCAATAGTGCTTTATTTAGGTATGCCGAATATTAAATACCTCTCACCATAAGAAAAAAATTTATGTATAGCCCATAATTATAAAAGTGGTCTAAGTCAAAATTAAAAAAAAATTAATTTACCAGTTATTTTCATACTACATTATTTTAAACTAAATTTATTCAATGTAATTTTTTGAAATTGTCGAAAATGTACCATTAGGTAGTGGTTGTCGCATAATGTAAAAGTATTTTTCAATTTATACAAATGCAATTCATTAAATATCTCGAAACAAGAAATATATGACTTAGACCACTTTTATAATTATGGGCATATATGTAGTTGTACATAAAAATGCCATTGGCTCTTAATGGGTCAAGCATTTAACAAAAAATAGTATTTTCTGAAAAAGCTTTTTCAGAATACCCGTATTGATATTATAAAAAATATGGTGCACAATCGTTCTTTTCTATAAAGAGTTCAGATGCCCATAACTCGAAAAATATGGGCGAGCGCCAATATTTTCTGTTGATGTTTTTTTTTTAATTCTCTATCGCCCCATACATCTGTTTTCTTTTGATTGAAGTTACTTTATTTTTCCAAGTAAAAAAAAAAATAGAGACAGGCGTGATGTTTTGCCCGTTGCCTCGAAGGACATTGACCGATCTGCTGATTTTCAATAACAATATTTTCGAAATATGTCTGATCGAACGGACGGACAAGCGGACATCGCTCAATGCATTTCGCTCGTTGGAAACGGATATTGTAGAAGCTCAGGTATACCCTGTTTCTACTTCTTTTGATAAGGGTATAAGAAGAGCAAATTCAAAATGAAAAAGAATTGTAAATATATCTAATTGAAATTTTTACTCAATTTTATTTCAAATTAACGTAAAAATGTTAATGATATATCTTTGATTTATAAGGAGCCAAGGCAAACTTGATTTCACAAAAAAAAAATAATAAATATGTCAATCGCTCAGATATTGTGTCGAAAGAAGTGCTGTTTGGAAATCAGCATGATCTGTCCATGTCCAGGCAAAACACATCGCCTACCTCTATTTTTTTCTTGTCATATGGAACAACGAAGTAACTCCAATCAAGATTAACAAATATATGGGGCGATAGAGAATTAAAAAATAAGAAAAAACATTAAGTGAAAAAATGGGCGCTCGCCCATATTTTCCGAATTACGGGCCTCTGAACTTTTAAAATTTTTTTAAATATCAATATGGGTATCATTTTAAAGCTTTTGAAGAGATTTTAAAGGCATTACTAAAATTTTTTAAAAATGCTTAACCCATTAAGAGCTGATGTCATTTTTATGACCAATTTTTTTTTTATTTTTTAATTATCTGTCACCCCAATATTTGCTTTTTTCATTGGAGTTACTGCACTATACTAGAATTGAATACATGGTAAAGGGTATATAAGATTCGGCATTGCCGAATATACCACTCTTACTTGTATTTTTTTTTGGTTCTTGGTTAATTTTCATCTTAAAATGATGCGAAATTAAAAACTTCAAACAAACGTTCAATTTACTTGTTGATATCAAACACACACACACTTCTACAGAGTATTGTATTATTACACATACTTAATCTTATTAAATAAAATTCAGATACTTAAGATCCTAATAAGTAAGTACGTGCTAATGAAATGCGACATGAGTCTGCATTAAATGGAATTAAAAAAAGTACAAAAAAGTCACACGTGCGAACACAGGTTCTAGCAATTTAATTTTTTTTAACAAGGTGACAAACTTTGTAAATAATATATTATAAAAGACTGACATAAGCATTTTAATTTTTGTGGTTGTGTTCACTTACCTGGAAACCTAATAAGCTCCATACCTCTTTGTCAGATGAAAACACACAGGCTGTATAATTGTGTCCATGAAACTGATAAATTCTGACAGAATGAGCTAAAGCAACCGGTATCGCTGTGGTAACAATTAATATCCAAGCCAATATTATTGCTCTAGTTGATTAACAAAATTAGTTATTTATAAAATAAATTTAGTTTATTAAGTCACTTACAGTGTGGCATTCCTTTCTGTTCTCAGTGACATACTTGTCACCGGGTGTACTACGGCCAAAAAACGATCGAATGACATGAGCACGAGCGTGTAAACGCTACAGTGGCAGGTCACTACGATCATGTATTGAACGAATTTACACCACAAATTTCCAAAAGGCCATTCTGGTAATACATAGTCTGTTGCCGTAAACGGTACGCAAAATATTACAAATAATATATCTGAGACGGCTAGATTTATTATGAGCAGATTTGTTGTGGAACGCATTTGTTGATTGGCCACCACCACTGCAAAGAAAGTGAAAAAATTTGAATAAAAATTAAATTAAGTGTTTGATATGGGAAAAATTAGAACAAATATACAAAAAAGTGTTTAGCTACATGTTGATGGAAGTTTCTAGATTCAACATGTTGTAAAAGAGTAGTGTTTCACATATTTAAAAAATGCAAATATGTTTTTTAAGTAAGCAACAGATTTCGCCTCGAGCTTTGTCAGTCTTTCAATGGACACGTCCATAGGTGGGGAGCACATGCCACAGATAGAGGAAGCACATGCCAAGATACCTACGGCATCTTACGGTCAAAGGTGTCTGACATAGTTCGGACATGGTCTACGCCTTGTCTTTTCTGCTATGTAGTTGCACACGGCATGGCAATATCAATATCTTTATTTTAACTGATAAAAGCGATGAAGAAGCAAGGAAATCCGCGGTGTAAATTTCTTTCACCTACATACCATACGACCAGGTTGGTCCTCCATCTGGCACTTTGGTCAGGAGGATGGTCGAACGGCATGGGCGATAATACAGCCACCATTATAGGCGTCGACGCAAATACGTATTACTACATCTGAGGTAGTTTTGACCCCAACGATAGAGGTTTTATGTTACATAATAATCTAGTAATAGCGAACAAAGGTTCAGAACCGACTTTCGTAGACAATCAGAGCGACGCACAGTCCGCGGACCACCATGGTGGACCACGGAAATAGCGGAGACTCGTAGGGCTTGCCCTAAACTCTTCAATGAAGCAAAGATTAAGTAAGGAATGCAAAACGCAGATCCTGTAGGGTCTTATATATGGGGATAGAGGGATTTTCAGAGTAGAATATGTTACGTTAAATACTTGCGAAACATCCGTCAATTCCGGGATACATCCGAAAGGCTGACGGCACTTGGACAACCCGTGCACAGAAGTTACTGGAGGGCCTGATAGATGCACATTATTTTAAAATATTTATGGCATAAAATTATCTTTTTTGAAACCCAGCCTTAATGATGTTGACTATAGTTTAATGTGGATTTAAATTTCAAGCTATGAATTTTAATTGGCAAACACCAATATCTTCTAATCTTGTGAAATAATTAGAAGAACTGGAAAAAAATAAAAAAAAAGCCTTCAAGATTTTTTTTAGATTTTCAGTAACCTACGTATAAAGAACATTTTTAAGAAAAAGTATCATAAATTTCCAATTTAATTGTTATTGTGCCTAGACTTTATGGGATTTCAGTTTCTTTTCTTAAATGAAGTAAACAAATTTAGGTTCATGAAATTTTAGTACCCTACACCAAAACATTTCCAGTCAGTGTTCGTTTTTTATACAAGAAATATGCTAATGGTATAATTCAAAAATAGTTTCTAGTTAAGGTTTAAAATTTGCAATACTTATTTACATATTTCATTTAATAAATCATTTAAAAATATGTGTAATAAAAAACAAATGAACACTGCTCAATAGCTAATCTACAATCTTAGCAACTTTACGTTTTTACCTGGCAACTCCTATTATCATATTGGTTTTACTTAAAAACCAGTTTCCAATTACAATTTATTTTATCAAGAAGCAAGGAGCTGTTTACGTTTTATATACTTGACTATTTAATTCAATCTATTAAGCTGCAAATGAAAAAAAAGTTGGCCGGGTTTTAGAAAAAGTTATTCTACGGAGAAAGTGTCATGTGATAAATCCTGTAAAACCTCATGTTTTCAGTGTTTCGGATCGCTTAAGTTTTAATATAAAATTTGCAATACAGTACAATTTCGACAGTCCGGTTATTCCAATAGTTTGGATGCTTTTATATTTCGGCCAATTTAAAATATTTAAATATTAAAATTCGCGACTTTTCTGTTTTTTACTTTCAAGTTTTGTTTTTCATACTTCGATTTACATTTTTCACTATAATTACTTCAGTTTTAGATCAGGTTTTTCAATGAAGAAAGCTAATCGAAATGAATTCTCAGTGCCGCTCACGGAAGATGACTTTATACTAATGGATGCAAAACAAAACTCTCTAATGCAGCTGCAAAGAAATCACTTTCAGTTTTTTGTCAACGCACAAAGGAGATTAATTTGGATATGCAGGATGTTTATTCTATTAGTCAGCACAAAATAACTTTTTTAACGTACGTATTTGATACAAATTTATAATAATTAATACAATATTTAAATAAAATAATTTGTTGTTTTTTAAGATATCATAGTACAAGACATATATGTTTGTATGTACATACAATTTAATTCAATTTAATTCATGGAATGAATGAAAGTTCCCAGCAAACCATATGAATCAAAAGGACACTCTACTTACTAATTTCTCAGAGATTTTACACCCAAAAAAAAGTACAAAGAAAATCATTTGCTATTCGAAACCTTCAGAATTGAGGGTTTTTTCTAGTATACTGATTCATCTTAAAGAGCTCTTAATTTATTTCAGTAAACTCTCTTTTTAATTGCTTTTTAATCTGTAAAAGACCTTTTATATTTATAGCTAAGAAGATACACATATTTACGTGTCATATGGGAATAATGACATATGCCATTTTAAGGCATGCTTTTCGGAGCTAAAGTAACTAACTGCTCTAGAGCACAATCGGCAAAAGAATAACGCATGTAATGGTCTGGTGGCCATAAATCTTGCACTTGCTTTTATACGGGTGTAGACCAAGATCTTTGTGCAAAATTCTTCACGTAGTGGACGAACAGAGCCCTAATACCTGCGAGCGGCGACGGTACGATAAATAAGGATCTTTGTCCACACTTTCATTTACAGCAGCGATATCCTTTTGAGTACGCAAATTTCTATAAGTTCCTCGAATTGATGACTGAATTTCAGAGTAAACTGGATGATTTGACAACGCTGCTTAAGCATTAGTCTATTCATAATGATTTGCCAGTGTTTACTGAATATAATAAGAAAATATTTTTCATCAAAATTTAATTCTAAGTGCTATTTTTTATAGTTTCATGTAGGAAGTGAGTTCCTACTCCAACTGCTGCCAGTTTTAATAACTTCAACAAACTAGAAACGGATAAAATTTTTAGTTTATTTTGAATTTTCTTGCAAATATACAGCTATCGCATCAATAGCCTACATTTGTAAGGGACTTTTAACATCTAAGTGAATAAGTAGTAAAAGTTATGGCATTATTAATTAGTTTAAATTTAAACAAACAAAAAGTTTTTCAAGAAAAGGCTTAAATAAAATATTAAAATGCAAGCAAAAGTACTGTCAATTTATAAAGCGAAATGACAAAACGAGGAATGCATGGATGGAAACTACAACAAGAGACCTTGAAGTATTTGATCACATAAAAATATCAAGAGTTTTTATTCTTAAAAAGAGGGAAAACGTTTAACTTGTTATACAAATTAAGTTTTTTTTTAGATTTCTTTTTCTAATAAACTTATGCAAACGACTAAAAATTTATAAATGAGGAACTTAGTTTTGTTCCATTAAAAATTTTAGAGCTATTTTCTTTTGCAGGGTAAATGGTAATAAACGACGTATGGATGTATTAAAGTCAGGCTATGATTTTTTTATTCCATTCTCGCGATTTAAAGATAAGAAACTATTAAAAATATATTTTCATGGAAAAAGCTCTATTTTAAGGGCTTTACTTTCGTTAAAAATGAGCAAATATACTTTTTTCTTTTGTAAGATTTGATCCAAAAGATATTATTTTTTGACGTCTAATTCCCGTAGCCCTAAACTTTGCATCCTTATTCTAAAATAAAGTAATGGTATCTTAAGAAATAATAATATTTTTCAGTATATTTCTTTTAATTTCTTCTTAATGAAGTTCTTTAGTTCTTATAATTTGTCTCATATTATGGGCCCTTTCGAATATTTACTATTGAAGTGTGTAAAAAAATAAAGACGTCCTTGAATTTATTTCTAAAAAGACATGTTTATTATAGTTGTCTGAAAATAACTGTGACTTGTAGTCTACCAAAAGCAATTAATTTATTCAATTTATTCGTAAAATATGAGAGTGTAAGAAAAAGAAATAATACAAAATATTTTAGATTAAAAAAACTGATTCCTATTTTACTTAAATTTGGCAAAGCAGGATAATCAATTTAATGAATCAATTTTTTTTAATTGCCTCATTAAGGGTTTAGAAGATTATTTGTTTCCACATGTAAATTAACAAGTAAGAGTGCTATATTCCGGGTCGGAAGTGGATACTGTAGAAATTACACACGGAACGACAAAATTAAATATCCCTTTTTTCTACTTTTTGTGGTGATAGGTATAAAAATTGTAGGACTGATTGTATATTTAATGGTGAAAATTAAACTTAAAATGTTAAATTATTACAGCAATATGTTGCAGGAGTTTGTTGCTGTTTTCATTTCAAAATCGACTATGACTCCTGCTTTTCTTGCTAGAGATTTAGTTTTTGATTATTAAGATATATTTTATTAAATATAATTGAAGTATGTAATGTTTTAGGAATCTTTGGTTTATTTAAGGTTCTAGAATTAAAACTTTATGATACTGATCAGGTAAGTAGCAAAAAAGAGTACAAAGATAAAGCTTAAAATAAATGACGTAGATTGACATATTCGAGCCTATCTTTCGAACCGTAATGGATATTTATAAAGAATACTTGTTGCATAGTCCGCTATAACATTAAGTCTATTATTAAAATTTGAAAAGTAAAAGGTGTCCGAATAGCTAATTTGATGTATGTGGCCTAGCTTTTGAACCATCGTAGAGAGACAGCTGAAGTTTACAAGCAACATGTATTGCAAATGCATTTTTTTTATTTTAACATAGAGGAGAGATTAAAAGATGCGATCAAAGAAGGCGGAAAATAGTTGAATGTTTGCGAGAAATGCCATTTAAGTAGATAGACCATAAATCCAAATTGGCAACGAACCTCAGATATTTACCAGTAGAGAAAAGCGATGGAAAATAATATAACTAAGACAGCGAGGAAGGAAAACACAAAGAATCATCTTTATATTAAGAAATATGTTATCAAAAAACTCTATTGTAAAAAAATTTATATATTTTTCATCTTATAGTGCGTTTCCATTGACTTGATTTCGTGTAAAACACTTGATTTGCTCAAATCAAGTGTTTTGCTACTTGATTTTCCATACATTTTTCATGCTACCAAAACCATTTAAATCACTTGATTTATTTAAAATCATGTCGAAAATGTATTTTTTCGAACTAACTTTGCTTTTGCAACACTGTGTTGTGTCTAGGATATTCAAGTTCAACCCCGTTCTATCAATTCATATTGGATGTTTTTATCGAAAAAGTGACAATTACTTTAAAGTTTTCAAAACAAAAATCTATTTTGTTACAAAAAAAGTGTTAAAAAAATACAAAAAGAAAAATATGTAAAACAAAAATTAAATTAAAAATAAAAACGATTTTTTACCAAAAATAAAATAGTCTTTTTTTTTCTTTTACGATGAAAATATTAGTGTAAGGTCACAAATTCGTATTTATAAAACACTTCAGCTCAATGGAAACGCTTCGAAGTGTTTTTCTCAAAACTAGTTTATTTCAAGTCAATGGAAACGCAGTATTACTTGCTTTCATTATATTATATTTTTAATTTTTATAAAAAAATCAATGTTGCTAATCAAATTTCACAAATTCAAAAAAAAAAAAAAAATGCCAGACATAAAGTTAAAATCAGTTTAATCTTTTTTAAAAATTTATATTTAATACTTTCTAAATTCTTAATATTTCTGCAACAAGTTGCGTAAAGTCCCAATTTAAGCAAGCTTATACAAGTGTGCAAATACATTAAATCATATGTGATAACTATAATGTACATAAGATAACTTCTCGTCAAATTTCGTTAAATTTTATTTCTTTATGCAAGGTACGAAACTGATCGCACTTTCCGTAAGGAAACATCTGATTGTGCTTTGTGTTAAACATTGATAAAGAACAATTTAATTAAGTTTTTAAATTTTATAAAAACTTCGTGCTATTTGTTATTTAACTATCCCGATTAATTTAATTACCGATATTGAAAAAAAATATTCCCGTGTCTTTAATTTAAAAAATTGCAAAGTACCTGGGCATAGAAATAAATTATCGTAGTGTTTTGATATTTTATTTTTTATCCTCTTTCAACTGTCGAGCCAAAAAAAAAAATTCAGCCGTATACAGGGGAGAAGGAAAAATAGAATTACTGTTGGTTGTTGTTGTTTTTGCTTAAACTTTGATTTTTAGTTTATTTAAAATGTTTGTCAGAAGTTTCCTGAAGAGTTATGTAAGCGGTAACGAAGTGGCCATCGAGACGTGCTTTGACCCTCAATAATCAATATCGGTAATTAAATAAATCGGGATAGTTAAAGAACAAATAGCACTAAGTTTTTATAAAAATTAAACTTAAAAAAAATATTCCCGTGTCGTTAATTAATTTTAGTTAAGACCTAAATTGTTAAATTTTTAGTTTTTAATTTAATGGAAAATGTAGAAAAAACAACATTTTTTATTTAAATTTAATTTCTATTTATACACACATATGTATACGATATAACCGATAAACATCGTTGCATTTTTTAGTACGGTTGGCCACAAATACAAAACAGAAAATAACTTGTAATAATTTTTTTTAAATTTTTCTTAGAACGTGAACCAAAATATGTAAATGTGTATGTGATGCTATTAAATATATAAAATATCTTCTTTAAAGCCTTTTCGTTTTAAAATTTTGTTTATTTATGTAGAAATTATTTTTGGCAAACGTACGAATTAAACATAAATGTGCAACTGTGGCAAATAAGTTACTAAATTTATGTTAGTACATTGCAGCCACATCAATTTCGTTAATAAGTTACATTTGACAGGCTTTTCTTTGGATTTTTAACATAAGCTAAGGCTATCTTATGCACATTATAGTTGGGCCTTAGAATTATGCAACATGCTACTGTTTTCCAACACTTACAACAGTAATCAACACTTTTCATAAACACAATTTTAAGGCTAAAAAAAAATAAATAAATAAAGAAATCTTATACAAAAATTAATTAATAAGGTTTGTAGTTTGGTAATACTAAAGTCTGGTAAAGACAATATTATTATTGAGACTTATTTCAACAGATTTAGTTTAAACGGTTTAAAAATTATATAAGAACAATTTTTAGAAAGCAGATGTCCTTAAAAACTACGAGTTTTGATGTTAAATTTTAGTAGCATTTATTTTAGAAATAAATTTGATTTTCTACTTTTCAATACTTGTCAGTCTTTTCATGATAATAATTAACGTTTGCATTACCAACATTAATATCATCATCATTCTACCATTACAGTAATTTCATTGCAAACAATAAACAAAATGCCGGCAGAACATTGGGGTGGTAGTTAAAATTAAAAACTGGATTTTTATGTCTTATTCTCTAGTGCAATCAGAATTGATAAAAAAAAATTAGTTACGTGGGCGTGTGCCCATAATGTTATTTTTTTTGCCTTTGAGCCTGATATTCTGTTAAAAATGTTTCTAGCAATATTTTAATCCAATACCGCATATATTTCACGTCTGATTTTTATGAACACTTTTATATCTTATTTTTGTTATTAGCTTTCTAAAATAATTATTTGCTTAAAAATTGTAAACGTTATAACAGGCATGTCACACATTCCGATCGAAATAGTTTAAATTCCGTATTTACCAATCTGTTTTTTAACCAAAAATGATAAATCTCCACATTTTAAATTAAATATGGCAACATTTGTCGCACCAAATTAACAAACAGGCCAATATATAAGGACAAAAAAAAAAAAATAAATTTTAAAACCGCAACAAATAAAATCTGAAAGAAAATCAATTTCACTTGGAAATTTAATAGAGGTTTTATTTCGAAGAAAATTTTTGTTGTTCTGTGACATTCCTTTACATCTCTATTAATTTTAAATTTAAATTTAAAAAAAAATTAAAAATCTTAAATTGAACATTTAACAAAAAATATTGCAAAACATCGAATGTGGACTCTACACAATTTTGTGGAAGACATTTTTTTCACCCATAAAGATAACGACGCACAGAGGAGTATTTGACCCAAAAAGCTGGCCAAAAAGGCAAAAATTAATTTGATGAAATCCTAAGAAAAAATTACGCAGATCGATAGAGAACAAAATTCTACATCATATCGTGCAATTTAAAGGGTGTAAGTTAAGATTTGTAGTTGTGGGACGCTGTTAAAGTCAGGAAAGTGAAGAAAATTGCATACGTTTTTATTGAATTTTACCGATTTCAAGATATTTATATGATATTTTTTTATGGCTAAACGAATAGAGGTATTACATTGAAATTTCTGAAAGATTTCATCAGCAGCTATTTTCAATATTTAAAAAGAAAAAATTATCTTAAATATTTATTTTTGAAATTTTAATTATAAAAAAAAAACTATGTATTTAAATATATTAATTCTTACCAAAAACAAAAAAGAAAAAGCTTTTTGAAAGTGAAGGTTGCTGTTGTACAAATAATGTTATATACCACAATAAAATATGAAATCTCTAATTTAAGAAAAAAGAAAAAAAGTTTGCGCAAGTTTGCGCCATTATTTTTGGTGATTTTTTGAAAATTTTACCTTTTTTCTATTTTTGCTCATAAGGCACTTTTTCTTATACTTTATTGTCGTCATAAACTTTGAGTTCTTCGAAAATAACACTTACCCAATAATAATCTGCCACTACGTTTTTTTTATCAAACTAAAGCTAAAACTATCAAAAAAATTAAACTTTTAAAACAAAAACCACGCTTAATAATTTTGGCCAGCTTTTTGGGACAAATACTCCTCTGTGCGACGCCTCTACTAAACATCAGAAAAAGTATCTAATGTTGTGTTTGGCTTTACTGTCAATCTATTCAAAAGCTTTGATCTAAAATTCTTTGTGCGTTTATTGTTTAAAATCTCTTTGTTTATATGAGTTATGATTCTCTGGTTGCTTTTTACAGTTTATTGTTTCGGAATGTTTGTTGATGTTGATTTTACAGCATTTGTTGTTTTAAAGAATTTTTCCAATTGTTATATATTTTGTTTATTCTATTTGGCACGAGTGTTGTTAAGCCAGTACAACACATCAAAAAGTGCCAACATCGTCATCTATTATTTGTTACATTTCAAACATTTTCTGTTTTTCTCTTCAAACAACCAATTAAGTACTGTTTTCATATAAATAAACTTGTTTCGCCTGAAACTGTCACTTAAAGTGCGAAAAAAAATTTCAAGGACATTTTATTGTAAGTCAATTACAGAACAACAACAAAAACGTGTCTGGGGTCCAACATGTTTTGGAGGTTGTTAGTTGTTGTCTATTAATTTCTAAGTCAGTTTTTATTCAAAGGCGTCTGCATAAGGTAATAAACTAGTTCCTACTTCTGCCATTGTCTTACACTTATGGTTTTGGTCAAAATAATTATTGTTTCTGTTTATACAAACAGGATTGCTTTCCGAAAAAAAACACAATTTTCGGTCAAGACAACCAAATCAAAATAAGTTATTTTTTAAATAGTCATGGGCGAGCTGTAATATCGTATTGGCATATGTATGGCAGCGTAAGTGGTCGTGTGAAAGAAGCTCTTGTATAAATTGAATATTAAATGGAGACAAATGCAAATCCTTGCGCAAAATTGTGACCAAAGTTGTTCTTTCTTCGAAATCATTCATTACACAATAAATAGTACATTTTGTTGGTTTATTGAATATTTTTCCATAATAAATTTGTCGACTTCACGACTGCAGAATATGAACTGTCAGAAGTAATGTTTATGAGAATGGCGGCAAAACAAAGTTGCACACCTTCCCGGCAGACACCCTGTAGAAGCAATTAATAATTTTACCAAAAATTATGTGTGAGAGACACAAAATTTAACTACACAAAATTGTGAGATTGAAACTAAATCTTTTGAAGAACAAAACACAATTAGACAATTAGATCCCGGTAAATTAAGGTGTTAAAAAATAAGAAAATATTATCAATCGCTATTTATTTTAGTCAGTAGAACAAAGCGGAGAAAAATAAAGACGAAACGTTGTCACCCTGAATACAGTGAAATAAATGATGATTTAGTTTATACTTGATCGCCTCTTAATACTTAAGTCGTTTTAAATACTTTAAGTAAAAACGTAGAAAAGGCAGAAAAAAAAGTCTGAAAAAAAAGTCTGAGAAAAAGTCATGTTAAATACACAGAAATAAAAGTGATTAAACCAAGCAACTGTTAATAATTCCTTTGGTTATAATTATTATTTTATTATAACATAAATAAAATTAAGTATTTAAGTATGTGTGTATGTATGGTGTTAAAAACAGCTTAAAATTATACTGTAACAGTCACTGACTGAATGACAGGTTTGACTGTGTTACCGGTAATAATATACTGTATTCTATAAACGTGTATGTGTTTGCTTACGTTTTTTTTTGACCATCTAATTATTGTTCACACGAAAACCCTTCATGTATACTTATATTCCTCATATTGTTGTATCCCACAAATTATGTCATATTGCTTTTTTTGTGTCATCATTGTGACATCGTTCTTATTTAAGTTTTTCTATACTACGTGTTCCTTATGGTAATTAGATTTTTTGATGAATTTAATAAAAACAAAAAATACATTTCATTACTAAAAAAAATTTTTTATTAACAAGAATTAAAAAACTTCGCAGTGTTTTACGAAACTTTTAACAAAAAAAAAAAAAAATATTCAGCCTACACATAAACTTAGGAAAGAATTTTCATAAGTAAAAAAATCTTTTATAGAGAACAAAGTTTTACTATAAAAAATTATTAAAGTCACGCAATATATTACTTTAGAAAATTATGTAAGTGATATTAATTCGAAAAACAGCAATTTGCTTAGAAAATTCCAAAGCGAAAAAAAAATTTTACATTTAAAAATTTAAAAGACATCTAATGAATTTTGTATATCCAAAGGTGTGGTCAGGTTAGTCATATAGTTAAGCAAAAAGAGTGTAACTACTATTTTTACAAATGTTTACAAAATTTTTCCTGATAAATATCATTATGAATGACGATTTATGATATAATAAATGAGATATCTTAAGTCTTAAGAAATAAGTATTTAAGCAGGACAAAAATTTTTTCCCTACAATAAATTGGTAACGTGGTTACATTTTTGATAAAAAATTTACGTATCTGACCGTTCTTTAAGAAACAGTGTGTAAGAAGATTCCTGAATAAAATTGTTGGTGTTGATCGGGAAGGTGAACACAAGTCTTGACAGTTCATATTTGACAGTCGTGAGGTAGACACGCGCCAAATTTATTATAGAAAAATATTAAAAAAAAACAAAGTGTTTTAATCTTCAAAACATTTTATTAAAATCTATCATTGATTACTGTGGCGATGAGAAAGTTACGTTAAGTTTAGGAATGAATGATTTCGAAAGTGGTAGGCCTATGTATGGACCAGAACGTGGTGCAAGATCGGCTAAAAAAATCAATTCAACAATTTCATCCAAAAATGGTATTTTTTCAGTTCTTTGAAATGATTTTAAGACTTAGAGAAGAAGATATCGAGTATTGGTTCCTTCTTAAAGCGAAGCCTTTCTCTCCTCGGACATAATGTCCATGGGCCTAATGTAATATACGGGACATTGTGCCGTTTTTAGTGTGGACATGTTATCACTTGTGAAAGTGTGGTAATGTCTGCGCTTAAAACATTAACGGTTTCGCTTACCAACGATTTCCTGCATAGTAGAACTTCGGCCGGGTACAAAAATATTCTTCTGTACGGTGTGTCCAATACCATCTTCGCCTACCAAAGATTTTCTACAAGTCAGTTTATAAAAACAATACATCTTTCTTACGAGAATACTATAAAAAAACATGAAATATCTTTGGAAGTTATGTGACATGCTACCCCTTTCCCTATCTTATAAGTGCAAACTGCATATATTTGTCCGATCAGTTATATTCATTTCACAAACGACAAACGGAATAGAAGATTTCTATATATTTTAATTTTCTAATTTTGTTAGAAAATGTAAAAGTGTTTACATTAAATATGATATAGGATTTTTTTATACTTTTATATACTCTTGATACTTCTGTAGTAAACTTTAGGTAACATTTTGCTGAACATTCAAACGATAAGATTCCTTTAAGGGCATAAACGTGTAAGTGTGTTCTGAGTAATATGGTCCACCACCTACATACCTGTCGGTATTTGCATTCACCCGTGTAACAATGATTTTAAGCTCATTTCAAATGCATTCTTTATTCAGAGCAGGCAACCTTAAATGACATACTTTTCTAACAATTGAAAGATTTTTTTATTTTTGTCTCATCCATCTTTTAACTGTCCTTCGTATTCTTAAATGAGCTCAAGTTTTCAAGTCGTACAAAAATACCTTTATTGTTGTTTCTTTTATTTGCTTTTATTAGGAACATGTTTGTGGTAACATGGGTTGAAGGAAGTGAACACAATACTTTGAGTGGGTGTGAATGAGCATGAAACGGTGAATAGAGGACTTGTATTTAAATTTAAATTTACAGAATTACTTTAAAGGAACAGTTTCATAAAATGTGTGTATGTCATTAATAGCACAAGCCGTCTTCTATGTAGGTTGACAGCAAGAGAAAGTGTATGTATGCATCTATGTATGTATGTGTTTGTACAGCATGTTATCAACTCCACATTGTATGATGTTTGTATTTCTGCACTCTATACCAATACTTAATCATTTTTATTCTAAACATTCACATGCTTATTATTGCTCTTTGTATAAACTGAAGGACACACTTCTGCGACCCAAATACTTGGAACTGTGATTTTTATTTATTTTTGTGTTCAGAGTTCATACAGAATTTCACAAAATACAAAATTAAATTTGAAGAATTACGAAATTCAAAGTAATTTTCTGCTATTTAAGTAAAATTTATATTTAATCCGTAATTTTACCTTTGACAAAGTGAAAATCAGATAAATTTAAAGTATTGTTTTAAAAAATAAAATTAAAATGTAATGAATTCCTAAAATAAATATTTAATGTACATACGTACGTATATTGTATACAGAATTATTTTACATTTAAAATTTATAAATAATTGTAAAAAAGTAGAAGTGTGGACAATTTACGCCGACATTTAAGATTTTCTTTTAAAATTATTTTCTCTCAAAACAATATTTTCTATGGATTTTCTTGTCTCGAAACAACATATTATATGAAATGTTTTTTGTACAAAGGCAAGGTTCTCTATATAAAATACATTTTTTGGTCATAAAACAGGTATTTCCAAAAAATTTTATTTGTAAAAAAAAATTATTCTAAAGATATTTTTTGGCAAAAAACAAAATTTTGCTGTGAATTTTATTCCATGAAATCCTTTTTTGTCTCAAAACAAAATTTCCTAAAGAAAAGTTTATTTTGTCTCAAAACACTATTTTCTATGGAAAAGTTTATTTTGTCTTAAAACTAAATTTTCTATAAAGAAGTTTATTTTGTTTCAAAACACAATTTTCTGAGGAAAAGTTTATTTTGTCTTAAAACACAATTTTCTAAGGAAAAGTTTATTTTGTCTCAAAACTAAATTTTCTATGGAAAACTTTATATTGTCTCAAAACAAAATATTCTATGGAAAACTTTATATTGTCTTAAAACAAAATTTTCTATGGATAATTTTTTTTTATCTCAAAACAAAATTTTCTATTGAAAACTTTATTATGTCTCAAGACCAAATGTTCTATGAAAAAAGTTTTCTATGTAAAAAGTAATTTTGTCTTAAAACAAAGTTTTCTATGGAAAAGTTATTTTTGTCTCAAAACACAATTTTCTAAGGAAAAGTTTATTTTGTCTCAAAACTAAATTTTCTATGAAAAACTTTATATTGTCTCAAAACAAAATTTTCTATTGAAAACTTTATTTTGTCTCAAGACAAAATGTTCTATGAAAAAGTTTTAGGTGTAAAAAGTAATTTTGTGATAAAACAAAGTTTTCTATGGAAAAGTTTATTTTGTCTCAAAACTAAATTTTCTATGGAAAACTTTATTTTGTCTCAAAACACAATTTTCTATGGAAAAGTCTATTTTGTCTCAAAACTAAATTTTCTATGGAAAACTTTATTTTGTCTCAAAACAAAATTTTCTTAGGAAACTTTATTTTGTCTCACGACAAAATGTTCTATGAAAAAAGTTTTCTATGTAAAAAGTAATTTTGTCTCAAAACAAAGTTTTCTATGGAAAAAGTTATTTTGTTTAAAAACAAAATTTTCTATGCAAAATGTTATTGGATCTCAGAACAAGATTTTGCATAGAAAACTTTTTTGTCTCAAAACCAAGTTTTGTATAGAAAACTTTTTTTTCTTTCAAACCAAGATTTTCTATAGATAACTTTATTCTGCCTCAAAACAAAATTTTCTATTGAAAATTGTATTTGGTCTTAAAGCAAAATTTTCCATAAAACTTTGGGTTATAAAATATGCTGTTTTATGCAGTAACACACAAAAAAATAGGAAACATAAATGAATGAAACAGCAATTACCAAGCTACTAAAGGCACACAAATAGCACACATGAAAGCTGTTAAAAAGATACAGTTTTTCTTTAAAACAGAACATGTCAAAATTTAAGTGACTTCAACATCAAGAATTGCCTTATTAAAATAAAATCCTTTATGTCTTTCTCGCACTTTTGCTATAAAATTAAAATATATTCAAGGATAAAAATTAAGGTCTAAAAAGAAAAACAAGGTAGTTTCATGTTGTCGTTTTAGTTCTAAGTTTTTATTTTTAAATTTTAAAGAATTTAGTTTCTTGTTTTTCGTTTCATCTTTGTTTTGAAAATCTATTTTAAACTTAGAAATAAAAATCAAAATGTGAAAACTGAACATCTTAGAAATTGTTTTATTAATAAAAAGAAAATCAAAGTAAAACAACACCCACAATGTTCTTTTGTTTCGGCATGCAAAAGTACTTGAATTTACTTTTCCGTTTTTATTCTGCAGTTTAAATTTCAACAGTTGAAAACAAGTTCTTGATAATTTTATAACAACAAGTCTTTGCAACTTGTTACAACTGGGGTTGCATGTACCACTTGAGTGTTTGAGGTAAGAACCTCTATTAAACTATCTACAATATGCCTGGTTATTAAGTCCCCTGTCCTCTGCTCGTTTTTCTAGTCCGTTGCTCTTGTTTTTTATTCTAGTGCTTTACACAGGTTATGGAATACTCAAATACTGATGCAGAGTGCACATGTGTGAAAAACCTTACGTTAAATGTTCATGGAAAAACGTGGGGAAAGGAATTATAGACAAAATAGTGAGTTTATTTTTTCATTACTAGATTACAGCGGTCACTATGGGAATGGCTGTTTAGGATTAAATTTCTGTATGAAAAAACTCCTATGAAATAAATTATTTTAGAACCTCTTTTATGTGTTGGCATGTCGTGAGATATTTGTGCAAATATTGTTGGTAATTTCTATGCAAGCGATTTCTACTTAGCGTGAAACTTTTTTTTGATGTTTACTGAATGTTGTAGGAGTGATGCTTAAATATTTGGTTAAAAAATGTGACCATTTCTGTTGATAGTTTCGTACTTTTTTTTATTCTTTGGTTATAATTTTAATTGTATTGTTTTATTATTATTATTATTATTATTATTATTATTATTATTATTATTATTATTATTATTAATAAGTAAATATTTTGTTCTTTTTACATAAAGACAGTAGGATTGCATCCATTACTGCTTAAGCACAGAAGACAATGGTAAACAATAGTGAATTGCGTAATACATAAGGTGAAGGAAAATTAAAAAAAAAATTATAAATAAAATAACTTAATTAGTTTAATAATGATTATTTGACGCTTTTTTTATTAAATTATTTTCTGTTTTATTAAGCTTTGGGTCCTTATATTTTTTATTAATATTATATTTCGATATTTCGGTACCTTCTGAAGAAGGTACGCAGAAAGTACCGAAATATCGAAATATAATATTAATAAAAAATATAAGGACCCAAAGTTTAATAAAATAGAAAATAATTTAATAAAATAACTTAAGCTAAAGATAAAATTATAAAGAAGCAAATTCATTGATATGTGCATACTCAGAATGCAGACATCTAAGAGTTGAAATTAAAAGAGAGTTTTTTTTTTATTCTTTTTTTTTTAACAAGAGCAACATTGAATAAAGTGTGCAGTCATTGTGTAAAGTAGTGCCAGGGAAATTTGTTCATCATTTTCAAGAGTTTATTTTGAAAAATTTCCAACTTTTTTATATGGTAATCTGCTGATGTAGACCAAACAGGACATTATTGCTTGCAATGTAGACTTAAACATCAAATATATATTGTGAATATTGCGTTTGTAATTTCTATTTAATAAAGAGCAAAGCAAACTAGTCACTTTGTGAAGTTCACCGATGGTAAAATAATAATATTTATAATTGATTAACTTTGAGAAAAAATCTTTTTTTCGTGGTATTTTCTATTATCCCGATTGAATAATTTAATCAATGATATTAATTATTGAGGGTGAAAGCATGTCTCGATGGTAATTTCACTACCGCTTTCTTAGCTATTCAGGGAACTCACTAATATTTTAAACAAGCTAAAGATTTTTGTCCGAACAATGAAGTAAAGACAAAAATCAAAGCTTTCTTGATCCTCTGTATACGGCTGACTTTTTTTTTGGCTCTTTTATACAGTTAAAAGATGATGAAAAGTAAAATATTAAAACACTGCGATAATTTATTTCTATGCACGGGCACTTTGCAAATTATTAATTTAAATTAAATAACGGGAATTTTTTATTAAATTAATTAACTTGTGTGGTAAAAATTGTAGACCTTGGTGTGTAAATATTTGTTTTAATTATGCTTCGGCTTTTTTTATGGTCCTCAAATTTAATAAATTACAAAAAACTCTTTTCTTTGTTTTTTAAATAATTTATTATCTAATATTTTGACCAACATTGTTGGTCATCTTCAGGGAATTTTAAACGAAGACAATAAATACAAATATAATAAAACAATTTTTCACAACATATCAGACAAATTAACAATTACCTATATGTTTAAATATATCAGTGTCGTCTGTTGTTTATTATTTAAGCTTATGTCACTGACTGTCTTTTTTGTTTTTCGTTTCTATGTTTGTAAGTTGTGTATCGATATACATGAGCGCAACTATTAGTATCTGTTTTATAGTTAATTCTTTTTTCAATTGGAATATTTATTATATGCAGCATCTCCTGCATGTATCTCTTTGATGCATTACTTTCTTCAATTAATATTCTCACTTCTTTAAAATTTGGTTGATGTCCAGTTATTGCACAGTGGATTGCAAGGGCAGTTTTTTGATTCGATTGTTTGTCAGTTCATTCCGGTTAACTTGGCGTTGCACACAATTGAAAGCAAATGGGAAATTTTACAAAAACACACAAAAATTCCAAAACTGCTATTTATGGAGATGGTAAAGTTTTGCATAAGAGATTGCAGGTACTTCAGATTTGATGAAATATTTTATGACCAGAAGAAGGGTATGCCCTTCAGAATATAAATTACTATCTACCTCCTTTAAAATCCTTACACCATTAGCTGGTGGTACTACTGCGTTCATAAGCTTAGAGAGGTCATCCCATAGCCTATTAGAAGTAGATTTTCCTTAAGCTCAATTAGGTAGCACGTTTTTAACAAGTTTTTTGTGTTTATTGATTAACCTAGATTTAACTTTTTATAATAAATCCTTGAAAAATAATTTTTTCATAAAAAATCATTAACAAAAACTAATTTTGTGTAACTTACATTTTTTGACGAACTTTTCAATTTAGTCAAACTAAGTTTTGTTACCGGATGACAATTTATAAAAAATGTACCTTCACTCATACGATTAAGTACGTTATAAACCTTAATATTGTGAATTATCAATAGTTAACGTATATCATAATCTACAAAAGATATTTGTATGATAAGTGTTGTACGTTCACGGATGTAACGATTCCACCCCAGTACGAGTATATTGTATAAGGGTTTTTATGTTTAGTATTGAACAGAAAGACATACAACTTTTAGTCTACTTAATCTACACAATGGCTAAATTTCACGGTTCAGCGTTTTATTCAAATAAAAGACTAGTATTTGAAAACTTCTAAAGATTTTTTAAAATGGTTTTTTGTTTGTTTCTAACAATAAAACTGTTTTTTAAAAGATGTTTTTATAGAAAATAAGTTTAAGTAAAGTGTAACTTTTTAGGTACTTTATTAATCCAAATGTATTCTTTCATCGAAATTATATTTGGTTCAAGGTACGTTTTAAAAAGTTTCTTAAAAAATCCAGTGATCTATAACCTACTTATTTATCAAAAATACTTTTTGTAAATGTTACTTTTTATGAGTAATTTTTTTTACAAGTGTATTTTTTATAAAAATGCCTTTTATACATTAAAAAAATATTTGTTAAAGGTACTATTTAAACGAGGTAACTTTTCAATAACAAGGAACTTTATGATAAATAAATGAAAGGTTCTTTTTATAATAAAATATTTCTTAAATGTAGAAGCAGCTGTGATCTATTTTTGTATTTATTTTGTTACAATATTTATTATTAAATGTCAGTTTATATTTCTTTAATATTAACCGAGTACGATATAACTTTTCAGTTGTTGCAAGTTACACCTTTAAAGGTTATTTAAAAAAAGAGAACTTTTCGAGAAATTCACTTAGAACTATCTTATTGTTTTGTTTTATTTTTTAAGATTTATTTCTTGCCATATATTATTGTTTTTGCTTACTGTATGAATATACTCTCATTTTGTGCACGCCAGTTTAATATTTATTTCTAAGGAAAAGTTTTTATTTTGGTACTTCAAACCCATCATCATCCTTATCAGAAACTATAAGGAAGATTCTCCCATTTTATTAATCGGTTTAAAATTCCAAAAAATTAAAAAAAAACAAAGTTATAAAAATTTGTCTTCTTAAGATGATGAAGCTATTTTGCCGAATAGTGGTTTTACAAATTAATTAATATGGTTTTAATAATGCATATAAGTTTATATTTTTTTAAGTCTTTTGTTTTCTTTGGTGTAGAGATTCTGCTCTGAATGAGAATGTATTAGTGAATTTACAATAAAACTACTCGCTTAAAACTAAAATAATTTATAAGAATAAATTGTCATTTTGTTTTCAATGTTAACGTTCGTCGACTAAAGTCGCAATTTGACCCTTTTTAGTGGTTTCTGAATTTTGTGAGCCTTTTTCAAACTTAAATAATTTTGCTACTTGTTTTTGTTTGTTGCGACTTTCTCTCCTTTTTGTGAGTTTACGCACAAAAACAAGTTGTGTTATTAAAGAATTTGCAAATTTTCGTATTTTTTTTTACAAGGCATCGTCGAGAAGACCAACATCGATCTGGTAAGCTGGTAGGGTTGTCATAATATAAAAACAAAAATCCAAATTTTTTTTTCGAATTCTTTGCAATAACATTGAAAAGAAGAAACATTAAACAGCTTTTGGCAACAATGCTTCAAAAATTTAAGCTATAAATCTTTGAATTTGGCAATAAATATTTGATTTAGCAAAAAGTAAGGCTGAAAATTTGTACAAACTAAAAGTATTGATATGTGGCCAAAGTCATGGAAACACACTGCGTTCGGGTCAGAAAATTACAACAACAGCTATCTATTCTACCAACAAGAGTTATATTTCGCGGTATTATTTAAGTATAAATGTCTTAAGAAAGACGAAAAGAAAAAGCAGCTTTATTGCTTTATCTATTTTTATTTTTTCAAACGATTTTTGTCCAACTTTATTTATACAAAAAAGCACTTGTGTGTTCGTTTTAACTTTATTCGATTAGTATTAGTTATTTATTTAAGTTTAATTTTTTATTTTATACTTAAGTAATGGCTTCAAATACTCGTCTATCTGTTCGATGTAATTTTTATGAAGTGTAAGTTCTTTTGTATATTTTTTAGACTTTTAAGTGCAGCAGCCTCTGTGATCATCTTTTGAGTTCACATTGGAACACTATTATTTACTATTTTTTAAAGTTGGCTCTTCTATTATGGCCCTGGGGGCGTATGAGTTATAAAGATAAAAAACGATAAATACAAATCATACCATCATTGCCACTTTTTTAAAGGACTTTAAAAGCACATTTTACCATGTCATTTTTGTTATTCGAAAATATAAATATCAAAAGTAAAACAAGAAAAAAACATTTTTCCATTAAAATATTAATTTATACGACTGTTGAAAATTCATAAATGCACAACACATCTCAGTTTCACTTTAAATAAAAGTTGCTTTAGATTGGTTTCTAAAAAAATTTATTACAAAATAGAGTGATATTATTCCTGGATGCGTTGCGGCATTTAAAAACAGAAAATTTAAAGGATAGTGGTTTGCCATTGGTGTGAAAATTTTTTGAATAAATTTTAAAAAAGCAAAACAAAAAAAAAAAAAAAAACAAAACATGCAAATCAAAAACTAAAACAAATTAAACAGAAATAGCAGAATACTAAAGAAAATTTGAATATTTAGTTTAAAATATATTGATGGGCTTTTACGTTAAAAAAATTACCAATCTGCATAATAAAGCATTTTTTACTTAATCTGATAAAAAATATACTAATAGAGATACCAGAGTTTTTTTTTGAATTTCTCGCAAATGGCTTCTCAAATATCGGCGTAAACACCATGTGTGCGTAATAAGGTTTTCTAAATCTTTAAAAAACTTCTAGAACTCTAGAAGATGTAATTTAAAAATTGACAATAAACTTCAAAAGTAGCCATGTTCTCTGGAAGCCGCAAACAAATTTTGTAAAGTTAATGTATCAGTTACATTTAAAACAGTATTGTTTTATTCATATTAATATTCATACATATATATACATGCATTTTTAGACAATCTTAAAAATATAAAAAAAAGCCTCCAACTTAGTGTAGAGAAAAACATAAAAAGTTGCCAAAAATTTCGCCAAGTATTTTAAATACTGCCAAGAATCTCGCCTCCCGCTATTTTAAAATTTTAACACCAAAAATAACTTTTTATCACCACGTTTGGCGCGAAATCGCCATAACTGACAACACCGATTATTTATAACAAGTAGAGAGTATAAAAAACCTGCTAAACATAGAACTGTTCAATAATCTTAAGTAGAAAAGTAAATAATACTTGCGAAAATAAGGACAGACTTCAAAACAGATTTCAACTCTCTGCCTATAACGTTCAAGAGTATGGCCACATAAATTAGATTACATTAACTGTTCGATCACTTTTATATTCCACCTCCAAAGTTTAGATTTGTTCAACTGTCAAATTACAGCATCTATTGGTCCACCCTTTTCTTTCCAAATTCATATTATATAATTGCTGTTGTGTAGTAGATTAAGCAATCAGGTTCTGTGTAAATTTCAAACGTCTGTCTATAACGGTTCAACCGTTTGCACGCAAAGAAAAAATATAGTTGAGGTAACCATAATCTAAGAGCAACATACTATGGTTGCATTATATGGTTGCTAACAAAACATAGCATTGTTACATTTGCAACCATATTGTTGTCCAAAGTATAAACATAATTATGTTCAAATATAAACATTAAATGTTGTAAGCATACATCATCTATTATCATATTTAATTCATATTTACTTTAACTTCTTTTAAATGTTTTGGCTCCCTTTTTTATTTGTTTTCATGTTTTGCATATTAATTTTGGTTATTTATCTTGTACATAAATTTTTATTTTTTTCATTTTTTTAACAATAAGAAACTTTTCAAATTTTAGCTACCAGAAAAATTACTAAACTGTCAAGTACTAAAACAAAATATTTTTTAGCGCAAACATTATTCTGTTGCTTTTAACCATACTTTGATTAATGATAATATATTATGGTTACATATTTTATATTATTTTTAATAAGTTATAAAAATTTGGTTGTGGTTGAAATTTTTTTAAGATAAAACCAACCATGTTCCATTTTTGGTGCACAGTAACCATATAACCATTAAGAGTTAACAAAAAATGTTTATGGTGACTAAAGTTTTGGTGAAAACAACTATAATTGGTTCTCCGCAACCATACATTGTTACAAAGAACATAATATGGTTAGTGCGACCATATCACAACCATGTTTTTTTTCTGCGTGTGCCCATATACATCTGATTATATCAATTATTGTAAAACTTTTTAATTTATAATATAATATTTTTAAACTTCTTATAATACCAAACAAAGTACTGGACATTCTGTCTGAAATTTAGGTGTTTGTATATAACAGTTAAAAAAATAGGGCCATATAGAACAAACTACATTAGTTTTGGGAACACCCTTTAATTTGTAAATTCAAATTATAAGCTTTTTGTTGTATAAGACTAAGCAAAAAACGCTCCTTGTAAATTTCAGTTGTCTGTCCATAACGGTTCAAAAGTTCGGCCATATACCCCAAATCACATCAACTATTGGGACGCCCGTTTATTTCCAAATGAAAATTTTATACTTGTTGTTATAGCGGAGTTAGTAATACCGTTTCTTTCTAAATTTCAAGCGTCTTTTCAAACTGTCTAAAAGTATGGCCATATATATCATTTCCAATGACCTATTGGGGACCCTTTACTTTATAATTTTAAATATTAATACTGGTTACTATAACGACCATATCAATCAATATTATGTCAAATTTGCAAGCGTTTGTCTATAACGGTTCAAAAGATAGACCTATAGTGGTAAGTCTACATCAATTATGGGACACCCTTTAATTTTTAAATTCAAGTTATAAACTAAACTTTAAACTTTCAGCGCTCTGTCTATAACTGTTCAAAAGTTTGGTCACATACTTGAAACTACATCAACTATTCAGACACCCTTTAACTACCAAATCGAAATGTTATATTTTATTTATACTTGTTGTTATAGCAGAATTAGCAATACAGGTTCGTTGTAAGTTTCAAGCGTCTGTCTGCAACTGTTCGAAAGTATGGCAATATACATCAAAGTAAATGAACTATTGGCGCACCCTTTAATTTATAATTTTTAATATTAATAATTGTTACTATAACAGCCAAGCAATCGACATTTAATCAAAATTGCAAGCGTTTGTCTATAACGGTTCAAAACATAGGCCCATAAAAGTAAATTTAGACCAATTATGGGGCACCCTTTAATTTTAAGATTTAGCTTTGTATAAAATTTTGTTATTGGGAGCTGCAGTAATACTTATTTATTTTAAATTTTACGGAAGTGCCCTTAACAGTTCCTTATACACGTAAAAAATATGTATGTTGTATGGGAACACCCTTTAATTTTTAAGATTATGAACTGTTTTTAATAAGCATAATCTATCATATCACCAAAAATTTTCAAAATCGGTTCAGAAATGACTGAGTTCTGCAGGCACAAACATAAAAAAGCAACATTCAGTCGAATTGATACTCGTAACATCCTTCTTTCTTTAAAGTCGGTTAAAAATAATTTAATGTTTTGTTTGTTTATTTTAAATTGAAGCTTGACGATTTTATACTGAACCTTACACTTATTTCAAAGTTATATTTGTTTGTTATTTATAATCTATAAATAATAAATACTTATTTTTCTTCATATGAATATTATTTATTCGGAAATTTATTTCTTTTTATACCCTTCACCATAAAAAGTGGAAAAAAGGTAGATCGAAAATTTTCTTTCCGTGTGTTATTTCTACAATATCCATTTCCGGCTCCATAAAGTATATATATTCCGACTTCTTATGAATAGCGAAGTTGATTGAGCGATGTCCGTCTGTCCGTCCGCCTCGACATACTTGATTTCACAAAAAAAAAGAAAGAAAGAAAGAAATATGTCAATCGATCAGATATAGTGTGTAAAGAGGTGCTATTGGAAATTGGCATGATCGGTTCATGTCCATCGAGGCAGCTGGCAAAACACCACGCCTACTTCTAATTTTTTCATGTCATTTGTTACAATAAAGTTAGTCCAAAAAAAAAAAAATAATAATAAATATATAAAATATAAATATATAAAATATAAGTAAGAAAATTAAGTGAAAAAATTGGCGCTTACCCATATTTTCCGAGTTACGGGGCTCTAAAATTTTCAAATTTTTTGAAATATCAATATGGGTATCATTTTCAACCTGTTGAAGAGATCTTTAAATTTTTAAAAAATACTCATCCCGTTAAGAGCCAGTGGCATTTCTATGTAAAATAATATACATGCAGTACCAATTTTTTTAATGTTTTAATTCCCTGTCACCCCAATATTTGCTTTTTTGATTGGAGTTACTTCACTAAACTAGCTTTGGCATAGCCGAATATAGCACTCTTAATTGTTTTCTTTTTGATTAAAGTAAATAAAGATAAAAAAAGATTCCGAATAATAAATTTTTATATTGATATTTGCATGTACACATTTCTTATTTGTAAATCTTTCAGAGACATACGAAAAGTTTCCAAAGGAAAGCCTTATGTAGAAAAATGGAAGAAATAATAAAAGTAGTTACTGAATGTTTACTGTGTTTTTGTATAAAAAATTTTTGAGTTTTAAATTTTTTTTGTGCAAGCACGATTTAAATAAATTATTCTTCTTCGTTTTAATGCTGTAATTTTTCTTCTATGAAGATATATTTTTTTTTATTAAATTGGTTGTTCTTTACTTTTCTTAATTTAATAATATTTTCTATCTAAAATAAGAACATAAAAAGATACCATTTCTTAACATTTTTTTTGTCAAGCGGTCCATATTTTTATATAATTTTTTTATAGTGTATTTTTCTTATTTAAAAATCACTTTTTAAAAAGGTACTCCTTTTTAAATTAGCCTGTTCGACAAAAAAAAAAAAAAAAAAAAAAAATTACGAGTAAAGGTCATTTTCTTTCTTAAAAATATTTTTTTATTATGTGTACTATTAATTAAATAGGTACTTTTAAAAAAGGTAATTTTACTCACCTAAAATTACTAAAGCATTTCCCAGTAGCCCAGCAAAACCAATTATACCAAAGAATACTGGCACTATTGTTGATACTACGCGCTCTATGGGCCATTCAGCATCCATTTCAAGATCCATTTCCATGAGATTATCCGGAGGCACAGTTGTATTTCCACCACTACCATCTGACATAATGGCTGTGGCAAAACGTTGCTTTCCGATGGCAAATGTGAAATTAGCACATTCTGTGGCATTAAGCCACTCTGAACAGGCAAGAGCTAAAGAGGATGAAAGTGCCTGTGGTGGGAGTTGCTGCCAATTTTTCATTGGCATGTTACTGTGATTCAGGTATTTGCCAGAGGATATCATAAACCGCTATGAAGTTGAATGACAGCCGTTGGGGTAGTTTCGACGATTTTAAGCAGTTTATTAAAGTTCTGTTTTAGTTGATATTAAGTTTCCATTTTAAACTAAAATTTTCTTTGTAGTCTCCTGGCTTTGAAAAGTAAAAGTTTTTTTGTTTTCACTTAATTATTGTTTATATCACGAGTATTTTAGATCTGCAAGTATTTAAAAATAAACGAAAAACTTTGTTAATAAATGTTTTACTTAAATGATGCTTTCAGTTCTATTTGAATCAAACACAACATTTTACCCAAAAGTTTTAAAAGTTTGTTGCAACAAGACAAATTCCTTTTTATCTCTTTACTCTTCTTTACCTACTATTTCATTAGAAATTGTTTGCAAATCTAGAAGTTTTTTTTTTTAATTTGAGCTTTACTCTTCTAAAATTATACTTTTTAAAGTGAATAATGTTTCTAAAGAAAACTTAAAATAATACATTAAAAAACTTGGCAGTTCTACAGAAATATTTCTTACAATTACTCCGTCAGAGTTGGTTGGAGAAGGTGTAGTCTTAATTTGGACTTTGTAGTGCTTCGTTACTTTTAAACAGTAAAGTTCCGCTGTCTAAAAAATTGTTTGATTGCAAAATCATTTATTTATTGGTATAACTACGAAAATTTTAAGTTTTGACGATGACTCTTTCCAAGCGCTAATTTAAGTTTTCTTAACACTCTTAATAATCTTTTATAGTTTAGGAGACATTCTACTTTTAAAATTAAAAATTTTTATACTTGAGTTATTAAGTTTATTAATTCGACCTGTTTGTTGTAAAACTTTAAATGAAAAATTTTTCTAGCTCGACGTCAATAGTTTTTTATTTGGAATTTCATATTTTGTTCTAACTTGGTCAAGATTTTTGATTGCAGCAAAGCCAAATCATTCCGATTTTTTAAAACTTAATTTTTTGGCTCAAAATTCTGGTTTTGGTACCCTTTACCACAGGTGAAAAAGGGTATATCGAAGTTTGTCACTGCGTGTGTAATATCTATTTTCGACCCCATAGAGGATATATAGTCTCAGTTCTTATGCATAGCAAAGCCGATTGAGCGATGTTCGTCTGTCCATCCGAGTTCGCATTCAAAACAGCTTTGCCAAGGAATTAGATGAGCTGGAGAAAATTTAAATACGCCAATCGATCAGACACAGTTTTGCTATTGCTATTGCAACTCAGAAAGACCGGCCCATGTTTTTCTAGGTACCGGGCAAAGCACCACGCCTGCTTCTTATTTTTCTAAACTTTTGTTTGTATTTATGCAGGTGGTTATGGTTTAAGATACAAGGTAAGAAAACTTGGTAGCACTTACTAAACTGGTTTCAACTGTCGTTTATACTGCTGCAGGTGGTCGTGTTTAAAATATCAATAAATAACCCATCCTTTTCATTAACTGTTTTGAGACAGTAATCTTAAGCAAAACTAATAATTAAATAAAAAAGCATTTCTAGAACAAAAAAAACTTTATGGTACAAACGTTTTTTACGCCGATTTTTAATTAAACTATTCAATTGTTAAAGAAAAATTTTTTTAATAATTCCTTTCTAAGTTAAAGATATATAATTTTGAGTAAAAAGTTACTTTATGTTTATTTTTTAGTTATTTAAGAAGTTTTAACCAAGTTTTAGGTGTTTATATTGTTCATATAAAATATTATCAAAAAAAAAAAAAAACAAAAAAAAAACAAATAATAATAATAATAATAATAACAATAATAATAAATAAAAACCAAAAATAAAATATAAAAAAAAAACAAACTCAAAATAAAAGTGATTAATTCTAAATAACAAAAAGCCTTCCGAAATAGATCGCTTTTTAGTGAAATGTGTTAATGCTTTAATACGTCCTTTCTAACAATGCAACTGGAATTTTTTTCCTAGTTCGTTTACTGGTAAATTAAGAAAAAAAAAAAAAATAAATAAATATAATACCAAAGCTTGGGGAATTTTTAAAACCTTTTTGTGAATTATGGGATTGGCATAAGTCAATCTTAATACTTTTTTTAACTTATCCATTTACCAATGAATTAAAATTGATTTATTTTCGGCCTTGGTTCATTTTTTATTGTAATTTCTAATCATTTTAAATAAGTCCGCGTTTACACTATGCCATTTTTGATGCCACTTTTCCTAGTTCTCTTTATAAGTTGCAGCGATATTTGCTATCTTAAACAAAACATAACCAACATAAACATCCCCTTAATACTAAAGCTATGCTATATTGCTTCCCCACCAAACAAAAATTTCGTGCTATTTTTATAAAAAATTGCATAGTGTAATTGCCGTATAAGTCAATTTTAGTTCATTTATAATATCTACGGTTCAAGTCCTGGTTGGGAAAAATTAAAAACTTATCCATTTACTCAAAAAAATTTCTATAAAATTGCAAAACTTCATTAATTACATAAGATTTATAAAAAAAAATTTTTTCTATTTTTTAAATTATTAGTCCTGATGCTGCTACACAAGGGAGTAGCGAAATATTGAAAAATTAAAAAATAAAAATTAAAAGACCTTGTGCTTGAACAATAAATTAAAAAATAAATAATTAAAAAGGTCAAATAAAAAACTATATTAATAAAAAAAATTATTCAGCATGAAAAATAAATTTAATTCAAAAGTCTTAAATTTTTCAAATGATTAACGGTTGTATGTATGTAACTTTTAGAAGAATATGAAATATTTATATGCTTTTATGTACATTAATTGTATTACATTGTTAAATTATTTATATTATTTGCAAATTACTTTTTTGTGACGGAGTCTCCTAATGTACGCTGTCATACTTTTTTTTAGAAATGAGATTATTAATAGTTATATTCCAACGGAGGTATCCAGACATCCACTGCTATTCTTCCTAGAGGTTTTTCTTAACTAAACACATTATTTTCATTCCAACCTACATAACTTTTAAAAACTCCCACCGGTATTGTTCTCCACATATAAGATAATTAACAATTACATTTCGATGCAGATACTCCATCAGGTTTTTATTTGTCTACGTATATTGTATTTAAAGTGATACACAGTAAAAAGGAATCTCTCTAGATGTAGAAAAATTTATAAAAACTTGGTTTAGAGGAAATAATTCTCCCTGCTTTTGCAGAGGAATTGCCAATTTTAAAAGAGGTTACGTACATAACGTTATCATACAAACACAGATTTAATTTTATGAGCAAGTTTGTACAGTGGAAGTAACAGCCTTAATGCCATTAAAAAGAATAATATCGTAGGGAATTCAATGGTGGGATATTTATTAACTGTCATGCTGTTATTTTTTACAACAGCAGCTTTCTTTCAGTTGCATCACTTGTTTACAGTAGGTGTGGTGTATGTGTGTTCGTAAGTTCATACATATAAAATCATAAAGCGTATGTTTTCTACTGCAAATAGTATCTATACTGTCACGTTTTCATTTCTTTTATGAAGCCATTATAAAATTGTTGACATGATGTCACTGCGAGCAACGGGGTTTTTTTAAGTCTAAAAAATATGTTTTCATAATATATCAACCTCAAGTTTTTTTTAGAAACTAAATAAGGTAAATTATACCGACTCGTTATTTCAATTGTAGGTAAATTTTGGTCCGTGCACGATATTATTTTGAAGGTTCATAATTTTATTTAACTAAAGTCTTCTATCTTGGTTAAGTTAACGTATATGTTTCAAAAAGTAGTGTTTTTTTCATATAATGCTGTCAATAATTCTTGCCAAAATGTGATGACTTCAAAACAAATTTTGCTATCTGTTTATAACAGCTCAAAAGTTTTTCCACACAGATTAAAATACATCAACATTTGTGTTGACGTTTATTTTAAAAATTAATTTTTTACTGTTATTATAGCAGACTTAGTAATACATATTCTTTGTAAGTTTCAACCGTCTGCCTAAATCGTCCAAGAGTTCGGCCATACACACCAAATTATATCAACTATTGCAACATCCTTCAATTTCTAATTTTAAATATAATTCTTATTTTACCAAGCAAGAGTAGATTCTGTCTAATTTTTAAGTGTTCGTTTACAACGATTCAAAAGATAGGGCCACACAGGTAAAATTACATCATATTAAGGGACACCCTTTAATTTCTAATTTCAAATATGAATTGTTCTGTAGTCTGTCTGTATTTCAGCAGGTTAAAGAGTTTGGCCGCATTCGTGAAATTGCATAAACTGTTGGGACACCCTTTAATTTCTAGCGACAAAGCTTATACTTGTTGTTAAAGAAGACCCAGCAATGCAAATTGTAAATTTCGAAAATTTGCCTGCAAATGTTTAAAAGTATGGCCATATAGATCAAGTTAAATTAACTAAGAGGACACCCTTTAATACATAATTTTAAATATTAATACTTCTTACTGCAATGTTTATAGCAATCGACATTCTGTCCAATTTGCATGCGTTTGTCTAAAACGGTTCAAAAGATTGGCTCATGCAGGTCAATTTCAGTTCATAATAATTAAAATTAAAAATTAAAAAAAAAAAATTAAATTAAAATTTAAAACCAATATTAGTAATAATAATATAGTTACTGTTAATGGTCCTGGTTCTTTATTATAACTATATGTACCCTATTTTACTAATACAAAGATCACCCGTGTTTAAAATTTCATCAAAATCGGTTTTGTTATAAACGATTCCCGCATAAACAAACAAGCATACAAATTAAAAAAGAGATATTAAATTTATTTATTAGATACCATAGGTAGGGAGAACAGTTGTACACATTCTGCATAATTTTCAAGTGTTTCCTAATTACGACCCACGTAACAGGGACAGCCTTTCATTTTTTTAAGTCTTTCTATATATTATAGTACCAAAATAAGATAAAATGTTTTAAAATATCGTCTATATGGGGATATGGTTTGTTTTTTTATTTTTATTTTCAGCGCATAAAGTTATATTGAATACAGTCTGTGTAAATTCCAAATTTCTGCAAACAATAATAAATTTCTTTCAAATATTTTTTTTGCAAAAAATTAATTTCCAAGTTTGTGTGAGAAAAATATCACACAAAATATAATCATTTGTAACTTTTAAAAATACCAGGCGCCAAAGTTTCTAACTTAATTTTTATTTGTATGGAATATTCTTTAGCAAATATTACAAAAATGTAAATTTAATTTGAAAAAAAAAACATCATTGAGTTATTTGTTTTGTCTAGGTTATAAGTGTCTTCCAAATATAATTAATGAGATAAAATTTTCATAAAATATAAATATTTTATGTATTAAATTATTAAAGCAACAAGAAAGAGAAAGCAATTAAAATAAATAAAAGATTATATTATCACCTGTCTTTAACACTTGTCTTTAAAATATTTGCATTAGATTATATAAAATCTTACTTTTCATTAAGTAATATAGACAGGCAGTTTAAAATTAGATTATGTTTAACATATTCCTTCAGCTTCTGGAATATTCAGTAACAGAGAAGTAAGGAAAACTTATTCTGAGTACCAACACATATTCCATAGTCATTATTTTTCGTCGCCTTTTATTTCCGTAAACTACGTGATAGTAATCGTTGAAAGACATCTAAGGAACTGTCTGCCTTCCACTTGAAATTTTTGAAAGTTTGTTTAACATCTATTTTAAAGATTCCCTTTATAAAATATATCGTCACTTAATATTGATTTTAGCTATTAAAAACACACTTACTGGTCTGCTATCATGCTTCTCCAGAACATTTAATTTCATCTTTTTCGCCATAAATTTTATCATTCCCTTATTTACACACATAAATAATGTTGTGTATTACTAAAACATCTAGACTTGACTTTATGGCCAGTAACAATAGAAGTCACATACTTTACATGTGCTGGCCTGCACGCTCTCCTTGTACAACTAATTTATGGGTAAATAAACAATGCTCGTAAAATAAATGTTTATAAAAAGTATAAAAACACGTTTTTAAATAAACAATTTGCCATTCTAATGAATAAAATAAAACAAAACATTTGGAAAAGAAATGTTTCTTCAAGCGTACAGTATTTATTCGAATGTAAATTTATTGAAGTTTGTTTATTATTTTGCCAAAACATCTTAACTTAATGAAATTTATACGAATCATTAACAAAAAATCAATTATTAAAGGAAATCAGTCTATGGACTTACTTATGCTATAAAATTAAACAACAGCTGAAGGAAAATTGAAAATAATTTCGTAAAACTTCTCAGAGTATTATAACGACACGTTTTCGCTGGCTGCTAGAGGTGGCCTCAGCGGAGTGCAGGGTCGTTAAATATTCAATAATAAAAATAAATGCAAAGTGTTCTTTTTTTATCACAATTTTGTCAGTGTATTTGTTTAGAAATTTAGTTTAATTACTATCACGCAAAATTGTTCCTTTCATATTAGTAATGATGACGAATATTACCATGAATAAACCGTCAATTACTTTGTTATTTTAAGATGTTAAAAAGTGAATTTAAAATAATGGGTTGATAAAATTTTATTAAAAAAAGACAAAACAGCAGTAGTTTTGGTTGCAACCTAAACACAAAGACAAGTTTAAAAGTTTAAGAATTTGTAATCTAACGTTTGCGAAAAGCAACTGTTTAACTGTTATAATGACAGTTTAATAAATATTATGTGTTAGGATCCAATTATTGTTTTACTCATGAGCAAAAAACTTTTTTAAATTTTTCGTTCTTCCCCGCATTTCGCTAAGACAAATAGTAATAAAACTTTTACTTGTATAAAATATTTTCTAGTCATCATGGTAGGAATATTAACCGAAGTTAATACAAAACAGAATAACTTAAGCTAATGGCAAGCAAATTGAGGCCAGTTTTAAAATATCTTTTATCTAAAATAAATTTAGGAAACCATTTTTAATTTTCATAATTTTCGTCAAAATATGTCAATTATCATTCATTTTCAAATCCTGATGAAAAAATTAAAAATTGAAACAAACAATAGGCAACACGTATTTACATTCATACTTAACTCATAATACTCAATATGATACGAAAACAGGATCTATAGTGTGAATAATTAAAAATAAAAAGTTGTATTTCGTGGCTATTCGAAGGAGAGTACAAAAGCAACAACAAATGTACAAGACGAGTTACAAGTAGAACGACAAAGAAATGCTTTAAGTTGTGTGTGGACTTCGTCTCACCAAATTAACATTAAGATTAGTTGGTTAAATAGATGATGTTTACGACGTACATAACATAAGGCAGATAGATGCAAAGAATGCTGATGAAGGATGTGGCGGTCCAGAAAATGCTGCGTTTCTAATTTTTCTTGTTTTCTTTGGAAAACGTCCGCATACATTTGTAAATAATTTTTCTTTCTAAAAATGTTTGTAAATTAAATTAAACATGAACCAACAGCCGAAAATAAGTAAATTTTCAGTCATTACTATAATGACTGTTTCATAAGAGTTCATTTGTGGTTTTTGTTCTTGTCAGCTTGTGTTATTTTGTACTTGTTTATAAAAATTTTTTAACATCAAAAGCTATTTATTAAAGCCATGGAAACCACTTTAAGAAACCGTTATAGATCCGATCATGGTCACTTGCTTTTCCAAATGTTTGTGCATTTTCTTTATAGTGGGACATTGAAGTATTTTTATTTCTTCTAAACAAAAAACCATATTTATAAATAAAGATTCTTAACTTTGTTTGAAGCAAAACCAATGATCCCCAAAAAAATCTGAATAAAAAAAACAAAGAATTTCAGCAGTGGCTGTTAATCAAACAGCCGAGTAATTGCAAAACATAATATAGACATATCTTTTAATTTTGATTGGCACTTATGGGTGAGTAAAATTATTATTTTACTTCATGGTTTTATCACATCGAAAGATATTTTAATAGTTATCAAAATAGCAGTGGATTTGTAAAAACAGTTGATGTAAAGTATTAGAATTAATTAAAATCTTATATGATTTTCGCTTAAATATTGCTAAAAGAAACAAAGTTTATCTTTAACGTGAATTAATTTTAAACAAGAATCTTTTGTTGCGTTTTAAATTTAATATTCAAATCAACAAAGAAATATAGAAAACCCAGCCCAGATTAATGCCAAATTGATTTTTTTTAATTTAAAAAAGGAATATTTCATAAGCTTCTGAACTATAAAATATTACCCATATGTTAAACAAGTTTTATTACATTTAGGCAAGACTTAGCGTCAGATTCAGAACAAAACATTAATTTGGTAAAGGTAAAGGATCACCATAAGGTCCAAATTTAATATTAGTGGCTTTATAAAGTTGATTTCAACACGAACACGGGCGGACAAAGGGATATCGCTCAATCGAAGTCGCTATGCATAAGAACTCAGAATATATATACTTTATGGGGTCGGAAATGGACATAGAAAAAATAACAAATGGAATGACAAACGCAAATATACATACCCTTCTAAAGATGTGGTTAATGGTATAAAAAGAATATAAACCTTGTATTTTAAACCTAATTTTTAAGTAGGCCTTTTACATTATAGTGACATTACCTTTTGAATGTGTACATAAGTTAAAAATATTTGAATTTGAAGATTATCTTTAAAATTTATTCCAGTTAAAGCAAGACAACCCATTTTGATTGCTGATTACACACTTGATTTACTTTCTCTCTCTCTCTCTCTCTCTTGTCGTGTATTTGTATCACTTTTATTCACATCCTTATTGGCATATTTTGTACTTTGTCATGAATATACGTGACAATTTGTTATCATTTGTGTGGGCGTACACACTTTGTTTCAATAAAATGTAAAATATTTATATTTATTTATGTTGACGTTGCTGGATATTTCTTGTATGCAATTTCAAAATTCTTGCTAATAGTTATTGTTAGAATGATGTCAATGTTTGTTTCTATTAATATCGTATTTTATATTCAAAGAATCCTAAGTATTAATTTATCAAAAAATTTCTATAGGTAGGTGGTGGGTTTCAGAACTACGCCTAAAAGATAAAACAATATATTTTAAAGTACTTTTACTTGCTATCGGTACATCAAAACTGAGTTAAAAAGAGTCAGCTCCCTCTTTAAATGGGATTTTTTTATTTCATTCATTTGTTTTATCACACTCGTAGATTTATGCATGCATAATTGTAGTAAAAATCTAAACTCTTTTCGCTACCAACCAACACCAAGTTAAAACTTTTAAAACAGGATGTGGTAAAATAAACCGGAGGGGTTTCGTCAAAATTTTTCAAAGAATTAATACTGTTTTGTTTTTTGACATTTATTCAACGAACTTAAATTTGTTTTATTACTGGCTCAACTATGAAAATATTAAGTATTGGTTTTATAATGTTTTTTATTTTTTGTTAGTTACTTGAGAACCAATTTTAATATTATTTTTATATCAATATTGATAATTTTTTTTATTGTTTTAATATTCCAAAATTTGGTAAGAACGCTTTTTTTGGCTATCTATAGAGGGAAAATTTTTGCGTAAACAATGTCGCTGTTGTTTGTAATTGTATTGCATTATTTTTTACTTTATTTAGTAATTTAATATTTTTATCACAATTTTATTGCAATAAATTCATATGTACATATACAAACTACTTTAGTTACTAGTTTATTATACAAGAAAAGGCAAAATAAAAAAATCCTTCTGGTTTTAACGAGTTATTTGTTTTAAAAAAATTCATGCAAAAAACCGTCTTCAAAACAGATTTTATCTTTCTAACTATAAGGGTTCAAGAGTATGGCCATATACATCAGATTATATCAACTACTGTAAAACCCTTTAATTTATAATTTTAAATTTTTATACTTCTTGTTACACCAAACAAAATAGTGGACATTCTGTCTAATTTTCAGGTGTTTGTATATAACGTTTCAAAAAATACGTCCATATAGCTTATATTACTTTAATTTCGGGAACACCATTTTATTTCCAAATTCAAATTTTACACTTGTTGTTATAGCGGAGTTAGTAATATAGGTTCTTTGTATATTTTAACCGTCTGTCTAGTCTGTAGCCACACTTATAATAACAACGGCTTCTCTTCCCAAAGAATTTGTTTTGTTATTTTTATTTTGTTTTTATTTTTTTCACTTATACGACAATCACTTGTTATTTTGTGTGTACGAGGGCTGCTCTATATATTTCTGACCTAATAGTGAAAATGTGAATATTTATAATCAAAAATGGTTTTATTGTTTTTCAAAGTATTCTCCAGCATGATTTATACACTTTTGCATGCGCTCAAACCAGTTGTCGAAGCACTTTTTCCACTCCGATTGAGACACCTCTAAAACATGGTTTTTGAACACTTCAACAGCTACTTCTGGCGACGAAAATCGTTGACCACGCTCGTCTTTGAAGACCCACACGGTCGATTGTTGTTTCGTTTCGGGCTCATACGCATAGATCCATGATTCGTCACCTGTGACGATCTTATAAACGTCTTTTGAAGCACCGCAATCGTATTTTTGCAACATTTCTTTGCACCAATCGACACGAGCCATTTTTTGAGCGACTTTTAAATTTTGCGGGATCCAACGAGAACAAACCTTTTTTACGGCCAGGTGTTCATGCAGTATCGAATGTATGCTGGTGGAAGAAATGTCCAAAGATGTCTCTATCTCTCGGTATGTCACATGTCGATCTTGCATTATGAGTTTACGCAGGGCATAATTGTTCTCTGGCACAACAGCCGTTTTTGAAAGACCTTCACGGAATTCGTCTTTGAGCGAGCTTCGGCCACGATTAAATTCACTATACCAATTTTTCACAGTGCTATAGGATGGTGCTTCATCGCCATACAAAGATTTAAGTTCATCAATGCACTCTTGTCGTGATAATCCACGTCGAAAGTTGTGAAAAATGATGGCACGAAAATGTTCACGAGTTAATTCCATTTTTTTTCTATATTAATTTTTCAAGTCACTGTAAACAACACAAATAATGGTCGTACGTCAAAATGTTTTGAGTACGATTATGCTTAAAAATGACAAACTTTCCAATGGAAATATCAGATAGCACTTGGCAGCACTCAGTGTTGCCAGGCCAGAAATATATATAGCAGCCCTCGTATTTTTAACCACAGATACACACCTACAAATTAAAAAAAAAAAACCCTACAGCACAATATAATAAAATTTAAATTAATTTTAATGTTGACATTTTAAGAGCGTATTTTCAAGACCTTAATTGTTATGTCTCTATCGGACATCAATTTAGCTGTCATCACTTCAAAAATGTTTCAGATTTGTCTTAGTTTGTTGGCTAGATTAAATAAAACCACATAAAAAGTAATGTTTAAGCTGAAAAATAATTTATAAACTTTTCTATTCAAATTTTTGGGGTTATGCAAAGCATATTAGACAGCTATAACAGCTCAGGCAATACATAAAACGTGTAAGAGCTTTATTAGATTTTGCCAGTATTTTAGCCAGCAATAAAATATTTTACGAAATTACAATTAGAGAATAAGTAATCTCATAATGATCCTTCAGTTGTCTGCATTCCTCGAAATATTGGACGAATAAGTGGATATTGTAAAATTTCAAAAACAAACAAAACAAGTAAGAGTGCTATTTACGGCTATACCGAATCTTATATACCCTTCACCATGTAAGCAAATATAGTTTAGTAAAGTAACTCCATCAAAGAAAACACAGAAAATTAAAAAAATAAGAAAAAAAATAAGTAGATTTTGCATATAAATGTCATCGGCTCCTAATGGCTTAAGAATTTTTAAAAAATTGTAGTATTTCTCTTAATATCTCTAAGAAAGTTTTTAAATGATACAATTGAACTTTTCTGTGACAAGTTCTAAGACCCATAATTTGGTGTTTTTTTCTTAGTTTTTAATTCTTTATCGCTCCATACGTCTTTTTTTTTGATTGGAGCTAATTCACTAACTAAATTTGTTTCAAATTATATCGACAAATTAGAGGCATGTGTGTTTTTGGTCAGCTGCCTAGAAGGACATAGACAGATCTTACTGATTTTTAACATAAAATTTTTTTTACTAATTTGTGGTCGATTTTCGCCTTTAAATTTTCTCTAGCTCATCTAGTGCCTCGGTAAAGTTGATTAAAACCTGAAGACGGACGGACAGATGGACATAAATCAATCGACTTTGTTGTACATAAATACTCAGAGTATATATACTTTATGGGGTTCGAAATTGATATTATACGAATTACACACGACATGACAAACTTAAGTATACCCTTTCTCCACCTGTGTTGAAGGGTATAATAAGTGGAAAATGTCGTTATAAATTACATCAGCAGCCTTATTCTGTAAGTTGCTTAAGCTAAATCGCCATCTCGAAAATTATTTAATTTTAACAAAGCAGTGTTTTGCTACAAATACGACATTGGAACATATAACCCTATACTTAACACCCTCTTATTTATTGAAATAGACTTACAGATACCGATTAATTAAAGAAAATAAACATGGATAAGTTCAACATTTAAGCAATTTAGCTTAGGAGAATTACAGAATAAGGCCTCTGAATATACATTAATCAATTTGAAGTAAAAATTCTTTTGATTATCTGGCTAGAATGGGTTATAATTTGATTGCCCTTTTTTCTACGTTTTGTAAGGATGTGCTAAAAATTTTTATTTAAATGTCTTTTAACTCAGATCTCATATGATAAGTGTAAAAGCTTAAAACATCAAGGTATGATTTATGAGCTTTTGTAGTATAAAATAACATGCTAATCAATCTAGCGTACATAAAATGTTATGCTTACATAATTCTAAATATAATACTCTGGTTATAATTTTAAAATGGATCAAACCATCCCTTAAAACAAAAGATAAGATTTCTTAAAAAAATATTATCCCAAACTTATAAGAATATCTTTGGCCTTTCATACGTCACAGTAAATATACATAAATATATTCATGTCGTATTTAAATTTTAATAATAATTTTGATGTTAAAAAGCAAACATGTTGTTATATTTATTGACATCATGTTTTGTTTTCTTTCATTTCACACATAATTGTATATTTTTTTTATCTCTTCCTACATATATTTGATGTTCGTCTAACCAATGTTTTACCCACAAAAGATAACAACAAAAAAATGCATAATAAAAAACAACCAACATGGAAGAATTTTATTAAAATAAAAACCCAGCGGCGTTTCAATGTTGTTATTTATGCGAGTGTGATTTTTAATTTAACAAAACGAAAATTTTTTAGTCATGATTTGCCTCCGAATCAAACGATTGCTGTTTAAAATAAACAAAAAGAAAAAAAAATTAACTTTTCCAAGAAACACACAATCTAAAGCAAATAAATATATTTTTAGCTGTGGATAATATTTTCGGTTTTGTTGACATAAAGGTGATGTTGAGGTACACGATACTGAGTACACAATACCGAGTGTGTTTTCTGTAATAATGTGCTTTTGCTTTTGAGTAGCATAGAAAAAATATCCAGTAGTACTATAGTAGTAGTAGTATTTTTACACCATCAGTAAATATAGCAAGAAAAATAAATAAAACACAGTTTGTTGCCAAATCATATAATACACTTTTAGCAACTGGTGTGATTTCTAAACCGATTTTGAAATATTGTTCTTTATTTGAAAAAGTAAGTTTGCAGATAAGAATCATGCTTGTTCGCTTTGGCAAGTCAATTGACAAGAAGCTGTGAACTGAACATTCAGCCTTTAGAGAAGGAAGATCCTGTATTGACTATATAAACTAATTACGAATCATCATTGAACAATCAGTTGAATTATGTTTTCCGTTATACTTTCTGTTCGTTGATTACGAAAAAGCATTCGATTCCATGAACCGAGAATGTATTTGGGCTGAGCTATTAAACTGCCGTGTTTTCCAAAAGATTATCACCCCAGTTATAAACAAAAATTCCCTTCGAATTTTTACTTTTCTCTTTTCCTTTCCCCTTTTGATTGACTGCGGAAAGTGAAAAAATTCGGGGAAAAAAAGGAGGTATTATGATTTATAAAAAAATTATATGTAAATAAACAAAATAACTCCCTACAAATTACGATGATGCCACTTCTTTATCATTTTGTTCCTACGGAATTCATAATTGGGGAATCTTTTCTCGAGAAATATTTTTTCCGTGGGAAAGAAATTCCGTGAGAATATTCATAATTGGGCTGTATATCTTTAATACGCAGTACCTCAAACACGTTTCAGTGCAGAGCCTTACACGATGGCAGACTTTCCGACCCTTTCGTCACCAAAACTGGAGTGCGACAAGATTGCCTGCTATCTCCACTGATCTTCCTTGTGATCGTGAATGCAGTGTTCAAGCGTACTACCAACAACAAGCCAAAAGGAATAGTTTGGTACTCCTCAAGATCCAATCAAAGGCTCGACGCAGATGCGGACGACAAGTGTGAGTTATACCACCGTCAACGAGATATGCAACAAAAATCGATGACCTGCGAAAGTAGGCCTTTTGATCCACGCCAGCAAAACCAAAGAAATGCGAATAAGCAATGATTTTGACCTGCCTATCACACTAAATGATCAACCAATGGAATGTGTCAAAAAAATTTCCATATCTGGGGAGTATGGTCACAGACGACGGTGGCGCTCGCAGAGATGACGTATCAAGAACAAGCAAAGCTCGTGGCTCTTTCATACAATTCAACAAAGTTTGGCAATCAAACCATTATAGTTTGAAAACAAAGATTCGCATCTTTCGATCCTGTGTATTAGCAGTACTGTTGTACGGCTCCAAGACCTGGTTTGTATCTGCTGACATTAAAAACCGCCCACAAGTATTCGTCAACCGTTGTCTCTGTCACATTCTTAAGATCTTCTGGCCAAACACTATCAGCAACTCCGAGTTATACGGCAGAACTGATTTCTTGGAAATTAACCTTGAAAAAATTCAGCTGGACAGGACACAAGTACGTAGAGACCCTAACGAAGTTACACGTATGGCCCTTGTTTACAACCCACAAGGCAGTAGACGTAGAGACGTCCTAAAAATACCTGAAGACGCTCTACTCAGAACGAAGTCAACTAACATCCTGACATCAGCAACTGTACAAGTTTAGTGGACCCGCAGACGATTGCTTTCAGACATTCCAGATGGAGAAATTTTTATGATGGCCTTATGTACTTTATAGATGGAGTGTGAACCACCCTCTTTATGCGAGGCAATATATATAGATATGTTTGCAGATTGGTCCTGTTTAAAATTAATTTATAATTACAAAAACTAAAGGGTGTCCCTATACAACATACGTTTTTTTTCCTGTATTACACCCGTAAAGGACACCGCTTTAAATTTTTTAAAAACGGTGTATCCCAAGAGCAAAAAGTAATGCAAAAATAAATTTATAAATTAAAGTTCTTTCCTATAGGTGACGCTTCAAAATTAGACAGAGTGTCGGTTGATACGACCGTTATAATAACATGTATAAATATTCAAATTTATAAATTAAAGAGTGTCCCAATAGCTTATTTATTTTTATGTATATGGCTATAGTTTTGAAAAGCTAATAACAAAGAACCTGTATTTCTAAGTCAGCTACAAGAACAAGTATATAAATTAAAGTGTTTTATCTTTTAAACCGTTATATACATACAGTTAAACATTAAATATAATGTATACTACTTTGTCTGGTAAAATAAGAAGTGTTAATAATTCAAATTAACAATAAAAGGGTGTTAAAGTAGTGGATGTAATTTGATTTAAGTGTTAAAACTTTTGAACGGCTATAGGCAGATACCTAAAATCAGTTTTGAAGTCGGTTTTTCAAAGAATTGTTAGTAATTTATTTGTTCTTTTCTTATTTACATGATGATATCAAACAAAATAATGTGTGCAAAGATTTCCAAATTTGTTTCTATTAAATCAAAAGTCGACACAACCGCCATATCCTAAAAAGGTAACAGTGGAGTTGTTACAACTAAATAGGCTTCCCGCACAACAAAATAAAGGCTATAGCGCTTTTTAGAATTTTAGAAGCTTGCACTTCCTTAGATTACACATAAATTTTATTTAGAAAAAATATGTAAATCTTAAAAAATTGATTTTAGTTTGTTATTTATTTTCGAAATCCTCAAAAGTATGTTTCACTGGCTGGAAATTATATTTTCAGCCAATCATAGGCAGACGGACACATTCGACATCCCTATAAAAAAGACTTTACATATGGATGGGGTGACACGTAATAAAAACAATACAAAACGTACAAAAGAAAGTCATTAATCTTTTCTGTTATTTAATATATAAAAATGGACAAGTACCACTAGATTAATATGTCTACATGTGTTTTGTAGTAAATAAATAATTTTGCTGACAAAAAGAAAAAAACGATTTAATAGTTTTGTAAAGTGATGTACGATGAGATTTTATTTCAACATATCAGACTATACAATAATTAGAAAGGTTAAGGATTTATAGTCAAGTTGGTAATTTTCAATTTTGAATATTTATTAAACGTTCTGTTATACTTGATTACATAGTGCACACATTAAATAATACGAATGTTAACGAAAGAACTAAAATATATTTTTAAGTAAACACTTTGTTTAACCATAGGAGACATTCATCAAAACTGTTAAAAAACTTTAAATTTTTTTAAAAATTTCCTAAATTAAAATAAAGGGTTTGGATAAAAATGTGAAAAATATTTGCGGTGCTTGCTACTTATTAAACGATATGCAAAAAAATTTGCAAAATATGACGTAAGTATGCAGTAGAGTTTTTTCTGTCTTCAGACAAACATACTCGCTGGTACATACACACCTTATTGCTAAAATGTGAAACGATCCATTTTGCATAAATGTGGCTACATATGGCTGAAGCAACACGGAACTCATACTCATAGTTTCTTCATCAAAGCGTCAGGGAAAGAGTTTCTTTTCGAAATACATTTTATCTTCTTGATATTATCTTCATAAAATTTTTCGTCAATTATTGCCACAACTTGTTTTATAAAATTGTTTTTATAAATTAATTATTTATATTTTTTGTTATGGTTGGAAAAAAACGACACTACATTAAACGACACTAAACTTTTGTAATTTCCTTTCATAATTTGTACAAATACTAAATAATCTAGAAATTTTACCAATATTTAAAAAATACTTGAAAAATTTTCTCCAATAAATATATATGAAATGTATAAAATTAAATTTATTGCTCAGAAAGTAACTAAGCATTTATTATTAAATATAAGAGACTGAATGACAGAAATTTAATCATAAGTTATTACATTTGTTTATCATCGTGTTTTATTTATGTTAATTTCTGTGTTCATTGCAAAAATTCTTATGCAGGCAATATGTATGTAATTTTTGTATCCGTTTCCTGTTCATGTAATATAAAAATTAGCCCACAAAAAAAAAAACAAAAATAAGCAACAATAAAATAAATCAAATGTAAATAAAATAAAAGCAAAATGACGTTATTCTCATTAAAAAAGAAATATAATAAATAGCAAAAAAAAAATTTTAAATCATACGATTTATGCTTTCAAATTAAGAGATTTTTGTTAAAAAACGAAAAATAAATAAATAAAAATTAAAAAGTGATTAAGATTTTTAAGATATAATAAAAGTAACGTCAAAGCACTCGCGTATTCTCAATCAAGCGAGCATTCAATCAGAAAAGTGTCTAGTATTAGTGAATGATCAAAAAAGGTATTGTTTTTAGAATACAAGTAAGTGTAGAAAATATAAAACAGTGAAATTTCTTTGTATATTACAACACTCTTTTAATGAGTTACTTATATTTACCAGTTTTATAATTTTTTATTTGACGTATAAATCAAACTAAAATTTCAAAACGACAAAAATTTTGCTTTTTAACTTTTAATTGTTTTACTCGTATTTGTTTTTAAATGAGTTTTTTAACAAATTGAAACAAATATAGAATTATTTTTAAAAATACGTATACGTATAAAAATTGTATTATTTAAATAAGTTTATTTAAAAAGGAAATAATTTTTTTAGTTTAACAAATATATCAATAAATTAAAATTTTCAACAAATTTGCATTTGAAAATAAAAAAAAATAATAATAATTGCTTATGCTTTTACATACTAAAAAATACATTTTATTCTTATAATATAAATAAATATTTAAAAAGGTTTGGCCCGAAAAAGAAGCAAAGAAATATTAAGTCACTGTGGTATGAACCCATTTAATTAAAAATGAAATACTGATTCTGAAATGTTGTTATTAAAATTTAAAATACCAAATCTAATTAATACCTCAAATTCCTCTGTATTAATTTAGTTTACTGTTTTACATGCCATCAATTTCTCTTTCAGGTTTTATTTACTTATTTGTGTTTATTTATACCTCAGAAAGAGTGTTTGTGTATGTAGATTATAAAACTTTATAGAAAGCAAAATAACAACCATTTTTTAATACTTCACTGAGCAAACAGTCTTGCCTGGAGACAAAAATAAAAATGAACAAAATAGCAAATAATTGAATGATTGAATAAATTAATGTTTAATGGTTATTTTTATTTTTCAAACTTAAATTCCAATGAAAAATCTAAGACAATATTCTTATCTTTTGCTTCAAAGTTTTTACAACATAAATGCCATCAACAAGTTAATAATCCTGTGGCAGATTTTCTTTTTATGTTATTTTGTTTCTTATCGTCATTTTTGTTTTCTATTTTATTCTTGGAACCTCACGTTGGTTATTCATACAACGAAGTTTATTTAAGTGGAAATTAAATAGTTGACACGAAAATAATAAAGATAAGCAAATCAATGAATAAAATAAACATTAAAATTTTGTGAACTTGATGTTAAAAGATTTCTGAAGTAGGTATTGTAAACAATGGAGCTGTCAAGATATTTTACACAAGCCACGTAAGCGGTTCAGCATTACATTGGAGAAATAACAAATAGCTTTTATAATTTACGAAATTAAAACGTCAAAAGTCAAAGATAATAAAATAAGAAAAATATCAAAATATTTTTAAGTCCGAGGAAATTTCATTTTCGAAATGAAAAAGAAATCTAAGTTGTGTACAAAAGACTTCTTGAAATTTTACAGTGTCCATTTGCAATTGTTTATAAGGATCAAGTCGGTATTTATCACCACTTTGTTACTTTCTTTGCCACCCTCTTTTTTCATGCAAAAAATGTAATAAAATATTATTTTGAAATAAAAAATGGGGCTAAAGCTGCCGTAGCTCTCAAAATATCTGGCCTTAAGTTAGCGAAGTTGATGCTTACTAAAGACAATGACAATTATCACGCATTGCTTCATTGCATATTGTGTTGTTGTTGATAGTATTATTGTATAAGAAAATTGCATAAAAGTCATAAGAAAAGAAGTGAAACTAGAACCAGGGGTGATGCCTGTAAACTCAAAAGTAATAAATATTATTTTAGTACTAAAAATAATCTTTTTTAATTTTATTTATATAAAATATATTTAAAAAAGTTTAAGATGAGTAACAATTAACAAGTGTTTACGAATAGAATTGATGAAAAGTACATCAGTGAACAGAAAATAATCGTATGTGACAACATGAACATCAGCTAAAAGCCGGTGATTTTATTGAGTTATTATGAACAACTTAAATGTGCACATGTGAAATTTGGAAGAAATTGGCAAAAATGCATGTATGTAGGACGTTGTTTTTTGTTAATTCAATATAAACTGAGTTTTACTGTTCCCTGAGGTGGATCACAGTGACTTGGTTCGTTTCAGCTTGGAATAAAAATACCAAAAATGAGAGCTATTGATTTGGTTTTTTTACCGCCACCTTAGAACGAAACACTTTTTGACTTAACAGATAAGAGAACTAAAAAGAGTTAAATTCTGCGCAGATTTTGGCGCTAATTTTCACATTTTTTATATTTCATTACTTGGGTCAGTACAGCTCTGAGCCTCCATATACTTTAATCAATATACCTGTATGTCTATAATGATTCAAAAGTATGGCCACATATATCAAATTACATTAACTATTGGGGCACCCCTTAATTTCCACTTTTAATTTTATACTGGCTGTTTTAGTCTGTTTAAAACAGTTCAACAGTTTGGTCATACACATCAAATTACATCCACTATTGTAACACCCTTTAGTTTATAATTTAAAATATTTATACCTCTTAATATACCAAAGAAAGTAATTGACATTCTGTCTAATTTTTAAGTGCTTGTAGATAACTATTCAAGAGATACGGCCATATAGGTGAAATTATATTAATTTTGGGAACACCCTTCATTTTCTAAATCAAGTTATAAATTTGTTGGTATAGCGGACTTAGCAATACAGTTCCCATGTAAGTTTCAGCTTTCTGTCTATAAGGGTTCAAAAGTTTGACCACATAAATCAAAATATAACAACTATTGGGACACCTTTCCAATTCCTAATTTTATACTCGTTGTTATTGCAGATTTCTTTGTATATTTCAAACGGCTGTCTACAACCTTTTTTTAAAACGTATAAAAGAAAAAAGTTACAAAATCGGTTCAGAAATGACTGAGTGCTGCGTGCACAAAAATAAAAAAGCAACATTCACACAATTGATAAAGTCCCTTCTTTTTTTATACCCTTCACTACAAAAAGTGGAAAAAGGGTAAGTAAGTAAGTTTGTAATTCCGTGTAAATTACAATACAATATCCATTTCCAACACCAAGAGATATTCTGACTCCTTATGCCTAGCGAAGTCGATTGAGCGATGTCCGTCCGTCCCTCTGGCCGTCTGTCCGTTTGTCCGTCTGTCAGTCCGTGTTAGTGTTCTAATTTTTTTAACTTATTTGGAACAATTAAGTAACTCCAATCAAAAAATAAATATATGGGGTGATAGAAAATGAAAAAGTAAGAAAAAATGGGCGCTCGCCCATATTTTCCGAGTTACTGGGCTCTATATGTGGGCATATATTAAAGCTTTTGAAGAGATCGTTAATGAAAACTCTACTTGCGGACACCTCCCGCAAGCGGACACTTTTACTGAGCGGACAATTTCTTCAATCCCTTCGATTTCCGAGTATGCATTCAAATTTGTTTCACTTACATATCAATACATAATAGAATATATAATAGCAGTCAACTATCCCGTAGACGGACACCTCTCCACAACGGACAAATCTGCTCCAATATTTGATTTTTTGATTGGCGTTACTTCACTAAACTAGATTTACATAGATGATGAAGGGTATATAAGATTCGGCATAGCCGAATATAGCACTCTTTCTTTTCTTTTTTTAAGTCGGTTAAAAATATTGTCATTTAAAACTTTGTTCTGGCATACGAGTATGCACGTATGAGTATTAGAAATTTTATTAAATGAAATTTAAAAGACTTCATACGCATCTCGCCTTTTCTTCTTGCTGTTTGACTTTCTTTTTGTATAAAAATTATTATTTCAATTTTAGAGATTTAACTTTTTCGTAAAATCATGTAAAAATTAAAAAAATAGTTTATTGTTCAGATTAATTTATTTTCATTATATCGATGTGTGAAAATTTCTATTCGATTTGTCATACCTGTCTTTAAATTTCTTTGAAATGTGAGAAAATTTTATTGATTCTATATATAAGTTCAATATCAGATACTATACACCAACAATCTCAGATTTAATCCTGGTGCAAAGGGTATTCATTATTGCATTACTCATAGCAACTTCTGAACTTAAACGATGATGTGCTGCACGTCAAAACTCGTTAAATATATCTGCAATTTAATCGCTCAAGTGTATTTTTTGGCATATCAACCATTCCGAACGAATTTCGTATGTGTGAATTATGTAAAATTGTATATCGCATAAAAGGCGGTATGTAAACCTTTTTTTGCTCTGTGAGAATTATTCTTCCTTTCCTTCAAGATAAGAAATTAATGCCGTAAATATGGGGTACGCTAAGCTGAATTAGGATTTTTCGTTTGCCTTAAAAATTGTTGTTTTATTGAAGTGTATTTAAAATAGCTTTAAGAATAGAGAGCATCTATATTAACTAAATTTTTCAGGATCAACTGGAAAAAGAATCTGAAAAATGATTGATTAATCTAAAAGTTATATGTAAAATTTGCCACAACGCACACCCATACATATTTCTGCCTGATAGTCTAACTTAAAATTTACAACAAAAAATAACAAATAATCAAAACGAAATTAAAGTTAAAAGCAGTTGCAGAAACCTCTTTTTTTAATGAGGTGGAAAAAATGGTACAGCATTTTTTGTTGCTAATTTTGCTGTTAAATTTTATGTGGGTATTAAAATGAGTATTTTTTATCTCCTTAAAAGTAATAAAAAAGAAATACAAACAATAGCTTAGAAATAACAGACTGTTCATTATTGAAAAATGTAATTATTTTTAATAACGTATTAACTATTATTCTGAAAAGTAAAGCCGTAAAAAAGTTTTCTTTCAAATAGATTTTACCCTTATGAGCGAGTTCGCCTCGCACGTGGCCAATATATAATTTGATTATGTTTTATTGTAGAAGATAAAGCAATAACCAATATGAAATTTATTTTCAAATATAAATTTTCTACAAAAATTATCTTGAAAACAAGAAGAATAATAATAAATATTCAATTATTCATTTGGGGGCAAGTATATTCTCGAATGTTTGTATGTGTTTACGAACGAGTAAACAATGTGAACATATCGCACAGTACTCTTAGGAGAAATTTTATAATAAAATTAAATTCTAAATATAACGGTATTTTTCCGGTTAGAAAAGACACTGTTTCAAACTAAAATTTCGTGGTCATAAGACTTTTTAATCTATGCTCTTGTTTATGAAAAAAAAAATGATTTCTTAATATTTTACGTTTTGTATATTTACCATTTAATTTGATAAATGTATTCTATACGCATTGAAATGTTCGCTAAATTTCAATGTGAGCGGTTAATCATCAATTTGATGCCAACTAACCAAGTACGTCTGGCGATGAATAAAAGGATAATTTATTTTTGTAAATTCGTCATTCCTTTTTGTGATTTTCAAAACATTTTTAGTAATTAAAAAAAAATAATTTTTTTAAATTTGAATTAAATACAGTAACTTGATTATGAACGATGAAAAATAAACACTGAATCAGTTTTCAGCCGTGGGACTATACAGCCGACCCGTAATGCGAAACTAGGTGGATGCTGATGCCACGACTGTTTCTGACAAGCATCGAATGGCTAACCTTTTAGGTAACTCATTCTGGGAAAGTACACATTCAGATCCATTCGGAGGCAATGTCGGGTGGTTGTCTCGTCTTTTGATTGGACAACATCTTTGGCTGATTGATTATAGCATGGAGTATTTAAGCCATAGTTTTTAACCATTGCTATAATTTTGGTTATTTTCCAAAAGCGTGGAGATCGTCACTCTCTATTCCTATAGTGAAACCTAGATTGGATCTTGGTGTGCGTGGAAACTATAGAATCATTTCCCTGCTACCTGCTTTTGAAAAGCTACTTGAGTTTTTACACCTGGCAAAGAAAAATTATGTTATAATTGACAAACGTATTTTAAAAGACTTCCAATTTGGATTTAAAAGTGGACTTTCGACAAAGCACGTTCTGACGGCACTCATGGATTTTATTTCCAAGGGACTGGATAGCAAATGGCCCACGAAAGCGGTTAGGTTAGACTTTGCTTAGGCTTTTGAAATGATAGAAAATGCATGATATTCAAAATGATAAGCATGCGATTTGGTATCGGCGTTTGCCATATAGCTGACAACTTTTTAATTAACCGATCTTTTAGGATACGTATTGGTGATGAATGGTCTGTGCTACATAATATCGTTGCTTTCGACACATCACAATTGCCATGGAAGATTCTCTTACTTATATATGCCGATGATATTCTGATTGCTTCATCAGATACTTGAGCAAGGAATATTAAATAACGACTGAACCGATACTTGACAGTCTTAACTTAAACATTTCGAAGACTATCGCCGTAATATTCAAGGATACACGCAAATATTTTTACACAAATTCTAGACCATATATAACATGTTTCACTATCGGACGAAAACTGATTGGGACTGCGAACAGGCGTAAGTACCTGGGTGTTCTTTCATAAGAATTTTGGGAGCTATTGCCACATTCTTTACGGCGGCGTAAATGATCTTTTGGAAGAAGCTCTTGTATCAACTGAATCCTTAATGGAAACAAATACAAATCCTTGTGCAAATTTATTCTTTGAAGACCATGCTCCTGGTCAAGGTTTAGGCCTATCAACTCCAGACTGCCTGGAAATCATTCACTACACGATAAATAGTTCTTTCTTTTGTCACGTTGTTTCTCCCCAAAATTTCACGTAACTTTCTTGTCGTCAAGTTATCGATGATTGATTTTAGTTAAATGTTCTAACGATTACAACATGTTGGTTTATCAGATATTTCTTTACAATAAATTTGTCACGTGTCTACTTCACGACTATCAAGACTAATGTTTACTAAAATGGCAGAAAAACATAATAGTATATACCCCTGGCAGATACCCTGTAGTTTTTAGTTTTTAGTTTAGTTTCGAAAAATAACAGCTAAATTTTATAAAATTTTTTGCATAATAAATATGAAGCAATAATATGAAACAACAATATCTAAGTGACGATTTTGCGAAAATTTTTTTTCCAAAAGAAATTAAATCGGAAGTTAATGTATATTCTAGCAAGCAAAATAGTTTCATAAGCGTCAGAGAAAGTCTCTAGGTAACTGCCGGAAAACGGTTAGAGGAGTTTATTTTGAAAAACATATTTTTATTATTAATTTCGTTCCGATTGTTTTTACTAGTGACCAACAATTTTCTAATGATGCATATTCAGGAAAGGAATGAAATTATTTTATTATACTTTAGTTTTATTATATTTGTTTATTTTATAATATTACTAACTAACACCATTTTTTATTAACAACTTTTCTCACAGTGTAGTTTTATATACCTCACCAATATAAATACATTTTATATTTTATAGATGAGTCATAGAAATGAAATTTGCTTGATATCAATTAGATATAAACATGGATATAGATATCAATTTTGCTATACAGACATTTGCTAAATTACGCTAAAAATAAAACTGATGTAGACTGTAGGAAGACTAAAATAATCAGTTAATTTGGACAGAAAAGATATAGATAAGTGCTGAATTGTTAATTTGTGATCATTGCAGAATGTATAAAAGTAACTTTTATAACCATAAAGTATTGCTAGGTGAACAGAAAGTAGTCAAACATTTAAGAAGTTTTATTCTTGTATAAATATGTGGCTGAGGAGTTGCCTTTAAATGGTTTTAAAGTATTATATAAGTTAAGAAATTTTTTATATTGGAAGAAATAAATGCAAGTATTAAACGACAGTACAATTGATGTGTACTTTATTGCAGTTAGCACAACCTACTGTAATCACAGATGACAACTAAATAAAAGTTAAAATTGATTTTGTCATCCTTTAAGGCATGTGTTCATGTGGAAACATTGTATAAGTCTTATCAATTTGACCGAATTTATTAAACTATTTTTGGTTTATCCTGTTATTTTTATAAAATGCCTTTCGGAAAGCTGTGTGTAAAGTAACACAATAAATTAATGCGGTTCGTAAAATTAAATGCATTAAAATTTTTAATATTTTTTTCTGCGTATTCAGTAAAGCGTTATTAAATAAATGTTTTAAATTCTTTCACGAAAGAGAAATTTAAGCAAAAAATGTTTATTGTTGTATTTTTCATCATAAAATGTTTGCGTGGTTAAGTGAAATTTCAGTTTATAATTTTTTGGAAAATTTTATGTTTTGCCATATACGCAAACAGATATTGGGGTGAGAGAAAACTAAAAATAAGAAAACAAAATGAAGTTAAAAAATTTAGTAAATAATAAATAATTTTATTGCAAAGTGCCTGTGAATAGAAATTAATTACCCTGGTGTTTTATAATATTGAAGGGCTAAGTAAGCGGTAGCGAAATGGCCATCGAGACGTGCGTTTTGACCCTCAATAATCAATATCGGTAATTTCCTTAATTGGGATAATTAAAAAAATTTGGTTTTTAAATATTTTCTCTAATTTTTTAATATTTGAGATAAATGTTCGTTAAAGTTCTTTATTACATAATTGTTTTCTTCGTGTGTTCTTTGTGCGAATTACTTTTTTTTGGAATTATTCCTTTATAGCTTCATTTCTGACTTCTACGGTTATTTAAATTAAAATTTTCAGTGAAGGAAATACCTTATTAACATTACATAAATTGTAGTTTATTAAAGGCCACACACTTTAGAAATTAGCTTTCATATGCTGTTTAAAATTGAAGTATCCTTCCTTGTATCCTTTCCACATATGCGCAAACTTTCCTAATATTAACATTTTAATATAATTATGGTCATAATTATATAATTTTTGCTAAAAACTCAAAGCCAAACGTTTATTTCCTTTTTGATTATAATAAAGCAGAAGGATGAATAATGGAAAACTAATGTATTTTTCAGTTGAGGTCATAATAACTGTAGAAACTGTAAACTTTATTTAAAAACAAAATAAAAAATTAAAAAATTATTTTATATATTTGAGATGTTTCTTGTGATATTGAGGGATACGGTAACAGAAAAAAAATTATCATAACGCTGTATCCTTTTATATTTTGTACTTTCTACGTTTTAAGAGAGAAAGTCGGTATTTCATTTCATGTTTGGAAATTTTGTTTTTCAATAAGAACGATACGTTTGAGTTGTAGAGTACACTTAACAACGTAAAGATCATATCGCTTTTTAAAACATCGTCTCATTTTATAAAATTCCGTTTATCTTTTCATACATAAGGACACATTTTAGTTTATGACGCATTAGTGAATAGATTTTTACAATAAAGCAATAAAGACTTAATTCAAACAATCCACATTGTTTATATAATTAATATATAATTAATACTGATTGTAGTGGGAAATTACATACTCTGATATTTTTCTCTATGTTGAAATTGAGCCATGATTATCTCGAAGTGAATTATTTATTATTTGTAAAGTATTAAATGAGGTGCAAAAGGGTTTTTAGAAACATGAAAATCTTCAAAGAGTTATTTCCTAAAACACAAGTAAGATTGCTATATTCGGTTATGTCGAATCATTTTAAATAGGTGTTTTTCCTAGTAACGACTTTAGACAAAAATACCTTTAAAAATAGTTTTTACAAGAAGGAATAGTTTTTCACAAGTGCCTAAGACAAGCTGTTATAAAAATGCAAATTCTAATATTCGTGGAACAAACTTCATAAATCAGAAATTTTAAAAACACATGTTTTAGAGCCTGTTAAAAATTTTTATTATTTTTTAATGACCTAAAAGTCAATAATTTTTGTAACTTGATCTGATGTAATTATTTTTTATTTTACGTGATTTTATTTCTTTTTAAGTTTTCTTTGAGATATTTCTTGTACTTATGAATAAAACGACATTTCATACTAGTTAAACAGCAACCTTTCTAAGCAACTGTTTTTGATCTCATCATTTTTTCTCTATAATAAGCAGCAAGTTTTCTTATATTTCATAACTTTTGGTCAAAACTTCAGTACATATCGTGGATCGCAAATAACGATTATTTAACAAATTAAAAAAACATATTGAAAGAAAAATGCTGCAATACGAAGAATTATAACAACATAATCGTTATTCCAGGACTAGCTTTGCCTGCGTTAATTTTTATTTGAGTTTTATTAAAAAATTTAAATTAAAAGTTATTTACAATTATACATTGAGTTTTATTTTTTGATTAAAATTTACAGTTATTTTTCGAGTTATATTTTTTTGCTTGAAAAATTGCAACTCAATCTGCTATAGAAAGAGTGCTTTCCGCCGTAAAATTAATATTAGCAAAATTATCTCCAGAGTCCGTACATAAACTCTTATTTGTAAAATTAAAAATTAATTTTTTTCATTAATTTCCAAGTAAAAAATAAAACTTGATATCTTGTTTTTTTATAAAAAATACAGCTTAAATAATAACAATTGTTTTCCAAACAAAAAATAAAAATTCAAAATAATCATTAAAAAGTATTTTTTTTTTAATAAGTCTAATAAATGTTATGACCCCTGGTACATACTTCTTTTAGTCTGTTTTAAAACAGTAGTGTAATGGTTAGGAATCTAATTAAATAAAAATTATTCATTTGAAATCTTTGCACAGGTTTTTTAACATTTTTTTATTGAATAACAACTTCAGAGCATCTTATTTCTAAGAAAATATTAAATTGGAATTTCAGTAGAGCAAACAACTCCTTTGCATTAGATATATTATTTTTAATTAAAGAACACACAAGAACATATAATATGTTTTCATTTGCCTTTGAATATTTAAATATCTTTGTATTCTTTTTAAACACACAAAACTTTCTCATTATTCCTTTTTGCTTAAAAGTTTTAAGTTTATAATAGGAAACAGAAGATGTGTAATTGGAGACTTAAGTACTTTTCGACTGAGTTCATAAAAACAAAGTACAAGTTTGTTTTGTTTCAAGGGACTTCCTTTCCAATGCTAAAAGTAATTTATTTTATATTTTATGGTTGATTTGCCTTGTGTTTGTTTTATGAATAACACGACGTGTGGATTCATGACTATGATCCTTTAGCCAAGAACCAGTATACCAAAGACCTAAATATTAATGTTCCTTTTGATATTGAACTCTACAGCAATAATAGAGGGTAATAGTAATTTAAAATCAATGACGTGAAACATGTGTATTTATTTTATAGAAAAAATTACAGCTTTTGAAAAATATGGCTTCAAGGAAGGTTCCTTAAAACAAGAAGCTAAAAAAGTACCTTTAAAAATAACCATATACATTTATTTATTATTTATTTAAAAGAATTTTTTGAGAAAGCTTTTAAAAGTTAGACTGTCAATTACCTATTTGAGGACTAAAAATCTTCCTTACGAAAGATATGTTTTATTAAAGTTGATTTTAAATAAATTAAATTTGACAGAGAACGATTTCAAAAGATAAAGCACCTTTTACATAATTCACCTTTAAAAAAAATTTATTCTAAAAACAATTTTTGGGTAACTGTATAAAAAATAATTTTTAAACTAGTTTTCCTCAAAATATAATTTTAAGAACATTTTATTTTTATAACAAAAGCTCTTCTATAGGTATAACAAAACAGTAACGGTGTCATTTCTGTTGAGAGGAGGTCTATGGGGCCTTAATATCAACATAAAATTTCGTAGAGAAAATGGAAACACAATTGTGAAAGCACCAGATTTTACCGGTATAAAGGTACTAAAATAGTTGTATGCACATTTTATTTTTGCAAATAGATAATTTTTAACTCTGTATCAAAACTCTTAAATAAGTATATAAAAACACATTTTTCTAAATTTGAATATTAAAAAAATTAGAATGATACGCAGAAGAAGTCGTAGAGAATAAGACTATATGATTGATATAAGTACTTTACATGAAGGTGGTTTCTTTGAAATATAATCTTTTGAAAAATGTCCTGTTGAAAAAATACTCTTCCAAAAAGTGACTGTTATACCGAATATTTAGTCTTTAAAAATGATTTTCTTTATACTAAATACGTATTAAAAACAAATTCTCCCAAAATGTCCTTTTGAAGGATTCTCCTTAAGCCAATTATGATAGATATTTAAAACAAGCAAGAGTGCTATGTTCGGTTTTGCCGAATCTTTTACACTCTTCACCAAATATGTATACCCAGCAACAAATTTTAGAAAAGATTATCGAGAGTGGCACTAAACATTTTTTGAAGAAAGACTTCCAAAATAGATTATCAACCTAATGATTTTTATAACGCATGAGGCTTTTATAATCAATTACTGAGAATTAGTTACATTGATTATTGCAGGAAAAAGCGATGATCATTAGTACGTATGTTAAGGTATTCTCTTTTAACTTAAAGAACTAGTTCCATTACTATTTCCTTCTTTGCACACTAATATAATATATATTTTCTAAGCAAGTAACAAAATATGGCGATCACAAAAGTACATCATTATATGGCAAGTACTTTTTAAATTAATGTCTAATTTTTTGCTGAGTAAGCACCTAAAGCCTTCTGCAAATTTCCTATTGAATAGTCTAAATAAAAATTGGAAATTCTTTCCTACCACAAAGTTTTTCTGTTCAAAAAAAGCTTTTCTTCCGAAAATTGGAAGTTTTAGTAGGGATCGTTATTTCAACTTAATAAATGAAATTGTTGCAGCATCGGGTTAAAGCTAATCAAGTGCCTTGGAAAAGCTGACTTAAACAGGAACTCGAACGTACAGACGGACAGACCGTAATCGCTCAATCGTCTTTGCTATGCATAAGAACTCAGAATATGTATACTTTATTCGGTGGGAAATAGATAATGTAGAAATTACAAACGGAATAACAAACTTAAAAACACTTCAAAAAGTTTATTTTTAAGGAAATATGTAATTTTTTTTACACAATTAATTATATTAAATGCTAAGGTAAGGCACCATGAGTAAAACCTATTTATTTGTGCGATTTCTTTATACATTATGTCAATTAGTGTAATCATTGAACTGATACAAATTATCAATATGCTTTCTACAAGGCTTACATCAATATAACTATAAATGGATGCACACACACCCACATACTCATTTAATTTAAACTTTAATTTAAATTTGAAATTATATCCAATGATCATTCTTTAAGCTTCCCTTATTTGTCATACAAATTCTTATGCAGAAAATGCTTTTTTTTTAACCACAGCTAAAGCCACATCATTAGCACAAGTTGCCAGCCAGACGCTCATGAAATGTTAAAATCCTAATTAACTAGTTAAATACGGAATACGATATGAACACAGAAGCAATCTAAGAAAAATCAGTAAATATTTTTTATATTTTTTTGGGTGCAAATCAGTTTTCGTTTTTCCTTTTTTGTAAAACTAAGAGGTGTATATTAATTTAAATGAGTTTTTAATAAATTACCAAAGATATATGTATAAAATAAATCTTTATAACAGCTTGTCATATGTGAGTATTGTGTCGATTTATGCCATTTCATGTGACGATGAGGTTTTAAATTCTCCCCTAATTGCAACTGCTGTAGATGGAACTCATTATTAACAGTAGGTGTTTGTTTCATCATTAGTTTAAATAGTTGCTTGGAAAAGGGACGTTTTCGTACAAAACTTTAAAATTTTTAAATTAAAAATTAAGCAAAGAATAAACAGGATTAATTTAAAATTGTAGGTCATTTGCAAGGACTTTTAACGTTACAGTTTGTTTCTTCTATAAATAAAATTACAATGTCTCAAATCGGTAGTGCTTTTCTGTGTTATTTACTATCATTCCGTGTGTAATTTCTACAATATCCATTTCCGGCCCCATAAGTTATATATATTCTGACTTCTTATGCATAGCGAAGTCGATTGAGCGATGCCCGTCTGTCTGTATTGAAATCAAGTTTGCCGAGGCACTAGATCAGCTAAAAAAAAGTTCTATTGGAAATCAACATGATTGATCCATGTCTTTCAAGGCAGCGGACAAAACTTATGAATATATGGGGCGTCAGAGAATTAAAATTTAAGAAAATAACTCCAAGATTTATTTTTTTAAGACAAGTAGCACTTCAGGCAGTAGCACTTCAGGCAACATTCTTTAAAGGATAGATAAGAGATAAAAAGTGAAAAGTGGTGAAAGGAAAGGCGAATATGCTACGAAAAAAAAGTACCGACGAAGGAGGCTGCATGTTTTAATGTTTATTCTGAATATGTATTTGTACCATTAAACAGCAAAAAAAAAAACAATTTTGTTTTTTGACTGCCGCAAGGGCAACCAAATTTGTAGTCAACGTGCTTACTTGACTACGGCTCTAAAATTTTCAAATTTTTTTAAAAATATCAATATGGGTACCATTTTAAAGCTTTTGAAGAGATTTTTAAGGAAATACTAAATTTTTTTAAAATTTCTTTAAGCATTAGAAGTCGATGGAATTTTTACATAAAACTATATATATAAGCAGTACCAAATATTTTTTTATTTTTTAATTCTCTGTCACCCCAGTATTTGCTTTTTTGATGGAAGTTACTTCACTAAATTAGATTTATATAGATGGTGAAGGGTGTATAAGATTCGGCATAGCCGAATATAGCATTCTTACTTGTTTAAGTAAAAACTTAACTTAAAAAAGTAGAATATTAAAAAAGTTTCACTTAAATAATAATTTTTACAACCTCGTCTCGATGACTGATTCACTAAAGTTATTTACGAAAGTTCTCGTATATTTAACCGACTTAAAAAAGAAGAAGCTTAACAATTCATCCGAATGTTTCGTTTTCACGTTTGTGCCCGCAGAACTCAGTCAACCGATTTTGTAAATTATTTTTTTTATTTGAAAGGTTATGCATACAAATTGACCCCGTTTTAAAACAATTAACAATTTAAAAAATTAGAGGGTGTCACCATACAACATACATGCTTTTACGTGTATTAAAAACTGTAAATGGTACCACTTTAAAATTAAAAAAAAACTGCATGTCACTATGGCTTCCAATAGCAAAAGATAACACAAAAATTAATATAAAAATTAAATACTAGCCTTGGCCTCTCTGTTGAACCGTATTATACAGACACTTGAAAATTAAACAGAATGGCCACTACTTTTTCTGGTTTAGTTAGAAGTATAATATATGAAATTGTTAACTGAAGGGTGTTATAATAGTTGATGTTATTTAATCTATATGGCCAAACTGATGAATTGCTGTAACAAAAGCTATGAAATTTGAGTGTTTAAAATTAATCAATGTCCCAATAGCTTATGTAATTTGGAGAATTTCCCTAAGCTTCTAAACATTATACACAGACAGCCGAAATTTGCAAGGACACAATTCGAATTTAAGGGTGTTCCCATTATTGATGTAATTTGATTTATACGACCCTATATTTTAAACCTCGTTATAAAAGCACTTGAAAATTAGCCAGAGGTGCTAGAACTTTGTCCGGTATAATAAGAGGTACAAATATTAAATATTCTGTATTAGAAGCTTTTACAGGAGTTGCTTATATTTGTTGTGTATGCTTAAACTTTTGAACGGTTATTGAAATTTACAAAGAACCTTTATTTTTAAGACCAAGAGTTAATGTAATTTGATGTATGTAAAATTAGTAAAAACATAAAAATTATACACAAAAATAGTGCTAAAAAAATATATTGCTTTAACATAGAATTGTTTAGATATTGTTTATTATTTATTTGATTATCAGGCCACGGTTGTGGCGACGATATTAGCGGCTACGTCGTTTTATTTGTTATTATATTGCATTATTTTCACCTTATTTTATCATGCACAATAAAGCATATTTTATGTTCATAATTATACTGCAGTTAAAAACAAAGAAGACTCTAAACCTTTCTGGCGACAATGAACAAACTAAAAGACAGCAGTCACTAGCAATTCCATCAGTATGCAAATGAGTTACATTCTTTGTTTTTCTTTTATTATTTTAATCAAAATTATGTTGTAGAGCTACAGTAGTGAAGAATTAACTCAATGGAAAACTTGAAAATATTTAAATTTGACTTTCTTATTAGATACCTTTAATATAGACTGAACTTCTTTTTATATTTTCTTATAACACTTCATAATTAACTTGACACGAAATATAAAATTATAAACAGGGCAGAAAAACAAAATTATAACCGACTTAAATATTAGCACAAAGTTAAATCTAATTAAAATATACAAAATTGTGTTGACGCTTCAAGTTACGTGAAATCAAGAAATTAAGTGCTTTGCAACTAAATTCAATTGAAGGTAACAAAAGGTTGCTTAAAAAAACTAGTTTTTATAGTTTTTCGCTTGTATCTGTTAAAATATTGGAGGAGGTTGGCAGAAAAGATACTTGTCTGTAAATATTTTAAATCACAATTTTGTTTTTTATGCTAGATAAGACTTGTAAATTATATTAGAAAATTTAGCAAAAATTTTATTCAATTTTGTACGTTAGGTCAACTCAATATAAATCCTCCCCTCTCATAGTAAGAAAAGTTACGAAACATTTGATTAAATTTGTTTTCTCAGAGTCTTCTATGCAAATATTGTTAAAGCCTGTTTAACACTATAATACTGACTATTAAGATTTGTTAATTACCTAAGTGTTATGAAAAAGTGTGATAGTGGGAAAGCAAATATAATGCATATGTAAATTATACGGGTTAGAGTTTGACATCAGTTTTAAAAGTTTTTCTAAACGCTCTGATTTTCCATTTAAGCAGGTTTGCTTTGTTGCTCATAACCCAGCATCCATTGTATGGTTAATCCGAAAACAGACAATTATAAAGAACCCACCCAAAGAGCTTTTTCCAAGCATGACTCCCGCAATGTTCTTTATATGACACTCAAATATGTGTATGTTCGGAGCTAAAAAAGTAAGAGCTCTTTTAGAGACAAAAATCTACCTTTTCTAAAATAAATTAAAAACCCTTTAAAACTCACCAGTTCAGTAGAAAAAACCGTCATTTAAGAAGGTTTTCTGGTGGTAAATGATTTTTTTTTTTTTGTACTCTTTATGAGCGTAAAAACTACGAAAAATTATTTAAAAAAGTTCCATTCTGATTCATATGGGTTGCAATGAATTTTTATTCTACTTAGTGTGATAGTTTAGAAACAAAATGTAATGTAACGTTGGATTTTTTGACATTCACAATGGTTCTTATTAGATTTCTTTCTAACAAAACCTAATGAAAATCTTAAGACTTTTTTAACCTAAATCGACTTCGAAAAAAAAAATAAGAAGAATCTACTTCATCTACTATCATTTAGTTTATGTAAAAAGACTTCTCTTATCATGTTGTAATCCAATAAATCCTCAAGCAATCAGCAACACTTTGATTGTTGAGAATAACTTTTGTATTTTCTGACCTCAAATTTCATAATTAAACTTATTTAAAAAGGTGCCATAATTTTTAAATGTAAACTAAGGATACCTAAAAATCAATTAATTCCGTAAAAAAGTAATTTCAAATATGCTGATTTTTTTTTAAATTTTTTAAAGCTCCTCCAAGATGCAGTTCTTTTAGTTAGCTGGCGGCCTTGGTAGAGGTGAGTTGTTGCTGTAAAACAGAAGATCGCAAAGTTTTTCAGTTTGAGCCTAATGTCAGTTATGGGTGCAAAGAAAAACTAATTAATTGTAGTACAAAGGCAAAGAAAACAGAAGTTTTAATCTTCTTAAGTCTAAGCTAGAAAAGATATACAAAATCATTCTGTGAAGCTATGGTAGGTAATTATAAAGGTGTCTATTTCTTCATCTGTTAAATTTAAGTAGCCATTATACATCCAATCACATCAACTAATGAAGCGCCCTTTAATTTTGCAATACATGTTGTTTCTAAATGTCAACCGTTTGTCTAAAACTGTTCAACAGTTTGGTTATATACATCAAATAATGGGACACCCTTTAATTTAAAAATTCAAATATTACTCTTGCTATTATAGCGAACTTAGCTGTAAATGTTTTTGTAAATTGCAACCGTCTGTCTAAAGCTACATGAAATATGGGGACATTATTTAATTTTCAATTTAAAGAGGGCTTAGCAGTTTAGGTCGTTTGTAAGTTTCAATAGTCTGTCTACAACGTTTCAAAAGTATGGCTTTGTAATTCAAACTTAAATTTAGTTTACATGCTATTCAATTATCTAGCGTTTGTCTATAACGGTTTAAAAGATAGGCTTATATAAGTCACTTTCAGCACCTCTGGGAACACCCTCTAATCTTTATAATTATTTTTGTATTACTTTTTACTATTGGCAGCTACAGTGATACGCAGCTTTTTTATTTTTAAAGTGGTGCCCTTTACTGTTTATAATACACCTAAAAAACATGTATGTTGTAAGGTAACACCTTTTAATTTTAGAAATTTGAACTTAAACATACCCTTTCAAATAAAGAAAAAAATTTCAAAATCGGTTCAAAAATGACTGAGTTCTGCGGGCACAAATATAGAAAAAAACAACATTCCAACAAATTGATAACCTCCTTCTATCTGTTAAGTCGGTTAAAAACGAGTCAAGGCGTCTTTATAATAAAAAGCCGCAGCTTTAACGACAACAGTAACCATACTGTGTATATGGTAAATGTGGCTAAGTTGCATAAGAAGGGGATTCGACAGTCCTGAATGTAAACGAGAATAAGAAGGTTTATGAGACGGAATCCCTGCCGCGGCAAAGCGTAAGTGGTCTGGATGTTTTAGTGTTACCAAATTAAATAATTAAATAAGGCATTGAGTAGTTCGTGTCTCGCCAAAGTAACACAGTAGTAGTGTAGCGTAGATGGCTTTGTTAAGAAAGCAGAACGCATGTTTAGCAAGCAAGAGAATTGGTAGGATTAACTGTAGCAAGAAAGAGTCACAGAGTAGAATAGAGAATGTATTATATGCCATAGTGGTATAACAATCAAAAAAAAAAGGAAAAACGAAACAATGTTGTTAACAAAAATTTTATTATTTACTGCAAATGCTTCAAAAGGAAAGTTTCAAAAATGTACAAAATGTATTATAATGGTCATAAAAAAGCAGAATTAATAAAATTAAATGACCATTTATCTATTTAAAATTTTTTGAAGAAAATGTGTATACGTGTTTTATTTAAAATTTATTCTTTACGAATGTATCTATTTACACTCAAATGTGGGAATGTTAATTTTTAAGTTATTTTTTAAGGTTTTTTCCTTGATTTTCTGTAAGCGATTAAACGTTGAGAATAAAAATGCTAAACATAATAAAAAAGAAAGTTTAAGGTCAAGGCACTTACTTTTCTTGAATTTGATAATTACGTCACATTACAGTAAAATCTGAATTTTGTTTTATTTATTTATTGCTAAATTATTGCATTCTCTTTTATTACTATAATATTATTATTATTATTATTTTATGGCTTTTGTAATTTTAACAAAATTTTACTTGCTAAGTAATTATTAAAAAAAGGATATTTTATAACATTTGCAAATTTATATAAAGGAATATTTTAATAATAGTTTAAATATCTATTTGGTGATACTATTAAAATGATTATGATTAAGCAATAAACTGTGCGTAGAAATTAGCCCTTTTCGAAAGCTCCTACTTTTTCGTGATAATTTTTTAACCAATCACAAGTCCTAATTAATAATCAGTGTCAGTTTAAAAGAAAAAAGTCAGAATAAAATAATAAAACATTTTAGTTTTTATTACCTTCGTTTTTCGTTTCACAGCAAGCCGTTTATTTTATATGTAATTCGGTATCTCGTGAACCAATGAAAATATCTTAATTAAATTTCGCAGAGGAAAAGCAGAGTTGAATCTAAGTGAAGCTGCGAACTGTCGGCCGCCTTGGGTAAAGAAGAGCTACTAGTAGGCCAACAAAATTGGATACTTCGCCAAAGCTAACTTTTAACTCAAGTTTTAATATTTTTAAATCTTATTAGTTCTAGAAATTACAATTATTATTTTTTTTAATTTTTGGCGTGGAGTATTTAGTAATGATCAAATTATTACTTAAAGCCATTTGCTGTTATCCTAATAAGATTTAAAAGAAATAACTTTCAAGTTTTGCTCCTATAGTGCTTTTCGTCAAAAGAAGTGTTTAAATTGCTTGCTTAAAAATAGCAATATTACTAAAATCTTTGCTTTGCTTACATGTTTTTCAGCAAATAAAAAAACTAAATGTCTCAGCATTTACAAAACATTTCATTATAAACGAAGCAACAGCAAAAAGCAAATGCAAAAAAAGTAAAAGAAACGCATATGCTTAAGCTGACTATGTGTTTTTTTCTGCAGCAAAGCTATCAGCAAAGCATTTATTTTAAAAACGTTTGCTGTTGCAAGCATCTGAATTGGAAAGCTATAAAATACACCTTTTTTTAAGGATTTTCCCCGAAAAGATGGCATTCTTTTTTTTCCTTTGTAATTTTAATTTATTTTTAGTACTATCAATTTTATTAAACATTTTAAAAGAAAAGCTGTAACAAACACAAATTAAAAAATCTAGGTCAAACATTATAACGGTTCTCACTCCATCCCCATCAACACGTAGCCGATTTCTAATCAAAATCTATAAATTATTGTAAAATTTCTCAGAGTGCAAAGCACCTATTAAACAAACGTATACGGATTTATAAATCCTCTATTGTTGGCTACATACTCCAAAGAGGATTTGAAAGCCCCTTGATTAATAAAGGCATGATAGCAAGTTTTATATAAAAAAAAACATACATAAATAATTGAATATTATTAATTTTTTACCTTTATAATTCAATAAATTTTATTTAAAAAAATAAAAATAATTAATACTCATGTCTCTTTTAGAAGCATAATACAATGTGTTGACAAGAAAGAACTTTACAGTCAGAGTGTTGGATATTGCCGTCAGAACAAAAGATTAAATTAAAGCGTGTAAGTAAATGCCACTTTATTTAAGTCGAATTAATTAATGCCAAGTGAACTCATGTGCTTACAAGGAAAATATATTTATAACTTTCTACCTCTACCCTACATATCACTTGCAGAAAATATCCAATAGCACTTATTAACACATTATTTTATGGTGCGCACAGATATTTCAAAGATTTGACTAAAAGAGCAGAACCACTACTTTTATAATTATTTATTTTATCTTTCTTTACAAGTATCATTAAAAATGACGATTTATGATATAATAAATGATATATCTTATTAGAAACGCCGTGTTATAGGAGCTAATTTTGTTGTTATTTCGAAACTCATAGTTCAATTCCTAGCTTAGTACAGTAAACATTTTTAAAAACTTTATAGCAACCATTACTGGAGTGAATACAGCCAAGGTGTTAACAGAGAAATTTCGAAAGACGTTTATTTCCACATTTTTATGACTATATCCTCAATCCTCAATCTTCTAACTTGAACATACGTTTTACAAATGAACATTTTAATATTATGTAAAATATATGCACGATTTTTTAAAATCATGCTCCTACATGTTCGCCCACGTCATGCATGTGCGCAGTCACAAAAATTATGTCATTGTTAAAAACAGGTATTTTTGCATTCATTTAATTTTATGTCTTCATTTTAAGCTCGCAGCAGAATAAATTAGCATTGAATTAGTAAACAATAATATATCGTAGCGTTCAAGCACTTTAATGTATTAAATTAAATTAAAAGTTTTAAAACATTATGTTTCTCAGTTCCATTTGTGTTGAATTAAAATCAGAGTAAAATGTCCTTGCATGTATAAATTTGTTTGGTTAAAGTTGAATTAATGGCTTTTAAATATAAAGAACTTGTGCAAAATCATGCTTAAGTACAAAATAGGCCATGTAGTTTAACAAAAAATTCAAATTAAAAACATCACTTAGCCTCCGCTTGCAATAATAAAAATACCTGCTTTAGAACTTTTATATAATAAAATTATTGTTTTTAACGCAAAGTGTATTTAATGAAAGAAAAATTAGTATCTTAACTATATATTCCCTTGTACTGTATCCTTGACGAACAGACGGACATCGCTCAAAAGACTTTGATATGTATAAGAAGTCAGCATATATATTCTGTATGGGGTCGGAAATGGATATTGTAGAAATTACAAACGGAATGACAAACTTAGTTTTACCGCTTTTACACTTTTTGTGGTGAAGGCAAGAAAAATACTACTGTTATGAATCATGCTAATGAAATTGATAATTTATAAAGCTATTTAATTTGTTTGACTTAAATAAAAAAAATATATAAATATATCAATTATTAAAAAAATTTCTTACACAACAAAAATATTTTGTTGGTACTTTTATACATAAGTAAACATTAATTTAAAACGATTAACGTTGATGACAATTTCGTAACAAATACTAAAATAATTCTATTAGAAACTGCATTCCTTTTCTATGAATATTTGAAAAAAATAATTTCCCTGATGTTATTTGAAATGGAAATCAAGCGAAATTTAATTGTTTATGAGAACAACTTTTATAGGAAATTTTAAAATTGTTTTCGTAAAAAAGGTACCGTTAATAATAAATGTAAATTTTGCTAAAACGGAGCAAAAGTTATAAAATTTGTTAGCAAAATTTATTATCTTTTATTGTACTTATCGTTAGCTAAAATGCAAAAAGGCGTAATTATCAAAAATATAATTTTGCAGGAGAAGTAAAAAACTATAAAAATGTTTAACAAAGTTTTAGTTTTCTTGAGCCAGCAGTGTGTATAAATTTTATATCAAATTTGAATTTTGTTTTATTCATTAACAGAAAATTCAAAATATTTAATAATAAAAGCCAATTATGCCGAATTTCATCGTTTTTTCATAAAATTCTATTGCTTTTATACTGTAATAAATTCTTGCAAGTTAAGGCGCGGTCAGCTTATTGAATTATTTGACCAAGAAAGCTTATCCACTATTTTCGTTAATGTTTGTTTCATCTTTCTTGACACGTGTCATTACGAACAACGCTTTATAATATAACTAGCAGTGCCAGCCTCTCATTTCTGATTTTCTTTAAATTCATGTTAAGAAAACAAGTCTTTTTAAATATTTATTGTTGAATTAACTAGTTTTACGAAAAAAAAATATTTATATTTGAACCAAGGGACGCCTAAGAAAACTGCATTTAAGTGTTTGTCAGTTACCAGTTGTAGATTGTCGAAAATATTTTAGCACTCAGTTCACAAAAATCTAATTGCTCTTAGGAGGAATTCAATATCGCTCAGGCTCAAACATTTGGTTTAAAGAATATTTTAGGAGCAGGACTGTCTCAGGGATGGGCCATATATTGGTCTGATAGGCATCGCAAGAAGCCCTAGGTGGTTTTTACAAACCAAGGATCCAGGGATTTTGTAGAGTATTGTGGGTATATTTTTTGTAGTGGTTGGTGCATCATATTGAGCCGTTTTGGACCCCGAGTGCATTCGTCTCTTTGCAAGCTGCCTACTTTACTAAACCATAACAAATACACCCAAATTCTTTAAGGGATTTATCCTTGGAATGGGAACATAAAATTTATTTTGTATGTCATGTCACCACCATCCATATTATACAATATCGAATAAGCAGCGAAAATACGTCTTCTTATAGTTTTATTGCATTTTGAGGTCCTTTTTTTCGAAATTTTAAGGATGACTCTTTAATATATTGAAAACAAAATCTTGAAAATTTTCCCGTCCCTAACGTATGCAAGCATAAGAATGCACGATGAGCTTTTCTTTTTTAAATGTGTGTGTAAGTTTTTTACGGCAATCATTCACATTTTAATATGAAGCAAATTACTTTGCTTTTATATTTTCTACTATTAGATGTTAAGTCATGTTATGTGTGCCATTTAGAATATCTTGAGGAATTTCGTAATAAAAGTAAATTTCATCTGGAAGGTCAACAGTCATAGACGAATGATGTGAAAGCTCTTTTGATTTAGATTTGAATGTTTGTTTCTTTTCAATAAAATTTATTTGCTAATAAGTCTTGCTTTTTATATTTTTTAAAAAATCAAGGATAAGTTTAGAAATTTTCGAATATAAAAATAACTTCATAACTAAAGAATATACATTTTTTAAGGTTAACTTCTTTATGAGATTTATATATTATATGTTATTTATCTTAGAAGCGATTGAAATTTATTAATTAAATTTGAGGTTTTAAAATAATTACTTAAAGTCTAGTTTAAATAACATTTAAGTTTAAGTGTTGTTTGAAGATTATTTAAGCTTTTAATGAAAACAATAGAAATCAGTGTAAAAATTTTTCTTACAAATTTTAAATTATATGTTCGAAAACTTCAGTAGAAAATTTAGCTGCATTAGTAATAAGGTATAAAGTTCTTGTGGTCTATAAGTGATAACAGTGAATAGAAGTAATTTAGGAAAGTAAATTATCTATAACCCTGTTCTTATGATATCATTTTTTTCGGGATTTAAAAAAGTAACAAAAAATTTCAACTAAACAAATGCTTTACCAGCTTTCAGTTGTAAAAAACTAACAACTTTTATTCTGGAGCAGACTTAAAACCGAAAAATGAAGCAACAAGATACAAGAATAAAACTTAGAATGTAGTCGTGGTTTGAATGTTCCTAAGGCTTAGAAGATCGTAATAGCCATTAAATTTTTTTAATTTAAATCAGTAAATGAATATATATGGTATCATATGTTGCAAATACCCACTGATATGTCAACACATCTACCATATTCGACTCACACAAACTCAAATTTATTTCCCTGTAGTTTGTGATAATTATTAAAAAGGGAACTCTGGTTACTTTACTTTATACTTTCTTAAAAGATACAAGCAAATGAAAGTAAATCAAAATACCTTAAATGTGCTTGTTTCCTTCAAATATAAATATTTCATTATATTTTCATGAAATATTTTTTATGTAAAACTTAAAAATGAAATGTATTGCAGCGGAAAAAGCATATCCATATGGCCATTTCGCTACTGCTCATGTAGATCATCTGTGAATTCTAACCAAATTTTGTATAGAAAAGCAAAGAGAATTTTACCAAAAACCAAATGGATAAAATTAGAACTTCAAAAGAGATAATAAAAAACTCTAAAATTTTTTATACAAAAACACAATAACTAATGAGTAACTATTTTTATTTTTTCATTCATTTTTTAATAATTATTTTATTTTTAAAGTACCCTTTAAAATCCCCTAACCTGATCAAAGGTTTTCTTAAAAGTTCTACTTTTAAAGAGAAATATTCTTCAAAGTACTATTTTAACGGTTCCTCTTTGACAGGTTGTTTTCAATATGTTTTTTACAAAAGGATTTTTTTCAAAAGGCCGCCGTTACAAAGTAGTTTTTTTTAAAACATTTCAAGAATTTACTTATTTCAGTACGAAGATAAACGTTTGATCTTCTCACGAGTTTTGCGGACGCAAACATAAAAACAATATTCAGTCGAATTTATAACCTTCTTCCTTTTTTGAAGTCGGTTAAAAACAGCTGTTAACATAACTGCTGACACAATGAAATACAAACTTTTTCAAAAATATTTGCAGAAGGTATATGAAAAATTGGTTGCGCTTCCTATGTCTTTATTATCTAAACTTAGTTTACTTCTTTATTAAACTTTTTAACTACCACAAACTATTTAAATTAACAAATGAAAGCAAAACATAAAATAAACATCTGTCAGTGGCTAGAATTGTTTGTTTACGTTTGTTTAGTTTTGCGAAACAACAACAACAAAAAGTAACATTACAATATGGTGTAACTTTATAATTTAAATGGACTTTTAATGCACAAGATTGGTCACTTAAGTTTCATTTAAGTGTATCTTGAAAAACTAAAGTTTGTTTTTAAATAGAACTTAAATACAAAGGACAAGTCAACAACTTGCCATTAGAAAGCGTCATTTTATTTCTCAAGCTACAAAATAAACAGTGAAATATCAATATATAGATTAAATGTCGATTACGTTTTCTTGTAAGCGTCATTTTACCTTTCAACGGAAAAGTTCTAATTTTTATAAACTAAGTGTTAACTTTATGCCTTATGCTTCCTTTGTGCGGTGGGTGTGGCCATGTCCTATATTTTTTTATGTTATAAGATTAATTAAAATTAATTATAAGCAATAAATCTAATGTCACCTTTTACTTTTTTCAATTCCAATAAACTAAGTTCTACATTTTTAAGGTTGGTAATTAAATTCAATGAAATAATTTAAATCATTTTCCGATAAATGTTTTAGTCTTGAGTTTTAAATAAAATTTTCGTTATTTTTTATACTTACGTAACTACAGTTTTCGCATTTCATAATATAAGGTATTTCTTTGGTACGCTGTTTTATTGTAGATTTTGTAGTAAAGAATTATTTTAGTTGAATTTCTAGTCATTCTGTAATTTTGCAGGCACGTAGCCAAAATTCCTGTTTCTAATTATTTTACTAGCTGCCTTTACTCTTTGGCATATTTCCAGCTTTTTCTAAAAAATTGTTAAAACATTTTTAAGAAAGGTATATTATAAAATTTCAATAGTTGATTTAAAATGGCGAATTTTATCCACTGCATGTCACTGATTGGTACGAATTTTTGGCTGAAGGCATCATTCTGTTCATTTTGCTCTATTTATATAATATTAATTTTAACGATATGTTGTAGCATCACGAAAATGTCAAAATACATACAGCGCTTTTCACTTCGATGATTCAAAATAATAGAGATGGATAGAGATCTTAGATTTTTCTCATTTAATTAATTACTATTTACCCATACATTCTTCTTCAAATGATACTTTAGAATGAGTTGGCAATGTTCCCTGTTCTGTGGGGCTAAAACTTTCTGTATTCTTGATAAATAAGCAGAACCTATTTTAAGTTAAATATTTATGAATCTTAAGAAAAACTTTCAGCTGGTAACTTTCTTTATATTCCTAATAGGTAAAAACTATTAAACGAAAATTAATTTCTTTTGCCCTAATAAAGGTGACAAATTGGTTTTGCTTTCAGCCAAAAGAGAAGCAATTTCTAACCCCATTAATTTCTTTTACATTCTCAACAAAAAAAGACTTAATACACCATAAAATTGGCTTTTCCTTTAATGGCGTCAGATGGTTAAAAGCTGCTGCATAAAAATTAAAAGCAACAGGATTGAAAGCACGTGAATATGTGGTTTTTATGTTTTACATTTTATAGCATTTAAAATACATTTTAAAGAAAAAATTGTTGCACACGAGATCACAGCTTCTACAAATTCCTTAACAATTTGTTCCCTAACTCATCCTGACTCTTCTATTTTATCACTTAGTCAATGTTACATTAAAATGCCAGCCAGAACAATTTGTAAGTAATAAAATACTTTAGTTGTAATAAAAGAGAGTTTATAAGAACATTAAGTGTGACACATGGAATATTTTCGCTGTATTAAAATTTTACTAAAACGCTTTAGCATTTTCAAATAAAACAATTTTCTTCTTTTTTACTGTCATTTAAAATTTCACTTTTCTCTTAAACATTATTTTACGCTTCACTACAAAAAGTGAAAAAAGGGTCTAACTAAGTTTGTCATTCTGTTTGTAATTTGTACAAAATCCATTTTGACCCCATAAAGTATATATATTCTGAATTCTAATGCATAGCGATTGAGCGATGTCCGTCCGTGTTAGTGTTGAATTCAAGTTTGCCTCGGCAAAAAATAAATATGTCAATCGATCAGATAAAGTGTCGAAAGGGGTGCTATTGGAAATCAGCATGATCGGTCCATGTCCTTCGAGGCAGCAAGCAAAACACCACGTCTACCTCCATTTTTTTCTTTCATTAGGAACAATAAACTAATCAAAAAAATATATATATTTTTTTTTGTAATATGGGTGTTTAAATTAAAAAATTATAAATAAAGTGAACAATAATTATAAACTAACATTAAGAGAATTAAAATTTTTTGTAGAGAAATTTATGTTTTTAGGGAATCTACTGGTATATTATATGCCGATGATTCTTTATTATATGCACACGATGAATCTCCCAATAGGGCCCTTCAAAAAGTTTCAGCTCATTTACAAATTGTCAAAGCCTTTTACGATGACTGGGGAATTAAAATAAATATACCAAAAAGTGAAGCAATTTGCATTCGTAATGCTTCTGGTAAATGCAGAAGTTTCGTGGTCCCGGAGAGCAAATTACTTCGTCTTTATCTTGAAGAAGTAGAAATTCCAATTAGGGATAAAATAAAATATCTTGGCATAAATTTTAGTAATCTTCTGAAATTTAATAAACATGCTCGTATTTCTCTTGGAAAAGCCTGCAAATTAATGGGAATTTTTTCCAAAGTGTTTAAAAATAAAAATTTGCCTATAAAAACCAAACTTCTTCTATATAAAACAATTATCAGACCTGTATTGTTATATGCTTTTCCAATTTGGTTTAATATTTCTCCTACTGCAATTAAAGAATTTGAGATTTTTGAAAGGAGGATTTTAAGATGTTGTATCGGGAAATACTACATTTCGCCAAATAAAAGATACTCTAATGTATTTGTTTATTCAAAGTCAAAAGTTGTTCCCGTCGGTTTATATGTTTGTGATTTGTTAAAACGATTTGCGCTTAGGGTCTTGAACCATGATAATATTTGCATAAAAAGAATATACAGCACCCAATCTAGTTTTAATTGGTATAATGTTAATTATTTATCACCTTTAGGTTACATTAATGAGCTTCCTCCTTCTTTTAATATAAATGAATCAATTCGGTGTGAATTTTATGATAGGACAACTCCTGGTACTCATAGGGGTTGACAGTGTATTTTGTCAATTTTGATTAAATTCGAATTTTTCGTTTATTTTACTTATTTATTTATTTATTTTTTTTCTTCTTTTGTTCTAACTAGTTTTTAAGTTTAGTTTTACGTTAGTTTTAGGAATATTTTGAAGTTATCTATAATACTACCTTCGTTATGAAAGCTTCGGGAGCAAAAGCGAATTAACTTTTTAACACATCTTTTCATTTAATTTTTATTTAACTATTTTCCGGAAAGCTTGGTGCTTTTTCCATTTCTGTTAATTAAGATATTACTTTTTAGTCTTAAGTTTTTCTCCTAATAATGTAAAATTATAGTTTGTACATATAAAGAAATGAAAAAAAGGCTCAATAAATTTAATTTGAATTTGAATTTTTGTAGAGAAATTTAAAATAAAAATCTTAAAAATTAAAATTAGGATACAGCCAAATCCTTCATCTTGGCTCTGTCACCTTTTTCGGTCGGTTTGTTTTTTCATGTTTGTTAGCATCGTTTATTTCGGAAAATTTTAATCGGTACGCTTCTGTAAAAATAAAAAACTAAGATTATTCATTATAAAGCATTTTAAATTGAAACCCTTTTCTTCTTTCATGTTGTTTAAATTAATAAAGATCGCGCAACGTTTTGTTTTATTTTTCTATTTATTTATGGAATGATAAAATATTATAGAAAAATATTAAACTAGCAGAAATATCTAGGCAAAACAGTTTAAAACCAAATAAGTTTGCCTCACTATTTAAAAATTTTCTACTAACAATCTTCCAATGCTTCTTAAAATGCGTATTAGATGATTCTCTTTTCTAACAATCGTAAGAGTGGCTCGCAAAATCATAATTTGGAAGAGCAAAACACAAATTTTTTTGAACAATCGTCTGGATGATTGAAAAAAATCGTGATTCTGCTTGTCAAACAAACTTCCAAATGCTAGCTAAAAAAAAATAATAAAAAAAGAATCTAATTCATTTTCAAAAAAATTATTGTGTTATCCCGATTTAAATTATAAATCACAGATGTTGATTATTGAGGGTGAAACACGTCTTGGTGGTCATTTCTCAATCGCTTACTTAGTTCTTCAGGAAACTGTCACAAACATTTAAAATAAACTTAAGATTTTTGTCAAAACAATAAAGTAAAGGCAAAAATCGAAGTTTAAGCAGAAAGAAGAATAGATTATTGCCGTTTAGCACCTGCTATTTTTTTAATTTTAACAAAATAAGCAATATTTAATTAACACCTATTTTTAAATAACAAATTTATGATATGATGATTATTCAACGAATGTAATAATTTGCTAAATTTTTCATTTATTATTATAATTTTTTTCACTTACTCGTATTAGGAGTAAAACTGAATTTGTAATATCAAATTTCTGTTAATCAAACTTATATTTAAAGTGTAGTTCCAAGTCGAAACCTAAGAAAAGCCAGAGATATTACCTAACTTCTTCAAACCAAATTACTGTGGGAAAAATAGGGAGGTGGACAAAGCAATGGACAATGGACGTCAGCTAGAGAGCCTAAGTAGAAGCGAAAGAGCCCATTCCTGACATGGTAATAGAAAACTTGATGGAAAGAAAGATGGTAGTCAAGTGTGATAAAAGACAGGTGGTGACAAACGAAAACACATTGGGACGAAAGAGAAAACAATGCAAGTCAAACGGAGAAGCGTAGTATAAGCTGCAAAGTCCATCCCCTGGATGGTATTAAAAAAATCATCAGAGATGTTAACCAGGTATGACAGGTAGGGAACTCGTTGAATAAAAAATAGTATTTTCTGGACAGTAAAAGTTTGATGAATTTTCAAAAAAGATAAAGAAAAAAATTGTTTTAAGTTTTGTAATTATTGGCAATAACTGTCAATTTTTATTAATAACACACAGACTACTTTGATAAGATTTTGCGATAAAACACATATAACATCTTCATAACAATTATATACGTTTGCAGTTAAAGCAGTTCGTTAAGAACATATATACACTTTTTAGAAAAGTTACACTCAGACTATATTGCCTTCTGATTACTTATGCTACCGCCTTTGGTAAAAAATAAAGTAGATTAAGAAAGGCAAGAAAATAATCATATCACAAAGTCTTTGTTATTAGAAAGTATAACTTTGAAATGAAAGTATGATTATCGTGAATTATATAATGATAAATCCAAATAATTAATTTTCCATTTATTTATAAATTTTTGGCATCTATTTAAAATATTTGTTATGGTCCTCTTTATATCTACCTCGTATACCTAGATGTCAAATTTTTTTGTTGTTTGTTTATCTATTCTTGACTGACTGAATATATACAAGAAAATTTCCTTTTTAAAAAATTCCATTTTTTTAATAATTCTTTTTTGTATCGTTTTTTCTAATTTTCCATCCAACAGCAATAAAAATTATAACTAATACTTTTTGGAAAAACAAAAACCACATAAATGTAGATATAAAGTTTTTTAATGTAGATAAATTTTTTAATGAAAAATAACACTCATAGCATCATTTATCTTATTTTAAAGCTGTAGAAAATTGGATTTAGTTTCACTAAAAATATAAAATTTTATATGTACCATTTTTGAATATGTTTTTGCTTGCTTAAATTTTTATTATGAGTACCACTATTGTTTTTTTTAAGCTTCGATAAATCCTTACGAATCTGCCATTTTCATTTTACTATATTCTAAGTTAAAACACTAAAATACCATAAAGGCATCAACTGGTTAAAATAATTTTTAAGAAGACAGTGAATGGTTGAAAAAAGTTGTGCTTATTCGGAAAGATAAGTGTTGTGTAGTATTTATTATTAAATATCTGGCACAGCTAAAAGAAAAGCATAAAATTGTGATGGTAGCGGATAGTTCTTGGTAGTATATGCAAATCATTTGTTGTCAACCAACACAATAAATAACGAATCTGTAAAATAATAAATATTTAAAAAAATGCAATATAACATAATTAAAAAACTTTGAAATTGAAAAATTTACAATTAATATTAAAGTTGATAATGAACTTAACCGATAAGGCAAAAATCAAGTTTTTGTTTTTTTTTTCTTTTGGCTCTCAACACTTCTTCGTAAATGGCGGCAGACTTTTGCTTCAGCTTTTTGGGGTGTGAAGAGTGTAATAAAAAATTCTCTCGTTTCTTTAGTCCTCAATGACCGAAATTCGTAGGGATTATCATAGACAATTTTTTAACAAACTGTATAGGAATAAACTATATTGTCTTTTATTAAAGTTAATCTTCTTTCTACTTTGCTTTTAGTTGCTTCGAAAGTAAAAAAAAAATTCTTGGGATAACTTTTTATTTGTTTCCAGGCTTCTTTATAGTAAACACAAAGCATTAAATGAGCAAACTATTAAAATTTTTTTCAAAGTTTATTTTGCTTAAAACTAATGGAAACATTTTTTAAATTTTTCCCAAAAAAAACTTGTCTTGTTAACATTCTGTCAACATAATTTTCTATAAGAAAGAATACAAAAAGAAGCACCTTAGAATATTTAAGCTTTGTAAGTCTTACAACATTTTTCTGATTCTTTAAATATATATTCAAAAGTTTTCTTCTGACGCACAATGTGATTTTTCATCGAAAACTTATATCCTCAACTTAGTGGTAGTTGTATCGGACTGAGTAAAAATTTAATTTATGCTTTATGTTTTACTAAATAAATACGAAGTGTTTATCATCTACGGGCACCCACAGTGTTGTCACATTTTTTAGCTAACGAAATTCACCAAAATTAATGTAAAAAATCACGAAACAACTTTTTGATAGTTTAATAATATTTAAGTTCCTTTTAAATTAAAGAAAGCAAAGCACAAAAAAAAATAGACGAGTTATAGAGAGAACACCGAGAAAATATTTGGTTTGTGTGTGGACTTCGTCTTACAAAATTTATATTGTTATGAATACAATGTACCCAACCTAAGGTAGATAGATGCGCAGAATGCTGGTGAGGAATGCAGCGATCAAGAAAATATTACCTTTTATTCCGCTGTTTTATTTCCTGATTTCTTATAAAAACTTGCGCATACATTTGTGAATAGTTTTTCTTTCTTAAAATTTTTTAAAAAGAAAATGGAATTGAACTTAATCCAAAATTAATTTAATTCATTTGTTAAAATATTTTTTTGTAAAAAAATAATATTTCATCGAAATTATATACATATGTAATTCACTTTTTATTTTAAAAACAACGAATAATTAGTTGACACAACGTTTACTGTAAACAGTTGGTTATTTTAATTAAATCAATAAAAAATATAATATATAAATCGAGATCTAATAAATAAAATAATATTTAATAATAAGATTACAGTTTTATAACATTTCTAATATGCCGTCCCTTTATTCACAAGACATTCATTAGCGCCCTCTTACTTGGAATACATTGTGTGCACTTGGAATTTGTCAAACATTTCTTAAAAAGATATAAAGGAGTGCTATCTGCGTTAATTGAATTTTTAACGCGCAATAAAGCGTCACGAAGCTCATACTGCATTTTGTTTTGCGGCCAAGTAGTAGTAATATTCATTATCGAAAATACTAATAATATTGTCAATACAATGTCGCACAGTGGTTATGATTAACAAAAAAACTAATAAATAAATAATTGTAATAAAATAAATCTGATGTTTCTTAATGATAGGAAAAACAATAAAATTGGTTAATATTTAATAAATTTGGATTTTTCGGTTTTTTTTAAGTTTTACTTGCCTATACAATATATTTTTAAGGATTTGAAATAAAATTTGGATTTTTTTAATATCTAAGTTTAGGCTTCCGTTTGTATTTTCTACAATATCCCATAAATTATATATATTCTGAGTCATTATGCATAGCGAAGTCGATTGAGCGATGCCCGTGTTCAGATTGAAATCAGCAAGCACTACGCTTGCCTAAAATTTTTCCATATTATTTGGAACAAATCTAGTTTAGTAAAGTAATTAAAAAAAATATATATATGGGGAGATAGAGATTGAAAATCTAAAGGGAAAAAATTGGCGCTCACCTTAAGTTTCTGAGTTATGCGCCTCTGAACTTTGCGTAAAAAAGTAGAATTGTGTACCATATTTTTGTATAACATACCAATATGGGTATCATTTTAAAGCTTGTGTAGAGGGTTTTAAGAAAACACTAAAATTAAAAAAAAATTCTTAACCCATGAAGAGCCGATTTTTTAAATCTCTCTCTCCAATATTCGCTTTTTAATTAGAGTTACTTCACTAAACTAGATTTACATATATAGTGAAGGTTATATATGATTCAAAATAGCGGAATACAGTACTCTTACTTGTTTTCATTAAGTGTATGAGGGTTCATAATAATTAATTATTTTTTAATTTATTATCCAAGCACAATATCTTTTAATTTTTATTTTTTATACTATATATATATTTCTTTGTCCTGATGATGCTACACAGCGAAATATTGAAAAAATAAAAAATAAAAATTAAAAGACCTTGTGCTTGGATAATAAATTAAAAAATAAATAATTAAAAAGGTCAAATAAAAACTATATTGTTCATAATAACTTTTAAATAAAACAATTTTAAAACAATGAGTTTTGTTTGTGATAACCAATTATGACATTTTGCAATGCAAAAGTGTTCGTAAACTTCATATACATTCATATTTTCAGGTAGGCAATTAATTGGTTGCTTTATAAGCATCCTTAAATATGAAAAATAATTTTCTCATATAGTTTTAATGGTTCCAGTTCAAATGTTGAACCATAGTCAATGGCATTTAGTGGAAGCAATGTGTTTGGTATATCAATGGATATGGTTATACACTTCATAAATTGCTAACAATTATGTTCCTTATTAAAAACGAATGTCTTACATATTTGAGGAAATTTATATTAAACTAGAATACAGCCTTAAACGCATAGTGCCTGCTTTAGCTTTGCATGATTGAAATTCTAAGTTAAAAAAATTGATTTCATTAATTTAGTTTATGTCTTACTCTGTAAAATCATTTTCCGCTATTAAAATTAATAAAAATGATACTTCAGCTCTATCCCATTTTTTCATATTGATATATGTCAAGACAAAACAAGTACTAATCAAGACATACAAAAATCGCCAAGAAAATCGGCAACTACTTTATAAGTCGCCAAAAAACGCCACGTCGCCAAATTAGAAATTAGATCGCCAATTGAGTTTAAAAATCATCACGTTTGGCCATACTTGACATCCCTGGATACCCTTAAGTTTTTAGTTTTTTGTTTTGATTATTTGTCTGTGTACGTCTTATACGTTTTTAAAACTATAAACAGCAGTACAAACCTCCCGGGAGGCAAAAGACAATTATTGTGTGAATAGGGATGAAACGATACGAGTAAATACAAGTAAATATCGATACTTTCCCCTCGATTCCAAGTACTTTTAGCATCGATACTTTACCACCGAGTACCAAGTAGGTATCGGTAAAAAAGTACTCGAATCGGTCAAAAATACTCGTTATTATTTACAGTCTTTACAGTCATTACAGTCTTTATGAAATGTGCATAAATTAGTTATCTTTGGTAAAACGGTTAAAAATTAATAGGCCAGATACTTTTTTATGGAAATATTGAGTCTAACTTGTGTTTTATAAGTGCCAAATTTCTTCAACTGCAGAAATATTCAATTTTAGATACAGGGTTATGGCATTGTGAAATTGAAAATTTACAATAAACTTCAAAAATATACATTTTTTTAAAGTCGATCAAGAAATAAATATAGAAAACAACTTTCAGTTCAGTTTAAAATTTTATGCAAAAATCAATGCTGTCTATATTTAAAAACCAATTTTGTATATGTTTTTTCTCTTTAAATTTTTAATTCATTCATCGATATGTTCTTTATTAAAACTTTTGTTGTTGTCAAAGCCATATCTCATTTAATTTTAACAATTTTGATTTTTTTTCTTATTGCCTTTTCTTGAGGTTCCTTTACCCTCTGATTTTTAATTCTAAAATTAATATATATCAACTATTGTAAAACCCTTTAATTTATAATTAAAAGTTTTTATACTTCTTATTATACGAAACAAAGTAGTGGACATTCTGTCTAAAATTCAGATATCTAAAATTCAACGGGCCAAAAAATACGACCATACAGAACAAATTACATTAATTTTGAGAACACCCTTTAATTTCTAAATTTAAATTCTAACCTTTTGGTATAGCGGACTTAGCAAAACAGGTCCCTTGTAAGTTTCAGCTGTATGTCTATAAAGGTTGTGAGGTTCGGCCACATACACTAAATTACCTCAACCATTGGGACACCTATTTATTTCCAAAACCTAATTTTAAACTTGTTGTTGTAGCGAAGTTAGTAATACAGGTTTTTTGTAAATTTCAATTATCTATCTACAACTGTTTAAAATTATGGCCATATACATAATTAAATGAACTATTGGAGCACCCTTTAATTTTAATACTTGTTACTATAATGACCATATCAATCGACATTATGTCAAATTTGCAAGTGTTTGTCTATAACGGTTCAAAAGATAGCCCCATATAAGTACATCTACATCAATTATGGGATACCATTTAATTTTTAGATTTATTTTTGTAAATCATTCAATTTGAATCTTTGCACATTGAAAGTGGCAGGAAAGACCTTTGCGGGGAGTTTATTCCACATACGAACTGTTCGGCTAAAAAACGAATTCCTCTGTAATACGTAGTGCGATTCACTGGCCAATCGACCACAAAGGAATGCGCTCTTGATGCAAAACGTGTTGCGTGTACGAAATTACGGTTTTCAGGAACAAGTTTCCTGATTTCATAAGAGCACATTCCGTTGTAGTAACGATAAAACAGTGAAACACATCCCACAATGCGTTGATACTCCAGTGAGTCAAAGTGCGAATTTTTTCTCTGTGTATGCACACAGTTGTCTCCATCAGCCAGATATTTTCACCTTATGTGAGACCCAGATATCTGAGGAAGCTGATCCACAGGATTTTTATTTACCTGTGTACTCTCTTCTAAACTTTTTTAGTCTACATCGGGGTCTTGCTTTGTACATTCGGAATGAAGTCGCGTACCAGTGCCAGCAATCACTAGGCACGAACGATCCTGAATTTAATTGTCTTTGGGTTAAATTCAAAGTCTGGTCACACTTCTTACATTTCGGGTTTTTATACAGATGCCCAAACGCGGGAAGGGCTTCGATTTCGATTTTATTATTGGGAGCCATAGTAATTTGCAGTCATTTTAAATTTTACAGAATCGCTCTTTAAGCATAATCTATCATATTACCAAAATTTTTCAAAATCGGCTTAGAAATGACTGAGTTCTGCACGCACAAACATAAAAAAGCAACAGTCGGTCGAATTGTATAACCTCCTTCTTTTTTTGAAGTCGGTTTAAAATCAGAGGCATTTGGAACAAGAAATTAACTCCACTCAAAAATATTAATACAAAAATATCAAGCGAAAAAATTGCGGCTCGCCCATATTTTCCGAGTTATGGGGCTATGAAATTGTCAAATTTTTGGAAATATCAATATGGGTATCATTTTTAAGCTTTTAAGGAGCGTTTTAATGGAATTTTTAAATGTTTTTAAAATTCTTAATCCATTAAGAGCCATTATAGACATGCAGTACCAATTTTTTTTTTAATTCTCTGCCCCCTCAATATTTCCTCTTTTGTTTCCTGTAGCTGGTGAAGGGTATAAAAGATTCGGCATTGATAAAATATTAATGTGTTGCTTTTAATATCAATTATAAAAATTTTAGAAAACTTTTCAGCACAAATTACACTTTCAGCTTCATAACCGATATGTATGTATGTTAACAATATCCCTTCAGTACAAAATATTAAGAAAATACGTTTTTTATTTTTTTGAATTTTCTAAAAAAATAATATATATAGTATATAGTATTCTTTTTTAGAAAATTTTTAAACAGTTATAATAAAATGTGTTTGGTGGAGGAAACAAGATATATATGATCTAAAAAGAAGCACTTTGAAAATGTTTCTTGAATATGTTCATGCTTTTAAGAATAAACAACAAAAATTTTAAATAACTTTTATTTATAGAAGAGTAACCTTCTTGAATGTTACGTAGTTTTTCTATATTGGAGGCATTTTTTTTTTCTTCTAACCGTGTACAAACAAAAAAGTGTTGCAAAATCACCATTGCTCCATTGTTCTTCTTGCGACAGACTCAAAATACAACCATCTAAACTAAAAATCAAACAAAAAGTGCCATATAACAAAAAAGGTGCAAAAAAGGGTAAAATATATCAAAACGTGGCAGATTTAGCTCTTTTTAAAAAGGGGTCAATAATTCGAGAAAATAGCAATTTGCTACTTTAGTAGCAAAAATGGTCAGGCTGCATTACAGTGCAGTCACACGGTCAAGTTTTTGTTCAATTCTCTTTTAAGAAATTTACACATACTGCTTGTCAAAATTCACAAAAATTGAAACCTGTGACGTAGGCTGCACGCAATTTCAAAGCAAGTTTTTAAGCAAGATGTCGTCAAGAAAACAAAAAAAGATTTATTTGGAGGAAAAAACTTCAAACAGCTGTTTTCTTTAATGTAATTTGAAACACTCAATTGAACGAAAACTTAAAAGCAAATTTTCACCAATTTTTGAAAGTGTGATTGTATTGGTAAAAAAATTAAAGAAACTTTAACAACAGAAAATATGATTGAGCCAAAAATTTATAAGTCTTTGATTTATGTACCTGAAATATCAGAAAGGTTAGAGAAATCAAAAATTTTTGACTGCAATAAGTATAGAATGACATACAAAACACACTATACATTAAAAAGACTATTTAGTAAAACTAAAGATAAAATACCGAATCTAGAATTATCAAATTTAGTCTATAAAATTCCTTGTAGCGGAAAAGACAACGAGATTTGCAACAAAGTATATATAGGAACAACAAAAAATAAACTAAAAACTAGAATTGCTGGTCATAAATCTGATCAAAGATATAGAAATATTAATTCACAAAAAACTGCATTATCATCTGATTGTGCTAGATTAAATAACTATCCTAATTTTGAAAATGTTTCAGTAATAAACACAGAAAATAATTATAAACGACGGTATATGTTAGAAATGTTACATATAATTAATACACCAATAGCACACAGAATTAATTTTAAGGCAGACACAGATAATGTAGCTCAAATTTACAGACACTTGATAAATAAGAAATAATATTGTACTTTATTTTTTGTTACAAAAATTTTTTATATGACAAAATAATTTTATGTTTTTTGTTTTATGTTAAATTGAAAAAAATTTTTATAACTTTTTTGTTGTTGCTTTTTTGTGTTTAAATAAATATTTCTTTGTCCTGATGATGCTACACAAGGGAGTAGCGAAATATTGAGAAAATAAAAATAAAAATTAAAAAGACCTTGTGCTTAAATAATAAATTAAAAACTAAAAAAGTTGATCGCCTGACACCCAAGTTTGACCAGTGATATGTATTTTTATTTTTCTTTGCCTTAATTTTATGAAATAGCCGACCGATACGAGTAGGTATCGATACTTTTTGATCGATATTGAGTACGTATCGATATTTTTCGATCGATACTGTATCGAATAAAAATATCGATACCCTAGTGGTATCGTTCTATCCCTATGTGTGAAGTAATGGCAGATAATTAGGTGGAGACGTCGAATATAAAATAAGAGTAACAGACAATTGTCCAGCAGCCTTATTCTGTAAGTTGCTTAAGCTAAATCGCCATCTCTAAAATTATTTAAGTTTAACAAAGCAGTGCTTTGCTACAAATACGACATTGGAACATATAACCCTATACTTAACACCCTCTTATTTATTGAAATAGACTTACAGATACCGATTAATTAAAGAAAATAAACATGGATAAGTTCATCATTTAAGCAATTTAGCTTAGGAGAATTACAGAATAAGGCCTCAGAAGCCCTTTCTAATAAAAAGTAAGAACGGTAGCGGTTAACGCAGGGAAGTGTTACAGCATAACAACAGTGTATGTCGAGTTGTGGCTATTGGATATAAAGAGTAGTGAAGATGTCTGTGGATGGTTAAGTTTACTAAACAAGGCATCGAGTAGTTCATGTCTCGCCGAAGTAACACAGTAGTGTAGCGTGGATGGCTGCGTTTGTAATAATAACGCATGTTTAGTAAATATGAGACCAAGAGTTCACAAGACCGGTAGGATCAAGAAGTATAGCCAGAGAAAGCTACAAAGTAAAGAATACATAATTAAAAATTACTCACAGTGGTATTTGCAATTAAAAGAATCCGTGCGTTTGCTCTAAAAAGCGAAAAACGTAACAATAATATATTTTGTTATAGTGGCTATAATATTACACCTACTGAATAACAATTACAGATTTTACCAATCTAGTCGGACATTAGGAAAAAATAAATATTGAGAAATGTAAAAATATAAGTACGCAGCTGGACAGATAACATCTGCATCGTGTAGTGAATTTTCAAGGCTTTCTCTTGAGATTTGTCGTTTGGGGATCCTGTTAAAGTCAGGAAAATCGCATACGTTTTTATTGACTTTACACCTCTCAAGGTTTACACTACAATTTTTGTGGTTAAATGAATAAAGATTTTGTCTTCATTTTTTTTCCTATGAAAGGCTATACCTTCAGCTAATTATATTAATTTTTAGAAAAATTTTGTTTTAAATTTTTATGATAAAAATTTTCTGTAAAACAAGTGAAAAGGTTTTTGAGAGTGATCTTCATCGCGATCCATAAAATGTTATATATCATTATAAAATTTGCGATCTCTGTTTTTATACTGTAGAAAAAGACGTTGCGCGTTTTTGCGCCTAATCCACTGTTTACGAGTATAAGACCAACTAAAAAAAAAGTTAATTACCTTTCTTTCATACTTCCATCGGCATCTAACGCTGAAGAGGATTCAGGTTTGAAACAGGTCTTTGAAGAATCAGACGAAGATGGACCATAGCACTAATGATCAGTTAGTGCAATGAAGTTTTTTTTAAATGAACCAATTGTAATAATTTTATAAAAAATTTACCGTTACTATCATAAATCAGTTATACTACGAATAAATTAATTATTTTCAGATAAATAAAATACTATAAAGTAACAAATAAAAACGTGGTTTGTTTGTTGGTAATTTTTGTTAAAGACTAAACATTTCCGTATTGGCTTCTAAAATAACTCTCATGTTGTTTTTGAAGTTTTCATACTTAAATGAAATGTTTTTGGCTTTTCTAAAAATTTGAAAAAAGTACGGCGAATACGTATAGATATTTGCTATTCTAAACCAACAAATAAATTGCATTTTTATTTGAAAACGTTATGGGATATTAGCATAATATAATAAATAATAAAGTAATAAATTACACTGATATCTTTTTAATAATATTCTTGGGAGGCGGGGATTGGTAAGGCATTGGAAAGATTAATAATAAATATTTTTAGGAAATTGGCCAAAAAATTAAATTTTTTTTCACAGGGACGTTTTTGGGGTAGGATTGGAGGGGTACCTTCCCTCTGCCTATATAAATTAATTTCTATGGTTTAAGGCGTATGTAATCCATTTCGTTTAATAATTACATTATTTTTTCAAACAATAGTTTATTTTACTACCCACAAAAATAGGCGGGGAAAATGTATTTTAGAAAACCTTGAGTCGAACTTAAAGTTTTTAAACATTCTTTGATATAAAAAGTTGTAATTGCTTAAAAAAATGACTTGAAAAATAAAAAAACTTGCATTTTTCAGAGGTAGGACTATTTCTTCTAAGTTGAACTTTTTTCTCCTTGGTCCGATTTTTCTTGTTTCCTTGATTTAACAGCCTATAACCAAGCAGACTTTCCTGCCAAGTTTAATATGCGCATATGTAGTTCTTAAGTACTTGTGATTTAATTGATATCTGCATTGTGAAATGCACGTCTCGTAATGATTTCTGCAGTATCCAACCTTTGTTAAAACTTCATTGTTTAAATTATGGTTTATTTTATTCGCAGTATATTTGTCTTTATTATCAATGAAAAATTTGTTAAGTTTTGCCATTATTAATTTTTACTTTGTGAATAATCTAATTAAAATTTGCTTAAAGCTTCTGAAAACATTTCGTTTAACATTTTTGGAAAAACAACTTTTTAAGTTTTTTTTTCTTTATCTGTCAACACAATATTCTATAATTAGAAATATTAAAAACGACAAACAAGCATCTTAGAACATTTAAGCTTTCCGTGTATTTCAAACCACTAAGTAATTTTTCTGTCTGCTTAAAAATATATTACGAGTAAAAACTTTTCTTCTGACACACAATGTAATTTTTTCTCAAAAACTTTTATCTACAACTTAGTGGCATTTGTGTCGAATTGAATAAAAAATTTAATTTCTGATTTTTTGTTTTAAGCGCTGAAATATCAAAGTGCATAAAGCCTCTCAAACTGTAGGAAAGAATAAATAAAATGGAAGTGTTATGACAGCATCGTAGCAATTTAATAAACTAACTACCACTTAAATCAACTAAAAGAGTATAGAAGTAACGAACATGAAGTAAAGAGAGGTAATACTATAACAAAAGGGTTGTTAAAAAAGATAAATTCTCAAGGGATTCGACTGTTGACAGTGATCGTGCTTACAACAAGTGTGCTGTTAAAAAAAGAAAAAAACAGAGAAAAGTTGTGCGAATTTTAAGGGTTGTTGCAAAATTTTCAATATCCACAAATTACAAACTAGTGGTGCAGGTAGAGTTTGTCAACAATGGCAGACGACAGCTTGTATTCACTCAAGCGAGCGAGGGTGGCTGGCGAATTTTCATCTGACGATGAAGTAAGCCGGCTATTTAGCTTAAAGGATAAGGCAATTGAGGAACTAAGCCTCAAACTCAATGCCATTCTTGACGAAAATAAAAAACTAAAAAAAATGATTGAAGAATTCAAAGGGAGTTCAACGCAAGGCTTAGCAGGAAAAAATGACAAGGCACCTAGCAAGGAAGATGCTACTTTTTTAGAGGTGGTTCGGAAGAAGAAAAAAAAACAGAGGAAGGTTACTGTTGTGGCCACTTATCAGAATTCAGAAAAATCAATAAATGCTAATGCGGAAGAAGGTATGGATTTTTCAACTATTGACGCTAGGCCAACAAACAAAAATGACGACGCATCCAAGAAGGAAGTTGATGATAAAAAGCGGAAGAGGTTCCCCGTACTCAAAATGGGGATGCCGGTAAAAAACTAAAAGGAAAAAGTAACATTGTAAGTAAGATAAGAATCCCAGTTATTACTATTTATAATATTAATGTAAAATAAATAACTAATATTATTGATAAGGCACTTGACCATACTAATTATAATATTAAGATTATGGGCAAAAATGCCACTAATATAGGGGTTTGCACTCTGGGCGACTTTGAAAAAGTAAAGGTTTTGCTTAAGGACAACGGGGTAAACTTTTATACATACACGCCAAAAGGAATGACCGTTTTCGATTCTTGTAGAGGGTCTCTCGCGTACATACACTGTTGAAGACGTCATGCAATATTTGACTGGACTTCAAACTGGAATTAATATACTAGGTCTTATTGAACTAGGTAATGATAGATGGCTTTTGAGGATATCACGAGATTCCGATATTTCGGCCTTTTTTGAGGTACGGTATATTCTTCGCTGCCGTGTCAGCATGAAAAAATATAGAAATAAGAGTGCTGTCACCCAGTGTTTCAACTGCCAGAGATTTGGGCATACATCTTCGAATTGTCAGATGCTGTACCGATGTGTAAAATGTGGTGCATTCCATGGACCGGCAAAGTGCAGTATTCCCGCGAAGGAAAATAACACAAACGAATTGTTGCTTACCGATCCTGTAACTGGACAGGTTACTAGAAAGGTAAGACTTCCAGTAAAATGTGTTAACAGTGGAGTTGAGGGGCACGTAGCCAGCTCTAAGCAATGCCCACAAAGGCTAAGGCTTTTAAAGAAAATAGAGGCAAAAAAGGCATCTCGGGTGGAGCCCCAAGTACCTCGACGGTTATGTAGTAGTGGCCTTAACCCTGGAGTGTCATACGCATCTGCTGTGGCAAACAATCTTCCTAAAGGCGGTTCAACACCATGTAATTCTTTTGGAACGGCGCCGAGCAGCGCTGCTCCAACTCTTAAGAGCGCAATGGCTCAATTCGCGATGATTGACAGTGACTGTAAACGATTCTTTGGAGGAGGTCTGTTGAACTGCATTAATAAAATCGGTGGATTTGCACGTGAATATCATGCAATTAAAGATGATGAGGGTAAATATCGGGCTTTGCTTGGGATGCAAATGATGCTACAGAACAATGTCTAGGACACTTAAAGTAATTTTCGTTAACGTGAATTCAGTTGCCTTTAAAAATGCTATGGAACTTTCTACTCCTAAGGTTCTAGTTGGAAGTAAAGGGATTTTGAAGCTTCCACCTAATATACTTCATTTTATTGATGAAAAAAAGAGATTGCGCCGTATAGTTCAAAGATGTGAGGACCCAGGACGTCGTCTTGCCCTTAAAGCAGAAGTAAAAAACCTGGATAGAATAATACAGGGTGCTATTGCAGTTTACGAGCGCAAAAACTGGATGAGAAAATTAAGCAACATTAGGCTGAATGATAGGACGTATAGATCTTTAAAGTCTGCGGCTGGTTTAAGTAAAAATGTTGTCATCCACGATCTGATCACTGCGGATGGTTCAATAGTATCTGATGACTTAGGGAAGGCTAATCTACTGGCAGAACACTTCTACAGCGTGCACGAGTATGAAATAGTTTCCGATTCTTTTGCAGTAACCGTCGCAAGTAGAGTCTCCACTTTACAGGATAGGACACCTATGATGGTTTTTGATAGGACTACTACCGCAGATGGTAGCGGCTCGAACAACAGCTAGGTGATTAAAGCAGAAACCATTGGCGAAACTTTAAGGAGAAGACCAAACAAAAAATCGAGTGGTTGGGATGAAATTCCTGATCTAGTACTTAAGAGAACTCGTCGGGATACCTGGGGATTTCTGGCAATTCTAATGAACCACTGCATAAACTTGGGATACTTTCCGAGAGCATGGAAAAGGGCATTAATAGTTCCGATATTGAAACCCAAATCTGACCCAAGGCAGAGCAGCAACTATAGGCCGATTTCTCTCCTATCTCCCTTTGGAAAGTTATTAGAATTCTTTATTCATTCCAAGATCACGGACAAAATATCAGATTGCAATATTCTTCCAGATTGTCAGTTTGGATTTAAAAAAGGACACTCAACCTCGCATGCATTGATGGTTTTTTCAGACTATGTTTCCAAAGGTCTGAACAAAAGATATCCTACAATTGCGGTTAGCTTGGACTTTGCCAAGGCTTTTGATACCGCTTGGCAGGATGGCATTGTTTTTAACATGATGGAGATGGGCTTCGAAAGAAGTGTGTGTAAAATCGTCTCTAATTTTTTATCTGATAGGACTTTTGGCATTAGAATAGGCAGAACTCGATCGATTGAAAAATCTGTCAGTGCTGGAGTACCACAGGGATCCTTGCTTGGCCCTGTAATTTATAATATATTTATGGCTGATATACCTAAACCGGCTGACGGCGATCTTTTGTTAATGTATGCAGATGATATACTCATTGCAGCTTCTGGGCCCCTCGCTCGTAGTGTAAACGGAAGAGTTAGCAACTACTTGACTTGACTGGAGCCCTACTTTGCTAAGTGGCGGCTTCACTTAAATATGAATAAGACTGAGGCAGTTATGATAAAGGGCAAACGTAAATTTTTATATCCCAATAGCAGATCCTTCATACCAGGTCTTAGTATAGGCAGCGAACTGATCAGGATTTCGGACAGGATGAAATACCTTGGTGTAATTTTCCATGAAAATTTTGAGTTTTATCGCCACATAGACTTTGTCTTGGAGCGCGGCAGGCGTGCATATGCCGCATATCGATCTATTCTTGGATATAGGGGAGGACTCGATAGGAAAATCCGATTCCTTGTTTATCGCCAGATAATTCGACCTCTCATATCCTATGCCTTCCCAGTCTGGTCCAGAATTTCTTCTGCTCAGATGGAAAGGCTAAGGAAATGGGGGAGGAAAATTATGGTCACTTGTCTTGGCCTACGGTGTAAGCAGGGGCCTGATGGGATCTACCGCAAGCCATCTTGCAAATCAATATACAAGGCAATAGGCTTCGATAGAATTGGCTCTTATATGGTAGGGTCGGCTATAAAATTTCTTGAGACGTCTTAATCCCTTGAAAACAGTCTTCTTGGACAGTGCTTTGAAAGCGCAAACAATCTGAGGACCATACGATTGTCTAACTACTTATCACCGATAGACCTTATGACATTGAACGGAGCTGGCCTTCTATATGAAAGTGCAAACCTCTTATATTACCATAGGAGAATAAATACCTTAGATATAGAAAATGTGATGTATAACACCGCCCAATAGGCAATTCCTATTCTTTTGTATATAACTTTATTTACTTTTGTATATAACGCTATCTTTTCTTCCTTCTCGCCTTACTATAAGGTTTAGTTTAATATTAGAATTAAGCACAAATGCCTCCCTATTTACCTTTTTTTGGGGAAATTTTAAAACAAATGTTGTACCTACAATAAACTTAACTTTAATATTATTATAAGCGGCCATGCTGCAAATACTTTTATAAAATATCTTGGCAAGTCCTTGAAAAATACGCTAGTATGTAAGGAAAAAATAATTAATTTAAATTAGTTTTAAGAAAACATGTACATTATTAAAATTTTGGAGATAAATATATACTACTATACTACTATAAATTCTCAAGGCAAACTATTATTAATTATGTTTATTATTTGGTAAAAGGTTAAATATAAGATTTTTTTCACAAAGTTTTTTTTTTTTGCAATAAATAAATTTCAGTTATAACAAGTAAGAGAGCTATGCCTGATCTTATATACCCTTTGCCATCAGTGTAAATCTAGTTTAGCGAAGTAATTTCAATGAAGAAAATAAATATTGGGGTGACAGGGAATTGAAAAATAAAAAATTTAGTACTGCATATATTACACAGAAATATCATAGCATTTTTGCAAAATTTTACTATTTCCTAAAACATCTCTTCAAAAGCTTTTAAAAGACACCCATTTTGATATCTTAAAATACGTGACCCATAACTTGTAAAATATTAATTATTAATTAATTTTTTAACTTGATGTTTTTTCTTGTTTTTTAATTTTCTATCACCCTATTTACTTGATTTTTTTGATTGGGTCACTGAAATAGGTTTTTTTCAAATGATATGGAAAAAGAGAAAAAATGAAAAACAAGGCAGGCGTGGTGTTTAATTTTCAATAGCAAAATTTTCTAAACTATGTCTGATCGCTTAGCGTATTTAAATATCTTCTAGCTCATCCAGAGCCTTGGCAAAGTTTATTTCAACCCGATTGCGGACGGACATATGGACATCGCTCAATCTACTTCGCTATACATAAGAACTCAGAATATATATACTTTATGGGGTCGGAAATGGATATTGTAGAAATTTAAGACGATTAGTTTAGTTCAAATTTTTGTAGTGAAGGGTAAAAAACGTGAAAAACGGCTAGGATCGACGTTCCTGAAAGTCAAAGGTATTCGTAACTAATCGATATAAATGCAACACTGGAATTTAAGGAACGAAGATGAGCAACAGAAATATGTCACCCAACATTACTTTGCTTTGTCCCATGCAGAAAGAGATAAGGGTACTCTAGTACTGAAAAACTTCATGAGAAAACATGAGAAAAAGTTGTACACAAGGCGAAAATGTTTAGGATGTTTAATGTTGAATATTACTAGAATAAAAGCCTGTTTCAATATTTTACACTAGAATATAAAGTGTCTTAAAGCTTAAAGCTTCACAAGTGTAAGCTGAAGTTACAAGCCACCCATTAATTTTTAATTTTGTGTTTCTGACTGTTTGTGTCCGACCGCTTTACGAGGGCTGCTATATATATTTCTGGCCTGGCAACCCTGAGTGCTGCCAAGTACAATCTGACATTTCCATTGGAAAGTTTGTCATTTTTAAGCATAATCGTACTCAAAACGTTTTGACGTACGACCATTATTTGTGTTGTTTACAGTGACTTGAAAAAATTAATATAGAAAAAAAATGGAATTAACTCGTGTACATTTTCGTGCCATCATTTTTCACAACTTTCGACGTGGATTGTCACGACAAGAGTGCATTGATGAACTTAAATCTTTGTATGGCGATAAAGCACCATCCTATAGCACTGCGAAAAATTGGCATAATGAATTTAATCGTGGCCGAAGCTCGCTCAATGACGAATTACGTGAAGGTCGTCCAAAAACGGCTATTGTGCCAGAGAACATTGATGCCGTGCGTGAACTCATAATGCAAGATCGACATGCGACATACCGAGAGATAGAGACATCCTTGGACATTTCTTCCACCAGCATACATTCGATACTGCATGAACACCTGGCCGTAAAAAAGGTTTGTTCTCGTTGGATCCCGCACAATTTGAAAGTCGATCAAATAAAAAGCTCGTGTCGATTGGTGCAAGAAATGTTGCAAAATTACGATAGCGGTGCTTCAAAAGACGTTTATAAGATCGTCACAGGTGACGAATCATGGATCTATGCGTATGAGCCCGAAACGAAACAACAATCGACTGTGTGGGTCTTCAAAGACGAGCAAAATCCAACGAAAGTTGTTCGTGGAAGAAGCACTTCGAAGCAAATGGTCGCCTGTTTCTTCGGCAAAACTGGTCATGTGGCGACTGTTCCGCTTGAGCAACGTAGGACGGTCACTTCTGAGTGGTACACTACAATTTGTTTGCCTGAAGTCATCGGAGAAATTCGAAAAACCAACAAGAGAAGACGAATCCCTGTTCACCATGACAATGCGAGCTCTCACACATCGGCTCAAACCAGAGCGTTTTTGACCGGCCAAAACGTCGAATTAATGGGTCATCCGCCGTACAGCCCTGACTTGGCACCTAATGACTTCTTCTTGTTTCCGCACATCAAGAAAAAAATGCGTGGTCAAGGATTTTCGTCGCCAGAAGAAGTTGTTGAAGTGTTCAAAAACCATATTTTAGAGGTGTCTCAATCGGAGTGGAAAAAGTGCTTCGACAACTGGTTTAAGCGCATGCAAAAGTATTTAAATCATGCTGGAGAATACTTTGAAACACAATAAAACCATTTTTGATTATAAATATTCGCATTTTCACTATTAGGCCAGAAATATATAGAGCAGCCCTCGTATATGGTTCAAAAGATAATCTTTCACATTGTGTTTTCATTTTTATGGTTGGAGCTATTAAATACTCGGTGTAAGATTAAAATTTAAGCTTAATTTATTACGTGTTTTTGTAGCAGCCATAATGATATTAGTACCGTCAAACAATTCTAGTTAAATAACATCGCCTTTAGTTTTAGGCTAACCGCTGTTTAGTTTTAACAAAAGGTAAATAATGTTTATTAGCTTAATGTACGTGCATTCAAACTCGTCTTTTTGTATCTGTTATTTTTAGAGTATTTAGCTCTTGCACGACTGTAATATTCGCATGTAGGGAACACCATTTTACTTTCTGCTTTCAAAAACACTTGTAAATAGTAAGTACTCGTATGACCTGTTGTAAATATTTTAGATTTTTGTTAATTAAGTTCTTGTTAAAATTTCTTTAAAAGCAATGTGAGTCTGCTCAAATTCTATTTTTTTGTTTTCAAGACCAGGGGCCTTAAATTTACTGTGAAGAAACATTAAGATTTTCGCATGGATATTAAAGAAGTATGGATTATTTTATTCGTTATGTATGTATGTGTTTATTATAAAAAAAAAATTGTTCAGTTTTTCCATTCTTAATTTTTTTGTAATTTTTGTTTATTTTTAAAATAGTTAAGAGTCTATTGAGCAGCTAGAAAATGTGCCACTCCACTGTAAAACAACCTGCACGTCAGACAAAACAAACAAAAAAAAAAAAAAAATTATGAAAGCAGACTTTTTACTAAGCTCATTAAATTCGTCATGATCATCCTATTTATATTTATAGTAGTCTTTTTGGCAGTGTTTTTATGTTGCAACTAATCGACTTATATCTTTCTTAATCTTTTGAGATTTTCTTTATAATAAAACAATCAGATATTAATCATTTTTCAATGGGTTGTGTCACTACCAACCACAATTCATAAAATATATTTGACATATTTCTCTTACTTCGGTGTGTGATTATGAAGAGCTTTAAATAAAACGTCATGTTCATGGATATTTTTACAACAAAGTTTTGTTGATGTCGTAACTGCTTATATATTGTGTAAGAGCACTATAGCTTCAAAGCATCCAAACTTTAAGAATATATTTGATTAAAACCTGTCAATGCCAGATTTTTTGTAATTCAATACTTATTAAAAGTGTTTCGGTAAGGGCACAACGACTGATGTGGCTTAAAATAAGTTAATTTCTTACTTTTTTGACATTTTACAAATTCATAGAAATGTAATTTTTTAATTGTTTTTATTATTGCAAATTTATTTTTATTTAATTTTTCCTTTTTACTAATGTTAGAAAGTAATTAAAAAGAAAAGAAAACATAAGAAAATCGTATGGAAAAAGAGAAAAAAGGGTTGTGACATTGGCAACGAGACAAAATCTAATAAAACATAAACAAATTTATAAATTTAAAATCCTGAATAAAAACTCGCAGAAACAAAAGGACTGGAACATTTAATAAAAAATGAGAAATGTAAAAAATAAATATACTCAAATTTAAGATATTAGAAGTTCAATAGTTAACACATGAAACCATCATTAAATTAATTTCTGTCAAATAAATTTATAGTACTATCCCTACACTTTACAATTTCCAATTTTAACATGCTTTTATTTTTTTTTTAAATGACTTTAGAAAAAGAGTTGTCTGATTGTTGCTTTTTTATCTTTGTGTCCCTAGAATGCAGTCATTTCTGAATCGATTTTGAAAATTTTTTCTTAATTTGAAAGAGTATGTTTTAAAACCAATTCATCAATTTTAAGATTAAAAGGTATCGTAAAGGGCACCTCATTTAAATTAAAAAAACTGCATATTACTAAAGCTGCCAATGGCAAAAATAATACGAAATTAAAACTAAAAACTAGATGGTGTCCCCATAGCTGACTTAAATATACCTAAATGGCCATACTTTTGAACAGTTGTAGACAGATGGTTGAAATTTACAAAGCCACTGTCTGCTACCTACGGTATAAGAGTAAGTATAAAAGAATTTGGATTTTGAAATTAAAGGGTGTCCCAATATTTTATGTAATTTGATGTATGCGGCCATACTTTTGAAACTTTATGGACAAACAGCAAAATCTGTTTTAAGTCGGTTTTTTTAGCAAGAACTATTTAAATTAAAACCCAATATCTTCTTCTACGTTCAAGCTCAATAATGAAAGGCTGTTTTATGAGAATATCTCATTGCTATAAATTAAAAATGAACCAATAAAAAGCCGAAAATAAGTCAATTTACATTCATTTAAAAAAAATTTCATTGCTTTTGCCTAAAAATTTTCTTAGGCAAAAAAACTTTCAACAAGATATTTTAAAGATAAGTTACTTCTAATCAACAAATGTTGCACAATCTAATGAGGGAAATATTTCTTAAATATATTCTGCTAATAAAAAAAATGTTGTTGGGGTTAAAGTGGGAGTATAACTTAAAATTTCACAAGTTTTCGAAAACTACTTCTTGTGTAAACAAATACGTTGCATACTACTGTGTAAAAATATAGTTCGATGGTAAGGGTTAGTAAAAAAATATTCCTTTGATAACTACAAACTTCACTTCAATCTAAACTTGATATTTAAGAGCAACAAAGAAAAACAAACTTCTTTTATGCACGACTGCTTTCAACTTGTAATAACACGATACATATTATTAAATGAAAATACCTGCCAATATATTTACACAAGTACAAATAACAACAACGAAAAATCGATTATATTACAAACAGCAAATAAAAAAACAATTTCTTATAGATAAAGAATTAAAAAAAATCTAAAATCTAAAGACATTTTGTTCTACTCGTATACTAGTGGTTACGATGTTGCTTTAAGTTAAAAGTCTTTTTATAAGACTTATGTCCACCCAGCAAGATCTGGCATCCACTTGCGCAAAATCAATTTCGCTTTAGATTGATTTACATAATGTCCTTCGAATCTCGCCAGCTTGTCCTATATAAGGCCTATAGCCAAAACAAACAGAAAAAACGAATCTCTCCCATTTTGTAGCCACTCCACCCGGTACGATGAAATTCTAAACCAAGCCGGAAATGCGTAAGGGATGATAGGACGGATAATTTTGGGGTACACTAGCACTTTTCTATCAAGAACCCCCTGAAACTCAAAATTAAAATTTTCATCCATTTTTAGACATATAATATCTATGGTTATACCTGGTACTTTTTAAGTTTTTATATATAAAAGTGTACAAATATGTGATAATAAAATAACACCCAATATTGAAAAACTATTTTCTTTTTGTTTCTAGTCGGACATAATTTAGCTATAATTTTGAAACTAAATTTTATATTATTATTTTGTATTAAAGTAAAAGTTTTAATAGTTTTTTCTTAAATAAGAATAAGAACAGAATATTAAAATAAAACCTCAACTTTGCTTAAAACAATGAAAAGATATTAATAAGCTAATATTACTGCACTTTCGATTTGAGAACCATTCAATAAATTACTTAAAAGTTGCTTCGATTAATACCGTTCCACTTTTTATAATTTTTTTTTAATAAATATACTTACATTAACACGATAAATTTGTAGAGTAGGCTGCAAAATAGAAAAAAATTAATTTAATTGTCAGGGAAATAAAAAATTTATTTAAAAAATTAAAGCTTTCAAAACCAAGTCTCAACATTAGTCCCCCACTCTAAAATTACATTTTCACAAAAAAATAAACAAATAAATAAAATCTGGACCAATACAATTTAATCCCTTTAACCAATTTCATGTCAAATCCTGTATGACTGGGTAACTAAATCTTGTTAAGTAGATTGATAATCATTTTTTGTGCATTCACGCATTTACATCAACAGAATTTCCACAAATATTCTGTAAAGTTATTCACAGTAGGGTAGAACAAAATTAATTAAATGATTTTTTAAAACCAATATTCCTGAGTCTGAGCAAGCAGATTTTAATTTATCTGTAATGAATATCAGTTTGAAGGATTTAATTATGGAACAGGTAGCAGAATTTTGCAACTGCGCAGCTGTTAATAATGTCAGTTTGTTGCTTTTGTCTTGAAGATTAACACGGATAAAATATTGTGCTGGCTGCAATTCGAATCTTTGCCGATTATATTGGTGCAGGCCAAAGACCATAAGGACACATAAACTTTAATAGGTGGTCAGAATATTTTTATAAAATCGACATTATTTAGGTGACTAGTAAGCGAATATGCTTTAAACATCCTTTGAAATATTAATATTGTCTTTGCAAATATTAAACATTTTAAACAACGGGATTTTTAATGTAATTATATTAATTAATTTTTAAACTTTTAAAAATTCTTTTTTTCATGCTATTTTCCCGATTTATTATTTAAATCACCGATATTGATTATTGAGGGTCAAAGCACATCTCGATGGCCATTTCGTTATCGCTTACTTAACTCTTCAGGAAACTTCTGACAAATATTTTAAATAAACTAAAGATTTTTGTCCAAACAATAAAGCAATGACAAAAATCAAAGTTTAAGCAAAAACAACAATAACTAATAGTAATTCTATTTTTCTTTCTCCGCTGTATAAGGCAGAGTTTTTTTTTCTGCTCTTTTATACAGTTGAAAGAGGATGAAAAATAAAATGTCACAAAACGCTACGATAATTTATTTTATGCACGGGCACTTTGCAAATATTAAACATTTTAAACAAAGGGATTTTTTATGTAATTATATTCGGCCTTATTACGGTTGTCGAAAACGACATTCGAGAATAGTCGAAGTCGCTGTCGATAGTTAGTTTTTTTGGTACAATGTAAAATTTTCGACAATAAAATATTTTGTAATAGATCAAAACATAAAATTTTAATAAAAAAAATTTTGTAGTAGCATTTTAGGCGACAAAATTAACACTTAAAAATAACAATAAAAACAAAACGACTAGCTCTTAATTCCATTTAAAAACTTTTGTATTTCATCTGCAATTTTCTTAAAATTCAAATTAAGAAAGAAAAAAATTTTCCATTTACAAAAATAAAATGTGCAGACAACAGTTTTAGTACGATTATGCAGGTAAAATTGCGTGCTCTTATACTTGTATCTCTTTTTTCTATACAAAATATTTTATTTTTATGAAAAAAATTTATTCTATATTGGAATCAAGGTTCTAAGGGTCCTCCTTACAAAATTTTGTGGAAATCCATACAGCAGTTTTTACATGATGTGAACACAGTCACAAAAAATTCCAGAAATAAGTGTTTTGTATTTGATATAGCGATTACTATCTACACCAATATCAAAATGTTTTAAAAAATATTTCATGTACAGAAATGACTCCGTTACAGTTTTATTATACGTATAGGTTAAGAATAAACTTGAAATTTGTAAAATTAAGAAAAAACTTGAAGTTAGTGTAGAATAAAACGTACTCTGCCTCTCAGTTCTTCTAACTCAATTTTACATTTTTTAATTCGATTTCATCGGACGTAAGTTTTAGATGATGTTTTTTATGCTCTTCTTTTTTAAGTTTCTTCTTTTGATATGTATCTTTTTCTATTAAATCTTTCAATTTCTTTTAATGTCTTCATAGCTGTTTGAATGCTTAGTTTTGTTGTTGTTAAAATGAACAAAAAAGAGTTCGGCTATGCCAAATCTTATATACCCTTCACCATCTATGTAAATCTAGTTTAGTGAAGTTGCTGCAATCAAAAAAGCAAATATTGGGGTGACAGAGAATTAAAAAAGTGGTTCTGCATATATATAATTTTACATAAAAATACCACCGGCTCTTAATGGGTTAAGCATTTTTAAAAAATTTTTGTAATTCTTTAAAAACTTCTTCAAAAGCTTTTAAATGATACCCATATTGATATTTAAAAAAAAAATTAAATTTCAGAGTCCCGTAACTCAAAAAATATGGGCGTGCGCCAATTTTTTAATTGATGTTTTTTTCTTATTTTTTAATTCGCTATCTCCTTATATATTAATTTTTTTGGTTGGAGTTACTTTATTATACAAAATGACATGAAAAAATTAGATGTAGGCGTGGTGTTTTGTCTGCTGCCTCGAAAGACATGGATCCATCATGCTGATTTCTAATAGTAGCTCTTTCGACTCTATATCTGATCGATTGACATATGTATTTTTTATTTTTCTTTTTGCAAAGTTGATTTCAACACCAACACGGACGGACAGACGGACATCGCTCAATTGACTTCGCTATGCATAAGAAGTCAGAATATACACATATACTTTATGGGGTCAGAAATGGATATTGTAGAAATTACACCCAGAATGACAAACTTACCCTTTTTTCACTTTTTGTGGTGGTATAAAAACAGCATCAAAAAGTAAACTTATCTTTTGTTAGCGTTCGTTTTAAAAATTTAGAAAAAAAATTGTTTGTCGTGTACATAAATTTCAACGACAATATTTGAACAAATTATCATTCGAATGCGACAAACGTAGTACCGATTTTTGTAATAGATTTGTTTTTCGAGTAACATATTTAACGATAACGACGTGCGTAGTACCATTTTAAAAAAACGTAGGATTTTCGACACGAGAACGACAACCGTAATAAGGCTGATTAATTAATTTTTAAAATAAATTATCGTAGTGTTTTGTGATATTTTATTTTTCATCCTCTTTCAACTGTATAAAAGAGCAGAAAAAACTCTGCCTTATACAGCGCAGAAAGAAAAATAGAATTACTATTGGTTATTGTTGTTTTTGCTTAAACTTTGGTTTTTGCCATTGCTTTATTGTTTGGACAAAAATCTTTAGTTTATTTAAAATATTTGTCAGAAGTTTCCTGAAGAGTTAAGTAAGCGATAACGAAATGGCCATCGAGACGTGCTTTGACCCTCAATAATCAATATCGGTGATTTAAATAATAAATCGGGAAAATAGCATGAAAAAAAGAATTTTTAAAAATTTAAAAATTAATTATTATAATTGTCATCCACATCATAGTTACCCACTACGCTTTCCATAAAACTAGTCAAAAACTGTGAAAAAATACCAAAACAATTTTGGTTGTTAAAATTTGAAATGAATTTACTAGTTTAGATTTTGTATGCATGTTTAAATAGTGCGTTGCTAAATTGTAAAACCCTCCACCAAGATGTGCACACTTTACTAATTTGTTTCGTATAACGTTTCATTAACTGTGCTTTATTGTTTATTATTGTTTGCCTCAACTCACAAACAAAAACAACAACAACAACATTGGCTTGTTAAAACACAATAAAATTCATAATTAATTTAGGAACAGAGTACCATTACCTTATATTACATTTATTAGCAGCTAAGTTTTCAGCACAAAAAATTGCATAAGAAAACTTAGCAACAATAGCGACTATGCTTTTTTCTTCTTGCCTCTCCAAAATGCAACAAGAACAAAAAAACACTTATTTTACAACAAACTCTTCTCTTTAGTCACTGAAAGCAGCATTGCTGACGTATATTAATTTAAAATAGTTCCTGCAAGTGAATAAACAATTAATTATTACTAAGGGAAATCAGAAAGAATCCTTTTGTACACTCTGCCTTTTACAGCCTTTTTTTCTCAGTTATTTATCGTCATTAATTTACATATAAGTGTTATCTTTTCATTTTTGATTGTATTAATTTCAAATAATTGTTAGTGATTACACTTTTTTAATCTCCAAATCTGAAAGCTTAGAAAAATCGCGTTTATCTCCCATTATATTTCTATTTACTGACATAAAAGTTGTTCACACATTTTGAGGGATTCAAGGGTTATATGAATGAAAAGCATTTAATAAAGAAAAGAAGATAATTAAGAAATTTAATAGACAAGTTTTACTATTATCGTACACGATACGGATAATTGTTATTGTTTATATTAATTAACCATCTTGGTGATAAACACTTCTTAAATAACAGTTTATATTTTTTAATGTTAAGAAGCATAAAAAGTGGCTGGGGAATCTGAAAAAGCAATTTAAATAAAAAAACTAAGAAAATTTGTTTGAAAAACAAGGATTTTAATTTAGCATTTTTATGCTAATATCTAAATATTTTATTAAAAAATGTAATTTATTTTTCTGATAATAAAACATGCTTAAACAGAATGAGAATTTTACTCGATATGTTAGATAGTAAATAAATTAAATTAAATACCAAATAAGAGTATTACTAATATTTATTTTAACTTACAAATAAATTATTTATATATTTTTACTAGCAGTGCCCAAGACTTCGTCTGCGTGTCATTGCAAATTTTCTTAAAATTCATATTTAACTATTTATTCCAGAGTTCTATAGACAGTGTTTAAAACTTTCCATCTATAAAAATTAATAGTGCTGGCTACGAAATGACAGATTTAAAAAAAAATATTCTTTGTTGAAACCAAGGTTTTAAGGGACCTCCTCATAAAAATTTGTTCAAATCCATCCAGTAGTTTTCACGTGATGCGAACGCAGACAGACGGACAAAAATTTCAAAAATAGGTGTTTTGTATTCCATATTGGCTATTGCCTACACCAACTTCAAAATTTGCAAAAAATATACCATGTACGAAACTGACCCCCGTTGCAGTTTTATTATATGTATAGATTTATTTTGAAAATAAATTTTAGTGTTTCAAACATTAATGTTTATTTGTGGTTATATATAACCATAATATTACCGGTTGTTTCAAAAATATATAAAGGGAAAATATCTGTGTGAAATAATTATTTTTTCGTATCCTTAAGTTTTAGATAGAGGATAAAATATGGCGATCGGGGAAACTCATACATTATGATTAATTGGGGAAAGGGTATGAGTCTTAACCGTTCTCAACAATATGAGATTCTAAAGATATTTAAAATATAGTTGGCTCCTGATCTATAAGTTACAAACTCACGTGCTCGGAGTAGAGCCCCATAGCAAACAAGGCTATATTATATTAGACAATGACTAGGTAACGGCGGGTACAACACGCTACACTAATATATATTATAAATCACCACTAAACGACTAAACCGATTTAAATGCAATTTGAAACACGGATAGATATGTCATCATGGTAAAATAAGGGTATTTATATATTCAAACAGCGGCCCAGAACTATTTACAATAATTATTTTATTTTCATTGCGTTCAAATTTGTAACTGCTTTTAATAACTATTAAGTGATTGATATTTGTTAATTTCTATATGCTGTAAGGTACCATCTGTCGCATATATTTGTCATAGTGAGCCACTTCTTGACGGCAAATGTATTATGTATCTTGTGTATTCTCATAAAACAAGATGAATTGTTTCATGCATAAAAGTTAAAGAAAAGAAATTTAACTAATTTATCATTTTTGTGATGCTACTCCTTTGGATGCTGACTTTGTATTTCTCATTAGCAAGAACCTCTTTTTAATTACTTCTAAGTTACTTTGTTTTGGTGATGATGTTTGGCTTCTTATTTTTAATTGAATTAACAATTTCTTGTCGTCGGCGCCTTCAGTCTTCATTCCTTAGAAGCAACATTATTTTCATCTTCAATTGCAGTCAAATTTAGTATGATAAAATATTATTTTTGCGCCAAATGTCTTCCAAAAATGTAAGGGTAGCCATTCATACTTTTGTTTATAAAATTTATTCACTTATATTGTGACTGTTGCTATTCATGACCAAGAGTTAGAAATTACAGCTGAAAGCTTACTGATTACTTCATCAATATCCTTTGGCAGTGACAGCGTCCACTCCTTGCAAGTCTAATGGATTTAAATAAGCGGACAATATATGTTATGAACTGCAGTTAATACAGAACTAAAAACAAAGAAAGTTTGTGAAAATGAAGTTAAAAGGATTCACTCAAACTGATTAAGTACAGGAGGGTAGCGCAAAAGGCATTGAACACAACATTGAACTGTTAATGTTTTCCATTAAAAAGACGGATCAATATTGGTCAAAATAAAAAACAAAATTAAATATTTTATTAATTGTTCTTTGCGAAACCTACTTAACTATCGATATACAGTACTCCTTTTTTAATTTCTCAAAATACCCTCACAAACAACATTAAAAAGAGGAGAGACGGTAAAGCAACCCTATTAACAAACAACCTTAAAACAGTTTGAAAGAAGTGTAACGAAAACAGTGGAAACATCAGAATATTAAAAGCAATAGCAAACAACTCAGAAAATTTTGCTTCTTAAGTAGTTAAATAAACAATTTAGCTCAAGCTTTGATAACAGCAGTTGGTGGCTACAAATTCCTATGCTGAATTTGAATTTCGAATTAATGTAACTTTATTTTAAACTTAAGATATATAATTCGATTTGTTAGTACAAAATATACGAGAGTAGCAAATAAATTGGTTACCGAAACAGATTTTGCACTTGAAGGTTCTTATTTATTTTTTTATATCCAAACATTTTCTAAACGCAATAAGGAATTTTCAAAGACCTAAAAGCTTATACTCATTGTTATAAAAAACAAACAACATAAAAATACAACAAAAGTTGAAGTTTGCTTAAAATTTAGATGTTTAAAAAATCGGCAACAAAATTGTGAGCTCGTTTAAAAATAATTTAATAATTGGCAAACTATAAAAAAAAACTCAAGGTTTTAGATTTAGTTTTTGTAATAGTGAAAATATTTTTATTTTTAATAGTGAAAATATATTTATGGGTCGGACCGTTTTTTATGTTTTATATATATTTTTTTAATTATTTAATAATCTGAGAACTTTAAACGAAGTAAAGTTTGTAATATTTTTTTTTGATACGAAAATGTTTTTCTTTTCTATCTGCAAACAAAAATCATTAGCTGAAATGCACTGTGGTTTAAAAACAATTTATTTTGGTCACATTTCAGTATCTTACTGAAGATATCTTAATAAAATTTTACCGATGGAAACCAGAGCATAAAGGGAGATTCTGGGTAGGCTTCCAATTTTGGGTACCTCTGACATATAATTTTTTGGAATTATTATAAATTATTATAAATGGAATTATTTTTATAATATAAGTTTAACTTTGTGCCAAATGTTAAGATTTCTTCAATTTAATTAGGCCTTGAAAATATTTATAAAAAATTCTTACATGTTGTTCCTGTGTGGACTGTAATAAGGTACAATAATGTCTTTGTTTGTTCACTTTAATTTTATTATGAAATTACAATTTATTTAAATTATCGCCTACACCTTTACAATTCTCAACCTACACCTTTACAATTCTCAAAAACTCATCTAAAAATTTTATACCGGAACCAATATGTCCATCTCCCCATATTTGCAAGTTGATGGTAGTTAAGCAAGGTTGTATTTCAACAGTGTGTATTTGAGATGGTACATAATAGGGCAATTATTTGCCGTTGATGACACTCTTCAACATACTGGCCCACCTTGAAAGTACTCCTTTCAACAATCAATGAAGAGGGGGCAAAGCTTCGATACAGGTCGCTTTACAAGTCCACGTTTTGTTTTGATTGTTGCTACCCGTACAAGCCCATCTTTACCTGGATGCGTTTCCGTAACTCTGCCAATCAACCATCTAGCAGGAGGTAGATTTTCATCCTTTAAAATAACCATGTCATCTTGTTGAAGGTTTTTCAAGCTTTTTACCCACTTAGGTCTTTTCTGAAGTTGATTAATGTATTCCTTCGACCATTTCGACCAAAACTTTTGAAGTAATTGCTGCATGTACTGCCACCTGGTTAGACGATTAACATTGATCTTCATTAAATTTTCATCTGGCAATGTGGTCAGTGGACGAAGAATTAAGAAATGGCCTGGTGTCAATGGATCAGGGTCACCTTCAAATTTGAGGCACAATGGGCGGGAATTAAGGCAGCATTCAATTTGGCATAATAATGTGGTAAGTTCTTCATACGTTGTGGATGAGTTACCAAGGATACGGGTTAAGTAAAACTTCATAGACTTGACACCTGCTTTCCAGATGCCTCCAAAATTTTTTGCTGAGGGAGGGATGAAGTGCCACTGGAGTTGTTGATTTGTTAATTCTCTGTGAATATGATCATGGTTGTTTTGTAAAAATTCGTACAATTCCTTTAGTTTTTGATTGCACCCGACAAAATTCGTAGCATTATCAGAATAGATATGACTGGGTTTACCACGTCTGGATATAAATCTGCGTAGAGATGCCAAAAAAGCTGCGGTAGTTAGTTCAGTCACTGCTTCCAGGTGTATTGCTTTAGTGTTTAAACATACAAACACTGCAATCCAGCATTTATATAATCTGGATCCTCGACCCTTCCATGAGCGGACAAATACTGGTCCAGCAAAGTCAATGCCTACGTGAAAAAATGTTGCTCCTGCTTGAACGCGATATGGAGGAAGATCACCCATTTGTTGTTGATAAGGTCTTTGACGATATCTCATACATGTTGTACATTTGTAAACTATTCGTTTGAGAAGATGAGTTATGTGTGGAATCCAGTATTGTAAGCCTAGTAGATACTGCAATTGTCGTACACCAGCATGAAGATATCTGAGGTGGTAATAGTTTACTAATAAGTGTGTCAACCTGTCATCTTTGTGTAGCACGTACGGATGTTTTTGATTATAACTTATGTTCGCGTTTTCTAGACGACTACCAACTCTAAGTATGCCATCGTTATCTAAAAACGGTGCTAGACCTGCCAATTTGTTTGTTGGTGCTAGTTGTTTCTTACACGTTAAAACGTTGATTTCACTGTGAAAATATTTTTGTTGTGAAAGTTTTATCAATAGTTTCCTTGCTGTTTCAAGTTCTGTAGTTGAAATGAAACCAGTATTCAGTTTATGCTTGGATTTTTTTAATATACACTTGTGGACAAAACGCAGTAAAATTGCTGTTACACGAAGAAGTTTTGTAAATTCGGAATATCGATCCGTTAAATCTTCGTTGTTGGTATTAGTTACAGTGGCAATGATGTTCCTCTTTTCATGTAGACAAACATCATCAGGGACCTTGGGTACTTTTTGAAACTGTAAAGTTCGGCTTTGTAGAATTTGGGGGCCTATCCACCACAACTGGTTATCCACAAGGTCAGAGGATAGTATACCTCTCGTAGCTAAGTCTGCTGGGTTTTGTTTCGATGGTATATGGTGCCAGTGTGCAGCAGGTAGATGATTAATTATGAATGAAGTACGGTTAGCAATGAAAGTCTTCCACCGGCGAGGGTGATCACTGATCCAGGCTAACACTACTGTAGAATCTGTCCAGCCAAATGTTGAGACTTCTTTAAATTGAAGAGCATCCTTCACCTTGATCATTAACTTCACCATGAGTTGCGCTGCGCAGAGCTCTAACCGAGGAAGAGTGATTTGCTTTAAGGGAGCTACCCTTGTCTTAGCCGTTAATAAAGATGTTGAAATTAAGCCATTCTGTTTTACAATGCGGATGTAAATTGCAGCGGCGTACGCAAGCTCTGAGGAATCTGAAAACCCATGTAGTTCAACGATATCATCTATTGAAAATCGAAACCATCCTGGAATTTGAATATTTTTCATGTACATGATATCATACTTTAATTTAAGCCATTCTTTAGTCGTATCGTCAGACAATTCTTGATCCCAACATACACCCTTTACCCAAAGCTTCTGCATAAATATCTTGAACTGTATAACCATGGGAGCCAGCCATCCTATGGGATCATAAATTTTTGAAATTTCGGACAAAATATGGCGTTTAGTTATTAAATCAGATGGGCTCATAACTGGAAAACTGTACTGGAAACAATCAGATGTTGTATTCCAAACTAGTCCTAAGGTCTTTACTGTTTCTGAAGAATTGTTCATATCATCTGGTGTTGATGCTTTGTCTAAAATACTAATGTGTTGTAGAAATTGTTTAGAATTTGACGACCATTTGCGTAAATTAAATCCTGCTTTAGACAATATAAAACATAACGATGTACGAAGAGAATTTGCAGATTTTAAATCTGGAAAGCTAGACATATAGTCGTCTACATAGAAATTGTTTAATATTTCGTGTGATTCTCTTGGAAATTCTAATGAACTGTCAATAGCTACTTGCTTTAAAGTACGCGTTGCCAAAAATGGTGCTGCTGTTGTTCCATACGTCACTGTTCTGAGTTGATATTCCTTCACGTCGTTGTCTGGAGCCTTACGCCATAATATCGTTTGATACGCTCTATCTGATGGGTGTACTATTATTTGTCGATACATTTTCTCTATGTCAGCGGCAAATCCAATTTCATATTTTCTGAATCTTAGCAATATTGTATAAAGATCATTCTGAACTGTAGGTCCAACAAGCAAGTAATCATTTAACGAACAATTGTTTGAACTCTTGCATGAAGCATCAAAGACTACGCGTAGTTTTATCGTTGTACTGGAGGGTTTAAAAACAGCATGGTGCGGCATGTAATATTTTCCTTCATTAGAGGCAACCAACTGCATGTGATTCAAACCTTCATATTCTTCCATAAATTTAAAAAATTCTACCTTAAGCTCCCGATTTCTAATGAATTTACGCTCCATAGATTGTAGCCTGCTAAACGCTTGAGACAGACTCACCGAGTTCAATTGAGGTTTCTTTAAAAGGAAGCCGTACCATGTACCTTCCATCTTCTAATTTTTGAACGTTTTCTAAAAAGTGTTTTTCTGCCTTTTCTTCTTCTGGACTTAAGTATTAATTTTGTCCTTGACAATCTTCGACTTCCCAAAATTTCTGTAACTGAGTATCCAAGTCTGAATAAACGTGGGCGATAAATGTTGACTGCTGCAATCCAGTAACATTTCCCATTACTATCCAGCCAAAAATAGTGTTTATGGCTATCGGAGCTCCTGATGGATGTGAAATTTTACCGTCCAAAATGCAATACGCGAATACATCTGCGCCTATAATCATGTCAATTCTATTTCTCTTGTAGTATCCGGGATCAGCAAGTTCTAAATTTTTAAAAAAGTCTATACCAGTGTCACTAATTGTATGAGATGGTAGATATTGCGTCGAATTCGACAAGCAATATGAATGAGCAATTATGGTTCTGTTTGTTTTAGCCTTAAAGATTTCAAGCTTGACTTTTCCTTTCGTATAATTAGGGTTACTATTGCCTACACCATAGAGCAGGGTTTTGTCAAATTCCCGAGTTAGTTGTAATCGCTGGACACAAGCCTCTGAAATAAGAGTAGACTGTGCGCCGGAATCAATTAAAGCGCGGCAAGATTGTAAAGTATTAAACCTATCGCGAACCATTACAATAGCCGTTGGTAAAAGTGTGGTTTGTTGTCTTTTCTTTTGACTTGAGTTAATACTAACTGAAGTATCGTTACCAATGTGCTTATTTTGGTAAGTTTGTCCATTAATGTGAAGTAGGGTATGGTGCCTTAAATTGCAAGTTCTGCATGAACTTGACTTACAGTCTTTTGAAAAATGCTTTTCTTTTAAGCAGTTAAAGCAAAGTTTGTTTGTTTGTACCACCTTTCTACGTTCATTAATGGTTAAACACTTGAATTGCTGACATTTGTATAAAAAGTGAATGCCATTACATAATGGGCAAGACTCCGTAATTGTTGTCATTGCTATAGCTTTACCTTGTGCATGTCGTGTAAAAGATTTAGTTTGCTGAATATCCTCAAGTTCCAGTAAACGTTTTTTCAAAAAATTTAACATCTGTTGGAAAGTCTGTAATTCATCGCCGTTTTTCTCTCTACGCCAAAGTGTTATAGATTCTGAATCTAGTTTATCTTGAATATGGTATAATAAAATAGGATCCCAAGTATCTATTGAATTATTGATAACTTTCAAAGCATTGTAGCTTTCTACTATATTATTGTAAAATCGTTTAAATTCTGCATATGTTGAATTCTTAACGGATTTCTGTTTAAAAAGTGAATCAAATAATTGTCTTTCTATTAAATCTGGTCTATTATAGTTTTCTGTAATTAACTTCCAAGCTACCTTATAATTATCGTTTGTTGGAGAGAGATGTTTTATGATAGACGCAGCTTCACCTTTTAACTTTGTTTGTAAATATTCTAATTTCTCGACGTCGGACAGATTTGTCTTTGAGTCAACCATAGCGTTGAACAAATCTCTAAATCTTATCCAGCTTGTAATATCACCATCAAAATCAGGGATTTGTGTAGGTGGTAAACGTAGTTCGGTGTTAATACCAGTTCAATGAAGGTTTGTAACCGCCGATAACGTAGCTGAAACGCACTCTAGAATGGATGTGGTTGCTGTCTGTTGTTGTACTATTGCTTGTATCGATGTGCTTAAATCGTTGGCAATATGCGGAATATTCGCTTGGGAACTATCTTCGACTGTGTCATTAAAGTTATTTGTGGATCGATTAGACCAAATAGCTTTCACCGTAAAAAACATCTCATTAATTTCGTCTCTATAAACATTCTCAATTTCTAATTCCTCTTCGCCTTTGCATAAAACATCAAGCTCGTCTTGTAATTCTTTGTACTTTGTATAAATAATATATAATTCAATTGTACGTACCTTTATTTCGTCATAGGTTGCATTTTGATTAGTTACAAAATTGTGTATTTTTGTTATAGAACGTTTAATTTGTGCACGTTTTCTTTTTAAAGATTCCATCTTATTTGTTTTCTTGTTAAATTTAATTTCAAGTAAATTCTTAATGTTTCGATGCTTGTTAAAGTTCTAGTTATCAAAAATGTTCACTGTGTTGCATACAAATTCATTATTCTTTTAAGAGTTTTAAACTGAAACTTTAACCTTGACACACTACCTCACATATGCACTTGACCTAGATTTTTATTGTTTAAAAGGCACCACTAATATCTTATTTATGTAATGGTCACAAATAGGGTTATTGTCTTCGATAATTTAAACAGTCTGAAAAGCACTGCACTCCATAATTCCACAATTTGCTTTACATTGATCACAAACCGCATGTACATAAGTAATATTTGCGCACAACTTTTCTGCAAATTATCAAGCAGATTCGGATCGAATGGACCAAAAAAATGTTCCTGTGTGGACTGTAATAAGGTACAATAATGTCTTTGTTTGTTCACTTTAATTTTATTATGAAATTACAATTTATTTAAATTATCGCCTACACCTTTACAATTCTCAACCTACACCTTTACAATTCTCAAAAACTCATCTAAAAATTTTATACCGGAACCAATATGTCCATCTCCCCATATTTGCAAGTTGATGGTAGTTAAGCAAGGTTGTATTTCAACAGTGTGTATTTGAGATGGTACATAATAGGGCAATTATTTGCCGTTGATGACACTCTTCAACACATGTGAAGGGTATCTTTTTTAGTTTCAGAGAATATTGTGTATGCATAAACCCGTTTTGCATTTTTCACTTTTAATTCTTACATATAAAATGAGAAAGAAAATCGATGGAAGACGAGGCTTAGGAAGTTCCTATAGCTTCACTACATACTCGATATATATGTAAGTAGTGTCAGAGGAAAGCCTTTGATCTTTTTTTGCCGATTCAAATTTTAAATGACATTTAAGAACTAAAAAAGTCACGTGGTTTATAGAAATAAACGATATAACTTGAGTTGCCGCAAAACCAAAACGCATCGAGATATTCTTACAAAATTTTGAAATTGTACAGACAAAAGATCTTTTAATCAAATGAAGTAAGTTGTGCTTGAATTCTTCAAATGTAAGTATTTCATTATATTTCCATGAAATATAAAAAATAAAAATAGTAACACGATGGTTACTGTGTTTTTGTATTATTTTTTTTTTTTGATATTTTTATGTCCATTTTTCCTTATTGATTCAATGGAGTTCTCTTTTAATCAGTTTGGCTTTTGGTGTAAGACTCTAAGGTTTTCTTTACAAAATTTGGGTAGAATAAACTGATTAGCTATATCAGCAGTAGCAAAATGACCATATGGATATGGTTTCCCCGCAGTAATACATTTCATTTTTTAGTTTAAAATAATAAATATTTCATGAGATTATCATGAAATATTTATATTTGAAGGAATCAAGCACAATTAAAGTAAATTAACATAAAAAAGATTCCAAATAATAAATTTTCTTGTCAAATAAAATAAAATTTAAATTTTTTATTTTAACTTATAAAATCCCGGAATAGGGAAAAATGTCCCAAACAAATTTTTTTCACAAACGACGCTCTGTCTTAATTAATCGAGGAGCTGTTAAGTTCTTCTTGAAGTATGTAGATAAAAACTTAGGATTTACGACTTTTTATTTGGTGATTTGCAATTCAAAGAATTTTACAATAATTTATAAATTTTGTTTCCAACTTGGCTGTTTGGATAGGGCTGAAGGAAGACTGTTATCACTTTTGACGTTGCTTTTGTTATTCGCATTTGCTGCTCGTTTTCTTTAAAACGTTTTCAAAAAATTTGCTATTACATGTCAAAGCGTCCCAGGACATAACGTCCATGGATAATATAGGTATATTTTGTGGTATTCTATGTTAAAAATATACAATGGTTTTACAAACTGGCTTGCAGAATATCATTGGTAAGTGAAACCGGTGTTGGTTGTACCATAGGGAAGAAAATCTTTGCGACCGGCGGAAAATGCTAAGCAGAAAATCTTTGGTGAGCGAAAATTGCATGTGCTTGATGTGAAATTACTTTTTATAAAAAATGGTTGGTAAATATATCCTTTAAAACAAAAACTGTTGAAGTAAAATGATATAAATATAACGAATCCATTACAACGGATCTTTGTAGTTTTTCTAGCTGATTTTAGATGGTTTTCGTAGAAAATATGAACACAGACAATGCCCTGCCAGTAATATTTTTTAAGAAAACTAAGCCGTTAATATGTAAATAACTTAAAAGGCAAGATGATATTTTTTAATTCTATATTAAAGTTTTAATTTAAGAAACTCTTTTAAGATTTTCAATAAATAAATTCTCGTAAGAATTAGCAAAACAAAACCTTTTATGTTCGAATGCATTACCACCAGACAAGATGTACTTAAATTTGCGCTGTTTAGTAAGAAGTCATAAAATCATTCTAAACAAAGACAAATTATAGCAGAATTGTTAAAGATCTTACAGCATTGTCTGCCTATAACATTAACTACAAGCAAAGAGTAATTCGAGACAAATTGTATTGAATTTCAGGAAAAAAAAAAAAATTTAACATTAAATAAATTATGTTTGCAGACAGTTATAAGAAAAGAAAGAAGACATTTGAGCAGTAAAAAGATAATTTTTTTTTTTTTTTTTTTTTGGAGATCACGCATCATCTAAAAATAATTTTAATGTTAAGAGCAATATGACCTTATCAAGGTTGTCTTTTCTCACAAAAGGAAATTTCTTTCTTTTATGTTATGTTGTGTTCATTGCAAAATATTTTACAAAGTAAAAATAAAAAAGGTAGGAGAAAATATTATGTCCAAAAATTAGATTTGAATAAAACTACAAAAGAAATCAAAAGTAACTGGCAGAAGTTTATACAAATGTTCATGGTGTAATTAAACTTTTACTTATACTTTTACTATTAGAACTATTAGTCACTGTTTATAGTTTGCTGTAGCCATGTGACTTCATATAAGTTACTTCTTTTGTGTCACTGCTGCTACGATAGTTCACACAAATGAACAGCAAGGTCAACTAAAAACTTTTTTCTAGAACGGAAAAAAAATTTCGGAATAATTCAAGATTCGGGTATATTTTTAAGCAAGTTTTTTAAAATAAAAAAGCCATTTAAGCAATAAAATATTTTAATAAGTTTCATAATAATTATCTTCTAAAATTTAATTAAAACTTTCTGAGTTTATTTCATATCCATTTATTACCGCTAAATAACAAAAGTATCAAATGTTTTCGCTGGCATTGAATCTGATTAGTTGTACCGCTATTAAATGTTGGGAGCATTCATTACAATTGTAATGAATTCATTTTAGACAATAAAACTAATAAAACCAAATTGCCTTCATTTATTACCATCATTTTGTGTCAATGTTTATAATTAGGTTTGACCTAAACTTTTGTGTAACAGAAAAAAAGTTTAGAATTTAAATTTGCGATAACGAACGTTAACAACATTAAATCTTGAATATAAAATTTAAAAGTGACTAAGGGAGTAACTGGTTTTTAAATTAAAAAAGGAGTTAGCTAAGTTACTAATGTCAATTTCTTAAATATGTTTTTTTTCTTGTTTTGTTTTAAATATATTCATACTGATGGTTTTATATAGTTATATTATTATTTTATTTATTACTGACTAAAAATTGTATCTTTATTTTAATATCATTATATGTATATTTGCTTGATCACTAGCACTGTCAATTATAAGATGTATTAATCTTGTTGTGCTAGATAAGAATGTAATAATAATAAATAAAAATATTTGTCCATTTGTAGTTGTAGTTAAAGTGGTGTTTAAAAAAACAAGTAAGAGTGCTATATTTGGCGAGCGCCAATTTTTTCACCGATTTTTTTTCTTTTTTAAATTCCCTAAGGCCTCGTATGTTTATTTTTTGATTATAGGTACTTTACTGTTCCAAATGACGTGAAAAAATTAGAAGTAGGCGTGGTGTATTCCCTGCTGCCTTTAAGGACATGTGCCGTTCATGCTGATTTACAATAGCACCTCTTTCGACACTATATCTGATGGATTGGCATATTTATTTCATTTCTGTGTGGTTACCGATGGCAACTCTTATGTGAAAATAATGAATGAAAGGAGTTCTGATTTAATCAATTTGGCTTTTGGTATAAGAATCTGAGAGTTTCTTTACAAAATTTGGGTAGATTCCACTGATGAGCTATATATGTGCTCTAGCGAAATGGCCATATGGATATGCTTTCCCCGCAGTAATAAATTTAATTTTTTTGTTTAAAATAAATAGTATTTCATGAGAATATCATGACATAGTTATATTTAAAGGAATCAAGCGCAATAGGTGGAAAGGTTATAGGTGGAAGGTTATCTTAAAGTTTTTCATTCCGTGTGTAATTACTACAATATCCATTTCCGACCACATGAAGTATATTGTTACGAAAATAAAATCTGGCAGCCCCCGCTGTTGTTTCCGTATAAGCGTGGTGAACAAGTTACTTTCACTAATGGAATAGAAAAATACCACAATTAGCTAACAAAAGTTGAGCAACCTCAATGGGTGCGTTGGAAAGGTGCTTGCTGTAAAACAAAAGATCGTAAGTTCGAGCCCACCTTCGGACATGCGTACAAAGGAAAATAATAATTGTTATAATGCAATTAAAAATTAAGAATCAGCAGTAAAACCTCCCGAGAAGCGAAAGACAATTATTGTGTGAAGTAATGGCAGATAATTTAGTGGAGACGTCTAATCTATCTATATATATAAATGAATGTCTGTCTGTTTGTTTCTGCTTTATAGGAGGCCAAACCCTTGGACCGATCTTCCTGAAATTTTCACAGCATGTTACTGTGACTCTGGAAGGAATAATAGGCTATATGAAGTTTAAATTGGACAAGGGGCGTGGCACCGCCCATATAACCCAAAAATTTAAATCGCCATATTTTGGCAATTTTTTGACCTACGTCGACGATATTTGGTACATATGGTATTGGCATAATTAGGAATACGTACCAGGAGAAAAGTGGGTGGGACCCCGCCCCTTTTTAGAAAAATTAAAAATCGTAATATAGTCTTAACTACTGGACCAATCGTCATTAAATTTTCGCAATAGGATATTCTTGACTATATAAAGTTGAGAGTGGACAAAGGGGAGTGGCCTCGCCCATATAACCCAAAATTTAATATCGTCATATCTTGGGCATTTTTTGACCTACGTCGACGATATTTGGTACATAGGGTATTGGCATAATTAGGAATACGTACCAGGAGAAAAGTGGGTGGGACCCCGCCCCTTTTTAGAAAAATTAAAAATCGTAATATAGTCTTAACTACTGGACCAATCGTCATTAAATTTTCACAATACTTTTAATTTTATTTAATAACGAGGGGGGTAGCGAAGCACACCGGGTTCATCTAGTTTAATACAGGAGTAACAGATAATTGTCAAGACGACCTTTATAATAAAAATGTAAGAAATGTATCATTTAGCGCAGTGAAATGTAATAGCATAACAACAATGTATTGCAGACGTGTGTTGTGGCTATTAGATAATGAGGATGACTAGCTTGAATAAAAGGCATAGTGAAGCTATCTGTGAATGGTTAAGGTTACTAAACAAGGCATCGAGTAGTTCATGTCTCGCGGATTAACACAGTAGTTTAGCCTGGATGCAGTAATATGCAGTATTTAAAAATAACGCATGTTGAGTAAATACCAGACCATAAGATTCAGAAGAAGTCAACTTTGCCAATGCACTGGATGAGCTAGAGAAAGTTTAAATACGCGAAACCATCAGACACAGTTTCGAAATTTAAATTTATTTAAAGTCAACAAGATAGGTTCATGTCCTTCAAGACATTGGGCGAAACACCACGACAGCCTCTTATTTTGCCAAATCATTTGAAACAAATCTAGTTTAGTGAAGAAAAAAAAAATCAAGTGAAAAAATTGGCACACGCACATATTTTTCGCGTTACAGAACTGTGAAATTTTCAAATATCAATATGGGTATCATTCTTTTAGGAAATACCAAATTTTCATTTTAAATTGCATAACGCATTAAGAACCGATGTCATTTGTATTTAAAATTATATATATGCAGTACCAACTCTTTTTTTATTTTTTATTTCTTCTCACCCCAATATTAGTTTTTCTGCTTGGAGTTACTTCACTAAACAAGATTTACATAGATATTGAAGGGTACATAAGATTCGGCATAGCCAAATAAAGCACACTTACATGTTTTTTTTTAACGAATTTCTTCAAACTATTTTCAGATGTAGTAGGGATTTTGTATGGTTATAGCTCCACATAAGTCTAGCAGTGTGATTTAGTAGTGGGTAAAAAATTTGTTTCTGAACAAAATATTCACAATCTTTATTTATTTATTTTTTATTATTTATTTATTAAAAAACTTTTTAAAACGGAATGGTTTTATTAATATTTGACTAATCTTTAACTTTTTGGTCGCATAAAGCTTTCCATTAATATATTAGTTTATTAAATTAATCTTGTCCTTTTTATTGCGTGTAGTCTTTGCTGACAGAGGGAAATTTACGTTTTCCTATTTTTTAAAAATAGTCTAAATTCTCTTAACAACTAAATTTTCAAAATAAAAATAAAATGAGGGATTTTCCTAAAAATGATTTTTTTATAAACAAATAAACATTTTCTTTCGAAAATTACTGATAAATATAGAAAATTATGTATCTGTAGAGAAGTATTATTTTTTTAATCCTAAAAATCTATATATTTAAATATAATTAAACTTTAAACTTAAGTTGCTGCTAAAGTTACAACTAAACGTTTTATGCAAAATATTGTTAAATGAAAAAAAATTAAATGCAGTAGAAGCAAACAAAAGTATAATTCATTAGAATTTTAATCGTTAAATTGAAGTTCGTGGTATAAATATTTATAATAATATAAATCAAAGCACGTAATAATATGTAAATAATACTTTTATGTAAATAAAAAATACCTTGAAAAAAGTCGTACTTTTTTTATTCTAATGCAAAAAAGATTTTAGTTGGCCTTAAATATTGCACAAAAATTTATTTTGCATGTCACAGCGAAGACGGATTTGCGCGCTTGATATTTAGTGTAGACTTAGTTAGATGCCCTTGACAAGATTTAGCATTACTTTGCGGGAAATTTATTTTAAGTCTTGTTATCAAAATAATTGCATCTACTTACTTTAAAAGAGAGATATCATAGCTGCTGCAGGGAGAAAGTATAATCATAGGAAGTTGGTTTGCACATATGAGTACTGTAGCACAGCTAAGAAGAAACCAAACGCAAACTCTAATAAAAAAATATTTAAATGTTCTGTTTTAAATCAAGAATTATTTACATCCTTTTTTTATCTCACTAAAGATTTAAAATAATAGCTTTTTGTTTCTTATAATATGCCATTTTTAAACTAAAATTTTCACGACTGCTTTAGAGCAGATACTTTCTAAAGAAGCTTTTAAAAGAATATGGAAACTTTTTTTTAAAGAAAAATAAAAATGTTTTTGAGCATTTGTATTATTTAGTTTTCATTATAAACTGACACTTGAGAAATAAATAAAACAAAAAGAAAAAATTTCAACATATTTTGTATGTATCATTTTCGGTTTCTTGTTAACTGTGATTTGTTAATTTTACATTTTTCAAAAAAAGTAATAAAACTTTTTCTTAATGCAATGCTCGGGAAGGTAATTATTTTGTTCGTTGTTCAAAATTATAAAATAAGATTTCAGGTTAAAATTAATATAAAGAGGTTTTAAGTCTACATTAATGTATTAAAGTTTTAGCAATATTAAAAATAATTATATTTATATATAATTTGAGCATCTGAGTTTATAAAAACAAAATACTATTTGTGGCAACATATTGTTTGATTTTTGATCACTCATCTGGAGGGCACGCGATTTTGCAATGCGGTACCACATGATACACATATCGTGTATAATTTCAACTCTTGTCAAGTATGATTTTCCGGACATGTAGTCGCTGCTTTTTGTGACTAGGATCGTATGAAATAGCACTACTTGGTTTTAAGAAAAAAGTATGTAAGCATAAGTCTGTGCCATTGTTTTTATTAAAGTTATAATTTTGAATAGTGATATTTCTTAATGTTATAACATTTCAAACTTAAATTTTGGTTAGGGTGAGAAATTAAGTTAAAAGTCAACAAAGTGGCCATTGGAAATAGCTTTCTTTACAATTAATTTGCTTCAGTGAATTAATATCAAAAATAATGTAAAAGTAAACAGACAAATTAAAACAAATATAAATTAGTTATAAATTAAATTTGTTTATTTTTAAAGAAGAATGATGGGGTGATAAAATAGATGAACACATGTTACATGCATTTGATTTTAGTGACTATCACTCTTGAAATCTGTAAACCCGATTGTGGCAATTTTAATGATTTATGAAGCCATCAATTTATAAATTTGCAGCGAATACTTTCCTCGAAACACGAGCTCTTGAAGAAAAAGACAGTTAGAAAAATGCGCGTTTGGATTATTTGTGACGTCCATATATTTATTTCGATATTGTTTACATAGATTATCACTGGCTTTTAGACAAAAAGTAAAGATTTATACCATGTAATTTTTGATGCAATTTTTTTAATTCTCTTTTTAAGTTGCAGTGATATGCGTTACTTTAAATAAATATAAAAGTTAAAATCAAGAGAGTGCAAGACTATAAAATCTAAATATTTTCTTAAACAAAAACGCAGTGACGATGCCAATTTTATTTTTTGGTGATGGTGTAAGGACCATACAAATATACTTTCTAAATAGTTCTTAAGTTCCATTTATTTTCAAATGACTGTGTAACTTATTTCAATATTATATATTATTTTATTGTACGAAAGAAATTTTTTTGAAGGAATAATTAATTTGGTATAGCTACTTGTTTTTTTTTTTTTTTTGTTTTTTTTGGTTAAGTTTCGCGAGCGTATTCTTATGTCTACTGTAAGTGCATTTTTATGTCAAGTAAGTGTAAAAGTTAATAATTCTTATCTATGTGTGGATGTTTTTCGTTTGTTAGTTTAATAGTATCAGTGGTGGAAAAATTATGTCTAAGTTTTTCTTAGTGTCTCTTAAGTAATGTGTCCAAGCAAAAAAGTATGGCGACTAGATAATCTACTTGAAATACTGTCGGCAAATTGTGGAATTAAGCACAATTAAAGTAATTTATGTGTGTTTCAAAAATTATTTTAATTCCTTTTTTTTAATTTTTATGAAATTATTGTTTACTATAGACTTCATCTATCTGAATTAATATTGATTGGTTATTGATATTCCTTATGTTATAATTTATAGTATAAATTAGTTAAATAGATGATGTTTACAATGTACACAACTTAAGGTAAATAGATGGGAAGAGTGCTGGTAACAGATGTAGCGATATAGAAAATGCAGCATAACATTCCACTGTCATCTAAATTTTCATGTTTTCTTTGGTAATCCGCCTCATTTCTAAATAATTTTTCTGTCTTAAAAAAAAATCATAAACATAAAAATAAAAATGAACTTAAGCCAAAAACCAATTTTAATTAAATTGGTACAATTATTTTCTTTTAGCACCAATTAGCGTAATGATTACGTTTTTCTATGCTATTCCTGTGGTTTTTATGACTTCAGTTTTTTTCCTTTTTTAATTATTAAAAAAATTTTGCCAGTATTAAACATCATCTCTCTTTAAGATTTTTAACATCATGTTTTATGCAGCACCGTGTAGCTGTGTAGCCCCATGGGCTCACAAAGTGAGCTTCGCTTTGCCCTTTTTTGGTTTGGGTTGTCCACATGAAGTATAAAAATGCGTGATGTCATTTTTGCTTTACTGAGATCATGTGTCCCTTAGGTATTCATGTTGCCTGCTTTCCTCTGTGCTAGAAAGCTTTGTCGGCCTTATACTTTGAATTTGCCATAAGCCTAATGGAGATACGACATCGAATAAATCTTCGGCATTGGCATAAATGACGAGTTCTTTGTCCGTAAGATACAAATAATCGAAAACCATCAAACTTTTAGTTTACAGTTTACAGAACTTTCGTTATCATTACAGCTTTGGCGAAATTAATGAAATCCATTACATTTCGCAACAGTTGGACACTAAAGTTTTTGCATTTTTCTAGAAAGAAACTAAATTCCATTAACAAAGAGAAAAACAAAATTTTTTTTTTTAAATTTACGTAATTTAAAAAAAGTTTTAACATTTGCTGTTATATTTATATACATATATCCCTGTTTAATGTCTGCACTACTCTCTTTGCGTACAAAATCTTTGTGAAAACATCAACATATATTTGATTCGTGAGCAACTAAATATAAATGATGCAGGGAAATTATAAAAACGTAGGTGTGTGATTATTCACAGTCTTTTTATTAATGACTTTTGGAAGGAGTGTGTGGAAATAAAAGTTTAAATAAAACGAATTATTTGTTAATATTTAAAGAGTTTTCTGGTTTTTAACTGTTCTTTTTTCTCACCGATTTATTGTAACAACTTTCTTATATTAAAAAATAAAAGTGTTAATTTTGCGCCAGACCAAAAATATCAATAGATGAAATTTAACAGCTTTATTAAAATATAGTCGCTATTTCTTTTAAAACTCTACATTAAATGTTGATTTTTTGAGTAGCTTTTATTTACGTTCACTTATCTGGAATTCATTATGATTTAACAATTTTTATTAAACTTAATTTTTATTTATTTTTATTGATTGACTAAAGCAAAAAGGTAAAAAAAAACAAACATCTTTTAAAATAACAAACATACTTTTTTATTAAATGAAGAGTTTAAAACTAATTGCAAGGGTTTACAACTAGTCAAGGCCTGGGCAGATAGAATCCGTCATACGTTATACGGCGCCATTTTCAACTAATATTAACGTACAAATGGAGAAAGTTAACACAATCAGTACTTCGTTCAAAGACATTAATGTGTTATTTTTTTAATTCATTTTTCGAAACGAAATTTTAGTAAGTATACATTTCTAATGGATTTCGAAAATATTTTAGATTTTCTTTCAAATGTAACTTTGATTTATAAAGCGCTGGCGTGTATTGCTGTAATGGATAGAGGAGGAAGATTCTGCGTCAGGTCGCTATATAAGGATGGACATCAATGAATTTTTTCGGTGACCTTTGCAAGTGCGTTAACAGTGATCTTCAACAATTTAAAAAACTGTTAGGATCAGAGTTCAACATTTTTAATTTATTAGCATTCAACTATAAACAATTATGATATTTTTCATAAAAGAGATTTCTATGATTTTTTTTCACGTTCATTAAGACCATCAAAAAATTTTCTTACTACGATCACACATGAATGAGTTTGTCTCTTTCGTTTTTGTGCAGTGATGTATGATAAGGGATAAATAACATCATTCTCATTAATGCTGCTTTTCATAAACGAATGCGAAGATTTTTTCAACGTTGAAAACTTCTCATTTAATGAAGTTTATTAAAACCGAGAATTTTTTTTCTTTTTCACTGTCATTAACGAACAACAAAAAATTGTTGCATGCGATCCCACATGAATGTATGTATGTATTAGCATCGATGCAAGTTAGGGTGAACTATAAAGAAAATAAATAACTAGACTACTTAAAATCTCTAAGAAATTAACAATAAAGCATACAGAAAAAAATTTATTAAAAGCTTTATAAATGTATACATTGATATACATACGTATTTTTGAATTCTGTTATTTAGTTGAAACAATACGTCACTTAATTTAATATGTCACTTAATTTAATATGTATAAAAATTTGAACCATATTTTTTCAGAATAATTTGCTTAAAGCAATTTTAAACAAGTTGAAACACAATCTAAATGAGGAATCACATTCACATTTATTAAGCTGATATTCCTAATACGAAATACTGACTTCAAAAGATAAATTAGAAATAAATAAGTTTAAGCAGTTATTCAAAATATGTATTTGGTTTTAAAACAACTACTAGAGTAATAGCTTAATAGTAAAAATTTTACATCTGCATATACTCCAAAACAAACTAAAAAAGAAAAAAAAAACAAATTGTAACATATCAAAAACTCTATCCTTTCACACATGATGAAAAGAAACAAGAAGCAACGAAAACTAAAATGTCTCACTGCTCTCTTATGTGTGAAAAGTGAGAGAACATTTCGTTACTCTGATTAGGATGCATAAGGATGAATTTGATTTACCTTTTTAATTTAGTGGAGGAAGATCTCAATAAGAATTTGAACAGACTACAATACATGCAAAGTCTAGACTTTTTCAGACGCTAGTGTAAGAAATAGTTTTTTATTCTTATTTAGTGCAATTTTTTATATTCTTAATGTTACCTGGCTGATGGAGGTAGTAATCAGGTTTTTTTTATCAGTGTTTAGTATGGGGCGTATGACATTGATCAAATTGTCATTTATCAATAAATCAGAAATCCAAATGGAAACATATTGGGAATCACTTTTACGTTATGTGGAATGCCTCAGCCTGTGTTGGAGCAATTGATGGCAAACATATGTCGTTGAAGTGGCCACCAAATACCGGCTCTGTATTTTTCAACTATAAAGGCGGCTACTCTATAATATTTTTGGCAACTTGTGGTGACAATTAAGCATTCACAGCTATCGATATTGGTGCCTATGGCTCTCAGTGTAATGAGGGTGTATTGTATAATTCGGGCTTTGGGGAGAAGCTTTTTAATGGGCAACTAGATTTGCCTGAAGACATCACCTACCAACCAACCATTTTAAAATTCTCTTACTTTATGGTTAAAGATGCAGTATTTCCTTTAAAATGGTATCTAATGCCACCATATTCAGGTTTGTGTATAGGCACTTATGTATATCTTAATGCTGCTATTTAGTACTTTTTTGATTAAGCAGCAAACCTGCCTCTTGAGCATGAACTATTTAATAAACGTTTATCACGAGCTCGCTATGTTATCTAAAAACCTTTTGGAATTTTAGTAGCTTGCTGGTGAATTTTTTTTGCAAGTGCACCCATCAGTAGAAGCAAAAGTATTGAAAGCTACAGTACTTTTGTATAAATTTGTTTAAATGAACAACGGCACATATTATCCGTCAGACTCTAGCGACCAATTCGATGGCGGTAGAAATGAATTGTGGCGAACAGAAATTTCTACAGCGTTTCAAAAACATGGCCGAATGTTATCTAATAATGCATTAAGAAATGCATTTAAATTAAGATATAAGCAAATGCGATACATCTTCTCACATTCTCTATAAATAATGATTTTTCTTTAGTAGTTTATAATAAACTTTTGCTAAAAATAAACTCGAAAATGATCTAACTAGTTTTTTTGTTATTCTTCAATGATTTTAATCAATTTTTTTCAATATTTTGAAAGCTCTTAAATACATCTTTCTACATTCAGTGTCAATTATGTGTAAATAATTGAAAAAAGATGGGCATGACACAACCCAAAATATTTAAAATAGTTTTAGTGGAAGTGGTTCAAATAGTATAAAAGCTTTCGAAAAAAATTAATATGCAATAGACACAACACCTAAATAATACCACTAAAAATATGCAAAGACTTATTTTATTGATTATAAACTAGGAATCAAAAACAAAGATTGCAATGTTAGCCATAAAAAAATATACTGCGCTTCTAGGTCATCATAGAATGTAAATGAATGTTTGTTGCAAAAAGTATAGGAGATTTTTGGCGCAAAACTGGTAATAACTGCATTATAATCTTAACGGGTGCATTCATTTAAACAAATTTCAGTGGACAGAAAAAAGATGTAGTAGAGTAAAGCATTTGAGTTTGGGCTTAGAGCTATCTAAGGAAGAACTATTTCGGCCTACCAAAGTTTTAGAGTTTGATTTATATGCAAATTCATATAAAAAATATTTATTTTAGAAGTTATTTCATTATTTATTGTAAATTAATGTTTCACTAAAGGAAATATATAATAAAGATTATAGCTCTTAGTGCTCGATAATTGAAAGAAAAACAAACAAAAAAAAACAAAAAATTATTTTTTATTAACAAATAGAATTAAAGCCAAACTGTCATTGTTCATAAAAAAATCCTTTGAAATATGTTCTAGATTTAATTTTCCATTAAAATTTTCTTCATTTAATTCCGCTGAATTTTCCATACACAAATATACTATGTTTTCAAAAAATATTCTATGTCTATGTCACATAATCAGCTAATCGCTACACAGCAAACTACCTGCACAATGCGCAATCTTGTTTTTCTAATTAATGGTTGTTGCATAAACTAAATTTAAAATTTTAATCTTAATCAGTCCTGGTTGTTCTCCGAGTGACTAAGCAAGTAGGAGTCCAACACCTTCAAAAAAATCTGCGTTGTGGCTTTTTCCGTAACTTTCTCTTTTAGCAACAATTCAGTCGCTGACATCACCACAGAGGTCTTCAAATTTTCATGCGCGTCTTGTTGGACTTTGCGCTGCTTTTTAACGTGGCTTGATTTCTCAAGAGGTTTTTTTCCTCCGTTGAACCAATATTGCTGTCTTTGCAAGAAACACGTCGAGTTCATATCAGAGGTATTTAACGTACAGTAACTGAAACTTGTGTTTTTTTAAGTATCTAACGCTTCCTTTTGTAAGTTTGATCTCCAGGAATTTTTTACTTTATTTTTCGTTTTCATTTATTTTTTGCATGTTAAAGTTCTCAACGTACGGTAAAAGTTAAAATTTGCTCAACTTTAATACTTTGCGTAGACGGAGACTTACTGAATGGAATAAAGGTCATAAGGAAACTTGTAATTCAACTTAGTTGTCCATTGAAATGATGGAAGTATAACGAATTTTATGTGCTTCGGCCTTTATGAGGGAAACCTTCAAAGTATGAACATATATTTTGTCCTTGTCTACTTCACCCTCTAGTTCCATGCATATTTTCCGTTTTGAAGGTCTTTCACAAGTGTTTGCATGATTGAATGATTGTTTCTTATTGATTTATAAATGAAATTAAATTTGTATTACTTCTAATATGAGTCTTCGTCATTGTGTCTGATGATTAATACTCATTTCTATTCTTTCAACGAATAATAACTTAATAAAATTTCCATGTTTCCAGGTGTCTTTAACAATCAATATTTTTTATGTCACAATAAACAAAGATTTTTTATGCAATAAAAAGTTGAGAGAATTTCAATTCAAATTAAAGTAGCAGTGGATATTTTCCGAACTGAGAAAAATTTTATTTTACTGAACAATGTACATTTTTTCACACACCAGGTTTTAATTAATTATTATAGAAATATATCTAGGACAGTGAAGCCAATAATCCTTTATTAGAGGTACATATTTTTACGAACGTATGCACCAAATTAAATTTATTTCTTAAATGTAAACAAAATTTTGGTGCAACGACTTTAGTTAAAATAAATACTAAGATTTTTCTTCTCTATTTGTTTACCAAACAACAAATAATTATAATAAACTTGGAACTTAATTATATATTTACGTTTTCGACATCGAATGATGATCAAATTTCCTTAAAAGTCATAAATTATTCTAATAAAAAAGAAGCATAATAAAACCAACACATAAACATTCATGGCATTTTTTTTCGTTAAAATAGAATGAGTTACTAAATAAGAAAAAGTGTCTGCTTTAACGTAAATTTCCCCATATTAAAAAAGTTTTGACTTTTTCCTTCTAACATAACAGATTTTGATTTTTTGTAATAACAAGTTAAAACAATGTTATAAAAAAAGCTGTGGTTCTCTAAGCTAAACAAATTTTATATTTTTATTTATCTGTATATCTGTTTTTATACCCTTCACAACAAAAAGTAGAAAAAGAGTATATATAAGTTTTTCATTCCGTTTGTAATTTCTACAATATTTATTTCCGACCCCATAAAGTGTATACATATATTCTGAGTTCTTCTGCATAGCGAAGTCGATTGAGTTAGCAAAGGCAAACTTGATTTCAACAAAAATTTAAATACGCCAATTGATCAGAAAGAGGTGCTATTGGAAGTTAGCTCCGTCGATGTCCTTAGACGCAGCGGGCAAAACTCCACGCCCACCTCTAATTTTTCCATATTATTTTAAACAATGAAGTAAAAAAACAAATTATAGGGCGATAAAGAATTACAAAATAAGAAAAAAACGTCAGGTGAAAAATTTGGCGCTCGCCCATAATTTCCGAGTTACAAGCCTCTGAAAATTAAAATTTTTTAAAATATCAATATGGATATTATTTAAAAACTTCCGAAGAGATCATTTCCTTAAAGATAATTTTACTAATTTTTTTTAATGCTTAACCCATTAAGAGCCGATGACATTTCGATTTACAATTATATATAGTGCTTAATTTTTTTTCTTATTTTTTATTTACTGTTACTTCAATATTTGCTCTTTTGCTTGGAGTTACTTCACTAAACTAGATTTTCATAAATGGTAAAGGGTATATCAGATTCGTCATAGCCGAATATAGCGCTCTTAATTGTTTTTTTTTCTCAATTTGTTCTTTTAATATTTTGAATTCTTTGAGTTAATAATAGAAAAAAATTTAGTTTCAAATCTTTGTCCTTGCTACAATTATTTATTGATGCCTTTATTTATCTTGCTTATTTTCAGATCTGAAAGTTATATTTGACAGATCTAAAAAACGAGAGACTTAAAACTTAAATTCTACAAATTGCGAGAGAGATTACAATTTGAATATTTTTCCACCATTTTAATAGTGATATTGATATTTTAACTTAGACCTATAATGGTTTTGAGGTAATTATCTAAATGTAGAATCATCATATTTGAACATGTGTTTTGTGTGCTATGAATGCTTTTATATTACCGCATAAAAATAATAAAAAGAATTTTGTTACGTGCGTACTGCGAAGCTTAAAAATTTTTTATAATTGAAGTTTTTTTCTACTATTATGCCACACTCTTCCTTAATTTGCATACATCACGCATTTTCTAATTAAGTCCATAAATATATTGTCAAATGAATGCAAAAGAACACACTCTAAAATAAGAACTTTTGGGTAAAATACTTCTTGTATTCAATACAAGGCATTAAGGTAAAAAGTAAAAAAAAAAATGATTTTGAAAGAATATTCTATTTTCAAGATTTTTTATAATTGTTGCATATAAAAGATCTTGAATACGATTCTAATGCTATAGAAAATCTGGGCCGAATCATAATACGTTTAGGTCTGTTCAGTAATTAAAAATTTTTATTATTTGTTGCTAACTATTGATAATTGTTACCAGAACCTGTTCACGTACTCGAAAAATGCAAGTAGAAAAAAGAGCGTAAAGATATGATAGAAAAAAATTGTTGCAAGTTTTGGCTAGTAAAAATTTTAATAGCAGCAGCAAAAAAATTTTGCTTGCAAAATGTCTGACAAAAAATGTTACATTGAATAAAATGCAAGTATTTTACAATTAAAAAGATATAAAAATAATATTGTTGTGTTGTGTTTTGTTATATTTTCTCTTAGTTTGGATTTTTCGGAAAGTTACCTTAACGTAATTTTTGTCACCTTTTAGGGTCAATGTCATTTATAAAAAGAAGCATAACTAATTATTATACGAGTATTAGCTTTTTTTGATAGCAGCTACATATATACAGAGTAATAAGAGCTTCCTAATCTTGCCTTCTTATGATTTTTTTTTCATTCCATATATAAAAATTAAAAACGTGTATAAACACATTTTGTCCCAAACTGGAAAACACAAAAAGCTAACAAAATATGTTTATACACAATTTTAAATTTTTCACAAAAAAAAAATATTAAATAAAATTAAAGAAGGCGAGGTTTTAAAAGCTCCACTCAAAAACATCTCTGCCTCGCCTTTGTGAAATTTCTCTTAATATCTTCAGCGCTTCATGAGATAAAGAATTATGTGCAAAATAAATGGTTTTGAAACCAATGTGCAGTTTTTTTAAGATTTTCATTTCATGTAATAATTTTTATTATGCTGCAAAAACAAGAAAACGAATTATGTTCGATGTCATACATTGTAATGGCTGGGGAGCATTCAAAAAATAGATTAAGTAGAGATAAGTAAACGCGAAAAGAACACCACAATAATTTGTTCTTTGTTACGAAATATATAGAAGGCGATACCTATCAATTACAGTTTTGTAACGATCCCGAACAAAGAATGATACTTCAGGACCACTGACTTTCGATTCCTCTAAAGACGTGGTTGCCTTTGTCATTTTAATTATCTTATTGTAAGAGTAGCTTTAATTAGTCCCTACAAAAAATGTATAAAGAAATAGGAAGTTTGTCCCAAAAGTGTTCTTTGAACCTTAAATACTTTATCCAACACTCCGACTTTTTATGCCCTCTGTAGAGTTAGACTTCGAAAGGTGTTATAGCCTCGAGTTACTTAATTACTAAAAGTATTCCTTACTTTTAATTTTTGTTTTTTTTCAGGTAGTCTGCGAAATCACTAGCCGGTTTTACTGTCTGCTCTACAAGTAACTACAGCGAGGTGGAAGCCAGCGAGGTATTCTCATCCTTGTTTTACCACTAATTAAAATTTATATTCTGAATATTTAATACAACAACAACAACAACAATCTATTAAAGCATCTAGTAGTTGCAAGTTTACTAATTTCAACGAACCAAAAAATAAACAAATTTCTTTTATTATATATTCTCTTACATATTAAATTATATATAATAAAAGAAAAACAAAGAAATGAGAGCAAAACCTACATTCTGCTCATGTTTTCTTATTTTTCTTTGTTTTGCAAGCTTTCAAGGCACTGAACTTCAAAATGAATAGTCACAATGGAAACAAAATTCTTGACATTTTAAACATTTATTACATTTTTTCAGTTTTTTATTCAGCCTAGACTTCTTCAGGGATTTTAAACAAAGTCGACATGTGTTCACTGGCTCCCAGAATCAAAACTTATAAAGAAATTAACATTAAGGAAGGTATCACATAAAAAAAGTAATAAAAATTATATAGACATTTATACTCTGATACTAGCTTACTCTGCCAGCCATATGAGTAAGGAATTTTATTTGTTTTTTTCAATCTTGGAGGTAACAATTTACTTTTTAGAAAGCTGGTTTTTTCATACATTTTATACTTTTCTTAAGCTCATTGAGAAAACAAAATTGAGTCAATCTAGGTAAATTGTGCTTTATTCCTTCAAATATATGAAAACATTTTTTTTTATAAAGGACAAAAATTTAAATCTAAATTAAATTTATACTAATTTATCTCTCTGGAAAATGGTTAATTTTGCAACTAAAGGTAGATTCCACTGCTTAGCTGTATGAACAGTAGCTATATGGATATACATTCGCCGCAGTAGTAGATTTACTTTGTAGTTTGATATATAATGACATTCGTATCAAAAATTTATATATTAAGGAATCAAGCGCAATTAAGGTAAATTAACAAAGAAATTATCTTAAATAATGAATTTTTCTATTAATATAAATTAATAGTCAGGCGTGAGAAATCGTAAAGTTGTAAACACCCTAAATAAAATAAAATTTATAACTTGCGAGCTCTTTGTAAGAAGCTAATAAATTGCAAGAAAACTTTTTGATATCCAATAAGAAACACACAAAGGATATAAAATACTTCAAAGGCTTAAACGTGTGACGTTGTGAACATATGTTTCGTGTACAAAGGTAGTTGTGAGCATTTCATATTTTTAGTCCTGAGGAGGCGACTCCACAGCAAACAATTTTAGTCAAAGCCAGTTTGCGGGTAGCTGATTGAAAAGTTAAGTTCTTTTTTTTTACAATATATGACGATTACAATTTTATGTTTTGTTCTGTCTTTAAAATTGATTTCAACACTAACACGGATGGACATACGGACAGATGGACATGGCTCAATCGACTTCGCTATGCATAAGAATACAGAATATGTACACTTTATGGGGTCGGAAATGTATAATGTAGAAATTACACACGGAACGCCAAACTTAGTTATACCCTTTTTCTACTTTTTGTGGTTAAGGGTGTAAAAATAAGTATATGGGGTTATAGAGAATTAAAAAATAAGAAAAATGTCAAGTGCGAAAATTTGCGCTCGTCCATATTTTTCGAGTCATGAGCCTCTTAAATTCTGACATTTTTTAGAGCATCAATATAAGTATTAATAATAAGCTTTTGAAAAGATCTTTCAGAAAATACTAACATATTTTTTAAAATGCGTCACACATTAAGAGCCGATGGAAGTTTTATGAAAAATTACACATAGTCATAGTTATACAAGTCTCCCAATATTGACCATTTGATTGGTGAAGGGTATATAAGATTTAACATAGCCGAATATAGCACTATTGGTTGTTTTTGTTTAAAATTATATATTGTTATTAACTACTGATGTAACAATCATTGATTAATTTTTTAATTTAATAAATTATTCTTTATTAAGTACATCCTTAATCCATCTTAACAAATTATAAAATTTTATCAGAGTCCCAAAACCGATATCTAGGAATCTCGAGTAAAGGTATCCAAGGATTTGTTCTGCGCTTTCTTTTAATATATACATTTTTTTAATTAAATCTTACAATATTTTTTATTCAATTATTTACTTAAATTTTTTATTTAATATTAAATTTTATATTGACCACTTACCAAAATTAAAACGAAAATGAAAAGTAACTTAAGACACACAAAAAAATATTAACAAATATTTTCTTCTTTATTGCTTGAGTATTATTTTTATTTTATTTATATTAATTATTTTTAAATTTTTAAAACGGGCTTAATATATTTTTTATATTTTAAGGAAATTTTGTAAGCAAAACTGTATGTAATAAAAAGCACTTGAAATTTAAAAAAATATTTATTAGAATTTTTTGTTTAGTGTAATTTAGAACATTATGTTTTGGTAGTCACTAAATTCACATCTTTTTTAAATTTTTTTATAACAACCACTTTTTATATTTTATTACATTCTTTGTTTGATCCAGATGCAACCAACATTTGTTTATTTTGTTAAGTTATTATTAGGAAAAAACGCCGTATTATGACTACACAGAGAAGTAGCCCACCGCTCACATTGACACGCGCAAAATAACTGTGTGAATAACTGTTGTTAGCTATAAGATATGTTATCCTTTGAGCTTTTTTCCATTTCATAACAGCACAAATACCATTATCCACTGTTACGAAGCAGTTGAGTGAGTGATGAAAGTAACGAATAAAAGCACTCAATTTGTTCGAGTTTAGGGTTGCCAAATTTTAAGTTTGAAATCAACTATGTCGATATAGAGTGTCTTTTCCTAGGAATCTATAAAAAACTATATTAAAGAATATCCGTTAAAATCATGTTATTAGTTTTAACATTTAGTCCCTGATTAATCGTGAGAAATACATTTCTGAACACTAATATATATTTGTTTATAATATTCATAATTAATACATAAGAAATCTGTTTATCAGACTGCTCGTTTAATCATGGGTAGTTTGGTTTATATGAAAGTTGAAACAAAGATGGGATTGATTTTTATCTACAGGGCACGTGTGCTGCCTGTTTGCAAAAGTAGAACATAACAAAATATAAAAATAAGAATTTTTGTGTATCTGTGAAATTTAAAGTATAAGTAGATCGTTATGTAGAAGAAGCAATAAAATTAGCCTGCTTTTTAAGCTTGAACTTTGACAGAAGATAATGTTAAAAATCGACAGCTTATACAGCTTAATCAATTTTGATAAATTTGAAAACAAATATCAATCTTTATTTATAAGTTTAATTAAGCTTTTTGGGTTCCAAAACTAGGACCCAAAACAATGAAATAATAAAAAGCATATTTTTGTTGGAATGACCTTATTTAAATGAATTCTCATACAGGAGGCACAATAGGGCCCTGTCAAGTCGCTGATCAGAGTTTTTTTTTTCAATATATAATTAAATTTTTAACCTACTGCAAAAAAGGCGGACGTTATAAATTCGACTGAGTATTGCTTTTACAGATTGGTCTTGTTTTAAAATCAGTTCATAATTTCAAAAATTAAAGAGTGTCCCCATACAATATAGCTGTTTTATATATGTATTATTACCCGTAAAGTGCACCGCTATAAAATTAAAAAAAGCTGCGTATCATTTTAGCTTCCAATAACAAAAAGTAATACTAAAATAAATCAAAAAATTGTAAGGTGTCTCCACCTTGTCCTTTTGAACAAACGCTTGTAAATTTTATAAAATGTCGGTTGCTATTGATATTAAAAATTTTAAATTAAAAGGTGCCCTAATAGCTCATTTAGTTCGTCGTATATGGGCTTATCCCAGAAACAGTCTACCAGTCAAAAATTTTTGAACTTAATCCAACTTAGTTTTTTTTTAATGTAGCATTAGAATAGATATCTAATTTCACCAATTTATAAAAAATAAGTTTTTTTCTATGATAATTAATACAAATATTATTACAAAATCTCACCCTACCTCAGGTTTTTTAATGTTATACAAAAAAAGTAAAATTATTTACGTGTTGATATCATTGCTTTAGAATTAACATAGATGTTCTAATTGAAAGCCATATTGTTGTTCACTCAATTCTCTTTAATTTAAAAAAAAAATGTTGCTCACTTTTCTGAAAACAGCAAAATTTGGTATGAAAGGACAGATAAATGCGTTGTAGCGTGCGTAACGGAAAATAAGGCTTCTTTTGTATTGTGAGTAGAAAAATTTTTTGTTTTACAAATCATCTATAATTTTAATTTTAAATTAATCCTGCTTTTAAGAAAAAAAAAAAAATATAATTTTACAATTAAAAATCAAAAAATTACAGCATATTAATTTTTGTAGCGTGCGTAACGATTTGAGTTCTCCCAAATATTACAATCAAAACCTTTGCAATTTTTTATTTTTTTCTTATTACTTCACGCAGAAAAAAAAACATGGTTGTGATATGGTCACAATAACCATATTAAGTTCTTTGTAACAATGTATGCTTGCGGAGAACCAATTATAGTTGTTTTCACCAAAACTTTAGTCACGATAAAAATTTTTTTGATAACTTTTAACGATTATGTGGTTACTGTGCACAAAAAATGCAACATGGTTGGTTTTAGTGTAAAAAAATTTGAACCACAACCAAACTTTTATAACTTTTTAAAAATAATATAAAATACTTAACCATAATATATTATTATTAATCAAAATATGGTTAAAAGCAACATAATAATGTTTGCGCTAAAAAATATTTTGTTCTAGTACTTGACAGTTTAGTAATTTTTCTTGTAGCTAAAATTAGAAAGTGTTTTTTATTGTTAAAGACAGTGAAAAACTAAAAATGTATGTAAAAAATAAGTAATTAAAAATAATGTGTAAAATATGAAAACAAATAAAAAGGAAACCAAAACATTAAAAAAAGTTGAAGTAAATTTGTATGTATTGTGAGCATATAAATCTTTATTTTTGTTTTTGAAGCACAATAGTGAAATCATTTGTTCGGGCTTATAAACTATATTTTTATATAACTGATTTTTGTAGCCTATGATCTAAGCGTTATTTTAAGCAAAAATTGATTTCTTTATGAATATATGTTTTAAATAAATCGTTACTTAATAAAACAATACTGAGGTTTTTATATTGGAAAATTTTGTACTTACGAGACTATATTATAATTCAATTACATGACATTTTCAGCCATATTAATATATTTTAATTTAACAATTTAATGTTTATATCTGAACATAATAATGGTTATACTTTAGACAACAATATGGTTGCGCATGTAACAATACTATGTTTTGTTTGCAACCATATAATGCAACCATAGGATATTGCTCTTAGATTATGGTTACCTCAACCATATATTTTCTTTGCGTATTACCTTCTTAAATCTATTCTTAGGCTACATAATAAGCAGAGCAACAACAAAATAGCTTTCTTTGTTGGTACGATAGGCGCAAACGGTAAATTTTATGTGGTCTCGCCTTTAGTTTCGTTTCATTAATCTGCAATTGTCTTTAAGTGTCAGTTTAGATTATGGGCATATTGATACCACACAAAATTGTTTGCTAACAGTATAATTTTTATTAATAAGAGAGAGAAAAATGAAGACGTGTGCAGAGCGTATTCGAAAATATCGGAAAAAATACAATCAAATTATAACTTAACACAAATAGAACGTTTCAAAAATGCGAAAAGAATGTAAATTTAAACATATACATAATTAAATTAATTTATAAACATAAAATATGAATTAAATAATGATATTAAAAAAGAATATGAATTGTTTTGTTAAAAGAAATACAATTATTTTTATTTATATACTACTGGAAAAAATGTAGCGTGCGCAACGTAGCGTGCGTAACGCTGGGTTCACGGCTTTTGTAAAGAAACAACAACATTTTTTGGCTGAAAATAAGTTATTTTATAATTCCCTTACATTCATCTTTCTTTTAAGTATTTAATTTTTCTGTTTTATTATGCAAAATTTTCTAAAAATCACAAAAACATACCTCAACCTTTAAAGTTACTTCCATTTTTTGTAGCGTGCGTAAAAATACTTTGAGATCAAATTTTTGTAACTTATTCCTGTTAAAAAAAAATATTTTGATGACATTCGAAAGTACACTTAAATCCCACTAAACACTGTGTATAACTTGAAGGTATGTCTTTTGCAAGACCAACAAATTGTTATATTTCAATGCGAAAACGCTTACGAATGTAGCGTTCGTAACGCAGGATTTGCCCATATGGCGATACTTTTGAACAGTTGTAGACAGTCGCTTGAAATTTACAAAGAACCTGTATTAAATTTGGATTTGGATATTGAAGGGTATCCCAATGGTTTACGCAATTTGATGTACTTGGCCATACTTTTGAATCGTTATAGACATACAAATGAATTCTGCTTTAAAGTCCGGTTTTTCGCAATGAAAATATAATTTACAAAATAATAGATGTTGTTGTTGAAATGCATTTACATTTAGAACTATAAACAAAATTTTAAATATTGCTGATCTAATGACGTAAAAATCGTTTCCACATTTTGAGGGCCTGCATAACTAATTCTTTGTTTAGTGAGTTCAAGACCACACCTTGTAACCCCTAAATGTCCAGACCGCCTTATAATTTAATTTAAAGACAGAAGAGGAACAGAAGTTTTATTTTGTAATGCTTCAAGAGTTTAAAGAGCTGAGCTAGTTTTCCATCCATAAATCATTAGCAAATACGTAAGATGTAAATGCATATATATTTATTAGCATATTCCATCAGTAACATATGCTGTTTACGTTTGGTCTGTTGAGATGAATCTCAGTTCGTTGAAAGATTTTTCTATCCCCACGAAAATAGTGCTTCTCCAAGTAGTCTTCTGCCTTCCAGGCAAACGTACGCCTTGTGGGTTCCATTGTAGTGCTACGTCTTATATTTCATAGTATGACTTACAGTGAGTGTGGCCTAGCCAATTGTGTTTTTTTTTCTGATTTGCGTATTGATGCCTTCCTGCTTAGAGCCTTGCAGTAATTGTTAATTTGATATTATTCTTGGTAATCGTATTTTTAAGATATTGCGAATGAATAAGTTACTAATAAAGTAATATTTTAGTATATACATTTAATTTTTATCCTTCCCTCAACATTTATATGCATTATGCTATCGCTGAAAGAAATGCATGGTTTCAATATGACATATTTTGTTTTGAACCCATTTAATACCACTTTGTTAAATCTCAAGAATTCGGATAAAATAACAGCATCACAATTAATTTTCATTCTCAGTACTTTGTAATCTTTATAATTATAAAGCATATTTATATCATCCGCGAACATAAATAATTTTTTAAAACAATCTAAATTTTAAAAATCATTTATAAAAATTTTGAACAGTAAGAATCCACGTAGGCTTTTCTGGGGTACTCCACACAAAAAGGTCAGAAAACTACTTTTTGATTTATTAATTTGTACAAACTGCATTTTATTTTTTAAATAATTTTCCAATAGTTTAACTTTTTAATCAAGATACAACAATCAACCAAATCAAATGCCTTAGATTAGTCAAAACATACCCCTGCCAATTCTTTGTATTCCTCATTTAAACAATTGCAATGTAATTAAATATTAGTTTGTACACAAATGCTAATAATTAATACCGTTTTGTAAACTTTTCCTTCTCAGTAAAAAATCACCAGCAACTTTGTTGTAATTTTTCATACAGCATATTCTACAATGTATTATTATTGTACCAAAGCGAATTTAATGCTTGAATTAGCTGCAGAACAAACGGTGGCGAAGTATTTCCACAACCGAAATGAAATAACAACAATGATTTTATGTTTCTGTACTAAAGCAATATTCGCATATTTAGTTTTTATACAAAAATAACAAAATATAAAATCATATACATTTTGTCAAGAGACACATTTTACATTTTAAAAATGAATAAGTGTTTTGTCCCAAATGTTTAAGAGAGAACATATATATTACGTTTATGGAGGAATAAAATAAAAATCCAGCAAAAACAAATGTAAGGTAAAAATGTTAGTGAAATGTATAAAATATTGTATGGCTGCTACAAAGACTCTAACCAAAACCAATTTTTTTTTTAATATTATAAGTAAAATCGTATTAAAATTGAAAATTTCAGTTATAAGCCTGGTGTTCTGTTCAGCTTTTCAGGTGAACCGAAGTCAAAACAAATATAAAAAAAAACGTAAAAAATTGAACGTAAAAAAATGTTGAATTTTTTGCAGAGAGGTTATTAGGTCTTTAAGATGACGATACGTTAAATGTAAACTTTTCATGAAATAATGTTGCGAATGAAGTACTCTCTTCGTTCTACGAAAAACATTTTAAATTTTCTAGCAACATTTTCAACCAAAACGTGAAATAACTTTAAGCGCACTTGTGTCTTGTGGAATTTTTAATAACAGTTTGTGCCATTTTATCAATGAACAATTTTGTAAAAACTATTTGTTTAAAAATCGTGAGAAATTCCTGAAGTAGAGAGCGAATATATACATACCATTGGACGCAACATATTTTTATATATTTTTAAACACAGACACATAAATTCACATACAGTTTATATATTGAAAATGAAAAAGCGTTTCGCAACTTCAACAAAATGTATTTGATCCCAAATGTATAAAAAACAATAAAAAATAAAGTTGATGGAATAACAAAATAAAAGTCCACAAAAGTGTAAGTATCAGCATGAAGATTGTGATATGGTCATAAAACCTATATTTTGTTCTCTGCAATATTATATGAATTAAAATCGTATTATATGACTTATGAATGTGAGTGTACTCTCTTCACCTTTTTAGGTAAAATAATCTTTCGATTGTGTACTCTGTTCCATCTGTGATAAACATATTAAATGTTTCAAGCAATATTTGTATTAAACATGTTAAATAATATGAAGCGGAGTTAATTCGTGTAGATTTTTTAAAAATAGTTTGTATTATTTTTATTGTGAGTTTCTCAAAAACTTTTATAGCTAAATAATTATTATGCACAAAAAATGCAACGTGGTTAATTTTATATAAAAAACAAAATCCACCCACAACCAAAGTTTTATAACATATTAAAAATAATGCAGTACATTTAGCCAAAATGTATAACTATTGTCATTATAAACAAAAAGTTGGCTCTAATGCATTATTTTATTTTAATATAGACAAGAGATCATTAGATGTAGTGAATTTCGGCGGACGTCAAATGGACCACACGTTGTGTTGTTTCAAAGGTACATACAATGGAACTGAAGTAGGTGGCCAGAGAACCCAAGACGGGCAAATTATCTTAGTAGATTGCTAGCAGAGAATACAGGAGGCGAATGTTGTGTTCTTTGTACATACAAAATCACAAAAAATAAAATAGACTGAACCAAAAGAAAACAATATTTATCACCCTCATCCTTCTACACTCATTTAAGGTTATTTGGTCATTGCCTTTTGTTCCATTTACTCCCAACCTGTGGTTCTTTAAGCGATCGCCAATATTCACTACAACCTCTCTCTAATAAAATCAATATAAGTATAACCACAGTTACATTGGATGTTCATTCAGGTCAATTGTCTCCAATTTTTTTATTTTATACATTTCAAAGCCAGCGAAAGCGCGGTCCATTAACCATTTTGTGTATATTATCTCCACCTGCGAACCATCGGCAATCCTTTCCATATCAAAGCATAAAACAAGCAAACTAACCTAATCTGTACAAGTAAAGTATAGTACCTTGTTCAGCATTTTGTGCGAAATATTGTCAAATGTCCATATAAGAAAATTACTACGATATATATAAGAAATAATGTTGCTGAAGTAGTATTCTATTTATTTGTAAACAAGACGCGAAACGTTTCTTGCAACATGTTTTTTATAATAATAATGTTACACTCAATATTTTTTCAACTACGAAATAACATATGCAGCACTTTTTTCGTTTTAGACAACAATTTTTTCAGATTCTTTGTTTTGATTTAATTTTATTGTATTCAAAAAACTTAAGAAAGAAAAATTAAAATGATCGTACATTTAGAAATAAAAAATATAAAAAATTAATTTAATGGCGCAGAAAAGCGTTTGCTTATTACTGTAAAAAAACAAAAACATACAATACGTAACAAGATTAGATAAGTTGAATGAGTACTTCTCTTCGCTACGTTTTCAGTAAATTTTTAAATTTTTTCCGGACATACATAATTAAAACACATGCGTGTTTTGTATTTACACTGTTAAAACAATGTGGCATTCTTGAAGGCGATATAAACGACAATTATCTTCTAAACAGCTGTATTGTAACCACTAGCTCATTGTTAAATCTTTCAAGCGAAATAATACATGTTGCTCTACATTTTTCGCAAAAATAGAACAGGGTACTAGGCTTAAGAGTGCTATATGCGTCTATGCCAAATCTTATATAACCTTCATCATACATATAAGTCGGCATAAGAAATTCTCTCTACCATTAACTTTGTCTTTTCAAAATAGCATCGAAAATAAATATTCGTGAAATTTTGTTTTTATATTTTTTTTTTTGGTATATTTTTTCTTTTTGTAAAAGTATTTTACTGAATTTTCGGCTTATAATTAAATTTTAAATTTTTTTACTGCGTATACTTATTTATGTAATGGTTAATATTTTGGTAAATTTTAACCGAAACGGAGAGTTTTTTTTTCGAAACAAAACTGACAGACTGGCGATCTCTTAATCGACACCCTTATGTATAAGGCTCAAGAGTAAAAATAATTTATGAGGTTGGAAATGCATATTATAAAAAATTAAAAATAGATTGAAAAACATGTATACTCTATTTCTAATTTAAGTAAAGAATATAGTTATATAAGTAACAAAACAGCAAGAGAAAAATAAATAGAGTAAAACAACCAGTGTCTATTATGTCTTTGCTGAAAACAAATGTTTGCAATGTTTTCATGTTATTAAATAAAACGAATCTTCGGAACACCAACTTTCTGCTTGCACAAAGAGTATTAGCGGTTAGGTCACAGACTCTGGCGCTAAATTTCGTTTTGCAAGGGATTAAGTGGTCTGTTCGGCGACTTTGATGATTTTTTTTACTGTAAATATTTTGTATCAAATGGTAAAGTGGCATTAGGCGGAGGTTGTTATATGTGCATTAATAATTCCCGACACTTTGTTACTAATATTACTATTCATTATTAGATCTATACTAAATTACTAAGTTTGTGAAACAATATTATTGATTTTTAACATATTATCATAGAAGGATTTTAGAAAGTTCCCTAGTATTTAAGTAACAAAAAGTAAAATTCCTAGTATCATCGTAGTAATGGGTTTGATTTTATCCATTTTCTAAGTTTACGTGTTTTGTCAAAAAAGTAAAATCTATAAAAAAAGGGGAAAGAGAAATGCAACAAGCAACACATAAAAATAGCCCAAAACCAATTTTTTTTGCTATGAGCGTATGAGTGATATTAAATTCCATTCGATAAATATTTATTAATTTTAGCAATCATACGTAGACATGGAGTCTGATGTTTTTAAAGCTTTTTGTCGTTTTAAAGGCAAAGTAAAGATTAAAAAAAAAATAAAAATCCTTAAACATGCGTTTTAGTTAAAACGCATATTTAATAAATTGTTCTAAACTTGTTTAAGCACTTTTTGTGGCACTTTTTTAATGTTTGGTTTCTGTTAAAAAAAATGCTTTTGCTAATGAAACTTTTATTCTCAAAAATCACAATTATTTTTACTTTTTTTCCAGTGTTCTTCAACGAAGTAAATTATAAGATTTAGCGATGCTTAGTTTGTGTTTTACTCAATATTGTAGGCAAGTAAATTCTTCTTAAAACATGCATTTTTTAGATAAGCAGCAGACTAGATTTTTTAACTTTGGTGTTTTTGATGCAATGAAATTTTATTTTAATAAGGTTCAAGTAAAAAATAAATAAAAAAATAACAGAATTGAAAGTAAAACAAATTATATCAGTTTAAGGTATGATTTATGATATTGATAGCTTCTTTTAATTATCACAAATCCTGATTCGTCAGAGTAGACATTTTCGCAATTTTTTTCTGATTTAACTTAAGGCTTATAATTTTTATTTTTATTTTCAATATTGCGCCAAAGATTTGCCTGGCATCACATTGGAAAAATTTCTAAATATCGATCAGATATCGATTGTTTACCACGCTATACCACAATTTATTTTCTTAAAGAAATTTGCAATCTTAGACATACAAGTTTGGCCATAGAACTTAAAACCTCCGAAACGATCGTGGCGACTAGTTCGTTACTAAAAGTCTTGTAAAAACAAGAGACGTTAAAATTTAAGGCTTCGTAAAAATAAGCGGAATGATTCTGGGTGTTAGTAGCTGCTCAGACAAAAAAAAAGAAAAAGCAGTTGATGGAAAGTTAATTCAATTAAAGTTCTCAGTGTAAAATATTGGATTCAAAGCATTCATTAATCTTAGACTGATGCTTCAATTTTAAAAGGTTGTAAAGTATGGAAAGCCTGAGTACCTTATGAATAGATTTATTTTTGGCCACTCTATAAGGACTTATGTTTCTCTTATAATGACTAGATCATTTGTCGTCAGGATTTCAAGGTTGTGGAATTCTTTTGTACCATGTGATCAACGAAAGTTTTCAAATTCCGTCTCAATGTTTAGAAAATTATTAATAAAAAATGTATAATAATTGATCGTGTATATTTATATTTATTTACTTAGCTACAACAGGACCGCATTAAATTGTCATATTAATTTTTTTCTTTTCTTTGCTTTTTAAATATTTTCAACATTTGTGCAGTTGGGGCGTTTTATCGCATTACTTTGAATATAGATTTAGAATTTTTTTGATGTATTTCTTTTTTTTTTTTTAATATATTTGCCACATAATTTAACTGGATTAATTTCGCCCTAAGAGCTTACAATCTATATTGAATAAATAAAATAAATAAATAAAATATGAAGCAATAAGAATCGTTTTTAGTGCGCAGTTAGAAGTTTCTACGCAGATGATTTATTCCAGTGAAAGAAAATGTGATCGTTTCAGGCGATATAAAATTCGAAAATGTGTAACAAAATGAATTATTGATAGCTGCAATATTGTTTATTTAAAAAGGGAAAAAGCCTTGAAATAGACAGTGTAAATCAACAAAATAAGTTCAATCTGCAATTCGTAGAAGGAAATAACAGAAGGAAGTAAGTCAAAAGAGTAGTTAAGTTATATAAAAGGAAATTAGTTTATTAAACAGAATTAAAAATAAATATGCTGCAATGCAGATGGAAAAGTATATGGATATAAGACTCGGCTTGGGCAGTAAGCATAATGTTCAAAAATAAAATAAAAAAATAAAAAAGTGAAAACGCGTAATTCGTGGACTAAAGATATCACCAAGACTTGGAAAAATTACAGCGAATAGCGTATTCCGTTTGATGCTAAATTATAATTTATGCATTATTGCGTTAATACGCAGCTATTAAAATATAAATCCGCTCAACTAAAGGTAAAGAGGCTAACCTATGAACTAACGCCCTACCAAAAGTAACATTTATTATATAAAAAAAATAATTTCAAGTTATTTATAAACTAAAAAAACAAGAAATCTGTTCATTGTATTTATTTTTACCAATTTTATTATCATTAAGTTTAGGTGAAAACAATTTCTCTCTCGCACTCTTTGTTACTTGGCTCCTTTTTAGTACAACATTTTTACAGTTAAAAATGAATAAAATAAATTATTCCATTTATAAAAAAGAAATACTTTGAAGTCATTAAATATAATTGCAACTAATTAAATATTCGTGTTTTATTCTCCTGCTCTCTCATTTAACAAATATAAAAATTAAAAATAAAATAGAAATCGTAAGTTTAGAATTATAAAAATCGCATTATTTTGTGGCAGAAACATACAACCAATTTTTTTTCTTGGCTTGTTCAAAGGAGGAAAATGCCACCAAGTGAATTCAGAACATTACAGCAGTATTCTCCAAGAACTTAATGATTCTGATATCATCACTTCGATTTGCTCGTTGTGACTCGCTTCCTTTGCTTAATATTAAACTGCAATACTTCGAGTTCTATTAATGTAGAGTTCTTCATTGTATTTTCTTTACTGCAACTGTTCGTTGAATTTTTATTTCCAGTTCGTTGCCTTCGTTAGTACCTCTATTTGCTACAGTTTTTGAAGTTTGGTTTTTCTTCTGGTGTCGCACTAAAAAATGTTTTTTTTTTTTTATAATTTGCGCTTAATAATCTTGAAGTTCAAAAGGCAAGTACAATTTTTCAAAGATATTAAGAACCTATCAAATTAGTTGCTTCTTCTTATTAAAGTCATTAATGAAAAAGTGGGAATTAAAAATGTAAAAATTTTACCTGTTTGTCTTAAACAAATAAAACACATTTATTTCTTCCTGCTTTTTTTTAAGTTTTAAATATTTTTATGAATATGCGTAATATCTATTTAAATAACTAATAGTAAAAGTTCTCTTATTCATTTATTTCTTTAAGTTTCAGTTAAAAATAGTTTTATAAATTTAAATATTGGCAGTTGTAGTAGCTTAGTTTTGTTCTGTATTCTTTTTTATCAAAGTAAATTTATTTTATTTTGAAGTTTTATTTAAAACAATTTTGGAATTCTTAATTTACATCTAGAACATAAATGTTCCATTAAATTAAATTACAGTGTTCTTCTTTATTCGTGTTTGTGTTTTTGCAATTATTTTTTGTTTGTAACATTTAAATTTGTGAATTCGTTTTGGAATTTAAAGTTCTTTAAAGCTGTGTTAGAATAAAAACTATCATACTTTCTTTTCTTCTTTTTTCATGTTTCCTACTTTTAAATTTCTTTGTTTAAGAAACACTAAAAAAATGTAACTTTAAATTTAAAAAATATAATAGATAATGATATTCTCATGAAATATTTTTTATTTAAAACTAAAAAAATGTATTACTATGGGGAAAGTACAACCATGTGGCTATTTTGCAATTTTTTTAATCGCGAAAAAAAGAAATTTTGTTTTAAAATAATTAATATAATATTAAATTCCCGTTGTATAATATATGCAACGTGCCCGTAGATAGAAATAAATTATCGTAGTGTTTTGTGATATTTTATTTTTTATCATCTTTTAACTGTATAAAATTGCCGAAAAAAAGTCAGCCGTATACAGTGGATAAAGGAAAAATAAAATCATAGTTGAATATTGTTATTTTTGCATAAACTTTGATTTTTGTCTTTTTTTATTTCGAAAAAAATCTTTAATTTATTTAAAATGTTTGTGAGAAGTTTTCTGAAGAGCTAAGTAAGCAGTAGCGAAATGGCCATCACTCTCAATAATAATAGAATAATAGAAAATAGCAAGAAATTTTATTTTTTTTATTTTAATTTTTTTCCTTTCTGGGTGCTTGCATCCAATACAGAGCTATCGAAAAATAAAAATAGTTGTGTTGATAAGAAAAATAAAGCTGCACAAAGAGGAAAGTTGAGTAATTTATAAGAAAACATATTCCTTTTTCTAATAAAAGATAATTAAATAATAATAAATAATTAATTTCATATAATGTTCAACGAACATGTAAAAAGGGATCAACAATAGTGAAGAACTTTAAGAGGAAGCAAAACAATTCTTTTCTTTTTGAAAAAAGGTGACTATTTGACTATTCTAAGAAAAATAGTACGATGGAAAACACCAAATTATGTACACAGGAAAGGATATTATTCAAAAAAATGTTTAATTTCTGTGCCAGTGTTGAGTTAGGAAACTTTTAAGATAAATTAACTAATAAAATTTGAACTTTACATGCTCTTGATACTTAAATTTTTCGTTTTCTTGTAAGTTTCAGCCTCCATATCTATAAAACAACATCAACTATTGGAACACCCGTTTATTTCCAAATCCAAGTTTTATACTTATTGTGTTAGTGGAGTTGGCAATACAGAAACTTTATAAAGTTCAAGCGTCTGTCTACAACTGTTCAAAAGTAGGGCTATATGATCAAATTAAGTAAACTATTTGGTTACCCTTTAATTGATAATTTTGTAAGCTTATACTTGTTACTAAAACGATCATAGCAAGGACATTCTGTCTAAGTATAAATGTTCAAAACATAGGCCCATATAATTCAATTTATAAATAGCGGCACGTTTCAATTTAAAATTTATTTTTGTATTACTTTTTTCCATTAAGAGGCTAAGGACACCCGTTAGTTTTTAAGATTATAAAATATTCCTTAAATGGGACCTATCATTAAGACTCTGCTTTCCATTAAAAAAGAAATGTTCAAGATCGATTCAAAAATGACTAAGTTATGGGGCATAAATATATAAAACCGGCAACATTCAGTCAAATCTTTTTTTTTTTTTTTTTTGTCATTATAAAACTAGTAATTTTTAATATGGCTGAGTTGACTATGAATAGTTATGTAGACCAATATCTACCAAAATTTAAGTATTTGGGTCAAATACACCAAAAGGTTATTATTTAGCAGGTTATTATTTCTGCAAAAATTTTGTAGTACTTTATAGAGACTTGTGTTTTTATGTAGTAAAGCACGGAAATAGTTTATCTAATGTTATTTTGTGGTATGTATGCCAGATAATAAATTGATGCATAAAGAAAAAATAATTTTTTTCTATTTTTATTAAATATATTTTCAGATTTATTTTCAGTTTATTATCATACGAGTAGTAATTATTCAACACTTACGTGAATGTCTAACTAAATGCATAGTATATTCTCAATTAAATTTTTCTTTATTTAATTTTTAATTGGTTTATTTATATTTAAAATAAATCAATAATAATGTTAATATTACATTTAATAGTTAATTATTTGTTTTTTTTTATAAAATATACCAGTCGTTTTGCATGATGGTTGCTACGTTTTTTAGGTTTTGACAATGTGATTTGCGAACGCCGAACTTAACGAGTCACTCAACTGTTCGAATTTAATTTTCTCGTTTTGGCTAAAAACTTCTAGGTCTATGCGGTCAAAATCTAAATCGATCAGATCTTTATAGAACTAAATAAGAGAAAATCAAAGGGCATATAAAACTTTCAGCAGTTTGTATAAAATGAGTAAAGTAAATAAAAACCATAAAAAATTTTTATAACTAAAAAAAAGCCCTTTTATACTCTCCAATTTAACTTGGACTGCCAAACTAATTCTAAAAATATGTACTTTTTAAAAATAGTCTTCAAACTGATAGCATTTTCTCTAATAGAATTTAAGTTTTTAAACCGGCATATTTAAATACGAAGCTGCAACTTGTTAACAAAACGCTTTTATTACGTTTTATGGTTTTAGAATTTTACTGGTATTCAGTTTTTGCCTTTTTGTGAAATTTATATGTATATGTTGTACCATTGCAACCTGTTGCTGTAATAAAGGTCTCGTTGTTCTCCTTGTGCTTGCAAAAATCGTCCTTGTTAGTGTTGTTGTCAGTGCTATTGCCATAAATTATGTTTGTATTTGTTTTGTTGCCGCGTGGTTTGTTAAATAAATTAAGATATTTCAAATAACATTTAGATTTGCCGTGCACATTGATGTAGTAACTTTTTTATTCAATCGATGACTACGTCGTCAGACAATTTGTAAGAAAACTTTAAGATTAATTAGATATTAAGTTAATTATACAAGAAACGTCATTAAATTAAAAAAACTAAATCAATTAGTACTGTGAACTGTAATTTTTCTCAAGCGTTTATCTTCGCAAATGTTTTTTGATCTAAATTTAAATAGAATTCAGAAATTAAAGAAAAAAAGCTTTTGAATGTTGTCTGTTTGCAAAAGATGACTGGACAATTTTAAGTAAAATCGACATCCGGTTTTTAAAGCTGCAAGTAAAATAAATAAATAATAAATAATAAAATTTATAAATTAAAACTACAGTCTATAGTTAAACAGCAAATTCTAGAAGGGGCATCATGTAAGTATTCGAACCCTATATAATGCAGTAAATGTCGCAAACAAGTTTTTTGAAAGAAAGATATAAATTACAAATTAAAAAAGTGGACTGCTCATAAAAGTTATTTCAGGATTAGGCGAACCCTCTCTACTGAGTGTAGAAAATTTGGTTCAACTCTAGGTTAAAGCTTAGATTCTCTGAAGCGTGAAAAATGAGATAAATATCAAATGTTATATGAACCAGAAAAATATCGACTATTTCATTACCATAACTTTCTGAAGGATAAGGAAAGGTTAAGAAATGTTGTATGAGATGTTTTGATCAGAGTGTAAACTTGATAAAAAAAAAAAAAAAAATAAAAAAGAAAATATAGAATACAACACCTTTTGGATGTTTTAACAAATAATTAGAAGTTAATGGTCGTGTGTCCTCATAAAATATAGACCTTTCTTTATGCATTGCGAAAGTAGCTCGATATTTAAGCGTTAAAATGTAGATTTATTCACAAATTTTTATCGGACATAATTTATAACTTAATTTATAACCGTCACACGTAAACTGCCTTTTAAATTAGGTGAACAGGTAAAATCCGAAGTTTAACTGAGGATAGCATTCTTAAACAATTAAATTTAAAAAAACACATGGCACAGTGCATGTATATTCATGCTGTACTCATAAATATCAATATGATATTGAAACAACATCTATAAATTATGTTATGAGTAAACAAGTAAAAATGGTTAAAAAAAAGTTATACTGTTGTTATATTTTTCGGTAAAAAGCGTCGTGTCTGGCTGTGAACGTGGTACGTTTGGCGTGCGCTTTCGATGTGATAACATCATTTTCAAGCCACGTTTTTATACAGTTAGAGACGACGGTTTTCACCGAAAAATATAACAACAGCAAAATATTTGCTGGCGGAACAAACCCAATTAACTTAAAAAAATTATATTTCGTGATAATATCGAAGGTTGCAAAAACAAATGTACAAGACGAGTTACAGAGAGAGAACAACGAAAAAATGCCTTGGGTTGTGTGTGGACTTTGTCTAACCAAATCAATATTGCTTAAATAGATGATGTTTACAATGTAGACGACGTAAGGTAGATAGATGCGAAGAATACTAATGAAGGAGGAAGCGATCAAGAAAATGCAGCATTGCATTTTGCTAGCGTTTAATTTTTCTTTGTTTCTTTGGAAAACCTCTGCATACATTTTTAAAATAATTTTTCTTTCTAAAAATTTTTAGAAATTAATACAAAAAATTAACTCAAGTCGAAAATCAATTGTAGCTCATTTATATTAAGAGATCTTTATAGCAATATGAGATCTTTATATGCAAATTGATATTTGCATATCAATTTGTTTAAAAAGAGAAAGGCATCCCAGTCATAAAAGGAATAAATACATATTTATTGAAAACTAAGCTTAAATTTTCGTAATGTAGCATTAAATGATGCAAAGCTATTTCTCGCTTCTAGTGTATTTGTATTTCAAAATTTGTTGAAAGAAACAATATATCAAATAATATGAATTTATGTATTTGCACTGTTTACGTTTTATTGACAATTACGAAAAACACAATAACCAAAGTCAAAGGACTCTTTTTAGCAACGATATCTAAAGACCCTTTAAGAAATTTAAAAGATGCTGTGAAAATAAATTAATCGAAACAGTTGTCTCGACATCGCATTCAGTGTAAATTATGACCACTCGTTCAAATAGATGTGGCATTATTCCAGAAATAAGATTGTAAAAGTTGTGCTGGAGAACGTCAAAAGTTGGCTGGTTAATGCCCAAAAAATATATATTGATATATCCTTGTTGTTAAACTATGCACCCAGTTGGATTAAGTCATTCTCTGTAACGCTGAATCAACATTTTTGATCCTTTTATACTTTCTCTATTTCTTTCCTTCTTAATAAGTTTAAACTGCAAATTCAATCATTTACTAGAGTGCTATTGAAGTTATATATTTTCTTTTTATGAATATTACTTTATTTTTGTGCATATCTTTCATTTGTCCCAAAACTAACTATATGTGTGTATGTCTATAAATTTAAATATGTGCACATTCTTAAGAGTTATTTGTTTTAGAATCAATTGTATTTGCTTAACAGTGATAGAATTACAGACATTCTTCCTTTAAGCGTACAGAAGTTATATGTTTGAAGGGTACTAAGTATAAGCTATTGGCTATTTCATGACGTCGTCTTTATATGTCTGTAGATGTTTCCAATTGTTTTTTGCCTGCGTGAGTTTGAATTCGATAAATCAAAAAATGAGTCAAAATTTTTAAATGTCTCAATATGATATTTCTGAAATGGCGCAATAATCTCCAATACATAAATACTTTGATTCTCTTTAAGATAAAAAAGATTTTCTAAAAAATACATTTACTTACACAAATAAATATATATATTTTATCGTGGCATTCAGTCAGATGTTTACCCTCAATATTCTTACTAAAACGTTTGTATGTGTGTTAAAAATAAGTCTTGCCTTTATGATAATGCTGTGTAAATTTAAAAGGTGAGCATGATAAACGTTTGATGAGAGATATTTTATCGCTAATTTCATGATCTTCTAGTTAAAAATTTATTTTTATTTATTTATTCAGTAGTATTTTAAAATAATTTAACATACAATAACATTTATATTTATTTATAAAATTTCTACTATATATTTATTAAATCGGTTTGGGTTATATTACGAAATAACGTCGGTCGGCATAGAGTTATAAAGTTGTAATCCTTTGTAGAACAGCGAAAGTTTCATTGCAGTTCTAAGTACCCTTTATAGCCTCAAACTATACATGTTTCTTAATTGGTATCGTTAAGCCTCTCTAAGGTATATTGTTTGTTCTCTTAGATATTCTGGTGCTGTTCCATTTTTTATCTTTTGAATAAATTTTAGAGTATTAAATTCATGCCTTAATGTAATATATATAAAACAATTTTAACGGCCATAAAGGGTGCGCCATAATTTACTAATAGTTATGATAAAATATTATTTTTTTATATAATGCATTGGAAAGGTTCAAGTGTGGAAGAAAAGTCTAACTTTTGATTTGTATCATTCTTCGTTAGATTGGTATCTGACGAATTGTGAAAGCTAAAACAGCAGCAAAAATCACGCGATATAAAAATCTTCTGCCTTTTCTATGATAGACAGCATACGTTTGGACTATATCGGAAATGCAACGTAAACATATCCAGCATCTAGAAAGCTTAAATCTTATTCTACATAAGTATTTTAACTCAATTGATTTGTTGATTGGTAATGTCTAAACCGACTTTAAGAAACCTTAAATGTAGTTGTAAAAAGTTTGATATATTTTTGCGTATGTTATTCAAGTATTTTAAATATTATAAATGTACTCTTTTTGAAGGAAGCGTTTTCAATGAAAACTATTTTAGTTATATTATTATTATATATTGTTACAAAGATGCTTATTTAAATCATAAAAAGATGTTAAAAATAGTTGAGGCCAAGAAAGTAAAACGAAATGGCCTATTGTGTTTGTTTTCAAAGCTAGAAGTTTCTATAAAACATCTTTATTACAAAACAAAAACAACTAACACAAAGCGATGACTAAACAAACACAATACACAAACATACACACACCTGCATTGTATAACAACTAAATAAAAATACACAACATGTATCTTTATATAATTATTGAAGGTTCTAGAAGTAAATAATAATGCTCACTAATGTGTCTGAGATAAAAGTGGCAACGCAGCATTTTCAACTACGCAATAGATGGCGGTAGAAATTCTCGAACATTCAAGAACGCCTAAAAATAGGGTATATAAAAGCAACGCCAATACGTGTTGATTCATTCGTATTGTGAGCGTCATCTAGTTAAGATCTTGTGGTACAACAATTAAAGTTGCCAGCGTGTATTATTAATCGCGAATAGTTAAATCGTTAAATAATTGTTAAATAAAGTGTTATTTAACTAAAACTCTAAAAGTTGTGTGTTTAATTATTTTGCAAATAAAGAACTCATAAATTAAACGTTTATAACTTTAATAAACGTAACAATATTATATTATTATTATTTTAGCTATATTTATATCTTAATTATGCTATTAAAAAAATCTATTATATAGTGAACCCTTTTAAAACGCAATTTTTTAAGTTGTTTGTTTAAAAGCAATTGTCTCTTTTGAAGAGGTAGTTTTTGTTAAAAAAATAAGCTTTCTTTTTAATTTAATTGATTTCAAAGGTACGTAATGTTAAAGAGTTTCTGTATTCTATTTAAAGGCACAATAATTACTAATTTATAAGAAGTGGTTAACTGCTAGTTTTAAATTCATATGCATTCTAAGTTTGTTTGTATAAGAGAATAATGCTAGTGAATAAAAATAATTAATTCAAATATACATATAACCCTTAATAAAAAGTATATTAAGAAAGGTGGTTAAGAAAGCGTTCCTTTACTGGTTTACTTCACTGAACCTTTGAAACCCCTAAAATTTTAACTTATGAAAAATTAAATTTGCAACAAGTTTTTTAAAGAAATACATATTTTAAGAACACCTTATAAAAATACACCATGAAAATTATTTTTACAAAATGTACTTTTAAATGTACCATATTTGAAAATTTTATTTCAGCGTTGTGAAGAAAGAATTAACTAAACATAATAAACTTTAATAATAAATATATAAAACGTATCAGCAAGAGAGTATCATATACCCATCTTTTGAATTGTAAAAATGTACATATTTAATCTCCTTTTTTCTTGGTTTTCTTTCTGTTCTACCATTCTTTGAAGACCTCATTCTAAAGTTGTGGTCTGTTTATTTCCATTGTTCTTGTTTCACTCAAACCAATTACAAACAACTAATTGACTTAATTTGTAATTGTAAATATGTGAGCGCAGTTAAGATATTAGTAAATAATTTTGTAGTTTTTCAGCGTGTTAATATGGTAGTATGACTTTTTTTCTTCAAAGTATTCGTAAAAAACAATAGCAATACTAACCGCGGTGCTGCTGAAGGTTTAAAACCAAGCAATTTTTTCTTAAACGAGCATGTACAAGGAGCAGATTAACGTCAATTAGACCACGTACGATGACAAAAAGAGACATCTAAAATTAAATAAAATAAAATTATATCCATATTTAACCGACTTAAAAAAAGAGGTCAATTCAACTGAACATTCCTTTTTTATGTTTGTGCCAAACTTTTATGGCCAAACTTTTGAACCGGATGTAAGAGATGGAAAAGTTACAATCTGTGTTGCTAAGTCCGCTTTACCAACAAGTATAACATTGGATTTGAAAATTGAAGGGTGCCCCAATGGTTAAATTAATTTGATGTATTTGGCTACAATTTTTAGCCGTTATTGATAAATAGCTTAAATTTACAAAGAATTTTCATTGCTAATTTCGCTAAAGGGCATTAGACAATTAAAGGGCGTTTTAATAATTGATGCAATTTGACCTTATGGCCGTATCTTCTGTATCGTTATATAGAAAGACTTTAAAATTGTACAATATGTCCAATATTTTGGTATAACTAAAAGTATAAATATTTAAGGATGTTGCAATAGTTGATGTAAATTGATGTATACGATTTAAATTTTGATCCGTTATAGACAAACTGATAAGGTTTTTTTTGAAGTCGAATACTTTTAAAATCTCATTTGATATGTACATACACAAACATTCAAGCTGTTTTTGAGTAAAAAGATATTTTTAGCAGTTTCTTTTTGTTCATTTTCTGTTTTCAGTATATAACTGAAATTAAATTCAGTCTCTGAAAGGGCACAAATTAAATGACAACAAAAGTAGGCAAAAATTTAATTTTGTGGCAAATATTATCAATAATTGTTGAGTAGGACAGAGCATGAAGAAAAAAAAAATGTAACTTTTATAGAAAATCAAATACCAGCCGCACTAGAATCCCCATTCCTTCTCTGCACGTCTTTTGTACAGTATTCATTTAATTAAATTTTCTTACAATTTGTTAAAGGTCTAAACTTACTTTATTTTAATTGTCCACTTTTAATTATTTGGATTATTTTCAACGCGTCCCTTTTAGGAAGTCTACAAGAGTGGCTCTTGTAATGTTAAATTATCTTTTATATTGATTTGTTTATAAAGTATTTACACGCTCATTATATTACATTTTGTTTATTTAGCTTTACGTGACATGACACGTGAAAAAGTTAATTAGCCAGACTGTAAAAAAGTCTTTGTCAACATTTTTATTTTGGTAAAAAAAGTGCTTAATTTTTTTACTTTAAATTCCAATATCCCATCATTGTAACTAAGGATTAGAGAGACAAAGAGAATCTAACAGTAAACGCTCAGTTTTTAACTTCGTTCATATTATATTGTAGCCAAAAAGATTTAGTTTGTTGCCCTTGAGCTTTTTTTCTTCTTTTTCTTTTTTTACACATGTAGAGCAAAATTAGTTTAATCATTTGTCATCGATGAATGAATGATTGACAACTAGAAAGTAAAACGTTTACTGTTCTAAAGTGCATTGTTAAGAAGAACAAATTCTGAAAACAATTAATATCAGGCATTATTTTTTTTATTGTCTCTGTTCAGTTAAATCACATGTCAATTGGAACAATTTATAACAATCTACAATTAAAAAACTTTTGCAAAATAAACTTAATTTTAATACAAATCTATTATTTCCATTTAAATTTGCTTATAAAGCGATCTACAAAATAATTTCAAAACAATTTTGTATTGAAATTGTTGTAATTAATAGTGATTTAATTACTTGTTCAATAAAAAAAAGTTCTCTTAAAACTTTGCACAATTTGTGTGTTATAAAGTTTTATATGAGAAAAGTATGTTTATATTTAAACATCAATTAAAGTGTTATTAGGTTAAAACCGCAGTTTTGTAAAACTTTTTTAAAATCAAGAAAAAGAAAAGGTCAACAAAAACAAACAAAACTTTTCTATTGCGCAGTGGGGCAGAATTAAAATATTTTGAGAATAACTCAGCCATTCGTAAAGGACAAGGCTGATTGAAGAATATTTTTCCGGACTATATGGGCTCAAAGTTGGGTACCTCGTACCTGCAAATCTTTCTAATGCATTAATTTTTTTATTTTTTGTTTGACTTTTAAAAATAATTTTTTTTTTTTTTTTTGAAGAGAAGTAGCACTTCAGGCTATATTCTTTAGGAAAGGGATAGATGAGAGGGCAGACAGGTGGTGAAAGGAGATAGATATAGTTAGTTTATTAATTATTTAACTTCGCCGGCGAACATGATATTAAGAAGTACCGACGAAGGAGGCTGCATATTTTTTCTAATGTAAGATCTGATTATGTATTATACCATTAAACAGAAAAACATATACACCTTGACAACAGTAGCCTCAGCCTGTAAGGTATTAGAGGACTAGTCAATACCTACAACATGTTGCTCAAACCTGTATGTTTATTTAATTAAATGTTGTAGTTATAAGCATTTTAACATTAAAATTTTTGAGATCCATTTTTTCCAGGGACCGTAACGGTTATAAGGGATATCAAAAAAGTTCTTTTACAGTTATTTAGTGACTTAAAGAAAAAACAATCCATTTCAAACAGTTATTTTTCAACGAAAAATAAAAGTTGGAATGAAACTCTTAAAAAAAGAGATTTGTTTATCTGTCATAAAATAAAACTCTTTTTTGGAGTTTTATTTTTTCCGTCTCTGGGAGATTTATTTTTTCTGTCTAAAATAAAATTTATTTTATGAAAACTGACACCCAAACAATTTGAAAAGCAGTGAATCTTATCACCTAGCATTGCAATTGAATAAATCGTAATTAAAATAAAAACATTTGGGTTTATAATTTGTTTTTGTTTGATTCCTATTTAAACTCCCTGAATGTAGATAGGGAAGCAAAAGAGAAGAAAATGATAATGTGGATGAACAAAGAAAAGCTTTTTATGAAATCGATAATTTTTCTCCAAGGCCCAAATCAATTGATAAACCTCTTTTTGAGTTCTAAGACTCAAAAAAATACATTATCCGTACTTATATAAATTGGCTAAAACTGTGCAGTGTGTTCCTGCAACTCAGGTAAGCGTTCTCTGCTCTCAAATTGGTATTGAGCGACCTGCGTTCAAATCTTTTTGCAAAATTGTGTTTGTTAAACTAAACAAATAAATAACTACACACATTATATCAGACTCAATTAAAAAAGACTGTAAAAAAAAAGAACATTAACAAAATAAGTTTTACTGTAGGCGGAAAAAATAAAACTCCAACTTTTATTTTTTCGTTGAAAAATAATTCTTAACTTCGGAGTTGAGATCGTTTTTTTAAGATCACCATAGATTCTGAAAGAGCACTTTAATACGAATCTATTGGTATATGAAAGTATGTGTCTCAGTTTACTCTGACATGAAGATTTTTAGAGTTTAAATTTTCTGGATAACCGCTGTTTACGGTCCCTGATTTTTTCTAAATATTGTGTACAATTTTCTGTTTGTTTTGATTTTTTTTACCATAGTTAGCTAGGAAAATTAAAACACTATGAAAATATAAGGAGAATTTTTCTTTCTGGATTACAAAATATACGATTTTCAAATTATTAATGAAATTTTACTTTATTTTCGGCTTTTTGGTTCTTTTTAATTAATTCAATCAAATTGCTAGCACAAAAAGCAACAACAAATGTTTAAGACGAGTTACAAAGTGAATGACAAAGAAAAACGCTTTAAGTTGTGTGTGAACTTCGTCTCACCAAATTAACATTAAGCTTAGTTGCATCAGCAAAGAATGCTGATGAAGGATGTGGCGGTCCAGAAAATACTGCATTTCATTCTGCTAGCGTCTAATTTTTCTTGTTTTCTTTGGAAAACGTCCGCATACATTTGTAAATAATTTTTCTTTCTAAAAATGTTTAAAAATTAAATTAAAAAGAACCAAAAAGCCGAAAATAAAGTAAAATTTCATTAATTTATAAAATCGATGGTTCGAATCCTGGTCAGGGAAAAAATTAAAAATTTTCAAATTATATAATAAAATAAAATTATTGCTTTTTTGTGTACATTAGCCTAAAAAGGATCACCAACTAAATTTTTTGATAGAAATAAAAATTTTTTGAGGAACAAATGAAAATATTTTTTTTCTTACACTTGCCATTGTGTGTACATTTTAACCTAATTTCGTAAAAATTGATCATTCTTGTAGAAGATGAACCCCTTTAATTCGATCTATTTTACATCGAAATTTTAACTTAATTTTCTAAAATGAAAAAACTGGAATCGGAAAAGGAAGACTTCTATATAATTGATATATGCATATACTTCGAATTGAAGGACTTTGATCTTCTACACAAATGATCAGTTTTATTCAAAATTTACTTTACACTTAAACACTTATAGTAATCCTTAACAAAAATAGAAAATTTTTTATATTCTTTTTTTATTTTTTTTTAATTTTACATTAAAAAAATGTATTTTATTTTTACAAAAGTAATTTTAAAATAAGCTTCAATTACTTGCTATATAAAATTTTCAATGTAGTGGTTCTCCAGTTGCAGCTAATGGCAAATTCATAGTCATATTAACATAATAATTGTTGCAATCTGAAGGTATTACAGATCCTACTGATCGGTTTATCATGGTGACCAAGTCCAGGAAGAAAAACTAAAATGTGAACATATTCAGCAATCTTATCTTTCACCACTTGCGTCCTCTAATGGTAGGAACAATTACATGTGCTGCGGTATTTACTTTGGATCTAGCCTTGTTTCCTCGAAGGTAGTCTTTGAAACCAGATTCGTTGAATATTATGTTTTTTCTTATTTCGGGAGCGTTTTGGGCAAAATTCATTTAATACCGTATACGTCGTTGAATTGTAGAATCGGAATTAAAAAGATCTTTGTTAATTGTCGCAGTTTTTAAGGTAATTCGCAAAGACTTTAATGCAGTATGTATGTTCGTAGTATTTAAATCCACATTATGAACTTCTAGAATTTTTCCGCGAATACCTTTTAATGTTATACATGGATTTCTTTCTATTATCTCTTCAAGTTTTTCCAATATTTCGGGTATTTATTAGTAGTAACGCTTCCCACCACGGTTTTTCATGATAACACACCGTTCCTTTTTTTGGCGATTTATAATCGATGTAGCTGCATTTTTGTTTATTCCAGCTATTCCGGCTGACTAAGGTGGAATAGCTGGTTTCCTTCGTTATAAAACTTAATCAAAATAATTTTTTATCTGCGCTAATATGATTATAACGTCTTCTGCGATGACGATAACGCGATGTTATTTCACATTTATTTTGCGTTTAATTAAAAAAAAATAAAAAAAAAGTAATTTAATTAACAAATGAATTTGAAATGAAAAATATTCAATACGATTTTTAAAAAGTTTAATTTGTGTTGAAAACAATTTAGTTTGTTTTAAATAAAATTGAAATTACTTTGAAAAGAATTAAGTTTGATTTGAAAAAGTTTGTAGTTGAATCGAAAAAGCATTAATTTGAGAATAAAAACCTATACATCGGCGCCCCTTTTTCGGCTAAAAAACGCAAAAATATAAGTTTAAAGCCAGAAAAATTTTAATCCTCAAACTTTTTACAAAAATTGATATTAAAAAAATTCAAAACAATTAGCTAAAATTTTTACCCAATATTTTGAAAATACTGGACCATTTTTAAAACCACATTCATTTTCAAGCATAAACATGCAGATTGTAGGTAATGACGAGGCCTAGAGGTTTGCCAAATCTCTGAGAGGTAAAAAGCTCATTATCCACTGCCACCATTCTATTGTTTCCGAATCGCTTTGTCTTTGGAAACATGTCCCACATGCGCAACAAGTTGGCAGCAACGTAAAATTTTTAAAAATTTTTTACTAATAAATAATAACTTTACTTGATATCATTTTAACTTAAAATTATGACATTAAAATTTTATTTTATTTTATTATATAATCTGTCTTGCCTGTTACGTATTTAAATTGTTGTGTATTTATATCTTTTAATGTTATAGCATTTGTGAAATGTTTTTGTATTATATGTAACAACGTACAATATATACCTTTACTTAAAATATAGGGAAAAACTTGTTGTATAGGAAATGTATATAAATAAATAAAAATATAAAAACAATGATTGTGTTTTAAAATACTTATTAAAATTTTCATTTTTGTATTAAAATTTTTTCCTATTAAAAATTTTTACTTTTAACTTAAATGGCCAACTAACATCACTATAAATTGTTATTCTTGAATGCTACTAAGAATGTTATGAATCAGGAAAAATTGTTGAATTTTGTTAATTCCGCAAAACCACAAAAAATCTATAACAACTTTTATTTGAACATACATATTTTTATGATAGATAGATATTTTGTTATTATTCTTGAAAGTTATATTTTTAAACTAGAAAGAAAACTCTTTAAAAAGAACAAGCTAAAATGTGCTAAAATGTGAAGAAGTTAGCAAAAATGCATGTATGTAGGATGTTGATCTTTTTTTAATTCAATAAAAATTGAGTTTCTTGGTTCGTTTTAGCTTCAAATAAAATCGAATATGAGAGCCATTGGCTTGGGTTTTTTGCCACTACGTTAGGAACGAAACACTTTTTGACTTAGCAGGTTACAGAACTAAAGAGAGTTAATTTTTGCGCAGAATTTGGCACTTATTTTGAAATTTTTTATATTTCATGACTTGGTTCGGTACAGCTCTGAGCCCTCCAATTAAAAGTTATTTATATTTTTATCCAAAATTGAGAGAAAAACATAAAGCATTGCTTCTTGACTTTCTATTCACTAAAACTTTCACGTTCTTTTTAAAAGAGAAATTTAAATATTTCGATGGTTGCTATTTGTGTTTTTAAAATGTTCCTGTAGTATTTTGCTTAATTGCTGTCTTTTATATAGCATTTACACAACGCGAGCAATAGAGTATCTTCAAGAATTTTCTATAGAAAATTAATACTAAGATACAAGTTTCTTGTTTATGATAAAACATCTTACGTAGAGAAAATATAGTAAAACAAATTACATAGAAAATATTCTGTTGAGACAATAGAAAATATGCATAAAGTCTCAATCTAAAATAAATGAAATCATAAAAACAAAATTATTATTGAACTGTTGATGATGTCCTGTTTAGGTGAAACAAAATGAAGTTGTTAAATAAAAACAAAGTAAAATTGTTGCTGTAAAGAATTATTACTCGTAAAAAATGTGAATCTATTGTTGATAAAACAAAGCAAAAGAAATGTTTGTCAGGGCAGCCAGACCGATGATTCATCATCATGAGCTTGAAGTTTACCTGGTTTTCACTTTGTCAAAGGTCAAATTACAGTTTAGATATATATTTCACTTAATAAGAAAAAAATTGCTTTGAATAAATATCTTTATATATAGGTATATAAAAATGGTGTAAAATATGTATAGCAATTCATAAAATGAGAACGGCTATGCCGATTTCTGTACAATTTTTTGTCTGTTATTCGTAATTTCGAGGAGAATGTCTTTACGGAAGAAAATTTGGAAAATCCCTCCGGAAAAGTTGGAAAATTGGAAAAATCGAAAATCGAGTTTTTGTATGACATTTTACGTGAAATTATTCCTAAATGGCTTTCAAAATCAGAAAATAGAAAGTTCTTAGTGTAAATCATGGAAAATTGCGGAAAATGCGGAAAATTGGAATAATCGAAAATTGATTTTTTGTATGAAATTTTGTGCATCAAATCGCTCTCTACTGATTCCATCAAATAAGTCACATTGAAAATTTAATTATTTGTGTTGTATTATTACTCTAAAGTTTATCTGAAGGCTTAAAATTGGGGCGAGGCGAAGTTCGCCAAGTGCGCTAGTAAAAAATAGAAGTCATAGAAACAAAAATAATAAACATATAATTAACTGTAATAATGTTGTTAAGTAAAAGCGTTTGTGTTGAAATGAACTGCAAGGTCACACAATATGTACTTGCTAACAAGCTGAGCAAACACCTTTATTCGTACAAACACAATCTCCCTCATATTTACAAGCCACATAGTATAGGCTGGTGGGATTACCATTTGCTACAACTGACATATAGTTAATGCCACTGCTGTTTTAAGGTAAATTTAAAAAAATCACCCATTTATAATTTCGTTCTCATTTAATATTATCCATTCACTTCTTTCATACCACATTGCCATAAGCATTTTTCTTAACAAAGAAAACAAAAGCAACAACAATAGGAATATTTTTCTATGACTTAAACCCTTGAGAGGCAAAACAACTTCAACCAACGTTGCCTCCATTGAATAGAGCACAGTTTAGAACGATATCTAAATCATTGTTATATAAGCGAATATAACTAACCACAGGTATGAAGAAGACAACTAATGCTGTTGCCCTTGCTCTGAGATGTTTATTCCCTAAAAGAAATCAAAACGAGTTTATGTTGAGCAAGAAGACAAACAAATAAAAATATATTTTTGTAGCCAAATCGTTTAAACTTAATGCCAAATATACTCTTGTATGTATTGGAAAGCCTTGTTAATGTACAATTAACAAATCAAAAAGTATTTAATTCTGTCGAGGTAAATGTGATTTTGTTCTTTCGCTTTTCCTTTGGTGGCAAGAACTCAAGTTAAATAAATTTTTCTAAAGTACAGGCGTAGTTTGTATTTGAAAAGATGATGCTTAAAAATACTCGTAAAGTGCTTTTCGACCGTTTCGATCGCTTTTTTGCTTCTTTTTTTTGTCGAGACATAAGATGTTTTGTTTTCTATACAAAATTTTAAACTATATGAGCAGCAACGAAATGTACATGTGAACATGATTTCTCCACAGTAATACATTTCCTATTTATTAGTTTTGAATAATTCCACAACAACTAATGTCAACAGGTTTATTTTTTACATTAAAAAAAAAATCAGATTCAACAAAATTATAGTTTCTAGAATAGTTTCTTTTTTAAGATCCCCAAATGAATATCACAAAAAATCGTATAAAATTGCTACAATGCTTTAGTATGTGGTAGCGGTTATGACACTGCGGTGCTTATATTTTTTCTCCTGCTGATAATATTGCACAAAAGGAAACAATCTACTGATTTTATTTTCTTCTGAGAAATAGTCAAATGTGCTTGCTTTTTTCACAAAAATGGTGGCTTGTTGTTGTTAAAATATTTCTGTTGTGTTTGTTTTTATTTTCTACTAGAAAGTAGATATGAATTTTTCTCCATTTTGTGGTGTTTTTCACAGCAAAAAATTTTAGAAAAGGTAATCGTGTGTAGAATTAATCATTTTTGGAAGAATGACTAGACTACCAACTAAATGACTACCAACCTAATGATTTAACAAGGCATGCTTTTATAATCAATTACTAAGAATTGGTTACATTGGTTATTGAAAAAATGGTGATCTTTAGTACGTATTTTAAGATATTTTATTTTAACTTAAACACTATTTCAATTACTACTTCCTTTTTTGCGAACTAATGTATTGTGTTTTGTAATTAAGTAACAAAGTATGGAAGCACAAAAGTTAAACATTATGTGGCAAGTACTTTTGAAGAAAACGTGTAATTTTTTGCTAAGAATGACTAATAATTATCAGATAAAAACTTATCAAAATAAAGTTTATTTAATGCTGGTGCTACCATAAATTTTGTTTCTATTTCAAAATATAAATAACCAGATTATCTCTTCTGTTCATTAATTTAAATAGTGTCGTACTATTATTCTTTCCCGAACAATTATAAAAACGAAGTGCTTTCATCCAAAAAAAAAAAAAAAAACAATTTCAAATCTAATTCACCCTAAACAATAAAATTCTTTGCATACCAATTACCTTATCAAGACCTTTAATATATGATCATATTCATACGGCTTTTAAGTTTCTGAAAGATGCGCGATCTGTGGAAAATGATTTAGTCAGTTTAGTGTTTTTCTAGGGCGTCGAGGCTGGAATCTGTTCAAATGGTGAAGTATCTTTCCCCTGTAGTGTATTTGGCCCTTAGAAGAGCTAGACTTCTATACAACGGTGTAGACTTTCTATTTTATCATATGATTTTCATTAGCATACAATTAGTTTTAAGTTTATAACTTTTTTAATTTCAATTAATGGCTTCTTCTTTTTTCCTTTTCTTGGGAATTTCTCTTTAAATATTATCGTTATTGTATATGGATGTATTTTAAAATGTACAAAATTTTTTAATTGACGTTATTATGTAAGGAATCTTTTTTGTTTTTTGTTAATTTTAATTACACCTTTTTTATAATCTGTACTTCTTCTGGAATGTTGATGACTTTAGTACTTTATTTCTGATGAGGTTAGGTGTTTGTTTTCAAGCTCCAATGAACTTTAAAACAAAGACGTCGAATAAATGAACTCAGTAATTGGTGCTTGTTTTCTTTTGAAACGACGAGACAAAGCGGACATCGAAATGGATTACTTTCCAATCTCTGCCTAGCAATTCCTTTTAATTTTTTATTAAAGTATTTTTCGATTCTAGATTAGTCAAATATTTAAACAAAAAAGCGTGACCACTATCTTAAGAAATTTTTGTTTCATCTTTCCTGATACGTATCACTACAAATGATGATTTATAACATAATAAATGTGTAAATGTGATATCTTACCTTTTTTATTGAGTAGTGCCAAATACTTCTTTATAAATATTTTAAAAGGATAATTTTTTTCGTACTATAGTAGTTACGTGTTTTTGGGTTTTATTTTTATTTTATTTTCCATGACAACATACTAACAATCAGAATGGCTGTTTAGTTCAGGATAGCAGGGCAGATTTCATTCGTGTCGAATCCCCAATTAGATAAATTTTCCCCAGAATTTTCCCAAAAACAATTTCAACTATATCCAAAAATCCTCACTATAAATAATACTATTTATTTGTAAATTCAATTTAAGTATCAACATACATTTATAAAAATACCAATTGTTCCCGAGGCTCTTCGCCCCCACGATCACTCTTCCAAGCAAGTTTTTTATTTGATTAATATGGAAAAAACAGAGCCTTATGCCGACAAAATGTAATTCTCATAAGAGAAAAAATACATTTTTTCTAAAATAAACACAATAAACAACGAATTAACTTAATTAATGATGTAAAAAATTTTACTTAGAAAAATTAATTTATTTGTTTTGTGTAAATTAAAGTTAAATCAGAAAATACATCAAGAAATATTATTCTAAGAGATATCGTTATTTAAAAATAAAATAGAAAAGTAAGATACTCCATCTCTAAAAAAACTGTTTTTAATTTTATTTTTAAATAATGGGAAATCGATATTGTTTTGTCTTTTTAAAAATTGATATTATTTCAAACGATGTCAATAAAATTTTATCACTAGCCGCAGAGTAAACGCTATTAAGATAATATTATTTAGGCATTATTGTCAAAACCATCAACTAAAGAAGTTTAAAATATTATAAAATTATTCACTCATGACATATCTCGTTTATCGAAAAAGTTTTTATAATTCTTTCATTTTTCTTCAATGTAAAAAAATATAATAAATATATAAAAATAATAAAAGCAAATCTCATCTAATTGCTATCTAGCACGTCTCGTCCAATTTTCTTTTTTGGTAATAAGATTGAAATAGGATAACAGTTTTAATATGGTTTGAACGAAAAAACTTTTCAACCATTTTCCTAAAACGTGCTCTTTTTAAAATGTACGTGGCTTAAATCTTCTTTTAGCGAGCATATTTTTTAAAGCTTCTTTTTATAAATTCTATTTTTCAAAAAACTATGGCCCATATGCACTGTTCAAATAAAGTATACTTTAAGGAAACTAAAGTCGGTTTTACTTTAGAGTCGACTCTAATTCATTCAAAGACAATTTAAAATATACTTAAGGCGAGAAAGTCAACTCTAAATTTAAAACTACCTAAAGCTGTTTTTCATTCAATTTTCCTTAATTATTTTATTTGGTTTATGAACACAATACTCTATATCTGATTTTTATACCAAGTGAACAAAATAAAAACAAGGTTACTTTTTTCTAATGTTTGTTTAGAAATTGTATGAAAGCATTTATCAAATTACAGTTGACACCCAGTGGAAGTCGGCTTAACTTAAAGTATACTTTATTCTTGACTATGAAAGCAAAATAGAAAATAAGTGCCTTTTATTTTAGAGTATACTTTAACTGGAATCGACTTTAGACTGTAACTATGAATATGGCCCTATATCCTTAAAAATGTGTTTGCAAAAGAATTTTTTTTACAAAGGTACTTTTTATTATAGATAGTTTTTTAAATAGCAATATTTCGATAAAAAAAACCTTTTCTAAAAAATTTTTCTTCAAAAATCCAATTTGAAAAAATTTGTTGGAACTTAAAGAAGACAACATTTGTTTCAAAAAAATACTTTTTATCCAGGACCCACCCAAAATTTGTTTGATGCACTCAATTCTGAATATTGTTTATTATTTTGTTTTTATTTATTTATTTATTAACTTTTTTTTCTTTGTAAAAGTTCTTTTTTCTAAAAGAGATTTAGTTTTTAGAAGATGTTTTTATGTATTTATGTTTCTTAAAACATTTTCCCGTGATATACTTTTTGAAAGTACTTTAGACCTAAAGTTGGTTATTTCGAAATTTCTCTTGAATTTTTGTAAGAAACTTTTTTATTACTGACCTAGTGCTTAGAAAATTGGAAGAAAAAATTGCTTATAAAGGTCAAGAAAGTGATTATATTTTGTTATTATAGGTAATTTTTTCATAGTAGTTTCTTAAATTGCGCGCTTTCTATAATACATTTGTTTCTTAATAAGGTATTTTGGCCGAAAGGTACTCTGTCCAAAGTTATTTCTTTTAAAAATGTATTTTTTTTGTCTAATAGTTAACTTTTGTATCAGATAGTATTCTCCTTTTAAATAAAAACGTAGTTTGATAATCTTTTTAACAATAAAAAAATATATTAACTAAAATTTTTACACATGTTCCTTTTAAACATGATGATCTAAAAATTTTATTTCGAATGCTTTTTTTGTAGCGGTATACAATGTAAATATACTTGTAAATTTATTTCAATGTCGCTGTCATCGTATATCGGATTATGCATTTTAAATTGTCATGTTTGTTATTGCTATCATCACTTCAGATTTTTTGTAACCGGATAAAAATAAAGAAATGAATATAGACTAAGAAAAAGAAATTTATTAGATTGACAATTACAGCCATCATATTTTTCTTCGCTATCATAATACATAAGTAATTCAAGATACATTAAAGAATTTTGTATCATTGTGTCATTCGTTTCACTATTTAATATTAAGCTTCAGTTTCTGTTGCAGGTGCATCGTTCTCAACTATTACCCTTCTTTCGCTTAAGAGGAGCAAAATGATAAAAAGTTATTTTAAATCTTGTTAAACCGTCCTGAGCAGCTGCTGCAGCAGATACGATTTTTCCTTTCACTTGTTGAATTTTTTTACTATAGGCTTGAGAGCTCAGTAAACGTTTTGATAATGTTTGTTGTTATGCATTTTGCTCTTGGTTTGGATACTGGGAGATTTACGTAAATCAAATGAAATAGTTTATAGATTTTTTTGTTTTGTTTTAATTATTGATGCTTTTTCCTTTTTGCGGAAATTACTTTGCAGAATAATTTATGAGTGAATTGGGTTTAAATTTAAATATTGTTTATTTCTTTTCAATTTTATTTTTTTCAAGTAAAATATCTTTAAAATAAACACAAAACAAAAGTTTATGTATACTTAATACGAAAATCTAAATGAATAAAATTAAAACTAAATTTTCGAATTTATAAAAAACAAAGTGAATACATTTTAGAAAATCATTTAAATCTGTCTGGAATTAAATTAAATCCCAAAAAATATGTAATTAAAAAAGTAGTTACTGCTTTAAAAATCCCTGCAAAATATCATACTGTACCATTATGGTAAAATAGTATCGTCTTATATAAACTTACCTCACTTAAAAATATAATATCCAAGATAAAATTATCATCTTAAGTAATTTAAAAATATTTAAAAAAAAAATTCTTTTAATAAAATATTTTTTGAAAAACTTCTTTTTGTAACCAAGATTTTTTCGAAATAAAACTTAATAAAAAATTACTTAAAATATTATTTTGAAAAATAATTTTCTGACATTTTTTTAAATGTAGTTTTAACAGAAATTTTTCGTTAGAAAATGTCTATTTTAGGTAAATCTTAATTTTTAAACAGCTTTTTTAACAACTTTAAGGTAATGTTAATAAATTTTTGCAAAAAAATCCCTTTCATTGCAATATTTAAGCAATATGTGGTTATCAATTTTTACCGGTTATTTAGAATATGCAATTGAAAAATTTCCTATCAATTCTGAACGACCTATTTGGTTTAGTTTGCAACGCTTCTTTTAAAACACCACGAAATTTACAGCTGAAGCGCCGAAACTTACAGCCACTGTGCCAAAATTTTCCCTATTGCATATATTACAAAGTTCTTTGAAATATGGTATGAAACTTATATTTAAAATTTTTTAAAATTAAATTTTTCTGCATAAAAATAGAAAAACAAAAATTTATGAATTCAAGGTCTGACAAAAAAATGAAAAGATTATTTATAAAAAAAGATACTTATTATCTTTTTTTTAATAGCTAATTTTTTGTATTTGAAAAGCACGTATTGCATAAATAATAGTCACGGCTCATACACTTACTTCACGCTGTTATTTTGCACTGATGGATCCTAACTCTTCACTCAGTTGCAATAGAAAATTATTTTGCGTTTAATTTTGTTATTGCCGATAAGTTTAAATATTATCCATGAGTGTACGGAGTGTATTGTCTTTATATATATATAAATGGTATAAAAAATGTATAGTAATTCATAAAATGTGAACGGCCGATTTGTGCAAAATTTTTTGTCAGTTATTCGTATTTTCGGGGAGAAGGTCTTTACGGAAGATAATTTTGGAAAATCCCTCCGGAAAAGTCGGAAAATTGGAAAATCGAGTTGTATTATTACTATAAAGTTTGACTGAAGGCTTAAAATTGGGGTGATACAAAGTTCGCCGTGTCCGCTAGTATATTATAAAATGTGTAAACCGGCCAACGTCTAGGGGCCATTACTGTGTACTTACGGCTCATTGAGTCCACGACATCTACTCCGTATTTCGTGCTATTGTAGAGCAACACTTTCTCTGGTTTTTTCTTTGCCGTAGAGCTTATTGTTACATCTTTATGCATATTGCTTAGAATCAGCACATTTTTGTTCGTTTTTGTTTGTTTTTTAAAACAGTCGTGCTGTATAGCCCCTCTTTTGCCGCCCAGTTTTTTTGGACTTAAAATATTCGGCTAGCGAAAGTGAAGTAAAAAAATTGTCACGAGTAACATTTCTGCCTTTATTGATATAAGGATCCATTAATTTCTTCACTACCCAATCTCCAAAACGCTCCTCATTTGGTCTATTGTCATCCCTGCCAAGATAAAGAAAAGCATTTATTACATCATTTTCGTCGCTGTCAACCGCCATTCAAAACTTTTGACCATATTTAGCAGGTTTTGAGCTCATGAATTGCGTTAATCGACAGCGATACTTTGACGGAAAGAGTTGTTCGTCAATTATTATATATGGGGCGGGCACGTAACACGCTTGTGAGTTTGCGATAAATTCATACCAAATTTCGGAGATCATACCAAACTTGTCTTTATTCAGTCTATGTCGTCTAATTGTCTTGTGATCAAACTCAGAAACTTCATTATATCTCGAAATCGATTTCGGGACATAATTGCCTTTATAATTGGATTACCCCATTTTGTTGACCATAAAGAGTCCATATTTAATCTACTTGCACCACTTGCACAAAAAATGTTTTCTTTCAAAATACCAACCAAGCGTTTGACTCTTTCACATAGAACAACAAAAAAAAAAGAAGAATCGCCGTTATTTTATTTCTTCATGTTTTAGTTTGCTAATACAAAAATTACGTACTTTTTTCTTAACTATGTATAAAAAATACTAAGGGGACAAAAATATACATACAAAGTCAAAAAGTCTCATTAATCGAAATAAAAAAAATAAAGAAACTAAGCGCCGTCGTAGAAAAGATTTTACCAAATATTTTTGTACTGGCGAATAATTTACTTGCATATCTTTAATACTAGAAGTTCCCATATCTGAATCGAGCAGACCAGAACCAGTGGATTTTTTCCAGTCGTTTGCTTTTGCTCCCATGTCGCATCAATGACACTTAATTCTATTAGTTTTTTGTAAAATATTTATGCCGTTGGTGCCTATTATTTAACAAATAATTAATAATATGTGAATAAAATACATACAGATGCATGTATGTACATATGTATGTATATAAGTATCCAAATTTGGAGCAATAAAGCTGATCACAAGATGAACATGTTTTTTGCTTGTAAGCTCTTGACTTTACTTACCTCTATCTCCGGAGCTTCCTGGAGATAATTTAATATTTTCATTATATCTTCCTCGGACCATTTTTTGTCTGGGTTTTCACGTTAAATTCTTTTTTTTACTTTTTCGCAATCCATTTTTATTTTGCTGAACCTTATTTTTGTTTACTACAGCTGAGTCAACCAAGCCGATACACTTTCATCGACCGCGACAGCTGACGAACGAATTTTTAAGCCGGCTTAGCTTTTAAGTTAAGTAAACTCAGCGGTGGCTGGTGTTTTAAAGGTAAATACGCGACGGCAATTATGCGATTATGAATGTGTTGGCTTCGATCACTGGTTGCCAGCTGTTAATTTGCAATTAAGCGTTGCATATGTAGAGTAAATAAAAACTATTGGTTTAAAGTGTTGCATGTGCATATCAGAGTAGCATGTGCATTGATGTGTATTTTGTTAGTGTGGTATAAAAATATCCCAAACCCCTTTGCGAATGCAACACTGCTATACGATTTGCACAGGATTGTGAATTGGCCTTTTAAGTCTTCATTTTTTGTAATTAAACCTTAACCTTCAGAAGAAAATCTCGTCTGGTGCACTTGTTTTTTGTTGTTATCAACCGCCGGTTGGTCATGAATGCAATCTTTATTTTTAATCATTCTTACTAGTTTAATCATGGCGCTGTGCCATGCATTTTTTAATTAAATTTTTTATAAATCTGATGGTGACTAATATTTCTTCTTTTCGTTAGAAAACATCCGAATACATTAGTAAAAATTTTTTTTCTAAAAAAAGGTTTTTAGAAATAAAAACAAATGAACTTAAGCCAAAAATCAATTTCAATTCATTTATGGTATCCACAGTTCAATTAAAATAAAGAAAAAATTAAAAAAATCGGTTGTTCAGAAATAACTGAGCTATGCACGCGAAAACATAAAAAGAAGCAACGTTCAGTCAAATTGATAACCTCCTATTTTTTTTGAAGACGATTAAAAAAGAACACTTTACCAACTCAATGTATGTTTTTGAAATTTCTTGCAAAAGCAAAAATATAAAGTTGTTGCATTTGTTTTTATTTGTAATTAATTCTTAAAACTGCACTTCGAGTTGCACTAAAATTAATTAAGTGTATAAAAAATTTAAGCAAGAATAATGTTGCTGTTCTTTTGCTAGGTATTAGGCGTTATTTCCAGGCATCAGTTTCTTCCATATTTTATCTTAAACGGATGATATCTGAAAATAGAATGGCCTGATAACAGCGCAGTCAGTCAGCTTAGGGTACTCTATATGCAACTAAGTAATTCTTCTGTCTCTGCCTGTAAAAGGTTAACTTTTTCCATTCTAAAAAATTTTTGAATATGTTCAATCCTTAACTTGGGTAATTTGTTTCAAAGGTCTTGACTGCAAGATTTTATTATATTAGGTGTTCTAAAATGGCTTGCCTCATACTGCTTCATGCAACATTTCGTTCACTGCCGACATCATCCTAAAATAGTGAAAATTCTATAAATATGAGTAAATATAATTTTTATTAAAAATGAAAATAAGTGTTTTAAATGAGACGCTCCATACCGACTGCCCCCAATCTACTTGAATATTTAGATGAAATAGGGACGCCTAGATTTCTGCGTCTCGAAACTTAAATTTTAATATCGGTTTGTTTGTAATAAAGTGATTAATAAAAATATGAACGTGTGTTTAAACATTTGGATTTAACAAACTAAGCACTTCTCACGATTTTCATGATAAACTTCAATTTCCCCTCAGATATTTGATAATCTTAAAGCGTACATAAATCAATAAGTTCTTTTTACATCATAGTTGTTCTCTTAACGAATCAGATAAAGTTAGAAGGGGTTTTGAGAAAAGAATAAACAAACTGCAATATATATTCAAATAAATACTGTATGCTTGAATTAATATATTCTGCTTTAAATGATTTGTTTTATTTTATTTATTAGATTCATAGCAAATTATTTGTTTCTTAACGTATCGTTTTTAGCTTAAGAACTTTGTTTATTTAGCAATTAATTACTTGTATGAAAGAAGCGTGTAGGCCAGCACATGTAAATAATGTGTGAATTGTGTTGTTACTGGCAATAAATCCAGTCTAGATATTTAAGTAATGGAAATATTTTTTATATTTACATTTACGTTCATATACATACATATAAAACACTCAATACAAATATTTGAATAATGATTGTTCTGAAATTTTATTTATATCTTTTATTGTTTTCAAAAGAAAATCCCGTAAAACGAACAATATGTTAAAAACTTTGGCGCCGTCCAACACACTCATAGAAACTTGTTTTTTGCAATGTGAATTTATTCCATTGTTGTTATTAATTATTCGATTCAAATAGAAAATACTGACACAAACAAAGTACTACCGTATCCGCTGCATTTTCACGTGTAGAAAATAAATATCTAAAGGTATTCCCCGTAGAAATAGTAATTTAAGTATTTGGCCTATCTTTTTAGCATAATCGAAAAAATCTAAATTTTATTAATAATAATAATAAAATCGAAATTTAATGAATATCCCTTTTATCTTAATAGACTTTTATTTTAAACTGTAAAATTTTTATTTTGGGTAAATTATTGATTAAGTATATTTAAAATTTCTTTGTGCTTTTATGAATATCCTTGAATTTTTTTACCCGAATTACTAAAAAAAACGAAAACGCCAAGGGTAACAAAATCCATTGCCCAAAAATAAATATACAGAACAAAGATGAAAATATTTCATTTATATTAAAACCTTCAAGTTTAAGTTTTATTTTTCTATACGTTCATTTTACAAAATTGCTACGTTATACGATGACATACTTTATGAGATATTAGGTCTGTTCAGTAACTTTACTAGTAAAATATAGCAACGAGAGAGTAACAACAAAAAAAATTTATACATTCCCTAAGAAAATATTTTGTATAAAAAAAATTATTGATGGCCCTTTTTAGGCTAAAATGCAATAAAAAGGAAAATCGTAAAAGATTCAGATTCATATTTATTTCCCAACAAATTTTTACAAACAAGTGAAGTCGTAAAAACTAATACAACATTATAAAAAAATATTCTTTTATGACATTTAAAAAATGTAACAAATAATTCCCAAAAAAAGGGATGAAAAGGGGAAGCTCTCAAAATTTACTACAAAAAATAAAACACTAAAGGTAACTTACAACCTAAAACTTAGAACTATAATATCAAAAAAGAACAAAACAAAGAAATAATGAAAAACAACAAATTCATATTAAAATAAATAAACAAACATGAATTAACAATACAAATAAAATAAAACTATTGGGCTGTGTTGTAAACAGTGCTCTGAATACTGAGAGAGTGTAGCCTTCTATGATAAAATAAGAGGTCTACATCCCCGTAAAGAATCCCAGCACCCTTAATGGTCAACAGATCTACCGCAGACAAGTACCTTGACATCCGAACAGCCTCCAGATATCTCGACGCGAGAAGCATTCTCTCACCAAGGGGTGTTCTAAGGATAGTGCGCCCTCCAAAAATTTCACAGCCATTTTCACCATGCAGACATCCACCCGCTCAAAATCAATTGCGCTATAGATTGACCTACATGATGCCCTGCGAATCTCGCCGTTTACTCCTACATAAGGCCTAAGCCCTAGAAAAGCAACCAAAACTAATCTTTACCATCTCCGTAGCCTCTATCTGGTGCGAAGATATCCCGAACCAAGCCGGAAATGCATAGGAGATGACAGCACGGATAATTTGGTGGTACACTAGAAGACGCACTTTCCTATCAAGACCCCCTTACGTTTGGGAGCTCCCTGATATACGGAGTAAATCCTCTTGCTTCTCTCAAGAATATCGTCAATGTGGCGACAGCTCTCAAAGTTCTCACGAAAGGTGACACCTAGATACTTAAGCTTGTCCGAGGGTCCAATCAGTTCTTGTCCGACAGTCAAACCTGGTATGTTTTGTCTACAATTCGGGTATATATATTTGCGACTACCCTTGAACATTACGGCGACAGTTTTCGAAATGTTCAAGGTAAGAAAAGAAGGAGAAGAATTTTTCAGCGCATGACTAAATCGCAAATAGGAGCGATTTTTTCACTACTTTCAAAACGAAGCACGAAATGAGCGAATGCGCTATTCGTTCGCATTTTGTGAAATCGAAAATTAAACTCTTTTTATTTACAAATAATTGTAAACAGTCAAAAAACAACTTAAGTTAATTTGTTTTGTCTAAAAAATTGTATGGACCAAAATGGTCTTACACCTTAGATTTGTATATTTTATCTAACGGCAGGGTTAGTTGTTTGCTTTAATGATTTTTATTTTTTCATAAATGCTATGTGTATTTAATCTTTGAATATGCTTCTAGATTGGCTGTCATCTGTCACCGAGCATTATAAATTAACACGTTACTAAAACGATATACACGGCAAACGAACATAATATTTCAAACACCTATATGTTGTAGACAAGCAGACAACAATAAACTACGCCATGCATGCAGTGCAGCAGCACTGACAACAATAACAAAGGCGGGGTCTGTCTATAAGCACAAGAAGTAAAAAAGACAATATTACAACAGGTTGCAGTGGTGCAACTGAAACAAATTTTTCACGAGAAAGCAAAATCAGAAACATTGTGGTACCTAACGTAAACATGACAATAATTAAGAACAAAAACAACACCAGGAGCTTGCCCAAATTTAAAATTAAATTTAGAGTGACGCTTAATAACTATAAACCATAATTTTTGTGGCATATCATAGTGTCCGAGGACGTAATAGCCAATATTACGTCCTCGGACATAGGCCCAATCTATCTCCTTCTATGTTAATAAAAAAAAGTTTCGTAAATTTTTTGTTGACTCTATCAAGACGAATAATAAATCTAATATTATTTAATTACATTAAAATGTCAAATATTTAACATAACGCACAATACAATAAATTGAAAATTAAAACACATAAACACAACTTAATATCACAGGTAAAAACTGTATAACAGTTTCAACAATAAATTTTTCGAAATTAAGTCTACTTAATAGGCGTATTTAAATTCTGTCTTGCTCATCTACTGCCTTAGCAGAGTTGAGTTCAACACGAAGACGGACTATTGTCTTCTATTGTCTTCGCTATGCAAGAAAAACTCCAAATATTCATACATACTTTATGGGGTCGGAAAAAAATATTGTAGAAATTACAAATGGAATGACAAAACTAGATATTTTTTACCTGCGGTGAAGGGTATTAAAATCAAAATCCACTTGTACGTATGAGTAGTAAAAATTATTCTATTTGTTAAATGGAAATAAATATCAATCATACTCGCATAGCAATAAAAATGATTGGTTTTGAATTGTTTCTGTGGGTAGTTTGCTTTTCTTTGCTTTCTTTTCTTCTGTTTCCTTTTTATTGTTTGTCTATGTTTTTCTTTGCTTTAAATTAAGTAAGTTTTAGTAGATTATACTTTTTGGTAAAAACATAAACCTTAGAGAGTGGAATTAATCTATTCATCAATTCGATAATATTACGAATTTTATTTTTGTGTATTTGAATTCTAGGGAACTTATAAAAATCATTGGATCATCACTAAAGTTAAGAATAAAGTTAAAAATAAATATTTCTTGATAAAAAGGAGATTATTAATTTTTTGGTATTTGTTAATTTTATGTCCAGAGTTTCCGTACACATTAAGGCAAAAGCGCATAACCATTAATTTTTTTCCACTCTGTTTTCTAGTCGCAATCTGCTGAGATTCACTGCCCTTTTGTAATGGCCTCACCATCTACTTTATATTCATTGAACACGTCTATAGAAATATTTCATACAAGCTGTGGTCCATTTGCTGTCCACCGCGATTTGTTGCATCCTCTAAAGATAGCTTATCTACATTAAAATAAAATGGTAAATTTTATGTGCACCGAAATCGGCCGCCTGCTGAGTTAATCTTCCTACAAAGAAAAACAACAACAAATGCATTAAAACCTTAAAATGCAAACATAATATAACGAAGTGCCTCTAAAAATAGAGCGAAGTGGTGATTTCCAAAGCAATAACTAAATGCAAAGTAAAAATATGGTTGAGACAACAACAATACAACAGTAACATATTATGGTTGTAAGTCAAACATTGTATTGTTACATTAAATAATAAAATAGTTGTTCTTAAATCCATATTTTTGTCTACCGTTACTAAGGTGTTGTTAAATATATCTACATTTAATTGTTAAACAGAACATAATCTGGTTATTGTAAAATATATCACAACCATGGTTTTCAACACACAATGTGTGATACGTGAAAGATATACGAGTAAAGATGGCCTTCGTTTGTATAGAAACATAAAACCGTTGTTTTTAATTCATTTTTGTTTTTGAATGGTTGCGGGAGTTCATGTTTTAAAGCCAAGCGTCTCATTTTTCCAGAGAAAGTTAAAAATATATTCAGATATAAATCACAAAAATTTTATGATTTTGATCATTTTAAAATAATGCTTCACTATACTTTGAGATGTGTATTTAGTGTACGAAGATGAAAAATTAAGTGATAATTGATAAAATCTCAGCATTATTTATCATTCAGTGCTAATGAAATCGTCAATTAATTATTCCATCTATTTAATTACTCGCATGTACGGGTTTTTAACCATGTGCAAGAAAAATTAATTACTCAATTATTCAATCAAATATTTTTATAATATTTTCCAAGTTGCCTAAAAATAATAATTATAATATTCTGTTGTAGGAACTACTAAGTTTTATAATTTTAAATAATTTTTTTATTTGCTAAGCTTTAATATAATTAAATATTTTATAAACGAGTTTAATTCAAAACAATTAAATATAAACGGCCATATTTATAAAAATTTAAAACCAATTAATAAACGTAAAGCAGGCAAATGATGTTAAAGCAATATTCATAAATGACCAATAGTTTCTAAAATCTATGTTTTCTATTATCAAAATAAACACAACATACTTATGAAATCATGTTTTTTTATTTTTAAAGTCGAGGCCAATAATATTTATTCATTTTTTGTTATAGGTTTTTACAAAAAGACACTCCATGTCAACGCAGTTGATTTTAAACTTAAAACTTGACAGCCCTAAAATTAAACAAATTAAGTGCTTTTATTCGTTACTTTCATCACCTTCTCAACCGCTTCGTAACAGAGAATAAAGGTATCTGTGTTAGTATTAAGATGCAAAAAAAAAAACTCAAAAGGACAACATATTTTACAACTAACTACAGATATTCAAACAGTTATCTTACGCGTGCCAGTATGAGCTGTGGCCTACTTTTCTGTGTGGCTATAATACAGCGTTATTCTTAATCATAACAAAACAAAGTTGACAAATATTGGTTGCATCTAAATTAAGAAAAGAACTTAATGAAATATAAACAGCGCTTCTTAGGAATAATTCAAAAAATAATATTTCAAATTGAAATTAATTACAACACAAATTATATTAAATAATATTTTAAATTATAACTGCTGATAAAAAACATTAAAATGTAAAAAATATTAATATAATTATTAATTAAAATTATTATTTTTATATATTATTAATATAAATAAAATAAAAATTTTTTAAAGCAACAAAAAAGGATATATTTGTTAATATCGTTTCGTTTTAAGTTACTTTTCAATTTCGTTTTAATTTTCGTAACTCTTCGATATCAAATTTATTGTTATGAAAAAATACGAAAATATAAAAATTTTGTTAAATGATTAAATTACAAATTATTGTAGTATTAATTTACTTTAATCCTGCTTGACTCCTTCAAGTATAAATGTTTCATGATATTCTCGGTAAGGCATCTGGTGCTTTTAGCATTCAGGGTTTTTAAATTGAACAAATTTTTCACAATTTTGTATCACTCTTGTGTAGAGTTTCATACAATTTCAATTTATTCCAGTGTTGAAAATTCTATTCTTCTACAATACAACTTTAAATAGTATTATTTTATTTTCTACACGCCGTCTTGATGAGCCACTGATTTGGTCAACCATTGAACAATTTCATGTGAGCACCTTGAGATGGCTGGTATAGACCATCGTTGTCGATGTCATGTTCCTGTTCAAACTGCGTTGTCAGAACATTTGTTCATACAACGATCTCTGTCATGTAACGGCACTTTCATTTTGAAAATTCTGCGAAAGATTAAATTGATGCGATATTTGAGCCAAAAAGCCTATAAATATTTGAATGGATATTAACAAAAAAAAAAAAAAAAAATAGTATATAAATAAAAATATATTTCCATGCAGACAATAATAAACAAATATTTCTTACCTATTCTTCTGACGTTTTGTTTATATTCAAACAAATCAATTGCTTGTCAAGACGTGGTGTTATTTAGTAAAAGATAATGGTTTCAACAACTATCAAGGCATCCATTACATAAAAAAAGACAAAATATAACTGAAGTACATATGAGGTTTTATTCATCAATATTTATAGTCATTAGAAAATGAGAGTATTTAATTTAAATAAATCAGCTATAGCAAAAAACAGTAAATATTATATGCAGTTTTTTCTACATACTGAAACAGGTCAGTTCACGCTTCAAAAATTATTGCGTAAAAAGGTGTGTCAGTTAAATTGAACGTAAATAATTTTTCATTTATTCCCACTTCTCTTTTTCATACATTGTTTGGATTTATTACATTTAAGAATTTAATTAAAAAAATATAAAATTTGTGTAATTAATAATACGAGTATGGAATAAAATTTACTAATTGTCCGACTATTGTGGAAACGTAAAATAACAGAATTTTAAAGTCTGAATATAAATAAAAATTTAAAGACATCTGTATTGTAAAAAGGCGTTATTAAACACTTTAATCTGCTACTTAAATATTAGGGCAATTCGTGGAACATTAAATTCTCAAGACAGTTGATATACAATGCAATTTAATTTATATTTCTGGAAGTAAAACTAAGTATATTATGCCGGAAGATCCTTTAAACTGGCAATGAAAATCCCTTTACTGAACCAAAAATACCCAGCAAAAAATTAGACATTACCTTAAAAAGTACTTGCTATATAATGACTTACTTTTCTGGTTGCCATATTTTGTTCCTCGCTTACAAAACACATTACATTAGTTTCCAAAAACGAAAGTATTAATGGAACTAGTTCTTTATGATAAAAGAGAATACCGTACTAATGGTACTCATTATTTCCTACAATAAATAATGTAATCGATTCTCAGTAATTGATTATAAAAGTCCCATGCCTTGTTAAAATCATTAAGTTGGGAATCTAGTTGGGAAGTACTTCTGCCAAAAATGCTTAATTCCAACTCGATTACCTTTTCAAAAATTTTTTGTTGGGTACTTTCCATCTAGTCACTTCCTCAGGTTTAAAAATAGGAAATAATTACAGTTACATTTGTATATTAATATGGTGCCAGCAGAGAAAGTTCTTATGTTCAACACAAAAATGGTTTCTGTTGCTTTGAAAAATGGTGTTGCTACCTACAGAAGAAACGCGCAAGTAAAATATTGCCTCTAGCCAATCTCAACACATTCAGAAATCAGGATTCAGGTTTTTTTTGTGTTTGCTGATTATCATACTGAAACCAGTTATTACGCCCTGTAATAGGCGAAGAACCCTAGAAACAGTTTTTCAGAAGTAAAACGTCAACCTCCAACGTCTGTTTATTTTATTTCATGTATATACGAATAGAATTATTTTAGAAAAACAGGCTTCCGCCTGGTGACACCAAAAAGTCATGCAAATGTCCTTCGCATTTAACACGAATCTTCCAGTCCAGTAACTTTTGCATTTTTAGCGTCTCAGATATATGTTGTCTCTACGATAAAAATAATAAAAGCGCGGTAGAAAATGTTGTAAGTGCCATATATGAAAAACCACTAATTCCTAAAATTCCAAAAATTTTGCTATTGATTCCTTTAAAAACAGTTTTTATGAGAAAGTTGCAACTACGAGATAGAAATTGTTTCTTCCAACAGCAGGATGTAAATGAAAGTAAAAACGAGTAAGAGTGCTATGTTTGGCTAAGCCGAATTTTAAATACCCTTCACCATCTGCGTAAGTCTCCAAAAAAGCAAATATTGGGGTGACAGAGAATTAAAAAATAAAAAAATTTTGACTCTTAATGTCTTTAGCATTTTTATTTCCGTAAAGATTTTTTCAAAAGCTTTAAAATGATACTAATATTGATATATCAAAAAATTTTTAAATTTCAGAGTCCCGTAACTCGGAAAATATGGGTGATCACCAATTGTTTCACTTGATGTTTTTTTTTTTTATTTTTTAGATCTCTATTGCCCCATATGTTTATTTTTTTGATTGAAGTTACTTTATTGTTCCGAAAGACATGAAAAAATTAGAGGTAGGCGTGGTGTTTTGCTTACTGCCTCAAATAACATGGACCTATCATGCTAGTTTCCAATAGCACCTCTTTCGACACTAGATTTGATCGATTGACACATATTTTTTTTTTTTTTTGGTGAAATCAAGTTTGTCTCGGCAGAGGTATATAAATTTATATGAATGGTGTACAAATTATGTGCTTATAAAACAAAATCCTTTATTTCTAAATCATAGAAATGTACCTATTTTTTCGTATTTAGAGTTATAGAATTACTTAAAGCTAACATACACAAAAATATGTTAGCTTTGTATTAACAAAACTCCAAAAAGGACGAATTCTGAAAATGGGAAGAAAAAAATTATCAAAAGAGCGAATGTTTTATTTCGGTAATAAATTATTAAATATTTAAAATTAAGCTCTAAGAAGTTTTTTAGGAAATTACTGCTTCCTGTTTTCTTAGCTGATACTGCTATTAACATTTGGTTGCAGCCTTGATATACTTTTTGTAAAGACGTCTCGTGGCAATTTTCAACATATTTAATCACAACTAATAAAAATATTTAAACACAAATAATCAATATCAGCATTCCATAAAAAATCTTATGTTCTGACAAAAGATAAACATGACCACACAAAATTCCTTGCTTATGTGGTCTGCAGTGTAAACTAACAGATAATAAGATAAATGTTTATAAATGACATTTTACTACTTTTTTTATATATTGTACCTTTTTCTTGCTTATAGTTTTTTTATTGGGGGCGACATTGAACACATATGGAATACATTTATTAATCCTACAGGAGTTTAGGAGTTTATGGCTGAATGAAAAAATAAAAAAGTTATAATAATTTAAGAAAAATCTCAGTTTGATGAAGGAAAACTGTCTCTATTTTTTTTATCAAGTTCATTGCCTTGACAATTTGTTAAAAAAAAATCTATAAAAAATGGAAAAAATGACATTAAGGATGGAATGTGCTTTTTATTTTAATACGGAAACTTTTATAATATTTCTTTGTCTTTTGTTTTTTATTACATTTTTTTACTTATTTATACAAGATTTAATATGTAAAAAAATATGCAATTAAAGAAATGAGTTGGTTAAACCCTTCAACCAAAAAATTTAATTGTGTCGCTCTTAGAATTAGTTTTTTTATTTGTCCGTAAAAACAAGAAACTTATACCCACTAAACGCAGGATCTAAATAACAGTGTTAATCCATCCCTCTCGATAAATACTCATAGTTAAACGCGACTGACGTCCAAACCATATCTACCTCGGTACTACCTAAAAAGACTTCTAACAGCCTCATACTACTTCCTACTACAAGTTGGTAAATTAGCAGACAACGAATATCCACCCACTCCAGTTATAGACATCTGCAAATCTTGGAGACCAATAGCCCAATGTAATAATAATAAATCCAAAAATAAAATAATAAGGTCTAATTGCATGTGTTCCGGCTCGTTTGTTGAATCTAAGATTTAGTGTTCTGGCTTTCACATCAAATATGCAGAGGCTTTCACAAAACTTTACGAGAAAATGTTGATGCTAATTTTAAAGCCATTTTTATTATTTATTTTATTGTTTTTAATAGAACAGGATAACTCTTGTGTCCCTACCATAACTTGAGTTAGAACACAGAAGAAAGTAGGAAAATTTGTTTTTTATCAGAAAATTTTTTTTTCTTTTTTGTCTTTACTGATCTCTACTTATCTTGCTTTTTTCTATTCATTCATTTTATCTTTAGTAGAACCGCCAAAAATGTAAAACTTACTCTCAAAGTCTTCAGTTACATTTTTTTTTTCATAAATTTTTGATATTGATTACAAAAAGTGTTTTCCTGGAAATTCTCTATTTTAAGGTGTTTGTGCTAGTTTTGTTTGATACTGTTTAGTGAGTATTTTTTGAGGGATTCGTCCGATTGTTTTGCTTGTTTGTCGTTATTATTTACATGATATCAAATTAACTGTGGATTAGTATGGCAGAAATAGAGGCTTCAATAAATGTGTTTATACTCTCCGCAGCACGTACGAAACATAATCCATATTTTCCTTTCATAAACTTTCATACAGTTACATAAAATCAATTATAACACACCACCACCATCCTTGATCCGTTTTAAAAATTCTTATTTATTCTAGTCTGACTTATTTATATATAGCTCCTACTTCCTTTTTTGCCCAATTTAGTTGACGCAGCATTTAATCATAACAAGAAGTTGATTTGTTTTTCTTATGATCAGGGTAATTTTGAAAATAAACAAGGCCATCGAATTGAAGATGTGCTTCATAGCTTAGATTTGTTTTATTTTTGAATAATGATTGCTGAATGCTCCTTTTTAATTACCCTAAACGGTAGCAGTTCGCAGAAAAATTTTGAAAACGAAATAAAATTGACTTATTTTCGGCTTTTGGTTTATTTCTAATTTAATTTCTGAACATATTTAAAAAGAAAAATTTTTTTCCAAATGTATGCGGACGTTTTCCAAAGAGAACAAGATTAATTAGACGCTGCCAGAATGAAGTGCAGCACTTTTTTGACCTCCAAATCCTTCATCAGCATTGTTCGCATTTATCTACCTTATGTTATGTACGTTGTAAATGCGTGTATGGGCCTTTCTTTTGAAACTTTATATAAAAATGCTTGAAAATTAAACAGAATGTCGATAACTATGACCGTTATAATAACAACTATATATCTTATTTAATTTTGTGTATATGATGTTTGTAAACAGATTGATATTTATAAAGACCCTGTATTGCTAAATCTTCTATAACAGGAAGTATAAAATTTGGATTTGTATATTTAAGGGCCAAACGGTTATAGACAGAGAACTAAAATTTACAGTAACTTGTATTGCTAGGTTTGCTGTTAGAGCAAATTAAAGGGTGGGCTCATAACTGATGTAACTTGAACCATTATATTGAACCAAAAATTTAACAAAATGTCCACTACTTTGTATAGTATATTTGAAGTGTAAATAGCTTAAACTAAAAATTAAAGGTTTTCCCAATAGTTGATGCATTTGGCCAAACTTTTGAAACTTTATAGACCAACAGCTAAAATCTCTTATGAAGTCGCTTTTTTGAAAGAATTATTACTTTTGATCCTCGCTAAAATCGTCAGCTGTTACAAACGTCACAATTCCTTCGTTTTCATCAAAATCCATTTGTTTTGATAAATATTTATAATATTAATTTGTATCTTTTATTATAATTGATATTAAAAAAACTAAAAAAATTGTCTATTGAATTGTTTTGATTCTGACAATGAAGCTGTAAATTTTTGCCAATAAGCGATTCTTACTTTCAGTTTTCTGAAAAAGCCTTGTAAACGTGTGAATTGACAATCTACATTGTGGTGAGAATTCTTCATTACCTTGTCATTCTCAGCACATTATTAGGTCTGACAATATTGTAAGATATGACAACCGTCGGTAAAAAACTTTAGCATTTAAGAAAAAGTTAAGTTTTGCATTAATAATCAATATCGGTATATTTTGATTATTTAATCCGGACTTTAGACGCTTAACTAACGTGTTTAACTAGCTTTTAAATCACTTAAAAATTCGTATCGAACCAATTTGTTCTCTGGGGATAGAAAAACAGTTTCATTATAAAGTGTATGTGCAAGAATATGTATGTGTGCCTGTGCATTACAAAGTGTCCATTAAACCCTCAAAATTTATTCCATAAATATGTATGAATGTACATGCTCAATATTATTGTTTTATTTCCTCTTGTTTTTCTGTCTCAAAATAAATGGACATTTTCTAACAGTAAACGTTTATGTTTGTTTTATTTGGATGTAAGCTTGTCATCTATTGAATTTGAGTGGAGTGGAACACTTAAATGTTGTGTTGTCACGGCTACAAGACAACATTTATGTTTGTTTCGATTATGGTTTACAATATCTACATGTTGAGAATGCCACAGAGTTGTATTTTATCCATAAAACTACATCTCTTCATATGGAAAATTGTCAAATTGTCAAACAATTAAACAAATACACGCATATTATAAAATTATTTTAAAATAATTGTTGCAAATAAAAATAATCAAAACTTTGTTTTATTAAAAAGTAAACATATTTATTAATTAATTACTATTCTAAACACAGTAAAAGAATTATAATAAATGCAGCTAAAAATTTGATAGAAAGGATACTTATGATAAGTGATATTGTGTTTCATAAAAAGAATAAGGAAAATATTAGAAATATACTGAATAATAATAATTTTCCAATTCATCTTACAAATAGATTAATTAGGCAATATATAAATAAGAATAACTTAAATACAAATAATTTAACAACAGAAAATATGATTGAACCAAAAATTTATAAGTCTTTGATTTATGTACCTGAAATATCAGAACGGTTAGAGAAATCAAAAATTTTTGACTGCAATAAGTATAGAATGGCATACAAAACACACTATACATTAAAAAGACTTTTTAGTAAAACTAAAGATAAAATACCGAATCTAGAATTATCAAATTTAGTCTATAAAATTCCTTGTAGCGGAAAAGACAACGAGATTTGTAACAAAGTGTATATAGGAACAACAAAAAATAAACTAAAACCTAGAATTGCTGGTCATAAATTTGATCAAAGATATAGAAATATTAATTCACAAAAAACTGCATTATCATCTGATTGTGCTAGATTAAATAACTATCCTAATTTTGAAAACGTTCAGTAATAAACACAGAAAACAATTATAAACGGCGGTATATGTTAGAAATGTTACATATAATTAATACACCAATAACACACAGAATTAATTATAAGGCAGACACAGATAATGTAGCTCAAATTTATAAACACGTGATAAATAAGAAATAATATTGTACTTTATTTTTTGTTAAAAAATTTTTTATACGACTGGCTGAATGTTTTCTGTTAATATGGCTGTTAATAATTTCAATTAATAATTTCATTCTCGCAATCATAAAAATGAAAAAATTACTTTCTATTGCAAAAAATAAAAACTATATGTATGTTGTTCCATAAAAAATATTTATTATTGTTTAAAATGCTCTGTATGGAAATTTTATTAAATTGTCCTTTGTTGAAGAAATAATAAGTAAACAATCATCATCAAACACAACAACGCCTTAACATACCAGTAGTAATAGAAACTCAATCTATTTTTATTATCAATAAAACAACGTTCAATCATGCAAAAAATAAAAAGTGAAAAACATGCACAGAAGCACAGCACGACGTAGACAAGGACGAATTCTTTGTTTATATTTTGAAGAATTCTTTTATGACTCTCATCGTGTCAAAGTCCTTCATTAGTCATTTTTATCATTTGTAAATTAGAAGAAAGAAAGAAGTTTGAAGAATATTTAGAATAGTTAGAAGAACATTCGGCTGAAACGAAACCTTTCACCCCTTCACCTATATCGTTCAATTTTATTCAAGTAATAATGAATTGATGCCTTTCGAGAGAAGTTAATGTTCTTAAATGTTATTATATAAGTTTGGTGTTTTGTTAATTTGGACATTTAGTTTTTTAGGTCTTTCATTGCTTATAAAAACTTCACATTCTTCACATATACATATTTACAGTTACGCCAGTTAATAATACGGAGAGATGGGTCATTAAGCCGCAGTAATAAATTATTGATCCATGTTAAAGATGAATATAATAATCGAGAATTGTCTAGTTATCTTTGAATACCAGTTGTCGATGAAAATATGTAATATTTTAAAGAATTAAGCTGTGTATATACAAGAGTATAGAGAATATAATTAAAAGCACGGAAATTATACGATTGATTAGTTTTTCAGTTAAAAAATCACCAACCCTTATAATTATTTAGAATAATAAACAATATTGTGAGTGCAACGCGCATTAAAACAGAGTTTATATGTTTTCAAAATAAGTATAATAAAATATATGACTCGTAATATTACGTAGCGTGGTAGGTATTCTTGTCGCTTCTATAGTTTAATTTTTTTTCAATTTTTTTAAAAATTCGCATAGTTTTTATCGTTATTTGCTTATCTCTCTTGAAGATTAAAAAATAAGTTATGTGAACTTTGACCTTTTTCGGTATGGATTTTTCCGCTTGACCTTTAACATGTTATCCAGAAGTTAAATAAAAGTTCGCGAGATCGCTTACGCCTTAATTAGAGCGTGTAGCTCTTAGATATAGGGTACATAATGCAGGTGCCGCAATTGTGTTTAATATTAGGCATAAAGTCAATAGTGTGACAGTTTAGAACATGCATTAAAAAAACTCAATTGGGATGATGTATTTTTTGTCCGTTAGATAAAATGTATATCCAATAAAAAGGTATCGAAAATGTCTTAGTCACTTCACACAACGTTCGTCATCACTATAGCTTGTGCGATTATAACAAAATTCTTTAAATTCAGCAACAGATGACGATGGGTTTGCGTTATATGCCAACGTAAATCAGTGTCCGTTTATAGACAGAATACTGGCGATTTACTTTCTTCAGAAGCTTTGCAATATCACCCCAATCATGAATATGCTCACGTAATTTCTTTCCAACGGAAAAAATTTTTCTCGAGAAATTGAAATTCATAATTCCAATTATGAATTCCGTGGGGACGAAATAATAAAAAAGTGGCATCATCGTAATTTGAAAGGAGTTGTCTACATATAATTTTTCTTTTATAATTCATAATACCTACTTTTTTCCCCGAATTTTTTTCACATTCCGCAGTCAATCAAAAGGGGTAAAATTTTATAACGAAAGAAAAGGGAAAAGTAAACAAACTCTCACGGATTTTTTTTTATAATTGGGCTTTATTATATTCTCATGTTCCTCTTTTAAGTAGAAAGTAAAATGTAAAATAAAGCAGCGGTTTCCATTCCTGGTAAATGTCTGTACTACTCCACTTGCGTGATATTATTTTTGGAACATCATAATTTGCATGTTTCGTTAACAAGCAAAAGGAGGACTCCCCTTCCCTTATTTAAATGCAACTGGTAAGTCAAAATGGGATATTGTGGGTGTGTGAATATTCAGGCCTTTCATTAATAATATTTTATTAATAAAAGGAGCTTGCGTAAATATAAGTGTTAATAAAAACGCATTATTTGTTAATGACTTTATCGCATTATTACGTAACTTAAAGTTGACCATGTGCAATTAAAAAAAAAAAAAAATTTTAAATTAGCTTATATAAAAAACAGTAACACAAAAGTTTTAAATATTTTAAAATTTTTGTATTGCTTTTTTCTCCTCAGCGGTAATGATAACAGTTTTCATATATTAAAACGAAAACGCAAAAAAGCCTTTGACTGAAATGTAAACACTTAATAAAAAGAAAGCCACTATTTCTTGTAAAAATATACATTAAATGGTGGCATGCCATAACGTCGAAGGACATAATGTCCATGGACAGTATGTCGCACAGAAAGTGAAATAATGTCAATCGACATTATGTCATACTACGATGCCACCTAATGTCCATCAACGTAAAGTCATAACGTCTATGAATATTATAAGTATATTTTATTCTATGTAAGAAAGATGCCACGCTTTTATAAATAGGCTTGAAGAAAAGCTTTGGTGAGCGAAGCCGGTGTTGGTTACACGATAGAGGAGAAAAACATTGCGCCTGCCCGAAGGCTGGCTGTGCATTAAATTTTTAGCAGGCGAAGCTATTGTTGTGTTAAGTGCATAAAAACGACATAATGTCCATGAACAAGCGACACAATGTCCATGGACGTTATGTCCTTGGAAACTATGACATGCCACCCATTAAATTTTGTTGTTGCGTAGCTAAATTATCTGATTTCAAAATTGTTTTTTTTATTACATAAGACCTGCAAACTAAGCGACGGTTTAGTTCTCTCGTTGGCATTTATTGTCAGACTTCTGTTTGCTTTGATGATGGCAAAGAAGTTGGATATCAAATATTTCACAACATGAATTTATGTTCAAAATATTCTTGGTTTTAGTAATGGACCAACCAACGACTTTACCTGATTTATATTAGAAATTATATCAGAACCAAATAAATAAGTGAAATTGGTGCCATCAAGCAACAAGACCTTAGCGTATTGTTTACCAGACAAATGCTTCTGTCGCATCTCAAATGAAAGGCGTTTCTATAAATACATACAAATGAATTGATAGTTTTGATACAGCATATTTATCTACGCCACACAGTAAACTCCTATTACAACATTAATTTATTTATAATTTAACATTGCCTAAGAGTAGGTTTCCAATAATTAAAAAGAAATCAGATAAGAACTATAGAAAAAAAGCAAAACTTACGCCATTATGTATCAAATTCCCGAGTTGTCTTTGCCAGCATTTATTTTTATTTAAAAAAATATTTCCAATCACATCCTAAAGCTTCTTTAGGAATTAAATTCTTTAAAATTCGCATGAAAATTTACATATAAAAATTTGAAGTTATAAAAACCAAAAAGCTATTATTTTATATCTGTAATGAATTTAACGTTGTGATGAACAAGAGATATGAATATTTTTTTATTTGAAATAGAACACTTGGACAAATATTTTGAGTATCTTATGACAAATGTTTTGATAACATGTAATATTTCAAAAGAAAGTAGTGTTATCAAAGCAATTTTCATGATTATACTGCCTCTTTTTGCAGTAGCTATGAAAACGTTCTTTAAACGGGAGTACACAAAAATATTTTGAAAAATAATACTAACATACCTTAAGATAATATTCCCCCAAAGCAATCAACTCATCTTCCCCAGAACATTTTAGGAATCCTGCAAGCAACATCAAACATGCAAGGATGTGTTCGTTATGACGCGCTACATAGGAAATAAAATTACAGTGCGAGAATGAATGCATTTTTATGCAAAAATATAAAAATTCATAAAAACTAAGGCCAACTAAAACCTTTAATGCTGTGTGGTTGACAAAAAAAAAAGCACGCATGAATAATTTAATTTTTAGAATTTTATTTATTTATATATTAATATGTGCTATGATTTGTACAATCTTATTATAAATGTTATTTACTTAACCGATTAACCCTTTCGGGACTACTGGGATAATACGTCCCAGCAATTTTCAAACTGTCGTATTTTCCTTATTTTCAATGCAATCGCCAGGGAGGTAAAACTCCTAAACGTCCGAAAACGGATAGCCTTAATATTGGAGACCACTTGCCAGTAGAGCAAGAGAAGCGTTGTCGCTGTGTCCGCTGTTCTTCAATTGGCATAGAAAAGCGAACAAAGATGATATTCTGAGGTTGTAACAACGCCTTATGTTACAAGTGTTTTGGGCCATTCCACAAATAAATAAAAATAAATGCAAACTTTTATCTAAATCTAATAATACTTATATTTTAGTTATCTTTTTAATTTCGAATCGCTCCTGGAGAACATTGATTGGGATTTTATGTCCTGTGAAAATACTTGTTGGGATTATATGTTCCAGGATAAAAGGACGAATTTAAAATTTTTAAGTATGGAGAACATAATACTTTTATTATACCTTGTAGAATATGAAAAAATTTTACCATACATAATTTGGTTTTCAAAATAAAACTCCGTCCCGAAAGGGTTAAAATACTAATAAATAACAGTCTTGTTTGCTTTCACTGCATTAAATTGTTTGCCTTTTTTTATTATTGATAATGTTTACCATAAAATGTAAATATAACATTAACTAAAGTTTTATATTAAATGTGGTTATTTTTTATTCCACAGTAAAAAAATAATATTTTCCTAGAAAAAAAACTTTTTTTGTATTTATCAGTCTTTTTTAAAAAATCTAAGCCGAAATACATTTAAAAGCCGAAAAACATACTTGAGTTAACCATTTTATAATAATTTTATAGTCCAACTAAAGCCAGTCGGTATACACAACGTCTGAACATGAGAACAACCAATTGTTTGCTGGCTTAAAATCACATGGAATGAACTTTAAAATTTCATAAAAACTAGGGTTTCCATTAATTTTTTTATTATTAATTTATTTTATAACCATAGAGTATACTAACCAAGGCGAATCAATTACCAGGTGGCAGCGTTAGAGAAATTATTATTTTTTGCTGGTAGAAACGAACGTCAAACTTCATATATAAAAAATAGTACACAGAAGTTTAACAGTAGTGTTCACGGCGAAAATTAATGAATTCGCCTACGCTGCCACCTGGTAATTGATTCGCCTTGATACTAACTATATGTGCCTTTAAAACTTAGATCCAGAGGGGGTACAAGCAAAAACCGACAATTTGTAAGGATTGAAAAATTATAGTTTAATTCGAAACATTAATGGGTCCTTCCCTCGAATAATCAATAGACTTTTTTTGTACAGCTGAACTGAATTTATAAACAATTGCACCATAGATATCTGTAAAGCACAATAAACTCTGCTTGAGTTCAGAATTCTGATCTATGAAAGAGAAAAAAGAAGTAACCAGGAATTTATGTACAAAAATCATGTGCTGCTACATTCAAGTCATTTTTATCCCCATCACCACAAAAAATTATTTTTTTAAGTTTTACAATATCCATTTCCGACCCCATATATTCTGACTTTTTATGCATGGCGAAGTCGATCTGTAAGTGTTAGTGTTGAAATTAGGTTTGCCTGAGCGTAAGTTCAGCTAGCGAAAATTTAAATACGCCAAACTGTTCTGACATAGTCTTGAAAAAGTGCTATTGAAAATCATCAAGATCGGTATATGCTCTTTGAGGCAGCAGGCAAAAAACAAATATGTGGGGCGATAGAGAATTAAAAAATAGGAAACAAGCATTGAGTGAACGGACAGACGGACATCGCTCAATCGACTTCGCTATGCGTTAGAAGTCAAAATATATATACATTTTGGGGTCGGAAATGTATTTTGTAGAAATTACAGACGGAATGACAAACTTAGTTATACCCTTTTTCCTTTTTTTGCGGTAAAGGGTATAAAAACGAATAAATGGAGAGAGAGCCATACTTTGCACAAATAAATTACTAATATTGAAAACAATTTTCTTAACTGTTAGTTTTAACCATCTGAGGAATTTTCCCTTATATTAATAACATTAATAGTTTACCAATTTAATTTTTTTCAAAATTTTAATTTTGTAAATATATTTTAAAATCAAAATAATTTATCTTCATTTTTAGAAAGTTTGATACTTAGGTTTTTTTTAATTACTTAAAAAAAATACTAAATTGTTGTATATTAACAATTCTACCCTTCATTTTTTAACGTGCATTATCGCTAATTTGATTTAAAAATTTCTACAAAAGCTTAGGTCAAATGCAATTATAAACTTTGACACGAAATGATGGTAATAAATTAAGGCAATTTGGTTTTATAACTTTTTACTACAATGAATTCATTACAGTTGTAATAAATTCTACCAACATTTAATAGCGGTATAACTCAATGGTCAATGGCAGAATTAAGATTTAATATTTTCGTTATTTAACGGTAATATATACACATGAAATACAATAGGAAACCCCTAATTAAATGCTAGCAAAAAGTTAGTAAGGAAGTTAATTATATGTCTTTATTGTTTAGGTCACATATTTTTTAATAATTAGTAATTCCAGATTATTGTAAAAAATAGACATTGTGCTTAACAGATCATATTTTAGTTTATTCTATATTAAAAAAAAATCGTTTAAAAGTTTACCCAAATCTTGAAAAGTTCCGCGCTCTTTTAATTATTTATACAATTATTATTACTGTCGATCCTGTTTGCACAGCCTTATTCCGTGACTATTATAAGTTTCATAGATTCATATTTTGCCTCATGGCTTTGTCATTGAATAAATATAAATATATTATGATGCTTCATTCTGGATAAAATATTAACGGGTTGACAATAAGGAAGAAAAAACATTCTGAACATTTTTCGTGATGTTACTTAAGAAGTAAGACAGCTTAGAGTACTTCATTATATCTAAGAAATTATTTTAAGAACATTAATCGGTTTTTTTAGAAGAAGCTGTCTCTGTCATTATTTGAAGCTGCAGCCTTAATAAAAACTTTACCTCTTTCATCTTCTATTTCTGGAAACAACTATTAATATATAAATCATATAATAAATTTAAAAACAGTTTTCTCAAGTTTTACTTCTAAACATTAAAATTTGTCCAAAATACCTCTTTCGTAAATACTACAATTAAACAATCAAAAAACTTTGGAGCTTTATAAACGAAGTTACCTCCTCAACCTTTTTTATTTTTTATAATTCTAACCTTAATTTTTTTCTTGCTAATTTGATTTCTAAACTTTTTTTTTGTAACACAAAATTCAAGGTTAATGAAATTATAAACTTTGACACGAAATGATGGAAAAAAATGACATCAATTTGGTTTTATTAGTTTTATTTTCTAAAATGAATCCATTACAAATGTAATGATTGCTACCAACTTTTAATAGCGTTATAACTCATCAGGTCAGTGACAGCGTCAACATTTAATAAATAGATATGAAATACAATGAGAAAGACTTAACTAAATATTAGCAAATAGAAAGTAAGCAACTTAATTATATGTTTCTATTGTTTAGGTAACATTTTTTTAAATAATAAGTAATTCCAGAAAATTAAAAAAATATACACTGTGTTCAGCGGATCATATTTTAGTTTGTCTTATGTTTAAAAAAAAAAATTGTTAAAAAGTTTACCCCAATCTTGAGAAATTTCGGTCTCTTTCAATTATTGTTACAATTATTATGACTGTCTGTCCTGTTCGCTTAGCCTTATTCAGTGACTGTTATAAGCTTCAGAGGTTCATATTTTACCTCTTGGCTTTATTAATTAATAAATATGAATATCATAAGATGCTTCCTCAGAAATATTAGCGTGTTGACAATAAAGACTAAAAAAGTAGTTTAGAAAAAATCATTTCAATGGCACTAAAAAGATCTTTAGCTCGTTAGAAGAGATCAGTTCCACCTGTCTAATAATGGTGGATGTCTAACGAGAGAAATAAAGGTGCAAAGTAAACATCGACGCTGTCCTAGGAAGTTAACAAAATTATTTTAAGCATTAAGTTTTAGGGTAGACTTAAGTCCTCTTGTCATTTTTACGTATTGCAACCGGATTTTTTCACAGCTTTTGCAGCCAACAATTATAAGCTGCTGAAGCTGCAGCCTTTGTAAGAACTTTACGTCTTTTATCTTCTGTATATGGATAAGTTTTATTGCAGATCATGCGCTATTTTAGGGTTCTAATTATGCATCTTTGTGTTGGCCTTATTTGCTTACTGACTTAACATCTTTTTCTGAGGCAACTGTTGTATTATCTGTATTCTTTATTTCTCCCTGCTCTATAGTAGAGAGATAGAAGAAGTAGAAGGAGGCCTAACATGCGCATACTATACTACTGTTTAGCCATCACACTAAAGACTTTAGTTTGTAAAAGGTGAATGTGAACAACGTATTTATTCAAAGTCATCGTATTTTTTATACAAAATTTTCTTTTTCATTCCGTATTTTCTTTGATTGTTTTGTACAGACGTAAACGGATTTTGGTAATGCATTGCTTAATGTTATAAGAAAAAATTTAAAGTTGTTATTTTAACCTAAATCACCGAAGAGCATATCAAAAAAAGGGACTCTTCAATAATTTGCATTAAAACCATACCCATTCGTCTTGTTTTTAAGGAATTGTTAACATATGTTTCAAAATATGTATCGTACAGTAATAGCTTGCTGATTTCTTTTGTTTCCTGTGTTCTTTGACTCGTAGATTTAGAATTTTTGACGACTAATGAAGTCTTCAGGATATATTCCATTTTTACTGATCTTAATCAAAGTAGTTGCATTCTTACAGAGAAATACATGCCCACCGAGAGCTTCCTGGATTTTTTAAATATTGCTTTTGCAGTTGATAAATTTAAATCTACACTCCAACTATATTTTAAACGAACTTTCGAACTTTATTTGTACTTAAAGTTTTATTTTTAACGAAAATAACTAGTCGTTTGCATAGCTTAGAGCCACACCAATTTTTTAAATATTTTTTCCATGTTTTATTTTAATTATGTGAAACATTAATAAAGTTTACAACGACAGAAAGAAATTTGCCGCTTTATATTTTGTAGTTCAATTAGTACTGGTCTCAATGAAACCAATTAATTTTGATTGTTGCTGGGTGCTAACTTTAATTTAATTCAAACGGTCGGTCGTTGCTTTTGATTTATTTGAAAATAAACTTTTATTTAAAAGAAAAAATGCAGCTTTTCTTGCAAATGTCAATTGATATTTTACAGGAAAGTTAAATTGCCATTTATAATACAAAAAAAAAAGTTTGTTTTTTGCACAAAATTTTATGAAATCGCTAAAATTAAATTTTTAAATTAATTTAAATCTTATGGGAAAATTTTCGCAATAAATATTGATTTAAAAGTTATTTGAAGCGATGAGATAATTATTTTCAAGCAAAAAAGCAAAAATTACGGTCCAAGCAGGTTTTCCTAATTTGTATAACAATCTCGTCAAGCACTGAGTTCTATATATTAGCTTAAATTAAGCCTAGATTGATTCTTGGATTAATTTTTTAACCCTCCCTCCTTTATTTGCTTTAAATACATTTTCAAGGATATCCTTCGCAAAAAAAAGCATTTTTCTTTCTGTGTAATTAAACTTTGTTCTATCTTAACAATTGGTTATACAATTTCTAATCAGAAATCAAAAAGTTTGTTTTTTTTATTTCACTGTTACTTTGTAATATTTCAAATAATGCTGATAAGATTTCAGTGGGGTTTCTATAGTTCTGTTCAGTATTGTTGATTTTTTTAATAAATTTATAACAACAATTAAATAATAAATCAAGCCTGGCTTATAGTTTTTACTTGAAGTCCCGGAAGCAACATGTTAATGAAATTTGTTTTTATCAAATTTTATCATGTTAACGAAATTTGTTTTTATAATTTAAATATAACATTAGTGTTTTTTGTTTTTTAAATGACTTGAGAATTTACTTTAAAATCTTATGTTGTCATTAATTCCAAGTTTCCCAATATTTTTGTCATTTAAATAATGGCGCAATAAAATTAAAATATTAACTAATATAGCTTTTAGAACCTTAATACACAGCTTATTAAAAAATTATTCAATACTCGCAATTAATTTTTTATTCAAAATATTTTTACGACAAAATTTATGATTATATATTGCAGTTTAAACTCAGCGCAAATTAATTTAGCGAAAAAATTTAACTGTAATTGCTATTATTACCTTCTTATAATTCATACTGTTATTTTTTCTAAGTGTATTTCGAAAATCAATCAAAACTTTTATTGATATTTTTAAAGACTTGTTTTTTTATAAGATTTCAGACTTTTAAAGTTCCTTTTCATTGTTTGCTTAATGTAAGTAAACAAAGAAATACTTAATTAGAGAGCTTTGCATTTTTAAACCTGATTTCTATTTTGGCAATAAATTTTCGTCGTGTGTTAAACGAGACGTAATTAATTTTATTTAAATTAAAATATTTTTTTAAATGGTGGGTTAAACAATTAAAAAATAAGAATTAAACCATTCATATTGTTTATTTCTAAATTTTATGATCAACAAATAAAATTTATTTTTATATCATTTATATTATTTAAATTTAATAGAAAGAATATATGTTATTAGCTACAATCAAAGTCCTCTTTTTATTACTATCCAGGACCTTACTATTTTTACTATTGCATGAGTTGTTTGCAGTACTGCCATCAATATAAGTAGCTACTGGGTATACACGAAAAGAAAAAAACATGGTCGTGATATAGTCGCAATAATCATTTGTTCTTTGTAACATTTTAAAGTTGCAGAGAACAAATAATAGTTGTTTTCAACAATATATGGTTTCTGTGCAAAAAAAAAAATACAACGTTGTTAGTTTAACGTAAAAAAGTTTGAACCACAACCAAATAAGTGTAATATATTTAACCATAATGTATTTTTATTAATCAGAGTATGATAAGAAGCAAACAAAATAATGTTTGCGTTGTTCTAGGTCTTGACAGAATGATTTTCTCTCAGTTTAGTAATTTTTTTGTTAGCTTGAAGTTGAAATTGTTTTTATTGTTACAGAAAATGAAAAAAATAAAAATTTATGTACAAAATAAAATATTAAAAGTAATATACAACGTATGAAAGCAAATAAAAAGCCAAGTAAAACATTTTAAAAATAGTTTAAATATATGTACGTATATGTATGTATGTAAGCATATAAATCTTTATTTTTGTATTATAAGCACAACTGTGAAAACATTTACATATTTACATACAAGCTGTCATATTATACATCAACAATAATTGCTATTGTGTAACAAAATATATCACCGCAGATGCCAGATTAACTTGTTAGAAGTTTTAGATAAATGTAAAAGCAGTTCCGAATTACCATTACGTACCGTATATCTTCACTACGAGAATATAACGTTTACTGCATAAATGGATGTTTACGTAGGAATGTATGAAGATAAGATGCCGTTATTTGGGCTTATACAATAAGCAAATAATTGCCTTTTTTGTGAATTTCTGTTTTTCAATAGTTTTAGTGACAAATCAATAATAAATTAAACAATAAATAACTAAGTCTTTTATTTGTATTAGGAAATATTTGCGAGACTATATTATATACTATATTATATAACATGACATTTTCAACCATATTATGATGTTTTAATTTAATGTTTATATTCAAACATAATTATTATTATATTTTACCATGTTGTTGTTATGTAGACAACAATATGGTTGCAAGACCAGCTTTATTATTATTAAATGACACAATGCTATGATTTGTTAACAACCATATATTATACAACCATAATATGTTGCTCTTAGATTATGGTTACCTCAACCATATTTTTTCTTTGCGTGTACGACTTAAAAACGGTTGCGGATATTTATAAGGAGCTTACCTCAGAGGAAGTAACAAGGTTTTTATATTTTAGTGCTTGTTTTCTAAAGAAATGCACTGTTTCCTCCTGCTTCAACTTGTGTGCTATAGAGATAAGACGAATTTAAATCATCTTAGTATAATAAAGACTTTACTATTTTATCTTCACTCTATTAGTTTTATGTGGTATGTGAGCAGTAAAATATCGTAATTAAATTTCAAGCCCTACAGCTAGCCAGTTAAGATTCCATATACTTAAGGTATTTAAGTTCATTTGCATCTAAGAAGAAGAGAGCGCCCTTCTTTGAGTAACAATCTTCGGAAAGAAAGTTTTTGCTTGGATAAAAAGAATATTAAGGTCTAACTAACAGATTACTGTGTGGTTTACTTTAGAATTCATTTGCTTGTTAAATAATAATTCTTAATGTGGTATTGTGTTTCATGCGTGATTTGTCTGCGGGGTCTAGAACGACTTTTCCTAACTATCCAGTTTAGAAAATCTTGTATGAACATTTTGGATAATAAGTAAAATAGTCTTCTATCTGAAAAACCTCGTCGTCGATTTGTTTAAAACTTTGTAAAATATATTTTTTTCCTGCACAAATCTTTGTCTATTTTATAAAGCATTTCCTTTTGGTAATGTATTTATATTCTATTTTGGCAGCTTTAACTTTCCAAAAGTAAAGCAATAATGCTAAGATTAATAAACTGTTGCACAGAAAAAAACACGAACATCAAGTAACAAGAAGGTCTTGTTTTTATTTTATTTTACGTCAGTTTTAAACTCACTACTTTCAGCAAATTCTTTTCATTTTCTAAAACACAAAAAGTTTTTTCAAGGTAGAAAAATACGCAATATTTGGTTGCTAGCATTGCCACAGGGTGGTCCGAAGCAATTTATGGCTGAGGTTTTTAACTTTTGCCCGTTAACAGCAACAGTGAATACAAAGGTGGATAAAACTTACAAAATATACATTACAGCTAGTGTACTGGTGTTAATGAGCATTGTCTTGTCGAAACCAACGACAAGAAATTGATAATTAAATTTAGAGACAAAAACAAACATCGTTTCTTTTCCTTTTAATCATGCTTATAAAAGTTCATATCATTTTATCGGGAAAAACAGGAGCAAAGTAATTTTGCCGTCAAATTGAAAAAAAAATTCAACAAACATAAAACAAGACACTTTTTTTAAACACGAAAGAGATGCCAAAAAGGACTTAATTACTCTCAATTAATTAGAGAAAAATTTTTGCAAAAAATTATCACAAACCATATCGCTGATTTAATTCAAGAACGTCATAACTCCAAAAAATCATTTCGAGATAGTCGCAGTAAAAATGATTTATAATTAAAAAAAAACTTTCATCAATTATATACTAAAGCGGAGGTCTTGGACAAACTATGTGGGATGTTTGAGTTATCACATTGTTGCTGTAAAAATATATCCGATACTGTATCGTAAACTAAAATATGTCATTACTTGTAAAAAGAAAAACGGAGTTTCACTTAATATTTTTCAATAACACAGCTGTAATTGAAAATAATACATTACGAAAAGTCGATACATTTTAAAAATATTTTGTTTCAATATATGCAGTCACAAAACGAAAGACATTGTTTTAGAAAGCGATATGATCTTTACGTTATGAAGTTTACTCCACAACTCAAAATGTGCCTTTTTTTGACAAACAAAGACTTCAAACATGAAATGAAATAACAACTTATTCTCTTAAAACGTGAAAAGTAAAAAACACATAAAGTTGAAACTTATACACAATATAAAAAATGAAACGGCGAACAATTCTGTATGATTCAAGAACGTCATACTCAAAATGTTCAATTTTGGAGCTGTGACGTTCTTGAAGTAAATGAGCGATATGTAGGACTCATGTAAATGAGTTTTAATTAAATAAAGAAAAATTTTATTTAATATAATCAAATGTCTGATCAAAATTAATTTAATGGTCAAAGATCCAAGAAAGATAAAAATATAAAAATTAAAATTATTTTTTTATATCAAAGTTTTGAGTTCTATTAAAAATGTATAATTTTTTCAAAGAGAAGCAAAGTTTTTAAACACAAAGAATTATTTACTGGCTTCAGTTTTTTTTAAGTCAATGTAACTAAAATATAAGAAATTTTAAGAAGAATAAAATAGAAAATATAATATTTTGAATGCGTTGATCCGACGAATGAATATCGAAACATGGTATTACGCGAACATTCTTACTATAATTTAGAAACCAAAGTTCACACTTATTTTGGATAAAACTCAAAATAATGTCTGAATGTTGAATTTGTTTGCCCAAGCTTGTTAAGATTACATTTTATTTTCCTTGTTACAATGCAGTTCGACGATAAAAGAAAATAAAGTTGATGAAGCTTAAATGCCCTTATTCTTTATACTTTGTTTAATGTATTGAAAAACTTTTTGAAAACAGTGCATCAAGCGATCAAAGAGTGCAAAAATAGTATTATCCCCAAAAAACCTTTCACGCTGGTTGGTAACTTTTGTGACCAGCCTCGCTCATAAGGTTATAACATTTAAACTGTTGTCACGGTGTGTGAAAGTGAAAAAGATTACGACATTTCTGCAGCAGATGTCACTGATATTGCTGTTCGTGATACTGATATTTCATATGAATGAGAACACGAAAGTAGCTCGTCTTCGTATTCAGATCAAGGCATTAGCAGTAACAGAAATAGTGATCCTTTGCATTTAGACAAAGATGATACTATCTGGCATAGTGAACCTTATCCCAGTGGTAGACTAAAAAGGAAAATATTCTTAGTATTCGCCAAGGTGATTGATTGAGACCTGTTTTAGGTGTAATAAAATTTTCCTGAAGTCGCGTAAATACTATTCGACATTCATTTTTGTTGATTTTCTGCTCACAAACGACAATAGGTCAAATAATTATTCTTTACACGATATTTTTGAAGAGTACTATGGACGTCCTATATTTCAACCAATAATGTCTGAAGAAACATTTTTGAATATATATAAATTAATTCGGTTTGATGAAGGGTTTACCAGACGTTCGCAGAAGAGTAAAGACAAGTTCGTACCAATAAGAAATAATTGGGGAATTAGTTCGAAAGCCTCTCAATGATTGTGTCACTTTCGACGAGCAATTGCTATGTTTTCGCATAATGGATTATTTTTTATCTTCGCATAGTCTTGATCGAAAGCTTTTAAAATGCAATATAACAATGGTTGGAACTATGCGAAACAAAAAGCGATCAATTCCTCCAAAGCTCTTAGCATGCAAAGAAATTTCAAGGTATGAGTCAACAGTCGCCTTTACTCCTGATACGCTATGGTTAGTTATATTAGCCACAAAGACAAGTGTACGATTTTCATGAGTACAATGCATCACGAACCTAAAGTTGAGAAATGCTCCAAAAAGTTGCCCAAAATAATATCCTTTTGTAACTCCAAGAAAGGAGGACTTCATACCGTTGATAAAATTTTGAGTTGCTATAGTTGCAAACGTAAAATTAAATGCTGGCCCATGGCAGTTTTTTCCAACATTATTGATATTTCTGCTTTGATTACATACAATGAAGTCGACGCCAACTGAAAACAAAATCAAATATCAATATCACTTTCAAAGCCTTATATGGAAAAACGTCAAAAACGTCCTAGAAATGAACTTTCCCTGGCAATTTTCAAAAAACTTTCAACTCAAAGAGCAGATAATTCAAATGAAATGTAGCTGGGTCATCAAAAAAATACAGAACCGATAATTCTGAAAAAAAAGAAACGTGCCAGATGTCAAAAATGTTACAAATACAAATAAGGTTATCAAGTTTTTGCTTTTTATGCAAAAATCCTTATTGTAGTGATAAACACTCCAAAAATTGTTGCATTGATTGCATTAATGATTTCTAGAATAAAGCACGTTTTACGAACTTATTTAAACATACATAAAAATTGGTAAAGGAAACTTTAATTGCATTGATTTTAGACAAATACCGCTATGCTCTCTAGTATGTATCAAAAATGATACAAAGAAAGAATTATGAATTTTTTTTTTTAACTTGATCTACGGTTAAACATAATTAACCTTCATATGAATGTACATTTTAATGAACGAATTTGCAAGGAATGAATGTGTACTTATGTTCGCACATCTATACAATATATTTTATGGGATTTTTATTATGACAGGAATAATATAAATATATTTTGAGACAGATGATTTATTGATTTTTTAAAAAATTGTTGAGGGTCCAATTTATATTTAATGAAAAAAAAGAAAAATAAAAAATATTTATTTTAACACCATTTCTTCTTTATTTTGGTATTAAAGCTCAAAAGCAAAGTGTTGAAATGTGTTGAAGTGAAAAAAAATTCATGCCCATATTGCCAATTTTACGCTAATGTATAAAACGGATACAAACATTCTTATTCCTTGTTTTATGTGTAGAAGTAAGTATGGGTAAAAACACGAAGAGAACAGCGAAAAAGAAAAAAAATTAAAGTTAAAAAAATTAAATAAGATTTGATCTAATGACTAAATTATTGATAGAAAAAAAGACTTGAAGCAAGTCAAAAGTATAAAAAAGCTAACATATTTAAGCCACCCAAATGGCAGCAAAAACACCCATTTAAGTGCTTAAGTAAATTTTTTCTTCATATAAAGTTTGAGAGAGCTTAGAAAAAGAGGAGTTTCAAAAGACGATAAAAAATAGCTTTATTTACAAAAGCTAAATTTTTTTTAAATGTAATATAATGTAAATATTCTACGTGTGAGGCTTAACGTCTTTTTAAACTGTCTTTTAGTTAACGGAAAGGATTTTATTACTTACAAATTTTTGTAGCCGGCATTTTAATAGTGCACAGACAATGTGATAAAGAATAAGAATCAGCACGAGTAAGGCGAACAGTGAACAAATTATTAAGGAATTTGTAGAAGCTGTAGTACCCATTCCGTTTGTGTTCAACAATTTTTTCTATAAAATGTGTACAACATAAAAGGAATATACTTTAAGTGATTTAGATCCTGTTGCTTTAAATATATGTACTCGCATATGCAGCAACTTTAAGGCGTCTGACGCCATAAAATGAAAAGCCAATTTTGTGGTTTAATGTAAACTGTTTTTGCTGAAAATATAAAAGAAATTTATGGAATATTTTGTTATACTTTGTTTGCATATTAAATTTAAGTTGCATCCCTTTTAGATATAAAATAAAACAATTTTTAACCCTTATTAAGGGCTAAGAAATTAATTTTTATTAAATAGGTTTGGCTCATTAGGAACATTAAAAACAGTTCCCAACTGAAAGTAAGATTCATCATTGTTTTTACTTTAAAAATGTCGTAAATAATTATCTTGCTTCTTCTATCATGAACAAACAAAGTTTTATTCCCACAAAGTTTCCAGCTCAATATTAAGTATCAATTAAAGAAGAAAGTATGGGTAAGTGGTTAATACATAAATAAGTTAAATCTATGCTCTCTTAAGTTTGTTCTTGTTATGTTTCATAAAATAACTGTTCGTGTAAAATAAGAATAAGGATTGCAGGGCATAAGGTGATAAATTTCAGTCACATAATTTTAGAGGGCCTACCTTGAACCATTATTGCGAAATAGACTATATGTCTTGTGACATTCTCTTGTTTTTACCACATATTGTTCAAATAATCATCATATAAATAGAGCGCCTTTGTATTTATCAACAGTCAGTACTTGAGTCGTCTCATTTTCGAATATAAATTTATGGGTTTTTGAATGACAAATGTGATTATATTCTCGATCTCTTAATGTGAATAGTTTTTAAATACTGTTCGTCATTTATGTATCTGCAGTGAAAATATTTTGTAATATTTCTCAGAACAGAGACGTGTGCAATTTAAATTTTATTTTAAAGCAAATAAAAATACTGACGGTGATTTTCACGGCTCGGTTTTACGAAAAGTTCTGAAAGAGACTTAAATTGTTTTTTCTTTTAATTTAATATATGAATAAAAAGTGCATGTAACGAATAACTGAGGGCATTCTGATTTTATATGAACAAGTATTTAAAACTGAATCTTTACAAAATGCAATCACTTACAATATAATTTATTTGATGGGAAACTCTTTAAAAATAATTTGTTTTGTAATTATTTATAATATTAAGAGACGAAAAAGAAAATATTTTATTAAAACAAAACCAAATGAAGATAAATTTAGTTGTTAAAGCAATTTCTTTTTTGAATTTCTCTGGAGGAATAATTTTATTAGTTAAACTGACTACTTTAAAACAAAAAGTGAGCTGCTTAAGTAAATTGCTGCAGGAATTCATATAAAAAATATTTATTAGCTTAAATAACCTGCCTATAACGCATTTAATACCTTTATTAAGCCGACATAAAATAACGATCGCTTTGATGTTATTCGTTAATTGTACCTGTTCAAATGAACGAATCTTGTATTTATAAGGCTACGATGAAAAACTTTAAAGTCTGTAGTAATATCGTTGTATTGTTTATTCAGCTGGTGTTGTCTACAAGACAAAAACTTGTATTAAAATACCTTTAAAATAAAATTTTTAAAGTATTCAAACACACACATACACTTTTGCATAAAAAGTATCACTAAAAATAAGAAGAGGTCTCTTAAATGTCATACAAAGATCAGTCTTAAAGTTAAAACTTGTTTATTGTCTAATTGCGATTGCCAAACATAAACCCTATTTGTAAATCTAGTTTAGTAAAGTAACTCCAATAAAAAAAAAAAAATATAAACTGAGGTGACAGAGAATTAAAAAAGTAGAAAAATTTAAGTACTACATATAATATAATTTTACTATATAATTTTACATAAAATTGTCATCGGCTCTTAATGGGTTAAGCATTTTTTTTTTTAAATTTAGTATTTCCTTAAATTTGATACCCATATTGATATTTAAAAAAATATGGTGCACAATATAGTGCGGTGTGATGAAAAGTTCAAAGATCATAACTCAAAAAATATGGGCGTGCGCCAATTCTATCACCTAGTGTTTTTTTTTTCATTAGAGTTACTTCACTAACCTAGATTTGTTCCAAGTGATATGGAAAATTAGAGGCTTGGTGTTTTGCCTGCTGCCCCAAAGGACATGAACTGATCTTGCTGATTTCCAATAGCACCTCTTTTAACACTATGTTTGATCGATTAGCGTATTTAATTTTTTTTGGGTCTGAAATGGATATTGTAGAAATTACAAACGGAATGACAAACTTAGATGTAACCTTCTTCCACTTTTTTTGGTGAAGTGTATAATAACGAAACAGAAATTCTTTGATCTAACAGATTATTTCTGATGAACAGGCTTATTTCTGATATGGAGCAAGCTACCATATATAGATTAGCCAACCAGGGTACACCATTAAATATTTTTGGTAGAAATGGACTCCAAGATGTTCAGAACTCTGACATACGCTAATGACGTTGCGGTTGCAGTATCAGGAGAGCATATAGGCACTCTATCACAATATCAGAAATTGGCGCAAATTTGCCTTCTTATCCAGTATTAAATGCTATTCGCATGAAGTGGTTACTTAAAATTAGTCTGGAAGTGGAGAAGAATGGCCAAGTAGCAATGGAAATTCACAATCTATTAACTCCTGATATTTAATATTATTTCAAGGAAAATAAATAAAAAACAACTAAATGTGCTTTATTCGGCTATGCCGAATCCCTTCACTATCAATGTAAATCTTGTTTAGTGAAGTAACTCCAATCAAAAAAGAATACAGAGAATAAAAAAAAAAAGATTGCAAATTGGTACCGTTTAAAAAGAAAAATTTTAAAAATTAAAGGGTTTCCACATACAGCAAACATGTTTTATAGATTTATAAACCATAAAGGGCGCCACATTAAACTTAAAAAAAATACTTAGTAGCAAAAAGTAATAGAAGTAATCAATTTGACAAAATGTCGATTACTTTGACCGTTATAATAACAATTCAAACTTAAGGGGTGCCACAATAGTTCATTTAATTTTAATATATGGCTACACTTTTAAACTACGGTTGAAATTTACAAAGAACCTGTATTGCTAAGTCCGCTATAACAACAAAAATAATGTTTGAATAGGGAAATTAAAAGATGTACATCACTATTTTGTACAATTTGATGTATGTGATCAAACTTTTGAACCGTTATAGACAGACAGTTTAAATTAACAAGGAACTTGTTGTATACTTGTATAACAGGTATACAATTTGAATTTAGAAACTAAAGGGTATTCTCCTAATTAAATCAATTTTACCTATACGTTCCTATCTTCTGAACCGCTATCTCCCATGACTTGAAAATTAGAAAAGAATGTTCACATCTTCGCATGGTATAATAAGAAGTATAAATATTAAAAATAATAAATTAAAGGGTGTTACATAAGTTGATGGAATTTGATGTGTATTACCGAATTGTTGAGCAATTGTAAACAGACGATTAAAATTTACAAAAAGCTTTTTTGATAAGTACGCAATAATATCTAGTGTAAAATTTTGATTTGGAAATTAAGGGGTACCTATATTTAATCTAATTTGATGCCAAACTTTTAAACCGTTATATGTAGACAGCTAAAATCTATTTTGAAGTGATTTTTTTTTTGCAAAAAATATTTTATTTACTTTAGTCTTTTAAACTGCTTACAAGGTTAATAGGAAAACAACAACTACTTTTAGAACTGAAACTCCTGTGAGTATCATGAGCCATGGCAAATGGTTTTGTACGACTTTGTTTTCTATACTTTTCCGCACTGTTTTCATTTTATAACTGTTTTATTTAAGCCATATAAAAGTTATTTAACAGTTTATCTCTGCCTGTGAAAAGGGTAACTGTAAGGGAGTCATGTTGTGCAAAATTTGATTATCCGCTATATTGGTCTTTGACGATGCTCTTTAAAAAACACTGACTACAAAAATGAATTAAGTCCACAGATAGAAAAAATATTTTACATAAAAATTTACGCATATGTTGAATTTACCAAATGCGTAAGCTATATAAGCTATTAAGAGAATTACTGATGTCATTACTATGCGATGGAAGTTGTTGTATGGATGACCATTATTACTGACCATTATTACTGTAGACTCATTATATTATACTACTAACGTTTAAGTGTAACACAATTTATTGATTAATTCATTGTTTCTAAGAACTGCCAAATCACTTGCTGAAAATAGCAGAAAGACTTTCGCACTATCAACTAGAATGATTACTATAGCTTACGTATTAATTATGAAGTGTTTGCTCTTAATAAATTAAACAAAGTGATGTGTAATAATTTTAAGTGATGTCTACAGATCACTGGAATGTTAAGATCCATTTTTTCTGTTGAACTTTAAAAGCCAATATCCCTCGGTGGCAATAAAGGCAACATGGATCTAAGAATTTCTCATAAATTAATCTATCATAAGATATAAACCAGCCTTATTATCTGCCTGTTTTACGAGTTATAACTAAGTAAACAACACATCAGGTTATTGCATAGCTGTTGCTTATTAAAACCAAGCAATGCAGTTCTAATGCAGCAAATAAAAACCTTCAAAAAATAATCGTATATATTTGTATTATATTTCTACACAAGACATATGTTTAAACATATAACTGAAGTATATCTTTCATTTTTTTCTTGCAAAGTTAAAAAATCTCGGGAGAAAATAACAATTCCTTCAATCTCCATTTTGTATATGCATATATTTTTTACATTTTCTAACCACGAAAAACATTATTTCCTTAACACGTACATATTTTATAAAACCGAGTATGTACAATTGTAAAATACTTCATGTATGCTTAAAAAAATATATGAAATTGGAAATTAAAGAAAAAATGGGATAAAAAAAATTGTCACTTGTGAATTTACTTCACAATTGAGATTAAAAGCTTTTTTCATATTAACATGTTTTTAAATTGCTGGTGTTGTTCTTGTCAGGTACTTATTGTCATAGTTGTTTTAAGTTTTTTCGTGATGTGTCAACTACTAAGATTCAGTTGTACTTGACAATCACTTTTACATACCATCTCCGATTAAAGTACATTTAACTAAAATCGCGACATCATTTTACATTTTCCATAACTAGAATCGTGTTATATTTTTTTTCTTTGTGAACAAAAATACAATTTGCGCTTAAAATCTTAGATACCATGTTGGTTTAACACTTTATTACGCCACGTTGTATTTACTTTGTCACCATTAAAAATCATGTTCAGTTAAATACTACCAAATTTACCTTAAGACATTTTTACGAAATACTTAAGAGTACCTAGGCAGGTTCATATTGTATTATATATTTGCAAAGAAGCTGTTCAGCCAAATATTGTTAGTGAAAACTTTGAGTTCCTATAATGCTGAAAAAAGAAACAAATTATACATTATATATTGTAAAATGACAATAAGCTTTACTTGACTTAGTCTTAGGCTTAGGTACATTACTCCGTTACATACACTTTTTTTCGATTATTTTCCTGATTATTACTGGCTAAATGAATAAACCAAATTAAAGTACCAAATTAAAGTACAACTAAGTTTTTATTATATTTTTAATAATAATTAATAATGATCACGAATAACCTCAGTGTTACAGGAAGTGCATGCGGATTCTTAAAAGGGGCATAGAATGGGGCCAAGCAGGTAAATTATGACCGAGTCCCTCAATAAATCATTAAGCGATGGGCCTTGTGTGTACTGGGGGAACTTATCTGCTTTTCAAGTGTTGGTTCTAACATGTTTCTTTTACTATCATTTAATTTCTTAATTTCTGTTGACTATTTTGCTAGTATTTACTGTTTTTTAGTGAAAGAAGTATGAAAATAGATTTTTGTTGATAACACATTTTATTTATGGAAACGATTTTTAAAGATGCGAATGATAAATATATATAAATTTCTTAATAGAAGTAGAAAAATTAATGGAACAAAATCTGAGCAAAGGCAAGTTATAAAGAGCATAGAATATTGAAATATAAAAAAAGGAAAATAATAGAAAAATAATAATAATAGTATGAATTAACAGACACTTTTAAGCCTCAACAAGTTGTTGAAATAGGTTTTTTATTATCCGACTTTAAAACTGACTTTAAAACTGAGAATGTTGCTTTTTTTAATGTTTGTGCCTCCCTAACTCAGTCATTTCTGAACAAATTTTTAAAATTCTTTATTTAAAAGGTTATGCTTACAGATTAGTCCTGTTTAAAAACAGTTTATCTTCTAAAAAATTAAAGGGTGTCCCCATACAACATACCTGTTTTTATGTGTATAATGGTTAAGGGCGTTACTTAAAAATTTAAAAAACTGCGTATCGCTATAGCTCCCAGTAACACAAGGTAATGCAAAAATAAAATAAATAAATCTAAAAATTAAAAGGTGTCCCCAGATGTGACGTAAAATTGCCTATATGGGCGGATCTTTTGATCCTTTATAGACACACGCTTGAAAATTAATCAGAATGTCGATTACTAAGATCGTTATAATAACAAGTATGCATATTTATAATTGTGAATTAGTGGGTGCCCCAATAGTTCATTTAATTCGATGTATATGGCCATACTATTGAACAGTTGTGGACAGACAGATTACAAAGAACCTGTATTGCTTAGCCCACTACAATAACAAACATAAACTTTAAATTTGAAAATTAAAAGGTGTCTTAATAGTTGATGCAATTTGATGTATGTCTTCAAAACTTTGAACTGTTATAGAAATACAGCGAAAATTTACAATTTTCTATGTCTGCTATAACTAAAAGTATACAATTTGAATACGCCATATATATGGCGAACTGTTGACAAACAGTTATAAAGTATAGATAAACTGTACTGTATAACAACAAGTGCAAAATTTATATTTGGAAATTAAAGGGTGTCTCAATAGTTGATGTTATTTGATGTATATGGCCAAACTTTTGAATTGTTTTAGATGACAGTGGAAATTAAAAATACAGATATTGCTAAGCCGACTATAAAAACAAGTTTACTATTTGAATTTAGAAATTAAAGGGTGTTTCCATATGTAATTTTATTTTACCTGTATGGCCCTTGCGCTTGAACCGTCATATGTAAACACTTGAAAATGAGACAGAATTTTTCTAAGTCCGCTAGAACAAAAGTTTTAAATTTGGATTTAAAAATTAAATAGCAAATGTAACTTGATGTTTGTGGCCAAACTTTAAAACTCTATAGACAGATAGCTAAAATCTGTTTTTCTACAACCTCAAGCGTAGCTAGATTTTAATTATCTAAAGAAGTAGTTATGTAGCCATTCAATAACTTCTCTCTTCCCTTCAAAAATTATTGACCTAAGATAAAATGTAACTTTCAAAAAAATAAATAATAAAAATAACGGACTTAAACCATATTCAAATTTTTTCTTATATATATTGTTTTTTATTAAACCAGTGATCAATTGCAGTCACGGATTTTATTGAAAACGTTTCCTACGTAAAAGGCAAATATATAAAAGCCTTTTATTAAAAATATGTTCAAGACTCTTACTGTACATTTCCATAAATGTGGCAAAAACTTGTAATAATAATTTCTTCGACTACTGATTCTGAGAACTGAATAACCACATTTACTCAAATAAAAAAAAAGTTATATAAAAATTATGTAACCTTTGCATGCGTGTATATATGTTTGTGGTTAAGATAACATGTACACAACGGCTTATATAAATACTATGCAGTACTGTTGTAACATGAAAGAAACAATATTAAATAGAAATGAGCAATTACACAAACAAAAAATTAACCAACTCATTATTGTGTTGTGTAAATCCAAAAGAAAACATATAATTTTTTCTATCAAGTGCATTTAAAAATTTAAATTAACACTAGCGAGCACATGTGGCTGAAAATATAACACTGCTACTCAATTTGCACCTGTTTAAAAATGCAGCAAATATTTTTAACAGGGAAAATATTTGATATGATTTATATTCTAGCAGTTCAAAGCCAATTCCTTAAAACTAAACGATCTTTTTACTACAGCTATCTACTACTTGATTTTCTTGATTAATATTGTGTAAAAAAAAGTTGCTAAAAGACAAATATCGAGCACTGCATTTAATATCGGCTGAATATTCGATAAACTTTATACGTAAATTTTGATTGTCCAAAACAAAAAAAAAAATTATATTTTGTTAAAAATAAAGATGTCTAAAATGGAGCAGATGAATAATTTGAATCGGATCCCCGTTGTTAAAAATGATTTCAGATACAGAGCCCTTATTAAGTGTTTTCATTTTCTGTTGTTGTTCCTAATATATTATATTGAATAAAAATAATTTTTTTTTGGCGCTTAACATGGAACCACAATTTTTCACCACTGTAAGTATAAACGCAAATGAATTACTTTTATAAAGAAGCCGACTACTGGCAATAAACTATATTTACAAAATCTTTTCTGTATTATTAAGTAAATTTGAAAGAAGAAGCTTTCTTCTAGGAACGGGTAAAAGTTAAATAAAAACATAAAAAACTATTAGTTAGGTTTAACTAGTTCATACATGGGATTTTTTTATAAGCAATGAAAGTTCATTTGCATTGATTGAAATAATTAAAATGAAAAATGTTAACTACAATTTAATGCTTATTATTTTATTTTTATTATAACGACATTTTGATGAAATCGTTTTATTACTAATTACAATTAAATAAAAACTAATTATTTTAATGAAAAAATAAGTTATAATTACAGAAGAACTATGCATAAAACAAATAAAAGCTACACCCTTTTTCAGATGGATCTATGCTTGTAAATTTTAATAATTTATCAATTTTAAGCAACATGAGTATAAAACTTAGATCAAAGTCACCTAGTACACCAGCTTGCAGATCCTATTACTTAGACTAAAACACAAATATGTTCCTATAGTATCCCATTTACTGAGAATATTAAAACATAAATTTTTCACCAAATTTTTGTGATGAAAATGCCGTGTTATAATTATGCTCTACTATACTTTATTTCTTTTATAAGGACATGGAGTGATTTTATTATTGGTAATGATTTCAAACCGTTTAATCATTAGTCAATAATAATGGCATTAATTTTTAACTAATTTTATAATCATTATAGACCATTGCTATTAGCGAAAATAATGATAATGCTAAAAAAAGCATAAGCATTATTTATAATTCAATGCTAAAAAATGGGCATTTAATTAGTCGATCTAATCAATTATTTGCATGTGTGAACTTGTTTAATATTGTTATTTAAGGAAGTAGCACTTCAGGCATAACCCTGAAAACTAAATATTTGCTACATTTTTTAGGAAAAGAATAGGTGAGAGATAATTTGGTGAAAGGAGAAACATATAGCCATTTTATTAGTTACTTTACTTCGCCGGCGAATATGTTATGAAGAAGCATCGATGTTCATTCTGCATATGTTTTTATACCATTAAACAGAAAAAAAAATTTTATTCTTTTGATTGCCGCAGCGGTTGAACCCTGGTCAATCACATTTGCAGTCAATGTGCTTACTATCTTAAAAATATAATCAAATCATTTTAAATATTATTTTAATTTCAAACAGAAATCAAAGCTTCAGACCAATAGAAAGTTATGAATTATTATTATTTATATAAAATTAATAACAAATGTATAGTTTTACATTTTTCTTAATATAAGTGAACAATAGATAATGAATAGATAGTTTTTTATGAACAGCAGCATCAAGTGCGAATGAGAAAGTCTTGCAGTTCTTTCTTGCCAGCTGGTTGACAAACCAAAATAGTCAATTATATTGCCTTAAGTCATTTACTAAAATTTTTTTCTAGAAACTTAATTGTAGTCTGGCCAGATTAATACAAGCAATTACTTTTAATTTATATTTGTAACCACAATTAATCTTTATTATTTGCTAATGTTTATTACTTTCAATGAGCCTAATGGCTGTTATTTACTTAACCTCCACATGATTTATTTTTCAATTAAATATTCTTTTAGGATTAATTAATAGAATTTTTTTGAGAAAAGACTAGAGAAATACATTTGCCCTATTCACAAGCCCCCTAGTACGTGCTAAGTGCTAACAAAATACAACGGTGCTAGCTGTGTTGTTGGTAATTTTCATGCAAACATGCGATACAACAATTAGTACTTTTTTTCATATGTTTTTCAAACGTTGTATTTGTTTAAATGTTTTATGTTTAAATGAATTATTATTTTTGTGTTCATGTGTGAATTATATTAAATTAAATTGAATTAAAAGATATTTTTATTAGTTTTATTTATTTAATTTATTGATTTGACTGATTTATTAGAAAGTTAAAGTTGAAAGTTGCCAATATAAAAACTGTTCTTTAAGATTTAATATTGCTTTAATGACTCGATTTCTAATATTTTGTATGGTACCGCCATCACCTATACCAATAAATAACAAATGATGAATAGCACTTTTCTTCTTCTAATTTAATTTTTGACGTATGAAGTACAATGTACAATGGCACACTGATACAATGGTTGTTCACAAAGAAGTAAACAAAAGGTAGTATGCAATACTACCTACACCTTAGCAGAGCTTGTGAATACGGCAATTGAATAAAAAGTATGAAATGTAAAGAATTGAAAAAACTTTCGCAACAGGATGTGAAAAACAAAATGAAATAACTTTTTTGGTTGCTTATAAAACTAACCAAAAAAATTAATTTGACTGAAAAATAGAACAAACTATCAGGAAATCTCCGCAGTGCCGCAACGTTTTTCAATCTCTTTGGTAGGTTTAGATGCGAACAGGATCATTTCTGTACATGAAATATTGGTTGAAAATTGTATTGTTGGTATAGAAAATAATCGATATTGAATATAATACTCTCGGTTTATCACTCTGTGTTCGCGTTATTTAAAAACTGCTGCATGGATTTGCAAAAAAAAAAAAATGGTGAAATTATAAAATTTTTTTCATAACAATTGTCACTTCGTAGAGAAACTAGAGACACGTGCAAAAAATCCCTATTTTACCGTTAGAAAAACTACTAAAACAGTCTTCAGAAATTGAAAATATAACATTTTTGGCACTGTTTATATAACTCTACCGTAAATATATTAAAACACATTTTTCTAAATTTGAATTGTAAGAAAGCTAGAAATGACACACCGATGAAGTCGTAGGCACTGCTGGTTGGAACAAATCAATGGCTGTGCTTATAATTTCATAAAAAAGAGCAGGTTATCCTTGTTATATTTTTACTGTCAGCTAGAGCTACGTTCCTTATAATTGCATCTTCATATCATGTGCATGAAAAATTACCCAGAACTGTAGGGTTACTTAAGAGTATCTGTGCTACCAGAGTAGTTTCGTGGATGGATAAAGAATGTGTATTCAACGTTTGTCTGCATGTGTGGGTGTGAAATATTTTGTGGTCTAGTTTATAAGTTTTCGTTTAGTGGGTTTGGTTAAAATACCATAGCATGTAATAAATCTATTTGTAAATTCTGTAGCGTTAAAATGTTGACAATGTTTTAAAATGTGTAGCTGAGACGCTGAAAAAGGAATTGCAATAGCTACTTCTTTAAAGCATATTATTTGAAAAAGATTATCTATTTTAAGTTTAAACGTATTTTTTCAAAATTACTTCCTTAAATCCGTTTTTTATCATCTTAAAAAAGCAGCCGCCGAAAGGAACACTTTGAGAAGGTTCTTTTTTACAAGCCTCTTTTTCTTAAGGTGCTATTAAAAGGAGTTTACAAATATGTTTTTTTATAAGCTCTGTAAAGAGGTGCTCTATTGAAATTAAAATTTTTAGTTAAATTTTTCTAAAAATATTTTTAAGGGTCAATATATCTTGAATTACAATGAGAATGCAGGTTCTTAAGAGGTTATTCTTCTAAAAAGAATTTTCCAAAAGAAATTCTATAATTTTTTTATATAAGCTAAAAAATTTTTTTTGGTATTTTTTATTTATTTTTATTTTTTCATAATTTTACCATTTTAATATTCTACTTTCTTCAATTTTTAGTGTTAATTTTTTCCGAATATGACTCTACGTTGATGGATATTGTCTCTCATATTGTCTCTCATATCAGGTTCATTTTTTTTAATTAAATTAAATATAAAATTAATTAAAATGATCATTCGTTATTTAAATCGGGAAAAAAAATATAATACGTATAAAAAGCAAATGTTGGATTCGTGGGTCAATTACTAGCTATAGAGATTAATAGCCAGTTTAATATAAAGAACATATTATTAACTATGAACTCCTAATATGTTTATGAGAAATTTTCAGCTTTTCTGTAAAAATTCAGAAACAATTTTTTATGTTACGTCGAAACTGTAAGGTGCGTCGAAGCACCATTTTAGGTTCTTATTATTGCAACCTCAGGACAGTTAATGCAGGAAAACAAGCTGTCGTTGACTGCTTCAATGTTTACCCTAAAGGTCTAATATAGGAGTTTGTAAAAAATTAGAATTAGGGGGAATCTTAACCATTTAACGTAAAGCTTTTAATGTTGAAGTTGTTTTTTTACATTTATCTTTACCGTTACCTTTTATATGATAAAGAGATTTGTTTATTTAAATAAATAATTGGAATGAAAACAAAATTTAATGATAAAAATTAATTATCAACTCGGTATTAAAATGTACATCAAATTTAAAGCCTAAGGTGTGAAAGAGAAAATCGATAGCTACATGAATTTCACAATTTAAAACTTATACACTTAATTGCATACAAACAAAAGAAAGAAAACAACAATGCTTAGAAAACTTTCCACATAAAATAAAAAATATTTTTAATATTTCAAACTTTAAAATAGTACCGTATGGGATTTTCTGAGAGGGTTATTTCTGAAGAGAACGCTTACAAAGGAAAAACAATAATATAAAAAAATAACTCTGCTAAAAAGTATGATTAAAAAAGTGCCTTTTCTTTGTGGTACTTTTAGTTCTTCATTTAAAAATATGAAGTTATTAATACTAAATTTACAAAAGTTTATATTATCCCTAACAAATAATTAAATCGCTGATATTGATTATTGAGGGTAAAAGCACGTCTCGATGGCCATTTCACTAGCGCTTATTTAGCTCCACAGGAAACTTTTCACAAACATAAGTATTTTAAATGAACATTATTAAACTAAACATTATTGTTCAAACGGTAAAATAAAGAGAAAACCCGAAATTTAAGCAAAAATGACTCTCCGTAAAAAGCTGATTTTAAAATTTGCAAACTTTTATATTTGCCTTAACATCCCTCTTTTACTTAATGATTATGAAGTACTTTTTGTAACCATACGTCACTAAAAGACAAGAATATAATGGAAATTGTGCCAGGGGTCTATTATATAAAAGTAGATATGTGGTCCAATTAAAAAATAAATATACGGGGCGGTAGAGAGTTAAAAAATAAGAAAAAAAACCTAAAAAACTGGACCTCACCTATATTTTACGAGTTATGGCGCTCTGAAATTTTAAAAATTTTAAAATATTAATATGGGTGTCATTTAAAAGATTTTAAAAAGTAAAGATCTCTTTAAATCAATGAAATACTAAAATTTTTAAAAATACTTACTTTATGCAGAGGTTATTTGTTATAATGTTGTAGTGGTTTTAAAACTTTACTAGTTTGTAAGGATTTTTTGGATAATAAATGTGAAACTGAACTGAATTAAAAAAGAGGTCTTGTCCTTCTATATAAGCTCTTTAATATTAAAGCTCTTTTGACAATCGATGTAAAGCGAGGTAAAAACTACATTAATATTTGTTTAAACTTTTGCTAATTTAGGTTGAGTTTAGTCGTCCTATGTAATTAATTGTTAAATTATCTTCTACACATTAATATTGTTTAAATTTAAATGAGTGATAAAATATATATTTAATAACAAAATAAAAATTGGTTAATGTAATTATACATTTTTTCTTGGTTTCTTACAGTTGAAATTGGAGTAATAGTATTTGTAATGGAGACCAAAAAATATTGTTACAACTTTTAATTGTTTAATCTCAAATATTTCTGTTCAAAACTGAAAACCCAAATTCTAAGGAGAGCCAGAGCATTCTAATAATAACCAACAGTAATTTTATTTTTCTGAAAACAATTTAGCCGTATACAGGGGAGGAAGAAAAATAAAATTACTGTTGGTTATTGTTGTTTTTGCTTAAACTTTGATTTTTGTTTTTGCTTTATTGTTTGGACAAAAATCTTTAGATTATTTTAAATATTTGTCAGAAGTTTCCTGAAGAGTTAAGTAAGCGATAACGAAATGGCCATCGAGACGTGCTTTGACCCTCAATAATCAATATCGGTAATTAATTAATCGGGATAATAAAAACAAAAAAAATTAGTATTATTTTTGTGCAATGACTTACCACGCATACAATAAGTTGTTCATTGAACAAATATTATTGATCCACATTTGTTTTCAATATTAAATATTTATTCACTGAACAAATATTATTGATCCACATTTGTTTTCAATACTAGTTTAAGCAAAACAGCAGTGGATAAAGAAAAATAAAATCAGTGTTGATTATCGTTGTTTTTGCTTAAACTTCGGCTTTTGTCTTTACTTTAGTGTTTGGACGAAAATCTTTAGTTTATTTAAAATGTTTCTGAGAAGTTTTCTGAAGAACTGAGTAAGCCGTAGCCAAATGGCTATCAAGACGTGTATTCACCCTCAATAAAGAATATCGGTGATTTTAATAATTTGTTAGCACGATATATTTAAAGATTAAATAATTTAATTTAATATTCCCGTGATTTAATGTTAATGACAAATAATACAGTTCTAGTTATTTATATTTATAAAGACATACATAAAGACATGCAAACAACAAATTTTTCAGTTAAACGAACAGGCTTGACAAAGTACTTGTTCGTTAAACCGGAAAACTACTGTAAAATAAATATTTATTCTAATATTGTATGTCCAATGTTCGTATGTGTATGTAGAATATATATCACATAAGCATGTTAAACAGTAACGTATTTGTTTCTTGGTTAAACTAAAGATAGAAATATTAAATGCACAAATTAACAAATATTATGTACAAAAACAAAAAACAAATCTGTGCCATGTACAGAATTTGTTAATATTTAATGTATTTGTTAATGTGCTAACATATTCACATGATGTGCTTATTAAACTTTATGTTTACTTATTAGTCTTGCAGCAACAATATTAATTCTAAAAAGCAAAATAATTAAAATGTTGTTGGAAGCTACACTTCCATCACTGTAAAAATAAATTATACCACAAAATATTATTATATTTTTCTTTTAGATGAAATATACTTAGGATGGCGTTTGTTGAATCAATTACGTTTTTATAAGAGAAAACATAAGGTACTCTCTAATAAAACAAGAAATGTTTTGTGATCCAACAGTATAAACTTTTCTAATGCAATTGAATTTTGCATTACAGTTCTGGCAATAAATGACTGTTAAGAAAAAATTGCTTAAACCGATTATGAAATGTATTTATTTGCGGTACTAAGGTTCTTTCAACTGTCGTTTAATATTATTCAGCCAGTTAATGCTATATAAGGCGAGCACATCACAATATTCTTTGATAATCTATTTACGTGTTAACATAAAAAAATTTACACACCCAAAATTCGATGCTTTTTTGGCACGTGAGACTAAAGCGTTTACTTTACACAATTTTATTTCAATATGTAGAATTTTTTATATGAAAAAAAACTTTAATGCTTCTTTTCTTATTTACGCTTTGTTAGTAAGAATTCAAAAAAGAAATGAACAAAATATTTCCATACTAAAATCATTTATTTAAATTAGAACATTACCCAAAAACACTTTCATTGTTTAATCATTTATCATTTTATTTAGGAGATCTAAAAGTTAAGATTTACACGTGCGATATTTTCATGCCAGTTTTTTATACCCTTCACCCCAAAAAATGGGAAAAGAGTATAACTAAGTTTGTCATTCCGTGAGTAATTTATACAAAATCAATTTCCGACACCGTAAAGTATATATATTCTGACTTATTATGCATAGCGCAGTCAATTGAGCGATGTTCTTCTGTCCGTCGGTCCATCTGTGTTAGTGTTTTTGTGGACAAAAAAAGAAATAAATATGTCAATTGATCAGATATAGTGTCGAAAGGGGTGCTATTGGAAATCAACATGATCGATCCATGTCCTCGAAGGCAGTGGGCAAAACAGCACGCCTACCTCTAATTTTTTCATGTCATTTGGAACAATAAAGTAACTCCGATTAAAAACAATAAATATATGGGACGATAGATAATAAAAAACTAAGAAAAAAATTATAATAGTATAATAAATAATAGTGAAAAAATTGGCACTCGCCCATATTTTCCGAATTACGATGCTCTGAACTTTTCAAAATTTTTAAAATATCAATATGGGTATCATTTTTGAAGAGATCTTTAAGGAAATATTAAAAGTTTTTAAAAATACTTAACCCATTAAGAGCCAGCATCATTTTAATGTAAAATTATATATATTTTTTCACCCCAATTTTTTGCGTTTTTTATTGGATTTACTTCACTAAACTAGAATTACATACATAGATGGTGAAGGGTGTTCGGCAAGGCCAAATATAGCGCTCTTACTTGCTTCGATTCTGTTTAAAAGCTTCAGCGAGTTTAATTGTGTCCCTATACTATGAAATTTTTCATGGCATCGGAATTTGTAAACTTCGCTTTTAATTTGACAATCGTTTTGCAGTTGTTTATGTTATTTTAAAAAAAGAAATATAGAAAACCTAAGAATCTTATATCAAAAACCATATTTTCCATTACGAACCTCTGAAATTTTCAAATTTTATACCCTTCACCACAAAAAGTGGAAAAACGGTATATATATGTTTGTCATTCCATGTGTAATTTCTACAATATCAATTTCCGACCCCATATATATTCTGACTTCTTATGCATAGCGAAACTTATTGAGCGGTGTCCGTCTGTCCGTCCGTGCAAATATTGAAATCAAGTTTTCCGAGCCACTAGATCACGTCAAAAAAAATAATAAATATTTCAATCGATCAGACATAGTGTCGAAAGAGGTGATATCCATGCCCTTCGTAGCAGCAGGCAAACCACCACGCCTACCTCTATTTTTTTCATCTCATTTGGAACAATAAATCAACTCCAATAAAAAAATAAATATATGGGGCGTTAGAGAATAAAATATAAAAAAAACTTCAAGTGAAAAAATTGGCGCTCGCCCTTATTTTCCGAGTTACGGTCTCTGAAGTTTTTAAAATTTTTAAAATATCAATATGGGTTTCATTTTAAAGGTTTTAAAGAGATCTTTATACAATTTTTCAAAAATGATTAACCCATTAATAGCCGATGGTATTTTTATGTAAAATGATAATTATGCAGTACCAAAGCTTTTTTTTTCTTTTGTTTTATTTCTCTGTCACCTTAATATTTGCTTTTTGTTTGGAGTTACTTCACTAAACTAGATGGTGAAGGGTATATAAGATTCTCCATAGCTGAATATAGCACTCTTACTTGTTTATTTTAGGGTTTTAACAACTTAAATAAAATTATGTAAACAAACTTCTCTGGTAAAAAGAAATTTTATATTTTTCGTTTGTTTTTATCTTCTGTTATAAATGGTTTAATTTTGGAAATCATTAAAGTGTAAAATTTACTAAAAATATCTACAATTTTTATTTATAATAAAGGGTCTTCGTTATTTCACCAATGTACGGCTTGACCTTTTACGTGAGATTTGTAATATATCTTGTAAGCTCCTCTGTTTACAATTCTTATTAAGATTTCCACAACATGAATTTAAAAAAATTATTCCCTTATTGATTTTTATTTTTACTGATTTGTTTATTTTGATTTGTGTCAATTTCCACTTGAATAAACTTCTTTTTCTGAAAGCACAGCTAATGTATATATTTTTCTTTATATATTTTGATGGCACTGTTAAGGCAATTATATTATAATAACCTGGCAGAAAAAATATAAGAAACATTGTCGTAGATTTTATATTAGATTTTAAGTATCGAAAATCTAAATTCTCTTTTATCAAACCAGAGATAACATTTTATGTTTATTTAATAATATTATGAAAAAACAGTCCTAAGAAACAAAATGGTTGCTAACAAATAAATTTATAAACTTTATTCCACACCAATAAACATTTTAATATTAAATATTAATTTATTCAATCATTCAATTACTCGTAATTTTTAATTCATTTTGATTCCTGTCGTCAGGAAGTACCATGGAGTGAAATATATATATATTTTTGTTAATAACTGTTTTGTGTTCTCCACCCAAAGATCTATTATTTGGAGTATGAAACACAACTTAATAAATTCTTACATAAAGAAATTACAGAAGTCGGCATAAATAACAGTCACTATAAATGTCTTTGTTGACCAAACCTTAAGTTGTTGATTTTTAATATTTTACACATTTTACATATGTATAAAAAAGTCTTAAACAAAAATATAAAAGGATTTAAAATGCATATTTTTTAAGTAAAATTAATGTGTAATCTAAGAAAGTCCCATTAAACACTTTTAATTTGTTTTACTGAACAACTCTTTAGTTATTACAACTTAACATCGCCTGCTCAGATATAATTTATACAAAAGGGTATTTTTGTGTGTACGGAAAAAAATATATAGCCATCTTCTATAAAATATTCTCTTAAGTTAAAAAGTCCAATCGACTCTTTTAGTTCCAACTGTTCATATCTGTGTAACAACATTAACCCTGCTGTTAGGTAAAAGAAATTAAAGATCTTAGATATAAGACCATTTGGGTCCATACCATTTTTTACAAAAAATGCACAACGTGTTTTTCGATTATTTATAATAATTTATGAATAAAAAAAGTTTTTGTTTTTTGCTGATTTCACAAAATGACACTCCTTTCGCATATTTCGTGCTCTGCTTTGATCGTAATAACAAATTCGCTCCTATCCGAGACTGGTGGGAAAAATACAACACTACTTCGGAAAATAAAAAAAATTAATAGACTGTAAAAAATCGGGTGGATATTACGGATGGCTTAAAGTCAAAACAGCACTAACGATATTTATTTCAGTCTACGAAACCGTTCAAAAAACAAAACATTTGTTCCTCCAAAATTGCTATTTTCAAAAAATTTTCTTTATATACTTCAACATTTGCTTTTAATAAAATTGCAACTTTGATATTATACATCAGGCATGACAATAAAGATATTGTTTTAAAACTCTGGATATCGATAACCATGATCAAACGAAAAAGCCTTCAATAACCTTTTAAAAATGTTTCATTTTTTATCCTAGAAGACGTAGACAGTGCTAGCCAAATTACAGTACAAAACGAATAACAAATCTATTGCTAAATATTTTATTTTCAAATATGATTGGTATATCCGTACTGAATGCGTAAAAATTATTTTATAAAATCGATGTTTCAATGGCACAACTTGATGTAAATCGTAGGAGACCAGAATATTTGCGGCAGCTGTGTCTATCTTTGGCTGAAGATTACATTACGTACTAGCTTACCAAAAAACCAAACATCAGCGGAGCTTTTAACTGAAATTAGAACATAAGCTTCTAGTTGTGTAGTATCTACCAGGGGTGGTACAAAAGCTTCGTCAACTAGAAATTTGGGACTTGTAGCAAAACATTGGTTAAACCAAAATCAAACATATGTAGGAAAAATATTTGAAAAAATTCATTATGGGTAAACTTTTGTAACGAATAAGAAAAAAAAGACACAAAATGGCGTTAATAAATTTAATTATTTCTGTTTATAGTTCTATCATCATGTATCATGTATGTTCTCTTTTATAAAGCACTAAAAAACTTTATGGCACATCCAAAATATTAAAAACATTTCATTATTTTCCACCTTCTGAAAAAACAAACGGTTATTTCGCAACAAAAATTGAACCCAATTTTTTTCATATAAAATTTTAGATATATTTCGTAAAAAATTCAACATTTTACCAAGAATATGGAACTTACCAGAAATATAAAAATATAATGGTTATATTTTACTATGTTTTTTTTTCAAATGTACAACTTTATAAATTTAATAAATTAGTTTAACCGAAATGGAATCTAACAAACAAAAAATTATTGTACAATTCAAAATTAAGTATTAACAAGACGAATTCATTAAAACATTTAAAAATTCGTAAAAATAGAAGGTCACAAATGAACTATATAATGAAATTACTTAGAAAAATTAAATGTATGTATATAAAAATTGAGAACCCATAAAATCTGACTAAAATCGATGACGGCTGAACTTATCTTAGGTTGAGGCCATTAGTTCTTCAAAGGAGCTAAGGTGAGTACAGTGATCAGTAAATCAGGCCACCAAAATGTTTTTGTTTAATATTTTTACGATTGCGAATGATATGGTTCATACGAACCAAGTAGGTCTGTGTAGACCTATAAGTGCTGGTTCCGCTCCAGTGGTCATGAAAACCCGATTGTGATTCGAAATCGCTAGTTACCTCTAACATCGTAAGTACTATTATGCATGAGACGAACCAGAAGGCATGGAAAATATGCCGTCTATGGTGTGACAGTAATCCACACAAGAAACTTGGAGTTTTACCTTACTTTGTTCGCAGGCATGCTCAGATCAAATAGCTAACCAGCTTTTGATTTGTTGGCCACAAAACAAAAATCCTATCTTTTATTATTTTTTCCGTTGTCTTTAATAAAAGAAGCAATTTTACACAATATTCGTTTCGATAAGGGCAAAACAAGACCTCCTCGGCACGTGATCCGGTTCTAGCCGGACGGTATATGCAGAAAAAAATTTTTTTTTTATTAATTTGGCCACGATTTTGATAACAAAACATGTGGCATATGCTGGAACTATGAGCAAGAACAATACCTACATACCTAAGAATCTGTGTGATCAATAATGTGATGAATTATTCGCTTATTATAATAGTAATATTGCGCTTTGCTCATACGTGCCCAGAAAGAAAAAAGTTTTTATTCTTATCTGGACTGAATATGACATAAGCGCTGTCGACGCATCGAAGCCATTGCAAATTCTGGACTATAATTCGTACAAATCCAGTGTGGCCACCCCGGATCAGATGGGTCTTCCTAATGGAATTAGCAGAAAAGTTGGTGGTCCCTGACATGGAGCAGAGAGCAACCAATCGTATTGTACGAGGTATTCAACATGTCAAACAAGCAATGGCGTATTTCATACATTTTTTATTTTAATATAAATTTTTAGTTTATTTTCATATGTAGTGCTAAGTTCGCCCATAGACCATTAATCACCATCATGCTCACATTGCTACCAATCGCATAAAAAGCAGTTAGAAACTCGGTTTTATTACATTACATGCAAGATATGCATGCGATAAATGCCTCGTCTAACTTTTATCTTATTATATATAATAAATAAATTAATTATCTATTAAGCACTAGGTCAGTTTTTAAAATAAAAATAATGTTTATTATATTTTATTTTTTCAATATTCCGACACACCGTTGGGTGGCATCGACAGGAATCGGAAAACAAAAATATTAATATTAATTTTTTTTTACACTTCAATAAACCGACCTAGTGCTCAATAAATTAGAAAATAAAATTAAATTAAAATTAATACATAAATAAAATAAGATACTTTCCTACCTGAAAAATAAAAAATGTAATTTAATTGTCCACCAGGTCTTTTGCCTGATATTATACTCTTTTTCGCATACATACACGACATCTGCACAAGCATTCATACACAAATGTCATATTGGTCTATGCAGACATAGTTGTACCAATTAGATAAAAAAAATCCGAGAACCTCCTTGGATTAAATCTTCCTTCATATTTAATTCAAATGGCATAGCTGGATAATAAAGCAATACATAATCCACATTCAATTGGACTTAAGCAAGACAGCCGTCTACAACAAGATGGTCATTTAGTAGCAGGACTGATTAGGCAACTTTGTCTAACATATCGAGCGGACGTGCAATAATTTTGAAGTGTTTGTACTCTGTTAGTAATTTATTAATTTTATGATAAAATTGTAAAGTTTTTTAATTGTTTTAAGGGAAATATCTATACTAAAAACTTTTAAGATCAAATATAAACACCATGACATTAAAAAAATATAAATCCAATTTGGATTTAGTTGAATAAAATCCAAATTTACATTAAAATCTTCTTTGCGAAAACTTTCCTAGTTATCGGTAATTTACTGAAGTGTAGTGTTATAAAGGTCTTTGCTTGCTTATGCGTCAATCAGACATCAATGAAATTAATATAGCACACAGAGAAAAAAAGGGTCTTTCACCGGCATTTTTGTATGGCTGAGTGAATGAAATTGTAATCATAAATTGATTCTTATTAAGAATGTTATGTAATAGATTCGAGACTATTTATATCCGCGCTTCTGTGTTTGTACATGCTAAACTTTGAAACTTCCCAACCTATTTCAATAAAAATTTTATATATATTGGGTAATAGTTGGCAATTTCTGAAATTTTAAAATTTTCTTTTTCGATTTCAAGCACTTTTCTGGTTTCTATGGAGTTATCCGTTATGCAAACACTATAATCCGCTAAATTACTAATCACAATTAAATTGTTTTCTTATAGTTAATAAAAACGAAGCAAAGAAAATAAATCTGTATAATACCAAATGGATTATACTGTGGCTTTTCCTTAAAATATTATAAAAGTACTGAGCTCACCATCCTTAAAGTAGAAAAATTAATAATTTATTAAATCATATCTCATTAATATTTACTAAAATTAATACTAAAATAACAAATCACAGTTATACTTTTATGTTTATTTTAATTTATTTATATTTGTTTTATATTGATCCTTCTTACTGATTATAGTTCCAAAAATAAATTAAATATATTATTTGTCATGAGACTCAACAGCAGTTGTTAAAATCTACGCAACGCAATAAAAAATGTTTGTTTAGCTCGTTAACACGTAACAAAATTATATAAATTTTTTACTTTTCATTAATTATACAACAATCAGTTTTTTCTTCTACGTTGTAAGCCGCAGATACACAACCACACATATGCATAAGAAGTAAGAATATATATATATATATAAATATATATATATATATATATATATATATATATATATATATATATATATATATATATATATATATATATATATATATATATATATATATATATATATATATATATATATATATATACTTTATGGGGTCGGAAATTGATATTATAGAAATTACAAACGGAATGACAAACTCAATTATAACCTTTTTCCACTTTTTGTGGTTTTTTTTTTAATTTTTGTATACATTTATTCACACATGCTATTTGCGAACCGTATCTGTGGTTTAACTTTTTGCTTTTTTTAATGTAAAAATAATCAAAAAAATAACCAAAATAAATATTGATTGAACAATAATAATGTTTAAGTAAGACTTCAGTAATTGAATAAATAAAATAAATAAATAAGTGCAAAATTTTTCTGTGTAAAGGAGGAACTAAAATTATTAAACTCAAATGAGTTGTACCGATATCAAAGAAGATTATATTAAAACATTATCTTTTATTTTTATAAATTGGATTTTAGGGGAAATTAAACTACTGAAATTCTAACAACAACTGTTAGAAAGAAGTTTGAAATTCCATACAGAAATTATCCAACAACGTCAAGAGAAATAAATATCAATATTGGAATAAAGTATGTCACCCATTCAAATGCATCCAAAATTACACTTATATTAATGACGCAGCACGAAATATTCAAATAAGGATGTTTATAAAAAGCGATTCAAATTCAACGCGAGAACGAGAAAGTAAATCAAGTGAATAATGATTTGAAACGAAAACTTTAAAAATTAACTATTAGTTTTTTTTTATCATATTTATTGGTACTGTTAATACAACATTGAGGTTCTAATTAAAAGTTTTGGACTAAAGTAGTTTGTTTTACAAAGTTGGTTTATTTATTTTTTTAAAATTAATTTCATTTGTTTTCATAATTTTTGGAAAAAATCAATTATAAAGAAATTCATTACCACTTTGGAAAAGATGTAGTAGCGGTCGAATGCAAGTTTATTCAGAATTAATTACAAATCAACATTTCAACAAAAGATGTAATAAGAGATAATCTCTGCATATCAAGACAAGAGTTAGTTTATACAAAAAAAAAAAAAAAAAAAAAAAGAGATGACGATCACAATCTGACTTTTCAGAATGGAAAAAATGTTTCTTAATATTTTCGTTTAGACTACTTGGTTTCTCCTTGCATATAATTACCTTTCTTCCTTACAATTTTCAATAACATTCTGGTAAAATATATATTTCAATTGATATTTAATCAAATTATTTCTTAGGAACGAAAAGGAAACTCAAAAGTTGTTGTATGATTTTAAGAAATAATCTTTTTTCAACTTGAATTAAAACAATAATTTAACATTCCCTGTTATAATTATACTTTGGCATATATAATTGTTAAAAAAAAGGTTTATAAATCTAATAAAATTAAATCTTTTTAGTTTAAAAAACATTGTAGTAGAAGTTTTTTAATTCAGATTTCAAGTTGGGCCATTTTGTTTGTATTTTACTTTCTATGGAGATATAGAAGATTTTGCATTTACATAATTTAAAAAATATGAAATTGAACTATTCAATGTCGTGAGATAAATGAAATTTTTACATCTACCTAGTCCAGTTTTGAACTAATTCATGATAGACTAAATTACATATATATTTTTCGCTGTTCGCTGTTTCTGACAGAATCTAAATACAATTTGCAACGATACTTACTCACCGTTTGCTTGAATATATAAGAAATTAAATGAACATAAATTTTATTATGCATATTGCTTAGCCTATGTGTTGCTTCTAGAATAGATAGCGTGATTTCCATGGAACCTATTGTTAGTCAAATAGAATGTTACCACACCAGGAGCTACAATAGTAATTAAAAGTTTCTTTTTTTCTGTAATTTTTTTATGGATTTAAAAAAACTGCGAAATAACATTTGACCTAAACGAGCTTTAAACTAAAAAGACATTTATCACAAAAAATTTAACTAGTTCATTTTAAAACTAAAATGAGCGGTCACTAAAATGAACTATATGGAATATGTAAAATATTAAATTGAAATATGAAATATTAAATTAATCACACTAAAAATTTGATTAGCAAATATCTATACATTAAATGACTTCAAAAAACCATCATTTTCTAGGTCAGCAAAAATTAAAAATCTTAGTTGGATCTCAATTGATACAACCAAATTTTTTCTTATGAAATTTTTATGAAGTACTTTCAAAATAAAAAAAAAATAACAAAATAAAAAGGCGAAATATGCGAATATTTATAATCAAAAATGGTTTTATTATTTTTCAAAGTATTCTCCAGCATGATTTATACACTCTTGCATGCGCTCAAACCAGTTGTCGAAGCACTTTTTCCACTCCGATTAAGACACCTCTAAAACATGGTTTTTTAACACTTCAACAGCTTCTTCTGGCGACGAAAATAGTTGACCACGCATTTTTTTCTTGATGTGCTGAAACAAGAAAAGTCATTAGATGCCCAGTCAGCGCTGTACGGCGGATGACCCATTAACTCGACGTTTTGGCCGGTCAAAAACGCTCTGGTTTGAGCCGATGTGTGAGAGCTCGCATTGTCATGGTGAACAATGATTCGTCTTCTCTTGTTGGTTTTTCGAATTTCTACGATGACTTCAGGCAAACAAATTGTAGTGTACCACTCAGAAGTGACCGTCCTACGTTGCTCAAGCGGAACAGTCGCCACATGACCAGTTTTGCAGAAGAAACAGGCGACCATTTGCTTCGTAGTGCTTTTTCCACGAACAACTTTCGTTGGATTTTGCTCGTCTTTGAAGACCCACACGGTCGATTGTTGTTTCGTTTCGGGCTCACACGCATAGATCTATGATTCGTCACCTGTAACGATCTTATAAACGTCTTTTGAAGCACCGCAATCGTATTTTTGCAACATTTCTTTGCACCAATCGACACGAGCTTTCAAATTGTGCGGGAACCAACGAGAACAAACCTTTTTTATGGCCAGGTGTTCATGCAGTATCGAATGTATGTTGGTGGAAGAAATGTCCAAGAATGTCTGTATCTCTCGGTATGTCGCATGTCGATCTTGCATTATGAGTTCACGGAATTCGTCTTTGAGAGAGCTTCGGCCACGATTAAATTCATTATACCAATTTTTCACAGTGCTATAGGATGATGCTTCATCGCCATACAAAGATTTATGTTCATCAATGCACTCTTGTCGTGCTAATCCACGTCGAAAGTTGTGAAAAATGATTTCACGAAAATGTTCTCGAGTTAATTCCATTTTTTTCTATATTAATTTTTTCAAGTCACTGTAAACAACACAAATAATGGTCGTACGTCAAAACGTTTTGAGTACGATTATGCTTAAAAATGACAAACTTTCCAATGGAAATGTCAGATTGCACTTGGTAGCACTCAGTGTTGCCAGGCCAGAAATATAGCATATAGCAGCCCTCGTATTTATACTTTTGCAATTAATTTATTTAAACTCTTTTAATTATGATCAATTTTTTGAAAATAATCCTGATGTAATGTGTAATATATCTCTTATATATGTACATTTTTCAAAAGTTGTGGAATAATAATATAAGTAAAGTTATATAGAACATTGTATATGGTTTGGTTTTTAAAACATTTTACCTCCTTCAAGGTAAGTGAACAAATGCGACAATTTACTATATTTTATACAGGGACTCATATTGTATAATAATAAACGGCGAACACCGAAATTCCTGGAAATTATAAAAATGTCTATGTCACTTACGATATTGCCACAAATGCACTAAAGAAATTATGTAGTACAATTTTGAACTACATAGTAGTATGCCCTTGAGATTGTAACTTCATTAACTTCGACAGTTTGCAATGTTAAAACAAATAAAACTGTCCATAAGTAAATAGTTCAAAGTAAATTGTATTAATTTTTATCACTAACTAATTTTTTTTTTTCAAAATAGGCTTGCACCACTTTAAAATATAATTTCTCAATTAAAACTTTTGTTTCAATATCAGTTTGAATAGCTTTAATTACCTGCAAATACAAGATTTAATATCGCTTTAATATTATAAAGTGCAAATTTTTTAAAGTTGATAATCAAAAGCCTTGTTTCGTTTTTCTATGTAAAGTTTTATTTTTAAATCATTATCTCGTATGTTTCCAACAGCATAAGGATTGGGTAAGAATTGTTTTACAGATTAAATCTTCTATATAAGGCAAACGCTACAACGATCGCAACTCAGCTCTGCTTCTGCTCTATTTAGTACAAATTAAATTCTAGTTTAGTACAACCTCATTTTTAACACATTCAAAGATAGTTTTTTAGAAATGATTTTATTTTATTCCTTTTATGCTTTTATTCCTTTCCCATATTCTTGCGCTGTTTATAATAGAATAATATTTTTAAACAAAAACTTTACAAAAATATTGAATTTTGCTTGTTGCGCAAGACAAATTAATAAAATTACAAAAACTGATAAACTTTATCACTGAAATGAATACCTTTCAAAGAGCTTAATGCAATCAAAACAATGAATGTTGAATAGATTTACTGCAGCAAAAAGTACAAGTGCAACCACAACAATAACAATAGTACACCAATTACAAGGAGACACTTGAAATTATTCTACAATAACAATAAGTAAATAAACAACTAAATGCTTCAGTCGGAGTACATGCTTATACAGTACAAGTATTTAAAAGGACATTTAATAAGGTTAATTATAAAATAATAGAAATAATTGAAAGTGAACTTACAAAACAATATCAATTGATTTCTTAGCTCTGGAAAATAATCAAAATCTCATTTATAAGTTTTAATTGAGAATAACTCTCTTACACAATCACTGATTCAGATAAATATTCTTTTGCTGTTTTGTACACCACACTTTCGATTGGTTTTTAAACGATTGTTAAAAATTTTTAATTGCAACTGACTATACCAAAATGCCGTTCTGCTTTTATAAACTAAAACACAAACGCACACACCACACAAGCACAAGCAACTTTTCAAATCGCAGCCTCAATAGCCACTTGTAATTAAAGGCCCAACAACTGTGCAAATACGTTAAATTATACGTGGTAAACTATAATGTACATAAGATAACTTTTCGTCGAATTTCGTTAAATCATTCTTTAAGCAAGGTCATTTCTTTAAGCAAGGTCATTTCTTTAAGCAAGGTACGAAACTGATCGAACTTTCCGTACGGCAACAGCTGATTGTGCTATATGTTATATATTTATATAGAAAATTTGTAATTAAGACCTACAATGTTAACTTTTTAGTTTTTAATTAATATAAAATGTGGAAAAAGAGAACATTTTAGTTTCTTGCCAATTTTTAAAAAAGTTTTAAAATTTTGTTTATTTATATAGAAGGTATGTTTGGCAAAAGCACGAATTACACATAAATATGCAACTGTGGCAAATAAGTTGCTAAATTTATGTAAGTATATTGTAGCCACATCAATTTCTTTAATAAGTTACCTAAGCATTTGACAGGCTTTTCGTTGGATTTTTGACATAAGCTAAAGCTTATGCAAAACATGGTTGGGCCTTAAGCTGTTGCTTTGTAGTGCAATGATTTTCTCTCGCTGATTATTTTTTCTTTCTAATTCAGGCTGAGATCATGAATCAAGAAAAACAATTTCTACTGTGCATTTCTAGTTACGCATTCGATTTAGAAGAAAGCCGTCTATGAATTTCCTTCAGAAAATGCAGGATTATGTTACAGAGAAATTCTCAGTACTTTTTGCGTTGAGGTTTAAGGAAATAAGGCCCAAATTTGTCTGAAAATAAATAGTGTAATAAAATGGATGTATAACAAAAATCCCACTTTAACTAATTAATCTGAATGGCGAGAGCATACAATTTTCTATACCGAAATATTAGTATTGATTCTTAATTTAAATTCTTAATTAAATCCTCCTTTTTATACCCTTACCACAAAAATTAGAAAAACTCATTTTCCGACCGATAGTGCCGAAAGAAAAGCTTTTGGAAATTAGCGATATATGTCCATGCAATTCCAGGAATCAGACAAAACAGCATGCCTACCTCTATTTTTTTCATGTCATTTGGAACAATAAAGTTACTCCAATAAAAAAAAATATATGGGCCGATAGAGAGTGAAAAATAAGAATAAAAACATCAAGTGAAGTAAATTGGCGCTCACCGATATTTTCGGACAATCACTATTGGTATCCTTTTAAAGCTTTTAAAGGGATCATTAAGAAAATACTAAAATTTTTAAAAATTTAAAATTATGCATAAGCTGTACCGAATATAGCACTCTTACTTGCTTGGAATTTGTTGCCTTGTTATATATCTTGAAGTATGGAGTAAAACTTTTTACTAGATTTAATATAAATTACATTTAATTACTATTTACTTAAGGAAAATGTCAAAATATTTCTATTAATTAAAAAATATTATTTTTTAATGAAAGGCGTTACTATTTCTGTCTTTTCCTAGCAACACTGATGACATGCTTTCAAGGTACTTATAAAAGACAAACCGAGCGTATACTTTATATTTTCCTTTTTTAATCTCATCGCACATACGCCAGAAAATGATGAAATAAAAGATATCTATTTAAGTAATCAGAACATTCTGTGAACACATAAAAAACTTTAGCAAATGACATTGAAACCGTTTGCATAGAAAACTGAAAATATTAGCGAAAATACTTAACACGACCTTACCTACATCTAATAGACACTTAATTGAATATTCGTTTCTAAAATAACTTGTTTCAATCAAAGTTTTTTTTTTTATATATATAAAACATCAATCCGCTTTAAATTTAGTGTGGTATAGAAATGAGAACATAATATGACAATTCTATTTTTACCCTTCTTCTTCCAAATTGGTACAAATTGTATAAAAGTAAAAGCATGACTTGTCTAAAACACAACTTTTTAAAAGCAAAATTAACCAGTTTTTACTTTACAACCAGACTTTTCTTTAAAAATTTTATTATTAACTTTTGTTCTTAAACCTGTTTGCAACACATTGACGATGTGGATAGATAGCACTGTCATTTATTTACCAGAAGAAGCATTTAGCAGTAAAAAATGTTTTTTATTTAATTCAATTTAAATTATAAAAACGCTCACGCAGAAACCCATATAATGAAAGATTGTATCAGCATTAGTTTATGAACAAAAATCAGAGTCAGATGATATGATATACGAGGGCTGCTATATATATTTCTGGCCTGGCAACACTGAGTGCTGCCAAGTGCAATCTGACATTTCCATTGGAAAGTTTGTCATTTTTAAGCATAATCGTACTCAAAACGTTTTTACGTACGACCATTATTTGCGTTGTTTACAGTGACTTGAAAAAATTAATATAGAAAAAAATGGATTTAACTCGTGAACATTTTCATGCCATCATTTTTCACAACTTTCGACGTGGATTATCACAACAAGAGTCCATTGATGAACTTAACTCTTTGTATGGCGATGAAGCACCATCCTATAGAACTGTGAAAAATTGGTATAATGAATGTAATCGTGGCCGAAGCTCGCTCAAAGACGAATTCCGTGAAGGTCGTCCAAAAACGGCTGTTGTGCCAGAGAACATTGATGCCGTTCGTGAACTCATAATGCAAGATCGACATGCGACATACCGAGAGATAGAGACATCCTTGGACATTTCTTCCACCAGCATACATTCGATACTGCATGAACACCTGGCCGTAAAAAAGGTTTGTTCTCGTTGGATCCCGCACAATTTGAAAGTCGCTCAAAAAAAGGCTCGTGTCGATTGGTGCAAAGAAATGTTGCAAAAATACGATTGCGGTGCTTCAAAACACGTTTATAAGATCGTCACAGGTGACGAATCATGGATCTATGCGTATGAGCCCAAAACGAAACAACAATCGACCGTGTGGGTCTTCAAAGACAAGCAAAATCCAACGAAAGTTGTTCGTGGAAGAAGCACTTCGAAGCAAATGGTCGCCTGTTTCTTCGGCAAAACTGGTCATGTGGCGACTGTTCCGCTTGAGCAACGTAGGACGGTCACTTCTAAATGGTCCACTACAATTTGTTTGCCTGAAGTCATCGGAGAAATTCGAAAAACCAACAAGAGAAGACGAATCATTGTTCACCATGACAATGCGAGCTCTCACACATCGGCTCAAACCAGAGCGTTTTTGACCGGCCAAAACGTCGAATTAATGGGTCATCCGCCGTACAGCCCTGACTTGGTACCTAATGACTTCTTCTGGTTGCCGCACATCAAGAAAAAAATGCGTTGTCAATGATTTTCGTCGCCAGAAGAAGCTGTTGAAGTGTTCAAAAACCATGTTTTAGAGGTGTCTCAATCGGAGTGGAAAAAGTGCTTCGACAACTGGTTTGAGCGCATGCAAAAGTGTATAAATCATGCTGGAGAATACTTTGAAAAACAATAAAACTATTTTTGATTATAAATATTCGCACTTTCACTATTAGGCCAGGAATATATAGAGCAGCCCTCGTATGAACCACATTCATATATTAAGTTCAAAAACATCGGTTCTGCTTGTTACAATTATAAATATTATTTTAGCATTGTTTTAATTGCATCATATGATGAGTATTTTTTACATCATTATATATCGATATTTTTGTTTTCTATACAAAATAAGGGCAAAAACCACTGATGAGCAGGAGACAAATGCCCATGGACATGATTACTCCGCAGTAATACATTTCCTGTTTAATAATTTTTAATAATTATTATTTTATAAAAGTATCGTGAAAAATAGGAATCAAGCAGTGAATATAATCGAGTTGAATATATTTAAAGTAATCTCTTTATAGCAAAGCCATATAGGGAAACTTCTTATAGGTGCGGGCAAATCTATAAAGATGATTTGGTATATAATTGCTCGTTAAAAACAATTATAAATAGGTGAATTGAAAAAAAAAAGATTATGGGTGTAAGATTCTTTTATTACAGTTTGAAAATATTTATTTTATCTCCTTTTTTTTAATGACCTTTATAAATAATGAGTTTAGTAATTTTCCAATTAATAATTTCAATTTATTTATTAATAATTGTAAAGAATTTGTATTTTGTTTTAGCTCACCTGTCAGTATTCAGAAAACTTTTTTCAATATGAAAATTTATTATTCGGAATCTTTTAAAATTTAATTTAATTGATTCGAAAGAAAAAATAAAAATAGTTACTGAATGTTTGCTGTATTTTTGTATAAAATATTTTTGAGTTGTAATTGTCTTTTGTCTTATTGATTCAATTGAGTTTTCATTTAATCAATTTGGCTTTTAATATAAGACTTTCTAGTTTTCTATACAAAATTTGGGTAATCTCCACTGATGAGCTATTTGAACTGTAGTGAAATGGCCGTATGGATATGCCTTCTCCGCAGTAATACATTTCATTTTTTAGTTTAGATTAAAAAAATAAATATTTCATGAGAATATCATGAGTTATTTATATTTGAAGGAATCAAGCACGAATAAAGTAAATTAAATTTTGAAAACTTTTTTCTTAAAAACGACAATTTTTTATAGATATTTTAATATAGTCATCTGATATTCTAAATATAAATGTTGCAGCATTAAAAAAATAACCTGATGTTAAATAATATGTCACCCTTACAATTCTCTACAGAAAAATCACATGCCACGTATATCTAAGGTTGTTCGCTGTTCAAATTTTTTATTATGAAATTTTTATTTGTGCGGGAAAGCTTTTAGTCACTTACAATTTCATTTACAATATATTATCTCGTTTCTAGATTTTTGTACTGTAACTAATAAATCGTTGCAGTTTTGGTTAAAAGCGCTGTTTTCTCAAAATAGATAGCTCACACAATTTTTCTTTAGAACGAGCAAAGTTGTGTTAATTTTGGTTCGTTGGCTGAATTATTCAGTCGGTCAGTTTTCCTTACTAAAATTTTATGTCGTCAACACAATTAATTGGGAAAAATGTTTGTAATGGTTATAGAGTTTTTTTTAATCACTAAGTACCTGGTACTTATTTCGTTTACTTAACATCATAACAGGCACGAAGAAATTAAGTAAGTCAGAGGATTTATTTCACAATATTTTTACCCGTGTACACAAATTTACGCTTAACAATTTTTCTTTAAAGAAAAATTTTTAAAGTAAAATTTATTTCGATCATAACATTCTGTGTCGCTCATAAATTTTGTTTTCTATAGAAAGATTTCTTTCGCTTATGAAACTTCTTCTGAAAGCTGTAGTTTGTTCTAAAAATTTTTCTTTAAATTTATTTGGGGCGGTAAAATGTGTGATTCTTACATTGTAAACTTTTGTGCACCTCATAACATTTTATTACTTCAACAGTTATATTTTTGTTTCACCTTAAGAGAAGAACCAAAAAGTACTCGTGTAAAATATGTTCCTAATGCTTAAAAATGTTTGCTGTTTGTCCATAAACATTGCAAAATGTTGGGTTAAATCATAGTTTTCACTAAGTTAGCCATCTCTTAAAAAAACACTCGTTGGCTTATGCAGGCATTTTAGGCCAAATCTGCCAAAACAAGTTGAAACCCAAGTTATGTTTGTGCGGTTGTTCTCTAAATAAGCTTTAATAAAAATTCCTTTGAATTGTGTTTTCTAATGGCATTAGAATTTTCTCCTTTTAATACACGTTGACAATGAACTGCAAACAGCTTTTGGTTAAAGGGAAAAATAGAAAAAATTATTAGTGAATTACTAAGAGCCAATGTTTATTCCATCAACTTTTTGTGAGTAATATATGACAGTGTTGACTGGATTAAAAACACGGGTGAGAAAATAAACAGAAAGTAATAAAACTGTAAGGAAATTTCTTGAAAACAATTCAAGCTTTCATATAACATCAACAAACATTTAGAAACAATAAACTTTAAAAACCAACGAGAGGATTTCGATGTATTTTAAAATACAGATTTTACAATTAATCCACAATGAATTTAATGGAGTGACAGTAAATCCATACAAAATACTTTCCGTTTTTTTTACTGGTGGCCCTGCTATTTGTTTTTGTTTTTAACTGCCTTAGCTGCGTCATTTGAGAACAATGAGATGAGAACAATGAAATGATTGTGTAAGGTGTAGGATATTGATAATGTGGATTATGTGGCTGTTGATGATAAGCATAAGTAAAGTCAAAGATTGTTAAGATTGAAAACATTCGACGTTGAAGAGATTTAAAATTTAAATTTATAGTTTCCAAAAATGTTTCATATTTAACAACAAAACGTTTAATAAAAATCATTTATTATATAAAAAATTATGCAGAAAAGGACTAAAAATTACTTACAACATATTGTTAAACCTTTTTGTAAGTGATTTATTTATTTTTTAGCATTAATTTATATTTTTGGACAATAAGAAAAACGGAAAATTTTTGCAATTTTTTTCAACAACATTTTAAACCGACTTCAAAAAAGAAGGAGGTTAGACAATTCGGTTGAATGTTGCTTTTTTATGTTTGTGCCTCCAGAACTCAGTCCCCATACAACATACACATTTTTTACGTGTATTATGAATTGCAAAGGGCACTTCTGTAAAATTTAAAATGACTGCGTATTACTATAGCTCCCAATAACAAAAAGTTATACAAAAATATATCTAAAAATTAAAGGGAACCACCATAATTGATGTAAATTTACTTATATGGGCTTATATTTTAAGTCGTTATATACAAACGCTTGCGAATTGGACAGAATGTTGATTGGTATTGTCATTATAGTAACAAGTATTAATATAACAAATTATAAATTAAAGGGTGCGTTAATAGTTCATTAAATTGTATGTATATGGCCATACTTTTGAACAGTTTTAGAGAGACGCTTGAAATTTACAACGAACCTGTATTGGTAAGTCCGCTCTAACAACAAGTATAAAAAAATTGGATTTGTAATTTAAAGGGTGTTCCAATAGTTAACGTAATTTTGTGTATGTGACTAAATTTTCGAACCGTTATGAACAGAACGCTGAAACTTAAAAGGGACCTGTGTGCTAAATCCGCTATATTAACGAGTTTATAATTTGAATTGAGAAACTAAAGGGTGATCTATAATTGATAAAGATTTACTTATATTAGTCTATCTTTTGAACCGTTATAGACAAACGCTTGCAAATAGGACAGAATATCGATTACTATGGCTGTTTTCGTAACAAGTATTAATATTAAGAATTATAAATTAAAGGGTGCGCCAAAAATTTATTTAATTTGATGTATACTGCCATACTTTTTAACAGTTATAGACAGACGCTTAAAATTTATAACGAACCTATATTTTTAAGTCCGCTATAACAAAAAGTATAAAATTTGGATTTGGAAGTTAAAGGGTGTTCCTAATTTAATTTTGTGTATGTGACCAAACTCATGAACCGTTATAAACAGAACGCTGAAACTTAAAAGGGACCTGTATTTCTAAGTCCGCTATATCAATGAGTTTATAATTTGAATTTAGAAAATAAAAGGTGTCCCATAATAACTGTAGATTTACTTATATAGGCCTATCTCTTGCCCGTCATAGACAAACGCTTGCAAAAATGTCACATAATATTGGTTGATATGGTCGTTATAGTAACAAGTATTAATATTTAAAATTATATTATTATAATAAATGGTGCCCCAATAGTTCATTTAACTATGTATATGGACATAATTTGACGATTAAAATTTACAAAGAACCTGTATTACTAAGTCCTCTATAACAACAAGTATAAAATTTGGATTTGGAAATAAACCGGTGTCCCAATAGTTGATAAAGCATGGTTTATGTGGCCTGACTTTTGAACCGTTATAGACTAACAGCTGTAATTTAAAAGGGAAATGTTTTGCTAAGTCCGCTATAACAAGAAGCTTATAATTTGAATTTAGAAATTAAAGGGTGTTTCCAAAATTAATGTAATTTGTTCTTTATGGCCGTATTTTTTGAACCGTTGTATACAAACACCTTAAGTTTAGACAATAAGTCCACTACTTTTTTTGGTAAAGTAAAAAGTATAAAAATGTTATATTATAAATTAAATAGTTGATATAATCTGATGTATATGGGCAAACTGTTGAACCGTTAAAGAACCTGATTCCTAAATCTACTACAACAGCAAGTATATGATTTGAATTTGGAAATGAAAGGGTGACCCTATAGTTGACGTTATTTGATGTATATTGCCTAACTATTGAACAGTTGAAAAAGTATAAAGTTTGGAGATATAGGGGTGTCCCAATAGTTAATGTAATCTAATTTATGTGGCCATACACTTGAGCTGTTATAGGCAGGCAGATGAAATCTGTTTTGAAGTCGGTTTTTTTCGCAAGAATTATTAAATAATAAATAATTTTAAGTACATTTAATGCAATAATATTCTTTATCCCGTTATTTGTATCCCCTTAAGTGTAAAGCACTGAAATGGGCTAAACAATAAATAAGTCACATTTGTATTTCTTGGTTTAAAAAATATGCCAAACACAAGCTATTACAAGGTTATAAAACTGTTGCAGTGTATTTGTAAAAAAACATTTTTGAAAAGGACTTATTTTAACAATTATTAGTTTACAATGAACTTTATCAAAGGGGCATTATGCTCATTTTTCAGGTACATATTTCATTTAAGGAAGTTTTTCAAAGGATCTCTGTTAATTGGTACTTGTTTTAAAAGTAACTTTCCAGCAGGTTTATTTTACTATAACTGATTTTAGGAAAACTTCTTTAGGGATTTGTTCAAAAGCTTTGGGTAAGTAATATTGTAACAGAACTTAAAAATACTTTTTAAATACCTTTCTAGGGAATTTTAAAAAAAGATAGTTTTTAAAGTTTTTAAAAGGTATATTGGTTTTTAAATAAATTTATGTATACTATTTATAAATAAAATTTTATATGTTATAGAAACTATAATTTGGTTCTTTTTCCATTAACCCAAGTGCCTAAAGTAAGTCTTTTTTGTAATTTTTTTATTTTTATATTATTAAATCACTTGTGCACCAGTTTGAAATATTTGCTTTAAAAAGTTCTTTAATGGTGGAGATATTCTTGTCAGATATTTAAGCAAAGATAAATTTATCGCATTTAGGTATATTTTTATAAATTGTTTTCTTTTCCTGTTTTTCAAAATTAAAAAACGTGCACAGACACAAAACGTCATCTTTTTTGTACCAGAAAACAATTTATAATTTATGGCAATTTTACAAACTTCTAGTCAACATTCCAAACTTAACAGAGTCTTGCTACGTCATCGTAAGATTTTACTTAGGAAAATACATTTATTTATTTCGTTTAAATCAAAAGCAAATAAGAGACTATCTAAAAAGTATAATTCTGCAAGATGATGTCAGAACTTTTTTCTGTATTATTGTTTTGCTTTTAAACTTGCGGTTTAAAGTCCAACCAAACTGTTATATAAAAATATTGTCACTCAAAGTAAAATAAAGAATTATCCTGTCTGCATTAATCTGCTCTTTAATTTCGTTTTTAAATAATAAAAAATTAAAATTGATAACTTTTTTATAATTTTTACTTTTACTACTACTAAGTCATTAATTGAAATGACGTAAACAAAACTTTACAACTTGCTTCAGAAATAAATACTTTTAAGAAAAAAAATTGCAAAACTGTAAATTTATGCATTCATGATGACATTTCTCGTTTATTGGAAAATATTTTACATTTTATCTTATTTATAATAGCAAATATCGTGTCTTTCCTTTTTAAATTAGAAATAGTATGAAGCAGAACAAATAGTCTTAAACTGGTTTAAAAAAGGATTGTTTCAAAGTGAACCATTTTATTTGAAACGCGATATTTTCAAAGCGTACGTTAAAATTTTCTTTTTATAAATTTTACAAAAAATTATTTTCAGATAATATTTTCTGAACTTTAAATACAAAGCCAAAACTTAATGTTTTAGTATATTTATTTTGCACATGATAATCTGAATTTATTCCCAATATTTTTTTGTAAATGTATTCTAATATAAACAAGGTTAAACCAATATTTTGATGCCGCCGTCAAGTATGCTGCTTTTGCATTTCGAATTTTTATGTTGGTTATTGCTGTCATCACTTTACATTTTAGGTAACCAGTATTGTCAGATAAAAATAAAGAAACGTAAGGAGAGCAGGAAAAAAATTTTTGTCGATTTTACAGTTACGTTTTTGAAGAAATTTTTGTTCCTGTCACAGTCGTGGTGCATTTGCATATTTCTTAGCTATTTCTCTTCTTCCGTTTGAGTAAACAATTATGATTATGTTATTTGAAATCTTGATCATTCATCAATATGCAGCAGCTGCAAAATATGTTACTAAATTTTCTTTTGCATGTTGAATTTTCTTCTATATACTCTAGAGGTTATTAAAAATTTTGATGGTGTTTGTTGTTATGTAATTGGGACACTGGGAAGTTTCAGTAAATCAAATGACATACAAAAATAGGAAATGCTGGAATGATACTAAATATTTTTTGGGTCCAGAATTTATAGTAAATAGATTTTTTCCATTTCTGTTTTGTTTTGTTTTTTTTTTTTTTGTTTTTATAAATTATTGGTCATAGTTTTCTTTTAAATGCAAAAAAACTCATGAGAAAATCAGAATGCAGAATAATTAATGCGTGGATAGGAATTTATAATTATATTGTTTATTTGCTTGAGATTTAATGCTTGTGAAAAAAAGAATAACATCTCGTTCTACAAAAAAGAAAAAAAAAAAAATAATAATAAATAATGCATGATAATATTAAATTAAAAAAAAAATTAACTAAATATGTACATACATTGTAGAAAAAAAATATTTTGGCCTGCGACCTATAAGTGTGAGAGGTGAAGGACCAAATTATAGAAAATAGTGCGTATTTGACACCTACATTTTAAAGAAAGGAAACGTAAGGAAGATCCGCAACAGGATAAATTTAGATAAGATTTGCAAGCACTGTTATCAGTTAGAAATTTTCTTTAAAAATTAGAAACTCTACGCTCTTCGGTGGCAGAGAATGCTACCACTCTATAACTAAGCAATTCAGCAAGGATAATATTAAATGTCAGTGGCAAGTGGATGCTTTATAAGTACACAAATTCAAGCAGAGTCCACTGGAAATGTGACATAATGATGCTAAAAAATTCTTAGAAGGGAGAGAAAAAGTTATGTATATGTTGCAAACAATTTGTTAGCTTAAATGCTTTGAAATACCCATCTTTATTTTAAATCTATTCGAACTCTTACAAACTGCCTTGTCATTAATTTTGAATTGCGTAATTGCGTAATTTTTTAGAATGTATTATAAATCAAAATCATTTGTTTACTTATCCCAACCCGCTAAAAGTAAGCAGGATGATAATTGCCATTTGATAAAAAATCTAAACTGAAGTGAAATTTTTACCTTGTATTTTATCTTTTTTACTTCATAATCCTCCCAAATGGAGTATAAAATTATGCCCACTAAAACATAAAAATAATTGAACTAAATAATGCTTTTTAAGGGAAAGATAAGCAATCAATTCGTATTGAACATCAGCGTTATTTTTTGACAGTGACTTTAATTGTATTTAAAAGAAGATAAAATAAATCAATAAAATTTCCTCTGTCAAAGTGTACAGATCTTTTCAGAGAATTATTTTTTTCAAAAACTTTTCTAATAATGCATGTCATAGGAAAAAGGAATAGGAAAAAAGAAAGAAACAGTCATCCATGTTTTTTCCTGTAAAAAGATAGAAATTCATGACTTGTGTATATTACAAGCTCAGATAGCATAAAAATAATTTGTCGAAACATACTTGTAAATACTGAAACTTGGTACTCAGGCATTGCACTTTTTGATTATAAGTCAATCTGTCTATTATTGCCTGGCCAACTGAAGCTTAGTAAAAAGTTGGGTTAATTTGTGGATCACGCTAAATAGAATTACTAACGTCAAAAAGAAACGAGTCGTTACGTTACGAAGAAATACTGACCATATCAAAAAGAGGCCATGCTGATTTGGGCATTTTCAATCCTAATGAATAACTACACATGTTGGGTTCAAGTTATTAATTTAAAAAAATTAATTTTTGAATATCCGTGCCAAATGCAAGCGGGAATTTTAAAATCACTAGGAGTCACTCGCTACGCTATATCACTGCACCTTAAAGCTATGTCAGTTAGGTACAATTTAAATTGAGGTGTTTTTTTAACTTGTAAATAGCACTAAAAATAATACTTTTCTTGCAATAATTCGAAACTCAAATAATTTAAATTTTATCAGTTTTGATTTATTGCTGAAGTAAAGGATACAAATTAATTTAAATACAACTTTATTTTTATACTATATAAATAGCTAATTTTAAAAGCGAAAGGGTATTTTTTGGATTAAAAAAAATTGCTAAGGTTCATTTTTAAAAGTTCTAATACAGCAACACACAAAACAGACAATAATTTCGTTAATTTAAAAAAGTAAATATTTTTAATTTTTATTTTGGTATTTGATAAATAAAAACATGAATTTTTTATCTTTTACCCTTAAGCACAATAAAACATAGTATGTTAAAAGTGTGTTATTTGCAGTCTTTCATATGCTTGGATATTACTTCCAGTTTTGCTAAATTCTTAAAACTAAAACATCCAGAAAGCGATTAAGAATAAATACTGTAAAACTCACTTATTTTATGAAAAAGGTGAAGTTAATTTTGGGAAAGAAAAATTTTGAGGCGTGCTTATCTTATTATAAAATATAAGAATAAAATAAATAATGAGAATACAGTGCAAGATTAAACTTAAGTTTTTAACGCAATTTGCCAGATATTTCACGTTAAAATAATTTGGTATCAAACTTAAAGTAATTGAATGAAACATTTTATTTTTATCAATATTTAAATGTTGACAAAGTTTTTTTACAGCCAAAGGCTGTAAACTAAAATTTTTACTGAGTGATTTTTTTACGTGTCATATCACATAAAGCTAAATACACAATTTGTTATAAAAAAAATCAAATGAAAAAACAATTAATATTACAAGTGTGACTTTTGTTAACTTCGCACACAATAGGTTTATCGGTTTTCGGTTTGGTTTTTTGGCTTTCAAACAACTAAGAATATATAATTCAAAAGAGTCGCGTTATAAATAATAAAAAAGTGGAAAAATAAAATAAAGCTCAAGCATGTTGTAAGAAAATATAGTTGAATATAAACTGTACAAAAAAGTCTAGTGATGGGAAGGAATTCTTGTGTGATTGACATTCCTTTTGCTGTGGAAGTTAAAGTTTTTATTTTCCTTTCGCTTTTTACTACTTACGTCTTTGCTATTATTGATGATCTTTGCAATACAAAATAATATTTGTATATTTGTTTATATTTGTCCTTTCAGAGACTGAAGCTTAAGTTCAACTATAAATTGAATACAGTCGGCACGAAAAAAGAAAGTGCTAACGAAATATTTTCTATTCAAAAACAACACGAAGGTTTAAGTGTGCAAATATAAAACGAGAGTGTTAAACCTTTTTTCAAGATAACTTTAATGTGACCTTGGTGTTATTCCTTATCTACATTTTATTGAGGTCTGATTAATAAAAAATTCCTATTTTTGGTTTAATGTTTACACACACTTTTGTTTACACTTCTATTTCTGATTCCTGCAAAATACACAAACAAGATATGTGTTTATTATTATTAGAAATATTTTTGATTTTAATTAACTTTTAATCTGCTTGATTACTTCAAATATAAATATTTCATGATATTCTCATGAAATATTTTTTATTTAAAAGTAAAAATTGTAATGTATTACTGCGGGGAAAGCATATCCATATGACCATTTTACAAATTTTGATTTAAATCTAAATATTTCAATAACAAAATTATTTTTATTTTTGGTTAAAGTGGGGTAGAGTCTAAAAAAAATTAAGAGCCGTTAAAATTATTTTATGTATTTAACCAGAAGATTAAGTAAAGAAAACTTTTACAAATAAAATAAGCGATTAAATATCTCTTATTAAACGTTTATCATTCTCATGTTTTAAATTTATACAGAATTATTACGTTTTAATTAGTATATTGAGAGTCACTGAATGCCAAGATAAATGTTAATATTTATTTGTGTAAGTAAATGTAAGTTGTTATGAAATCTGGTTTATCTCAAAAAGTATCAATGTCCTTAATTTGTTTGTATTTAACCAGCCATTCCAGAAGTATCATATTAAGATATTTTAAAATTGCGAAGATGCAAATACTATTTTAATCATTCCTCGATTTATCGAGAAATATTAAATCATCTTATAAAAACATGCATGCCAAAACGTAAATTTAAGCAGAATTTAACTTGTATTTATTGTGCCTTTTTAAGGATTGCTATAATGTTACAATTGTATGTATATTATATATTATATATGAATATTTTCACATTTATTTACATACATACAGCCTTCATAAGAAGCATAATTTGAATCTGGAAAGCGAATGAAAGAAAACGTGAAATTACCATAATAAATCGATATTTAATCAAAATGCCAAAGTTTCAAATGGATGCATTTCAGAAAAACGTAATTTCATATATTTTCAGTTTAAATTTTTTGTGCCGGATAAAGAACAAGGCAAATTGATAACAGGTATACTCACGGCGAAAATAAATACAACACTGCGATAGAAACATGTACATTTTGTTTTTGTACAAATAGTTTTCGGCTGTCAAAATCAAAGGAGATTTTAACTTTTGACACTCGAAGAAGGAAAAAAATTTTCGCCGTGAGTATACCTGTTATCAATTTGCCTTGGATAAAGAATATAAAATAATTTTTTTATTGTTGTTGTTTTTTATTCAAGCTTTGACTTATGTTTTTACTTTATTGTTTGTAAAAAAAAATCTTTAATTTATTTAAAATTTCAGTAAGAAGTTTCTTAAGCAGCTAACTAAGCGACAGCTAAGTGGCCGTGGTGGTACACATGAAAGAGAAATAATATTTTTGTTAAAAGAGAAGCGTACAAAATGTTTTTTGATATCAGTTGGTGGAAACGACTAAGAAGGCAACCATGATATCGTAGAGTTTTGATCGTATCTTATTTTGCTTGTTTTCAAAATGTACCTTTTTGTTAGGTTTCAAAGGCTCTTAAAATATACCATTTAATAGGTACTTTCTGCAAAGTACTTTATTCAGAACACACTTTTCCTAAAAGGTATTCCTCCTAAAGATCATTTTTTAAGATATAAAATTTTTGAACGCTGATAACTTTTTTTATCTTATTATATAGAGGGTTTTGTTAACATTAAAAAGTCTTGTATATTCAACCAGTTTTAAAATCTCTATTTATATATATATATATATATATAAATTACTTTTGAAACAAATATAATTAATGACCCTAGGCTTTTATGCAGGAATCTCTTAAAGATAATTTCTTTCAAAAATGTCACCTACAAAATCAGTTTTTTGGAAAAGACCGCTTTAAAAAGTACTTATGCAGAGGAAAATCTATTTTAAGAAGAAATTATTAAAGAATAGAATTAAAAATATTTGCCTTGATAATTTGCTTTATTACTTATATTAAATACTAGCAGAGCCTAGACTTCGTCGGCGTGTCATTTCTAATTTCCTTATTTAATTAAAATTTAGAAAAATATGTTTATCTGCTTCTGTAGACAGCGTTAAAAATGTACCATTTAAAAAACAAAATGTGCTGACAACTGTTTTACTACCATTTCACCGATAAAATTCGGTGCTTTCACATTTGTATCTCCAATTTCTCTATCAGATGACATATTTTTACAAAAAAAAGCATTCTTTATTTGAACTAAGATTCACAGGTACCTCCTAACAAAATTTTTTTCAAATCCTTTCAGTAGTTTTTACGTGCTGCGAACACAGACGGACAGACAGACAAAAATTCCAAAAATGGTGTTTTGTATTTCATATCGATTACTCTCTTCACCAACATCAAAATTATCAAAAAAAAATATTTTATGTACAGAGACTAACCCGTTACAGTTTAATTATATGTATAGATTTAACCATCATACTTACAATATCAACATTAGGAATGAATATATTTGATATTTTGCTTTATTACTTACATTAAATATTTATTCATGTTTTGGGGTCACCAATAAAATTCTTATTGTGATAAAACCATTTTAATTAATGACTAATTAGTACAATCATTTGATCTGATATAATGCACAATGAAATCTACCAATACTCATTCTACAACATTTACATAAACACAACCGCAAGTAGATAGACACCCACATATTCCATTTCAATGCAAATCCTTAATCTAAATTTCTACTAATTTTCAATGAACATCATTCAAGCTCTTTTTATTAATGTGGATAGGTTTTGTGCCTTATACTCTCTAGAGGAATTCAATAACACCAACACGTCGAGGGAAAATCCGTACTAAAGAGAATATCGCTGCTGTAAACGAAAGTGTGGAAAAAGATCCAAATTCATAGATTCGTCGTCGGTCGCAGAAATCGAGGATAAATTTTGCGCAAAGATCTTAGCCTACATCCGTATAAGATCCCGCTGGTGCAGGTATTAAGGCCACGAGACCATTTTATGGGCCGATCTTTAGCCGATTGGGCAGTAAGTAACTGACCCATCGTTTTATCGCCAAATTGTGTTCAATGATTAGGCTCATTTTTGGCTTAACGGATTTGTTGATAAGCAAAATTGCCCCATATGGAGTAAGACCAATCCAAAACATACCATACAGACTCTATTGCATCCAGAACAATTCACCTTATTTCTTCAAAATGAGGCAGGGTCTCACGTTACTGTCAATGACTGTCAGACGAAACCATCGTAACCATCGAGTTTTTGCAATCAATATTTGGCGATAAATTGATTTTGAGAAATGGATTTGTCAATTAGTTTCCAACGTCGCGCGATTTGATACCTCTCGATTATTTTTAGTGGGGCCGCATAAAGTCATTGGTTTCTGGTGACAACAACTGGCAACAATTGACGCTTTGGCCGCCAACATTGTTCGTGTTATTCGTGAATTGGAAAAGTGACCCATAATTGGACGTCCAGAATACGCATCGTCATGAGCAGCTGCTGTGGCCATATTCCCGAAATCATTTTTAAACATAAATGGCATCTTCTGATCTTTTGTATAAAAAAATTAAATTTAATTACTTTACTTTATTCGTGCTTGATTCCTTATTATTATTATTATTTATTATTTTAAACTATTTTAAAATAAACTACAAAATGAAATGTATTACTGCGGGGAAAGCATATCCATATGGCCATTTCACTACTGCTCAAATAGCTCATCAGTGGATTTTACCCAAATTTTGTATAGAAAAAACAGAAAGTCTTATATCAAAAGCCAAATTGATTAAATGAGAATTTCATTGAATCAATAAGACAGAAGACAATAACAACTCAAAAATGTTCTACACAAAAACACAGCAAACATTTAATAACTATTTTTATTTTTTCTTTCATTTTTCTACATAAGGGATCCCATTGGGAACCATTCATATGTATTTGAAAGATTCAATGAAAAAATAAAAATAAAAATTGAAAAACAATTTTTATTAATAAGCAAGGTGCACATGCAAATATATCAAAATGAATAATTTATTATTCGGAATCTTTTAAAATTTAATTACTTTACTTTATTCGTGCTTGATTCCTTCAAATATAAATATTTCATGATATTCTCATGAATTATTTATTATTTTAAACTAAACTACAAAATGAAATGTATTACTGCGGGGAAAGCATATCCATATGGCCATTTCACTACTGCTCAAATAGCTCATCCGTGGATTTTACCCAAATTTTGTATAGAAAAACAGAAAGTCTTATATCAAAAGCCAAATTGATTAAATGAGAATTTCATTGAATCAATAAGACAGAAGACAATAACAACTCAAAAATGTTCTACACAAAAACACAGCAAACATTTAATAACTATTTTTATTTTTTCTTTCATTTTTCTATACAAAATTTGGGTAAAATCCACTGATGAGCTATTTGAGCAGTAGTGAAATGGCCATATGGATATGCTTTCCCCGCAGTAATACATTTCATTTTGTAGTTTAGTTTAAAATAATAAATAATTCATGAGAATATCATGAAATATTTATATTTGAAGGAATCAAGCACGAATAAAGTAAAGTAATTAAATTTTAAAAGATTCCGAATAATAAATTATTCATTTTGAAAAAAATTAAATTGTAATTCAATATTACAATTATCGTTCACAGATAAAATGGTAAAATCGTTGTTGCTTAATTAAGTTGTAAATATGATTTGAACACACAAATAATCCAAGTAGCATCAGAAGTAAAATCCTTATGCATAAATATTAAATTTATTAGTTTTTTTTATTCAAAATATTATAAATTTCTGATTTATTTAAAACTAATAATTACTCAGACTAAAAAAGGATATAAAATGATTTTATGTTGCTGTTATAAAATCATGTCTATTGTTTCGTTTGATGGATTTATACTTTCTTCTCTAACTTTAATTGCATAATTGCATTAGATGCTTTTTATATATAATAGTCAATTTTTATTTAATTTTAGGAAATTTTTTTTTATTAAAAATATTAAGTAAAAATAAAAAAATAATTTAATTTTATAATTTTAATTTATTATGCATAGACTACAGGGACTTGCGATAAAAAAAACTAACCAAAATTAAAGCTTATTAACCAATTCTCTGAGCAAAATAACCATGTCAAAATTTTCAGCTACAGGAAATTTTTTAACGATTCGCAGGCGATCATTATTTACCGCTCTGAAATTGGTTAGAACGAAACAAACACCACTTAAAGTTTATTATCTGCTTTCCGTATTCATCATTACATGTATTTGGTTTTGCTTCTGCAAAGTACGGTTAGCAACGAATACAATTTTATTATCCTTCCAATTTGTTCTTCTCGGCACCCTAGATGCAAATGCTGCATTCTGATTATTTTAAGTATGCATGAATATTGGGTATCTTGATTGATAAATAAATAAAAGCCTAATTCAAAATTGGTTTTTTGGTTGTATTATAAAATCGTTCAACTAAAGTTAATTTCAAGTAAAATATTGTTAAAGTACTTTATTGGTTTTAAATAGGAAAACAGTTGCATAAACAGCCCTAAACAAATGCTTAGAGAGATCTTAAATATTCATTAGATTGCCAGGTGATAGTTATGCAGACGATGCTGGTGGCAATGCTGTTTTGCTGCTCTTTAATAAAACATATTTGTTATGTGTAATTCCTCAACAACACAAAAACATTCCTTGCAACAAAGAACAAACTAAAAGCCAGCAACCATCAAGAATTCAAACAGTTCGTTGTTTTTCTTTAATGCAAATATACACATTTGACCGATTAGCAAAACTATGGTGTGCAACATTATATTGTGTGTAGCTGTATATTGTAAAAAATAATAGAAAATATGTAAATTTAAGCTTTTAATAATTTGTGTTATAATTTTTTTACTTTCAAAATATTGTTTCTGATTGTCTAGCGGCTTTATTATCAATTATGTTCTTTACAAAAGAGCAAAAAAAATCTAATTAAGTTCTACAAAATAGATGTGGCGCCTGCAGTTACGGGTACGCCAGTACATTCATTGGAATAAAGTAAAAAGCTACGAAAATTTACCAGTTTTTATTATGAAATTTTTGCTAATATTTGTACCAATGTAAGGGATGGGTTGTCATAATAGTTACACGTCTGTAAAATATCTCACGTTATTAGTTTGAACTGTTTGTGTTACATTTCACAACTGATGAAAAAATATCGTTATTTGTAAATGATATTACCATGAGGTTGATTTTGTCGTTGAAAAGAAAAGACCGTTTTTGTCCAATGGTCAAACATGTTATGTTTGTTCTATAAATTTGTAAATATATTTGCGCCGTAATGTTTAAGGGTAGACGCAAATATTTATTTATTTATTTATTAACAAATTATACTTATAATAAATTATTAGTATAATAATAATGATAAGGATAAGCTATGACAACAAAGGTCTTAAGCTAAATGATAAGAAAGAAAAGAAAATAGCTAAAATTTTTAAATAGAATTGTAAAGGTTAGCGTGTTTTAAAAAATCGATTATTGTTTTACTATTGTCTTTGGTAATTGGAGAGTTAATTAATTGAAAATCGTTTTGTCCATTAAGAATATTGGTCTTGATAAATTGTTATCTAGTATATGTGAATGGGTTAAGAAAGTATGACCAAGTGTTAGACGTATAATTTTTGTCTGGTCTTTTCTCGAAAGAGTACTATGGTCAGAGCCTTTGAAAATATCATATGCAGTTGCTTTATTTAAATTACTACTTCTATACCATTCAGTTGTTAGATTCCAATTATGCTTTTTTGTCAAACGAGATTTTTCTTTTAGGAATCTTTTAATATCCCCAAACGAAAAGTTTTGTGTTGTTATGAGGGGGGCTTTCAGTGCTGTTTTTGCACATTTATCAGCAGCAATGTTACCTACTATTCCAGAGTGACCTGGCACCCATAAAAGCTTAATATTGGGCTGTTTTTCTATTATAGTTTGCCTTATTATGTGGGGATATAGTTCGTCATTGTTTAAGTTTTGTATTGCGTACAATGAAGAAATTGAATCCGTACATATGACAAACTTTCCTCTTTTTTGTTTTAGCAATTGAGTTATTTCATGTATAGCTATTAACTCAGCAGAGAAATTTGTACTATATTCGGGTAGAATAGCATTTAATATGGATTGTCCGTTATTGTCAACAACGCCATAGCTAATTCCGTCACTAGTTTTGGAGCCATCAGTGTAAAGAAAAGTATGGTCATTTAACTTCTCTTGAATTTCAGAAAAACGTTGTTTATATAAAGCCGTGTTGGTAGTAGATTTCTTCATATTACTGAGGGATATATCGATAATAATCGGATCGATATTCCAGTTAGGTACATTTGTCATGTGAAATTGTTTATTATTAAACGGTATGTTTTCATTAATGCAAATATTAATTACACGAGTTAGGGTAGAAGGGATATTAAAAATTTTTTTTTGCCAAAATGATTTAGTTATAATTTTTGAAAGCGGATAAGAATCCTTAAAAATTATTGATTTAGCCAAGGTGGCAGTAGCGAAGTCTCGATATTGTTCAATTGACATAGCATTAGCTTCACAGATAAGATTTCTGACGGGAGAAGTTCTGAAAGCACCAAGTATAAAGCGTAGAGCTGAGTTAAAAATGCTTCTTAACTTATTCAATGTGCTTTTTGGAGAATATCCGTAAAGATAGAGAGCATAGGTAATTTTTCATACTATTATTGAATTAAAAATTTGGATAAGGGTGCTAGTATTACACCCAAATCTTTTTGAGGACAGGCATTTTATAACGTTAAGTCTTTTGTTAAGAGATGTGTTTAGAAAATGTATGTGTGAATTCCATCTATAACGATTATTAAAGATAACTCCTGGTATTCTAAGATTGTTTACAGAATTTATAGTTGTGTTATAGTTGACAATGGTGGGTGAGCAGTTTTGCTTTCGGCAAATATGCAGATGTTTACATTTTTCGATTGATAATTGTGCACCTGAGAAATGACACCAGTTTAGAATATCGGAAATGACAGGACTAAAATCTACGTTTTGGTTTTTTATCCTATTGAGTTTCTTAATTAAGATGTAATCATCGGCGTAAGCGAAAAAGGATAACTCTTTGTGTAATGATATTATATCAGATAGTTTGTTAAAAGCAATCAAAAACAAAATGACAGATAGGGGCGATCCCTGAGGTATTCCGTTTGATAATGGTCGAGTTAAGGAATACGAAAAGTTGGCTCTCACAATAATTTTCCTATTAATAAGGTGGTTTTTTATATAATTGTATATTTTTGGACCGATTTTCCATTCTTTAAGTTGGTTTAAAATTGTGTGTAAACCGATTTTATCAAAAGCCTTTGCGAAGTCCAGAGATAAGATTGATAAATGACTTTTGTTTTTTAAAGTCTGACTTATTTTGAAATCCAAGTATAGAAGTGGGTCTGAAATAGCTTTGCCTTTAATAAAGCCGTACTGATGGAGATTCATCAGATTCTTTGTTCTGACGAACCACCATAATCTATTTGCTATGATTTTGTCTAGTACCTTCGAACAGCATGAATTAAGAGAAATAGGTCGATAAGAATTAAGTTTTGTTTTATTTTGATTGGGTTTTAGTACAGGTATAATTAGACTGGTTTTGTAGGTTTGTGGAAGATAATTATTTAGGATATTGTTGTAAAATTGGACTAGTCTTAGCTGAACCTGAAGGGATAGATTTTTTATCATTGGATAAGATATACGATCGAATCCTGGAGTTTTCCCTTGTAGCTTGTTTAAGGCCATTTTTAATTCAATTATGGTAATGTTCTTTTCTATGTAAGTAGCGTTTTATCGGGGTAACAATGTTCCGAAGATGTAGCTATTAAGGTATACTTTGCATGTTTAAAAGTAGAAGAGAAGTTTTCATCATTTGAGTTATTAGACCAATACTTACAAAAGTTTTCAGCTATAGCACGTGGATCAATAACGTTATTTTGAGAGTTGTTTGAGTCTTGAATGCAATGAATTTGATTTTTTAGTTTTAGACCACAAAATCTTCGAATGTTAATCCATATTTTTTCTGTATTAATTGAGGGGTTTATTTCTGACGTGAGATAATACATTGACCTCCGTTTTGAGATTTTTAGTTCTCTTTTATATAGAGCGTTTGCTCTTTTATAATTTTATTCATTTTCAACTGAAATGATTCTTTTAAATTTATTCCATAGATGATTTTTCTTTGCTTTTAATATGTCTAAATGTTTGGACCACCATGAAACAGAGCGATTATAATTGTGTCTTCGGACTTGTGGTATGCATTCGTTAGCACTTTGCAAAATGATTCTACTAAGATTAGCAGCTTCTTTGTTAATATTAGTACTAATTATTCGAGATGAACTCAATTTCTCAGATAGAACGCTATACTTATCCCATCTTGCATTGTTTAAAATAAAACGAGGATTTAATTTATAGGGAGTGCCGTTCTGATTGTTGGGAAATAAGGATGTGATTATAGGGAAATGGTCACTCCCAGATAGATCAGTCCCTATATTCCATTCTGCATAAATTGATAAAGAAGAAGATATAATAGTTAAATCTACATTTGTGAAAGTTCTACGCGTAGAGAAGTGGGTTGGAGAGTTATTGTTGAGAACTGATAATCTTGAGTCTGTAATATATTTTGATAGAATTTTTCCCCTTCTGTTAGTAACAGTGGATCCCCAGTTGGAATGCCAGCTATTAAAGTCCCCAGTTATGATAACTGGATAATTAGCTCTATATAAAAGTAGAAGGTCATTGTAGTTAAAGTGTTTTGTTGGTGGTATATATGTTGAAAAGAGAATAACTTTTTTTTTGAGTGTATAACTATTGCCATGGAGTCAAAATTAGTTGATGAAAAAAGGTATTCATGCTGAACTGAGTCGTGAATAAGGATGGCTGAACCGCCAAATGAGTTAGAAGGTGAGTTAGATGTATACATTTTGTAGGATATTGGCGCTATTATATTTGAATAACTTTTAATATGCGTTTCTTGTAGGGGATTATCTTGGGTCCATATTCCCTGATTAATACTTTTAGTTCGTTGTAGTTATTCGTGTAACCTTTAATATTCCATTGTAGAATTTTAAGCGACATTTTTAAATAAGAGCAGAAAAGAAAGTTAAAATTATAATGTTTTGTAAAAGACTACAAGATGAAATTATAAATATTATTTTAGTACTTAAATAAATACATATGTGTACATCAATTATCTAATCTTCCAATACATTACTATCTGTTCCTTCGCTATCCTGGCTCTCTCTGCTTATTTTAAGTTTTTTGCGTTATTTTTGATTTGACTTCTGATACGTCTCGAAGTTTTTAGCGGTAGAATTTTGACTACTTTTGTTGGGCTTGATTGAGATGGGATCGAATTATTTGCTGGGATGTTTTTATTATTATCATTTTGTTTGTTTTCAGCTGTAGGAGTTACTGTTGTATTTGTTATGTTGTTGTGTTTGTTATGTGAGAATTTTGCATTTGTTATTGGTTTCGATTTATCATTTTCTACTATATCGTACGTGATGTTAGATCGAAGAACTGAAGAGTAGCTGCTATTTTTCCCGTTTCTTTCGTTATATTTCAATAGAGCGGTTTTATTGTCAACTTTCTCCAGGGTTTTAATGAATTTCTTTGTATTTTATGAAGACTGGGCAAGTTTTGCTGATAACTGAATGATTGGTGTAAGGCATATTACTTTCTTTACAATTATTACACAATTGTGGGTTTTCACATAATTCGTTTTCGGCAAGGTGATCAATGTTTCCACAGTGGATACAAAGTTTGTCATTTTTGCAGAATTTAGCTAGGTGTCCGAAGCGAAAGCAATCTTTACATTTAAGAGGTAAAGGTATATAAGTCCTGACTCTTGTTTTATGGTAGCCAATGTTTATAAATTCTGGTGTGTTAATTGATGAAAAAGTCAATATTATGAGACCAGTTTCAACTAAATTACTATCAGCTTTGTTACCATTAGGAATAGTTTTTGCATTCCCTGAGTTGTTATTTTGTCTCTTTAATATTTTTCTAACTTCTACAACATTTTGTGATTTCAGTTCTTCTAGAATTTCATTGTCGGGAATGCTCCTTAGATCATTACAATATATTACGCCTCTAGATTGGTTGAGTGATCTGTGTTCAGTTACTTCAACATGAATCGTAGGGGATAGTGTTATAAATTCGACCAATTTGTTAGCTTGAACAGAGTTTTTTGTTTTCAATAGAATTACACCAGTCTGCAGTTTTTTACACATTTCTATTTCTCCACACACGCTATCAATAACTTTTTTTATTAGGAATGGTGAAACATTAGTAAGGTTTTCATTTTTTGTGGTAAAGTTGATAAATTATTTGGTTTTCTCGTCATCACTAAATATTTCGGGCCTGGAGTTAAATCCTTAATTTGCTTATTTACATCAAGTTCAAATGAAGGTTGATGAGGAGAAAACTGAGTACCAATATTAGGTGGTTTATTTATTTTAAAAAAATACTGCAGATAATGTTGTTTGTTCTTTTGTTTTGTTTTTACTTTAGTAACGGAGAGCAAGTTTTTTATTTGTTTTTGTTTTAGGTTTTGTCTTTTGATTTATTATTCACACTGTAGGATTATGTGTATCCGATAATCGTAGACACAAAAGATGTTGACGCTATGAACGCTTAAATCAGACTGTAGACGCAAATATATTTACCCAATTTGTAGAACAAACATAACATGTTTGACTATCGGACAAGAACGGGTTGGGACTTCGGACAGACTTAAGTACCAAGGTGTCACCTTTCATGATAATTTCAATTCAATTTCAATGGAAGAGCCAAAATAAATTACTCTTCCTACCAGGGCGTATTGAAGCGTACGGGAGGTCTCAACAGGAGAGTGCATCTTTTGCTATACCACCAAGTTATTCGCTCTGCCATTTCCTGTGCCTTTCATGCTTGGTTTGAGATTTTTTCTTACCAGATGGAGAGGCTTGCTTGTCTTGGCTTGGGGCCATATTTAGGACCAAATGGCGAAATTTCCAAGCCATCATGTATGTCAATCTACAGCGCGTACGTGCCTATATGGTGAAAATTGCTGTGAAATTACTGGCGGACGATCCTCGGAAAACTGCCTGGTTAGGAAGTGCTTCTCCAGTTTAGGTGATTTGGAGACAGTTTAAATGTCAAAGTGCCTTTCACCTTTTGATTCTTAGTGTAGCTGGCCTTTTCTACGAGGATGTAATCTAGTTATTCTGAAAGGCATCATAAAATACATTAAGCCATACTTTTAAGACACTATAATTTGGTCTTGCGAACATTGTATAGAGGTTTGAAAATTTTTATATGAATATAATCACGCACTTGTATGTATGAATTTTTGTTTTTTTTTTTTTTTGTTTTTTTCTCAGTAACTCTGTAAGCAATTAAATGTTGAGGGTAGAAACACTATAAATAATAAAGAATATATAAGACAAGGCTTTTTTGTGATTATATGTTTTTCTTAAATTTGCAATATGCATATTATATTGGTGTATTCATTGACGGCAATATAAAGGGTGTTTTTTATAGACGTATAGAACTTTAAGTTGGCATCACTTTTTTAACTGGCGGCCATTTTGTCAGCTGTCAAGTGATTAATATTTAGTTTGGTTTGCCATTTCATCATGAATAGGTTGACAAAAGAACAACGCTTGCAAATCGTGCAAATTTATTTCGAAAATAATGGTTCAGTTCGCGAAGTTTACCGCAAGCTCCGTCCATTTTATGGTCGACATAATCGGCCATCAGAGCAATTAATTCGGTTAACCATGGATCGTTTTCGCACTACGTTTACTCTATGTGATAATACGCATCCGCAGAGACGTCGAACAGTGCGCACCGAAGAAACAATTGCCGCTGTAGAGCAAAGTGTTGAAGAGGACCCGAATGAATCGATTCGCCACCGTGCACAGCAATTAGAGCTTTGTCCATCAACTTTATGGAAGATTTTGCGCAAAGATCTTGGCTTGCGACCTTACAAGATCCAGCTTGTGCAAGAATTAAAGCCGCGAGACCATGCAATGCGTCGTGATTTTGGTGTATGGGCCGAAAATGAGATTGATCTCGATGCTGATTTTCATAGCAAAATTTTGTTCAGTGATGAGGCTCATTTTTGGTTGAATGGCTACGTCAACAATCAAAATTGCCGCATTTGGAGTGAAGGGAATCCACATGAGACCCTTGAAACGCCATTACATGCACAAAAACTGACTGTTTGGTGTGCTCTATGGGCTGGTGGAGTCATTGGGCCATACTTCTTCCGAAATAATGCTGGAGAGTCAGTTACCGTTAATGGAGACCGGTATAGAGCCATGATAACCGACTATTTTGTTCCCCAATTGGATGGCATGAATGTGCATGAGTTGTGGTTCCAACAAGACGGCGCTACATGCCACACAGCGCACGTTACAATCGATTTATTGAAGGAAACATTCGATGAGCGCATAATTTCGCGGAATGGACCTGTCAATTGGCCACCAAGATCGTGCGATTTGACACCATTGGATTATTTTCTTTGGGGATATGTGAAGTCGCTCGTCTACGCCAACAAACCAGAAATGTTAGGGGACTTGGAAGCCAACATTCGTGGCGTTATTGCCAACATACGGCACCACATGCTCAAAAAAGTGGTTGAAAATTGGACCTGTAGAATTGACTTTATTCGAGCCAGCCGCGGCGGCCACATGCCTGAAATCATATTTAAACATTAATGGCATAAAATTATCCTTCCAATAAAGCCAAATTGATGGACATTAAAACGATTTTCTTGTGTTTTATTTCAATTCGAAGTTCTATACGTCTATAAAAAACACCCTGTATTATATTCTTTAGAAACACGTGCAAAACTAAATATTTTAATACTCTTATATTACTCTAATATTAGCGACAGCAATTAAAGATATTTTATTATTTAACATTTTATTACTTGTGTGATTTTTATAAAATTCTATTTTTTGAGAAACGATTAAAAAGGATGCTTTACAACATATAATTTCACTAGTCTTTATAAACAAATATTTTAATGGCCGCTTAAATATCCATTAAATTATTCTATTGCAATTATTATAAGTCAGCCGTAAACAGTGGAGAAAGAAAAATAGAATCATTGTTGATTATGGTTGTTTTTGCTTAAACTTTGATTTTTGTTTTTACTTTATTGTTTGGACACACATCTTTAGTTTATTTGAAATGTTTGTGAAAAGTTTCCTGCAGAGCTAAGAAAGCGGAAGCGAAATGGCCATCTATACGTACCTTCACCCTCAATCAATATCGGTGTTTTATTAATTTCATCGGGATAAGAAAAAAACAGAATGATATGTTTCTGAAAAAAATTTTTTAGTTATCTTTTTCTTGCTTACCTTAAAATCTTCTTTGTTAATTTTAAAAGAAAAATTTAATTTGAAATTTTAGCAATGTTTTTAATACATTAATTCTTCGTTACAAAATATGAGTTCTTACATTCCAATTTCAACTGCAAAAAAAACAAAGCAAAATGCATAATTAAGTTAAAATTCTTAATTTGTTGTTAAATACTTTGTTAAGTACAGTTTTAAATACATGAGTACTACATGCTTTAGAACTTAATTAATATTATTCGCCCAAAGGCGAATAACTGTTTAAAAGGTATTTTGACAAATAATAACATCATATAGCAGAGAAAATTTAACTTTAATAAGGAAAAAACAAGATGACCCGTGCGAATATTTCGCAGCGTTAGTTTTCATTTTTGTAAGATAAAATAAATTAATGGAAATTTTAGTAACTTCAATACATTTTATTAAAAGTATAAAAATATTAGAAATCATATTATACGAGTATCATACATATTTACATACATACATATGTTTAAATGCTTTTTAATACTTTTTTGAATACAATGTTAGAGGTAATGATATGATTATCGTTAACTTTTTACCCGTACGAATCCTTAATACAAACAAAAATATCCCTTCATAAACGGCATTATAGTAAGTAGCGGTATTGCCAGAATGGATTTTAATATATACTGTATTATGTAGAACTGCATTACCATTAAGCGTCCTTGCATTACTACACTTGGAAAAAAAACATATAATCACTGTATTATCATGCAGTTTTATATAAAATATAATTTTTATCAATGAATATATGAATTTTTCAATTTCTAATTATTTTTCGTCATTAGTGTTAGAAATAAGCTTTAAAATGAGATATCATTCATTAAATTTGATGCGGTGATATGGGAGGTATTTGCAACCGACACACAAAAAGTGCTTTTGAAATAATATATATAATTTTTCTGGGCTTAAAGTATTTATAACTTACTATTATGCAATCGTCAAAGAGCTGTACTGTAATCACATTTATTTAGTAACAATGCGACAATGCAAATTTCATCAGAAGTATTTGGGTATTTTTTGTATATTATACGCTAAAATTTTTTAAAACAGTCACTTTTTATTAAAGAAAGTTTTTTTTTTAAATAGTGCCTCTTCATTTATACAGAAAGTACAAGTTGTAAAACAAAAATTTTTTATAAAGCAACGAGAATTTAATACATTACATCTTTTTTAAAAGACTTTTGTACTTGTCTTTTTCTTGTTAAAATAAAATCCATACAATTATTAGATAAGAGGAGACTTTTAAAGATACGTTTAGAAAAGGTACTTGAAAAACAACCTTCTTAATACAAGGTACTTTTCTAAAGTTAACGGCATTAAGGATATTTCATTTTAGATTGAAAGCATTTTTTATACCATTTTCTCCGTTCTCTTTTACGTTTGTTTTTTACCTTTAGCTGTCACCTTGACTTTTTCACAACTTTAATTTTACTTCACCCACACATTTAATATTAACTACGCAAAGGTAAAGAACTAATTTTTATCCTTAAATTGTGTTTTCCTTATGTATTTAAATAAATAATATTCATTGTCAAATAACAAGTCATGTACCTTAATTGTACATTTAATTAGTCCCAGTAGCGATAGCGTTTATTGTTTAATTCAATTTACTTGGAGCAAACTCAACGAGAAAAAAGGGGAGAGCAAATGAAATGAACTGCCTTTAAAACGTTTTAACTAAAATTGAATCATTATTGCATTATTGTATGTCACAAAATACATTAAAATTCATTACATATTTATGATGCAAGAAAAGTTTTAAAACTATTTAAAAACTAACGGTCTTATGCAAAAAAAGTTAACGCTGCTTTAAACTCATTGTTAAGCAAAATTCCTTAAAGTTTCATCCAAAAACGATTATTAGCTTAACAAACGTGTGGTAACTTCTACGTTAACTTTAAAATTTTTAAAGTAGGTAACCCCTTACTTTAAAGTGATGTTTTTGATATTTATTTTTTGGTTACATATTGTGGAGAAAAATTTTGCGGAAATAAGTTTTCAATAAAACGAAAAAATGTGTTGATTAAAAAACAAAATTAAAAAAATGGACACTTTAAAATTAGTGAGCAGAATTGGTAAAATTAATTTTGATTTTATGGAAAAACTAGTTTTAATATTGTAATATTTTATTAAGAACACATAATTCAAATATCGGGATATAATCGACCATGTCTGCTACATCCATCCAAGCCTTTTTTTTGGAATGATTTGTATTAACATCCGTGTTTTTTGTTCTAAATGATTTTTACCTTTTCTTTTATTAATTCCTTCAGCAACATGTAAATAAGATAAAAATGCATTTAAAATAAATTATAGTTTATAGAGAGAAAAAATATACTAAATTTGTCTTCCTCAACTGAATTTTCCGATCTTTTACTTTTGCACTCTTCTTTTTTATTCATAATATTTGATAAGTTTTAAAATTATCAAAAATTTCCTTAAAATCACTTAAAAGAATAACAAAATATCACAAAATTACTGAAAATCACATAAAAAATAACATAAATTAACAAAATCCTATAGTGATGTGCATATAATCAACAAAAGTAAACAAAGCTCGTAACAAAGCTCGTTATTCAAACAATTGGTATCAATCCTAACAAAAAAGTGTTGTGTTAAATGTTTTACATTATTGTTAATGCATTGAATTTTTGTTTTTCATGTATTAAAAACATTAATTTATTCATTCATTAAAAAAAAGTTATTTTATTTTACAATAATATAAAACTTTTTCAATAGATTTGACTACCCGAATGAATTAATATTTGTGTTTATGTATCATTAACTATAAAAAGTGAATGGTGTTGCCAGTATTAACGTTTAAAATGTATTGCGGCATACTTAGCTTAGTGTGTCAGTTAACTAGTGTGGACTTTAAAGTTGACGTTAGTCTTTTGTTTTGCATATGGCTGTAAGTATTTTTCAAAGACTTTCTATTTTAACAGGGAAAAACTGTACATATGTACAAATCAATTCAACTTTAATATAATTTCAAAAATATAACAGTTAATTACCCAAAAAAAACTCAGAGTGCTATATTCGGCTATGCCGAATCTTATATACCCTTTACCATACATGTAAATATAGTTTAATGAAGTAACTCCAATCAAAAAAGCAAATATTGGGGTGACAGAAAATTAAAAAATAAAAAAAAAATTGTACTGCATATACATAATTTTACATAAAAATAACATCGGCTCTTAACGGGTTAAGCATTTTTAATGAAAAGCTTTAAAATAATACCCATATTGATATTAAAAAAAAATTTAATTTCAGAGCACCGTAACTCGGAAAATATGGGCAAGCGCCACTTATTTCACTTGATGTTTTTTTCTTATTTTTTGATTCTCTATCAGCGCACGTATTTATATTTTGATTGGACCTACTTTATTGTTCCAAATGACATGAAAAAATTAGAGATAGGCGTATTATTTTGCATGCTGCTTCTAAGGACATGAACCGATCATGCTGATTTCCAATAGCACCTCTCTCGACACTGTATCAGATCGATTGTTTAACCAACTTTGCTTTGCATAAAAAATCAGAATATTTACACCTTGTGGGGTCGGAAATGGATACTGTAGAAATTACACACGGAATGAGAAACTTACTTACTTATTGTGGCAAAGGGTATAAAAAATAAAACACTTAAAGTAACTTAAAAACTAATAACATAAAACATCCTCGCAAAGAATGCCCGCTCCCCTCAAGGGAGCATTCAAAACCAATCTCTCCCATCTCCTACGCTTAAGAGCTTTCTTGCGGAGTAAACCTCCTGCTTCTCTCAAGAATGTCGTCAATGTGACAATAGCTCTCAAAATTCTTATAGAAGGTGACACCCGGGTACTTTAGCCTTGCCGAAGACCCAATCGGTTCTCTTCCGATAGTTAAACATGGTATGTTTAGTCTTCAATTTAGGTAATTGTTTTTGCGTCTACTCTTGAACATTACGGCCATGTATACATTAAAACTTCAACAACATTTCTTAAACAAGTATTGTAATACTTTGAGTTCCGTTTTTCTTGCCACTTTATTTTCAACAATTATTAAATTCTGAAATATTGAGAAAAAATTTTATTTTTATATTTAATTATAAAAAAAGTAGTAATAATAAACACACAATGCTACTTGACCGTCTCACTGTTGCTTCTGTTTTTAAAATTTGAAGACACAATAACATGTGTTGGCAACACAGACCCTTACGGTCATGTTTTTAGAAGAAACAATTATACAGCTAAATAACGATTCATTCAATCCAAATTTAACTAATCAATTTAATGCCAAGTAAACACATGTGGTTCAAAGGAACCTGTATTAATAATTTTCAAGTACATTTTTAGACGTGTCAATTTATTGTTGGGTTATACAAGTCAGACATTTGGCTTTTTTTTTCTACAATATTGTAATCTATGGTAGACGATTATGAACGCCGTGTTAAATGAGATAATTTTGTATAACTTTAATTTCATACGTTACATTCAAGGTTCAAAAAGAGGAATGAGGAAAGGCGTTATGACTATAAAGTTCGTACTTCACCTGTTTTTTCAGAAATCATAAATCATATTCCTATATGTACACACACGTCATCGTGCATGTGCGCAGTAATAAAAATTATGTCGTTGTTAAAAGCAGGTTGTTTTGCATTTATTTATTTTATGTCTTTATTTTAAACCCACAGCAGAATAAATAACTGAATACGTTGGCAAAAACCTTATAAGCACTGGATTGTATAAAATTAAATTAAAAGTCTTATAACATCATGTGTTTTAGCTCATGCGAGTGCGTTCTACTTTTTTGTGCTTCTTCTCTTGAGTTAATATCAGGTTAAAAAGTTCTTATTACACGTTTATATAAAATATATTGCGAAAAGTTGAATTAATGTCGTTTAATTGTAAGCGTTTAAATATTGACAAAGTAACAAGGTAAACTAAAAATTAAGCAACGTCACTGAGCTTTCTTACAAAATTTAATCAGATGTAAAACAAACGAAAAGTAAGTTTTACAAAATAATAAAAAAATGTAAATACAATATAATTAAAAGATAACTGGTTTGATACCCGTTTTTAAAGAACATTCTTTTAAAAAGCTGGCTTTGATAAAACTAAACGTTTTTTGAAAGCGAAATTGTTAACATATGGGGTAGTGTTCTTCTCACAGTTTTTTTGTTTATAAAAAATAAAATAAATATAAATAAATAAAATAAAAATAAATAAATAAATATAAAAATATAAAATTAATATTTCCAGATTCATACCGTATGCCACTTTTGATGCCATTTTTTTAATTTACTTTTTAATTTGCAGTGATATGCGTTATTTTAAACAAAACATAATCAACAATGACATCGTCTCAAAAATCAGAACATGCCATATTGCTTACCTCTTTTGCTTTACAACCAACCAAAAACTTCATAGTGTAAATTGGCTCTATTATTATCTTATACTACATATCTTCTATTTTTAATATTTATCTACTACACTCGAAGAAATTTTAAGTGACGAAATACAGTGAGAGTTAAGTTTTCGTTAAAAAAAAACACTAATTTAACAGAGAATAAACAAACAAACTTAATGTAGAGTGAACAAAAACATAGCTTTAAATAAAAATACACACGGACTTGACCTAATAATAAAGAAAAGTCAAAAGACTTTGACTTGATCAGTTGAACTCAGATTAAATAGTGTTCATATAAGATTTATAACCTTAAAAGATTAATCATATACTAGACATTGGTTAAACAAGTCATTGTCATAAATTAGACATAGAGTGCTATTCTTGATTAAATGAAAAGCATATTTCAGTGACAGTAAAAACATTTGTGACAAGCACAAACAATTTTTTTATACGGTTTCAAAAGTATTTTTTGTTCTAGTTGTTGAATTATAATAACATCAAATGAATGATAATTGTCATGAATTCTAGGATAGCACTAATAGGCTACATATAGCTTAGGCTCTCGTACTCTAAATCAGCTATAGAATAGACGCCAGTAATGATATATTGGACGTAGACTACAAATCAACCTAGAAAACTTAAAGAGAGATAAGGTTCAAATCAGTTCTTCAAATTAATGAAAAAATAGCTGCAAACAAGACAAATTTGCCACTGACTAGACATAGACTATAATTAAATACTTTATTTTTAAAATGTGTTCAACATTTTGTGTTGTTTTGAGTAAATCAAAGAAAAATTCCTAACAACTTTGATATTAATTTTAAAAATCTAATATTTTTCTCGTTAAAGGTATTAAGATTTGTAATTTTTTGGGATACATAAAATATTTTTTTTAATATTTACATACTTCAAAAAATAATACATATTTTGCATTTGACACATTTTAAAATTAAGCAATCTTCACCAACGCGAAGTAGTTTTACCAGGTGGCATCGTTGTGGCAACAGACTATTTTTAGCTTAATTTTCTTAAGTATATAGCAGCTGTCAAAAGTGTTTCTTTTATAAACAAAAGTTTTTTTTATTCTTTAAAATAGAATTATAATAAGAGTTTTAAATTAATTTAAAGAACAAAGGTTTTTAAAAACTTTATTGAAAAAGGTAAGAAGAAAGTGAAATAATTAATTGTGTTTTGAAGTTTCCCATACACTTAAGTGCCTGTTTTCCTTTTTGTTGTATTGTTGTATTGGCGCTGCCACCTGGTACTAATTCGCCTTGATCTTCACGAAATATTCATGTAAAATGTTATGCATGTATTACGAACTTCTAAACAAATATGATAAATTACCTTCTAAAGAGTATGATATTATTGTCACAGATATATATTGTCACTTTAAATGAAAAAGGGCATAACTGATTTTTTGATTGATTATACTGTGCCAGTTTAAAAAAGTGACAAGCCGGTAAAGCTAATTTTAACTGCTTTTTTAGGTTGGGTCTAGTTAGCGGGATATAGCATTATCTCAAAAATTGAGCGTGCCTAAAAACTAAACAAGAATTTCTCGACTTTGTTTTCACTAAATGATGTATTTACCTTTATAAAGCATTCATCGAACAAAAAGTTGATTTTTATTTTGTTGTTGTTTGACGGGTTTTAAAACTAAACTGCTTAATTTTACTAGATGTAGAAAAGAATTAAGCTAAACAGGCAATAAACGGAGTATGCATAACATTGATCAGACATAAATCATTTAGAGAATAAACGTAAATTAGTCATAGAGCAGGAAAACATAGCCGTAGATTTGATAAAAGCTAGACAAAGACTAACAACGACATAGTCTATACATACATATACATGCATATTGATATTTGCATATATACACTGAGACTTTTACTAACTACACTAATCATAAAACAGCTTAAGTCTGTATTTAAGCAAGTCTAAAATAATCCGTCAGCTTGAACAAATTTTTGTGTGCGTTAACTTGTGATCACAGTAAACTAGAAACAAAATAAGGAGAAAAGTCCAACTGTGAGTGCATATTTGAAAATCTAAGTATTGTGAGGAATCTGTCGAAAAATTTAGAAGTGTTATTCTTGTATAAGAATGTGGCTGTTGTAGGGCATTAAATAAATTGATAAACTTCTTGTAAGTAGTACAAAATAATTGAAAGTATTAAACAGAAATAAAATTGATTTTTATTTTATTATAGCTTACAAAACCTACGGCAAACAAAGTGGACAATTAAGTAAAAGTTAAAATTTATTTCATCAGCTTCTAAATCTTGAATGTACTTATGTAAAAGCGTAGAAAAATTCCCATAAATTTAATTGAATTTATAAAACTTTTTTTTGTGTATCACGTTATTTTAATATTAAGCTTTGCGGTAGACTGTATGTAAAAGTCTACAATAAGTTCATGGGGTTTGTAAAAATAATGGCGTTGAAATATTAAATTTTTTTGCTGCGTTCCCTATAAAGCGAAATAAAATAATAAATAATAAATTCTTTTATGAAAGAGAAACTTTAGTAAAAAATATGTACTGATTTTACCATAAAAGTTTAAGTGACAGTTTAGTTTATTATTTAAAATTTATGCAAATATTTGTCCGATCTCTGAACCACAAAGAAATCGATTGTCGGTTGCAAATCAGACTTTAATGGGTTTTTGGAAAACTTGCTAAATTTGAAACAAATTGAATGACAGTTTTACTTAAAATTCTGCTTTTTTAATATATTTTTAAATTGATTTAAACATTAATTTTGTCAACAGTCATTTATTGCATTCTTTCTACAAAGATCCGAAATACAAAATCCTAATCGCTACAAGAAATATCTAAATATATTTTGTTGGATTAAAAAAACTTGTTGTTACTCTTGCAAAAACGCAGCAATATTACCAAATTTCCCACCCGATCGATAGATTAAAAGCTTTCCTATATGTATTTCAGCTACAAGAGGATATTAATATTTTGTGGTATTAGTTGTTCTTAAAGTGATGAAAGTGTGGCTTCCAACAACAATTTGTTTGCCTTTAAGCATTTATGTCGTTGCTGCAAGACTAATAAATAAACATAAGTTGTAATAAACTCATCACGTGAATATGTTAGCACATTTACGCATATCTTAAAATTAGTATTATCCCTACATGGTACTTAGTGTTTGTTTGTTTGGGTATTTAATATTTCTATTCCATTTCTACGTTCAGCCAAGAAACAAATACTTCATTGTTAAACAAGCTCATCTTATATATTCTATCGTCACATACTTACCTTGAATAAGCAATATTGGAATACATATTTGTTATATGTGATGTTTCCTAAAAAAAAAGATCTCGTCAGATTATTGGGAGATGCAACTAAACTTTTGTTTTAGTACCAAAACCCTAAAATTGGTACTTGGAATCACAACAATCGATTACTTTAGTTCTTCTAAAATTTTTGACATTATAAAAATTCAATTAATGCACATAATAAAAAAAAATATTGAAAAACTCTTAAGTTTATAAGTAAATCAATATGTGTTAGATTTATTAAATGTTTTGTAAATTTATAGAAAATGTGTTCAATTTGCATTTGTTTCCATTAATTGTATGAACATTCGTATAATCTGATATTGTGCTTTGTTAACAAGAATTTATTTTACTCTATACTTGGCCAATACAAAGTGTGTATATCAATTTAAAATAATTCGTATAAAAATTGCTTAATTTTATACATCATCATCATCATCATAAATTTGGAATTTATGCGTATTTGAGAATTAGAATAAATTCTATACAATATTTACAGAAATATATTTCAATTAAAACTTTTATTTTAAATATGACGCTAGTATGTATTTGAAACAATGGAAAATAATATTTGTTTAATTAACAATCTATTGTATTAGCACACAGTGGATTCGGATTCCTTAATAATAATACAAATCTGAACAGTCTATTGTATACGTACTAATTCATCGGAGTTCACAACAATAATACAAATTTTTTTTGGTAATTCTTTTTAAGTATTTAATACAATACATACAATATTTTTACATTTAGTTAAAGGGGTTGTTTTTGTTTTAATTTTGCAGAAGTACGTACGCTCCTTCATTTTCACGCTACATATACTGAAAATTTATTAGCATGGGGTGGAGTTTTCCAAAGCTAAAAATAAATATTCTATTAACGTTCTTGCAAATACGATTCGAGCGCGTACTCTCATACAGCAAGTAACTAGTATTAGTTGAAAGAAATGCGAAAGCCATGGTTCGACTAATGCTAAACGGATATAAAATCATTAGAAAAACGACAGCAAAATTAATATTTGAGAAATTGCTAGGCTTATTTTCTAAATCTCGTTAATAGCTCATAAAACGATCAAGGCCATTTGAGCCATCAAAATAAATATTTTTTTATCTAAAACTATGATCTATAAAAAAGCCCAATTATTTTTAAAAGTGTTATCTAATGTCAGTTAGTTGACATGTGGTTTTTTGAAAATTTTTGTAGTTTTATTTTAAGATCCTGCCACAATAATTTAGGCGATATGCATATTTTTCTGAGTTCTTCTTACTGTTTTAATACACATTGGGAAATATTTAAGAATTTTAGGTTTACAATAAGTTATCATTTTTGTGCATAGAATAAGGAAAAAACGATTTTTATTATTTTTGATTTAAAGCTATTAATTTTGGTAATTCAAATCCCTAATTTTTTCTAATTTAAATAACTTCATGTAAATTTATTTTAAGTGACTTTAGCGCTTTGTGATCTTTGTATGCGATTTTTTATGCATTTCTGATGTTATGTCTTATTATAAGCAGAGTTTTATGGTTCAGTAGTAATATTCTTTTTAAATTGTTAAATAATTTTTTTGAAGTTTATCAACTTGTTTTCTAATTTTCACGAAGAACTTGTTTCCGCTCTGTACTCTAATTAAATAAAATATATTTACACAAAAATTTGTAAAGAATTCTATAATTTTGGCACTACTGTTAATTTGTACAACAATCTAAAACACTAAATTCAGTGTAGCAAATACTTAATTTGCATTAGATAAATTGTTATTAATTTAAGAGCACACATAAAATATCTTATCGTTATTCATATTTTGATAAAATTAGAATAATTTTTTTCTAAATTCCCTTACATTTACAAAATAAATAGCAAACAAATATTTTAGTATCTACTTCAGGTACTAAAATTAATTTATTTTAGTACGATTTAATATTGGTTTATGTTAGTTAAATGAATACTTTCTTCTGGTAAAGATCATGGCCTTTGATAATGTAACGAACTAGTTGACTGCACTGACAGACTTTACAAAAGGTAAGGTCCTCAACTTAAATAATTATAAGACAATAGCGTTATGATCGGGACTTCAGAAAGGAAAAGTACCTAGGCCTCACCTTCCATAAAAACTTTGGGTTTGATCTGCACATCGGCAATGTGTTTGAGCGCACCAAGAGGGCTAACTGCGCGTATTAGGGCGTGCTAGAGCGTAGAGGTGGACTTAAAACAAAAGTAAGCATTTTGGTCTAACGCCAGATTATACGTGCTCTCATCTCTTATGCTCTTTCAGCATGGCTTAAATTAAATTTGAATTTTCTGGAAGGTGCGCGTTCCGTGGAAATCATATATGTGGAAGAATGCAGCAAAGCTTTTTTTCTGTGGACATGTTGCAGAATTTTTATTTTATCATAGAAGAGTAAATGCATGATATATTGTTAAAAAAAAAGTTGTTTATTTATTCTGTTTCAGTAGTGTGTAAGTTTCATTAGTGTTTCATTAGTGTGTAAGTAGGTTTAAGCTTATTATCTTAAAAAAAAAAAATAATTGCCTCCCCCTTTATTTCCTTTTTGGGAGTTTTTCAAAATTTTTTTTTAAATTGTTCATACACGTACGTATAAAAAATGTACAAAATTTTACAGTTATTTTATGGTAACAGTCCTTAAAAATGCTCTAGTATGTAAGACATTTTTTTAATCAATTGTTAATTTAAGTTTCTTGTTTGTATAACGAATTTTTTGCAGATATAAAATAAATCAAATATACAATTTTTTCTTTCCGTATATTTGAGGTGTTTCTTGCAATATTGAGAACATTTTTAAAGTTTTTAATAGAATCAAGAATAATTCAAAAAAGGCTTTTCAAGAGGAATTCTTTTTAAAAAATATATATTTTTTTAATAAACTAACCCTGTTTCAGAAATAAATTAAATCAACTGCATAAAAAAAATACCTTTCTAAAATTTCTTTAAGAATTTACATTGAAAAGTAACGCCTTTAGGGAAAATTGAAGAGCTGAATGAAGTACTTTAGAAAAAGTACCTATTAAAGGAGTACCATTAAAGGCTGTTTGAAATTTAACAAAAGTTTTCCTTACTTTTAAAACAAATATAATTCATAACCCTTAAACTTTATGTAGACAGCTCTAAAAGATAATTTCAAATAATTATTTCTTTCTAAATAAAAACTTTTAAAAATTGTCACTTAATAAACCATTTTTTAGAAAAAGTGCATGCAATTAATAAATATCTTTTTGAAGGCAACCCTTAAGAAGTATTGCAAAAGTTTAACTAAACATTTTAGAGAATACTTACGAAAAAAAGTACTAGTTTAAAAACATTGGTTCGTTGGTCTCATTACTTACATTAAATATTTATTAATTTCTAGGGTCCGAAAAATTGATTAAAGATGAATGATATTTAAATCCTTCATTAATCATAAATTTTTTAAGTGTAAACCTAAAAGTTTAGGTTTAGAAATTCTTTACAAAACCCACAAGATCTTTAAAGTAGTAAAAGTTTCTATGGCAACATTTTAATTTAACAGTAATTGGTACATTCATTTGAGCTGATATATTGCTAATTTTCATTTTGCATCATCCGCCAATGGATATACTCCCACATATTCCATTTAAATGGAAATGCGTTTATTTAAGTTTTAATAATTTCGGATATCTATCATACGTTCTTTTTATTAATAATTCCAGTTATGGAGAAGCAAAATATATTTAACCAGAATTGAAGCCAAATCATTAGCTCCAATGGCTAGCCAGCCGGGCAGGCATCATTATTCGTACGTGAAATGGTAAAACCCTAATTATCTAATTAAACTGTAAATATGATACGAAAACACAAATAATACAAGCATCGTCAGAAGTACAAACATTTTTCACAAATAGTAATTTTTTTTTTCTGTAAAAAATATTATAAATTTCTGATTGGCTTTAAACTAATAATATGTAATTTAATTCGAACAATTTTTTTAACGACTAACACAAACAGAATGGAAAAGGATATAAAATGAGTTTATGCTGCTGTTTAAAATCGTCTGTTATATTTCATTTGACTTCGTAACAAAAATAAAATTTATACATTTAAAGGTTAAACAATAGTGTACTTCCAAAATAAAAAATTTGTTGCGAGGAAAAGTTCTCCCGTTTTGTTGAAAGACAAGTTCACGATTAACTAAAAAAATTGGATTTTTGTAAACAAAAATATTTCAAAAACGTTTCATTTTGGTAGATTTGGCGAAATATATCGTATTTTCGATTTAAATGGGAACTGGATTGATTTAACAGAAAAGTAAGAAAACCGAACAAAATAGGAAGACGTAGTGCTGACGCTACAGTTTACGTTTTGTATCACGAAATTTGTCAAACATTTTTATATTCTTGTAACCTAATTTTTAAATAAATGTAAAATTAAAACACTTTTTTTAATTCACAATAATATTTAATGTTGGTAGTAGTCCTCCTTCTCGAATTATTTTCTAAAACAGCTAAAGTACCATACCATTCTAATCATGTTAACCTAATACCAACCCGACAAAATTCGATTGACAACAAATTCGGTTCTCATAACGAATGTGTTTTCTGTGTGTACGAGTAAAAGATCATTATTCATTAAGCTATCGACAACAAAAGCAACAGCATCTAAAGCTTTTTATTGGTTTCCATTATTTAAGATCACGTGAATTTGTTGTTGCTTCTGCCAACTATTAGTAAGAAAGAAATGCAATAATTGAAAAATAAAAATTCTTTCTTTATAAAAATAGGAATAAAAAACAACAATAACTAATTTAAAAAATCAATATAATAGAGAGTCGTAAACTGTAAGTATAAAAATCCTGTAAATTTTTGTTTGGTTATGAGCTGATGGTTATACAGACGATGTCAGAGGCAATGTTGTTTTTGTTGTTATTTAATTGCATTAGTTTACCATATTTTATTATGCATAATAAAACTTTATTATTTTTGTAAACTTAAAACCAGCAGCCATCCATAGTTCTATCATCTATTAATGACTTAGTTAATTTTTTTTTCATCTGTGCTAACAAACACATTTCACCCATTACAAAAATTATGTTGTGAGCGTTTATTATTAATTCGACATGAAAAAAAATTATGTATGATGCAAAAGAGCAAAAAGTGTAATCACAAGGTCAAATCTGATTAAAATATACAAAAAAGATGCGGCGCCTCCAGTTACGAGCACGCCTTCACCTGAAGCATTGTAAATTAAGCTATGTTTTAACTGCACTAACATTAGGTCTTGGGAACATTATATAGTGGTTACGATTTTGTTAAATATCAACTGTGTTTAAGCGTAACTTAAGTTTATAAATCTTCCCCTCTCATTAGTAAAATAATTATGCGAAGTTTATTAAAACAATGAAAGATTTAATTTGTCATGGATAAGACATTTTGTGTAAAAATTATAGCTCTACTGAATGTTATAAGCCTAAAGAATACTTGGTTAATTTCATACATGTATATTACAAAATATGATTAGTGTGAAAAAGCATATGCATATGTCCATTGCTCTACTGGTTACATATCAGAGATTTTTCAATCAGTTGTGTATACAGCTGAATAAAATTTATCAGTCAATGGAAAACGCTGTCATAATTTAAATCATTTACAAGGGTGCCACTTAGAATGACTTTCCTCAAAAGGCAATGTCCGTCAATTTTGCATGAAAATTGTTTTCGTACTTCAAAATTGGATAAATGAAAGCCGTTTTGAAGGAACAAAGTTCTTCTTCTTCGTGCACGAAAGAGCCCAAACTTTTTCTTCGTGCAAGTTATTTAAACTTGACAATAGCCTTAAAACACAAACAAAATACAAAATAAATTTTTATTTATTTTTGGTGATTTACTGAAATTAACTTTTTTTATTAAAACATTCAAAATACTTTTAGTTTAAATTTTGTGTTTTAAAATTAGATTTTGTGTTCCCGTACTTTTATATAATTTTTGCTCTTTATGAGAGAAAACAATGCTTGTTCTGATTTTCACGATCTTTACTCAAAAAGTAAAGAAACAAACTTAATATTTATAATTTTTAGGTATACATAATATATTTTTTAATATTAACATAGGGCGTATGTGAAACGGTAGCACAGTACTCTTGTAAGTTAAATTTTGACAGTTCTGTTGTGAATAAAATTTCACTAGCCCTGAGGGCTAGTAGAATTTTCGACAAAAGCATAGAAATTTATGACACAAAAATTTTAAATCTACAAAGAAAAATTTAGTACTAAATAAAATAAAATAATATTGTAATAATAAATAATAAAAAATATATAATAAAATATATATTGTAACCAATTTTTAATTTTTTCCAAATCAGGATTTGAACCATCAATCTCATAAATGAATGAAAATTGACTTATCTTCGGCTTTTGATTCATTTTTAATTTAATTTCTAAACATTTTTAGAAATTATTTAAAAATGTATGCGGATATTTTCCAAAGATAACAAGAAAAATTAGGCGCTAGCAGAATGAAATGCAGCATTTTCTGGACTGCCACATCCTTCATCAGCATTCTTTGCATCGATCTACCTTATGTTATGTACGTCGTAAACATCATCTATTTAACCAACTAATCTTCATGGTAATTTGCTGAGACGAAGTCCACACACAACTTAAAGGATTTCTTTGTCGTTCTCTTTGTAACTCGTCTTGTACACTTGTTGTTGCTTTTGTACTCTCCTTCGGATAGCCACGAAATGCAACTTTTTTTTTAATTATTTATACTTGTTTGCTCACTACATGCTGTTTCAGTATCATCTGCTAGCGTCTAATTTTTCGTGTTTTCATTGGAAAACGTCCGCATACATTAGTAAATAATTTTTCTTTTTAAAAAAGTTTAGAAATTAAATTAAAATTGAACAATAGCAATTTTCATTCACTTAAAATTGTAACTTTTGAAAATTAATAAACATACATACAATATATATACGCGTTTTTGAAAAATAAAATATGAAATAACTGCGACGATGTCATTCCCAAAATAATTGAAATAAGCAACAGAAAATATTTTTTAATTAATTAATTTCCTTTTTTCTATAGAAACGTAAAAATTTTATATTGCCAACAAAAATATTATTTCACACACCCGTAATAAAAAATTTTCTCCCCTACTTTTAAAAAATAATACAAATTTTGCATTTGACATATTTTAAAATTAAACAATCTTCACAAATGAAAATTTCATGTAAAATATTATGTTTTTATTAAGAACTTCCAAAGAAATATGAAAAATTGCCTTATAAAGAGTATGATATTATTGTCAGATATATGTCGTCACTTAAAATGCAAAAGGGCATAACAAGTAAAAATTCAAAATTGATTTTTTGATTGATTATACTGTGCCAGTTTGAAAAAGCTACAAGCGGGTAAAGCTAATTTTAACTGATTTTTTAAGTTGGGTCTAGTTTGCGGGATATAGCGTTATCTCGAAAATTTAGCGTGCCCAAAAACGGTTAGTAACACTGGATTCAGCGTACTCAAATTAGTTTTCATTGACACCTTTTAAATTTCTCAACTTTGTTTTACCATCACCGAGGAAATTTTTTTAAATTTGTTTTCACTAAATGATGTACGTAACTTCATAAAGCATTAATCGCAGAAAAACTGTTTTAAAACTAAACTGATCAATTACACCAGATGTAGAAAAGCCTTAAGCTAAACAGGAAATAAAAAGAGTATGCATAACATAGACCTTGATCAGACATAAAGCATTCAGAGAATAGACGTAAATTAGACATACAGCAGAATATTCAGTTTCCTAACATTGGTACCGATAACATAGTGTCCTGACAGCACAGCCACCAGTATGTCCAGCTGTAGTAGACAATATGCACATGCAAATACATCGATATGAAAATTTAGTATTTGGATTTTTTACATTTACCTACATAAACTTTGCTTAATTCCTTCAAATGAAAATATTTCAGGGTATTCCTATGAAATATTCATTATCTACAAAAAAATAGAATGTATAACTGCTGGAAAAGCATATATACTATATTTAGCTACTTCGACTTGCAATGCTCGAAGTAAATAATTATCAGTAAAAGATTTTTTTGTAATGGAAAACAAGTAAGGAGTTTGCATATTTTCATGTCAAAGTGGCCATAAATTTAATGGTTTGTTGTAAGTAAACAATAAATGTTGAGTTTTCATTTGATGCTGATATCACATAGAACCATATATAGAATTAATAGTTCTGCCCAAATAAAATGATAAATTGATATTGTATGCAAGTATTTTTTTAATAAAATTGTAATTTACATAAATATTTTTTTAATGCAAATATTCAGTAAAAATTTAGTTAATTTTAAAAAAAAATTCTTGCTTACAAAACGGTAAGCTTTTTATAAGTTTTTTATTTTATTGTTTAACGAACTTTTTTCCTTTTCATATGATCAAGTAGTTTTCAAAAAAAACTCTCATATAAAACATTTTAACATATTGAAATAAAATCATGTAAAGCAAACATCAAGGCCAACAAAAGAATCAGATTTTTGGTGAACCCTTTTTTTAACTTAAGAGATTAATCAAGGAATAATGTGTTCGCCTTAGCTCACAAAAACTGGCAAAATAATATTCAACGAAGGCTTAGTTAACTTTAATATCCCAAATCAATATAATTTTAAATAGATTTAAACAATATTTTCTTTAACATTTAGTTAATGCATTTTTTTCTATAAAGATCCGCAATACAAAATCCCAATCGGCACAAGTATATTTTGTTGGGTAACAAAAAACTTGTTGTTTATTTTGAGAGTACCATTTTTTTTTTCTTGCAAAAACGTTACACTACGAGTATTACCTAGTTTCCAACCGCATCGATAGAGCAAGAGCTCTCCTTTATGTAATTCAGCTATAAGAAAAGGATATTAATATTTTGTGGTATTAGTGGTTCTTAAAGTGGAAGTGTGGTTTCCAACAACAATTTAATTTGTTTGCCTTTAACCTTCATAAGGTCTTTAAAATCATTGACGCTTCTGTTCTTTGGGTCAAATTTGACCCAAAGGGTAAAAAGTAATATGAAAAACCATAAATTTACTTTATTTAACAGTTTTATTAAAGTACATTTATTGTTTTTATTTAAATGATTTTCAAGTACGGTATATTTTTAGTATAATTTCATTATAAATATACAATCTACAGAGATATAAAAATTTTAGATTTGTAACTCTATTGTAATAAAAAATTCTAAAAATATGCAGTTGAAGTTGTGTTCAATGCAACAAATAATAACTTAATTAATATTATTTGTTGCATTGAACACATAAAATGATTCTGTTAGAATGCTCTTTACAAACAAATTTTTTGCAACTTGTACATACTAGACAGCGTTGCCGCTTTGGTCCAATCGGACCAAACTTGGTAGTTTTTCGTTTTTAAAAAACAGTTTGGTAGTTTGGTTGGTTTGTTGTATTTTTTTTAAATTTTTGGTAGGTTTTCCTCCTGTAGCAAATTTTTAGCAATAGTAAATTTTTTACCTTAAAAATTCAGAACATAAAATAAAAAAATGTAACTTTGAATTAAATAAACAATAACCGTGAATAGTTTTACCACTGATTTCAAAAACTGTTTTAGGTGTAATAAAAAACATCACTGCTTTTTTGCATAAAGATGATTAAAGCTATAACCATCTCTGGTTTAAGAAACGCGAACAATATTATGAAATTGAAATTAACATAATTTTTGAGTGAAGTTTTATTTACAAGTGTTTGTATTAAAAAAATTAACAGGCAAAATGGAAAAGTAAGTAAACTTTTTTAATTGTATATATGTACCTATTAATTACATAAATATTTACTAATATTGCATGTAAAGAAACAGTCAAAAAAATTTAGAACCGAATGGTTGAGCGAATTTGATTGGCTCCAGGAAAGGGATGGGTGTTCATTCTGCATAATATGCTCTAAAACTATTTTAAATCATAACATCCATCTTAAAAATCACCAAAAGACAAATTTCCATCTCAACAATTACGGAAAAAAAAACCATGTGAGTATAACAGAGCTTATGTGCAAGAAACGCATTTTTAAATTTTTGGTAGGCTGTGAACGAGTTTGGTAGGATTTTTGAAAATTATTGGTAGGAATTCAATTTCTTGTGTGGCAACGCTGATACTAGAGGTGTTTTATTATCTGTTTTAGAGATAATTGGCAACGACTTCTTTTGGTTAATCTTTTGACTTGTTCACCTGGTCTATTTTGCGCTTTAGTTGAAGTTGACGGCTGCTCATCTTTTTCAGTTGAATCTCGTAACTTCTGTACAATTTCTCGTGAAAATGGTGCTCTGGGTAATGTTTTGCGTTGCTTTATATAAGGTATGGTAAGCTGCATACCTAAGTTTTCTAAAAAGTGTCGACGCTTAGCAAAACAGTTTTCCCTCCAACCATGGTTAGCCGTTGTAAATAATATAAAAGCATTGTATGCTGATATATCTATCATGTTACTGAATACCACTTGAGGCCATCGATTAGTCTTTCGCTTGCAAGTATAACATGATACAACTTTATCTAGCGTATCTACTCCTCCTTTGCATTTATTATAATCCAATATTATCTTTGGTTTTCTGTCTTCACGATTACTAATTTCAATGTTGTGATGCAAAGTGCTAAGCAGAGTCACAGATTTTTTTTTTTTGGAATGTATGAAACAAGAGTAGTATTCTCGGTAAAACAAAACAACGATGAAAATACAGGGCTGTTCTTAGTTTCCAATATTTGGGGAGGCAGTTCAATCTTATTTTTACGTACTAAAGTTATTTGTTTTTCTAGTAATTTTTGACCCAATTCGTATGATGTAAAAAAGTTGTCTGTAGTCACATTATGCCCTTTTAGACCAACTGTCAAATCCAGAACTACCCGCATACCTTGATTTTTTTCAGGCATAGCTCCGTTTTCTTTACCAGTATATGGTTGAATATTCCAAACATAGCTAGTAGCAGAATCGCAAAGCACCCAAAACTTTAAACCATATTTAGCTGGTTTTGACGGAATGTACTGCCTAAATGGACATCTTCCTCTGAAAGCTACTAGCTGTTTATCGACTGTAACGTCTTGTGATGGATTATACAGTTTAGGCAATAAGTCAACCCATTTATTCCACAATTCACGGATTGGCGCAAATTTGTCCAAAGATCGTCGTTCACTACGAGTATTCCTATTGTCAAATCGTATTACTCTTGACAGAATTATAAATCTTTTCAATGGCATGATTGCTCTAAATATTGGTCGACCTTTCTTAGCATCCCACAAGCTTTCCGTACTTTCATTATTCGATCTATATACTCCAGCCAACAAAAGTAAACCAATATATGCGAACATTTCTGTTTCGTCAATATCAGTCCAATCACTGCTAAAAACACGTTTACCTTCATTATTTGTACAATTCAATAATATGCTCATTACAGGAGGTGGAAAATATAATTGAAAACTTGAAATTTCTTCTTGTGTAATTCTTGAACAGGAATAGCGCGTCAAGCCTGGTATCATACATATAATATTCTCCGATCGGACTTTTCCAAGTCTGTTGGCAAAAGCTTTTTTGGAATATACTATCTTACCACTTTTTGATATTATAGCTTGCGATGGTGCAACCTCATATTCATCTTCATTCGAACTGTTCGATTGCTCAGCATATTCCAAATTATCCTCAATTTCAGAACAAATTTTATCCTCGTCTGATAATTCGTTTAACATAAACTCTATTTCACTATCATTCATATTTTATAACAAATAATACGAACCACTGTAAAATTTTTATAGGTCTAACTCGATGCGTGTTTATTCTACAACTGCCTATTGTACTAAGCAAATAAGAACAACATTTTTTTATATATCAATATGTAAAGTAAGGGGAGTCCCCATTTTTCTACAAATATAACGCTCAACAGATATTATAAGAGGAGAAGAGACAGATGTACTAGTTGCTATGAAAGCAAGTAAGATAAATTCAAAGCTAGTGTTACCAATTTGACACTTTTTGATGTCCACCATCATAAATACTCAAGTTTTAATTCGGGGTCATATTTGACCCGAAGACCTTGGGTGTAAAATTTTTTATAAATGATTTATTTACAAATATAATACTTCAAAAAAACGATATAATATTTAATATTTCGAATAAACAAAACTAAAAAAATTTCAGAATCAAAAGTCACTTCCTTTCAGAAAAAATTTGTTTTTTTTTCTTAAAATGGGTCAAAATTGACCCAAATACCTTATGAAGGTTAAGCATTTATGTCGTTGCTGCAAAGACTAATAAATAAACCTAAGGTGCAATAAACACATCTTGTGGATATGTCAGCACATTTTCAAATACATTAAGTATTAATATTACCCCTACATGGTAGTTAGTATTTGTTTGTTTGGGTATTTAATATTTCTATACAAAGTTGAGCCAAGAAGCGAAAATTTTATTGTTAAACATGCTCATGTTATATATTCTATCGTCACATACTTTCGTTGAACATACAATATTACATATTTGTTAGATGTGGTGTTTCTTCCAAAAAAAAAAAAAAAAAAAAAAAAAGATTTTATTTTATAAAAGTAATCATTTAATGTGAGATTAATAAAACTATTCATCGCAATCCGCTACTAGCATTATCGAAATAAGAACAATGTGTTTGAATTCCGTATGATGACTAAGAAATCCCTCTTAAATATATTCAAATGAACAAAGTTAATTTTTGAACGCTGTTTGATGAAAATTAAATATACACTTGAAAAAATATTAGTAAAAAATCAATAAAAATATTCAAAACTTAACTACTAACATCATAATTGAATTTGTATTATAAATTAAATATAATCTTAATATATGTTTTGTGTAATGAACTAATAAATTAAATTGGATCTTAAAGGTTGTTCGCAACCACTGTTATCAAAGTTTTCCAGCCGATATGTTTCTTTACTAAAATCTAGTCTGGATACTGGGAGATGCAACGAAAGCACATTAGTATCCAAAGCCCTTATGATGGTACTTAGAAAAAAAATCGATTACGTTAGTCCTTCTGAAATTTTAAACATAGTGAAAATTAAATTAATGCACATAATAAAAAAATGTTTAAAAACTTTTAAGTTTATAAGTAAATCAGTGTGTAATAAGATTTATTGAAAGTGTCGAAAATTGTTGAAAAGTAAGTTAAAAGATATGTGAAAATAAAAATACGATACCATTGTATCCAGTTTACAAAGATGATAATTGACAAATGAGGAGAAAAACTAATTTCTTTGGTCTATGATTGTTTTTCTTAAAATATTCTAGTTGACCAGGGGAACTTTTCTCAAAAGTAAAACACACAGAATGTGGATTTGTTACTTTTTTTCCAGTTGCAGTCGCGTTTTAGTTCAGGAATTGATAAAGAAGTAGCAAGAACAACAGCCCCTCTATATCTTGACACAGCCGTTCATTTTATAATCTTTTGTATTTTTATAGAAAATGTGTTCACTGCATTTATTTTCATTAATTCTATGAACATTCTATGATTTGATATTGTGTTTTGGTCATCTTTACACATAATAAAACTGTTATGGGGTCATTTCTGTACATGAAATATTTTTTAAAAATTTTGTTGTTGGTGTACATAGTAACTAACATAGTACTAAAACAAGAGAATTTGGTTGTGGCAGCGGAGTTACGTATTACTATTAACATATCAATGCATCCTATTATGTCAATTTTTCGAGTTAAACATATGGGAAACAATCGTGACGTTAATAGCCCTCCTATCATCATCAAACTTAATTCTCCTTATGAAAAGAACTACTTTCTTAAAACTGTATCCGCTTTCCGTCAAAATAATCGAACGCCACTTCCTCTGCGCCATGCAGGCTTCGATAGTGATGCGCAGTTTCTTGTAAGTGAAAATCTGACACCTCATAACTACGGGGTTTTCAAAACTGCACTAAAATAAAAAAAATAAAACCACATCGTTACTGCCTTTACTCAACGAGGCATTTTTTTTTTTTTTTTTTTTTTTTTTTTTTAAAGCAACTGAATCGGATCAACCAGCGAGATTTGAGAGTCTTGATCACCTGAAGTAGCTTTTTTGACAATCAACTTAAACATGCAGAAGTAATATCAATTTTAATTTATTATCTAATGGTGCCTAACAACTTTTTTTCCTTACCTATAATATATTTTTGTTTGTTAAAATTATCCCTTTTTAATTTATTATATAAGTTATTCAATATTGCCTTTTTTGCGTTGCGTTGCTGTTTTATATAATTTGCATGGCTATTCGCTTAACCATTGGTGGTTATACCAAAAATACAACCATGGTAAAGATATTTGGAAGGCAAGCAGAAGGCTTAAAGGTCGTTCATATAAATGCCCAAAGTATCAAAAACAAGATAGATGACTTTAGATTGGTATTTGAAAATTCAAATGTAGACGTCATATGCGTTTCTGACACTTGGTTGTTTAAATATACTTCTGACAATCTTATACGCTTACCTGGATACAAAACTTTTAGAGTGCGTCGAATCGGAAAGGCTAGTGGAATTTTCGTAAAAAATAACATATCCTGTAAACTACTACATAAATCATCCAACGAGGATAAAATTAAGTTCTTATTCATTGAAATATTGTCATTTGGAAGTAAATTGCTAGTCGGTTCCGTCTATGGACCTAATAGATATATACCTTTTATGGACTTTTTACATGTGTTGGAGATGACTACCGTTGCTTATGATGACATTATAATAGCTGGAGACTTGTACTCAAACATTCTTAATGAGTCGTATTTTACAGATGACATGTTGTCGATAGGTCTTATGCCTGTTAATGCTACCATCCCAACCCACTATTCAAACACTTCTAACACACTGTTGGACCTATTTTTCGTGGTTAACAAATTAAGTTTCTGCACCCTGTTTCTCTAGGCATGATGATAATGATCTGATATATTTAATGTATGATTTTGTCACTCAGCCGGTGGTGAACTTACTCAGCTATAGAGATTTTGATAGACTATATATCTTATGCCCTTTGTTGATGGGCAATTGTCTTTCCTTGAGGAAAATATTCAACGCCTTTTTGAAAATGCCGTTCCAGTAAAAACTCGCCAACTGCATAAGAAGACTAAACCGTTGTTAACAATTCCCATTGCTCAATTAATTAATAAGGGTGATCTTACCTATTCCAGGTAGAAACGATTCAGGACTTCTGAACTACAGCAAAACTATCGTGCCGCTAGGAGACTTGTCAACAATAAAATAAAATATGCTAAAAGAGAGTATTATGCCAAGCGATTTGGTTCTGAATTAGACAATTAGAAAAAACTAGAAAATAATACGTGAAATCGGAACTGGTAAAGTATAAATCTTTTCCATAGAAACTTCAAACCTCATTCTGAGCGAGTCATTTAAGTTTTCTTGTGTCACTCAGTCAGATGTATTTTCTTCGTTCTCAGCAATAAAATCTGATGCTGCCGGGTGTGATGACATGCATCCTAGATTTGTTGCCATCATACTGCCGTTGTTGTTGCCATTTATTACTCACCTTTTTAACACTATCATAACATCAAGCATCTTTTCCACTAAATGGATGTATGTATACTAAAACCAACACGGAATTTCGTTCGACTGCAATTTTGTGTTTTCTCTCCAAAGTTTTGAAAAACTACTTCATTTGCGAATCGTATGTTTGTTAGACAATTCGGCTTTCGATCGAACCACAGTTGTATTACAGCCCTGGTTGATGTTGCTGAAAATATTCGTCGCCAACTTGACAACGATCATATCACGTTTTTTGTGTTTCTCGATCACTCGAAGGCTTTTGATAAAATGGATCCTGCCACACTAATATGGAAACTTAAAAACTGCTTTAAATTCTCTTCAAACTCTACCAAACTTATATCATCATACTTAAGCGGTCGTACACAAGCGGTATTTGTTGACGGTTCATGGTCTCAACCCCTTAATCTCAATAGAGGAGTGCCACAAGGCTTAATTCTGGGGCCACTGTTACTCTCTATGTATGCCAATGATTTGCCAAAACAAGTATCGCATTGCAATATTCACACATATTCAGATGATGGACAGTGATATTTGAGTAGCTAGAGGCACATGGTTAAAGAAAGTATCGAGAAAATAAACTATGATCTTCAAAAAATTCACCTTTGGGCAAGAGCAAATGGGCTTAATCTTAACGCACATAAATCTAAATGCTTGGTAATTCGTCGGTACTTCTTCATAGCATATTCGCCGGCGAAGTAAAATAATTAATAAAATGGCTATATTTATCTCCTTTCACCACCTGTATTCTCTCTCATCTATTCCTTTCCTAAAGAATGCAGCACGGTTAAAAAACTAAGTAGGTATTAATGCCTGAAGTGCTACTTCTCTTTATACAAAAAAAATATATACAATAAAAAAAACTGTTCCAGTAATCACTGATGACATCATTATAAACAATGAAAAAATCAACTTCGTACAATCAGCCAGGAATCTCATATTAACTGCCTTGTGGGTCAAACACATGGCAAACTCATTTCACTTTGGCAAACACAGTTTATACCCCTTCAAAAATAAAAATGCTCCTCGCGAAATCTTTTCTAATTCCTTCCTTGATGTAGGGATGTGAGCTGTTTGAAAATTGTGACGTGGCTAGTAAGCGGAAGCTTCATGTGTTGTTCAACAATATCTTAAGATTTGTATATGGACTTAGAAGATTTGATCGAATATCTTACCTTTCCAACGACCTCCTTGGTGTTTCATTCGAAAACTTTCTCAAAGTGCGCGTACTTCTTTTTCTTCATAAAATAATCCATACCAAAACTCCACCTTATCTGTTTACCTCATTTCGGTTTGCCAGATTATAAAGGGGTAGACAAATCATTACACTTTAACTCAGATATCTTGTCTCTGTATGGCAGTTTTACTTTAATGGCATACGTCTTCGGAATTCCTCAACACACCATCAGCAAATTTAAAAAAATTCTTGTATAACTTTTTTGCACATACTTGAATGTTTTTGATTTTAATAACTATTTAGCAACTATGTGCCTTGTATTTAATATTTAATTTGTTGTAGTTTTACATTAACGATTTACATTTCTATACATTAAATATAAGATATAATCTAGCATAGAAAATTTCAAATAAATAGATGAAATGAAATGAAAAAATAATCGATATAGAATACAAAACACCCATTTTTCGAATTGTTGCTGTCTGTCTCTTAAAACCTTCGTTCCAATATAGAATGCTTTTTTTTTGTAAAAATAGGTCTTTTCATGACACCCAATTTTACTGGTATAATTGTACTAAAACAGTTGTAGGCCCTTATTATTTTTGTAGATTAAAAATTTTTAACGCTGTCTACTTAACTCCAAAATAAGTAGTTAAGGGGAAGTTAAGATATCTAAATTAAAAATCCAGTTTTCTACATAGAATTCGTTATTTTTATTTTTTTTACTTTTCTACTTTAATTTTAATTTATTTTCTCGTCAAACGAAGTTGCAGAAGTAAGCTTTCTCACTTTCACGTGATATATACTGACGGTTTGCCGCACAAACATGTTTTCTATTATAATATGATTTGATAATAGCGCATCTCCTTTGATCTGTCAACATGGGTTGGAGTGCTGTATAGCTTAAATGTAGCACACATAAAATATCCTTTCATATGCTGTTTAAAATTGAAATAACCTCAAACCCTTTCTAAACACACACAGACTTTCTCATTATAAATATTTTGATATAATAAGGATATTTAATTTTTAAAATATCTTACATTTATAAAATAAAAAGCAAACAATTATTTATTATCTAATTCAGGTACTACAATAATTTATTTCATAATATGAGGTACGATTTAATGCATGTGCCTTATGTTAGTTAATTGAATTATTTCTGCTGGCGAAGATCAATTACATTACTGCCAGGAACCTGAATAGGAGATGTCCTACTATAACAATAATTTTGGATATTGCCAAGGCCTTTGATAATTCTTGGCATGATAAGGGCGTCTGCAGTTTGATTTATAGCTTTTTAAGAGGCCGCTCTTCTAGTTAGTACGTATTAGAGATGTCGTGTCTCATGACCGTTCGATTTTTGCGGGTTTTGTAAAATGTTAACACATCAGAAATAATCCCGCCCCCAGAGTAAGATTTGTTGTGGATCTATGCTGATGACATCCTTATTACTTCTTCAGGAGCAAGGGCAAGGACTATTAAGCAACGCGTCAATAAATACCTGATTGAACTCCGAGACTATTTCGAAAGATATGTCCCCAAATTTAACATATATGAAACTAACTCTATGATGTTTAAGGGACGAGGAAATTCATATATCCTAGTTGCCGATCCTTCAGATCGTGTTTGAGAGTTGGGAGCAAAATGAGCAGGACTTCAGATAGGTAAAAGTAAAAAGTAAAGTTGTTTGTCTTGTTCTGTTCTGTTTTGTTTGTTTTTCTTCATTAGTGTGTAAGTAGTGTTAAGCTTATTATCCTAAAAATAGCTAACTGATTCTCCTTTTCTTTTTTTTTTGGCGAATTGTTTTGAATCTCTTTTAAATTGTTAATCGATGTACAAAATGTACAAAATTTTATAATTATTTTATGTTAACAGTCATTGAAAAATACTTTAGTATGTTAGACATTTTTTTAATGAACAACAGGTTATGCGCTCCAATACACACTTTTAAGCAGTCAAAGACTTAAATTCAGTGCGAAATTTTTTCTTTCTGTACATCTGAGATATATCTTACAACATTGAGAATATTTTAATACGGACTTTAAAATTAAATCAAGAATACCGATCGGATCATTGCTTTAGGAGTTATTGAGTTTTTAGTTAGAATAATACGCGGACGTATGAATAGGTCCGTATGGACCTTGTACTGAATTTCACTAATAAATGCTTGTTTTTGGGTAACATTATAATTTTTTTATTGTTTCAACACATAATTTACTTGTTCTGAACACAAAGACCTGAAGACATTAGGGATGATGATAAAAATAAAAAATTCTAAGAAAAATTCGAAGACATGAACTTTATTGCTTGCAAGGAAAGGCACAATATTCTAATTTTATACTACTAGTAATAAATAAGAAAATTCAAGCAAAAAAAATTAAAAAAATTATTTTTGGATGTAGAATTTAGTTATAAACTTCACACGGCCGTGAAGTTCAGAACTGTCACTCTTCGGAGGGTTAAGAGCTCAAAAATTTTTTTTAATAAACTAACGCCGTTTTAGAAATAAATTAAATCAACTACTTAAAATAAACCACCGTTCACAAATGTTATTTCTTTAAAAGTTTATCTTTAACAGTAACGCCTTTAAGAAAAGAGATGAATGTAGTTCTTTAGAAAAAGAGTACCATTAAAGAATCTTTGAAATTTAACAAAAGGGTTCCTTGCTAGTTTTTTGTAAAAGTACAACGAATAAAGATCCATTTGAAAGAAAAATTTAAGAAGTACCAAAAAAGCTGAACTAACCATTTTAGAGAATACTTACGGAGAAAAAGAACTATTTTAAAAACGTTGGTTCGATATAATGCGTTTTTACTTATATTAAATATTTATTCATTTCTAGGGTCCGAAAAAATGATTAAAGATGGATCATATTTATATCTTTCATTAATTATATATTTTTTTTAAGTGTCGAACAAAATAGTTTATGGTTAACAATTTTCTCAAATACCAATTCCAAAAGTTTTATGTTAGAAAATGTTTTATAATACCAACGACCTCTTTGAAGTAGTTAAAGTTTTTTATGTTAAAATATAAATTTAGAAGTAGTTGGTATTTTTATTTGAGCTAATATATTGCAAAATAAAAATTAGCAATATTCTTTTTACATCATTCACAAACTGACATATGTACGTTCACACATGCCACGTAAATGCAAATGTGTTTATTAAATTTTTCATAATTTCCGAAAATTATCATTCAAGTTTTTTTTATTTATAATCCGATATGCAGAAATTGAATATATTTAATCAGACTTGAATCCATATCATTAGCACTAATGGCTAGCCAGCCGGACAGGTATCATTTTTCATACATGAAATGGTAAAACCTTAATTATTTAATGAGACTGTAAATATTATACGAACACACAAATAAACCAAGCATCATCAAAAGCAAAATTTATTTGATCCTGATTTCCTGGAAACGGGTTACATGCTTTTAGAAAAAAAACTCTTCAACAACTTTTATTAAAGAAACAGTTTCTAAAACAGAGACATTTTAAAAGATACGTTGAAGAGAAAAACTTATTTTCCTTTTCTATTTAATTCAAGCACTAGGTCAGTTTTAAAAATAAAAATATTGTTTGTTATTTTTTATTTTTCAATATTTCGCTACACCGTTCGGTGGCATCTTCAAGAAACAGGAAACAAAAATATTAATAATAAGTTTTTTTCCAAACACAAAATTAAATTGACAAAAAAATTTTTTTTACAAACAATATTTTTATTTTAAAAACTGACCTAGTTTTCGAATTAAATAGAAGAGAAAAATAATTATAAAGGTCAAAGAAATAATAATACTTATTTAGAAAAACTTATTTTTAAAAGTTTCAGTAATCAAATAATAAAAGTTTTTTAAGAAAGGTTTGCATACTTTTTTAAAACTATCTTGTTATGTCATCGTTAAGATCATATTCCTTTTTTGTTTGCAATATTAGTTAAACGTAAAAATACGAAAACAAAGTTAAGACAGAATATAATGCATTACCTAGATCGCTTTACTCACAATGAGCCTCCTTCGTACCCAGTTACTGGTAATGAATGATGGACACACCATCGAGAAAACGATCATTATTTACCAATATTAAGCTATAGACAATTAAAGCAATGCCATCTACAGCTTTTTATCGGCTTCCATTATTTAACAACACGTGAATTTGTTGTTGCTTCTGCCAGCTGTTGATTAAAGAGGAATGAAATTTTATTACCCTTCGTATTTGTTCTTCCTGTCAGATTTATTTTAAAATCACACTGATTTTTTGGAAGTAAGCATATTTACGCGGTACCTTGAAAGTGCCTATATTTGTGTCTATATTTGTATCTGTTTTAATTAAGATCCGACAAATCTTTAAAAAATAAGCTTTCTTTCTTTACAAAATTAGAAATAAAAAACAATCATAATTAATTTCAAATAAGAAATCAGTAATAAAGAGCCCTAAACCAAATGTTTAAAGGTTGTGTAAATATTTGTTTGATTGTGAGGCGATGGTTATACAGACGATGTTAGAGGTAATGTTGTTTTTGTTGTTATTTAATTGCATTATTTTTAACACATTTTTTAATGCATAATAAAATATTATTATGTATAATTTTTCCTTTCATTCAAAAATAAACAAACTAAAAGCCAGCAGCCATCAGCAGCTCTAACAGCCTATAGAGGATTTAATTCCTTGATTTTCTTTTGTGCAAATACATACACATATATATATACATTTTAACCACCACAAAAATTAATATAAGTAATATTATGTTGTGTATGCATTTATGGTCAAAACAAGCAGTAATAAAATATGTAAATTCTGCCTTTTTTAACATACAGTTTTATTATTTTAAGAAGTGAGGTTTTATTCTCTTGCTCCACTGTCAAAATATTGTTGCCTGATTGTTCGTTATTAATTCGACATGAAAAACAAAATCATTTTCAGGCAAGAGAGCAAAAAAGAAATCTAATCACAAAGTCAAATCTAATTAAAATATACAAAATAGATGTGGCGCCTCCAGTAACGAGCACGCCTGCAATAAATAAGTGCTTTGCATCTGAAACTGCATTTAATGGAGTTAAGTAAACAGCTGCATAAACAAACTAGTTTTTATAATGAAATTTTTGCTAGTATCTATATGAATGCAATGGAGTGGGAAAACTAGATGCGTGTCTGTAAGATATTTCACATCATTAGTTTGCTCTTAATGCGTTACATTTCACTGCTGATGCAAAAATAACTTTGTAATTTTTAAACAATACTACCGTAAGGTGCATTCTGTGGAGGCAAATATTTTATGCAATTGTAACTATTAGAACTGTACATATACATTATCGCTCACATTAATTCTATGTAATTTGCTTTGAGCAAGGCTGCAACGATATTCTGTTTAAACACATTTTACCAAATCTCAAATAAGAGACTTAAAAAGAAGCCATATCGAGTACAAACTAATAAAATATGCTCCTCATTATCGCAATAATCATTTTCTCTAAATGCGACAACTGTTGCAAAAATTTGTGTTTTAAAGAAGTTTTACATAAATGCTTGTTCCAATACTTTTTTAAGAAGCTAATTATTATTATTTGTTATATTTACAAAATATATTTTATTAAAAAGAGCTTTTTATAAGAACTATTTTGGTAAAATGCCTTCATACTTTTGTACAGTTCTCATATTCTACGAGTAAGTAAACCGGCTAAGCAGTATTACAATGTTGGTAACCGGTCAAGTTGTTGAACTTTTATATAATTTTGTTATTAAAATCAAAAGTTGAAAAATAAACATTATAATTACATTTTTTAAATTAATCAATAATGGTAACTCTGTAATAAACTCTATGTGCCGTATTCATAGAAAATAAAATAACTTTGAAATGTGTTTTATGACAAATTTTTTATACAAATTTGTCCTAAAATATATTTCAAACCGTTTTTGATTTTCTATGAATACGACATATATAATTAAATTTTTAAAAAATGTTTTCTCAAAAAACCCATACAAATGTACCTTTTTAGTAAATGGTATTTATTTATATTTTTTATTTTATTTTAAATGTTTCTTTAGCAACTGTTTTCTTCACGTTCTATTTGAAATCTAGTAATTTGTGAAATTTACTTAGCAATCGTTTTTTCTTTTTTACAACTTTAGTTTTAATTTTGCTGTAATATAATACGTAAAAAAAATATTTTTATCCATGATTTTTGTTTTCATTCCAGGTTATTTAATTAAATAAACAATCGTCTTTACGCGTAGCAGTTCACGAAAGCTAGCTGTACACATTATTAATGGTAACTGCGGTGGTATTTACTGGTTATTTGAATTTACTTGAAGCAAGCGAAAGCAAGAAAATATATATATACAAGAAAATATATACATACATATTAGAACCATTTTAGAAATGCTTAAATCCTGTAAGTCTTATTTACACAAAAGGTATAATTTTAATGCATCCCTGTAGGTGGCAAAACACATTAAAACTTTTACAATAACTTTTAAATAAGTCTGTAAATTCTAAAAGTGCTTTTTCTTGCCTTTTCGCTTTTCGCTTTTAGCAATCATTATTATTATAAATGTTAAAAGTGGGCATTGTTACAAGTAATTTTTACTAATTACTTTTATTTAGCTTTGAAAAAACTTTTATTCAAGAGTTGCAAAAACAAATTGAGGGTGTTAAGTAGTGTTAGAACTTTCCACTCATTATACTATTTCTTTAAAAAGTAACTTTCAAGCCAGGTGGAGAAGGAAAAAATGATTGGTGTCACTGAAAATCACTTTATACAAGCCAAATGTTATTAATTAATTTAATGGGAAGTGGGCACATGTGTTTGCTCCCTTCTTTGCACATACTTAAATACACAAACGAAGGATAAACAGTTAAAAAAAAGCAACACCTTTTTCTCTAATTTACTTTCAATAAAAAAAAATAAGAGTTCTTATCTGAAGTACGTAAGAATGTCTTTTATGTAAATACTTCTGACCACCCCTGCACGTAATTTTATGTTATCCATATTACACAAACAATTTGTTCCTTATGGTGGACGCTCTTTTTTTTATATATGTATTTCTTACTTACACTAGATTACCATCCGGTCTTAAATACCCCAAAATAATTATATTTATTACTTAATCGACTAAATTCAAATAGAAACGGCAGGAGTTAATGGCAGAATCTAACGAAGAAATTAAAGATTGACATATTTTTAAGCAGTAAGTTAAGATGAGTTTTCGTTAATTAAGATTTGTGTGGAGTATGAGTTGCACTCAAGGTTTAGGTAGGTACCAAAGGACGCATTGTTTGCAACCAGCGACATTTAGCTTTATTTCATTATTTTCTGGCTCGATTGACTAAAGTTGTAGCAGTGGGAACTTCAGCTGTTGCTTTGACTTCAGCACTATCTACAGTTTTTATTTAATACAACAAAAATGTCTGAAATTTTATAGAAGAATCAATAATCTCTTGTAAACATTTTAGGAGTTCATTCTTGAGAATATTCTCTACTTTATATTTAAATGGCTATAAATACAAAATAGTATCTTTTAAACACTCATATAATTAGTAATAGAACCATTAATTTATCATGTGCCTTTTAAACATATATAAAATTGTTTCCGATTTAAAAAACGCGATGAAAACTCCAATTATTTTTTGTCACTTTAAAACAATTCCCAAAAGACTTTTAGCTTTCTTTGAAGTTGCAATTACATGTAAAGTCAATGAATATCACAAGACTTATATATAAATAAAAAAATAAATTATGTTAGTTAAATAAAACGCTCTTTTTCAGACAAATTTTGTACTGATTTAAAATACATAACTCCGATACAAAGTAATTTTCCGAAGTGATGAGAAAAGGTACCAAAGAAAAGTTAATTTTCTCATTTTTTTTTTAACTAAAGACAGTCTTAAACTTATATTATTAAATAAATAAATAAAATATAAATTAAATTTATATTAAATAAATGCCATAAAAAAGCTACCTTTACTAAAAACAGGTGCCTTTAAAATAATTTAATTTGTTGTATTTCCTTTAAACTCACAGCAGAATAAATTATCATTGACACCTCGAAAAACACAATCTCGCAGTGAACAAGTACTTGTATAAAATGAAACTAAAAATTTTATAACATAATAGCCCTATTCACGATCTTTGTACAATGGTCTTGCATCATAGCATTTGCAAAAAAGTGCAGCATACTTTTAGTTTACACCAACAAAACACACAGTAATGAGTAAAATATGCTACACATTTAGCAAATGCTATGATGCAAGACCATTGCACAAAGATCGTGAATAGAGCTAATGTGTTCTAGCTTAAGCGAGAGCAATCTATTTTTTTCGCTTTATCTCTTACAAAAGTATCAGGATAAAATTACCTGTTACATATTTATACATATAAAGTAGTTTGCATAAAGTTAAATAAATGTATTTTGCTCGTAATTGTAAACAGCTTGCGTGAAGTCATATTTAAAAGGGTAAAGTAAAAATTAATGCAACGTCACTTAGCTTTCACATAAATATAACACAGTCAGTTATATGAAAAAACCAAAAATAATTTTAACAAAATCCTAAAACAATATCTCTTAAAATTATATATTGTAAAAAATGTTAATACTCGTATATGTTTTAACACCTGTTAAAAGTGAATTAAAATCAGAGTCTAAAAACCAACATTAAAAAAATAAAACCACAAAGAGTGCGTTCAACTTATAAACGAAGAGTCCCGTAGCTCGTATGGTTTGCCCTTTTAATTTTTTGTTGTTATTGTTAAAGCGAACATTGTTTTACTGTATCTCTACGTAAAGTTAAAATAAAATGATTTTACTTCTAAGACTCCTTTTAATTATAATATTATATTTTTCATAGAACGTATAGCGGCTTCAGTGAAGATGTTTTATGATGTTCCCGAAATAAGCGATGGAGAACCAACAGTAGTACCAACACTGCTATCAACATTTGTTGCACTAAAAGCAAGATGCGAGAGTCTAAAAGTATCGGAATTTGTACTTGGGACTGCAGTGCCGCATTTAGTAATGCAAGCCGACTTTAATGACCTTGTAAGAGACGGAAATTTGTAGAGGAGAACAGCGGAACTCTTTGCATTACGCTTTAAGCAGTGGAATATAGTGGCGGCTGATTTTAAAATAACAGCCGCTAGTGATCGAGGTAGCACTATTCCATATGACGAGTTGTTTAAATTGCACAAAGATTGGGAAAAAAACCTGGCTTATTGTTATAATATTGATTCGATGTTTGCAAAAATTGGTTACCCATCGGTCAACAGCTTTAAAGTTGTGCTTTTATATCGGTAACAAACATCCATCTGTCCCGATCGCATATGCCACAAACCTCAAAAAAACATACGATGGCATGGAATTAATGTTACAGCTGATAAAGTACCAAGAGCATAATTGAAAAATATGCTGCGATCTGAAAGTGGCCGGATTACTCGTGGGTGTTAAGCGCCGATTTCCAACCCACCATTGCTTTTTGTGTACATGGAAAGGTCGCAAAAGAGATTAGCACTTTACTGAATTTAAGTGGAAGCCGCGAACATGCTACAAAGTAGGCGTAGAAAGTATAGAGAGTCTACCATTAGTGCAGCCATTTCAAATCATCTCGTATCAAATTTTCTTAAAAAGCTGGATCGTAAGCGCGAGGCGATTGCAAGTTTGCGCAACATTTTTCCGAAATTGAGCGGTGCAAAGATTCATGCAGGAATTTTTTTAAGAAGTCATTCAATAACTTTATTTTTTAATGATGTGTATGATTTAAGGTGTTTTCAATGGTCCGCAGATAAAAAATAGTTGTAAGTGATGATTTTTCATTAAAATTGAATGCTATCGAACAACGTGCATGGAAAGGCACAGTTGCCGTAATTGAGCAGCAAATTTTTACAAAAAAAATCGATAACCATTTTTTCAAAAACAAAAAAAAAATTAATAAAATCTGAAAGTTGATAAAAATCTATTGTTTTTTTTAAATTTTCCATAATGCAGACATTTCCATGAGTCTGCCTGCAAAAATTCAGCAGTATTAAATCACGAAAAAGGGTTACAAATCGAAACAAAGTCTTTGAATCAGGCGGACAGACGGACAATACGTGTGACGTGTGTACGTCAAAATTGCCGAAACACGTGTATTTTTATTTTTTGTCCCCTTTCCGAGGAGGTGTATTTGGTTCATAGGACAGAACAAAAGGTCTTTTTTGCGACGCGGTGTTATTACTCACTAATTTTTATAATCAATGTTTTATTTAGAATGAAAAAACATGACAAATTCAAAATACATAAAATACTAAATATTACTACGTTATAAAACATAAAACAATTATAAGGTATCATAACATAACACCTTAATTCAACACTTTCCCTTGTTATGTGATGTTTGAGAGTTGTACTCCAATTTGAGTACAAAGCATTTTCATTCTTGTTGGCTGCAAGGGTTTTGTCATTAAATCGGCTAATTGTTCTTGTGTAGAAATTTGTTGAACTTCTAGTTCTCCTTCACTAACTTTTTCACGTACAAAGAAATGCTTTAAACTGATATGCTTCGTTCTTCTATGGTATTCTGGGTTTTGAGCTAGTCGAACTGCAGCTGAATTATCAACTTGTAATAATGGAATACTATTCAATCCAATTAACTCAGCATATAAACGTCTTAGCCAAATAACCTCTTTAGTTGCTTCTGAAGCTGCAACAATTTCTGCTTCTGTTGTGGATGTAGATACTATACCTTGCCTTTGACTTAACCAAGATATAGCACCTCCAGCAAATTTCGCAATAACACCAGTCGTGGATCTTCCAGTTTTTGTACAACCACCAAAGTCAGCATCACTGAAGCATTCAAGATTTTGATCTGCAATGTTGCTATAAAAAATTCCGTATTTGGTTGTTCCAGAAATATAACGAAAAACTCTTTTAACACGGATAACACCATCAATAGTGGGATTTTCTAACGTCCTAGATAAAAACCCAATGCTATAAGCTAAATCTGGCCTTGTCCCCAGCATTAAATACATAATAGCTCCTACTGCTTGTCTATAAGGAAATTGAGAACACCTTTTATTTTCTTTCCCTGGTTCAAAAATTTCTCCTTTTAGCATTGGCGATGAAACTGATCTACAATTGGAGAATCCGAATCTTTCTAAAATTCTTTTTGCATAAGCCTCTTGACTTATAACTATTCCATTTTGGTTTCTTTTTATCTCCAGTCCCAAAAAATAGTTAGCATCTCTCGTTGTTATCTTAAACTCTTCTTTTAATTCGCATAAAAATGTTTCTAAATCTTTTTGATCTGTAGCAGCAAATAAGCCGTCGTCAACATAAAGCGCAAGTATTAACTTTTTACTTTCCTTATTTCGTATGTATAAGCAAGGATCAGCTTCACAAGCCTTAAAACCAAGATTCAATAAATAATTTCCGAATCTTCGATTCCAGCAGCGAGGGGCTTGTTTTAAACCATACAAACTTCTTTTTAATTTGCATACCCTCTCCGTGTTATCGGAAAAACCTTCCGGCTGTTTCATATAAATAATTTCCTCAAGTTGTCCATAAAGAAACGCTGTGAAAACATCAAACTGAGCAATATGCATATTATTGCTAGCAGCTATACTTAAAATTGCTCTAATTGTTTCCAATTTTGCTACCGGACTTAAGTTTCATTGTAGTCTATTCCTCTTCGTTGCCTAAAACCTTTAATTACTAATCTTGCTTTGAATTTATCTATGCTTCCATCAGGATTTGTTTTCACTTTAAAAACCCACTTTGATGGAAGTGCTTTAGATTTGTTGGGTAGATCAACCATTTCCCAAGTGTGATTTTCGTTTAAAGACCTTATCTCGCAATTCATATCTTTCAACCATTCTTCTTTATTAGCACTATTTATCGCCTCAGTATAAGTTATTGGAGTTTCAATTTGACTAATAAAATCTTGTACCGCCATTACGTAATCATTAAATTGGGAATTATGTAATAAAGTGCGATCTCTTAAGCGTTTATTTATTGGTTCTTCGTCTTTATCACTTAACGTGCGCTTACGATTATTTGATTCAAACCCATAAAAATCATTTTGTTCTGAGGTGTCGTCTTGAATGCACTCTTCAAATAACTCGTTATCTTCTACAGAAACTGAATCATTTACCTCTGAGCTCGGCTATTCTGTTTTGAATATTATTTGTCGCGCTTAATTGTTTCTGTTGTTCATCATCTGGGAAATTGTATTTTGGTTTTTCATAATTTTTAAATAGCAATTTAATTCCTCTATTTTTATCTTCAAAATTATTTTCAATATCTTGAATATCATCACAATTTATTAGTTCTTCACAAAACCTGACATCTCTTGATAAAATTATACTGTGACTTTCTTTAACATAAATTCTGTAACGTTCTTCCGTATCATATCCAATTAAGATACCCTTCACTGCTTTTGAATCCATCTTCTTTCTCTTTTGATGAGGAACATGAGCATAACATTGGCTTCCAATTATTCTTAAATGTTTAATTCTTGGCTTCTTTTTGAACCATAACTCATGTGGACTCTTGCCATCAATAGAAGTTTTACGAGTTCGGTTTAAAATATATAAGGCAGTACGAACTAGTTCGGCCCAAATAGCTTCTGGAAATTTTACGTTTCTATTAGAGTACTTAAATGTTCGAGCCATCTCGATAACTGTTCTATTTTCTCGTTCGCTAGAACCGTTTTGCTGTGGTGTATATGGAGCTGTTAACCTTTGCATTACTCCATACTCTTTTAGAATTTTACGTACATCAGAGTTATCAAACTCACCTCCATTGTCGCTTAAAAATTCCTTTATAGGATTTTTATGGTTCTTTGCAAGAGTTAAAACTTCCTTTAAAGCATTTTTAACTTCTGACTTTTCTTTTAGAAAATATCCAAAACAATATTTAGTATACGAGTCCTTAAACACAACTAAATATTTGTTTTTACTAAAAGACATTGGAAATGGTCCACATACATCTGCTGACATTAATTCACCTGGGCTACTAGTCTTTTCTCTATTTCCAAATGGTAGACGATGAAACTTTCCATAAATGCAAGATTCACATAATTTGTTGTCGAATTTTACATCAATTCCTAGTTCTGTCTTGAGTTTGTGTTGTACATGCTTCTTATCTTGATGTCCCCAACGCTCATGATATAATTGCAGCGGATTATTACTATCTGTAGAATTTACTTCGTTTTCTGTTCTTGAAATGATTGGCTTGATATCTGCCTTGTATAAAGTGCCCCCTATATCGCGATGACCAACCAACAAAACCTTATTGTTCACTAAAAGCTTACATTTTGTTGCTGTTGAGATGAACTGGCTGTTCTTTAACTTGTCTTGAGTAGACAAAACAGAAAACAAATTTCTTGAAATTTCGGGAACATACCAAACATCTGTGAGTTCAAAGACGAGTGTTTTGTTATTAACTTTTGAGTGGATCTCTATAGTACCCTTGCCAACTACATTCAACATTTCTTTACCAGCAGCCTTAATTTTGCAGGAATCATTAAATTTTTCAAATGTTTTAAACAACCTTTTGTTATGCGTAACATGACGAGTTGCACCATTGTCAATCCACCAATCGTTTGAAAAATCTTTCACTTCATTTATTTCATCACAAATTAATGGTAAGATTTGGTGGGATGTATATTTAACTTCACTATTATTTTCTTTATTTGGCTTACCATCTCTGATCCATTTTCTACACTCTCGTATCCAGTGGCCTTTTTTATTACAATAGTTACACTTATCAAACTTTTTATTTATTTTGTTACTACAATGCGTTGACGATGTCTTTTTAAAGTTGTTAACCACCAACGCTTCATTATTCTTAACAATGTCCAAGACTTTAAAATTTCTTTGATATAAACTCAACTGTGCTGATATTTCATCAAAATTCTTTTCTTCATTCTTCGTCAAAAGCATCCAGCTTGATTTGAAAGTATCATATTGGCTTGGCAAAATTTGAAGAATCTTGCATACCAATAACACATCTGGCAAAGGATTTTCCTTCCTCTCTTTTAAACCATTGTTTAAATCTAACCATAAACTTCTCAGTTTTGCTACGTGCAGACTTACATCCTCACTTGAATTCCACGTAAATTGAAAGAAATCAATGCAGATTTTAAAAAGTTGATCCTTTGATCTAGCTTGAAATTGAAACATCAATGACTCCCAAGCTTCAGCAGCAGTTTCTTTATCCATTATCTTTTGGTAAACTTCGTCACTAACTGCACTCGTAATCATTGACTTTGCGTAACTGTTCGCTTTTCTATATAAATCCGCTTGCTCTCTGAATAGCTTCCTTTCTTCGGTTGTTGCATTAACCGATAATGATATTGGTTTCTTCAACCTACCTTCGATGACATCAATTGCTCCTTCATGATAATCCAATAAATCACGCATCTTGCGTTTCCAGACAGGATAATCAACTTCATTTTGTAGAGGACTAATATGTTTCGAAAAATCCATATTTTTCAATCACAGGACAAATTATTATTTTAATAAATTTTCTGGGCTCATAACCTTTTATAATCAATGTTTTATTTAGAATGAAAAAACATGACAAATTCAAAATACATAAAATACAAAATATTACTACGTTATAAAACATAAAACAATTATAAGGTATCATAACATAACACCTTAATTCAACACTAATAACAAACAAAACACTGATTTTCTTGTGAATTTATGTAAATGTTAATGAAACAATAAATAATAATAATTGAATTATATAACATGATATTTTTAACCATTTTATGATATTTTAATTTAAATATTTAACTTTTTTATAATTATTTATAATTATGTTTGCAATTTACCATGTTATTGGTAAGCTATACAAAAATATGGTGAATGCGATTAAAAAACAAAAGAGAATTCTAACTGTTTTCCTTCCAAATGTTCATTCGTCTAAGCACGGACGTAGTCCTTAAAAATAGTACAGAGGCAACATTATTTTATTTTCTCTTATTACTCTACTACTAGCGACAGGAATTAAAAATAATTTATTATTTAACATTTTATTGCTTTTGGGATTTAAATAAAATTTTAACTACTAACGAACAACACAGACAGAATCCTTCTATATATTTAACTTTTCCAGTTATTATAAAAATAGTTTATTGGCTGCTTAAATAGTTATTAAGTGATACTATTAAAGTGATTATTATTAAACAATAAACTGTAGGTTCTTATTTATGTTAATTTTTAATATTTTTGCTCAACTTAAAATCTACTTTTTAAATTTTGAAAAGAAACATTATATAATTAAAAATTTAAGCAATGTTCTTTTAATACCTTAATTTTGCGTTTCACCGCACAAATTACTTTATTTCAATTGTAATTCCAAGAAAACAAGATAAAATGCATAATAAATTTAATGATTTTTTATTTTGTTGTTAATTACTTTATTAAGCTCAGTAGCGTGTACATATGTAGTCCATGTTTTAGCACTTAATTAAAATTAAACCAATAATTCACTCCAAAGGCGTATTAATGAGTAAAAGGTATTTTGATAATTAATTACAAGAGTCGACAGGGAGAAGTTAACTATGTTAAGGAAAACACCAATTACATCCTTAAAAAAATATTTTAACTTTTTTTCAATTAATTTCCAAAGAAATGCGACTTGTAGCCATAGCTGTACAGCGTCGTTGAGACTACATATTTATACATATAGCGTTCAATATCATGCAAATCAAGTTGTTTCTTCCAAAAGTTACGGCTTATAAAATAATGAAAAGTGTTTTTTTAAAGAAATATTTAATGAAATGTTATTTTTACACATAGCGTTTATAAATAAAATTTTTTTATGCAAATGATATTTTTTAACAAATCTTTGTAATTTCAACATAAAGGAATTTTGTAAACAAGGTGCTTCCTACAAAAATTACTTTAAATAGTTAATAGTTAAAATTAATACTGATCATTGATTTTTAAAATTTACTTCTTGCATAAGTGATTTTCACAAAAGATACTTTTCACAAATATTTTATATATATCAAAGGCATTTTTTTTCCAACTTTTTGAAAAGTGACTTTTTGTATTTGACTTCTTCTTGTAAAGTAAACCCCACATACAAATATTATTTAAATAGAAACTTTAAAGATAATTTTTTTTTTGCTTACTCGAAGCGGCAGTTTATAAAAGGTACTTGTAAAAAACTAAATTTTTAATAAAGGGAACTTTTCTAAAGTTAGAAGTATTGACAGCATGATTTACGTTTGTTTTTCGTCTTGACTTTTACTGTACTATTTATTACTTGTGAAATTTATAAAACTGTAGCTTTATCTCTTTCACAACTTTAATTTTAATTTTGCTATATAATTGAATTCTAACCAATCAAATGTAAAACCTTAATTTGTGTTTTCCTTTAAAAATATATAACTCTGGTTGTCAGACAACAAGTCATGAAACTTGTATGTATATTTAATTAGTCCCAGCTGCGATAGCATTTAATATTTAATTCAATTTACTTGGGGTAAATGCAAACGTGAGAAAAGAAGAGAACGAGTGATGTTAATCTACTAACATTAGAAAACAAACATTTTTGAAGTCATACGATAAAATGAAATACTTTTAAATTCTTTTAACTAAATTTGAATCTTTAATGCATCTTCAAACTTTTACAACAACTTCAAATAAGTCTAAATAAGTTTTGCTTTCAACAATTAGTAAATTATAATGCCAAACTTCTGTAAAAAACGCTTATAAAATTTGGGCCATGATAAAAAAAAAATTTTATATATTTGTTTATAAAAAAGTATAAATAATAAATACACAACGCTATTTTAACGCCACTGTTGCTTTTGTTTTAAATTTTGAAGACAGAATAACAGGTGTTAACAAGAAAGACCTGTCAGAATGTCGGATCACACAGGCGAAACAGAAGAAAAGAAATACATGTAATTAAATGGCAATTCATTCCACTCAAATTTAGCTAACAAATTTAAGGCTGGTTCACCGGCAAAAATTTTGTTCCGAAACATTTTTTTTTTTTTATATGTAGTTTGTCTCTCTCTCAAAAAATAAAATGTCAATGCTAATTGAACACATACATATGCATAACTTTCTGTTTGCTCCCTGCTTATTTATATCTTTTACGAAATTACAAATTAAGGATTAGCATTTATTCGTTTATATATTGTTAGACGTCTTTGCTTAGTATTGGGTTATTAAAGTCAGACAATTTGGTTATTTAGGTATTTCTCGCTTTTTACTTCTACATTGTATAATAATATAATATTACAAATTAAAACTTTGTCTATTGCGTACGATTAGGAACGCCGTGTTAATTGAGCTAATTTACATTCATACCTGACTAAGCGCAATAAGCATCCTTGAGAACTTTACAGCAATTAGGAATAGTGTCAATTTTCTCATCTTTATGACTATAAAAGGATCTTAATACGAGAGGCACTTATGAATATTTTAATTTTACAAAAGATATACGCATGTTGCTGTAAAGTTATATTCCTACATGTACACACACGTCATCATGCATGTGCGCAGTTATAAAAATTATGTCTTTGTTCAAATTAGGTGGTACTTGCCGTCCCTGACTTTCGGGCAGGAAATCATGGCTGATGGCAGGTTAATAGATGGCGGTTTTCAAACAGGGCCTAATTTAATTACATCCCACGATGTAGGATGTGCTCTAAAAATAAGATCAAATAAGAAATCTAGCAGTGGTGATGGAGTTCCTGACTTTATCCTGAGAAAGACGGATGTTACTACATGGCGTTATTTGGCAATAATTTTCAACCATTGCCTCAATATTGGTTATTTCCCTAGAAAATGGAAAGAGGCAGTAGTAGTTCCCATTCCAAAGTCCGGCTTGAACCCAAGGGAAGCTAGCAGTTATAGACCTATCTCTCTCCTATCCTCGTTTGGAAAACGAATACGAAATGAAATTACAGATGGTGGTGTACTTAATGACTGTCAGTTTGGCTTTAAGGGAGGCCATTCAACATCACATGCCCTAATGGTCTTCACAGACTTTGTGACCAGGGGCTTGAACAAAAGATATCCAACTCTTGCAGTAAGTCTTGATTTCTCAAAGGCTTTTGACACCGCCTGGCAAGAGGGGATTGTTTTCAAAATGATGGGCTTAGGCTTTGAACGCTCTACATGTAGGATGGTATCGGATTTTCTTAAGGATCGTTCTTTTAAAGTAAAAGTAGGAAATGGATTATCGGACATCAGAGCAGTGGTGGCAGGTGTTCCTCAAGGCTCCTTATTGGGGCCGGTTTTGTACAATATTTTTGTTTCTGATATTCCGCAGCCACCTGCGGGAGATCTTTTGCTCATGTATGCTGATGACATCTAGATTTCATAATAGAACGAGCTAAAAAGGTTTATTTTTTGTACCATAGGATTTTACGCCGCAGAGGTGGTCTAAGTACCAATGTCAGACTTCTTATTTACCGTCAGATAATAAGACATGACGGTTTGGAATATCTTCCCACCAAATGGAAAGGCTAAGGATATGGGAGAGACGCGTTCTCTGCTCCTGCCTACGGCTACACCCCAGGGTGGGCCCTGATGGCATTTTTCGAAAACCGTCCTGTAGAAAAATCTATAGTAGCATAAATTTTGAGAGGATTGATGTTTTCCTCATGAGATCTGCACTCAGGTTTCTTGACAAATCATCTTCTTTAAATAATAGCTTAGTAGGGGAATGCTTTCACCAGGCCCCTGATCTGTAGAATTTGCTTAGGGATAAGTACCATGCCCCAGTTAGCCTTTTGGCTTTGAATACTGGAGGTCTTCTCTTTGGGGATGCAGGCCTCTTATTTTATCATAGGAGGGTGAAAACCCTCGACATAACTGACTTGGTGTACAACACCGCACAGTAGATTTAGGACTTTGTGATAGATATTTTATATCGCTTATTTTATTTGTTTTTAATATTAAGTGTTATTTAGTCTGTAGGGTAGTTTAAGTTATTAGTTTTAAGTAAAATTTTAAAAACAAACGAGTGTGTTCCTTTTTATCCTTTTTTTTTTTGGAAATGTAAACAAATGTAATAATTAATAAATGACTGTATACAGCATATCTGTAATGTAATTAATTAAGTGCAAATTAGTCTTAGAAAAGTTGTAATACGTTAAGAAATATTTATAAGAAATGTAGTTTAAGAAACATATGTATAATGAATTTTTGGAATAATAAAGAAATCGCTAAATCAAATTAGGTGATTTAGCAGTCATTTATTTTACATCTTTGTTAAACCCACAGCAGAATAAATTAGAGTTGAATCAGTAATAAGCATATTCGCAGTTTCCAAGCACTGAATTGCATAAAATAAAATTAAAAGTTTTTAACATCGTGTACTTTAGCTCGTGCGAGTGCGTTCTACTTTTTTGCGTTTACTCTTCAGTTAATATCAGAATAAAAAGTTCTTGTTAAACGTTTATATAAAATATATTGCGTGGTCATGTTTAAAATTGACAAAGTAAAAAATGTTAATTTAAATAAAAGCATGGTCATCTTAGCCTTCACATATAATTTAATCAGATATATAAATATATAAAGAAAGCAAAAACAAGTCTATCTTCCTTTATGATAAGAAAACGAAATTTGAACTTTACAAATTTACAAAAAATATATCTGCTTTAATTTCAGCATTTCAACTAGTTTTTGGGCAAAATACATTTAATAAAATCAAACTTTTTAAAAGCGATTTTGAATCAGTGTCCAGAAGACTTACATTAAAAAAGAAAGTTTTTTCTTTGTTAAAATTACTTTTTAATATTTAGAAATGCAAACTTTCTTGTAATATAATATTCTTGGAAAATTATATCTTTTAAAAAAGAAGGCAAAAATAATTACTTTTCACTTAATAAAATATCTTCTAATAGTGATCTTCTCTTTGATAATGATTTCAAACGCAGCTTTAATTTTTTTCTCCAATGGGAAAAGCCCTTGTGAAAGAGGTGGAGGTACAATTTTAATTTTAAAAAATGATGTATCTTAAATATATCTTAAAGGATCTGGTTTTATGTGATTAAACCAACATACGCCCATTTGCTGTTTTTTTAAGTTAAGGTTGATTTTTTGCTACTTTTAGGTCCACACGTTAACGATGCAGCCTAAAATAAATACAATTTATTTAAATTTTATAAGTGAGAGACTTTACCAAAATTTTAATATTCTTTTACTACTTAAAATAAGCAGCATTTTATATTCACAACATGAGTATTATAACGACACTGAAAAATTTTAGAAAAGGTAATCGAACTAAAGAACTAGTTTAATTTTGTAAGCCAGTGACAAAAAATGTCAATCACAAAAGTAATTCATTATATGGCAAGTACTTTTTCAGGTAATGTCTATTTTTTTGCATGGGAGTTAATTATCACGAAAAGCAGAAATAGTAAGTACACAATTATACCAACAAACATTTGTACAAAGTTTAATCAAAGTCTGAATTTATGTTAACTTTGAAGAAATACCTTTTAAAAAACGCTACTCTAAAATACACTGTAAATAGTATGTCTAGAAAAAGGCCATTAAAAAAAAAACAACATTTAAAAGGAGCAGTACTCTATAAAATTAAAAAAGGTATATATTGTATCCAAAATAACTAACTTAAATGCTAAAGAGTTACAAGTTTAACTCACACATCTGGTAAACAAGACGTTAAAAGTATTATAACTTAAACAGAATATCATAGATTTATTGCACCGTATGGTATTTTAACTAATAACAGTAGAACAGAATGTACTTCATGCCCACACACGCAGGCACAAATTGGAAATACCTTTCTTATTTATACACAGATACTTTAATTTAACCCTACAGTTCTAAAAAATATTTTGTGTTATTTTACTATTTACTATTATTATTTTACATAAAACGTCTGTAACTTTTAACAGAATATTATAAGAATAATATACATACACATATAGATACTTACATTTCTACATCAGCACAAAATCTTATGATCATTGTAGTCAGGCTGACCTCTAATAAAAATATGGGGTTTAAAAAATTAATCTTTTACATGAACATATGAACATATTTATACATTTGGCGACGGAATTGTAAGGTGTTTATCTATTGGTGTAGAGACAGTAAGGATATTACTAGGATAAGCTGCTTCTTTATTTAATAAATTTAAAGCAAAGCCATTAATCTTGTGATGGGAAGCGATCGATTGATATCACACACGTATCACGCAAGATATAATTTTTTTTTAATATTTGCAGATTATTTGTTATTATTAAATGTGTTGCTTAAGCTCTGATTTTTTCGTTTTTATAAATTTGGAACTTTTTACGCAATAAAGCAAAAATAATTTAAAAAAATATACTGTCACGTTTCTTAGAGGGTTTTTATTTGGTATCGGTATACATTAATAATTTTAATTGCGTCAATAGCCCTCCTGTTGAGGCAGGATAGGATCCTCATCCATATCTGTAAATAAAAACAAGTTCTTTAGCACTTTTGCTATTCAGCACTTAATATGAAGCAAACAGTATTTCTTTTATAGTCCAATTTAAATTTAGCATTTAAGTCATTTCATGTGTGCAATTTAGAATATTTTAATGAATTTCATAACAAAATTTTATAATTTCTAGAAGGTCAGAAGTCACAGACGAATTTTGTCAAAACTCTTTTGATTTATATTATAATGTTTTTATATCAAAGATAAATTCGTTTTACTTAAAGTTAGCTTTTACAATTTTAATAATTAAAGATTATTTTTTTTGCAATTTTCCTTTCATTTTATGCCCGTCACCCCATTGGGTATTTCTAAGTCATTTCATCTCGCCAATCAGATCAATCATATGTAGTTGCGAAAATTTTATTATTGAAAACCAGGTAGAGGACAAAACACCACGTATGCCTTTAATTTTTCAATATCTGTTTTTCAGTTTTCGTTTGTACTCCTGCATGTAGTTCTGATTGCTACTTATTCACCTCTTACTACTTATTCACCACAGTTAAATTCAGTATTTACAAATCGGCCAAGGGGAGGGCTAGTTTACTTTACGAAAATATTTATTTTTTCGAATACGAATTAACTAATAACATTAAAATTTAATATTTAATTTATAGAGATATCTAAAAAAATGTATATATTCAATAAATTCTGTCTGAACAGGTAGGGAAGAAAAGGGAGAAGATCTTTACTTGAAATTATGAAAATTTTCTATTATTAAATAATAATAATTTGTTTGTTGTAGACCTCTTTCTATTTTAGTTAAATTGTGATCATATAGTTCGGCTTGAGGTCCTTTTGTTAATATATGAAAAACAAAACCTCTTTGTCGTTAACATAAACAACTACGACGCTGAAAATTAATTAATTTATATGTAATTTTTGCTTTAATTTTTATTAAATATTGTCAGTTTTGTTATTTGTTTGATTTGAGTATATTTTTTTTATTTATTCTAGTCATATTTTACTAAAGATGACCAACAAAGTTGGTAGAAATATTAGAATGTTGAAAAACAACAAAAATATAGACAAATGGTAATTGTTTTTCATTTATTAACAAAACGTCCTCAAGCCAACCTATATGATCGTAATTTAATTAAATAATAATATCATTAAATAAAAAACATTTTACATTTAAGTTTTACTGAGAATATCTACATTATACATTCCATAAAGTTTTCACTCGTTAGAAGAGGGGTTTATGGGTTATAAGTTTTTATCACAATTTTAGATATTCCACGTATAGTCATGTTTTTGTTATATTTGTTTCATTAGACTCATGTGAATGGTGGGTATGGGTCTTATATATGACTCATACAAATTAAGTTTAAAATCCTGTTGTTTGCGATGCTTATTGAAAAGTATACTTTGGTGTTTTACTTTATACTTTAAATTACGTAAATTGATAATCAGGTATGTGATGAAAAATTATTGTTTCGAAAAGTTTGTGTGACGAATTTTGATCAGTTTCGTATTTCATTTTACTTCCATTCCAAATAATATAATTTTTAAGTAACGTTGCACGGCTTTTGTTTACTAAAATTTATGTAAAGAAAAAAAGGGAATTTTAAAAAAAAAGAAATACAAGAAAAATTAGACGCTAGCAGAATGAAATGCTGCACTTTCTGGAGCGCTACGACTTTCATCAGCATTCTTCGCATCTATCTAGCTTAGTTAGGTATTTTTATAAACATCGTCTATTTAACCAACTAACTTAGTAAATAAGAATACGAGATATAATCATATCAACATTAATTTGGTTAGAGGAAATTTACATACAAACCAACGTATTTCTTTACTGTTCTCTCTGTATTTCGTCTTGTACATTTGTTCTTGCAGCACTTCATTCTGCTAGCGTCTAATTTTTCTTGTTTTCTTTGTAAAAACTTCCGCATATATTTATAAAATAATTTTTCTTTCTAAAAACGATTTTTAGAAAATAAAAAAAAAAAAATGAACTTAAGCCAAAATAATTTCAATTCATTTATTATATTCACAGTTCAAATAATAATTTAATAAAAAAAAAGAAAAACAAATTTTATCAGTCTATATATAAAATGTGAAATATATTGACAATGGCGTTAATTTTATTGGTCGAGAAGCATATAACTAAAAAATTTTGAATAAAAAATTTTGAATAATTAGGAGATAACTCCAATCCATTTGAATTGCAAGACGACATATGAGATTATTATTCTTTTAAAGTATATTTTTTAGTAAATTAGTTTTTTGCAAATTTATCAAAATTTTAGATTAAATAAAGAAGGCTTTGGAATTGTATTAAATAAAATTGTTTTAAATAAAATGGATACCGTTAAGATAATACATCAATTCTACTAGTAGTACAGTTAAAACATGCACTAAAATTTTTGCAAAAGGTGGCTTCCAAAGAGCTATACAATTAATGATTCAAATATTTCAATGTAGCATTCCACAATTTCCAAAAAATTCTCAGTAAAAATATTATTGCTTAAATTATAAGGAAGAATATGTTGCAAATTTATTAAAATCTAGTCAACAAGATCTGGCACACATATTTCTATCAAAAGATCCTCTGTTTCAGAGTACTTTTAATTATAAGTAAAGAGTTACTATGAAACATATTCATATTTTAAATAGAATCATTTTCCTAAATTTTACTTTTTTGTAATCAGCAATATCGTGTATTGTGCTATTCAGTTCAGTAACTTAATTCTTTTATTGATTTTCAACATCAGTCTTACCACCTGTAGTGAATACTTTGGCTATAACACATTAAGTTTTCATACTTTATACTTACATTTTGATAATTTTAATCTAAAAAGAATAGATGAATCCATAATGCTTTGAAAGTAAATAAAAACTGATTTTATCGTTTTTCATCACATAGTATAATGATAGTTTTTTCTTTGAAATAAAATGGAATTTGCAATAAACATGTTTTTAAACTATTTGAAAGATTCTTTTTTAAAAGGATATTTTCATTAGTTTTTTAAAAAGAATTTGTTTACAAGGTAAGTTTGTATTTACTCTCTTGAGTGAAAATTTTTAAGAGAGACTACACTAGATTCATAAAGCCATTACCTACAAAAAATCAGACTTTGCCACACGACTTATTTTTACGATAGCCATATTTTGTTACTTGCTTACAAAACACATTACATTAGTTCTCAAAAAAGGCAGTAGTAATTGAACTAGTTCTTAAATGTTAATAGAAGATACCTTAAAATACGTATTAATAATGATCATCATTTCCTACAATAATCAATTCTCAGTAATTGGATATAAAAGTCTCATACCATGTTAAAGCCATTAGGTTGGTAATCTAGTTGGGAAGTTCTTTCACCAAAAATGATTAATTCCACACTCTGTTAATTTTTTTAAGTTTTTCTACAATATCCATTTCCGACCCCATAAATTGTACATATTCTGAGTTCTTATGCATGTCAAACTTGATTGACCGATGGGCGTCTGTCCATCTATTCGGCCGTGTTAGTATTGAAGTCTAGATCAGCTAGAGAAAATATATGGTGTTGAAAGAGGGAGGAAAATCAGCAAGATCGGTCCATATTCTTCGAGGCAGCGAGCAAAACACCACGCCTACCTTCAATTTTTCCATATAATTTGCAACAATAAATAAAACAAAAATATACGAGGGGCGATAGAGAATTAGAAAATTAAAAAAAAGAAGTAAAAGTTAGCGCTCGTCCATATTTTCCAAGTTACGGGCCTTTGAACTTTTTAAATTAGATAAAATATCAATATGGTTATCATTTTAAAGCTTTTGAAGATATCATTAAGGAAATAGTAAATTTTTTTAAAAATGCTTAACCCATTAAAAGCCGATTTTAATGTGAAATTACATATACATATATGCTGTATTCAATTTTTTTTTATTTTTTAATTCTCTGCCAAATATCTGTTTTTTTTTTTTTTATTATTGGAGTTACACACAGCCGAATGTAGCACTCTTGTTTTTTCTTTAACCTATAGACAAAAAACTTTAAAAACTACTTTTTTAAAAAGTTCTTTGGTTACCAACATGTGTATGCAAAAAACTTTAAGCAATAAAATAAATTTAATGGGGCAGTTAGTCTATTTTGAAAACTTTTGCTTTGGATCTTTTGTAAAAACAAAAAAAAACAGAAAATACGCATTTAAATTAAATTTTAAATTAAAAATATTAAAAGGGTAAAAAATAAGGAAACAACCAAGAGATAATTGTTTTAGTTTCATAAAAATACGAAGAATACAAAACCTTAGAATTATTTTGGCATAAGTGGAGAAATTGATAAGGCTCCCAGTGTGTTTTAACGTACGGCGTGTCATTTTAGATCATTGCAGATTGCCGATTTTTGGTGTCAAATTGTCTAGAGAGCATTGTAGAGACTCTAATTAGTTTTATCACTCATGTAAGCCTCATGCTAAGCTTTTGTTATGCATACGGCCGCAAGTCTTTTAAATGTCTCGAAATAGGTGTTTTCTTCAATAATCATCCATTACGTCAAACAATTTTAGGTTTTCATTATTTATGTTTGGCAACTGCAATTAGTCTATAAACCTTAAAACTGATTGTCGTACGAGTATGTTATTTATAGTGATATTTCTATACAAAAATAGCAAAAATGTAATTCAAAATTTCGTGTTTTTCAGTATTAAAAATTTTTATTTAAAAGGTATTTGCCTACAAATTGTTTGTCTTGTAGACAAAACGGGCTGAAAAAACTGTACAATGATCTTACTACAGCCGCTAAACTTTGTTATCGTATCCCCTATAAATACAAGCATCATATATTTGAACGAGTACAATTAGTAAATAAATACATAGCGTTTGTTATTTTCAGTCAGCTTAATAAAGGTATTAAATGAATTGTAAGCTGGTTATTTAAGTTAATAAATATTTTTGGTTACACGAATTCCTACGACAATTTACTTAAGCAGTTCACTTCCTGTTTTAAAGTGGTTATTTGAACTAATAAAATAATTCCTCCAGAGAATTTCCCAAAAGTAAAGTAATTTAACCACTAATTAACAACCTAAATTGGCTAAACTTGCCATCATTATCTTTTACTTTATTTGAATTATTTTATTTTTGTGGGGCACTTTAGACAGCTCCTCAAGACAAGCCCTTTTATTGTACTTTATTTTTACTGCTCTTACTATTATAAATGATTACAAAACAAATTATTTTAAAGAGTTTCCCATTATATAAATTATACTATAAATGATTGCATTATGTGAATATTCAGTGTTAAATATCTGTTCATATAAAATAAGAATAACTTAACTTTCATTTCATTACATGTACTTTTTATTCATATAGTAAATTAAAAGAAAAAACCATTTAACAGCCATATCTAATACTATGTTTACACGGAGCCCAATATTCTTGCTTCGCTCTCTTTTCATGATTCACAGCTCAATCACGACCGAATGAACGTGCTTCGCCATATAAAATCTTGAGAGCGAAGCATTTTGTTTTGAGACGATTCAGCTTGAATCTACTTGCGAAGCATGAAAAATTTCTGTCTTCCCTAATTTTTATCACAAGTTTATCTGAACTAGCTGTATATAAATGTAAATAAAAAAAGTAAACCAATATTAAAAGTTCTGTGTAAATATGTGTTAATATCAAAACAAATAATTATATTATAATTTAAAATTTTAGAAATTTTTAGAACAGAAGTCAATGTGAAGCATGTAGTATGTGTCGTGGAAACGGCATGCTTCGCAATCATGATTCAGAGAGCGAAGCAAGTGTTTCACATTGCCGTGTAAACATGCTATAAACAAGAGCGGAAAGCGTTTTGTTTGCTGTCAAAAGTTCTCATGCCCGTATATTTTGTGTATCGCATATCGAAATAACGCGGCGACAATGCTTTACAATTGGAAAATCCAATTTTGACAAGGCGTTTAATAATAAAAATAATTAAAATTAAAAATAATTCATGTTCTTTTCCTTTAAATTTTCAATTTAGACCAATAATGATTCGAGGTACGCCCTCTCAAATCAGGTGACTGAAATTTATTACTTTATTCACTAAAAGGCCTGAAATCCTCATTGTTTTTTTACATGAACAGTTTATTTTAAGAAACAGAACAAGAACAAACTCAAGATTGATTTTACTTACCTATTTTTTAACTACTTACTTTTACTTACTTCTTTAATTGATACTTCATAATGAACTGAAATTTTTAGTGTTGTGGAAAAAAACTTTGTTTGTTCTTGATAGGAGAAGCATGAAAATTATTTACAACCTGTTTAAAATTAAAAAATTGATAAATTTTACTTTCAGGTGGTCACTGTTTTTAATGTTCCTAATGGGCCAAACCTATTTAATAAAAATTAATTTTTTAAAAATTGTTTTGTTTTCCATCTAAAAGAGGAGCGACTTAACTTTAATATTCAAACAAAGTATAATAAAAAATTCCAAAAATTTCTTTTATATTTTTAGGAAAAAAAGTTTCTTATAAACCACAAAACAGGCTTTTGATTTTATGGCGTCAGACGCCTTAAAGCTGCTGCATATACAGAATTTAAAGCAACAGCATCTAAATCACTTAAAATATGTGCTTTTTATGTTTTACGTTTTATAAGACATTTTATAGTAAAAATTGTTGCACTCGAATGGAATGGGTGCTGCAGTTTCTACAAATTCCTTAACAATTTGTTCAGTGTTTGTCTAGCTTATGAGGATTCCTGTTCTTTATCATTTTGTCAGTGCAGTAATAAAGTGCCAGCCACAAAAATTTGTAAGTAACAAATCCTTTCGGTTAACTAAACGACAGTTTAAAAGAACATTAAGCGTGACACATATAATATTTATATTATATTTTGATATTCTTCAAATAAAGCTATTTTCCTTTTTATTGTCTTTTGAAATTCCACTTTTGCTAAGCTCTCTTAAACTTTATGTGAAGAAAGAATTTACTTAAGCTATTTGGGTGGCTTAAATTTGCTAGTTCTTTTATATTTTTAAGCAACTTCAAGTCATGTTTTTTCTGTCAGCATTTAGATCAAATCTTGATTAGTTTTTTTCACTTTGAATTGTTTTCCTTTTTTGCTGCTTTTTTGCTGTTTTTTACCCAGTCTTACTTCTGCGTATAAAAACAAGGAATCAGAATGTTTGGATTCGTTTAATACGTAATCATAAAATTGTTAATATAGATATGAAATTTTTTTACCACAATACATTTCAATACGTTGCTTTTGAGCTTTAATATCATAATGAAGTGGGGACTATTTTCAAATATATATTTTTGTATACTTTAGTTTTTTCATTAAATATAAATTGGACCACAACAAATTGTAAGATAAAACAAAGATCCGTACATTTATGTCTCAAAATATTGTTGTATATATATTTCATAATAACAATCCCGCATATGCAAACATAAACACGCATTTATTCCTTGCCAATTTGTTCTTTTAAACGTATATTCATAAACTCAAAAAATTTAAACATTAACTGTTTGCAGTTTATTTAAGAAGTTTTCAGTAAAGTTAAAAATAAATGAAAATATGGTTATTTTAGGAAGAAAATTTTTGTTTAACTGTTTTTACTGTTGTTAGAGAAACAAGCGACAAAAATATACTGATTTTCGGTGCAGTCAAAATTATCAATTAATTTTTACCTTGTTTCAGTAAAAATGAAATACTTAATTAAAAAACAGTTCGTCAGTAGTAAAGCACTATTTTACAATAACTTTAAAATAAAAAAATATTAACTGTCGGAAAATATGTCACTTATAAAAAATACATTTAAAACAAAATAATTTATGGAAGGAAAACATCAAAAATATATTGGTAAGTATTTTCGATTACAATTTGCATTATGTTTTAAAAAATAATGTTCCCTTTTTACAGGTACATAATAAAGAAAATATATTCTGTGGTCTTTAAAATTTAAAAGATTTTACCAAGTTATGTAGCTTATTTAAGGATTTGAATTACAGACATATCGCTCATTTAGTTAGTTAGTTGTGTTAATCATACAGAAATGTTAGCCAATTTATTTATGCCCTTTGTACTTTTTACGTTTTAAGAGCGTAAGTCATTTTTTCATTTCATGTTTAGAAACTTTGTTTGTCAATAAGATGTTGTTGATTGTGGAGCAAACTTCATAAAGTGAAGATCATATCGCTTTCTAAAACATCTTCATGTGACTGTTTATATAATATAAATTTGATGAAAGTTTTCTTAAATGGATGATTTATTTCTGAATTATTTTACTAACTGTAGTGAGAACTTAAGCAGTCTGACATTTTTCTAGATGGTGAGAACAAGTCAAAAACTTCAACTGCGATTATCTCGCAATGATTTTTTTTAGTTAAGGCGCTCTACCAGTAAATGAGCGATATGAACTTATATGCTATAAAAAAATTTTAAAATTACATTATTTTTCAGCATAAAATAATTTCAAGTAGGACCAAAAATATGCTGCAAATCAAAAAGAAGACGAAAAAATAGCATTTTTGTACCAAAATAATGTAAATAATCCAAAAATAAATTGACATTTTGATGTTTAAAAGGAATAAAAAATTTGTAGTTTTTATGTTTTACAGTTTACGTGGTTTAAATTTTACAAATTCAAATAAATACAGAAACATTTGTTACTAATGTGGTTACATTTTGTTAGTTAAAATTAATGAAAAAATAGTACTTTTTACTCTTCTGATAGGTTATTTTTTGTGCGTTCTAATAAAATGAAAATTATTTGTTTCTACAATTTTTGTTATCTATAAAATCAATATTCAAAAACAATTGAAAATAACATTTAATTTAAATGAAATGTAAGTGGACCGTTTTGTTAATAAAAAAAGTAGTTGTTAAAAGGGGGTTTTCATTTAAATTTACCTACATAGTATTTTGAGTGTATATATGAACTTTGATTGTGTTTTGATAAAACAATTTATATACAATTTTGGTTCTTTTAATAATATCCTACTTGTACAGAAAAGAAACTGACAGTTCTTCGACTCAACACATTTAGCATTCACAAACCTAAACATGTGTCAATAATTGTATATACGGGTATCCTATTGTTAACCCTTATACTTGTAACAGTCTTTTGTTTTCATAATTTTAATGTTGAAATTGAAAGTCGTACTGTCTTGTTATTATATCTAAATAAATAATTTTAATTCGGCAAATTCTGCTTATAGATCATTAAATCTGACTTAAATTTTTGAAGTTTTTATTTTTACTATTCTCTTCTTTCTTATTTTTCAGGTATGTGTGTTCCATTTATTTCTTTGGTATTTCAGTCATTTCAATATGAAACGGTCGTTGAGTTTTTAAGGAATTAGAAAAAACAACCTTTTCTCTCCCATGAACAACTTTTAGATAATTTTGTCTTTAATTTTCTTTACATACCTAAAAAGTATTTACTTCTTGATGTGTGTTTAATTTCGTCGCAGCCTTTAAAAATTGCTAAAATATGGCAAATCATCAGCTCGTAATCCTATTTCCCAAAGGGAAATGTCTATTTTAACAAATTATTATGTATGAATATTGTTGTGTCAATCCAGGATATCAAATTACTGCAGAAAGATGCTTTCATCATTTTATTGGCCCACAAGCCAGTTGTGCCAATAGGATTAAAAGCATGTAACCAAAAAAAAAGCGATGTCCATTAAATCTCTTATTTATGTGCATAAATATAAACACCACTGAATATAAAGAAAATTATGTACGGGTTGGTTTTAGTTGTGCGTTTTCCATTTATGTACGAGAATTTTATACAGTGAGTGTACTTTTCTGAACTCTGATAAATATTAAATAACATATAAGATTTTTACGAATTTAAGCTTTGTTAGAACTGTATCGACGGGTAAATTCAGTTAGGTATATTATATTATAAGGTATATTATATAAAGGTCAGCCTTAGTCTTCAATCAAACAACATCCACAAGGACCTGAAAAGTTCCACAAGGGTTAGTTGTATTCAATGTTTAAAATAAAACGCCTTAAGTTTTTTAAGTCCGATCTTAACAGCTCGATGGCTAACTTTTTTAATGAATTTTTATTTTAATGATCGCCTTAAACTAAGTTAAAAAATGTAATAAGAACATAGCATAACACAAACAGAGTGATAATTCGTATTACATGTGAATGTTAAGGCCGAGGCACATAGAATCCGTCATACGTTGAACTTTGACATATTCGGCTGAAGTCAAAGTAACGACGAATGAGGTTGGCACAATGAGTACTTTGCCGACGGATTTTAAATCAGCTGTTAATCATTTCATTTGTGTTGCCAGAGAAAGTCAGAAAAAAAGATGAATTTTTTCAATAAAAGTTGCATATTGAAATTTTCCTTTAAAAAAATAATAATTTAATGTAATTTGTGTAAAATTAAGGCGAATTAAATATGAGGTGGCCGTACGGCTACAAAAACCCAATATAATTTTTTGTTGCACAGCACCATGTTGATGTCAAAAGTAGCTGGCTGAACAGAAGAAAGCCGAATTTAATTTATCCTTTTATCATCAATTGATACTTTAAATAAAGTTGTACCAGTTGTTTTCTTTCTCCTGCATATGCAGCAATATTTCATTTTATATTTAACTTTTGGTTTTGAAATTTAGTTATATAAAATTTTTAAAATTATTTGAAAAATTTTAAATTCTAAAATTTTGAAAACGTCGGACATAAACAAAAATTACTTGGGCTATTAAGATCACCTGTAAATTAATGCGCCTTGGTATAAAATATAGTAAAAAGTTTTATTCCATATGTCAGGGAAAATAACAAGGACACTAATTCATTTACTGAACAAAAACAAAACGAAAACAAAAAAAGAATAACGTATGAAATAAAATTTCATACCGATGCTAGTCATGAGAATTTAAATTAGGACCCAATACTAATACTTCGGTAGTGAAAAGTGCATGCTCTCACCGTTTAATAAAATTATTTAAAGTACATTTTTCTTTAAAAGATTGAGCTTCCATGAAATTTACTACAATAAGTATGTTAAAAATGCCGTTATTAAAAATAAATTTGAGACTTATTTTCTTAAAATTTCAACACAAAATAACTGACAATTTTTCTGTAACATAATCCGGCACATCCTGAAGGAACCTAAAGGGCAATTTTTTTCTAAATCAAGATATTGCTATGATTGTCAAATCTTTCAAGCAGAATAACTGAAGTTGCTACCAATTTGCGCAAGTTTGAACAGAACAACAGAACGCACGAAAAACAGCTCATATTATTTCCAAGTTGGGAAAAAATTGTGGTTTCTAAACTTGAAACAGGAAACATTTCGTGATTTCTCAATAATAGAAGAGAGTTAAACTTAAGCAATGTTATTTTTTGTTTATTTCAAACTAATTGTTTATATGGGATTTTGATTGCATTTGCAGGTAACCTTTGTAATTAAAACCGAATTGAAATGTTAAGAAAGGTAGATATGTTAAGTGAGATTTTTGCATCAAATAATGAAACAAGTAAGCTTTCAGTGATATTACTTTATTTCGTGTTTGTATCAAAAATTTTACTTAATATAACAAAATTTTATAATAAATAAATAAATTTTTAAAAGTTACAAGAATGTTAAAATTGTAACCAAATGGCAATACTGCGTTTAATGTATGTGCAAAGAGATAGTAAAGAGCACAGCAAGACAACAAAGAAGAAGAAGAAGAAGCAATTGATAGCTGTCAAAGTATTCAATATACCTATAGGACCCTTACCGAAAAATTCGCCAAAAATCTGAAAACGCAGTTTAATAGCTCATAGTCTTGGCTACATTTTGCCACCATTACTTTTTCCCAGACCAGTTTTTGTCCCATACGACCTATGCAAAAAATACGGTTCAAAAGATAAGCTCATATAAGTAAATCTTCATCAATTATGGGACACCCTTTAATTTCTAAATTTAAATTATAAACTCGTTGATATAGCGGATTTAGCACTACAGGTCCCTTTAAGTTTCAGAGTTCTGTCTATAACGATTCAAAATTTGGTCACATACACCAAATTACATTAACTATTGGAACACCCTTTAACTTACAAATCCAAATTTCATACTTGTTATAGCGGACTTAGCAATACAGGTTCGTTGTAAATTCCAAGCGTCTGTCTACAACTGTTCAAAAGTATGGCCATATACATTAAATTTAATGAACTATAGGCGCACCCTTCAATTTAATAAAGAAAACATGGAGATGCTAACTGCATATTTACTTACAAAATCAATATAAATTTCAACCAAAGTAATACGCAGCCATTTTAAATTTTACAGAATTGCCCTTTACAGTTCATAACACACGTAAAAATATGCATGTTGTATGAAGATACCCTTTAATTTTTAAGATTATGAGCTGTTTTTAAAACGGGATCAATCTGTAAGCATAATCTATCATATTACCAATAATTTTCAAAATCGGATTAGAAATTACTGAGGTCTGGAGGCACAAATATATTAAAAAAGCAACATTTAGCAGAATTGTATAATCTCCTTTTTTTGAAGTTTAAAAAAAAAAAGAAAAAAGTGACAAAACATAACAAAAAACGTAAACAAAAACTAATATAGCAAAAAAACAAACAAAATAAAAAATAATAAAATTCATTTTTTAGTTTAATTAAACATAAACTTATTTACAACAAAACAAAATATAACAAAACTAAATATGGCGCCGTGTTGCAATCCCATATACCGTAACCCCATATTGGCTTTATAGCACTTTTTCCTATGCTATAAACCCATAATTTGGGTTTGGGGTTATCGCACAAAATAAAATGCAATAAAGCCAATATGGGGTTATAGCACAAATTTTAAATTTTAAATATGGTATTATCTCACTTATTTGAAGGGAATAAACTCATATTGTATTATTAGACATTTGTATACAAATGAAACCAAATGATTTTGTAGGGTGTACGAATTAGCCCCCACGAACAGTTATAAATTAAAAATTTTATTTAATTTCTTTGTTTTCTTACGCCATATTTTCGTAAATCTCCGTTACAAAATATTACTTGATTAAGTTCGACATTATAGCTATAGTACTTGTGAGCGTTCGGAGAATATGCCAACCATAAGAGTAATTCTGTTATTTTTTTTTCGTGAGTTTTTGTGAAAGGTATCCATCGTATGAGTTGAAGGATTTGCGACTCGCTGATTCCATTAACAAAAGCAAAAGCACAAGCTATTAGTTGCGCTTTGTAAGTTCTTTTTCCGAAAAAAGAATCAATTATAAATCCGGGAACATTAGAAAAATTTATAATATCGCTTTTATTTAGTAAGATCTTCCTTGCGTTTAAACGATTACTCTCCATTCTTTTAAAATTTTCCATATTTATTTTTAAGCAGCATACGCAAAACTGTTTTTAATATTCGCTTTTTATGTGATAACATAGTTATTAGGCAATTCAATGCAAAACAGTTAGTTCACTCTCTATTATTGATTGCAAAAAAAAACCCAGCAGAAAATTCAGTATGCCATGAAAAAATAGTTGTAAGGGATTGATTTCGATTATTTTCAAAATATATGAAAAGTTTAAATCACTTATATTCCGCATTTCGTAAAAGGGGAAACCATAATTTTGCAAAAAAATATTATAATAGAAGGGAATTTTCCCTTGTACGAAAAGTTAAAATCAGTCATACTATGTTATTTCTATAAAAAGGAAACCAAATTATTTTGTCTTTTACAAAAACATAACAAAATATATTTATTCAACAAAGAGTATAATATTCAACGCAATAAATTAAACTCAATACAAAATTCACCAACAAATAATCAACAAAGAAAGAATTATACGTTTAACAAAATATAACTACGGCATCAATAATAACGGAGCGACAAACTAGGCACAATGGTTTAATTTTCTTTACTTCAGCATCTTCCTTCATGGTATCGTAACAGGTTTTACAAACTTTAAAATGTTTACATGGCTGAAACATAAGTTGACGTTCCCTATCACAACATATAACACATTGCAAATAATTTTGGTACAGTGCTTCGGTCTCAATTTGTTCATCTGCATCTGATTCATCATCATTACTGTCAATTGTGTTAATGAAATCGGCTTCTAGCTTGCAGTTTTTAATATTCGAAAACTGAGCGAGAGCTGTTTGAAATGATATTTTATTTTCTTTTAATAAGTCATATGTTTTTTTTTAAAATGTATCCCTATTTTCAATAGTTAATTTTTTTTTCGTATACAATGATGTACATCCAGAAATAGATTTTAAAAAATCACATGACTTAGCGGCATCAATTTCACATAAAGCATCGACAAATTTATAAAAATTTCCATGTTTTCTAAGTTTCATATTGAGTTGGCTATGAAAATTTTCTGCAGAATTCATAAGATAATGCATGTGATACAAAATTTTTTAATTATGAGGTTATCGCACAGAAAAAAGTGCAATAAAGCCAATATGGGGTTATAGCATAAATTTTAAATTTTTAATATGGTACTATCGCACTTATTTGAAGGAAATAAACCCATATGGGACTATAACACATCGCTGGTGCCAATATGGGGTTATGGTATATGGGATTGCAACACGGCGCCACTAAATATAACAAAAAGAGATATAAAAAAGAAAATATAAGAAAAAAATATTAAGAATTCAAGAATAATTGTTAATTTTAATTTAACAAAACACATTTAAAAAAAAAATAAAATAAAAAAGTGACAAAAAACAAACAAAATAAAAAATAATAATTAAAAAAATTAAATTATATTGGTGGCGACGAGGACTGCTCTGCCAGATCTAGCCCCTGTTGGTTGTACACTGGTTGGGAACCCGGTGGGTGTGCCACGGGCGGCCTGTAATAATACGGATAGGGGTATGGATACCCCCGAGGTGGCGGTGGTGCATCATACCCCTTTTTAATTTTCGAATTGACCACAATTTTTTTGTGGCAATCTGGGCACATGTGGTTCTGAAAAATTTTTTTTAGAAATCGATTTTTTTAGTGAAGCTTGACTTATCAAAATAAAAACTATGCCGGGTGATAGAGAGTATAAAAATGTAAAATAACAAAAGTTGGCGGTTGCCTTTATTTTCCGAGTTATGGGCCTCTGAACTTTTTATATAAAATTATGATGGTGCACTAAATTTTTTAACAAATAATGTCAATGTGGTTATCATTTTAAAGCTTTTGTTATACGATATACCAATAACAAAATCTTCAATAAGCGAAGCCACTGTTGGTCATACTATAGAAGAGAAAATCCTTGCTCCCGGCCGAAGGCCGTCTATGGAGAAAAACTTTACCAAGCGAATCCGCTGTTGATCCAAAAGCTTTATGATACCCGTATTGACCCAATTTGCTAAAATGTGTAGCGTAAAATCACAGTTTTATATGTAAAGTTTAGAGGGCCATAATTCTGATAATAAGGGGACCGCCAATTTTGTTATTTTAAATTTTTTTTATCACTTTAAGTTTCTATCATCTTTTTTGAATTTCTTCACCTGACTAGACATTTCCCAGGCATGTCCTGAATTCCACACGAAATTTTCACTTTGTATTTTCCAAAGCATTGTTGCTATAAAATAATTTTTTGCTAAAACAATGTCTTAAAAAATACAAAGTGAAAATTTTGTGTGGACTTTTTGCACAATTACTACTTACCATTATTTCCGATGCTCCTGTTAAAACTAAATGACGCCAAACTCTCGAGCACAAGTTAAAATATCCATGGTTGTATTTTTTTAGTACATGTTTTTGTATTAATTTACTTAAACTAGGCATTACTTTCATTAAACCTGCCAGATATGTTTGAAGATCATTGCTTAAGGATCAGTGAATGGTTCCCAATGGGATATGTAGAGAGATGAAAGAAAAAATGAAAATAGTTACTAAATGTTTACTGTGTTTTTGTGTAGAACATTTTTGAGTTGTTATTGTCTTCTGTCTTATTGATTCAATGGAGTTCTCATTTAATCAATTTGATATAAGACTTTCTTTTTTTCTATACAAAATTTGGGTAAAATCCACTGATGAGCTATTTGAGCAGTAGTGAAATGGCCATATGGATATGCTTTCCCCGCAGTAATACATTTCATGTTGTAGTTTAGTTTAAAATAATAAATATTTCATGATAATATCATGAAATATTTATATTTGAAGGAATCAAGCACGGGTAAGGTAAATTGGTTATATTTTAATTTACTTTATTTGTGCTTGATTCTTTCAAATATAAATATTTCATGATATTCTCATGAAATATTTATTATTTTAAACTAAACTACAAAATGAAATGTATTACTGCGGGGAAAGCATATCCATTGGCCATTTCATATTTCATGAGAATATCATGAAATATTTATATTTGAAGGAATCAAGCACGAATAAAGTAAATTAAAATCTTAATACTTTAAAAAATAGTTTAATAATGATTATTTGACCCTATTTTATTAAATTATTTTCTATTTTATTAAGCTTTGGGTCCTTATATTTTTTTATTAATATTTTATTTTAATATTTCGGTACTTTCTGCGTACCTTCTTCAGGAAACAAAATAAATATATAAGCAAAATAACAAAATTAATTAACAATTGAAAAAATTTTTTGTCATAATGAAATTAAAAAACAATGCTTCAAAAAATTTTCAAAAAACAAAAATATAAAAAAGTGTTTTGTGTTACATACATATATTAAGCACAAAAACATTTATGTCATTTTGTGAATTAAGTGTCTGTATATATGAGCGACATTATCTGTATCTGCTTTAAAATTAATTCTTTTAGTCAATGGAGTATTTACAATGTGTAACATTTCCAAAATATACCGTCTCTTACAATTTTTTTCAATACTAAGAACTGAAGCATTTTCAAAGTTAGGATAGTGACCTAAGTCAAAACAATGAGTGGATAATGCTATTCAGTGTATTATTTGTTTTATAAGCCATATTATATTTTTCCTTTTTGAAGATTTTTGAATTCTTTAAACGTTCTGAAAAACCTTGTACATAAGTTAAAGACTTATAAATCTTAGGTTCCAATGTGCTTATCTTATTTGTATTTCTTTTATGTCCGTATTGTCTAATAAATTTATAAATAAGTCTTTTTGGAACAAGTTTTTCTGTGTCGTACATCTTACCACCGGTGAAGGCTCTTCAGTGTCAATTGTTGGTTCCGCAGCGTCGGAATCTTCTTCCATTTGCAAGCCCATTGCAGATCCACTTGGGTTTACTTGTGACTGCATTGAAACAAGTTCCACGGTGCTCTGCTCTAGCGGACACAAGCTTATTTCTGCGGATGGACCTCCACCAGTGGCTTGGAAATTTTTTCATTTGCAGCCAATTTTCTTTTTAAGAGAGCTTTGTAGTGATAATTTTAGATAAAACACTAAAAATATATTAACCCACGTAATACGAACTCTTTGCCATTCTTTTGTGCTTCTAATTGGCGTACACAAGCTGTTTAATTGTATGGTGAAGATATCCCATTTCTCTTTTAGCTGTATTTTGTTACTTCCAAAATGCAGTTTTCCCCGGCCAATGTCAATTAAAACTTACAAATTTTTTTCCATTTTCAAATTTTTCAACTTGTCGCGATAATAAGACAACAGCTAATGAGCAGTTGTAAAATTTTGATGTGTCTAACAACACACACAAACACATGTTGTAAACGATAATCGCTGTTAATTATCATAGACAACTAAAAAACACAACACTACCGATAATTGTTGTAAACCATAATCACAATTTAAAATTTACAACATTAAAATAACAACTGTTGTGAACCATAATCGGGGCCTATGAGCTGTTTTTAAAACGGGACCAATCTGTAAGAATAATCTATCATATTACCAGAAATTTTCAAAATCAAGTTAGAAATGACTGAGTTCTGGAGGCACAAATATATAAAAAAGCAACATTCACCAGAATTGTGTAACCTCCTTCTTTTTTTGAAGTCGGTTAAAAAAAAAAGAAATAAGTGACAAAACATAACAAAAAAACGTAAACAAAAACTAATATAGCAAAAAAACAAACAAAATAAAAAATAATAAAATTCATTTTTTAGTTTAATTAAACATAAACTTATTTACAACAAAACAAAATATAACAAAAAGAGATATAAAAAAGAAAGTATAAGAAAAAAATATTAAGAATTCAAGAATAATTGTTAATTTTAATTTAACAAAACACATTTAAAAAAAAAAATAAAAAAGTGACAACAAACAAACAAAATAAAAAATAATAATTAAAAAAATTAAATTATATTGGTGGCGGCAAGGACTGCTCTGCCAGATCTAGCCCCTGTTGATTGTACGCTGGTTGGGAACCCGGTGGGTGTGCCACGGGCGGCCTGTAATAATACGGATAGGGGTATGGATACCCTCGAGGTGGCGGTGGTGCATCATACCCCTTTTTAATTTTCGAATTGACCTCAATTTTTTTGTGGCAATGTGGGCACATGTGGTTCTGAAAAAGAAAAAATTTTTTTTACAAATCGATTTTTTTAGTGAAGCTTGACTTATCAAAATAAAAACTATGCCGGGTGATAGAGAGTATAAAAATGTAAAATAACAAAAGTTGGCGGTTGCCTTTATTTTCCGAGTTATGGGCCTCTGAACTATTTATATAAAATTATGATGGTGCACTAAATTTTTTAACAATGTGGTTATCATTTTAAAGCTTTTGTTATACGATATACCAATAACAAAATCTTCAATAAGCGAAGCCACTGTTGGTCATACTATAGAAGAGAAAATCCTTGCTCCCGGCCGAAGGCCGTCTATAGAGAAAAACTTTAGTAAGCGCATCCGTTGTTGATCCAAAAGCTTTATGATACCCGTATTGACCTAATTTGCTAAAAAATGTAGCGTAAAATCACAGTTTTATATGTAAAGTTTAGAGGGCCATAATTCTGATAATAAGGGGACCGCCAATTTTGTTATTTTAAATTTTTTTTATCACTTTGAGTTTCTATCATCTTTTTTGAATTTCTTTTTGATTGTTAAAGCTTCACCTAACTAGACATTTCCCAGGCATGTACTGAATTCCACACGAAATTTTCACTTTGTATTTTCCAAAGCATTGTTGCTATAAAATAATTTTTTGCTAAAACAATGTCTTAAAAAATACAAAGTGAAAATTTTGTGTGGAATTTTTGCACAATTACTATTTACCATTATTTCCGATGCTCCTGTTAAAACTAAATGACGCCAAACTTTCGAGCACAAGTTAAAATATCTATGTTTGTATTTTTTTAGTACATTTTTTAGTATTACTTTACTTAAACTAGGCATTACTTTCATTAAACCTGCCAGATATGTTTGAAGATCATTGCTTAAGGATCAGTGAATGGTTCCCAATGGGATCCCTTATGTAGAGAGATGAAAGAAAAAATTAAAATAGTTACTAAATGTTTGCTGTGATTTTGTGTAGAACATTTTTGAGTTGTTATTGATTCAATGGAGTTCTCATTTAATCAATTTGGCTTTTAATATAAGACTTTCTGTTTTTCTATACAAAATTTAAGCTATTTGAGCAGTAGTAATACATTTCATGTTGTAGTTTAGTTTAAAATAATAAATATTTCATGAGAAAATCATGAAATATTCATATTTGAAGGAATCAAGCACGGGTAAGGTAAAATGGTTATATTTTAATTTACTTTATTTGTGCTTGATTCTTTCAAATATAAATATTTGATGATATTCTCATGAAATATTTATTATTTTAAACTAAACTACAAAATGAAATGTATTACTGTGGAGAAAGCATATCCATTAGCCATTTCATATTTCATGAGAATATCATGAAATATTTATATTTGAAGGAATCAAGCACGAATAAAGTAAATTAAAATATATCAAGTAATATTTAAATCAGTAAATTACACATCTTAATACTTTAAAAAATATATTGTATTTCCATAAAAAATCTTCTTTTTTGTTTTTTTTATAAATTTTGATTACTATGGCTGTAGTTTGAGTTTGAATAAAGTGTTAATTAAAAAAGTGATGATAAAATAAACTTTCTGTACTTCAAGCTAATATTTAACAGAAATTCCAAACATTTTTAAATTAAAAAATATGCTTAAGTTGAATTAAAATAAACGCTATGTTAAATTAGGTTTAAATTTCGATATACGTTTTATTGGCTTCTATAACCAATTACGGCCACCACGTTATATGATGTTTTCTTTTTTGGAATCTTCACTTTTGACAGGTTGTTCACTCTTTGTTGTGTCCATTTTGTCTTTGTCATCTTGAACTTTAGAACTCTCTGTTTCTTTACCATCTTTTTTCCAAGCGTGGCCGTTTTCTTTAACCCTTATAGGATTGTATCGGCGGCCACCTTCGCCCCCATCTTCAGAATCAGTGAACTCATTATCGGGCACTATACGTTTATCTTTGTCAGCCTGTGTTATGCGTTCATCCTTATCTTTATCATCGTTTATGCCACCTCCAGGTATAGTTGGTATTTTAACACCAGGGACATGAGGTAACAAAGTGATTTGTCATATTGCTGGGGCTGATGTGTTGTTTAAAATTGGGACCAAAATATTCAAGTTAATGATTATAGGGCAGTTCGTTTGCAATTTCGACACCTAACGCAACCGATGTCTCATATGTCCAGCAATGTGTAGTTTAAAATCGGGTGCAAAATATTCAAAATAATCATTATAGGGCAGTTTGTTTGCAATTTCGACACCTAACGCAACCGATGTCTCATATGTCCAGCAACATGACACATTACGTATGGTATAACCGCCTCCACCCACTATCAAGACCTTTTATGGTCAAATTAAATTAAACCAAACGAACCCCCGTTGCGAAATCTCTTTAGATATAATTGGTTGAAATATTGATTCATAGGCTTCATCATCCATGCCATTACGTAGTGGTATATTGGATGCATATTTGCCTTTCCCAGCACCCATATCACGCAAATCCCCTGTACCAGGAAAATATTCACCGTACTTATAATAACCAAGTCATTACGCGATCAGTAGTATAGGTAGATTTCTCAAACCATCGCCATGATGCACATCAATGGCAATATACAATACACGCTGGTGATATTTCAAATAATAGAAGTATACCACTGAGATGCCGGATATTGTTTTTGTTTTTAGAACAAAAAAAGGTAGGCCAGACGGAACATTTTTCATAAGTTCACATTGTATGATACTACTATTGTTAAAAATTATAAATAATAATTTCAAATAAATTATGTTCATATGCCAAAGTTATTTTCAAGTATCGACAACAAATTTTATTTTGGTACTTGGAATATGAAGTGTAAGCAGTTTTTATAGAAAAATTTTTATGGAAAAGAGGATCAATATATTTGTTTCACATTTTATTGTAAACGCACTTTTAAGAAATAGTACTTTAGTTGATAGGGCATACGTAAAAACAGGTTTATAAAAACTTTTTACTTTAAGGTATTAAAAGTAAATAAATTCACATTAAGTATTCAATAAGTTTTTATAGTCTTTTTGACACAAAAAATAATAATTATAATTATTATATAACTAATTAAAACTTCATTAAAAATTAGTTTAATTTAACTCAAATTGTCTGATTAACATTTCATTAATCTAAGATTTTTAGATTTTATTGAATTATTCATTAAGTATTAAAAAAATATTAAATGAGAGCACAATAGTGCTTTTATATTAGAACGAAAGCTACTGAAATCTTTCCCTGAATCTAGTTCGTTTACACTACATTTTTTTACACTAGCAAGATTTCACATTCACAAAAAACAGAAAAATAGTCGGAAATCTACTAAAAATCACCTAGATTATCTCATAAGAATTAGATTTCGGTGTAATGTAAATGCACCATTAACAAAAACCATATTTTAGAAAAAATCATAAAAATGTATTAAATAAATTTGTTATTAATTTCTCAAAAAATCTTTCGCACGCATGTCCAGAGAACAAAAGGTGAATCAAAACTATTATAAGTTGCAAACTATTAAAGTTTGCAAGATTAAAAAAAATCGTAAAAATGCATTAAATGCAAGAATAAATAAAATAATTTCAAAATTTTCTTTTAGCATCAACTAAAACAAAAACCAATAAAGAAATAATATGCGAAATGTTATTTTATTGAATTTAATTTTAAATTAAGTATTTTTTGTTTAAGTTAACCAAAATTAAATTTTAAGTACAGAACACAAAAATTTAGTGATATACAAGAAAACTAAGATTGGTCATATTCCTCTAAAGTGCCAATATTAAAAGTTTTAAGTATTCGTCCAAGTGTTTGGTGATTATTTGAGCACTAATTTATGAAATTGTATCATACCTTTAATAATTTACCACATTCTTTCTCGTTTTTTTCGCTGTTAAGCAGACATTTTATGTTTTCAGTACAAACCGTAACTTGGACTCACTTACAGGAAAGTAAAAAGTAGACCAGACTAACATTTTTCACGCCATTGATTGAACTTATCAAATTATTTTTTTTTGGACTTATATTTTATAACTTCCAAAACCAGATTACGTATGTGAGTCACGTATAGTATGCTACAATTAGTAAGGATTGAAATAAATCTGTTTCCCAATCTTAGTTTTTGAATCTAATTATTATTTACCGTCCCTTAAATGTTTGTAAAAATAAAACATTTAAATACATAAAAAACTAAGAACTTAAATATTTTTAGTTAAAAAAATTTAGTCTCAGAAATTTGGACACAAAATTAAAAAACTATCATTTAAATTCACTTAAAAATGTTTAGAAATGCTTTCGACAAATTTCAAAGTTAAAACTTCTTAAGGAAGTTAATTAAATTTTGTAAATATCTATTTAATAAAATTAAAGCAATGAGATGAAATAAATTATATTAAGCTTTCATTAATTTGGTAGCACCTGTACTAAAATATTTATCTGATCTGGTAGCATATTCTGCAAAGCAGATGAGAAACACTAATTTTTCTGCACAATTGAGAGATTTTTTCTCTCTCGGTCTCAGCTAAAAAAAGTTTGTTGAAAAAAGTTTGTTATTTTCTCGCACGTACATGTATTTAAACTGCGTTGTCTGTTAAATAAGTTGAAGTTTAATATATGACGGATTCTATGTGCCTGTAAAAGTTATTTTATTACAGAGTTGCATTTATAATTATAAACTGCAATCGATTATTATTATCTAATTAAATAATTCAGCCGTTAAATTATTCAAAATATTAAAGACATATAAAAATAATAAAGATAGTTTGTATTCAAATGAAATTATAAAAAATATATAAATTGGCGCCACAGAACGGGTTTTGCAAAAAGAAATTTTTTGAATTCAGTTTTTTGGGAAATTAAGTTTATTTTTAATCAATCTGGTGTAATAAAATTTTGCAATTTCATGCAAATATATACCATAAATTGAAGTTGAAAAATATTAAAAATAGCTAATGCAAATTTTGCAATTCCCAGAATATTAAAAAAATGTCAGAAATTGGGATTTTTTTCTGGTATTTAACATAAAACAAGCTAGGGGAGAAATTCTAAGTCCATGGTAACAAATGACGTGTTGGAGCGCTTTAATATGGTTTAAATTTGATTTTTGAGTAATTGCAAGAATTATTAATTTATTTCTATTTTACATATTTTCTATAAAAATAGCCTATACAGCAATATAAACTGTTTTTACTTTTGGTTCTAACTTTTTACACATATGAAGAGGCAAAATGTTTTCTCTAATTAAATTTGAAAGTAGTGACTATTGGATTACACTATCTCGCAATGTGCCGGAAAAAAGTGATGGTGAAATATCAGTTAAATTCAGAGGAGGGAGGTATGCAGCGAAAATGATTATAAAAAGCAGTAAGTTATTTTAACTTATTTCGTTTATTTATTTGTAACTTTTCACCAAAGGTTTATTTATAAGAAAGAAAAATTTAAGCAAGAAGACAAGATAAATACTATACATATGCAGCTATTGACAACTAATTAGAAACACTGTAAAACTTAGTAAAATGCCCGATTTTTTTTTTTTGGTGTTCACACATTTACCATATAGTACATTTATAAATCATAAACAAAGAAACCAAAAAATATCAAAAATTTATTCATTTCTAAAAAATATGTCAAAATACTTTATACTCTTCAAAATTTGACTGCGACACCTAATTAAAAATTTATACGTACGATTTGAAAATATGTTCGATAGGGTTCTCCTCAACGCAAGGCTGTTTAATATGTCGACATATTTTTCTTTGGTAAAAATTCCATCAGTTTGGTGGATTGGCCCAACATCGTTCCAAGAGAAGCATCCCCACACCATAACAGATCCTCCACCATGCTTTACTACGCGTGGAACATAGCGAGGATTAAATTCTTTGTTAATGGGTCGTCTAACAAATTTCCGACCATCAGGACCAAAGCAATTTAACGTTGTTTCATCATTCCAAGGCACATATTTCCACTGAGTTGAGTATGTTAAAAAAAGAATGATCTTACCGATCTTTGTCCAAGTAGCACTGTTAAAAAAATTAGTTATTATTGACCGTTTCTAGATATTTGTGTCGCACTTTTTTTGATTTGAAATAAACCGTGGTGAAAAATAAGCATTTAGCCCAAATAATATAAAAAAGATTTTGTTGGACCAACTTTTGATTTTATTTAACCTTTATTTTCAACATGCTTAGATAAATTTTGCAAAATATGTAATGTCGCATGTGGAATTATGCAATAGCCTACATGTATTTTATTATTTCAAGACAGCAAAGAACATGTCGTCCAATTAAGAAACAAATTAATGAGCAACTCGCCTTCATCTTCGAACTTAAGAAAAAATATACCAAATGCTTGTTGCAACAATTATGTGCCATCCCACCAAAAAGCAAGTAACTAATTTTTCAAACATTCGTAGTGATTATTTTTCATCGTCCGAATTTGATTCTTCCTCTAACGTTCATAATGTTTCACCAAAGGAGTCCGAAGCAACAGCTTTTACCGATAAAACGCCCTCAGCTTCATTTCCAACCGAAAAGCAAGTAACTAATTTGCCAAATATTCGTAGTGATTATTTTTCATCGCCCGAATTTGATTCTCCTTCTATCGTTCAAAATGTTTCACCAAGAGTCCGAAGTAACATCTTTTACCAACAAATCGCCCACAGCTTCATCTTTAAGCAAAAATCAAGAAACTAGGGCTGACTTCCTAAATGCATGTTGCTTTGTAGTAATACATTGCAGCGTGTTCGTAAATGCAATCCTGAAAATTGTTGCAATGTATCTTGTTCCCATTTGCAACACTGTTGCAGTTAATATGCAAGAAAAAGCAAGAAAGGCTTCTAAATAAAAGTAGATGCAAAGCGAATACAACATATAGCACAATGGCGACTCAGGAAGATAAGTAAGCATTTTTCTTATAGTTTATTATATTTCTATTTTATGATTAATTTTTTACTTTTTATTACAGTAAAAAATTGACGCATAATTACAAAACTTTGTTAATTAATGCTGGATTGGAGATGGAAGGAGAATTTCGTGGGAAAAATAGGAATCGCGTTGTGTTATGGGAACGTGTCTTACAAAAAATTAAGTCAATAGATGACACGTTCCCATTTTCACGGGACGATATATACAGAACATTTTTAAACTTTATGGTAACTTATAAACATACAAAGAAACGCAACAAGACGTCGGGAGAAGCTGCAACAACTTGGGATTTCTTTGAAAGACTAGATGAAGTATACGGCTCCCGGACTGATATATATGTGCCAGACTGTAATCTGGAATCAACGTTGGATACACTATTATCAGACTTAACCTAGGAAATTAATGAGCCGTGCTCGCCTGAAGCTGATCCAACCTTCATGTCCCATGGTGAAATCTCAATCCAGTGTTACAAGATCTCTTACAGTGCGAAAAAGCAAAAATTAAAAATAGAAAAAGAGAAACTGGAAGAAATAAAACAATTACGAGAAGTTTTATTAGAGTCTCGTAAATAATTTTGTACATTCTCGTCAAAAAAACAATTGAAAAATGACCTTAAGCTCATATTAACCAATCTGGATAATTAACTTTTTTAACAAAAACACCAACATTGAATTTAGAGTTTTTAATTTTTTTTAATCAGAAAATGAATTTATTTGTCTTCATTAATTTAAAATAATATATACATAAGCATTAAATACAAATATTTGTTTAATTTATGCTGATAAAAAATTAGTTAGCATTTCTCTTTTCATTCTTGCTTGTTCTCTTGGGGTTTCGTTATTTGGAATATTATTGCTGTAATTTACAGAGTCTATTTTATGAACAATCTCCTCGTTTTCAGAAGACCCTTCCATGTTAATGATGAAATTATGCAGAATAAAGCAAGACATAATTATAGTTTTTGCTAGCTTAACATCACGAACTTTTAAATAATTCATTCCGAATTTCTTTTTTAATATTCCAAATGCTTGTTCTACACACACTCGAGTTGAACTTAAGATTGTATTAAATTTGATTTGTGCAGCAGACAAGTGGCAATTAGAAGGGAGAGCAATGTGGCCTGATGAAATTACACGCTTTAAAGGACTGTCGGCCCACACACACGCATCGTGACAACGGCCTGGATGCCCCACTAAAACATTAAGGAATCGGAACTCACTATCAGTCATAGCCTGTATAAACAAATAAAATATATAATTAGTAAGGTGAGTCAAAAAAATTAAGAATAAAAATGTACCTGCACTATTATAGAATATGTTTCCTTGCGATTATAATAACTGACACTATCATTTGTTGGAAAAAGGATGAGATCTAAATGATTCAAAACCTTCCATTATTTTTCGCCTGCTTGATTCCGAGTTGGGAAATTTTATAAGTTGTTTTTGGTTGGCAATTAGCTAAACACAATCAACAAAACCTCTGAAGCATGCACCCATTCCAACATTAAAACGATCGCTTACTTCACGAAAGCTGTTCTGATTTGAAAGTTTCCACAGAGTTATAAATAGAATATTCTTTAATTCAAGACCAGGACGACCAGTCTGATCCTTTTTGTGTGAACCATTTAACAAACAAAGCAGTTTCTACAAATCAAAAAAATTAGTTTGGTACAAATTTTACGTGAGACTTTTATTTACATAAATGCTACTTACATCAAAAGTCCTTTTTCCCATTCTAAAGTGGCTGTAAAAAATATCGCCTGGCATTTCGTCGATGGTTTGCACAAAGCCTTTTGTTTTCGGTATTCTTTTGGATACCCGTGTTTCTTTCAGCAAGATAGCAAAACGTTTATGTTTTCTTTTTATAATGTTTACAGCAGTTTGGGTGCTGGAGCTTACTTGTCCGCACAAATCGAAAAAAATTTCCAATAAAATGTGATCTTCCGCCACTGTTCGCTTTATTATGAATGATAACATCCATATAAATGTTCCTAAATGATTTCAGTGTTGCAAAGTATTAGTATGCAACGTAGTTAAAAAGTAACTACACAATGTACCAACTTGGTATTAATACTGTGTTGATACATTGTAAATATACGTTTAGGAAGTCATCCTAATTTGCTAAACATTCGTCCGAATTTGATTCTGTCTCTATCGTTCAAAACGTTTCACCAAAAGAGTCCGAAGCAACACCTTTAATCAACAAATTGTTCGCAGCTTTGTCTCTAGGCAAAAATCAATTAAAAAATATGCCAAAAATTCATAGTGATTATTTTTCATCTTCCGCATCTGCTTCTTCCTTATACATTCAAAGTGTTTTACCAAAAGAGTCCGAAGTAACACCTTTAATCAACAAATCGTTCGCTGCTCCGTTTCCAAACTAAAAAGCCAGTAACTAATTGGCCAAACATTCGTAGTGATTATTTTGCATCGTCGGAATTTGATTCTCACTCTATCATTGAAAATGTTTCATCAAAAGAGTCCGAAGTAACACCCTTAATCAACAAATTCTTCACAGCTTCGTTTCCAACCAAAAGGCCAGTAACTAATGTGCTAACATCCGTAATGATTATTTTTCATTGCCCAAATTTGATTGTGCTTCTATCGTTCAAACTGTTTTACCCAAAGAGTCCGAAGTAACACCTTTAATCAACAAATCACCCACAGCTTCATCTTCAAGCAAAAATCAAGAAACTAATTTGCCACACATTCGTTGTGATTATTTTCCATCGTTCGAATTGCTTCTCCCTTTAACATTCAGGCATCTGCAAACTTTTCAAATCAATAATTTACTAATTCCACCCTTTTTTTTCCATATTTTTATCGATTTTTATTTCCGATGGTCAGACGACGTCTGAATATTTTCCAGATTCAATAGACACAACTACAAATAATTGCAATTCTACAAAGGATACTACCATAGAAGAGGATCGGAGTTTGAAAATTATTAAAAATCCATTGAATTTATCCACCGTGCAAGTACTCCATAAAAATTATCTGTCAAAGAGACACTTCTGTATTTTCTGTAAAACATTGCAAACCAAAATAGCCAGACATTTCTATTTGATACATAAACCTGAAAAGCAGGTTAAGAAAGCATTAAACTTTCCAACTAGGTCCAAAGAGCGATTAAAAAAAATGGACGAGCTAAGAAAACAGGGAGATTTTGTTCATAGGAGAAAGTTCAGCCAATACATCCACAAAGCTGCCAATTTTACAGTAAGAACGCAAATATTTCCTGTGCTGAGAAATGACGACGTTATTAAAGCTATTCGATATGATGAACTACTAAAAAATTTTGCAAATAAATTAACTGAGAAGTATACTCTCAGTCAGCAAGAAGACTTAATAAGAGCGGAGCTAAGATTGTTAGGGCGGTTTTTAATTGAATTAAAGTCACATATCATAGACGAAAAAAACTTTTTGATTTCGCTATGCATGAGAACACAGAATATATATACTTTTTGCGGTCGAAAATGGTCATTGTAGAAATAACAATCGGAATGAGAAACTTAGCTACACCCTTTTTTCACTTTTTGTGGTGAATGGTATATAAGTTGTTATTCAAATTAGAGAGAACTGCTCTAACCATAATTCTGCCGCAGCTTAGGTTTTTTCCTGATAATCGGTAAATAATCTCATCGCCAACGATTAAGCTTCAAACAACTTTTAAATAAGTATTTTTTGAGAAAATGTTACTATAAGACCTAAATTAGAGAGCCATAATTAGAATCCTAAAATAGGGCATGATCAGCAACACAACTATTCCAGAAATACAAGCTGAAAGAAGTAAAGTTCTAATAAAGACAGCTTCGTTTAAGAAGATTTTATTAGCGCTCTAGAAGCACCTAGATAAGAACTAAAAATAATTTCCTAAATATAATGACGTTGGAGTACTGGAGTACTTCTTAAGTAACTGTGATCAATATGAATAAAAAAAGACGATCTTTTAATGGGAACTCTAGCGCACAAGAAATAGCGATTTTACGGATAGTCGTTGATGTAAAGTACATTATCAATTTACAGTCGATATTTACAAAGTAAAACAATTTAAATTAAAAATGTACTACATAATTCTGGTTTTACAGAGATCTGTTTAATTATAATTTTTGGCTGGAAAAGCTGTGAAGAGTTCCGCTTGCAATGCGTCAAAAGTACTAAAGTATATCATAAAAGTTAATGTTAAATATAATTGTGATAAGCTCCAAGGATAGTGACGATCTATACATTGCACTTTTATATATTTCGTGATATATTAGTGGTTAGGTGAAAATTGATCTATTCAGACGAATTTAAGATCTTTAAGTGCTATTAGATGATTTATTCTACTCTAATTCTTTTATTCTTTATTGTTAACACGCTAATATTCTACCCAGAATGAAGCATCGTATGATATTCACATTTATTCATTAATAAAGCCATGAGGTTAAATATGAACGTCTGAATCTATTAATAGTCACTGAATAAGGCTGTGCGAACAGGACTGAGAGTAATAGTAATTGTACCAATAATTAAAACAGACCGGAATTTTTAAATATTTCTGTAAACTTCTCAACAATTTTTTTAAAAACATAAGACAAACTTAAATATGATCTGTTGAGCACAGTGTATTTTTTTTTTTTTATTTTTTTGGAATTACTTATTATTTAAAAAAATTGTAACCTAAACCAAAGAAACATATAATTAAGTTGCTTACTAACTATTTGCTAATATTTAGTCAAGGCCTTCTCATTTTAATTCATCTCTATTTATTACCGCTAAATAACAAAAATGTTAAATGTCCACGCTGCCACTGACTTAATGAGTTGTAACGCAATTAAATGTTGGTAGCATTCATTACATTTGTAATGAATTCATTTAAAAAAATAAAACCAAATTGCCATCATTTATTACCATCGTTTCGTGTTTATAATTGCATTAAGCTTGAATTTTGTTTAACAAAAAAAAAAAAAAAAAAATAATAAAAAGTTTAGAAACCAAATTAGCAATAACGAAGTTAAAAAATTAAGGATAAAAAAAATTTAAAAAGGTTGAGGAAGTTACTTTTTTAACACCTCCATGATTTTAGATATTAAAGGCCTTATTCACAATCAATTTTTATTATTTATTTATTATTTATTTATTTAAATTTAATTACAAAATACAATTATTGCAACTAAAGAAGAAAAAAGGAGTAATAGCAACTTAGGCTTTCAACTCCGATTTATAGATTAAATTATAATTTTATATTATTTTGTGATATAAATTTACACAGCAGACTAATATTCCTACTACATGTATGTATTAATAATTCTGATGGAGGTTTCGATCCAAATATATTTTTTCTAGAGTCCTTGTAAATGGTATATTCATCTAAAATATGTGAAATGTTCAGCTGTGTATTGCAATTTGTACAATGTGGGCAGATCTTTTTTTTTAATAGGTAAGCGTGGGAAAGTTTACTGTGTCCAATTCTAAGCATTGTTATTGTTTTGGTTTTGTAACGTGAACAGGATTTCGGGTAGATCGGTCTAATCCCAAGTGGGTTAACATTTTTGTAGCTGTGTTGGTAGGAGTGCCATCTGGAATTAAATGCTGCTTGTAGTTGGGAGTAAATTTTGTTTATAATATCCCTGTGTTCCCAGGTAGAGAAGTTTAGTAGAGGTCTTCTACTGGCATCATTAGCGCCTTGGTCAGCATATTCGTTTCCAGAGATTCCCTGGTGCGATGGGACCCACATCAATTTTATCTTATTTTTGTTAGTAATAAGGGTATTTCGGATGTTGTTGATTATAATGGAGTCATGCTTGGTATTTTGTATTGCAAGGATTGAAGAAAAACTATCGGTACAAATAATACATTTCGAGTAATTTTTTGCGGCATATTGGGCTGCAATTGATATAGCTAAGGCTTCAGCTGTAAAAACAGAGCAATCGTTATCGATATGTCCACATTTGATAATTGCGCCATCTTCTTGAACCACTGCAAAGGTTGTGTAATTAGTTGATTTGGAACCATCTGAGTATAAAAATTTCCAGTTTTGTTTTACGAAGTTTTCGCATGTTGTTTTAAAAATTTGATTATACACGTCTGCTGATGTTGTTGTCTTAGCAAAATAAGTCATGGATAAAATAAATGAAGTATCGTCCATTAACCATGGTGTCTCTGATGCTTATTTAAAGAGTAGTGGTCTGTTTGAAATACCGATAATGCGAGAAAAATTTATACACCTTAAAATGGTTGACTCTATTCTAGGTGTTTGTTTATAATTTATAGCTTTTGATGTTTTCTGAAATATTATTTTATTGCGGCAAATGAAGAATTTTGGGATTAGCTTATAAGTAAGCTTTGTGGTTCGATCTTCGATAGAAGGTAGACCAGCTTCGACAAGTAAGTTTTTTATAAACCTGTGATAAATTTAAAAATTGATTGTGAATAAGGCCTATAGTATTTACGAAATAGATATAAATTATAATCTTTAAAATATTAGTAAACATTCTTTAGCAGCCCAGAACTAAAAGTTGAGAAAATTGCTTTTAAATTTATTATATAGTTTATATATTATGGGCCATAATCATAATCACACACTAAGGTAATTTTCTTAGAAACTACTTTAATTTAAAAACGTGTTATTAACTTTTTGGACACATAGTCATAAACAAAGTACATTTTAAGTTGAACCGGCTTTAACTGGGTGATATATCAATAAAGAAAATGTTTGCCCATAATTTATAACAGAATACAGGTTTTTTAGAATATCGATCTCTGATAAGCTGCTAGTATTTTTTGTGTAAAATAGAAAACAATTTAAAATAAGTAAATTTGTTAAATTAACTTCCGTCTCTTTAGAAGTTGGTTAAACATACACTTTTGTGCACTACAAAGAAGACTACTTTACAACAAGAAAATATACTTTACTTAAAACTATAATTATGAGCCCATATTTTTATATTATATTTATGTGTTTACAGGGTGTGTTTTTAAGACCGAAAGTATTTTTATTTTAACTGAACATACGCAATCGATACATTCATGTATCGACTACTAATACTGATGTTTTTAATTGTAAAACTTTCGAATACCGCGCGGTATTCGTTCTCACTATTTTTTGTTTGACCAAATTTCTTCAAACTTTTTTTGTTTATGCAGGCAATGGTTTAAAGAAGGCCATAGGTCAACATGAGTTTAGCAAAAAAAAAACATTTAACACTGGGTAAAAATTTCGCTGCTGGACGAAACATCCAATAGCAACGTGCATTAGTAGAAGCATTATACTTAAAATATTGGCGCACTACACGGCATCGCTATAATGGCATTTTCTTTTTTGAATAAAAGTGTTACCCAACAGTTACGTAACATGTTTTGCATGTTCCCTAAGCCCTGAAAAATTCTAACACATATTATAGCCACATAGCTTCTATTTTTGCATTTTTTGACAAATTAGAGTTTCATTAATTAATCTATAGTAAAAATTATATAAAACAGACGTGTAGTATTCTTACTCGCCCATAAAATTGAAGGTACAATGTGTAACATATTTTACACTTTTACACAAAGTGTTGATCTAATCTAACACTTTTGTCGCATAAGTGTGTGTAAATGTCTTTTTATTTGTTTAATTTGAAAACGGAAGTGGAATTCTGTTATATAATCAAACCTCTTAATATTTGGAAATATTTGTAAGATTAAATGGTTTTCATTATTATTCCACTTTATTGAATGAATCTTGCTTTTCCTGGTTTTTCTATTTGTCTTTGATGACAGTGTGGTTTTTTAAAACAAGTAAATTAGGGGTTTTGCAAAAAAATATTTTCTTTTAAGCAAAGGAACATTTTGATTCATTCTTAAACACTATTTTACTTAACAGCGAATACTTCTTCCGTATATTTATTGCTCACGAATTCGTTTGTTTTTCATATCTAATTTTCTTACAACCCAAATTTTAAAAAAATGTGTTTTAAGCTATTTCTTCCAGAGTTCTATAGACAGTGCTAAAAGCTTTCGATTTAAAAAAATAAAATGTGATGACAACTATTTTAGTACTATTATACCGGTAAAATTGGATGCTTTTACATTTGTATCTCTAGTTTCTCTATTAAGTAACATAGTTTTATGAAAAAGAGTAGTTAAATATTTGAACCAAGGTTCTTAAGGACCTCCTCACAAAATTTTATTCACATATATCTATTAGTTTTTACGCGATGCGAACACAGAAAGACAGACTAAAATTACAAAAATGGGTGTTTGGTATTCTATATCGACACTATCTACACCAACATTTAAATCTTCAAAAAAATATCATGTTCACAAATGACCCCGTTACAGTCTTATTATATACTAGCTTATTGTACCCAGCGTTTCTTGGGTTTAATTTTTGAACCTTTTGAGCCACTCTGAACGGTTGAGAAATATATCAAATTTTTTAGGATCTTGTAGACCTGGATATATCTATATTCCAAATATCTTTAGAATCTGATTTTGTTAAGACAGATAAGAACCTATCAATGTTTCGAATTTCATAAATATCTATTACCTGAGACTTTGTCAAAATCGATTCAGATGCATAAAAATTCCCGCTTTTCATTTTACTACCCTTCTGGTAGGCTATTTAAATATATAACTACTCCATTTTACCACATTAAAATTTCCTTAAAATTGGTTTAGTCGTTTAGCCGTATTTGTCGCACGCACAAACAAACAATCACGAACGCCTCAACCGATTTCGTGCAAGCTTTAGATAAGCCATCTTCTTGACAATGCGAACAAACGGTTTCATCGTTCGTGATTAATAAAGCCACAGCCGACTTATAACAATTTTTTTATATGTAGCTATAGATAAGCTCATTATTTCCGACTAACGAATAAGGTACGTAGCATTACGGGAATTTTCTACATAAATTGCGGATTATTCTATTTTTCTCCTCCAGGGATCAAAGTTCCCGTATCACGCATGATTTATTATACTTTAAAGATATTCATGCTTTAAGTGTTTTTGAAAGCAGTTTAGCTGTATAAAAAAAGAAAATTACATTTCCGCAGAAATTATCGATCAATGTTTCGAATTTTACTAAATTCTTTTATACTTGAGGGTTTTTCCCTTATATTCCCTTAAGGTCTGTGTTTCGAAAGCACACATACTTACTGTAGTCTATAACTAATTTTCTCTATATTTTTCAGCTCCACTAAAAACATTATTAGCTTTCAGCTCCTAGTGCTCCTTGAATGATTATTTACGCGACTTCGTATTATACACAATTGAAGTTAAATTCCGTTTGATTTTAAAACACCAAAAATATTAACGTATTTTTTTAAATTATTTTGGTATTCTTTCGATTAACAATATCGCCTTACTTAAGTCAGACTGTGAAATTATTACTGCATTTATTTGATACAGCACGAAAAGTACTGCGTCCATAATCGAATGCCAAAACGTATTTTGGCTTAATTTCTTTAAAAAAGGAAAATAACAATTTTCTACTGTGGAATAAAAAACAATTACATTTAAAAAGGCAACTTTAGTTGATGTTATGTTTACAACTTAATATTTTATGGTAAACTTTATTCAATAATATAAAGGCAAAAGTTTAATTTTTTATGCTAGTTTTTTTAACCATACAGCAAAGAGGATTTTAGTGTCCTATTATTTTAAATACAAATGTATTCATTCTCAATGCAATTCCTTTCTTATTTAGCATATCATAATGAAGACGGACTTGCTCGCTTGATGTTTCTTGCAGGATATATAAGATGTTCTCGACAATTGCATTGCTTTGCGGAAAAAATATCTTAAGTCTTGTTAGTGTTAGTTATCGAAATATTTTTGTGTACCTACTTTTAAAGAAATATTTCATAGCTACTGCAGGGGATGGATGTATGATCATAAGAGGTTGGCTTGCACATATCGGTATATAACACAGCAGTACTGCCTTTACAAATTCCGGAAACTAAAAAGAAATCAAAATCAAAATTTGTTATGACAAATTTGTATTCCTTTTCAAATTCCTGTTTAAATATAAATTTTGTTATTTAGTTTTTTAATTATTTTTTAAACTGTAAATATTATAAACGAATAGAAATTATTTTGGCTTAAGTTTATTTCTTTTTAATTTCTAAAAATCTTTTTTTAGAAAGCAAATTTATTTTACAAATGTATGCGGACGTTTTCCAAAGATAACAAGAAAAATTAGACGCTAGCAGAATGAAATGCTACACTTTCTGGACCGCTACGACCTTCATCAGCATTCTTCGCATCTATCTACCTTAGTTGTGTATTTTTATAAACATCATCTATTTAACCAACTAACTTTGTAAATAAGAATAGGAGAATACTCATAACTCATATCAACATTAATTTGGTTAGACGAAATTTACACACAAACCAACGTATTTCTTTACTGTTCTCTCTGTATTTCGTCTTGCACATTTGTTTTTGCTTTGTTTCAATCATCGATTGAACACGAATGCAAATTTGTTTTTAATCATTCTTACTTGTTTACTCATAACATTATAGATGCTGTTCCAGTATCATTTTGATTGTTATGATGTAAGCATGAATGCTCGCTGTGCCTAGCGTGATTATAATTTAATTTTTGAATTATTTTTTGAACTGTAAATATTATAAATGAATAGAAATTGTTTTCTAAAAATCTTTTTTTAGAAAGAAAATTTTTGGAAAACGTCCGCATACATTTGTAAAATAAATTTTCTTTCTAAAAAAAAGATTTTTAGAAACTAAAAAGAAATGAACTTAAGCCAAAATAATTTCTATTCATTTATAAATTTTGTTATTAATAATTTTTTCATAAGGAATTGAAAATATTTTCTCTATTGTTCAATTCCAAATCAAAATTTGTTCACATTTCTTGTTTATCACAACTTAAAAATTCTAAAATTCATTACAGACGAAAATAATAGCTTTTTGCTTAATATAATTTGCTACTTTAATATGTAAATTCTCATGCCTGCCCTAAAGCATATAATTGCTAACAAAGCTATAAGATGTGTAGGAACTCTTTTTGAAAGAAAAAAAAATGCTTTTGATCATTTTCGTATCACCATTTGTATTTTTTCATCTTTATCATAAAAGACCATTAGAGAAATAATAAATAAAACAATAAGGGATAAGTTTCAAGACGAGTTGTATTTATCGCTGTATTGTTAACTGTAATTTGTTCAATATTTTCTGGCTTTTGTTGTATTAAATCGAAATGAATCGAAATTATTTTGACAGTAATGTACAAGACGAAATACAGAGAGAACAGTAAAGAAATACATTGGTTTGTGTGTAAATTCCGTCTAACCAATTAATGTGGATATGAATATTCCCATATTCTTATTTACAAATTTAGTTGGTTAAATAGATGATGTTTAAAAATACACAACTAAGGTAGATAGATGCGAAGAATGCTGATGAAGGTCGTAGCGGTCCAGAAAGTGCAGCATTTCATTCTGCTAGCGTCTAATTTTTCTTGTTTTCTTTGGAAAACGTCCGCATACACTTGTAAAAATAAATTTTCATTCTAAAAAAGCTTTTTAGAAATTAAAAATAAAATGAACTTAAGCCAAAATAATTTCAATTCATTTGTTGTTTTAATTTTATTTTTGATCATCTTTTAACTTTATAACAGCCAAAAAAAAGTTATCCGTATACAGTGGATAAAAAAATAAAACCAGTGTTGATTCTTAATGTTTTTGCTTAAACCTTGATTTTTGTCTTTATTTTATTGTTTGGACAAAAATCTTTAGTTTATTAAAAATTTTTGTGAGAAGTTTCCTGAAGAGCTAAATAAGCGGTAGCGAAATGGCCATCGAGACGTGTTTTCACCCTCAATAATCAAATCGGTGATTTTAAATTTTTTCGGGATAGTTAGGACATTTTTAAGATAAAAAAAAATTAAACTTTAAATCATAATAATTTCTAGAGTAGTGAACTTCAATAATAGATAGGCAAAAACTCAAAATTTTATATGGAGTTTTACAATAAATAGAGCATTTATTGAGTCGAGAAATTTAAGTCTTTTTTTCTGCTCTGGAACAAAATTAAAATTTAACATTTGAGAAAAAAACAAAGTATTAACCAACTTGAAAACTCTTGGAATATTTTAATAAATATTTTATATATTTTAATGAATTACTTTCTAATGAGAAAAAGTCATTAACAAATAATGCTTTTTTAATCTTATATATCCACTCATTCCTTTCACAAGTCATCATTAAAAAGTCTTTGTAAATACTCACACACCCACACCCAAACCCACAATTTACATTTTCACTTTATTAATAAAATTCTCATTAAAATAAGGAGAATGAGGAGAACCCTCCTATAACTTGTTTGCGAAACATGCAACTGATAATGTTAAAATAATAACTTCAAGCAAAAGAAGTTGTACAGACATTCACCAGAGATGGGAAAAAAAGAGAAGGAATGTTTGTTTTAAAGCTGTCCGTGAAATTAATAAAAAATTCCAAATTTCCTTTATATAAATCGTTACTTATTAACTTTACGCCTTCCTAGAAAAATGTAAAAGTCTCTATGGCAAAATGTTGATAAATATATGTAAAGTCATCGAAGGGTTAATTGTTTTGTTGAACCACACAGTCACAATAATGTAAGATGGAAATGTCAAAAAGGTCAAAGAAAAGAAGTTGTAAATCAAACGTCAGAAAAGAAGAAAAGAGAAGTTAACAGCTAAAGGAAGAAGTCGGTTGAAAGAGGTCGATGAATATCGCAAGAAGTTCAGTTGAAAGAACTGGTTGTAAGAGAATTTAGTCGTCGATTTTTTTAAATTATTTTATACCAAATTTGTAGTTGTAAAACATTCTGGGTTGTGTAAAGCTGAAATTCATTATCTTGATTTGTAATCAATCTCTTTTCAAAATTTTTATTATATTTCTTAAATTGGAATTTAATCTTAATGTTAATTCCTAAAATAAATATACTGTAAATAAATAAAACTGGATGTTATAACTAATCTAATTTACATATAATTGAGATTCCACATCATTGGTTCCGTAATGAATTTTTAATATGTTTACAAAATACTGAAATGTTTTACGGTTTCTGATTTAAAAGATAAATGGAACGAAACTACTACACTCTTGAATTATATTAAACAACGGGAATTTTTTTTATTATATTAATTAATTTTCAAAAAATCTTTTTTTGTGCTATTTTTCCGATATATTATTTAAATCACCGATATTGATTATTGAGGGTCAAAGCACGTCTCAATGGCCATTTCGTTATCGCTTACTTAACTCTTCAGGAAACTTCTGACAAACATTTTAACTAAATTAAAGATTTTTGTCTAAACAATAAAGCACTGTTGACTTTACGGCTAATTACGAGTGCATTACGGCTCCTGTGTTGCGTAAAAGTTTCCGCTTGAAAGCTATATGTTCTAATTAAAGTATTGGCGAATGCACTAACTTTTGTTCTATGGCTGGACAATATATCGAACGCCAACTGCTAGAACAAAAAATTCTTTTTTATTTTTCTAAATAATCGTTGGAGTTTTTTTTATTTTTTTACTTGAAAAATTAATCAATCGGTTCAGTACCCTCAAAATCTTAATTTGCCATGCTTGTAATGACATCTTACGAACACACATATAATTAAATTTACAATTTAATTTAAATACTTATCTTTCTCTACACAAATTGAAAGGGGGTTTTTGCAAACCCAGTAATTTTTACTGGCCTATATGTATGTACATGTAAGTATAACTAAAGCTGTGTCAATTTAGAAAACGCTTAAAACTACACTACAAAATTCTAAATCGTAAAATTGTAAAAATCAGTGATATGTATAAAAAAGAAAGTGATAGAACTTTAAGTAATATGGAAAGGCATTAATTAATTATTACTTGAATAAAATTGCACGTCATTTCTTAAAAAAAAAAAAAACATACTGCGTTATAAGCCGAAGGGTTTAAAAGTTTATGTAGTTTCAGCCGAATATGTAACTTCTATATTTTTTCCAACATCTATTGGAAAATGATAAATATGCCTAATGAAAGACTTCGACATCATGAGAGTGATTAAGGAATCCTTAAAAGTATAAACGAAGAATTTGTCCTTGTCTAAGTCAGTCTATACTTCTGTGCATGTTTTCTACTTTTGAGTTTTTTCTGAGTGTTTACATGATTGAATGCATGATATAAAAATAGAAGGTAGTTCCACTCTCTCTTTTCGTCGCCATATTAACGTTCTGACGTTTGCGGGAATTATGAAAATTTGTGCTACCATATAAATTTGTAAGATCCCGGTTTTCTGTTTTTTTTAACTTATATGAAATTTTAAAAGAAAGAAATACTTAATATAAAAATTATAAACAAATTTTATTAAATAAATAAAACAAAATAAAAAAAAATTTAGGAAAAATGTTGCCCTTTTGCGGACTGCATTAGTAAAAGACGTTTCTGCAAGAATTCTGTAAGATTTTTCAAACTTCGAACTATTTGATTTGCCAAATGCATCTTTAGTGTGGTCGTTGCATTTTGGGAAAAATGTACTGTTGAAAAAAGTGTTTTTCCAGACTACAAAAGTTAAAATATGGAATAAAATTTTTAATTTCAGTTTTGGCTTAAACAAGTACAGGTTTCGGTCTTATTTGTAAAGGTAAAATAATACTTTTTTTTAAAGTAACGTCTTAATAAATTAGGTAATGAAACAAAAGTGATAGATTTTCAATATAACTAATCGAGTTTTCACATATAGACGAAACATTAAGCCTCGAAATATATAATATAATTAGCAAAATACTGGTTGCTGAAAAAAAAAACCAATGGAGGTAAATTACTTTATTTAGTTTTTCGGCAAAATTTACATTTTATCACTAGCTAAAGGAACAACGAGAAAACGAGCATATAAATCTTTTAAATAAATAGGATAGGATGGACTTGAAAACTTTTCGGGATATACTACTTCAAAATGCGGGTAAAGGAATTGGATTCTCAAACCTTTGAGGAAAGCGTTCAAAATTATATAAACGTGAACGTTTTATCTAAGGGTGGCCTTTATATCTATATTTAGCTTTTCTTAAAATTAATGGCACTGACTAATTTACTGGCCCCCATATGCAAAAATTTAATGTTAGATACTAATATTACAAAAATATTTTTTTTTTTGGGAAGAAAATTTTTTCGTATTAGCTTTTCGAACAGAAAAATGTAAAATTGTGTAAAAAGATAAAAAACTGCTTGTTAATAAAATTTATTTTGTTGTCGTTTTTTACTAATTTAAAAAACTTTTACTTAGCTAATGCTAAGGACTTAAAAACTTATATAAACAATATTGATATCATTATAAAACGCTCTGAAACACAGTTTGTTTAATGAACTTATCAGGCATGTCACAGAACTCAATTCCGATCGGAAGTGGTTTCAGTTCCGCAATTTAGTTCTATAGAATACGAAAAACGAAAGATTTTTTTCGGAATGAAACCACGTTTAAATTTTAAAGTGGACTTTACTTTCTTTGAAATTCTGTTATTTGCGAATTTCAAATTTACTTTTATAACATGTCCTTATTTAGATTAGCCTTGTTGTTTACTTTAGTGTGCGCATATTGCTACATTTAAATAAACAGGGGGAGATTAAGCATTTTTTAAAAATAATCAAAATCGAATGAAATCTGAAGAAGGTAAAACAAAATCGATCGAAATTGTTAATACGGAATTAAAACCATTCCGATCGGAATTTGCGACATGCCTGTATATTTAATTATTAATTACGTAAATATACTTGATTTTCCTTTACATTTATTATACAAATTACACATATTTTGTTAAATAGTTCCAAAATATTTTTTTGCTTATTTATATATGTGGCAACGCAAATTGTGTTGTTTACAAAAAATATATTTCAAATAATTCCCGCAAACGTCACAAATTTTTGAAGTGGAACTACCTTCTATTTTTATATCATGATTGAATGTTTGTTTGTTTTTATTGATTACTAAAATAAATTGAGTTTGTATTACTACTGATATAAGTCGGCATTTTTGTGTTTGATGATGATTGGTTATTTATTATACATTCAACAAATGACAATTTAATACAATTTTGATACAATAATAAATATTTTTTATCGAACAACAAGCATATATTTTTGGTTTTTTGAAGTAGCATCTTTTTTCATATTTAGTTTCGCCTTTTCGCTCGAGAAAGACATAAATTATGGTAGCACTCGATCAGGGGAGGCCTCCTGATTCTGATAGAAATATTTATATAAAAAAGGAATGTACTTCACTTTTAAAAGCTTTTTTTTTGCGAGAATGCAATTATTGATTCAAATTATTTACAGCCATATTAAAATATTTTTGGTTTAAAAAATTTTCCCAAATAAATTTCCGCACAATATTTTCAAAATCAACTATTTTATGTGCCGAGGATTTGTTTTTTTTTGTAGTGTAGTTTAGAGAATGAAAGATTTTAGAACGAAATTTCCTTGTATTTCACTTTTCTATATTTTTATGGAAAATATATGTGATATAGAGGAATCAAGATTAACATAAAAGTGATTTCAAATAAAATTTTGAGTTAATAATAAATAATTGAATCTAATAAAATTAAGCTAGCAAAGTTTACTTTAAAATAAAATCTTATTTAGTACAAAAGTCGCAGCCTTCTTTTATTTACATTTCTACTTTATGCATCTATTAATTTATTTCTCAAATACAAACAAAATCTTTATAGAACAACTTTAAAGGAAATTCCCAAAGTGTTCTCCATTCATTTCAGAAACAAAAATTAATAATGGCAATTTTGGAATTTCATTAATTTGTTTACTGTTCCCAGTAAAAACAACATTATACAAAAACATACCACCATATTAACACTGAAGGCTAAACTTTTTTGTTTTTATAACATAATAACTCACAACACACAAGTCAAAGTTCTTCCAGTTATGCCGAATTCAATGTACCTTTCAACATAGTAAAAAACTATAGATATCGTATTTGAAAAACTTTGAAAATTTTTATCGTGTAACTTAAGAGATTGATCTTTTCTAATGAAAAGTTAAACATGGCAGTTTGCTGAAATTTCAGAATTTTAAGAAATTATATTGACTTTATGAAATTAAATTTCTTGACTTTACGCCAAACTTAGATCCAGTGTTGTGAAAAAAAAGAAAATGAAAACAATCTAAACTATATGGAATACGTGTAGATCACTTAATTTTGAAAGTACTTGATTCTTCATTTGTATTCAAAATATACAATACTTATAGTTTTCTTTGTAAAATAGTTAAAAGTAAATGAATTAAAATTATGTTGGCTTTAGTTCATTTATTTTAATTTCTGAAAATCTGTTTTTTTTGTTTGTTTTTTTTTAGAAAGAAAATTTATTTTAAAAATGTATGTTTTCCAAAAAAAAAAATAAATAATAATAATAATTGAAAGTTTAAAAATAATTTACGAAGTGATATTCGTACGAAATAAAATAAAAATTGATGGAAAAATTCTAATTTTTATTGAATTATAATTTTTAATAAGCTCCAGGAGTGGTAGCACTCAATTATACCCAACCATCAATATCAATAGATGACAAGCTCAGAGAAACATAATAAATATCCACATTTAAGGTGTGTTTAGACTTCGTGCACAAGTCACAGGGAATGTCATATTTTCCACATGTAAATCAATACAAATATTGTAAACATTATGAAATGCTGTTAGTTTTTCATTTAGAGCACGCTGTATTTTGAAGTGAAACTATATGACAATAGATGTTTTCAGTGATGCTAACTCTCAATTTTATTCAAAAATCTTTACGATAAAATTTAGATTTTTAAAAATAAAAAATTTATTTTTTGAACTTTTGTAGGTAGTATATGTATCAATGTATTCTAGGCTAAAACAGAATATTTCCGCAGCTCGATGAAAAAGTCAACCACGAGAGACGGAATAAAAACAATTGAACTTTTATTACACGAATAAAAAAGGTATATTTAAATATATAATTTAGAGATTATTACCGCTTATTGCATTTTTAAGATCAAATATTACAATTTTGTCTATGGTATTGAATGGATTGAACTGTGAAATATTGCTATTAGTGCCTTCTTATAATTTATAATATTATTATTATTTTCGTTTTTCTCAGTGTACTTAAAAAATCAATTGCAGTTTTTTTGGTACGATGAGTATTTGAAAATTATTATTGTATATTTGTACGTAAAAAAATTTTTAAATTTTTTACATGTTTGTAATAATCATATTTGTTCTTTTTTGTGTAAATTTTACCACACGCTAAACGCGTGTGTACCTATTAAACTTAAATCATAAAGTTATTTTTTAAATAATTATCGCTAAGAAATATTGAATAGTTGACACACTACTGTTTTTTGTACAGGGATTATTTCGTATACGAGGGTTGCTCTATATATATCTGGCCTAATAGTGAAAATGCGAATATTTATAATCAAAAATGGTTTTATTGTTTTTCAAAGTATTCTCCAGCATGATTTATACACTTTTGCATGCGCTCAAACCAGTTGTCGAAGCACTTTTTCCACTCCGATTGAGACACCACTAAAACATGGTTTTTGAACACTTCAACAGCTTCTTCTGGCGATGAAAATCGTTGACCACGCATTTTTTTCTTGATGTGCGGAAGCAAGAAGAAGTCATTAGGTGCTAAGTCAGGGCTGTACGCGGATGATCCATTAATTCGACGTTTTGGCCGGTCAAAAACGCTCTGGTTTGAGCCGATATGTGAGAGCTCGCACTGTCATAGTGAACAATGATTCATCTTCTCTTGTTGGTTTTTCGAATTTCTCCGATGACTTCAGGCAAAAAAATTGTAGTGTACCACTCAGAAGTGACATTCCTACGTTGCTCAAGCGGAACAGTCGCCACATGACCAGTTTTGCCGAAGAAACAGGCGACCATTTGCTTCGAAGTGCTTCTTCCACGAACAACTTTCGTTGGATTTTGCTCGTCTTTGAAGACCCACACGGTCGATTGTTGTTTCGTTTCGGGCTCATACGCATAGATCCATGATTCACCTGTGACGATCTTATAAACGTCTTTTGAAGCACCGCAATCGTCTTTTTGCAACATTTCTTTGCACCAATCGACACGACCCTTTTTTTGAGCGACTTTCAAATTGTGCGGGATCCAACGAGAACAAACCTTTTTTACGGCCAGGGGTTCATGCAGTATCGAATGTATGCTGGTGGAAGAAATGTCCAAGGATGTCTCTATCTCTCGGTATGTCGCATGTCGATCTTGCATTATGAGTTCACGCACGGCATCAATGTTCTCTGGCACAACAGCCGTTTTTGGACCACCTTCACGGAATTCGTTTTTGAGCGAGCTTCGGCCACGATTAAATTAATTATACCAATTTTTCACAGTGCTATAGGATGGTGCTTCATCGCCATACAAAGATCCAAAGATTACAATGGAAATGTCAGATTGCACTTGGCAGCACTCAGTGTTGCCAGGCCAGAAATATATATAGCAGCCCTCGTATACGTAACATATGCAAATGTAAAGACGACAACTATTATCACTGATTTTAACATACACCGGAAATTTATATCAATAGCCATTTTGACATTCCATATGACTTGCACACGTAGTCTAAAGACACCTTTCTGTTACAAAATGTTCATCTATATTAAGGCATATAAAAAAGAAAAGAAATGAAGCAAACATATTAAACATTTTAGTAATATATGAACATACATTCATACATATTATTGAATAAATTTTCATTGTTTATTGAACACTTTGTGAGGCATACATATTTACATATTTATGTATATAGACTTCATAATAAAACGGTTTGTGTACACCCAACAAACACTCTGGTGCGATAAAAAATAATAATTGATTTAAAATTAACATTAACTAATTAGTTAAGCGTACTAAATTCTCGGTTAACTAATTAAGAAACACCGATACTGATTATTGATTTAAAATCAAACTTTTTCTCAAATGCTCATAGATGAAAAACAACCTCGTAAATATCGTTCGAAAATGTTTTAAAAATTTGAATAATGAACAAACGTAGAACATACATATGTAAATTAAATTTAATAAAAATATTTCAATGAATGTGGAAATTAACATTTTTAATTTTTTCAGCAAAGAGCTTACGGTTTAGGGTAAGTAAAAATGGGACAAACAGCAACCATAACTCGTACAAAATTAATCTAAGCAACGACACACAATTTACTCTGAACCTTCTGTAGTCCGAATCTTATATACCGTTCATCTATGTAAACCTAGTTTAGTAAAGTAACTCCAAATAAAAAAGCAAATATCGGGAAAACAGAGAATTATAAAACAAAATTGGTACTGCATTCATGTACATAATTTTACATAACAATGACATCGGCTCTTAAGGGGTTGTGCATATTTAAAAAATTTTAGTTTTTCCTTCAAAGCCCCGCAACTCGGAAAATATGGACGAGCGCAAATTTTTTCACCGTTCCGTATATTTTTGATTTGTTGATTGGAGTAAGTTTATTGTTCCAAATGACATAAAAAATTGGAGGTAGGCGTGGTGCTTTGCCTGATACCTCGAAGGTAATGGACCGATCGTGCTGATTTCCAATGGGAACTCTTTCGGCACATTATATGATCGATTGATATATTTATTTTTTAATGAAATCAAGTTTGTCTCAGCAAACTTTATTAAAGGTTTTTATTCTATTCATATATTATGAAATTTATCTGTCGCCCACTATTCTAATGTTTTGTAAAATTGTGATTGTAATTAGCTACGAATAGGTTGAATAATAAACTAAATAATAACTGTAATTGTTTTGATTCGGTTTATTTTATTTTTTAAAATGTATAATTTTATGAGTTTTTCCTAATTTTAAGATTTTAGATTTATTTCTTTTCAGTAAAATCTCATTTTCGTTTTTCATTTTAATAAATTACAAATTTATAAGTTTGCTTTCTTTGCAAATATAATTAGCAAGCGATGTGGCAAATGAAATACTGTCAAAATTCTAGTTTCTTTTCTAGTTAAAATCATAGAGTTTGTAAGTGTAATTTTGTGTTTGGTGGGTAATAATGGATCTTATATGACTGGATGAATGCTTAGGAAAGGAGAATAAAATATGTTTGGAATGTGCCTCGTACGTGCTGCAGAGAATATGAACAAATTTATTGAAGTTTTTATTTCTTTCATACCCTGGAGTTAATGTCGACGTCGTTGACGGCGTTTCAACGCCGAAAAAGTTGAAACAGATTGAACTTCTACGGCGTTGCAACGCGTTGAGATTAACTGCTCTCATACAATTTCATACGATTTAACTTTTTTTTTTGACATTTGACGCCGTCAACGACGTCGACATTAACTCCAGGGATACAATTTCACAGTTAATTTGATAATAATAACGTCAAACAAGCAAAACAAGGGGACGCAATTCCTTAAAAAGTACTCACTAAACAGTGTCAAACAAAACTAACACAAACACCTTAAAATAATTAATTTTTGAGGGAAACACTCTCTGCACTGAAAGTGCACCTTAAGATTTTAAGCATAGGTTTTAATTTTTTTGTAGTTCTAATCATGATGAAGTTAAAGCAAACAGGCAATTTCTGATTATAAAAATCCTATTTGTTATAACAACTTTTGCATTTAAACTCATGTTGTAACACCCCGTTATTGCAGCCATGCTCAGGAAATTTTAAATTATACTGATAGTTTTAAAACAATTTTTGCTCATATTTGATCATCAGATATTTATTGCTTACAAAATGTGTTGGTTTCAACTTAATAATTTAAAAAAAATAATTGAAACAACACTTTCGTACAGTTGTAATTTATTTAAGTATTTATAACTAAGTTTGTTCTTATATTGATACGTATAAAAGTCTGGTTATAAACGAACAAATAATGGGTTTTTCGACAACGCATACTCTGACAGTACTAATGAACTTCATTGGCAGATGGTCTCTTATTCAAACCAATAAGCATGGGATTTAGTGAGGGTGTTTGCCGTAAAGTAGAAAACTTGTTAAGGGACTAATGCTTTAGAGTACGTGTGGTTGGTTATCTTACACCGTCGAGGGTTTCATTTCTACTGGAATGCCAAAGGGCTCGTTGGTGGGCCCTGTGCTGTACAATATCTTTGTTTTCAACATACCACACCGCCACGGGAGATCTTTTTCTTATGTATGCTGACGATATTCTAATCGCATCATCAGATGCTTAAGCAAGTAATATAAATGAAACCCTGAACCGATACTTTAGGATACTGACGGAATATTTTACAAAATATTGTCTCACCTTGAACATTTCGAAGACCGTCGCCGTAATGTTCAAGGGTAGACGCAAATATATTTACCCAAATTATATCCACATACCATGTTTGACTATCGGACAAGAACTAATTCGAACTTCGGACAAGCTTTAGTACCTAGATTTCAACTTCATGAGAATTTTGAGAGCTGTCGCCACATTGACGACATTCTTGAGAGAATCAAGAGGATATACTCTGCGTTTAGGGGAATTGCCAAACGTAAGGAGTTCTTGATGGAAAGCGCGTCTTATAGTGTTCTTCCAAATTATATGTTATACTATCTCCTACGCCTTTCCGGCTTGGTTTTGGATTTCTTCACACCGTATGGAAAGGGTATGGAGATGGGAGAGATTGGTTTTGGTGGCTGTGAAGTTTTTGGAGGTCGCAACTCCTCATAGAACTTCTTGGTGAGGTAATGTTTCTTTGCGTCGAGAAATCTGGGGACTATTCGGATATTTTTCTCCTGTACATTTATTGACCTTGAGGGCAGCGAATATTCTTTACGAGGATGCAGACTTCTTATTTTACCATAGAAGACTATAGTGTCTCAGTATTCGTAACACTATCTACAACGCAGCCCATTAGATTTATTATATTTTTATTGTTTAGTTTTGTTTATTTGTTTAATATGCATTTTTTGTTCTTCGTCATTTCTTTGTTTTTGTTCCTTTTTTATTGTACTAAAATTTTAGTTTGTAAACTACTTTAAGTGTTTTCTATACCCTTTACTGCAAAAAGTTGAAAAATAGGTATATTTAAGATTGTCATTCCGTTTGTAATTTCTAGAATATCAATTTCCAATCCAATAAAGTATATATGCATATATTCCGAGTTCTTATGCATAGCGAAGTCGATTAAGCCATGTCCGTCTGTCAGTCCGTCCGTAATATATCATGTTCATATGTACTTTAGATTGCGAATTCGGAAATACTAATGTAAAACGAGAATCTGATTCTCACTTATGAACTGAAAAATACATATTTTCGCTGAAAAGTAGGTTGTTGAAAAAAACCGAATTAAATTTTTATTCATAAAATCTGTTAAAATTTAGTTTAATTTAAATAATTTTAAAACGACATATTTAATGTGAAAAAACAACAAAAGATTTTAGTTTTTTGTGAAATTAAGATAGCATATGTTTTAGGAACGTTGCGGAAGTGGGAACACATATTATTGTTCTGTATAATTTTAATTTTCTTAGACCTTTTTATTTCTATTTCTAAACTTATTATTTGGGTTTAAGGCCTCATTTTGTATACTTATTTTCGATATTTTGCTGTCTCACTAGATATTACCGTAGCTAATTCTTCATTCATTAATACCTTATTACATTGAGCTACTGGTCCCTAAGGTTTTCGGTAGTCTAAATTTGGAGCAAAAGGATTTTTGGTGTCTGCTAATTGGCAAACTTCTAGAAAGCACCGGTATGAGGCTCTTAGCAATTGTTCTTAGGAAGTTTTTTGGTAGTTGTAGTTAGAAAATTAATCTCGTTAAAGCCGCTGCGTTTAGTATCCGTCGAGAGGGATACATTAACACTGTTTTAAAGATACTATGACTCGGTGTAAGTTACTTTTTGTTGCGGACAAGTAAAACATAATATTTTCAAGAGCGAGACATTAAAATTCTGCTTGATTTTCAGACATAACATTTCTTTTATTACATATTTTCTTACATATGAATTCTTCTTCATATAAGTAAAAAATATATAACAAAAAACAAAGACAAAGATATTTTATCAAAGTTTTGTACATTTTTTTTTTGATTCGTTTTCTTTAACAAGTGGTCAAGGAAATGAAATTGACCAAAATAAAAAACAAAAGAAACAGTTTTCCTGCATTCAACTAACATTTTTTTTTTGTTTGTTTTGTTTTTTTACACTTTTTACATTTATTTATTCAGCCATAAACCTTGACGCCTGCAGAATTTAAAAATGTACTCAATATGTTTTCTATGTCGCCCCCAATAAAAACTTTGCAAAAGGTACCACATATAAAAAGAAGTAAAATGTCGGCTACAAACATTTATTTAAATATATTTTTATTGTTTACACTGCAGATCACATAAGTCCATGTTTTTCTTACAATTTTACTTATGCAAAGCTCTTTTATTATTTCTGTTTAATAGATTGTTTATAATTAAATATTATAAAAATTGGCAGGGGAGATCTTTAGAGAAAAGTATATTAAGACGGCAGCCAAATATATATAGCAGCACCAAGTAAACATAAATTTCTCTTAGTAGCTTTTGTTATGTTGCCAATCTTTGTTCAAATGAATGCAGTGATTAAATTTGTTGAAAGGTTTCAATATGCTTTCCTTTTGGAATTTTGTCTTTATAAATCTAACATGTTGTGTTTATTTTAAATAATAAAACAATATGTGAAAAAATATATACTCGTAGGTACATTTCTGTTATTTATAAAAAACTATTTGATATAATATTTTTTATGTTCACGAGATAATAAAATTAATATGTTTTGGCTATAAAGCATTTTGTTTTACAAATTTGCTGATAAATATTTTACTTTTGTTTAAAACTTTATTGCGCATTGCCTTTTCACAATTCAAATTTAATATATTCGAACAAAGATCATGGCTACTGTATCAGAATTGCAAGCTTAGCCTTCTTCATACTTTGGAAACTGTACAACGTTTTTCAACTCCTGCATAGAAACTATTTTCATATGAATTAAAGCATTCAATCGAAAAACCATTTAAATTAAAGCAAGAAATGAAGGTTTCGAAAGCGTAATCTCTCAGGGTAAAATCACCTTTACACACAGACGAAAAGCATTTGTTATAAAAGGACTTGAACACATGCGAGTGCTCCCTCTTTTCTTCGTATAAATCTATTTATAAATAGGCAAACATCAAATTTCGGGATCCATTTTCTCCTCTATTTGCGAGCCGATTTTGTTGATTCAATCACATATTTGTAGATATTGTCCAGCTTTATTGCACCGTCTTATCTCATTTAAATCGGTTCAATATTTAAGAAACAAATAACACCCTAACTTGCTACAACTACACATGAAAAAAAATACACATATATGAGTGTATACATAAATTAAAGGAAAAAGTGTTCAATACGAGGGCTGCTCTATATATTTCTGGCCTAATAGTGAAAATGTTATAATCAAAAATGGTTTTATTGTTTTTCAAAGTATTCTCCAGCATGATTTATACACTTTTGCATGCGCTCAAACCAGTTGTCGAAGCACTTTTTCCACTCCGATTGAGACACCTCTAAAACATGGTTTTTGAACACTTCAACAGCTTCTTCTGCCGACGAAAATCATTGGCCACGCATTTTTTTCTTGATGTGCGGAAACAAGAAGAAGTCATTAGGTGCCAAGTCAGGGCTGTACGGCGGATGACCCAGTAATTCGACGTTTTGGCCGGTCAAAAACGCTCTGGTTTGAGCCGATGTGTAAGAGCTCGCATTGTCATGGTGAACAATGATTCGTCTTCTCTTGTTGGTTTTTCGAATTTCTCCGCTGACTCCACTCAGAAGTGCGGTCACGGTCCTACGTTGCTCGAGCGGAACAGTCGCCACATGACCAGTTTTGCCGAAGAAACAGGCGACCATTTGCTTCGAAGTGCTTCATCCACGAACAACTTTCGTTGAATTTTGCTCGTCTTTGAAGACCCACACGGTCGATTGTTGTTTCGTTTCGGGCTCATACGCATATATCCATGATTCGTCACCTGTGAAGATCTTGTAAACGTTTTTTGAAGCACCGCAATCGAATTTTTGCAACATTTCTTTGCACCAATCGACACGAGCCTTTTTTTGAGCGACTTTCAAATTCTGCGGGATCCAACGAGAACAAACCTTTTTTACGGCCAGGTGTTCATGCAGTATCGAATGTATGCTGGTGGAAGAAATGTCCAAGGATGTCTCTATCTCACGGTATGTCGCATGTCGATCTTGCAATATGAGTTCACGCACGGCATCAATGTTCTCTGGCACAACAGCCGTTTTTGGACGACCTTCACGGAATTCGTCTTTGAGCGAGCTTCGGCCACGATTAAATTCATTATACCAATTTTTCACAGTGCCATAGGATGGTGCTTCATCGCCATACAAAGATTTAAGTTCATCAATGCACTCTTGTCGTGATAATCCACGTCGAAAGTTGTGAAAAATGATGGCATGAAAATGTTCACGAGTTAATTCCATTTTTTTCTATATTAATTTTTTCAAGTCACTGTTAACAACACAAATAATGGTCGTACGTCGAAACATTCTGAGTACGATTATGCTGAAAAATGACAAACTTTCCAATGGAAATGTCAGATTGCACTTGGCAGCACTCAGTGTTGCCAGGCCAGAAATATAAATAGCAGCCCTCGTATTAAACTTGGTCGAATTTTGACATCAAGGAGCACTCTAGTATTTTACAATACAAAACGCATTATAAAAAATCAAAATATTTTTATTAATGAGAAATTTTTTTTCTTCAGTGAATTTTGAAAATATTCGCTTAAAATGTGTCTCGGCGATGACAAAAGATTGTGTGACTTTAACTAGCGCAATTTTGCTATGGACGGACATGAATGTTAAATTTAATTTACATTTTGTACTCACGAACAAAAGCAATTGTTTTACTTTTTACAAAGAAAAAAAGTGAATCGCTTATGATACCACAGCTAAATTGAATACCCTTCTTTTCATGAAACGTCATTTACTACAATTGATGTATTTGAGCCAAGTACATCAAAAGTGACGTTCGCTTGCATGTTTTACAGCCATTTACAAACTAAAGCGGCGCTTCCAGATATTTCAGGAGTGTGGCTTCAAAACTTTAGCTTCTTTTCTCTGTGAAAATGAAATATTATTACGTTTGGATCAGCGATTAAAAATAAAGACTTGTAGTTTATACAGGAAAACACGGTGATATGGGTGTATTTGTGTGGTTGTGTATGCCAGCAGACGGGTTGGGTAATCTATAGTTGATTAAGCTTACTGTAGAAACAAGTGATTATTTAATTATTTTATATGAAAATTTGACCGTGTGATGAAACTTGCACCTATGAATCACTATTCTTGTTAGAAACAAACACAAAAAACCTGTATTACATAAAAATTAAGTTGATAAAATACAACACAAATAATTTTTATTTCATATTTATTATATTAAAAAGTGAGTGTCAATTTTTAACATCATAATTGTTCGTTACTCACTTGAATGTTTTTCTAAATGCGGACTTCATTCTTAATTTAAATAAAAAAAGAAATGTTTTTAATTTTTAAAATAGCTTATTTTATTTAAAAGAAATCAAATAAATATTTAAAACTCATTCAAATATTTGATATTAATTATTAATTAATTTCTCCAAATAGCAAATTTTATATTTGTTGCGATGTGATAAGGAAACGCAGCACTTAACGTATCTTTCAACTGTTGGGCTTTTATTTCCTCGATTCAGCTAAAAAACTTCTAGTCCAAAAGTCTAAATCGATAAGATCTTTCTAAAAATAAAAAAAGAAAATCGAACAGCATATTAAACTTTGAACAGTTTTTATTAAATGTGCAAAGTAATTTAAATCTATAAAAATGTTAACATCGATAAAAAGCTCTTTTATACTTTGTAATTTATCTTGAATTGCTAAACTAATTCTTAAAGATATTAACTTTTTAAAAAGTCTTAAAACTGATTGAGTCCAAGTTTTTAAAACCGGCATATCAGATCTGCAACCTGGCAATATAGAGCAGAAGTGTTCTTATATAAAATTATGTTTTATGGTTTTTAAACTTCATTTTAAATATACTTATTAATTTATATAACCTGTTGGTGTTTTGTGTGCTGAAGGTTGTCATGTGCATATTGAAAATAATCCATCTGATAATCCATCCACCTTGTTCCAGTTTATTTGTGTCTGATGTACCATTGCAACCTGTTGTATAATTCTTCTAATCTTACTCCTTTTCTTTTTAGACCTCGTCCTTGTATGTATTGTTTTTCTGCATGGTCCGGTTTTTGTCCTTTACTCGCTTACAGCATACTGGTGTTTGTTATAGCATTTCGGTTTGTCATGCATAGTGTTTTAGTAACTTGTTAATTTATAATGCTTGGTGACCCGCGTCAGACAATCTAGAAGAAAATTCAAAGATTAAATACACATAAAATTTCTGAAGAAGAAAATCCTTAAATTTTAACAATTAAATTTATTAGGTTAATTCATTTTCAAAAAATCTTTTTTGTGCTATTTTCCGATTCATTATTTATATCACCCATATTGATTATTGAGGGTCAAAGAACGTCTCGATGGCCATTTCGTTACCGCTTACTTAACTCTTCAGGAAACTTCTGACAAACATTTTAAATAAACTAAAGATTTTTGTCCAATCAATAAAGCAAAGACAAAAATCAAAGTTTAAGCAAAAACAACAATAACCAACAGTAATTCTATTGTTCTTTCTCTGCTGTATACGGCTGAATTTTTTTCGGCTCTTTTATACAGTTGAAAGAAGATGAAAAATAAACTGTATAAAAGAGCCGAAAAGTCATTATATCTGTTAACAAGTAAGTAACAAAAAACTTGACTAAGTTTTGCCTAAAAGCAACACACCCTATTTTTATCAGTTTCTCTTTAAACAAGAAAAATTTGTAAAAACCAAAAATACATCTATTTTATTTATCTGATATACAAAAAATCAAACAATTCGCTGTTTATGCGTGGTAGAGGGTTAAAGCTGTAACCTTTAGTGGGACAGCATTTCCTAGAAGGAACTTCGTGTAAGTATTCGGACTTAATATAATGCAGTTAATGTCGCAAAGAAGTTTTTTCGAAGAAAGATAAAAAATACACCTTAAAAAGTAGACTGGCATAAAAGTTACGAACCATTCCTACTGAGTGTAGAAAATTTGATTCAACAGCAAGAGGTCTAACTGTTACTCTGAGCTTGAACTCGAAGTCAAAGCTGAAGCATGAGAAATGAGACAAATAGAAAATATACGAAACAGAAAACTATTGACTCTCTTCATAATCTTAAGTTGCTGAAGGATAAAGTAAGTTGGACGATCGCTAAATGAAATATTTTGAGCTGGGTATAAACTTGATTATAAAGAAACGTTTGAATATAATCTTTTTTGATGTTTTAATAAATAATTATTAGTTAATCGTTGTGTGTATTTATAAATTATATACCCTTTTGAATGCACTTCGAAAGTCGTCCGATAAGAAAGCATTCAAAATTAGATTTATTCACGAGTTTGTACTGACAATTTTTTTAAATTTTTTAAATTACCATCACACGTTAACCTTCTTGTAAATTAAGAGATCTTTATAGCAATATGATCCAGTTTTGTGATTTTTACATCAAGTTGTTTAAGAAAAGAAGGGCTTCCTAAAGATAAAATGGATGAATGAATGATGATGAATGATGAAGCTTTTTGTATCAATTGATATAAAGCTACGTGTAGCTTCTTGTGAATTTGTGTTAAAAATCTGTTAAAAGAAACCACAATACAAATTTATGTATATGCAATGTTTATGCTTTGTGGACAATTAAGAAGAAAATAATAACCAAAAATGTCTCGACTTCTCTGACATTAAATTAACACCCCTCGTTCCAATACATGCGGCGTTATTCCATGAATAATATTGTAAAAGTTGTCCAAAGTTGGCTTGTTAGCGCAGACAACGGGGTTGTGATAGCCTTAACGGAAAAATATCGATATATTTCTTTAGTTTTGTAAACGTTTTTCGTTTCTGCCACAACCAATTTTGTTATGTAACTACATACATGTGTATGCATGTCTATAATTTTAAGTGCTTGGAAACTCTTAAGAGTTATTTGTTTTAAAACCACTTGTATTAGCTTAACAGTAATATGTTTGAAGAGTATTAAGAATTAGTTAATGTATATTGCATGACGTCGTCTTTATATGTCTGCACATGTCTTCAATTGTTGTTTGCCTGCGTAGTTCTGCCTGTATTTGGTTTGGCTTGAATGCTTGTATAAGACTATTTGATATGCCTTCTGAATTTTAATTCGATAAATCAAGAAATAATTCAAAATCTTAAAATATCTGAACATGATGGCGCAATAATATCCAATACTAAAATACTTTGATTCTCTTTAAGTTAAACAAGATTTCATAAGAAATTACATTTGCTAACACAAATAAATATTTATATTTTACCGTAGCATTACGTTACATGTAAAGAATCTCAATAGCTTATTTCAACGTATGTCTGTGTGTCTAAGATAATGCTATGTAAATGCAAGATGAGCATGTTTAACTTTTAATAAGAGATACTTTACCGCTAATTTCATTTGTAAATATTTTGCATACTTTTAATCTTCTTCCTTAATATATGAAATAATTTTAACGGCTATAAAAGGTGCTCCAAAATTAATATAATAAAATATTTTTTTTTTTCAAGAGTGAAAGAAAAGTCTTAATTTTTGATTTGTATCATACTTTCATGGATTGGTAGACACCCAATTGTGAAAGCTAAAACAGCAAAAAAAATCACGCGATATAAACAAGATCCCCGTTTTCTATGATTGGCAGCAGACGTTTGAACTATAGCGGAAATGCAGGATGATCGAGAAAGCTAAATGATTATTCCACATCAGCATTTTAACTCTAGTGAATGCAATTTGTTGAGTCTATTGTAAGGAAATTGAAACATAATGATCAACTAAGAATGATACGAATGAAATAGCGCAAGAAACTTTTATTATTGAGTTTTTTTATTCAACCTGTTTGTTTTCAAGTTTCAAATAAAAATAAATTTTTTCCAGCTCGAGGTCAGTTACTTAAATATGTTCTTTATTTTGCCGATATTTCGCTACAACCTTTTGTTTTAGCTGTAAAAAAACTTTGAAATGTTGCTGTGTATGTTATTCAAATTAATAAATATTTTTAAAAGTCTGTTTTCTAAGAAAAGTGTTTTTTTATAACGAAAATTATTTCAATTATATTATTCCTAATTATGCTGCTGAATAACTCTTTTTTTTAACGCTTCTTTTAAAGAACTACATTTCTGAAAAGTAGATTTGATAATCTTTGTAAAACAGACTTATAAGAGACTTATTTTATAGATATTTTTGATTTACTTAAATAAATCATTGAAAAAATTTGAAGTTTCAAGTTATAAAAAATTTCGTTTGCAATAAGTTCCTTAAAGAAATATATATATTGTAAAAACATCTGATAAAAATACAAAAAATTTTTTTTTTAGAAAATGTACTTTTTAAAGTACAATTTTAGAAAATTTAATTGCAGATTTTTAAAGAAGTAATTTACCGAACGTTTTAGCAAAAATGTACCAAATGTCCATCTGTTGAGTTTAAAAAAATATTTTAAATCTTTTTCTGTTGGCTTTTTTTAGCTCTACCATTGTTTACAGACAGGATACTAAAGTTGAGGTCTGTTTATTGCCACTGTTTTTGTTTCACCAATTTCCAACAACTTTTGTATTAGTAGTTGACTCAGTTTGTAATAGTAAATATGCAAGCTCATTTAAGATCTAAGTAATTAATTTTGAAGCGTGTTAGTGAGGTACAATGTTTTTTTTTTTTTGTTTAAAAGAAGTCGTAAAAAGAAAGTAACAACCCTTACAGGGGTGCATGCTGAAGGTTTGAAACCAAGGGCATTTTTTCTTAAACATACGCATTTACAAGAAGCAGATTAAGGCCAATAATACATTAAATTAAAATTTAAATATATTTTAATGGGAAATTTTGATGCATATTAATTTTTTTTTGAGAAATTTTGATCTTTCAGTCTATTTCTATCTGTTTTATGGCGAAGTTTTTTTCCTTTCTTTTTTCTTGAAGGAAATATTATAAGGACAATTTCTATCGTTTTTGGTAAAAATTTTATTTTCACATCCAAATTTCTTTGTAATCACAATTATTTTGATTTTCTCGTGCAATGACAATATTTTTGTGTATCTTCGGTATTTATTTAAAATTCCGTTATATACAGTGTGTTGGCCGGGAAGGCATAGGGAAGGAATTTAATATTAATTTATTTTTTATTTAATGTTGGCAATTATGTAAGGATTACAATTGATAATGTTCGCCTTTGTTAGCCTCACAAATGCAAGCCTTTTTGGGCACATTTAACATTTCATTTTCACACATTTCATGGGTACTTGATCAATTTATCGAATATTTTGTTCGAGTTGGTTAAATGTTTTTGGTTTGTTTGCCTAAACCTTGCTTTTTAGAATCCCCACAAAAAGAAACCCTGAGCAGCATAACTCGGCGACTGTGTAGGCCAATCAACATCACTATTTCTTGAAATAACATATTGTGACAAAAGCTCTCGCAGCAATTCCATTGCAATCCTAGCAGTATGCGATATGGCACCGAATATTTTTTCACAATAATTTTGCGTGTCGCGACTGGCGGCAAAGCAAATTAGTATGCCTTCCCGGTGGCAAGGTTTCAATTATTTTTATGAAATTTTATTTACTGGTGTCAGAAATTTGTTATTTAATGGATGTTACAGTTCCTTTGATGACATTTAGTATCTTAGTATATGCTCCGCAATAATAACAACAATACAATAAAAAAAACCAAGATCACATTAAAGTTATCTTGAAAGTAGGGTTTCAACAAACCTCCATGCTGCTTTTGAATAAAAAATGGTTGTTAGCAGTTTCTTTTTTATTAATCGTCTATTTTCAATTAACTTCAACTTTAGACTCTAAAAGGACAAAAATAAAATGACAACAGAGAACGATAAAAATTAATTTCTTTAGTAAATGTCATCAATAAGCGCAAAGATGTGAACAGTATGCAGCGTGAAGAAAATAAAAAATTTAACTTTTAATATTGAATTAAATTTCCTCACAGCACTTTAAGGGTCTAAACTTTTTTTATTTTTTATTTTTATTTATTTTGATTATTCCGAACGCGTCCGTCCCTGTTATTTTGTCACGGATTGTTTAACTTTTATTATTTAAATTTTCATTAGTTGTCTAAAAACCAAACAAAAAATTAATAGACTTGCAAAGTCTACAAGAGTCACACTTGTAATACTAAATTATATTTTTAATTGTTTTATTTATAATTTACCAATTTGTTTATTTAGGTTGACGTGACACGGCACGTTGAAAAATAATCCAGTCAAAATTTCAGTTTACAGCCATTGACTCTAAGAAAGCTTTGTCAACAACAATTTTGATAAAAATTAAATATTTCATTTTATAAAAGACTGCATAAAATATATTTTTATGCATTATTTCGGTAAAGGGTAAATGTAAAAATAACATGTTTTATTAACGAAATTATTGTCTGTTTTTTGTGTTACTGTATTAGAATTTATAAAAGGAAACTCAAAGCATCAACTACAACTCTTAACAGTTACGTTTTATTCCGAAAAAATTTAACTATGACTTTAAAATTTTTTAGCAATTAAAACGTTCTGTAAATATTATTATATGTACGCTAAAAAATTAAAATGTTTAAAATTCATAATACATTCAATAACCTGACTCCATAAAATGCGCAAACACTTAAATATTAAAGTTACCAAAATATTGCAAAATAAATGCTTTTCACTTTCAAAACAATTATTTACATGTTAAAAATCTCTTGCTGTCGTAGATTTCAACTTATATGGTACCAAACTCTTTTACTTCCGGATCGCTAACATGGTCTAAAGGTGCAGTGATGTAGCTTAGCGATTGACTCCTATAATTTTTAAACGACAGATATTATCCCCCTTAGGTGGTACTTTGCATTTGCCAGGCCATGAGACACTCCGCATTTTACACACCTATAGCATTCGACAATTTATACTGACATGACCATAGCGCTGACACTTAAAGCACTGCGTTATGCGCCTCTCAATAGATTTCGAGTAGTGGAAGGATATTTATTTTTCTAAAGCCTTGATCTAATCCTGTACAGAAACAGAAAGAAAGGCTCCAAATAATAAATTTTCTTGTAGAAAATAATATGAAAAAATAAAGCAAGAGTTAAAGTAATTATTGAACAATTATAATGGAGAAAGTTCTTTAACAAACAACTTCTTGTCATTTGAAAAGAATTCAGAAAGATATTTTTTTAAGGTTATGCCTAACTGAAGACTTTGAGAAGGTTGACAACACGTAAGATCTTCTTTTCTTAAATCCTTGCTATTATATGGCAAGCTGTGAATCGAAAATAAATAAATGATGCTTACAAATTACACAACTAAGGAAGATAAATGCAAAGAATGCTGATGAAGGTCGTAGCGGTCCAGAAAGTGCAGCATTTTATTCTGCTAGCGTCTACTTTTTCTTGTTTTCTTTGGAAAACGTCCGCGTACATTTGAAAAATAAGAAAAATTTCTTTGTAAAAAAGATTTTTAGAAATTGAAAATAAAAAATGAACCTAAGCCAAAATAATTTCAATTCAATTATAATATTAACAATTCAAAAATTTATTTAATAAAAAAAAATTAGTTTTACTTGCGTTTTAACCGTCAAGCGAAAGTGGTGCAATGTTTTGTACAATTGGAATACAATCATATTTACTTCTATAAGGTCTTTGACAGATTAAATACTTCTTGATTTGTAAATTTTATTCAAAAGGCTTTTCAATATGTAAAGCAGTATATTTGGAATTTAATTTAAACAATTTATTTACAAAAATTTATTTATTTATTTAAAAAGTTGTTTGTATTATTGCTCAACATAAACTCGATTTGATTTCTTTTAGGGTACGAACATAGCAGTGCAAGGACAGTACCATGAGCTGTCGTCTACATACATGTAGGTATTTATATTCGTTCCTTTAACATTGTTTCAAGTCTCATTTTAAACGTCTTTCTATTCAATGGAGGCAACATTGTATTAAATTGAAGGTTCTTTTCCTCTCAAGAAATTGAAAAATATTTGTATAATTGCTGCTTTTGTTTTCTCTTGTTAGGAAAATACTTATGGCAACATGGGATGAAAGAAGTGAATACAACACGCTGGTTGATATCATATGAGCACGAAATTTTAAATGGTTCACTTTTGTGTAAATATTTTTTTTTTCGAATTTATTTTAAAATAGCAGTGGCATAAAATAGTTGTATCAAACGGTAAGCCTACCAGTCGGTACTATGTAGTTTGTAAATGTGAGGGAGAATAAATATGTTTGCTCAACATGTTATCAAGGAACTATTGTGTGACCTGGTATTTATCCAGTTAATTTCAACAAAAACACTTTTTTAACAACATTATTAAAATCAGTCACATGTTCATTACGTAAGATTCACGTCTTACAGCTAGTAACAAATCCTTACAGCAACGACACTATTTTGTTTCACCCTAAAAAGGACATAAGCAGAAGTTCAGTAATAAATTTTTTTATCACTTCATTCGTCGGTTTCTATTAATTTTTTACAACAAGCAAAATTAGTCTTTCTAGGGAAGATATGTTGTCTTATAAAAAAAAAAAACAAAAAACTTTTTCTTAGTACTAATTGTCTATACAATAAAAAATAATATAAAATACTCTTAATAAATGCAAGATAAAATACACAAATAAGTAAAAATGCTACAAGAACATTTTAAAAACAAAAATAGCACACATCGATAAATTTAAATTTATCTTTTAAAAAGAACGTGAAAATTTCATTGACTAGAGTGTCTAGAGGCAACCCTTTACGTTTTTCTTTCCATTTTAAGATTAGAATACACATTTTTCAATTATATAAATAAAATAAAATAATTTAAATAATTTTCAAATTTCATCTTTCTACCGCTTTGTTTTCAAAATCTATTATAAAACTGGAAATAATAAAAAAATTGTCATATTTGTTTTTATTATAAAAAAAGCAACAATATAAAGAAAACAACACCCACAATTGTCTATTGTTTTTGCATACACATTTCACAAGTACTTGAATTACCATTTCAGTTTCCATTTCAGTTTAAAATTCCGCTTGTTACATTCAGTGTCTATTGAATGTGTGGTAAGTCGTGTTATATTTTTAAAATATTACTATTGTTTCTAGGCAAACAGTTACAAACAACATCATTTGCGGTAGCTTTTCATACGTTTATTGAATGTTGTAGTTACTAAGTAGATATCTGTCAATCCATTATTTTCTGGCTCTTGGGGCAAATTAAAAAGAAAAATATATATTACACGCTCAGCTTGACTTTTTAAAGGACCTTGAAAATATATTTTTTTATATCTACATTTTGTTTTTATAAGGTTTTTGTTTCTAATTCAAAATATAACTCTCAACAATAATAACAAAAACAGATTGCCATAAAATTACTCATTTGTGTTCATAAATATAAGTTGCTTCATATTTGTTGTGCTTTTGCAGAATTAAGAAATATTTTTCTGATTCACAAATATTTCAGTTTAATTGTGGCATTCAAGAATAACTATTTTATATGATAATAGTTGGCCATTGGAGTTAAAATTAAAAATTTGACAATAGCAAAAATCCAAATATAAAAACGAAAATTTGAACAGTTATTTCAAAACATGATATATATGATATATATTTGAAAAAAAAAGAAAAAAAAAGAAATGAAATAAATAAATGCATAAAGTAAACTGCATAGAAGAGGAATAGTTTTTTTTTTGAACACAAATAACAAAAATATTTTTATCAATATGAAAATTTATTATTCGAAACTTTTTTATATTTTAATTTACCTTTTCTGTGCTTAATTCCTTCAAATGTAAATATTTCATGATATTCTCATGAAATATTTTTTATTTAAACCTTCAAATTGAATGTATTATTTTAAAACATTGTCTCTTTGTCTTAATAATTCAATGGAGTTCTCATTTAATCAATTTCTCTTTTGATATAAGACTTTCTAGTTTTCTATAGAAAATTTGGGTAAAATCCACTGATAAACAATATGAGCAGTAGCGAAATGGCTACATGGATATCATTATCCTGCAGCAGGCCTGCCATATTTGGCGGCTCAAATATATCAAAATGTCGATTTGCCGATTTTGGCTCCGATGTTTTGATAAACACTAGAAGCGACAAATGATAATTAGTCAGCACTTCTACTGAGGAGAAAAAGTGTTAGGATTATTTGCTGTTGTAAAGTACGTCATTGGAAAAAAACAGTTATTAACTGTATGTTTGCTATTAAAAAATAAAAAGTTATCGCAGGACTGAGTGAATCAACCAATCTATGCAACACCAAGACATTGTGTTTGGTTGTACGTATATGTGTAAAATTAAAAATGCAGGACTATTCCTTCCGATTGATAAAAGTAAATAACGCTATGCAAAAGGTTTGTGTAAGCTTTACGCAAAACCACAGGTCCCATTTGATGGGATTCGTTATGATTCGCCGTTATGTTAGGCTCCAAACTAATTCAGTTGCAAATATTTAAAAAAGATATTTCAGATTTATTTGTTACGAAATGTGTTTGGCACTCAATTGCATTATTTGCTTGCCTTTAATTACAGAAAGTAATTAAAGTATTAAAAAATTACCAGAATTAAAACATTAATTACTGCACCCAAGTCGAACCAGTAGTTGTAGCTGGAAGCAGTAGTTGTTTGAATACTAGATTTGCATAAAGCCTTAAAAATATACTTTGAAATTGCTGTAATGTTCAACACAATTATAAAAATTTTAAACGAAGCAAATTAAATATATTTATCATGTTTAAATACATTCTTGAAATTTGCTAATAGTATAAACAGAATATTTTAGAGTGAGTCAACTGAAATACACAACCTATACAGCCATATGGAAAGGCTTCTAAAAACTGTACTCAGTTATAACGGATCTTATAAATAGAGATCATTTTTTGAAATTTTATGAGGTGGGCTCATTGGCTAAAGAGTTAATATGAGAATCAGAACATAACAAAAGCGAAACAAGAACATTGTAAATAACTGTATCAATTTTTATTTAGAACTTACAATTCCAATAGTAAAACACTTTGATTTTGAACATAAATCTTATAAATCTTTAAAAATTATAAATTATTTGATAATTTTGGTTAATAAAAACATGTTATATTTTATTCAAAATGTATTTTAACTTGCCGATGTTTGGCGAATTTTTTAAAATTTAAGTGGCGAAAAAGCCGATTTTTTTTGTGCAAAAGTGCCGTTTTCTTATCAAAATCTTCTGGCGCCCCTGCGCTGCAGTGGAACATTTAATTTTTTAGTTAATATTTAAAGGAATCAAGCACGATTAAAGTAAATTAACATAAAAACAACTTGGATAATAAATTTTTATATTTTTCAGAAGTGTATTTCTTTAAGTGTTTTTTTTTTTAATTTAAAATCTATTTGTTATTTCAGAGTTAAATTGTTACTTAAATTGCATTTATTTTGTTATTATTGTTACATAATAAGTTTTATTGTAAACTAGAACCAAAACTACGTTTATTTAAAGCCAGGAATAGCAGTTTGTTTTTTTTTTGTCACAAATATTTTTACTAAAATTACAAATATTCTTGTTATTTTATCGAGAATAGTACTGCAGACCAATAAATGAACTCCGGCCTTTTTTTTGCTACGCGCTATTAACCTTTTAACATCCTTTCCAAGGTACAGGTAGTATTCTCACCACCTCCATACCGTCTGACCATCGACAGTGGTGAAACTTTATTTTCCAGTCGCAAAAGCCATATTTTTCACTGGCATATTGCTGTGGTTCAGATATTTAATAGAGGACATCATGAAATGCTGTCAAATTGAATGATCGCCGTTAGGTTGTTTAGACGATTGCAAGCAGTTTCTGAAAGTTATTTCTTAGTTGATATGTATTTTCCATTTTAAACTAAAAATTCTTTTTTCCGTTTTCCTTCATTATTGTCAACATCATGTGCATTTTTGATCTGCAAATATTTGAAGAAATGAAAAACTTTGTTAAAAAAGTCTTGCCAAATTTGCTGCATAAGGATAAATTTGTTTTCAATTTATTTTCAATAATTATATAATTTGAAAAAAAAAGTATTTAAAGTTTCGTTAAAAGATATTAAAAACACGATAGACCTACATATTAAAAAAAGGTTCTTTCTAAATGGAACATTTTTAGAGAAAACAGTATTTTTATTGATTAATATTTTTTTTAGTATCTTTAAAAAACACGTTTTAAATGGTGTTTTAGAAAACTCCTTTTTTAACATGGCTTTTTTAAATAAGGTTTTAAGTTACGTACTTTTAAATAACTCCACGCTTTTTAAACGTACGACTATATCTTACAGCTATAGGATAATTAATCTGCTGCTGTTCCATAAGGTGTCTGCCTGACTATATTTTTTTTAATATACTTTAAGCTTTTACAGTAGAAGTTGTACTTTAAAAACTCAAACTTACAAACTCATTCAGAGATGAGATAACTAATTACCTTATATAATTCTTTTAAAGTTTTTCTTGACTGCGCACATAAATTTTATTTAAACGTTTAGAAACTTCAATCGTTATTAAAAAAAATTTCCGGAATTTTTATAATATAATTAATTGTATTATGTTAAAATCCCAACAACATTTTTGAATAAAAAATTTGCTGTTTGGAAGAGCTGGTATGTATACTTATTTCGCAGTTTGCTTAAGCCAGCTCATCAAAAACTTTTATCCAAGGTTTTAGAAAATTTAAAAACATTGTTACTGTGCTTCAGATATACGATTAAAGTTTTCTATTCACTCTAATTACTTCAAATTTTTGCTTGTCTACGTATTTTGTTTTTAAACTGATACGCATAGAAAATACTTCCGTTATCAGAAAGAAGCCCTTTAGATATACAAAAATGTAAAAAAAGACTAAGTCAAAAGAGGAATTGCCTTTTTAACTTTCCCCACCAACATTAAGACGTTTATGAAAGAAGTTACGCACGAGCGTTAATAGAAACACAAATTTATTTGTATGTCTCAACAATAACAATTTTTAAAATTTTCTGCAAAAAGATGCCAAAAGCAAAACAAAACAGTGACAAAAAACGTTTAACATTCTGGGTCGAATTAATGTACAATTTACCCATACTTGTTTTGTTATTCGCTTAATTTGCCGGATTATAGAATGCGTGATCAATAATGCATTCAAAACCAGCAACCCCTTCTACAGAGAATGAAGGTAGTTGTTTTACAAAATGTTCTTCAGTGACTTATTTCTTTTATATATTTGCAATAGCAGCGAAGAGATTTTATTGTAATGAATTAATGCTATTTAAGAGAGCAACTTCTTTTTTTCACGAAACCTTAACCGTTTCATTGTAGTTTTTGTGTAAACTTGTTGAATTTAATTTTATAACATTCAAGAAATCATCATTAAATACAATTTAATTTATGATTCTAATTCTTTTGATCCAATCCTGGATTTATTATCTTCTGTTAATCAGAAGATATAAAGTACGTCGCACAAAGGGACAATGCAAAAAAAATTAACTGTCCATGAATGTGATAACACGAAAAAGCCAAAAAAAAGGTTTGGATAGTTAATACTTTTTGTATTAATCAGTTAGTGGAAATCTGTAGAAATATTAAAATTTAATCTTCATCCACTTAACCTAAGTCAGTTTTTATCCGATCAAAGCGAGTTCAGAGCCCTGAAGACGATCAATTAAATACATCAAATTATATATGTAAACGCATACATCACCATTTGAATTAGTGCTCTTACTATTAATTTTGTCATATATTGCGGAGAACGCGTAAGTGTAGTCAAAAAAGCATGACTACAGAGCAATAATAAATTTCCGCGATCGTCTCCGGTATAACTTGCCCTTAATCGACAATTAATTTAATAATCTTTCAACAAATTACTAACAAGCGCCAATTTGTTCACTTGAATTTTTTTAATATTTTTCAATTCTCTATCGCCACATATTTTTGATTTTTTGATTAAAGTTAACTCACTAAACTAGATTTGTTTCAAATGATATGGAAAAACTAAAAGAAGGCGTTGCGTTTTGCCTGCTGCCTCGAAGGACATGGACTGATCTTGCTGATTTTCAATTGAAAAAATTCAGAAACTATGTCCGATCGATTGGTGTATCTTAATTTTCTGTAGCTCATCTAGTATCTTGTAAAAGTTGATATTAACCCAAAACACGAATGGACAGACGGACATCGTTCAATTGACTTCGCTATGCTTAAGAACTCAAAATATATACACTTTATGGGATCGAAAATGGATATTGGTAACCTTTTTGCACCATACCATTTTTTTGTTTTACCAAGCCTTGAATACGCTAAGGAAGAGTAATAAGCACTAATTTTCGGTTATTAACATTGATTTTAAATTTCAAAAAAAAGCTTGCAGCTGCGGGGTACCCAACTTTGAGACCACATACCGTCATTCCTGGGAAGTGTATGGTACCCAGCTTCAAAGCTTAAGCAAAAATATACCTTAGCTATGCTCGTGCCAAACTTTGGATCAATCGACAAGGCCATTACAAATGGCTGCATTAGTTCCAAAATATTTCGGTCTGCCCCACTGCGCAATGGAAGAATTCTGCTTGTTTATGTTGAACGGTTCTTTCCCTTAATTTGAAAAAGGTTTAAGAAAACTCTGTTAATGATTTTAACCTAATAAGACTTTAATTGATGTTTAAACATGTACACATTTTTCTTATTAAAACTTTTTAACACAGAAAATGTGCAAAGTTTTGTGAGAACTTTTTTTTATTAAAGGATTTGTAGCAAAGTTAGTAATTAAATCACTATTTATTACCACAAATTTAATGCAAAACTGTTTTGAAATTATTAAAGAAATTAAAATGGAATTAATAGATTTATATTAAAATAAAGTTTATTTTTTAAAATTTTTCTTTATTGTGCATTGGTTTTAATTTATTCCAATTTACGTATGATTTTACTGAACAAAGAAATAAAAAAAACTAAATACTGCTTGTTATTAATTGTTTTCATGATTCGTTCTTTTTAACAATGAACTTTAGAACAATAAAAGTTTAACTTTGAATTTGTAAATCATTCATTCGTCAATGATACATTGCTAAACTAATTTCCATCTACAAATGTATGTATTGTACTTAAGTGGGCATGACTTCTTGCAAAAAAAGGAAGAAGAAGCCCAAGAACAATAAACAAAATGCTTTTAGCTGAAAAAATTTGATTGAAATTGAAAACTATGAGTATTCTGTTATTCTGTTCTACTTATCTTTCAGTTCCTCCCTCTTACTTGACTATGGTCTTTTTCAAGGCTTAATAACAATGATTGAAAAAGCATGTAGGAAAAATTTAATCATTTGTAAAAAAATAATGACATATTTAGTAAGAAGTTCCTACTGCATGACGATGTTTAACTGTTTGTATCTAAAACGTGACAATGTGTTTTTAATTTTTCAGTTTAATAGATTTTCTGAAAAAATAATTGAAGTCGAATAGTTTCTTTGAGCATTCCTTGCTGATTTTTTTTCGTTTTTTATAAGTGATACCACACATTGATTTTGGTAATTGTTGAAGTTATACATATATTCTTGAATTTTTGTTTTTGGCTTTTTTTTATAATTATCCACTTAATAAATAATAGCTTACAAAATTTAAAGCGTATTGTTTGTTATGTAACACCTGATAGTTTTTTGTTTTTAAATAACTCTCTTATTAATTTGCATAAGGTAGCGAAAAACTGGCTGGATTTGAATAAAAAGCGTAGAGCATTCCGTACAAAGTGAAAAATTACAACCGATAACTAGAGTACTAAAATAGGTACCCTCGCATCAATATGCATAGTTCAGCAAAGCGGGCATGGTACCCTCCATACAAAGTGAATAATTATCCTGTACCTAGAGAACTATAGTGTTAGAGTAACCCTGCTGTTTAGGTGCTAGCTGGAACGAATCTTCTGAAAAGAAACTGTAGGCTTGAAATCTTCCATCCAAAACGTAAAATTATCATCGGGTGGGTAGCGAATACAAATGACAAAATTTTTGCAGCTTAGCTGAGGAATTGTAAGAAGAATGATCTTAAAGTTTCGCAAAACTAATTTCAATATTAGTATGGACAATCAAATAAAAATAGTCATAATCATTGGGGCAAGCGCAACGCGAATGGCTAGCATATTTATATAATCCTTATATATTTTTATATATTTTATATACTTAGCGTTTGACTCTGTATATTTCTGTAGCAATTACATTGGCGCTAGTTAAATTACTGTAATTATTTTTCCAAGTAAACAACAATTAATATTATTTTGTACACAATGTGTTGTACATAATACTCTCCCCCAAATTTCCTTAAATGTAGCAACTGCAGAAGTTACATTGTTAAGAGTATTACGTTTCCAAAATTTTAAGCTGTGGCTGTAGAGAATCATAAATTTTTGGTAGAAAGTAGCATACTCATTGCTTTAACATCATACAATTTTGTGTCTACAATAAGCTTTCGAAAAAAGTAACCATTACTGATTTTTATATCCTTTAGATTTCTTCTAATATTGCCGACTATGTTTCTACTAACAGAGGTATTCGCAGACAATTTAGTGATCACCACTGTTATAAATATAGCATTAAATATTACTGCGGAATAAGAGTTAATTCTACCGAAATTTTACATAGAATATTCGAGAGTCTCATATCTAAATAACAAATTGGTTTAATCAACAACGCAAAAAGACAAAAAAATAAATAATCCTTTATGCAAAAATAGTTTTTCTTTCCATTGATGAGCTACATTAGTACAGCGATACTTTCCCCTCCGAAGTATATTTTATTTTTTAATTTTAAATAATAAATATTTCATAAGAATATTATGAACTATATATATGTGTTTGACGGAATCAAGCGCAAAACGTAGTTTGCATGTTTTATCAATAATTCCAAGAGGGAAAGTTAAATAGTTGTTTTAGTTTAATATTTTGTCCTGGAATTTTTGCTGTTAAATACATTAAGCATTAAATTAGTTTTAAAAATTTTTCGCAAAATTTTTTGTTGAAATTTAACACAAGTCAGAACTACAATAATGCTAAAACTTGACGACATACTATACTACTATATTTAATTAACATTTTTATAGAAGGGAACCTTATTTCAGAGTGCTAATAATACAAATGCTACTTTTATATAAAATTACTGAAATTGATTATTGGTAGTAAAGCTTTTTTGCCGTTGATTTGATTGCTAAAGTAAAGTCGCCAGGGAAACTTTAACTACGTTTCAGACAAATTAAGGGTGTCTTTTACGTACAGAAATTAAAATTACCAAATTGGTTAATACCAAGTTGATAGTATTTTAGTTATTCAAAACGCTGCAACAAATATTAATATTTTTATTTGATCCAATATTTTTTTCTAGTTTAGGGATGTGGAACAATGTAAAATTATTTACATATCTGACTGAAAACTATTGGCAATGATAAAATAATAAATAATCATGTTCTAATTTTCACATTATAAGTACTTTTGAATTTAAATGTACTCCCATGTGCAACTTAAATTGTTGCTACATAAAATTACGACCTCAGCCTGATTTAGGACGAGCCAAAAATATATTCATCATGAAAACTGAAAATGAATTATTGTGCTACAAAGTAAGAGCTAAATTAAAACTGTATTTGAGACTGTATTTTGAAAACTAGATTGTGTCTGCGTATGTGTATCTGTGTTTGTGCAACAAATAAACTACAATTTATATTGAACGTTTTTCGATTTGCGATTATGCAATTGGGTGCAGAGAAATTGCACTTAACCGTGTTTCTCGTCGAGCATTTTATTATTTAAAAGATTTTATCACATAAAAAGTGAACATGTAGTCAGACCAAACAAAGCATATGTATTTTAATGAATGAGCGTGTAATTGAAAAAATGGTTATTATAAGTAAATCTTGTAGAGTAGATTTTAATGATTTTCACTCGTTAAGAATTCAATTGAAATTGATATTGTATTTTGTAAGTTCATTTTCAATTATTTCTTTTATTTTACAATTACCTTTATCGAACGTCCTTCTAGATACTTGTGTTGTATAAACACGTACTCCCACTGATGCATTAATTTATTTATTTACTTATTGTTATTTTAGAATAATTTCAAGTGCCTCCTTGTAAATGGCTTGCTATTGTTGTGGTTGTGGTTGTGGTTGTAATTGAAGTTTTTGCTGTTGTAAATCTATTTAATGTTCGTTGTTCTGATTGAAATAAGCTGTTTGAAGGGGTTATTCGTTTCAGTTATAACACTTATCAGTTTTTTTAGTTTTAGTTTTTCTTCTATTATTAACGTTGTCAGAATAAGGGATAAACCAATTAGGTCAGTCACTTATTAATTAAAAAACATGAAGAGTGCTATATTCGGCTAAGGCGAATCTTATATACCCTTCACCATCTATGTAAATCTAGTTAAGTGAAGTAATTCCAATAAAAAAACCAAGATAATTAAGAAATGTTTTTTTAATTAATAGGACATGGAGTGATAATGCTGATTTTCAATAGCACCTCTTTCGTCATTATGTCTGCTCGATTGGCATATATATTTTTTTGTGAAATCAAGTTTGCATCAGAAACTCGGACGGACAGACGGATATCGCTCAATCGACTTCGCTATGCATAAGAAGTCAAAATGTATATTACTTTATTGGGTCGAAATGGAATGACTAATAAACTTAATAAACCAGAAGTAGAAGTCAGTTTCGATCGTTATAACATTCGCCTTATATAGGATATATAGTGTGAAAAACAAGTTTGACCCATTCCTTACGCTGTCGGAAACATAAGAAATAAAAATTTAAAAATAAAACTTTACGTGGAAAAAGGAAACATTCTGATTATTAACTTAAAAAATAAGAACCTTATAACTTTAAAGCGTTTTCAAACTGGTACGAGGGCTGCTCTATATATTTATAATCAAAAATGGTTTTATTGTTTTTCACAGTATTCTCCAGCATGACTTATACACTTTTGCATGCGCTCAAACCAGTTGTCGAAGCACTTTTTCCACTCCGATTGAGACGCCTCTAAAACATGGTTTTTGAACAATTCAACAGCTTCTTCTGGCGACGAAAATCGTTGACCACGCATTTTTTTTGATGTACGGAAACAAGAAGAAGTCATTAGGTGCCAAGTCAGGACTGTACGGCGGATGACCTATTAATTCGACGTTTTGGCCGGTCAAAAACGCTCTGGTTTGAGCCGATGTGTGAGAGTTCGCACTGTCATGGTGAACAATGATTTGTCTTCTCTTGTTGGTTTTTCGAATTTCTCCGATGACTTCAGGCAAACAAATTGTAGTGTACCACTCAGAAGTGACCGTCCTACGTTGCTCAAGCGGAACAGTCGCCACATGACCAGTTTTGCCGAAGAAACAGGCGACCATTTGCTTCGAAGTATTTCGTATTTTTGCAACATTTTTTTTACACCAATCGACACGAGCCTTTTTTTGAGCGACTTTCAAATTGTGCGGGATCCAACGAGAACAAACCTTTTTTACGGTCAGGTGTTCATGCACTATCGAATGTATGCTGGTGGAAGAAATGTCCAAGGATGTCTCTGTCTCTCGGTATGTCGCATGTCGATCTTGCATTATGAGTTCACGCACGGCATCAATGTCCTCTGGCAGAACAGCCGTTTTTGGACTATTGTAGTTAATAAAGTTACAAATGTAATTAATTTGGGGTAAGTTCACTTTTATTAAGTTCGAAACTGTACTACATAATTTATTTTGTGGATTTTTATATGTGTGGCAACATGTAAGAAACATAAATATTTTTATAGTTTCCCGGAATTTCGGTTTTTAAATAAATGATTATATGTGTTGTTATAACATAACAACATTAATACCGGATTAAATGTGTCCCTGTATGAAATGTTGTAATTTGTCGCATTTGTTCACTTATCAGGAAGGAGATGAAATGTATAACTAGAATAAATTGCTTGAAAATATGTTAGACAACGGTTTCAAAAATTGAACTGTATACAATGTTCTATACAACTCCATTTAATGAGAATGATAACTTTAAGTCACTAAGCTTTTTGAATTTTCTGTGAAAACCGCAAATTCCGGACCTATTACATTCGAAAAATGTACATATATGATTAATTTGTTGAGAGACATCTCTAAATTACGTCAAGGCTATTTTCAAAAACTTAATCATAATCAAAAAATAAAATAAATTAATAGTAATAGTATATAATGTTGGTTGAATATGAAATCTTGAAATAAAATCTTTTATTATTATTATTTTTATTGTGGAAGTACTAAAAATAATAATAAATATAAATTGGTTTGTTTCAGAACAATTTAAACGTAGAATGGCAAAATATTGTTTTAGTTTTTGTTCAACAAGAGATTATTTCTTTAAATCTTAAAATCACTTTTGTATTTTCTTTTTGTTCCCAAGAAATAATTTAATTAAAATCAATTGAAATATCACTCTTCCAGATTCTTATTAATATAATATTTTGAGAAAGAAAGTGTAATAATATGCGAGGAAAAACCTAGTAGTCTAAACAAAAATATAGAGAAACATATTCTTTTTGCTTCACTCTTTCTTTAAAAAAAAAACTCCATTTTGATAAAAACTATAAAATTAGGAATTTGGACGATCTTAAAAATTGTGAGATGACCTCCTTTTTACATCACGAAACCTTCTAATTATATGCCGTGTAAATCTTTTTTTAAAAGTCTATTTGTGACTAGTTCTGCATAAGCTTGCATCCGACCGTAATCACTTTTTTTGGATACACGATATTATTATTTTTCCAGAAGATGCGAATTCCTTCATAATTGATTTTTAATCCAAAAATAATTAAACGATAATAATCTAAAAAAAAATATTTTGTAGAGCAGAAGTCTTTGATTTTTTCAACAACTCCGTACTTTAGTCCAAAACTTTTAATCTGCACCTCAATTTTGTATTAAAGTAAAAGTTAACTATGAAAGAAATCTTATATTAATTTTTAAGATTGTCGTTCACTCCAATTAACAAATAAATTAACTTTGATTGCCGGTTCAAAAATTCTACTTACTCTCTTGATTTACTCTCACACTCTCGCGAAGAATTTGAATCGATTTTTTTTTCACATCCTTATTTGCATATTTTGTACTGTATCATGAATAGAAGTGTAAATTTGCATGCATTTGTGTGGGTGACACACTTTGTTTTAATAAATTGTAAAATATTTACTTTTGTTGACATTGTTGGATATTTCCTGTATGGGAATTCAAAGTTCTTGCAAACAGTTATTGCTAGAATAATGTCAATATTTGATTCTAAAAATATCTTATTTTATATTCAATAAACCTACAGAATAATTTAAAGGAAATTGTAATATGTACGAGGATGGTTGCAGAATTAAGCGAACCTTTAAATAATATACAGAAAATTGTTTTAACATAATATTCTTTATAATTTATATAATTTCAGTAGCTTCAATTTAAACTCCATTTAAAATTCAACTTTTTGAATCTCCTTTGATATCGCTACAACCCATTTGAGTTCAATAGATTCAGTCCCCCTTTACGCAAATAAATTTTATGTTTATTTATTTCTTTTTTTTCAGTTACTGAACTCATTCTCTTAAACCTTATAAGTGAGACCTAAAACATAATTAGTAAAATTTCATTTAAAATAATACATTTTTATAATAAACAGAAACTTATTAAACTAAATACTGATTTTAAGATTTAGATTTTTAAAATTAAATTTGTTCATAATTGTTCTACCTTTTTTTATAAAAAGAGGTAGCACTGCAGGCATTATTATCTATTTAGTTTGTAACCGTGCTACATTATTTTTTGGTGATAGATGAGAGAGAAGACAGGTGGTGGAAGGAGATATATAGAGCCATTTTAATAATTATTTTACTTCGCCAGCGAATATGCTATGAAGAACTACCGACGAAGAAGTCTGCATTTTTTAATGTTAGATCTGAATATGTATTATACCATTAAACAGAAAAAAAAATTTCTTTTTATTTTTTGACTGCCGCAAAGGTTGAACCCAAGGTAGCCAGATTTGTAGTCAACGTGTTTACCACTAACAAATGGCAAATGTTCATTTTTCTTACAGCATTTTGTTTATTTGGCGTCAGCAATTTTTAAAATGTCTAAAGTACGCTATCTTATGCATCAAAATAACACTGGTTTATTTTATTTTATTCTCTTCTTAGTTATATTTGCGTTAGTAACGTTGGGTTATTCAATACTGGCTGAACAAAAACATTTGAAAATGGCAGAAATGCACTATCCGGTGTTGGAAGGTTCACAAAATTGTACTGTGCTGTTAAACAACGAACGCATACAGAAAAATAAAATTCTGTTAGAAATACTACAAGAAATAAAGTAAATATAAAATTGAAATTGAAAGAAATGTTGTTAAACCCTTTTTTAGTTAAATAAATCAAAATGGCTCGGCTAAAAGCCTGCGATCTTAAGAGCGATTTGCAATAAAAAAGGCAATCCTTTCAAAATTTCTGCTTCAATAAAAAGAAATTAAATGTATTTCCGGTCATGTCAAGGTTCTGCTTCTAAATAATTTTACATAAACATGACATTGGCTCTTAATGGGTTAAGCATTTCAAAAGCTTTCAAATGATACCCATTTTGATATTTAAAACAATTGGAACCTAAACTTGTAAATTTAAACTTAAAAATCGAAATGATTTTTAACTACGGGAAAACCTTAAATAAATTAAAAAAGCACAAACAAAAAATTTCTGTTTTTTTTTGAGACCGTTTTCTGAATTCTGTCTTGGAAGTAACACTATTTTTTTGTTAATAAATGTAAAGACAAATGGCTTAAAGTTTACAGCTGTTCTCTATTTAAACTCTAATAAGTTTTACTATATTCCAAACCACTACCCCTTGATGTGGTTTAGCCCTATTGATTTATAATCACCCTCGTAGACTTTTTGCAGGTATAACTGTATTGTTACGAGCCCACAGCAATTGAAACTTCTAAAACAGGAAGTCGTAAAATTGACAATCTTGTTTTATATGAGATATTGAATGAATTTTAATTGTTTTTGTTAGTGGCACAATTATGAAAATATTAGTATTGTTCAATCAATATTTATCTGGATTATTTTCTATTTGTTTTTATCCTCAAAAAAGACAAAAATTAAATCATAGATACGGTTTAAAAGTAGCGTATGTGAATAAATGGTAAGATCGCGCATTCTTTTTTTATGTCAATATACAAAAATTAAAAAAAAACAGTTCTTGTTTAAAATTTAAAACAAAAACAAGAAAAAGAAAGAAGAATGTTCGTTATTCGTTATTTATTTTTGATTTTTTTTTATATTTATCTTAGTTTTTTCTTTTGACGAATTAATGTTTTTGAAAATAAATTTTTGATCATTTGTCGAAAAAAACAATTCTTTTACAATGAACAATTGCCACCTTCTGAGTAGAGGAAGCCTTCAAAAACTTGAAATGTTTTGCAGTTAAACTGTTTTTATTATTATTATTACTTTTTATGTTGAAGTGTCTCCAGCAACTGCTTAAAGGTTTTAATTAGACGTCTATTAACCATAATCATATAAAACAGCTGTTCAATCCAACCTTATGGGAAACACTGTATTTGATTATTGCTGACAGGCCTCAATGCCATAGCCACAACCGTAATCATAGTTATTAATAAAATTTTGATATTTACTGTTAGTTTTTTTTTTGTTCTTATTTTTTACATTCGCTTTATTGAATTGGCGAATTTTAATTTACATTTTTCGTTCCGCTTCCTTTTTAACAAATGGCAACACAAATATGAGATGCTTATGACTATGTCCACTATTCTCCGGCAGTATTAGGGTTTTGCCATGTTTACGGCTATGCAGTTGTGGTATGACACGTATAATTTAACCTTAATACCCCTGTTAAGCGCAATAGTTCTCTTAAGTTAATTTCAAGCGAGTTAGACATATGTACTTTTGGTTACCGTTCCAATAGATAGAACTCACATTATTGACAAAGAGACGTCGAGCTCGATAGAGCTAAATATCAAGGTGTCTTTCACTCAACTTTGTTAGATTATAGATTGTACACTACATAGAAAGCTATAGAAGAGTCAACGCCCTGATAAAAACAAATACAATATTTCGTAGAATATAAAATACACTATAAAAAAAGGCAAAGACCAAACTTCAGGATTATTTTGCTCCTCTGTTTATTAATCGATTTTGTATTATTTCATATGTTTGCAGATATTGTTTAGCTTTATTGCAATGTCATTATCTCATTTCAATCGATTCATTATTTAATAAATAAATGACCGTGTAAATGGCTACCACTACACATGCAAGTGCTTTACATTAATTGAAAAAATGAATGTGAATATAAAATAAACAAACAAAACAAAGCTCATCAATAAAAACTTGGCCAAATTTTGCCCGCAAGGTGCGCTCTAGTTTGGAAGTAAATAAAACAGGAAGAGGAAGTATAAATATTTGAAAAGTTTCTTGTTATTGAAAAAGTTATATTATTTGAGAAAAAAAACTTAATTTGTAATTGAAAGGTAATAATAATCAATACTCGTAGTAATAAAATCAGAAATAATTAAATGAAACTTAAAATTTTTCAAGCATGTTATTACAAGGCGGAATATAAGAACTATTTGAAGGCAGTTTAAACTATAAAAAAATCAACTAATGCTACAAAAGGACAAATTTGTAAAAATTTAGATGAACTTTGATTTCCCTCGCCATAACTCATGCACCACCCAATAGATATTTAGCTTACTCTGCTCGTTTTTGATCATTGATGATGTTTTTACGGATGGTACTTAGGGTTCTCTAAACAGAATGTACAAATTTTATACTCCTCGATATTCATTTTAGCCAGAGCAAATCTGAAGTATATTACATAACTTGTTATCAAGGCAGTTGTCGTGTTTAAGTTACTTCGATTGCATGGATGAACTTTCTTCTCTCTCCTCTCCAAGAGCTTCTTTTATAATCGGCACTTCCTGCAACTGCTAAATAAGGACCTCTAACTTATCCATCTCTAGTCTATGTTGAGCTTTTATCTTGTCTCGGGTCAAGTCTTCATCTAGTCCATATCAGTAATGGAACTACAAGAATAACAAGCAGTTGTTTGCTGTCCAGCGCAATCCATTGGGTGATTCAAAAACAACTAAGTCACTATTTGTGCTTGATAATATAAAAACAGTGTTTTAAAAGTAGTAAGAATGTCGTTGAGAATAGTGCCCATCCTCGTTTATAATCTGGACATAGCCACCCTTAAAAGTAACTGCCTTAAACCATTGTACGGTGACTCGCAATAAAACGGAAGACTGACAACTGGAAATAGTAGATTTAATAAATGTGCACAAAAATTCTTGTATTTGCGCCTTAAAAATTAACGAATGAAAATTTCTCCTCGTATTTAATTCAAATAGCAGATCCGGATAAAAAGTCAGTAGAACATCCTCATCCAATTGGATTCAAGCAGTGGAACAATATAAATGTTAAATATAATTTAACTTTAAATTCCGGAAAGTTACTTCTGTTTTCAAAACTAACAACTGGGTAAAAACATATGAAATCAACCAATGAGTTGATCGCACCGATTTCGAATTGGATGAAATTTGGTACGAAGGGAAATTTAATCATAATAATAGTGTTGCCAACTTTCAGTGTCCAAGCTCTCGTACTTTCAGAATTATGGCCATTCCAAGTTGGCAAAAATCAATAAAAATGCACTCAGATGCCTTCACACTTTTTTTAATATCTCGAAAAGTATTCATTGTACGTTAATAATGAAGGGCTCATTTTACATTTTGAAAATTCGATCAAGGATAATGTAAATAAAAAAATGACTAAAATTTCCAAAGGATATATCTCGAAAATCAACATTTTTAAAAATCTCAAAAAATACATGTTAATTCTTATTTGTTTTATTCAAGTCAGCCAAATTTCAATGTGGAGTCTTTATTACAACATGAGTTATTAAGAAATAAGCAGGCGAAGGTTTATGTATTTCATGAAATGTACCAAAATACAAAAAGGTGACAAACTACAAAAAGAAGAACAAATCAAATTTAACGGATCTTTTTGGAATTTTCTTTGCTTAAACTCTTTTCCTCCATTGCTAAACCTTTAATAAAAAGTACAACATAATGTACTATCATTATTAAACACTTTATTGCAGCATATTTATAATTTCTAAAGGATTTAAATTACAAAATCTGCATCTGCCGAGTAACGCTTGACTTTAATTGTTTTTTTTTGTCTACGGGTTCAACAGAACGCAGCTTTTGAGTTCCAGGAATTGTACGAAAATCTTTAAAACGAATTTGAAGGAACTGTGCTTCTTCTTCGTGGTCTTTTAGAGTTAAAAACTCGAAATTACTGTTTAAAAGATTTTGCAGGCACCATCATATAATTGCTTTGGAGTAGTTATTTCACCTTGTAATGGACGCTGTAAACTAGCTCGACGTGCCTCTCTCTTTACGGTACCTCTAAGACCGTCACTTGGGCCTTTTCCATGACTTGTTGCAAAAAAATGGCAGTCAGCATTACATCCAAAATCTTCCATATGATAACATAAATTGATAAAGTTCTTTTTATTTTTAAACTGGGCAGTACTACCGTCTGAAAAATACCTGATTTTCTTCGGGGTTGTTTTAAACTTTTTTTCAAAAATACATTCAGGTGGCGATGGAACAGGTACAAGACAATCAGATATTATTATGAAGTTTGTATGTTGTGTTTTGCCATCTGATTTGAAATAAATAGCAATTGGGTATAAAATGGCCTGGGAGTTGTTCCAGTGAAATCCCTGGACTGCACCCTGTATAGTAAAAGAAGCATTTTCTGAAAAATCGCAAACTGCTATATACTCATTTTCTTCCAAATTTGATTTTCTTTCGCTCAGATATGCTACCTGCTGTTTTGCAAAAAATGAATGAGGTAGTAAAATTTCAAGCTATTCACATAGAGAATCCACAAAAACGTCAGCTAGGCTAATCATGGTCTCCAAATTATCCCTATCTACACTTACCCATTGTTTATATGTTATTTCATAATATCATTTTGCTCTAGTAATTGATTTAGTTTTGCTTTTAAATTTTCAATTCCTGGACACTTGTTACATTTACGTAGGTGACACTTTGAAGAAGATGGAATGCATGTCATTTGTTTTAAACAATCTTTGTAACATTCAAGCTGATAATTCGAAACACCAGCAGTTAATTTTTTTAAATTTATAGCATCAACCATCAGCTTCACAATTTGATGCTTTGTACAAACACACACATTATGAGATCCACTCGCATTTGCTAGAACTATATTCCTCGGACGAAGTTGGCAAAACTTGGAAATACCTATTTTTATTCCATCATTTCGTTCCTTGAATAAGGCGTACATTTCTCTTAAGTTTCCAAGCAAAAGTCTTTTATTTTTCCTCACTATAGTACCATTTTCAAAAACAGACACGAAATCTTTCTGTCCGGGCATACACCTGCTGACGTCATCGAATTCATAAAAGGATGTTACTAAACTGCTTGTCACTGGCGAAATTGGACTTCCCAGTTTTGGGTTAGGCGTACTCATCACACCCTTTTTTCAAGCAAATGCTTAACTTTTCGCGCGATATAGTTTGTAACCAGGAATTCTTCCTCAATTTTATGTTCTGTCCAGCTTTTTGGTAAAATTGTTAGCAGTTGATTGTGCTGAACGGTGGAAAATTTTGTCTTTAATAGAATCAGTTATTTTCCTGCATTTTGTATCTCTGTACCGTTTTTGATGTAACTTATTCTTTTTTATCGGAGATTGTTTCAGATACGGTAAAGATTGGTTCTTCCGTGCCTGACGTAATGTCATCGAAAGTATCTACATTTTCGTTTATGTCTGAACCTTCTTGCAAATTAGATTTTTTCAGATGCGAAAATTTTATTCTACATGTCCCACAAATTTTATTTGAGATAGTAATGTTTTTATCCTTAGTACACTATAGCATCCATTCTTGGACTTGTCTCAAACTTTTATTGCACCCAGTGTGACCGGATTTTTTAAAAGGATTACACCAAAATGTTGAATTGAATGGCATATTTTTTATTTAAATACCGAATGAATTGTGCACGACTTTTTTGTATTCTTTCAATTTTATTATTTCAAAACCTGCTTTTTTCTTAATAACTCATGTTGTAATAAAGACTCCACATTAAAATTTGGCAGACTTGTACAAAACATAATAAGAATTAACATGTATTTTTTTGAAATTTTTGAAAATATTGATTTTCGAGATATGTCCTTTGGAAATTTTAGTCCTTTCTTTATTTACATTATCCTTGATCGAAAATTCCAAAAAAAAATTTTTGGAGTGGCGCATGTTTTTGTCTGTAAAATGAGCCCTTTATTATTAACGTACAATGAATACTTTTCGAGATATTAAAAATTGTGTTAAGGAATCTGAGTGCATTTTTATTGATTTTTGCCAAGTTTTACTTAGAATTTGTAAGACAAATTGTTTTTTTTTAACAGAGGTAACTCATAAATATTTCTATTAGCTGATTTTGGTGAGCATATGTTTTTGAATTTTCTACCTAGTAGAAGCAACGATTTATTCACACTTTTGTAGTTTATATTTTTCAGCCTAGCTAGAAATGAAAAGTTTAAGCTAGTGGTAGTACAAGTACCTGTTACTATGTAGTATAAACTACCTTTGTATTCACTAGAGATGAGCTCCAAACGTTTGCTTCTATTCATACTGGTTACTATTGAATTGTTCTCTTCGTTTATTGCTTTTGAAATATGAGTATATTAACATTACTCTACTCATTAAAGATATGTGCAAAAAATTCTCATGTACAAACAAAATTTATGATGCATCCCTAAATAGCACGGCATCAATGGTTAGCAATTTGAAAATCCAATTTTTACAGTTCGTTAGGAAGTGAAGTTGGATGCTTGTTGGTTTTTTTTTTTTTTGTTTTGTTATGGTTGAAAGGTAATAACAATTTTATCTCTTCTTTATTCTTATACAGCGGGTTTTTTAAAATAAAATGAGTTAACATTACTGTAAAAGACACAAAGTTGATGGTCTTATTTAAGTATGTCACTACAACGTAAAATCCCGACGTAAGAAGGCGTTGCGCTTTACGGGAATTAATAATTTAACACTTCGTTAAGATAAAAAAATATATTTTCTTATTTTACTCTTCTCTTAGTTTACTCTTAACTTAGGTTAATTACACTTATAAATTACACTATGTGTTTTTTGTGAATTGTAAATATTTTCCACGACGTACACACGTCTAATTCGACGACCATGCGTCTTTCTTTACTTATTTTTAACCGCCTTTTAGTTTAAAAAATTCTTCTTTAATACTAAAAATTATCAAAACTATTTCTTTGTCTGAAATGGATAAGTTATTAATTTTATCATGACTATTTCTAATAAAACATATGTTTATCTTTTCATACTTTCTTTGTTCCAAAATGTAATTCTTATCTTCTATGTAATTCTCATCTTCTATGCAGTTTCTTTCTTTGTATATATCTTTTCATAGTTTCTTTGTTCTAAAAAAGAAATATAATTCTTATCTTATTTAATCGGTCATCAATGTCAATATGCATTAGCGTGGCTAACTCGCGCTAATTTATGGCTGGCAGTAACATTTTCGTTGTACTCGTAAGACTACTATCTTTTCAACTATTGCCCAATAAACTTAAGTGTACTGGTTTATTTTTCTTATATGTCTAGTATGCATTAAATTTCTCTTACAGCTGCAGTCAATATTCGCTTTTGAAAAACACAATATTGTACACTTTTATATGGCTAATGCTCATCTCTATTATTTACTTTATTCACTGAAAAAAGCATAGTAAAAAAGTAAATATTTGTTATATGACATAAATTTTGCTGGGCCTTTGAAGATAACATTATAAAAGAACTGAACTTGCCATTCTTGTAGCAGAAAAATTAATAATTTATTAAATCATATCACATTTATATTTATTTACTAAAATTAATACTAAAATAACAAATCACACTCATACTTTTAAGTTTGTTTATATTAAATTTGTTTTATATTGACCCTTATTGCTGATTATTGTTCCAATAATAAATTTAATATTTTATACGTCATAAGGCTCAACAACAGTTGTTCAAATCTACACAACGCAATAAAAAATGTTGTGTAGCTCGTTAAGGCGTAATAAAATCCAATAATTTTAATTACTTTTCATTAATTATACAACAATCCTTTTACAAACCAAAGATGCACACCCACACATAAACACAATGCATACGGCGCAATATAACAAAATTAAAAAAAATTAATGTTGACATTTAAAGGGTGTCCTTTCATGACCAATCAGGTTCCACGAAAGAGTTCTAAATTTTTTAAGCTTTGTCTCTTTGTGTGAATAATTTTTAGTTAGTAATAAATTCACAACTGTTTGTATTAAAAGTAAAAATTTACTCATCAACAGTATTAAGAGTGAAACTATTGGGGTCTATTCAGTGATTTAAAGAAATTGAACGAATACTACTTTGGCCATTTGGCTAATGTTTTGAATTTTTAAACCATAGAATTGTTATTATATTTTTGTTCTTCAATTACCTTAAATCAGTTTTTTTTGCTGAAAATCCGTTCTCTGGTATTTTTTCGAATTTAATGGGTTCTCATTTTTTATACAGATTTAATATTTTTAAAGTTATTTCAGTATTAGGCAAAATATCGATTTTTCTTTGATCTTCTAATTGGAAATTTTAAATGTTTTAATGATTTTGTCTCGGTTTGCCTTTATTTTTATTTTGTTTTGTGCAATTAATTTTGTTTGTTATTTTTCAGAAATATAATTTTTGAAACTAATTTTCTGATTACTCTTTTGCATTATATCCCAGCAAAAAATTTTAGAAAAAGTAATCGTATGTGGAATTAAGCATTTTTGTAGAAGGACTTTCCAACTAGATTACCAACCTAATGATTTTAACAAGGCATGAGACTTTTATAATCTTCTATTGAGAATTGATTGCATTATTGTAATTGTGTAAAATTTTTGAAACAACAAGATATTTGCGCTTAATTTATGAGCTTTTGTAGTATAAAATAGTCTCCTAATAAATGCAACATAAAGATTTATTTACTTAACTGAGAAAAGAATATGTTTGGATTTTCATGCATCACTGTAAATATACATAAATATGACATAAGTTTAAGAAAGCAATTATGTATATATGTGCTAAACATGATAAACAGAAGGACAGAACTCCAAATAAAAATTATTATAGTCATCAACGCCATGTTGTGTTTTTGTTCATTTTCTTCTTCGTTACAAATATGTTTTGTCAAATCTGTTTCCCACTCATGTTTGATGTTCGTTTAACCAATGTTTTGCCTACAAAAGATAACAAAAAAAAAACTAGTAATGAAAAAATAAAAAATAGAATTTTACTGAAATAAAAACCCAGCGGCATTTCTTTTAATGAGAGATTGATTTTTAAATTAACAAAAAGAAAAATTTTTTCTTATGAAGGTTTCGCTTCAGAATCAACCGATTGGTGTTTAAAATGAGCAAAACAAGAAGGTTAGATAGTTTCTATGAAGAGACAAGCAAGAGTTAATACAGCCATTTTTAGCTGCTGATTAAATTTGTTAAATTAAATTAAACCACGGGAATTTTTTATTATAATTATAAATTTTCAAAAAGAGATATTTTTCGTTTTATTTTCTATTATCCCGATTAATTATTTAAATCACCGATGTTGATACTGAGGGTGAAAACATGTCTCGATGGTCATTTCGCTTCCGCTTACTTAGCTCTTCAGCAAACTTCTCGCAAACATTTTAAATAAACTAAACATTTTAATCTAAACAATAAAGCAAAGACAAAAAACAAAGTTTAAGCAAAAACAACAATAATCAACTATTTTTTTTATTTTTATTTTTCTTTTATCTACTGTATACGGCTGTCTTTTTTTGGCTCTTTTATTTGCCTGATGAATTTAAAGTAAGCAATACTGAGTACTCAATATCGAGTGTTTTTTTCGTACTCACTTGCTTTTAGTTTTGTGAATAAAAAAAATTCTCTATAGGCAGCTGACTGTATAATCACCTAAACCTAACAACTTCACATCCTGTGATAATTGGTACCTAGATTACTTTTAGTGAAGCTATCAGTAAACGATTGTCTGTCCATGCATGACCTTTTAAGTAAATTTACATTAGTTGCTCAAAAGATAGATTAAAGTTATGTCAGTTTGAATAAAAATGATATAATTTGAATTAAATTTGTGATATTAATGTTTTACATGTATGTATATTTTTAATTTGGCGTACCCATTAATGCTGGATTGAAAGCTGTGACGACTTTTAGCAATTTCCTGTCGTGAAACCCATTCATATTTATTATTTCGGAATCCTAAAAAAACAGAAGCAAACTATATAAAATAATTTTTGTTCTTTTACATACAGCCACAATTTGGTTTTAGGAAAGAACAAAATTTCTTGAAAGTTATTTTTTTTCTTTGTTTTATTATTTTTTACATAAGGTAATCAATCACACCAATATATTATAATTTACTATAGCATTCTATTATAAATGAAGTGTGTTTTTATTATTATTATTCTTTATTACATCAATAGACAGTTATCAATCTAATGCTTATATGTGCTATAAAAATATGTTTTAAAAAATATTTCCTCATTACTATCTTGTGCAAACAAAAAATTGTGTTTCAATAAATAAATATACATAAAATATTATCTCTGGTTCCAACATAAAATCTACCACAATACTTTTATATCTTTTATGCCAGGATATTTTAATATAATTGCCTTAACCAGACCATCAAAATGAATACTGACTATACGTTAGCTGTACTTTCATAAAAAGAAGTTTATTCAAGTGGAAATAAAATAGTTGCCATGACACAAATGAAAATAAACATATCAGTAAAAATGAAAATCATTAAAGAACCAATTTTTTGAAATGGAAGTTGTGGAAATTCTAAACATGTATTATAAACACGGGAGCTAATAAGATTTATTACAAATCTCGCGTAAAAGGTCTAAGTGTTCATGGAAGAAATAACAAAGACATTTTTCGGAAATTAAAAAACAAAATATACATAAATAATTTGCTTCTCCCAGAGGAGTAAATTTTTATAAAGCAAAATGATTTTAGTTGTGAAAACAAAGAAAAAAGTTATTCTGGCAGTACAAAAGCCATGTTGCCTTCTTTATAGTATTTATGTGAAATTTTATTAAGGTTTATATAAATACGGTTATTTAATAATGTTCCCATATCGTGAAAATCCGTTAACACTAATAATTAGGAAACATAAAGTATGACTAAAAGCTGAACTAATGTAGCTTTTCTGAATTCATAGTAACGCTTAGAAGTGCTTTGAAAGACCCGGGTTTAAAGCAAGGAGAGTCTATAGTGTATAGTTTCTATCGTATTTGAAAGATCTTTCGATAAAACTTTGTTAGTTACATCCATAGAAAAGCAGTTAGGAAAAACCTGTAAAGTTTAATCTACAAAAAAATTTCTGATAGGACTGTTGACATGGGAAAGGGTTTGTTTGGTGTTCTGTAAGTAAGTTTGCTAAATTTCACAAAAGAATCCAAGCCATTAAAAAAAGTTAAACTGAAGCCGTGCATTGCATTAGTTTAAATCTAATGATTTTTTTTATTTTTTTATAATATTTTGATTTGAGGCCGTTTTTAGTAATGATAAATTTTAAAGAGAACGGTAGAATTTCACCTTTTCATGATATTAATATTTGCATTACCAACATTGCGATCGGAATTTATAGAAAAAATGGTTACGAAAAAGTTCAGGTGAGTCAGTTAAGATTAAGGCTTGTCACATGCCCCAATTCAGAAATAGCAATATTTTAATACAATATTTGAAAGTTCTCTTAAAGAATTGCTTGCTTAAAAAATGGTAATAGAATATATAGTATACACTTTTGATGGAAACCGTACTATCAGGCATTTCACACATTTCGTTCAGAATGGTTTTAAGTCCGTATTAACAAAAAAAAAAAAAAAAAGTCCTCAAAAATGATAAATCTTCAATTTTTAATTTTTATATGGCAACATTGAATACACCAAAGTAACAAACAGGCCAATTTATGTATAATTATAAAAACAAAAGTATTTTTAAACCGCAAAAACTAAAATTATAAAATCAATTCCACTTTAAAATTTAATAGTGTTTTTATTTCGAAGAAAATTTTAGTTTTAAGTTTTTTGAAGAACCACTTTACGAATTGGTAATCACGTTTCATCGGAATTGAGTTCTGTGACATGCCTTTATATCTCTGTATAAAAATAAACAAGGAAAGGACAAAAAATTGCTTTATATTAATAAAAATTCCGTTAAAAAATCTATATTCTAAGAAAGTTTTTATCTTTCCATTTAGTTGCGTTTAATTAATTTTATTTTGTCAACAAAAAATAAATTTTTAATTCAAATATTAAACAAGAAATATTGCAAAACATTAAATGTGAGTGGGCTTTAGACCAATTTTGTGGAAGATATAAAGATAACGACCCTTCGACTGAGCATCAGCAAAAATATTTCATGATTTGTATGGCTTTACTGTCACTCCATTCAAGAGATTTGATCTAAAATTTCTTTGTGCATTGCTTGTTTAAAATCTTTTTGTTTAAATGAGTTAAGATCCTCAGGTTTCTTTTTACAGTTTATTGTTTTGGAATGTTTGTTGATGTTGCTTTTACAGCTTTTATAGTTTTTGTTGTTTTCTGGAATTTTCCCTGTTGTTTCATTTCATTTCAGCACGAGTGCTGTTAAGCCAGTACAACATATTAAGAAGTGCCAACATCGTCATTATCTATTATTTGTTACATTTGAAACATTGTCTGTTTTTCTCTTCAACCACCAGGAGTTTGCAATTTGTTGCAAATTAAGTATAGTTTTTTTTATATACTTGAACTTATTTCGCCTGAAACTGTCACTCACAGTAAGAAAAACAATTTCAAGGACTTTTCATAGTAAGTTATTTACAGAACAACCACAAAAAGTGTCTGGTGTCCAACATGTTTTGGAAGTTGTTAGTTGTTGTCTTATAATTTCAAGGTAAGTGTATATTTAAAGGCGTCTGCATAATACAATGAACTAATTCCTACTTTTGCCATTTTCTTACAATTATGGTTTTTGGTCAAAATAATTATTGTTTTTGTTTATACTAAGAGTCACTGACTGAATGACAATTATTCAATTTTTGACTGCGTTACCGCTAATAATATACTGTATTATATAAATCTGTAAGTGTGCTTTCGTCTTATCGGCAATCTAATTACTGTTCACATAAAAACCCTTTATGTATACTTATATTACTCATATTGTTGCATGCCACAAATTATATCATGTTGCTTTTTTTGTGTCATCATTGTGACATCCTTCTTATTTTTACTACATTTTAGTATGGTAATTAGATTTCTTTTTGGTGAATTAAATAAAAATACATTTCATCACCAAAAAAAGTTTTATTAAGAAGAATTAAAAAGCTGTTTTTTACGAATCTTTTAACCAAAAAAAAAAAAAAAGAAAAAAAATGTAATGCATCATATATATTATTTCTAAAGCACTTTTTTTGTCGGTTGCAACTATCTCCCATACCACCGCATCAAATTTAATGAATGATATCTCATTTTAAAGCTTATTTCGAACACTAATGACGAAAAATAATTTGAAAAATTAATATTTTCGTTGATAAAAATTATATTTTATATAGAAATGCATGATAATGCAGTGCTTATATATTTTTTCAAGTGTGGTAATACAGGGTCGCTTCTGCATGATAATACTGTTGTCATTATGATTATGATGTTTTTGACGCTTAATGGTAATGCAGTTCTACTTATACAGTATATATTAAAATCCATTCTGGCAATACCGCTATTTACTATAATGCCGTTTATTAAAAGATATTTTTGTTTGTATTAAGGATTCGTACGGGCAAAAAGTTAACGATGATCATGTCATTACATCTAAGAAGTATTATAAAAGCATTTAAACATGTGTATGTATGTAATTATGTATGATTTCTAATTGTTTTATACTTTTAATAAAATGTATTGAAGTTACTAAAATTTCAATTAATTATTATTATTTTATCTTACAAAAATGACAACAAACGCTGCGAAATATTTGCACGAGTCATCTAGTACACATATATAATTAGACAAGAAGTTTCATAAGTAAAAAAAATCTTTTATAGGAACGTTATTTTACTATAAAAAATTATTAAAGACACGCAATATTTTACTTTAGAAAATTATGTGAGCGATACTAAATCGCAAAAGAAAAGTACGCTTACAAAATTACAAAGCGAAAAAAAATTTACATTAAAAAATTGAAAAGACAACTAATGAATTTTGCATTTTTAAGGGTGACCACACCCTTAGTCAAATATTTGACCATAAAAAACGTAACCACTATTTTTATAAATGCTTATATAATTTTTCCTGATAAATATTATTACGAATGACGATGTATGATATAATAAATATGATATCTTATCTTTTCTATTAAGTAGGGTCTTATATTTTCTATTAAGTAGGGTCTTTTTCCCCATAATTCAGTGGTTACGTGGTTAAATTTTTTTAATCAAATATTTGGCTAACCTGACCGTTCTTTAAGAAAAATTGTTTGAGTGACATAGAAGATTTCTGAATTAAATTTTGGGTTAGTTTTTAAAGAGAGCTTCTACTTCGTGAACTGTGTTCTTAAAAAAGAGTGAACGACACGAAATATTTAAAATAATGTCTGTGTGAGCAAAGCGAATTTTCTATCTTTATTTGCAAAGGTAGTGTGGTGTTATTTATTTATTTTAAATAAATAAACAAAAAGTGCGTGTAGGAAAATTAAATACCTGGGTATACATATTGAAAGGCACTTAACTTGGAAACACATACCGAATCAAGACTGACGCAGATAAAATAAAAATAGCACAAATAAACTGGCTCATAGTTAGTAATTTTACAGTTTGATTCGATTGCACCAAAAATAAAATTTTATACTGGTATATAAAAAAATCGAATCTGCACAAAGGCCCAAACGTACAATTCGTAAAATCAGAAATCGTAAGAATCTGTAGCAAGGCAAGTAAAACCAAATCAAATCAAATGCGTCCGAAACTCATTGCGAGCAAGACTAACTATAATGTGCATAAGATAACTTAAGCAAATTTACACATCTGTGCAAATACATAAAATTATATGTTGCAAATTATAATGTACTTGACAAAATTTTTCGTTAAGTTTCGTAAAATATCGTTGCTTTAAGCAAAGAATGAAACTGATCGCACTAATAATTGCAGCCACTATGAGAAATTTTTGTTTGTCTAGATCTGAATGGACTGCATTAAGTATGGTTGTTAGATTTTAAGTTTGAAAATTTAATGTTAGTTCAACATTTTTGAGGTTTAAGTAAACTAAAAAAAAATTAAAAGTAAAACAAAACTAAACTAAACAAAATGAGAAAGTAGCGAACTTACTCCCGTCATTTGACAAATTTTTTAATCAAACCCTTCTGATAACAATTATACAAATTATGTTTTATTATTTTTTAATAATAAAGAGAAAGTATAATTTATTGTAAAAACCAGACGAAGAAAAAAAAGTTGCTTATATCTGCAAGTTTTAAAAGTTCTTTTGCATTTTTGCAGTATTATTAGCTAGAGGTAAATATCGGAGTACCCTCAGTGTAATAACAAAAATGCTTTTGATGTATATTGCTAAACTGTTAAGCAGTTAAACAAGTATAAATGTAAGAAGGGTGTTTCAGTAGTTAATGTAATTTGATGTACCTAGCAATACTTTTGAACCGTTATAAACCCACAGATGAAATTTGTTTTGAAGTCTTTTTTTGCAAAATTTATTCAATTATCTTTTCTAAGAAATGTCTCCCTGTTAAAATATATGTACATATTTGATATATTTATCGTTCCCTGCCATAACGAAAGTAAAGGCCAGTCGTACCATCTGTCAAAAATTGCATGTGTGTTAAAAAAGTATGATAGTATGGATTGACAGAGACAGACTTTTTGACAGATTTGTACGATCTTTTGAAATAATTCATTAAATGTTTTTCTCTATGCAATCAAAATTCATTTTTTTATAGGAGAAGAAAAATAAAATAAATTATTAAAACCATATGTTTTCTTCCATCTTTTGCAATTTGCTAAACATACAATCGATTTGATTCCTTTAAGGGCATAAACGTGTAAGTGTGTTCTGAGTAACACTGTCTACTATCTACTACCTGTCGGCATTTGCATTCACCCGTGTAACAATGATTTTAATCTCATTTCAAATGCATCCTTTATTTAGTGGAGGCAACTTTAAATGACATACTTTTCTAACAATTTAAAGATTTTCAATTTTTGTCTCAACCATCCTTTAACTGTCCTTCGTATTCTGAAATGAGCTGAAGTGTTTAATTCGTATAAAAATACCTTTATTGTTGTTTCTTTTATTTGCTTTTGTTAGGAACATGTTTGTGGTAATATGTGCTGAAGAAAGTGAACACAATACTTTGAGTGGGTGTGAATGAGCATGCACGATGAAAAGAAGACTTTTATTTAAATTAAAATTACAATTTACAAAACTACTTTAAAAGATTAGTGGCATAAATTGTGTATTTATCAGTCATAGCACCAGACGGCTACTGTGTAGGTTGGCAGCAAGAGAAAGTCTGTCTATGCATCTATGTTTGTGTTTTTACAGCATGTTAGCAACTAAACATTGTATGATGTTGAATTTCTGCACTCCATACCAATACATAATCATTTTTATTAAAAACATTCACATGCTTATTACTGCTCTTTGTATGAACTGAAGGACACACTTTTGCGACCTAAATACTTGGAACTGTGATTGTTATTTCCTTTTGTGTTCAGAGTTCATACTGAATTTCACGAAATACAAGATTAAATTTCAAGAATTAAGAAATTCAAAGTAATTTTCTGCTATTTAAGTGAAAATCAGATAAAGTTGAAGTATCGTAGTAAAAAATAAAATTTAAATGTAATGAATTCCTAAAATATTTAATATACATATATACATATGTATATTGTATACAGAATTATTTTACATTTAAAATTTATAAATAATTGTAAAAAGGTAGAAGTGTGGACAATTTACGCCGACATATAAGATTTTCTTTTAAAATCTTTTTCTCTCAAAACAAGATTTTCAATGGATTTTCGTCCCGGATCAACATAATATATAAAATGTTTTTTTTTTTTGTACAATACCAAAGTTCTTTTTATAAAAAACTTTTTTTTTGTCATAAAACAGGTATTTCCAAAAAATTTTATTTGTACAAAAAAAAAATTATTCTAAAGATATTTTTTGGCACAAAACAGAATTTTGCTGGGAATTTTATTTCCATTAAATCCTTTTTTGTCTCAAAACACTATTTTCTATGGAAAATTTTATTTTCTATGGAAAAGTTTATTTTGTCTCAAAAGACAATTTTCTATGGAAAAGTTTATTTTGTCTCAAAACACAATTTTCTATGGAAAAGTTTATTTTGTCTCAAAACACAATTTTCTATGGAAAAGTTTATTTTTTCAAAACTAATTTTTCTATTGAAAAGTTTATTTTGTCTCAAAACTAAATTTTCTATGGAAAAGTCTATTTTGTCTCAAAACTAAATTTTCAATGGAAGACTTTATATTGTCTTAAAGCAAAATTTTCTATGGAAAACTTTATTTTATCTCAAAACAAAATTTTCTGTTGAAAACTTTATTTTATCTCAAGGCAAAATGTTCTATGAAAAAAGTTTTCAATGTAAAAAGTAATTTTGACTCAAAACAAAGTTTTCTATGGAAAAAGTTATTTTATTTTAAAACAAAATTTTCTATGCAAAATGTTATTGGGTCTCAGAACAAGATTTTGTATGGGAAACTCTTTTTGTCTCTAAACCAAATTTTGTATAGAAAACTTTATTTTCTTTCAAACCAAGATTTTCTATAAAAAGCGTTATTCTGCCTCAAAACAAAATTTTCTATAGGAAACTGTATTTGGTCGCAAAGCAAAATTTTTCATAAAGCTTTGGGTTACAAAATATTCTGTTTTATGCAATAACACCAAAAAAAGAGGAAATATAAATAACAGAAACAGCAATTAACCAAACTACTAAAGGCAGATTTTAATAACACGAATAGCACACATGAAAGCTGTTAAAAAGATACAGTATTTCTTTAAAACAGAACACGTTAAAATTTAAGTGACTACAACGTCAAGAATTGCCTTATTAAAATAAAATCCTTTATGTGTTTCCCTCTCTTTTGTCATAAAAATAAAATATTTTCAAGAATAACAATTAAGGTCTAAAAAGAAAAAGTTTCATGTGATCTTTTTTGTTCTCAGTTCAAATCAAATCAGAATGTTAAAACTGAACATCTTAGAAAATGTTTTATTATTAAAAAGAAAATTAATGCAAAACAACACCCACAATGTTCTATTGTTTCAGCATGCTCAAGTACTTGTATTTACTTTTCCGTTTTTATTCTGCAGTTCTTGATAATTTTAAAACAACAAGTGTTTGCAACTTGTTACAACTGGGGTTGAATGTACCACTTGAGTGGTTTGAGGTAAGAACCTGTATTAAACTATCTACAATACGCCTCGTTTTTCTAGACCGTTGCTTTTGTTTTTATTTCTTGCGTTATACAGAGGTTATGGAATACTTAAATACTGATGCAGAGTGCACATGTGTGAAAGAGCTTACGTTAAATGTTCATGGGAAAACGTGGGGAAAGGAATTATAGACAAAATTGTGAGTTTATTTTTTCATTACTAGACTACAGCGGTCACTATGGGAATCGCTGTTTAGCATAAAATTTCTGTATGAACAAATTCGTATGAAATAAATTATTTTAGAACCATTTGGTCAAAAAAAACCTCTTGTATGTGTTAGCACTTCGTGATATATTTGTGCAAATATTGTTGGTGATTTCTATGCAAGCGATTGCTACTTAGCGTGAAACTTTTTTTGATGTGTAATGAATGTTGTAAGAGGGATACCTAAATATTTAGTAAAAAATGTGACCATTTTTGTACTTTTTTTATTCTTTTGGTTATAATTTTAATTGTATTGTTTTATTATTATTATTATTATTATTATTATTATTATTATTATTATTATTATTATTATTATTAAGTAAATATTTAGTTCTTTTTACATACAGACAGTAGGATTTCATCCATTACTGCTTAAGCACAGTGTTGAATTGCGTAATATATAAGGTGAAGAAAAATTAAAAAAAAAATTATTCTTCGTGAATATTTTTAAACGGTATAAATAAAATAACTTAAGCTAAAGATAAAATTATAAAGAAGCAAGTATATTGATATGTGCATACTCAGAATGCAGACATCTAGGAGTTGAAATTAAAAGAGAGTTTGTTTTTTCTATTTTTTAACAAGAGCAACATTGGCCAAAGTGTGCAGTCGTTGTGTAAAGTAGTGCCAGGGAAATTTGTACATCACACACTTTTTTATATGGTAATCTGCTGATGCAGACCAAACTGGATATTATTGCTTGTATTGTAGATTGAATATTAATTTTATTGCTACATCTTCAAATCCACTTTAGAATAAAAATTTGTCCCCATAATTTTTTACACATGTTCTTTGAAGCCTTTTTAATCTATAATAACCATACATAGAATTCTTCAACTGCCGAAATTTATTCCCGTATGAAAGGGTTCAATTTATTAATATTTTAATTATGTTCACGTTTACACTATTCTATCTTTTAATGCATTTGTTTTTTCAATTCTCTTCATAAGTTGCAGCAATATTCGTTATTTTAAACAAGACATAACCAACATAAACATCCCCTCAAAATTGAGGCCATAATATATCGCTTAATCCTCTTGCTTTATCAATAAACAAAAATTTCGTGCTAGTTTCATGAAAAAATGACTTCATTAAAAATCATACATATCATTTTTTTTAGTTTTAAACAATAAAAATTTTATGAAAATATTATGAAATATTTTAATTTGAAGGAATCAAGCACGATTAAAGTAAATCAACATAAAAAGTAGTCCGAATAATAAATTTTCATATTAGTGTCTTAAAATTTTTTTATTTATACAGGTTTCACAAGATTTCTCTTATTTGTGCGGAGTTTGTAGAATGCTTGTACATTAATATACAAAAAAATTCTTTTTATTTTTTATTTATGAATTAAACCTAAAATTTCAATCGCTGATAAACTATAACATTCTTGGCGGTTAAATTTATACAAGCCGCAAAAGACGGTGGCTGTTTCTGAAAGATGTGGCAGTATGTTTTGTTGAATTTGAAATTTATCTAGTTGTTTGAAGGGCTAAGTATAAAAAAATAACTATTTTGTTTGTCTTTTGCTTAGCACTTGGATCAATTCCAACATCAAAGCATTTATTGCAATTAACATTTTCTGCCTTTTTATACATACAATAACAGTTTTTACACTCTTTTATATTTTTGTTTCATTCACTTAATTGCTGTTTTGTTTTGCATAAATACTTTTAACGACGATTATTTGTTAACTGTTATACATGCTGATTGCAATTACGTTAATTAACTGTTTGTATTAAATGGCCTACGGATTTTAAAAATGTTGGAGAATTTTATTTATACATATATGAGGCAGCTGCATATGTATATGTATCAGTATACAATCGTCCCTACAGTTTAGTAGTTTTGCTTTCTTATTTTAAATAAAACAAAAAAACAATTTTGAGTTTTAATAAATTAAAAAAAAAATAAATTTATTTTAAGTTTTATTTTATTTATTATTTAAAAGAAGGATTATAACTTCCTTTCTAATTTTGAAAAATTCTAAAATCAATCAATCTAGGGACTCGCTTAAGCGTTTTAATATTTCTTTCTTCTTTTTCTAGTTACATCCTTTTTTTTATTTTTTAAAAGAAAAGTTGGTAAAATGTGATATTTTAACAAAATAAGGAAAAATGCATTTAATAAATCTAACTCAGTGACAAAAAAAATATGAAATTTTTGTTCACGTGTAATTTTTATTCCACCCGAACTAAAAATTGGTATCGGGAATTTCACGTGAACAATTTTTTCCACAACTTCAATATTTTATCATTGTATTTGCAAAAATGAAAAATAAACTTGTTTACGGGGTATAAAATTCAAATTTAAGCAAAAATTGTGAAGTGAAAAATTTTGGACTGACTCTTAGTTTCGCCGTTGCGGATCTCCAAACTTGTACGCGTTATATGGCATATATTGAGGCAATTGAACTGTTACCTTAAATGTTGTTAAGAAGAATGTTACTTTAAATTTTATTTACCAATTTTACCCTAAAATTACTTTTTATATGCCACTATCAAAAACAAAGTGAACAAAACAGTGAAAAAATTTCACTTTTCACGCAAAGAGAAAATATTAATGATAAGGGGAATTTGATTTTTAGTGAAATGTGAGAAAATTTCACATGAAAAATAAAGATTCATGTAACTTATTAAAAAAAAAAATCAAAAGCCTACTGTAAGGCTCGATGGGGCATTTCTATGAAACCAGTATGTTGCATTAGGGTTTCCACTTCAAGTCTGCTTAAGCTACTCAATGGCCAAGTATCACGGTTCAGTGTTTTGTTCAAATAAATAACTAAAATTTTAACCTTCTAAGGGTTTTTTTCAAATGGTTTTTTTTTCTTACAATAACACTGTTTTATAAAAGAATTTTTTATAGAAAAGAAGTTTAAATAAAATGTAGTTTTAAGACCTTTTTTTAGAGGTACGATTTTATCGAAATTATATTTTATTTAAGGTATTTTTTAGAAAATTTCTTGAAAAGATCCTGCGGTTCTTAACCTACTTGTTTTAAAAAAACTACTTTTTGTAAATGTTGCTTTTTATGTGTACTTTTTCTACAAGTGTTTTTGAATAAAACTGTTGTATGAGTATACCTTAAATAAATATTTTTTAAGTTACTATTTATACTAGGTACTTTTCCAAAAGTAAGGAACTTTTTAATAACTAATTAAATTAATTAAAGTGCACTTAAAAGTATCTCATTTGTTGCGTATTCTTTTTTAAAATTTATTTCTTGCCATAACCTATGGTTATATTTTGTTGCTATCAATATGACTATACTTTTTTTTGGTACCACAAACCCATCATCATCCTTATCAGAAACTATATATCAATTTATTAACCGGTTTAAACCCCATTTTATATTTTATTTTTGTTTGTTTTTTAAGTTAATCTGTCTGTTGTCTATAGAAAAATTATGAGGCGTACTTTCTATAAAGGGTAACAAAAAAAAAAAGAAAATTAAAACAAAATCAAAACAAAAAAAGGTTATAAAAATTAGTCTGCTTTAGATGATGAAACAGTTTTGCCAAATAGTAGTTTTACAAATTAATTCATATGGTTTTTAGAAAATACGAAATCATTGATACACCCGCTGTCTTCATATATTATAATTTTGCTTCTAAGTGTTTACAAATTCTGCTTAGTTTGTTGTCTTGCAAGTCTTCTGATTACTCAGATCTGGTTTAAATGAGAATTAATTAGTGATTTTACACAAAAAATTACTTCCTTAAAACTAAAATAATTTACAAGAATTAGCTGTCATAATCTTTTCAATGTTACCGTGCGTTCACTAAAGTCTCAATTTTTCGTAGTCTCTGACTTTTTGTGAGTTTACGCACAAAAAGTAATTTTGTTATTTATGCAATTGCAAATTTTCGTATTCGAAGACTATAATCGATCTGGTAAGCTGACAGGGTTGCCATAATACAAAAAGCAATCAAGGTTTATTTTGCGTATTTTTTGCGAGAACAATGACATGTTAGACACAATAGACAGCTTTTTAAAATATTTTTTCAAATTAATTTATTAAGCCTTGTGTAACAACACTTAAAAAAATTTAAGCAATAAATCTTTGAATTAACAAAAAGCGAAGCTGAAAATTGATACAAAATAGAACCGTTGATATGTGGCCAAAGTCAAAAAAAGCACTGGTTTCGAGTGGGAAAATTGCAAAAACAGTTACCTACTCCACCAAAAAAAGTTATATATCACGGTATTATTCAAATATAAATGGCTTAAGCAAAAAAAGCGGCTTTTCTGCTGTATCAATTTTTATTTTTTCAAACGCCATTTCTGTCCGACTTTTTTTTATATAAAAATACGTTTTGTGTATTCATTTTAACTTTATTCGATTAGACTTAGTTATCAATTTAGTTTAATTTTTTATTTTAAACTTATGTAATAACTGTTCGCTATAATTTGTATGTTCTTTTGAACACTTTTTTAGAGTTTTAAGTGCAACAGCCCCTGCGATCATCTTTTGAGTTCATATTAAAACTTAAAATTGACTATTTTGTAACTATTTAAAGTTGGCTCATTTTATTATGGCCCGGGGGCGTATGAGTAATGCAGAAATATATATATATATAAAATATAAATATCAAAAGTAAAACAAGAAAAAAACATTTTCCATTAAAATATTAATTTATACTACTGATAAAAATTCATAAATGCAAAACACATATATCTCAGTTTCACTTTAAATGAAAGTTGCTTTAGATGGGTTTCTGAAAAATTTATTACGAAATAGAGTGATATTATTCTTGGATGTGATGCGGCATTTAAAACAGATAATTTAAAGGATAGTGGTTTGCTATTGGTGTAAAAAATTGTTTAATAAATTTAAAAAGAGCAAAAAAAAAACAAAACATGCAATTAAAAAACTAAAACAAATTAAACAGACTTATCAGAAAATTTTAATATTTAGTTTAAAATATCATAATGGGCTTTTAATTTAAAAAATTACCAATATGCATAAAAAAGCATTTTTTGTTTTTACTTAATTTGATGAAAAAAACTACAATGATATACCAGAGCTTTTTGAGCTTTCTCGCAATTGGCTTCTCGAATATCGGCTTAAACACCATGTGCGTAATAAGGTTTTCTAAATCTTTAAAAAACATCTAGAACTGTAAAAAATGTAATTTGAAAATTGACAATAAACTTAAAAATTCAAACTTCACATTCAGGTGTTTGTATATAACGGTTCAAAAGATACGGCCATATAGAACAAACCCTTTAATTTCTCAATTCAAATTATAAGCTTTTTGTTATATTGGACTTAGCAAAACCGGTCCCTTGTAAATTTCAGCTTGTCTGTCGATAAGGGTTCAAAAGTTCGGCCACATACACCAAATCACATCAATTATTGGGACAACCGTTTATTTCCAAATGCAAATTTTATAGTTTTTATAGCGGAGTTAGTAGTACAGGTTCTTTCTAAATTTTAATCGTTTTTTTACAACTGTCTAAAAGTACGGCCATACACATCACCCTTTAGTTTATAATTTTATATATTAACACTTGTTACTATAACAGCCAAAGCAATCGATATTCTGTTCAGTTTGAAAGCGTGTGTCTATAACGGTTCAAAAGATAGGCCCATAGAGGTAAATCTACATGAATTATGAGAGACCCTTTAATTTCTAAACTAAATTATAAACTCGCTGATATAGCGGTCTTAGAAATACAGGTCTCTTTTAACTTTCAGCGTTCTGTCTATAACTGTTTAAAAGTTTGGTCACATACTTGAAATTACATCAACTATACGGACACCCTTTAACTTCCAAATCAATATTTTATATTTATACTTGTTGTTATAACAGACTTAGCAATAACGGTTCGCTGTAAATTTTAGGCGTCTGTCTGCAACTGTTCAAAAGTATGGCAATATACATCAAAGTAAATGAACTATTGGCGTACCCTTTAATTTATAATTTGTAATATTAATACTTGTTACTGTAACGGCCAAGCTGTCGACATTCTAGCAACGTTGCAAGCGTTTGTCTATAACGGTTCAAAACATAGGCCCATATAAGTAAATTTAGAACAATTATGAGATTTATCTTTGGATAGTTTTTTGTTATTAGGAACTACAGTAATACGCATTCATTTTAAATTTCACAGAAGTGCCCTTTACAGTTCATAATACACGTAAAAAATATGTATGTCGTATGGGGACACCGTTTAGTTTTTAAGATTATGAACTCTTTTTAAAACAGGACCAATGCGTAAGCATAATCATCAGATTTTAAAAGTTTCAAAATCGGTTTAGAAATGATTGAGTCCTGCAGGCACACACATAAAAAGCAACATTCAGTCGAATTGATAACCTCTTTCTTTTTCTGAAGTCGGTTAAAAATAGCTTAATGGTTTGTTTGTTTGGTTTTAATTAAATCTTGAAGATTTTATACTGTACCTTACAACTGTTTCAAAGTTATATTTGTTTGTTTTATATAATCTATAAGTAATAAATACTTATTTTTCTTCGTATGAATATTATTTTTATTCCGTGTGTAATTTCTACAATATCCATTTCCGGCCCCAGAAAGTAATTATATTCTGACTTCTTATGCATAGCGAAGTCGACTGAGCGATGCCCGTCTGTCCGTCTGTCCGTCCGCCTCGGCAAACTTGATTTCACAAAAAAAAAGAAATATGTCAATCGATGAGATATAGTGTGTAAAGAGGTGCATGATCGGTCCATGGCCATCGAGGCAGCAGGCAAAACATTATGCCTACCTCTAACTTTTTCATGTCATTTGGAACAATAGTGACAAATAAATATGGAGCGTTAGAAAAATAAAAATAAGTAAAAAATCAAGTGAAAAAATCAAGTGAAAAAATTGGCGCTTACCTATATTTACCGAGTTACGGGGCTCTAAAATTTTCAAATTTTTTGAAATATCAATATGGGTATAGTTTTATAGCTCTTGTAGAGATTTTTAAGGAAATACTAAAATTTTTTAAAAATGCTGAAAGAGCCGATGTCATTTTAATGTAAAATTATATACATGAAGTAACAATTTTTTTTAATTAACTGTCAACGTAATATTTGCTTTTTTGATTAGAGTTACTTCACTAAACTAGATTTACATAGATGCTGAAGGGTATTTAAGATTCGTCATAGCCGAATATAGCACTCTTACTTGTTTTCTTTTTTAAATAAAATAAATTAACACAAAAAAGATTTCGAATTAAAAATTTTTATATTGATATTTGTTTGTGCAAATTTGTTATTTTTAAAAATTATTTGCAATATTTATTTTTTTACTAAATCTTTCAAATACATAGAAAAATGAAAGAAATAATAAAAGTAGTTACTGACTGTTTACTGTGTTTTTTTTTTATAAAAAATTTTGGAATACAAATTTTTTTTTGCTTTTTTTGCAAGCACGATTTAAGTAGATCATTCTTTTTTGTTTTAATGCTGTAATTTTTCTACTATGAAGATATTTTTTTTTATCAAAATGCTTCTTCTTAACTTTTCTTAATTTAATAATATTTTCTATCTAAAAGAAGAAAATAAAAAGACACCATTAACATTTTTTTTGTCAAGCGATCCATATTTTTATATAATATTTTATAGTGTATTTTGTATTAAAAAATCACTTTTTTAAAAGGTACTCCTTTTTAAATTCGCCTGTTGGACTTAAAAAAAAATTGTAAGGTAATTTTCTTTCTTAAAAATATTTTTTTATTATGTGTACTATAAATTTAATATGTACTTTTAAAAAAAGGTAATTTTACTCACCTAAAATCACTGAAGCATTTCCCATTAGCCTAGCAAAACCAATTATACCAAAGAACACTGGCACTATTGTTGATACTACGCGCTCTAAGGGCCATTCAACATGAATTTCAAGATCCATTTCCTTGAGATTACCAGGGGGCACAGTTGTATTTCCACCACTACCATCTGACATAGTGGCTGTGGCAAAACGTTGCTTTCCGATGGCAAATGTGAAATCAGCACATTCTGTGGCATTAGGCCACTCCGAACAAGCCAGAGCTAAAGAGGATGAAAGTTCCTGTGGTGGGAGTTGTTGCCAATTTTTCACTGGCATATTGCTGAGATTTAGGTATTTGCCAGAGGATATCATAAAGCGCTATTAAGTTGAATGACAGCCTTTGGGAAGTTTGGACGACTGCAAGCAGTTTGTTAAAGTTATGTTTTAGTTGATGTTAAGTTTCCATTTTAAACTAAAATTCTCATTGTAGTCTGCTGGCTTTAAAAATTAAAAGTTTGTTTTTTTTCACTTAATTATTGTTCACATCACGAGTGTTTTTGATCTGCAAGTATTTAAAAATAAACGGAAAACTTTGTTAGGATATGTTTTACTTAAATGATTCTTTCAATTCTTTTATGATTCAAACACAACATTTTACCCAAAAATTTTAAAAGTTTGTTGCAAGAAGAAAAATTCCTTTTTATCTTTTTACTCTTCTTTACCTACTATTTCATTCGGATTTCTTGGAAATCTAGAAGTTGGTTTTTTTAGCTTGAGTTTACTTTTTAAAAAAATACATTAAAAATCTTAGCAGTTCTACAGAAATAATTCTTACAATTATTCCGTTAGAGTTTGATATGACTACGTTGTTTATTTGTGAAATTCGTTACAAAAAATGAAATATTGTATATAATAAATTGTTTAAATGTAAAATAGTCATTTTTTTGCTATAATTGCGAAAATCGTAAGTTCTGACGATGGCTCTTGTAAAGCGCTAATATAAGTGTTCAAACTTCATTTGAACAATAAAATTATTTTACTTCTTTTTACCTGCCCAAAGAAAAATTTAATAAATTATCAAAGGAACATTCTAAGTCTTTCCGTTGATTCTTTTAAACAAAATACCAGGTGAGGAAACGTTAAATGCTGCATCCCAAGGAAAGAACTAACTATTGTTTTTGTTTTCTCTTAACCCTTCTGTATAATTACTTCCCCCCGAGTAACTATAAGAGAAAAAAATTAATAATTTGATAACATGTGGCTAATAGCGAACTGGTCTTCGCTCATCCTAGCCAGCCTGAGACAAATTATTACAATAAGCTTTCTTAATATATGCCTTATCTTTTATAGTTTAAGAGACATTCTACTTTTAAAATTAAATAGTTTAATATTTGAATTATTGAGTTTATTAATTCGATCTGTTCATTGTAAAGCTCTAAATAAAAAATTATCGTAGCTCGACGTCAATAATTTTTCAGTTGGAGTTTCATATTTTGTCCTAACTTGGTCAAGATTTTTGATTGCAAAGCCAAATCCTTCCGGTTTTTCAAAACTAATTTTTTTAGCCTAAAATTGTGGTTTTGGTACCATTTACCACAGGTGAAAAAGGGTATATCGAAGTTTGTCACCATTTTCGACCCCGTAAAGGATATATAGTCTAAGTTTTTATGCATAGCGAAGCCGATTGAGCGATTCAAAAATTTGCTATTTCAACTCAGCAGCCCATGTTCTTATTTTTCTATACATTCGTTTGTAATGCTGCAGGTGGCTGTGTTTAAAAAAGTAATAAATAACCCAACCTTTTCATTAACTGTTTTGAAACAGTAATCGTAGGCAAAACTTATAATTAATGGCGTTTTCTTTTCTGAAAATAAATGTTACCCAACAATCACATAAAACGTTTTGCATGTTGCCTAAACCCCGAAAAATTGCTACACATTTCATAGCCACAATAGAACAAAAACTGTCATTGAATTTTTCTAACTACCTTTACATGTCAGTAATGTTTAATTAGCGTTTCAAACATAAAGTAGAATAACATTGGGTTTAGCAACAAAAGAAAACTTTACTTATCAAGATTAAGAACTACTAAAAAAAAGTGTAGCATACTACCCTTACATAAAATTGAGGGTAAAATATGTAACATATCTTACACTTTTTCGTGCAACATTTTTTCAAAAGAACATACTTGTAATTTACACTATCGAACATTTTTTAGAAAAGAACACAAAGGTGTAAAAAGTGTTAAACATATGCAACATTTTTGTCAGAAAAGAAAACGCCATAAGTAAAAAAAAAGCATTTCTAGAATAAAAAAACTTTATGGTACAAAAAACTTTTTATGCCAAGTTTTATTTAAACTATTCAATGGGAAGCATGATACACACATGGCGAAAAGGTTCAGCATAGCCGAATATAGTACTCTTACTTGATAAAGAAAACAGTTTTTTTTTAATACGTAATTCCTTTGTAAGTGAGAAGATATATAAAAATAAATTTAAAAATTAGAAAGCAGATTTTTCCTAATTTTGAGTAAAAAGTTACTTCATGTTTTTTTGTTAGTTATTAAAGAAGTTTTAACTACAAGTTTTAAGTGTTTATATTTTTCATATAAAATATTATCAAATAAAAATAATAATAAAAACTAAGAATAAAATAAATTCAAAATTCTAGATGAAAAAAAGCCTTTTAAAATAGATCGCTTTTTTGTCAAGTGTGTTAGTGCTCTAATATATCCTTTTTAACAATGCAACTGGAATCTGTCTCCTCGTTCGTTTGATGGTAAATTAAGCGAAAAAAATATAATACCACAGCTTAGGGAATTTTTAAACCTTTTTGCGAATTATGGGATTGGCATTAGTCAATCTTAATATGTTTTTTTCATTTTATCCATTTACCAATGAATTAAAATTGATTTATTTTCGGCCTTGGTTCATTTTTTATTGTAATTTCTAATCATTTTAAATAAGTCCGCTTTTACACTATGCCATTTTTGATGCCACTTTTCCTAATTTTCTTTATAAGTTGCAGCGATATTTGCTATCTTAAACAAAACATAACCAACATAAACATCCCCTTAATACTAAAGCTATGCTATATTACTTCCCCACCAAACAAAAATTTCGTGCTAGTTTGATAAAAAATTGCATAGTGTAATTGCCGTATAAGTAAATTTTATTTATTTATAACATCGACGGTTCAAATCCTGGTTGAGAAAAAAATTAAAAACTTATCCATTTACTCAATAAATTTCTATAAAATTGCAAAACTTCATTAATTACATAAGATTTATAAAAAAAATTTTTTAAGCATTAAAAATAAATTTAATTCAAAAGTTTAAAATTTCTCAAATGATTAAAGATTGTAAATATGTAACTTTTAGTAGAATATGAAATATTTATATGCTTTTATGTACTTTAATTGTATTACATTGTTAAATTGTTTATATAATTTGCAAATTACTTTTTTGTGACGGAGCTCCTAATGTACGCTATCATACTTTTTTTTAGAAATGAGATTATTAATAGTTACATTCCAACGGAGGTATCCAGACCTCTACTGCTATTCTTCCTAGAGGTTTTTATTACCTAAACACATTATTTTCATTCCAACCTACATTACTTTTAAAAACTCCCACCGGTATTGTTCTCCACATATAAGATAATTAACAATTACATTTCGATGCAGATACTCCATCAGGTTTTTATTTGCCTACTTATATTGTATTTAAAGTGATACACAGTAAAAAGGACTCTTTTCCTAGATGTAAAAAAATCATAAAAAGTTGGTTTGGAGGAAATGATTCTCCCTGCTTTTGCGGAAGAATTGCCTATTTGAAAAGAGGTTACGTACATAACGTAAACATACAAACACAGATTTGTTTTTATGAGCAAATATGTAAAATGGAAGAAACAGCATAAATGCCATTAAAAAGAAGAATATCGTAGGGAATGCAATGGTGGGATATTTAAGTGCGTTTTATTTTTTATTAACTGTCAGGCTGTTATTTTTTATAACATTAGCTTTCTTTCAGTACCATCACTTGTTTACAGTTGGTGTGGTGTACGTGTGTTTGTAAGTTGATACATATAAAATCATAAAGCTAATGTTTCCTATTGCAAATAATGTTAATAGTGTCACTTTTTTACTTTTTTTACGAAGCCATTATAAAATTGTTGACATGATGTCACTGCGTGTGTATTTTAAGTCTAAGAAATATGCTTTTATAACATATCAAACTCTGCTTTTTTCAGAAACTACATAATTTAATTGTAGGTAAGTTTTGGTCCATGCACGATATTATTTTGAAGGTTCATTAATTTTATTTATTTAAAGTCTTCTATCCCTTTTATGTTAACGTATATGTTTCAAAAAGTTAAATTTTTTTTAATAACTTTAAAACAGATTTTGCTATCTATTTATAACAGCTCAAAAGATTTTCCACATAGATTAAAATACATCAAATTTTGTCATACCCTTGTATTTTAGAAACAAATATTTTACTGCTACTATAGCAGACTTAGCAATACATATTCTTCGTAAGTGTGGCCATATACATCAACTTACACCGACTATTGCAACATCCTATAATTTATAATTTTAAATATATTTTTTATTTTACCAAGCAAAGTAGTGTACATTCTGTCTAATTTTCAAGTGTTTCTTTACAACGATTCAAAATATATGGCCACACAGGTAAAATTACATCATATTAGGGGACACCCTTTAATTTCTGATTTCAAACATTAATTGTTCTTTTGTTTGTCTGTGTCTTAGCAGGTTAAAAAGTTTGGCCGCATTCATTAAATTACATAAACTGTTGGGAACCCTTTTAATTTCCATCACCAAAGCTCAATTTACGTTATATATGGGGACACCCTTTAATTATTAGTTTTATTTTTGTATTACTTTTTGCCATTGGGAGCTATAGTGAGGCGATGCTTTTTTCAAATTAAAGTGGTGCCCTTTACGGTTTATACCGCACGTTAAGAAATTGTATGTTGCATGCGGATACCCTTCCTTCAATTTTTAGATTTATGAACTGTTCTAAAAACGAAACCAATCTGTAAGCATATCCTTTCTAATAAAGAAAAAAATTCAAATTCGGTTCAGAAAAAAACAGTTCTACGGCCACAAACATAAAAAGCAACATTCAGACGAATCAATAATCTCCTTCTTTTTTTGGAGTCGGTTAAAAATGATCAAAAATAGCTGAACAAAATGTATAAACTTGTTATCAAATTTAAAAAAAAAGATGCCAAGACCACAGTGGCAAACAACGGTTAACTTCCTAAAAGGGATTTTCCACTATGTACTCATAATGATTACTTGTTTTATAATTTTGCATTTACGACATAATCTTCACTATTTATTTATTCAAGCGAAGCGAAATATCAATAAAATGATATTTTTAAAAGTGGCAATTAGCTTTTATTCAACCAAATTAATACTATTTAAAAGAGCAACTTTTTTCTTTACTTTTTGCATATAATATAAATATAAAGTTTTTCATTAAAAAAAGGAAAAAAAAACGAAAATAAGAAAAATATAAAAGTTTATTATTTGGAATCTTTTTTATATTCAATTTTAATTGTGCTTTATGAGAATATCATGAAGTATTAATATTTGAAGGAATCAAAAATTAAATTAATATACAAAAGATTCCAAACAATAAATTATAATATAGATGTATTTGCATATGCACATTGCTTATTAATAAAAATTGATTTCAATTATTTTTTTTCATTGATCTTATAAATACGTGTGAATGGTTCCTATTAAGATCCCTGATATAGAAAAATTAAAGTAAAAATAAAAACAGTTACTCAATGTTTACTGTGTTTTTGCGGGGACAGCATACTTATATAGCCATTTCGCTGCTGCTTATATAGCTCATCAGTGGATAATACCCAAATTTTGAATAGAAAACTTGACTCTATAGCTGGCAAGACTGTAAAAGTAATCGGATAAAAGCAAGAATTTTGTAGCATGTAGATATAATCAAAAACAGGGACAAGGTTTATTTTTCTTGTAAAAAAAGTGTTCTGAACGAACAACAAGTACAAAATTTAGAAGGCCGTAAGTCAGTGTTACTAGTTCAATGTTCTTGCGGCTAAATTCTAATTTCACACCGTAGTATTTTTAAAGGTTTTAAAAATTTGGTTAAACTTTATTCACAGACGATTATTAGCATTTAAAACTATTAAAACGATCAACCTTAAAATAATTAAAAAGTGTAAACTTTCCGTCAACATCAGTGTTGCCGTCTTTTACATTTTTTTGTAACTTTTGACGGCTCCACGTAATATCTGTTAATTTTCTTATATAAGTCCAAATTTTCATAACCTTTGATATAGACACGAAATACAGTCATATCACTGAAAAAGTACTTGTTTCATTATTTGACTAAGCATTTTTTTCAAACTTGCAAAAATTGTTAGCAACTTTAGATATTCCGCTTGAAAAAACTGACAACCGTACCAATACCTCGATTTAGGAAAAAGCTTTCTTTTTATTTCTTTCAGGAAGTGCCGGATTATGTTACAGAAGAATTGTCAGTAATTTAAGTTTTAAACAAATAAGGCTCAAAGTTGTCTTTAATAACGGTGTTTTTAAAACAATTAGTATAGTAAAATTTATCGAAGCTCAATCTTTCAAATAAAAAAAGGAGTCCCATTTTAATTAATATTATTGAATGGCAAGAGCATGTAATTTTTCATACCGAAATATTAGTATTGAGTTTTAATTTCTACTTTTTTTCTTATTTCCCTGAAAAATGGAATGAAACTTTTTACTATATTTTAAATGTATTACATTAAATTATTATTTATTAAAGAAATAAGTCAAAATGTAACTTTTAATGAAATCATGTAAATTTTTTTGTAGGAAAAGCGTAGCTTTTTCTTGTCTTTCCCTAGCAGCACTGGTCAGCATTGTCAATGTAAGTGCAAGCGGAAGCGCAACCTGTTTGCATATGGAAACACAATTATCAAATAGTTCAAAGCAATTAAATGCAGCTTAAAATTTAAACCCAATCATTACAAAATTATTACTATTAATGGTCCTGGTTCGTTTTTGTATCTATATATACCCTCCCAGCAAAAAATTAGACATTAGATACCTTAAAAATTACTTGCTATATAATGACTTACTTTTGTGATTGCCATATTTTGTTACTCGCTTACAAAACATATAACATTAGTTTTCAAAAAAGGAAGTAGTAATGGAACTAGTTCTCTATGTTAAAAAAAACTACCGTACTAAATGTACCCATTATTTCCTACAGTAATTAATGTAATCGATTCTCAGTAATAAAATCATTAAGTTGGAAATCTAATTGGGAAGTACTTCTGCAAAAAATGCTTAATTCCACACTTGATTACCTTTTCAAAAATTTTTTGCTGGGTTATTTTACAAATACAAATATTTACCCGTCTTTAAAATTTCATAAAAATCGGTTTAGTCGTGAATGATTCACGCACAAACAAACAAGCATAAATCTCAAAAGGAGATTTTAAATTTATTTATTTATTTATTAGATACCATAGGTAGGGAGAACAGTTGTACACATTCTGCATAATTTTCAAGTGTTTCCTAATTACGACCCACGTAACAGGGACAGCCTTTCATTTTTTCAAGTCTTTCTATATATTATAGTACCAAAATAAGATAAACTATTTTAAAATATCGTCTATATGGGGAAATGGATTGTTTTTTTATTTTTATTTTCAGCGCATAAAGTTATATTGAATACAGTTATTTGGTGTCTGTGTAAATTCTAAATTTCTGCAAACAATAATAAATTTCTTTGGAATATTTTTTTTTTTTTTTGCAAAAAGTTAATTTCAAAGTTTGTGTGAGAAAAATTTCATTTGTAACTTTTAAAAATACCAGGCGCCAAAGCTCCTAACATAATTTTTATTTTTATGTAATATTCTTTGGCAAATATTACAAAAATGTAAATTTAATTTAAAAAAACATCATTGAGATATTTGTTTTGTCTGGTTTATAAGTGTCTTCCAAATATAATTAATGAGATAAAATTTTCATAAAATATAAATATTTTATGTATTAAATTATTCAAACAGCAAGAAAGAGAAAGCAATAAAATTAAATTAAAGATTATATTATCACTTGCCTTTAACACTTGTCTTTAAAATATTTGCACTAGATAAAATAAAATCTTACTTTTCATTAAGAAATATAGACAGGCAGTTTAAAATTAGATTATTTTTAACATATTCTTTCAGCTTCTGAAATATTCAATAATAAAGAAGTTTCCTTACTTATTCTGAGATACAAATAAGTACCTGTAGTTTCTCCAGCTCAGTAATATCAGTCAGGTAATAATTTCAGCCATTGAGTACCAACACATATTCCATAGTCATTATTTTCCGTCGCCTTTTATTTCCGTAAACTACGTGATAGTAATCGTTGAAAGACTTCTAAGGGACTGTCTGGCTTCCACTTGAAATTTTTGAAAGTTTGTTTAACATCTATTTTAAAGATTCCCTTTATAAAATATATCAAGTTACTTAATATTAATTTTAGCTATGAAAAACACACTTACTGGCCTGCTATCATGCTTCTCCAGAACATTTAATTTCATCTTTTTCGCCATAAATTTTATCATTCCCTTATTTAAACACATAAAAAATGTTGTGTACTACTAAAACATCTAGACTTGAATTTATGGCCAGTAACAATAGAAGTCACATACTTTACATGTGCTGGCCTGCACGCTTTCTTTGTACAACTAATTTATGAGAAAATAAACAATGTTCCTAAAATAAATGTTTATAAATTCTTATAAAAACTATGAAAAAACACGTTAAGAAACAATTTACGATTAATCTAATAAATAAAATAAGACAAAACATTTGGGAAAGAAATATTCATTCAAGCGTACGGTATTTATTCGAATATAAATTTATTGAAGTTTGTTAATTATTTTGCCAAAACATCTTTAACTTAATGAAATTTATACGAATCATTAACAAGAAATCAATTATTTAAGGAAACCAATCTATGGACTTATGTATGCAATAAAATTAAACAACAGCTGAAGGAATATTGAAAATAATTTCGTAAAACTTCTCAAAGTATTATAATGACACGTTTTCGCTGGTTACTAGAGGTGATCTCAGCGGAGTGCAGGGCCGTTTATGACTCAATAATAAAAATAAATGAAAAGTGTTATTTTTTTCATCACATTATTGTCAGTGAATTTGTTTAGAAATTTAGTTTCAGTTACTATCACACAAAAATTACTCTTTTCATATGAGTAACGAGGACGAATATTACCATGAAAAGTGAATTTAAAATAATGGGTTGATAAAATTTTTACAATTGCCTCAGTAAAAAAGCCAAGTCATTATTTCATTGTAAATGTATACGATCAGCGTATTATTAAAAAAAAAAGACAAAACAGCAGTAGTTTTGGTTGCAACCGAATCATAAAGACAAATTGAAAAATTTAAGATTTTGTAATCTAACGTTTGCGAAAAGCAACTGTTCAACTGTTATAATAATAGTTTAATAAGTAGTTTCCAATTATTACTTTCTTCATGAGCAAAAAAAACCTTTTTAAATTGTTCGTTCTTCCCCGCATTTCGTTAAGACAAGTAACAACAAAACTTTTACTTGTATAAAATATTTTCTAATCACCATTGTAGGAATTTTTACCTCAGTTTATATAAAACAGAATAACTTCAGGCAAGTAAATTGAGACCAGTTTTAAAATATATTTTATCTAAAATGAAATTAGGAAACCATAATGAAACTATAATGACCAATTCAAAAAAGGTCATTTATTGTTTTTTCTTGTCAGCTTGTATTATTTTGTACTTGTTTATAAATATTTTTTTTAATCATTAACAGCCATTTATTTAAAAAGTGGAAACCACTTTAAGAAATGGTTATAGATTCGATCATGGTCACTTGCTTTTCCAAATGTTTGTGCATTTTTTTTATAGTAGGACATTGAAGTATTTTTATTTCTTCTAAACACAAAAACTATATTAATAAATAAATGTTTTTAACTTTGTTTGAAGCAAAACAATAATCGTTGCTAAATTTTGAGCAAAAAAAAAACAAAAAAAGAATTACTAGCTGTGGCGGTTAATCAAACAGTCGAGTATTGCAAAACATAATCTAGACGTTATTTTATATTTTGGTTGGCACTTATTGGTGAGTGAAATTATTATTTTATTTCATGGTTTTATATCATCGAAAGATGTTTCAATATTTATCAATATAGCAGTGTAGTTGTAAAAACAGTTGATGTAAAGTATTAGAATTAATTAAAATCTTATTTGATTTTCGCTTAAATATTGCTAACAGAAACAAAGTTAACAACTTTGTCTTTAACATGAATTAATTTCAAACGAGAATCTTTTGATGCGTTTTAAATTTAATATTAAAATTAACAAAAAAATATAGAAAACCCAGATTAATGCCAAATTGATTTTTTTTAATTTTACAAAGGAATATTTCCTAAGCTTCTGAACTATAAATATGTTAAACAAGTTGTATTACATTTGGGCAAGAGTTATCGTCAGATTCAGAACAAAACATTAATTTGGTAAAGGTAAAGGATCACCATAAGGTCCAAATTTTAAATCTCAACTCGATTACTTCCCTACTGTAGTGGTTTAGGAACAATGATTTAATTTCAAATAAGAAATAATAACCGAAAAAGCATCTCGAGCATGGGGCCTGAAAATATATCATTTAACTATAATCAAAAACACTTGTAGACTTGAAGTAATCTATATCTAATATATATAAATCGAACAATGACGTTTAAAAATTTTAAATGCTAAATTTTATTTTCAAAATGTCGGTGAATTCCACCAATAAAATTTTATGTAAAATAATATTTTAACTGTGATATTACTCACTGTCTTGTATGTTAAATTTCAACAGAAGAGTTTAGCCAGTTTTTCTTAATATGTTCTTTTTCTTTATTTGAAAAAGATTAAAGAAAACTTTGTTTGCAATTTTAATCCAAGAAGACGTTAATTGATATTTGAATACCGACACTTTTTTCTTATATAAAACTTAAAAATATGGGGAAAGTTTTAAGAGAACTTTTTTCAGTGAACAATTCGTAGCAGAGTATATAATTAAATCACTATTGATTGAAACAAATTTAATGTAAAATCGTTTTTAAATTATTTTGTAAAAACTAATACAAAAAAACTTAAACGACATCTATGTGAAATAAATGGTGTTTTATTAAAACGAATTTTACTATTTCAAAACTTTTTTAATTGTGCTTTGTTATATAATTTATTCCAATTGACATGTAATTTTACTCAACAATCAAAAAATATTGCCTGGTATTAATTGATTTTAGAATTTTGTTCTGTTTGAAAATGCACTTTAGAACAAAACAAATTTAGTTCATATGTTGTCAATCATTCATTCATTCTTCGATGACAAGTGAATAAACTAATTTTCATTTATGTGTTATACTCAAGTGAACATAGATACTGCAAAAAAAAGGAAAAAAAACCAAGGATATTAAATAAAATGCATTTAGAAGGAACATATTATGAATGAAATGAAAACTAAACGTATTATGTTAGTTTTAATTTATCTCTCTATTTCTTACTCCCTCTTTATTGACAGTCATACTCTGAGTTCTTTTGCAAGGCTTAGTAACAAGGATTGTCAGAAGAGTGTGGAATAATATAAATAAATAGTTTTTATAAAATACAGGCATCTTTAGGAAAAAGTTCCTATGCCATCAATAATAATGGGATACAACTGCTTGCATTTTAAACATGACAATGATTTTTTAATTAATCCGTTTTCTTGCATGACTGATTGAATAATTAAAGTGTATTTTGCTACCTCAACCGAAACGAAGCACATAGGAAAATTTTGGCTGCCTAGCCTGCCATTAAAAAGTTATTGAACTCATCCAAGTCAATAAAACTTGACAGAAATATGTGCAACGATCAAATGCTTTTAAGGCTTGAAAAGGAGAGATGAACTAATCCTACAACTAAAATTTTCTACGCTTTTGTTTTACAAATGCAACTTTTAAAGTCAGCGAAAGTTTAAAAAACTAAACTTGGACCAAGTAGACTATAAATTCCATTTCCCCTGCTCCATTTTGTGGGCGACGACAAAAAATATTGATTTAAAAATATTGTAAGTACTCGAATATTACCACTAAATTAGTCTTTTTTAGTTTTTATGGGGAGGCGGAGGTATCCTTTCAATCCAACCCTTGAAATATCCCTATAAATTTTATTTCATTTTAGTAATTTCCGAAAAATATTTATTTCTTAGCTTTTATGTCGAGGTTATGGTATTTTCCCCATGCCTAACAAATTTCATCAGTCAATAATTTTAATAAAATTAAATTTTAGTAATTTATTACTTTATAAAATACATTTCATTCGAAAAAAAATATTTATTTATAATAATAATGCTTTTGCAAAAAAGCGCAATTTTTTTTATACAGCATTAAAGTAGAAGTCTCAAGTTTTATAGATATTTAATTATTTTTTAGGATCGCGTCTGCCTTCACTCTGAAAAATCTTTTCTTATTGTTTTTACAAAAAAGTGAACAAAGAAATTAAATTACTCGTAATATAAAAATTTATTATTCGGAATCTTTTAAAATTTAATTTACTTTATTCGTGCTTGATTCCTTCAAATATAAATAAATACAGTGGAGGCTCGAAAAAGTTAAGTAGTTTTTTTTCGGGGTGATTAACTTTTACGAAATCTTAACTTTTCCGTAGTATGAAAACTGCATATGGTTTCATATATATTATTATTATATATTATTATTATATACTGTTTTATATATATTATTATTACTTATTATATATTATGTACATACTTTTTAACACTACGATTAGTTGGTATTTGTTGCGGCAAAATAATCAGTAACTTTATTTTGATGGAGCTTTTTATCTGAATGCCATTTTACGATATCGGATCGTAGCTGGAAGAGCTGTAAAATATGTTTGTCGGAGAATTTCGCATTGTACTCATTCCATTTGATCAAGGTATTAACTGCGCATATTGCATCATGATATGGCACGAACTCTGAAGCTTCGGCCACATTGTCATCCTCTTGATCCGTGCCTGTATCCGGTTCATTATCATCAAGATTATCGGCATTCCACGCATTAAGATCTTCTCTTGATAGAATACAGTCAGGTGCAAGTGTCGTCAATAACTGTTGATTTTCTTCGAGTTGACGATTATAAAAAGGATTAGAAGGAAATAGCACTGATAAAGGTATATCGTCCTCGTTATCATACTGAAAAGTATCCCAATTCAGTAACTTATGCCATGCTTTTTGTAAAACGCTTAGAGAGCACTCATCCCATGCTATTTTCAATAGCAAAATCGCACTACGAAGATCGTGTTTCTTCAATAATTCGTTAATCGGTAAACTCTTTTGTGCCACAATAGATGCCAATAACTGATTACGATAGCAAAGCTTTGTGACTTTTATTGGATTTTGGTGGAAAAAGCATGCAAATAATGTTCCCGTCATCGGAGCGAAGCTCTTCAATGGGTAAATGCGCTGTACAATTATCCAGAAATAAAATGGCCTTTGAAGGCAAGTTGTTTTTAAAACTAAAGCGACGTACCTATTGAAACAAATGGAAAAATATTTAATTTTTTAATAAGTTAAGGCAAAAAAAAATATTTCTTACTTCTTTTACAAACTTTTCATGAAACCACGTGTAAAAAATTTTAGAAGTCATCCAGGCATTTGCTGAATGATCGTAATCCAGTGGATTTTTAAAGTTCGAAAAGCATCTCGGCTTTGCCGCCTTCCCTATTACAAGCGGTTTAAGTTTGTGTGATCCTTCTGCATTAGCGCATAACATAAAAGTTATTCTATCTTTGCGTATTTTTCGGCCGGTTTTATCAGGAATGCATCGGAAAAAGAGGCCGGACTCATCAGCGTTATACAGTTGCTCATTTGTGATCTCCATTTCTTGCATCTTTGCCTGCAAAGCATTAACAAATGGTCCGATTGCTGACATGTCGCTAGATAAGATTTCACCACAGACCTTAAGAATACGTATTCCATACCGACGCTTGAATTTTGTAAACCAGCCTTCCCTTGCCCTAAAGTCATCTCTATTTTTATCTGGATAAATTTGCTCAAAAAGTTCTTTAGCCTTAGCTTTTAAAATGGGACCACTTATTAGACAGTTCCTTTCGCGTTGATCTAAAAACCATTTGTATAGTTGCTTCTCCAAATCGATGTATTCTGCCTTATGTAGAGTTTTTGATTTAACTTCTTCATACGTATTTGACACTGCTGCATAAATGTTTGCTTTATTTTTTTTAATTTTTAAAATTGCTGCTTCAGAAATCTGGAAATCCTTGGCCAATCGATTAGCCAGAACACCTTCATTTAATTTTTTTAAAATCTTGCATGTTTCGGCGACTGACAACCTTTTTTGTTTCTTTACTGTTAACATTTTTGCGATCAAAACAATGCTAATTCCACGACTATTTTTCTTTAACTGATAAGAGCAAAAGAACAAAATAGTATTTTCAAAAATTATAACGGTAACTATATGCAGTTTTTTGCTACGCATGCATACATATGTACGTATTGTTGATTGAAATGTGAGAAGTTAAAATGATCTTGGAAACAGAAAACAATATTAAAAACAATTGTCTCAAAAAAGTTAAGAATCACTTAACTTTTTAGAGTCACGCGTGGTCAATAAAAGCTGCTTAACTTTTCCATATACTTAACTTTTCTGTGACTTAACTTTTTCGAGCCTCCACTGTATTCTCACGACATAAACTTAAAACTCATTTAACTCGGTAACTAAGCGTCTTAGGAGGAAAAGGGCTTTAATCTGTTATCACTATAAAAATTGAAAAACAAAAATTATTAATAAGCAATGTGCACATACAAATATACCAATATGAAAATTTGTTATTCGGAATTCTCATGAAATATTTATTTTTTTAAACTAAACTAAAAATGAAATGTATTACTGCGGGGAAAGCATATCCATATGGCGACTTCTCTACTGCTCAAATAGCTCGTCAGTGGATTTTACCCAAGTTTTGTATAGAAAACTAGAAAGTCTTATATCAAAAGACAATAACAACTCAAAAATGTTTTGTAGGGTCAATGCCTACCCATAAAATTTCTCTGTTGAGAGTGCAACAGCACACTTTCATCAGTTACATACCAGACTTGTAAAAATAGACTTTAATTTAAACACAGCCACCACGTGTACTCTGAAGAGATCTCACCAATAACCGGCTGCAGAGAGGGGCGACTCTCTGTATGGGCTACCGGTTCCTGTGGTGCCAAATTATTAAGTTACTTTTATGCATTTATTAACGATTATCATTAAAGTACACTGGTGCATTCTTCGACTGTCTATTGAGATTTGGTGCATGTACACCCGGGTACTGGTTCACCCTTTACCTCTGAGAACCCTCGTCTGTACCTAGGTTAGGTCAGCACAGAGACTTGGAGCCCCCGGGGGGGGGGGCTGAGAAAGTAAGTACAGGTATACTACTCAAAAACTTTTCTGGCTATCTCTAGAACATATTCCTGAAACTTTTTGCTATCAATTACAAATACAGAATTTCTAGTCTGGATAATTGTGGCGCATCGTTATCGAAGGATCCAAGGATTTTACAAAAATACTGAAAGGAAATAGTAGAAAACAAAATGTGGTTTATCATTATTTTTTGTCGAATGAATATGTAAATCACATCCATATGCGAAAATATACAAAACCAGTGGCAACAATATTGTTTAAAGAGAGACAATTAAATGTACATGAAAATATGAGCGGGCGAGGGCCAAAAAACTAAAAATCTACGTGAAAACGTTTGTTTGTAAACGTTAAAAAGTATTATTTACGAATTTTTATTGTGCCTATATTTTTGTAGTTTTTATTTTTTCATTTCGTAAAGAATAGGTTACAGTTTAATGATTGTAGCGATTTTGGACACTTCTGCCGCAATATTGAGAATACATTTTTAAATAAGCTTAAGTTTTCTGCTATAACTATGAAACCCCAATATATATATATATAGAATATAAACTTACCCCTTATGTTTAATGGAAATAAAATAATCGCAAATAAAAAACCACAAAATATATTAGATTCATAAAACTTAGACTATTATCAATGAATTTTGTAATAAAGCTTGGAAATAAACACCAGAATTATGTTTTTAATTTTTAGCCTATGGGGGAAACCACTGTGCTTTAATTCGTTTAATTTATTTTCTTAGTGTGTTATTGTAAAATATTTTTAATTGCCTTCTTGTAAATAATTTGCTATTGTTGTGGTTGTAGTTGTATTTATTGTAATTCCATTTATTGTTCGTCTTTTGATTGCAATAAACTGTTTGAAGAGGTGCTCGTTTGAGTGAAAGGGTTTTCAATTTCTTATAATATTTTTTAATAAAAAATTCAAGTTTTCGATATTATTGTTGGAAAGTAAAATAAAGGTTATGTGATAGGATGTATGCTCTTCTCAAAATTAAATTTGATTCGAACTTAAATTTATATAGTACTAATATGGCTCTAAACTACTCGTAAAGAGAGCTGAAAAAGAACTACATTGGGTTATTTGTAGTGTTTGTTTTATTTCAAATAAATATTATGGTAAATAAACTCGTCCGGAAGGCAAAAAGCCTTACGATGTTAGAAACATAGAGACAACAAACAGGTATTTTTTTTATAATCAACTTAAAAAATTCAACACCCCTTTTAATATTAAAGTGTACAGATCTTATAATTTCCATGTATTGAGCCTAGTTATACTGATATTGAGGCATTACTAAAAGTGAAAATACAAGGCGTCCGCGGGAAAGGTTTGTTTGTTTCCATTGTATTCCTGGCTGTTTGCGATGTGGCACCGCCTTGTTGATAGCACATGTTAATCAAGCCCAAAGTATGCAGTTTTCAATTATATCACGATATCGCTCCTTATTCACAGTAAGGTCCAATGATTCTTCCTGATGAAATTGTACACCAGAGTGTCACTTTTAATGGATACAAAGGTGACTGATTAATAACTTAAGGGTTTTCCAATGCCCATAACCGACTATTCTTTTTATTCACATATCCAACCAAATGAAAATGTGCCTCGTCATTCATTATGATTTTTTCAAGAATAACTTAATTTTAAATATCAACACTTTTTACTATAACGGTGATAGCAATCGACATTCTGTCCAATTTTCAAGTCAATGTCATGACGGTTCAAAATATTGGCCTTTATGGTCATCTATGGGCATACCCTTTAATTTTTAGATTAAAATTTTTATTATTTTTTTCAATTAGCAGCTATAAAAAACATTACAATTTTAAGATTTTCCTTCAATTTCATTCCAATTAAAGCAAAAAAATCCATCTTGATTGCTGATTACACACTTGATTTACTTTCTCTCCCTCTCTCTCGTGTGGTGCATTTGTATCATTTTTGTACACATCCTTATTCGCATATTTTGTAGTTTGTCATGAATAAGCGTGAAAATTTGTTATCATTTGTATTGGGGTACATACTTTGTTTCAATAAAATGTAAAATATTTATATTTATTTATGTTGACGTTGCTGGATATTTCTTGTATGCAACTTCAAAATTCTTGCTAATAGTTTTTGTTAGAATGATGTCAATATTTGTTTCTATTAATATCGTATTTTATATTCAAAGAAACCTACGTATTAATTTATAGACAATTTTTATATGTAGGTAGTGGGTTTCAGAATTACGTCTAAAAGATAATACAATATATTTTAAAGTACTTTTACTTGCTATCGGTACAACTCAACTGAGTTCAAAAGAGTCAGTTTCCTCTTTAGATGGAATTTTCTTTACTTTATTCATTTGTTTAATAACCCTCGTAGATTTATGCATGCATAACTGTAGTAAAAATCTAAACTGTTTTCGCTACTAACCCAAACCAAGTTAAAACTTTTAAAACAGGATGTGGTATAATAAACCAAGAAGGGTTTCGACAAAATTTTTCAAAGAATTTACACTGTTGTGTTTTTTGACATTTATTCAATGAATTTAAATTTGATTTATTACTTGCTCAACTATAAAAATGGTAAGTATTTGATTTATAATATTTTTAATTTTTTGTTAGTTACTTGAGAATCAATTTTAACATTATTTTTATATCAATATTGATTTCGATTATTTTTTAATTGTTTTAATATTCCAAAATGTTGTACGAGCGCTATTTTTGGCTATCCATAGAGGGAATATTTTTGCGATGTCGGTGTTGGTTGTACTTGTTGCATTATTTTTTACTTTATTTATTAATTTAATATTTTTTATCACAATTTTATTGCAATAAATTCATATGTACATACACAAACTACTTTAGTTACTAGTTTATTATACAAGAAAAGGAAAAAAAAAATCCTTCTGGTCTTAACGAATTATTTGTTTTAAAATAATTCATGCAAACAACCGACTTCAAAACAGATTTTATCTTTCTAACTATAAGGGTTCAAGAGTATAGCCATATACATCAGATTATATCAACTACTGTAAAACCCTTTAATTTATAATTTAAAATTTCTATACTTCTTGTTATACCAAACAAAGTAGTGGACATTCTGTCTAATTTTCAGGTGTTTGTATATAACGCTTCAAAAAATACGGCCTTATAGCTTATATTACTTTAATTTCGGGAACACCATTTTATTTCCAAATTCAAATTTAACACTTGTTGTTATAGCGGAGTTAGTAATACAGGTTCTTTGTATATTTTAACCGTCTGTCTAGTCTGTAGCCACACTTATAACAACAACGGCTTCTCTTCCCAAAGAATTTGTTTTGTTATTTTTATTTTGTTTTTATTTTTTTCACTTATACGACAATCACTTGTTATTTCGTGTGTATTGTTAACCACAGATACACACCTACAAATTAAAAAAACCCCTACAGCACAATATAATAAAATTTAAATTAATTTTAATGTTGACATTTTAAGAGTGTATTTTCAAGACCTTAATTGTTATGTCTCTATTGGACTTCAATTTAGCTGTCATCACTTCGAAAACGTTTTAGATTTGTCTTAGATTGTTCACTAGATTAAATAAAACCACATAAAAAGTAATGTTTAAGCTCAAAAATAATTTATAAGCTTTTTCATTCAAATTTTTGGGGTTATGCAAAGCATATTAGGCAGCTATAACAGCTCAGGCAATACATAAAACGTGTAAGAGCTTTATCAGATTTTGCCAGTATTTTAGCAAGCAATAAAATATTTTACGAATTTACAATTATAGCATAAGTAATCTCATATTGATCCTTCAGTTGTCTGCATTCCTCGAAATATTGGACGAATAACTGGATATTGTAAAATTTCAAAAACAATCAAGACAAGTAAGAGTGCTATTTCCGGCTATACCGAATCTTATATACCCTTCACCATGTAAGCAAATATAGTTTAGTAAAGTAACTCCATAAAAGAAAACACAGAAAATTAAAAAAATAAGAAAAAAAATAAGTAGATTTTGCATATAAATGTCATCGGCTCCTAATGGCTTAAGAATTTTTAAAAAATTGTAGTATTTCTCTTAATATCTCTTAGAAAGTTTTTAAATGATACAATTGTACTTTTCTGTGACAAGTTCTAAGACCCATAATTTGGTGTTTTTTTCTTAGTTTTTAATTCTTTATCGCTCCATACGTCTTTTTTTTTTGATTGGAGCTAATTCACTAACTAAATTTGTTTCAAATTATATGGACAAATTAGAGGCATGTGTGTTTTTTGTCAGCTGCCTAGAAGGACATAGACAGATCTTACTGATTTTTAACATAAAATTTTTTTTACCAATTTGTGGTCGATTTTCGCCTTTAAATTTTCTCTAGCTCATCTAGTGTCTCGGCAAAGTTGATTAAAACCTGAAGACGGACGGACAGATGGACTTTGTTGTACATAAATACTCAGAGTATATATACTTTATGGGGTTCGAAATTGATATTATACGAATTACACACGGCATGACAAACTTAAGTATACCCTTTCTCCACCTGTGTTGAAGGGTATAATAAGTGGAAAATGTCGTTATAAATTACATCAGAATATACATAAATCAATTTGAAGTTAAAATTCTTTTGATTATCTGGCTAGAATGGGTTATAATTTGATTGCCCTTTTTTCTACGTTTTGTAAGGATGTGCTAAAAATTTTTATTTAAATGTCTTTTAACTCAGATCTCATATGATAAGTGTAAAATCTTAAAAACATGAAGGTATGATTTATGAGCTTTTGTAGTATAAAATAACATGCTAATCAATCTAGCGTACATGAAATGTAAAGCTTACATAATTCTAAATAATATATTCTGATTATAATTTTAAAATGGATCAAACCATCCCTTAAAACAAAAGATAAACTTTATTCAAAAAATATTTATCCCAAACTTATAAGAATATGTTTGGCCTTTCATACGTCACAGTAAATATACATAAATATATACATGTCGTATTTAAATTTTAATAATAATTTTGATGTTAAAAAAGCAAACATATTGTTATATTTATTAACATCATGTTTTGTTTTCTTTCATTTCACACATAATTGTATATTTTTTTTTATCTCTTCCTACATATATTTGATGTTCGTCTAACCAATGTTTTACCCAAAACAGATAAAAATAAAACAATGCATAATAAAAAACAACCAACATGAAAAACTTTTATTAAAAGAAAAAACCCAGCGGCGTTTCAATGTTGTTATTTATGCGAGTGTGATTTTTAATTTAACAAAAGGAAAATTTTTTAGTCATGATTTGCTTCCGAATCAAACGATTGCTGTTTAAAATAAACAAAAAGAAAAAAAATTTAACTTTTCCAAGGAACAGACAATCTAAAGCAAATAAATATATTTTTAGCTGTGGGTAATATTTTCGGTTTTGTTCACATAAAAGTGGTGTTGGGCTACACGATAGTAAATTCAAAATACCGAGGGGTTTTTTTTCTGTACTCATGTGCTTTTGCTTGAGTAGCATAGAAAAAAATTCTAGCAGCAGTCAGTAGTCTTTTTACACCATTAGTGAATATAGAAAATATAAAACACACAGTGCATTGCCACATCATATAAGAAAATTTCAAGCAGCTGGTGTCATTTCTAAACTTATTTTGAAATTTTGTTTTTGAAAGGGTATGTTTGCAGATGAGAATCATATTTGTTCGCATTGGCAAGTCTATTGACAAGAACATCTATTGAATATCTATTGACAAGAACATCCTGACATCAGCTATTGTACAAGTTAAGTGGACCTGCAGACGATTGCTTTCGCACGTTCCAGATGGAGAAATTTTAATGTTGGCCTTTTAGATGCAGCGTGAACCACCCTCCTCACTCGATATACTCGATATACATTTGTTTGTGGATTGGATTTATTTAAAATTAATTTATATTTATAAAAACTAAAGGGTGCCCTATACAACATACATTTTTTTACGTGTATTAAGAGCCGTAAGTGGTGCTGCTTTAAATTTTTAAAAAACTGTGTATCACTATAGATTCCAATTGCAAAAAGTAATGATTCTTCCTATATGTGACGTAAATTGACCTTTATACGCCTCTTTTAAACCGTTATAGACAAACGCTTGAAAATTGGATAGAATGTTGATTGCTACGGCCGCTACAATAACATGCAAAAATATTCAAATTTATAAATTAAAGGGTGCCCCAATTGCTTATTTATTTGATGTATATGGTTATAGTTTTAAACAGCTGTTGAAAAAGAACCCGTATTTCTAAGTCAGCTATAATAACAGGTATACAATTTGAATTTGCAAATAAAGGGTGTTTCAATAATTAAAGTAAATTGACCTATAGTGTCCTATCTTTTAAACCGTTATACACAAGCACTTAAACATTTAAAATAATTTCTACGACTTCATCTGGTAAAATAAGAAGTGTTAATTATTAAAATTAACAATTAAAAGGTGTTACAGTAGTGGATGTAATTTAATTTAAGCGGCAAACCTTTCGAAACGATATAGGCAGATAGCTAAAATTAGTTTTGAAGTCGGTTTTTTAAAGAATTATTAATTATTTATTTGTTCATTTATTTTTTACATGCTGATATCAATCAAAACAATGTGTCAAAAGTTATTCTAATTATACTATATTAAATCAAGAGGAATTCATTTATTAACCACTAGAGTGTGTTATAAAAATGCATTTTTATGTAAAAGTTAATTGAACATAAAGTGGAAATTTTTGTGTCGTCACAACGGTTATAGCTATTTAATGTATGTAAAGAGGTAACAGTGAAGTTGTAACAACTAAATAGGCTTCCCGTACAACAAATTGAGGGCTAAAGCGCTTATTAAAAATTTAGAAGCCTGAACTTTCTTAGATTACACATAAATTTACTTAAAATAAATTAATATAATAAATAAACATAAATTACTTTAAAAATAAGAAAATCTTAAAACATTGGTTTTAGTTTGTTATTTATTTCTTAAATCCTCAAAAGTATATTCTACTGGCTGGAAATATGTTTCAGCCAGTCATAGGCAGACGGACACATTTGACATCCCTATAAAAAAGACTTTACATATGGATGGGGTGACAGCCAAATTATCCGTCCTGTCATCTCCTACGCTCTTCCGGCTTGGTTCGGAATTTCTTCGCACCAGATGGAAAGGCTACGGAGATGGGAGAGATTGGTTTTGGTCGCACGTCTAGGGCTTAGGCCTTATATAGAACCAAAAGGCGAGTTTCGCAGGCCATCATGTAGATCGATTTACAGCGCAATTGATTTTGCGCGGGTAGATGTATACATGGTGGAAATGGCTGTGGAATTTTTAGAGGGCGCACAATCCTTAGAGAACTCCTTGGTGAGGGAATGCTTCTCTTCGTCCAGAAATCTGGAGGCTGTTCGGATGTCAAGGTATCTGTCTCCAGTTGATCTGTTGACCCTTAAGGGAGCTGAAATTCTTTACGAGGATGCAGATCTCTTATTTTATCATATAAGGCTACACTCTCTCAGTATTCAGAGTACTGTCCACAATACAGCCCAATAGTTTTATTTTATTTTTATTGTCAATTCATGTTTGTATATATGTAACTTTTTGTAATATAAATTTGTTGTTTTTTCATTATTTCTTTGTTTTTGTTCTTTTTCTGTAACTTTAAGAGTTTTATTTTTGTAAAAAATTTTGAGGGCTTCCCTTTTTCATCTCTTTTTTTGGGAATTATTTGTTTAATTTATTTTAATTTTTTTTAAGAGTTAATTAGCACAAATGTACAATTTTATTTTGTTTAATCTGACAGTCTTTGAAAAATACTTATGCATGCAAGGAATATTTTTTTTATAATGTTGTATTAGTTTTTAAGACTTTACTTGTTTGTAAAAATTTGTTGGGAAATTAAAAATAGTATGGTAATATGGTAAATATGGATGGGGTGACACATAATAAAAACAACACAAAATGTACAAAAGAAAGTCATAAATCATTTCTGTAATTTAATATATACAAATGGACAAGTACAACCAGATTAAAGTGTGTGCATGTGTTTTGTGGTAAATAATTAATTTCGATGACAGGAAGAAAAAACGTTTTATTAGTTTTGTGAAGTGAGGTACGATGAGATTACATTTCAACATACCAGACTTTACAACAATTAGAAAGGTTAAAGATTTATAGTCAAGTTAGTGATTTTCAAAAAATACCACAAAAAACTTTTTGAATATTGATTAAACGTTAAACATGGTGTACACAATAAATAATATTAAAGTTATAAAAAGAACTAAAATATATTTTTAAGTAAACACTTTGGCCCATATTCATAGTTGTAGAATAAAGTAGACTCTTGCTAATGTATACTCTAAAATAAAAAGCTATTACTATCTTTTTTGCTTTCATAGTCCAGAATAAAGTATACTTTAAGTTTAGCCACCTTCCACTGGGTACCGACTGTAATTTGATAAATGTTTTCATACAATTTCAAAACAAACATTTGAAAAAAGTAACCTTGTTTTTATTTTGTTCACTTTGGTATAAAAATCAGATAAAGAGTATTGTGTTCTTAAACCAAATAAAATAATTATATGTAAATGTTTCTTTGACCTTTTTAAATAATTTTTCTTTTCTAATTTATTAAGCACTATTTTATAAATAATAAAAATTTTTTATTTATATTTTCAATATTTCGCCACACCTTTGGGTGGCATCATCAGGAAACAGGAAACAAAAAATTAAATTTTCTTTTTTCAAAAATAACAAAAATTAAAATGAAATTATTTTTTCAAACAAAAACAGAAAAATTAAAAATCAAACGACAAAAAACTCAAATATTTAAACATTTACATTTTTATAAATTTAAAACACAAAAAACATTCAAGTAAAATAACTCAATAATTTTAAACATTTACATTCTTATAAAAATTTTAAAAACAGAAAACATTCAAATTACTTTAAAATTTTAAAAAAACTTAATACAAATACATTAACGTAAACTTTCACGATAGAAATGTTACAAGCAATCATATACTCTCAAACGTTAATTAATTTTTATGCACTAAATGTCTATAACATTACAAATAATTAAAATACCAACAACAAAAAGAATAAACTTTAAGGCTGATACTGATAATGTTGCGCAATGTTATAGACATTTAGTGCATAAAAATTAATTAACGTTTGAGAGTATATGATTGCTTGTAACATTTCTATCGTGAAAGTTTACGTTAATGTATTTGTATTAAGTTTTTTAAAATTTTAAAGTAATTTGAATGTTTTCTGTTTTTAAAATTTTTATAAGAATGTAAATGTTTAAAATTATTGAGTTAATTTACTTGAATGTTTTTTGAGTTTTAAATTTATAAAAATGTAAATGTTTAAATATTTGAGTTTTTTGTCGTTTGATTTTTAATTTTTCTGTTTTTGTTTGAAAAAATAATTTCATTTTAATTTTTGTTATTTTTGAAAAAAGAAAATTTAATTTTTTGTTTCCTGTTTCCTGATGATGCCACCCAAAGGTGTGGCGAAATATTGAAAATATAAATAAAAAATTTTTATTATTTATAAAACTGACCTAGTGCTTAATAAATTAGAAAAGGAAAAAACAAATAAAATAATTTTTGAAAAATGAGTTAAAAACAGCTTTGGGTAGTTTTAAATTTAGAGTTGACTTTCTCGCCAAAAATATATTTTAAATTCTCTATGAATGAATTAGAGTCGACTCTAAAATAAAACCGACTTTAGTTCCCTTAAAGTATACTTTATTTTAACTATGAATTTGGGCCTTTGTTTAACAGTAATAGACATTCCTTAAAACTGTTACAAAGTTTATAATTTTTATAGAAAATATCCTAAATTAAAATAAAGGGTTTGGGTAAAGATGTAAAAAATATTTGTGGTGCTTGTTATTTCTTAAAGCAAATACCATAATATTTGCAAGATTTGACATAAGTACACAACACAGTCTTTTTTATCTTCAGACAAACGTATACACTGGTGCATACACACATTTTTGCTAAAATGTGAAACGATCCATTTTGTATAAATTTGGCTACATGTGGCTGAAGTAACACGAAACTCATACTTTGAAACAAAAAAAAGGAAATGGGAATATATATTTAAATTAGTTAAGTAGCATGTCAAAACACACAGTGGCGTGAGATACAAAAAAATGGAATTAAAGTCTTGAACTTCTAAATTATTTAACCAATTTTCATGAAACAAACTGCGATTTATGGATGAGATAATAAGCTTTTCGCCTATTGCATTTGGATAAATCCTACTTCAGTATAGGGTAGTACCATAGGGCGTAAAATTAGGTAGCCTCGAATTTGTTTTTTTTTTTTTATTTTAAATACAAAATTTTTACCTCCGCATTTTTTAGCTTTTCACCTGTAGTCTTTTTAGAATAAAATATAGAATTCTTTTAAAAACAGACTGAGAAAACTTATACTATTGCAAATGACTTTTAAAAAATCTTTTTCTTTGGCTTCATTATTTTGGTGGTAATAATTTTTTATTTTGAAATTTCATAAAAAGTTTAAAAAATGTGAAATTTTTTTCAAAAAATAATTTCAGTTTTTAATAACTTTTTGACGTTTTTAATAACTTTTGACGTAAATTTACAAAATTTTAAATTTTTCTTTAAGTGAAGGCCTTGTGTAATACATCTGATTACTTTGTGTGGAACTTTTGTAAAACACCCTACAGTTGGCATTGTTCAAATATGTGCAATTTTTTTTTATCAAAAATCTAAATGTTCGAGACTGTAAAAAAATTCACTATATTAATTTTCTCGGTCTTCCAGTATTAGCTTCATTTGTTTTGTACAAAGCGTTATTTTTTAAATTGTTAAAAATAAGTTTCTTCATGAAATAGTTTGTCAATTATTGCCAAAACTACTCTTATAAATTTGTTTGCGGTATTAATTGGCACGAGTATGCTTTTTAAAATAGTTATTCTTTCTTAAGAAAAAGGTTTGTAGAAATTAAAAAAAAAGAACTTAAGTCAAAATAAATTTCAATTCATTTAAAATATCCACAGTTCAACTACCAATTTTATAAAAAAAAACAATAAAATAATCAATAAATTTAAATGTTTTCTTGGCTATGATTTGATTGTGACTGATTATTTGATGAAACTTAGATATTTTCACAAGTTTACACTTTTCGAAAAATTTCATTACATGCTTTTTTGCATAATTTTTATTTGTACAATTTACAAAATGATGCTTTTTAAATTAAACTTATTTTTCGTTTTGCAAAATTATTTTTTTTTAAATATCCACTATTTTGTTGTTTGTTTAAATTTAAAATTTGTTCCTGCGTTACATTATAGTCTTTTTGTGAAACAGTACTTTGTGTGGGAAAAATAGAGTTTGGTATTAATATTTTTTTTTTAATTTGTAAAATTAAAATTCGATTTTTTGCAGAAAGTATTATTGTGAATTTTTTTTTAAACTTATAATAAATTCTATTAAATTGAATTTTGGGCGATAATGCAGTATTACAGTGAAATTGGGATTTTTTGGTAAATCATGTATTTGTTGTCGATATATCGTCTTTGTGGTGAAACGCCGATTATAAGTGTGGTTTGATTTTTTTGATAAATTTTCGAACTGTATAATTTAAGACTAAAATTTCCCTTTTTTCTCTTGATATTTGAGAAGCATTTATTTTTTTAAGACGATTTCAGATTTTTCGTGCACTAAAAATGCTTTTAATTTTATTTCTATTTTGTTTTTTAATAAATAGGTGTTTGAAAAAACAAAAACAAACCTTCTTTTTTAATACAGCATCAAAAATTGGTTAACTAACAAATATATTGAAACTTAACTCCTGTCATAATTTCTACAAATTCTAAACAATGTACATACTTTACCAATGTTTAAAAAATAATTTTAAAAATGTGCTAGAATATGTTTGATCACCATTGAAAATATACATACATATGAAATGTATAAAATTAAATTTATTGTTAAGAAAGTAACTAAGCATTTATTATTAAATATGAGAGACAAAATGACAGAAATTTAATCATAAATTATTACACTTACTACATCGTCGTATCTTATTTTTGTTAATTTTTCTGTTCATTGCAAAAATTCTTATACAGACAAAATACATGCATATTTTTGTATCCGTTTCCTCTTCTTACAATATAATATTTCGCCCACAAAAAAAAAAAAAAAAAAACAATAATAAAAGATACGAAATGAAAGTAAAATAAAATAAAAACAATATTACGTTGAATCTCTTAAAAAAATATCAAATATGTATAATAAATTGCAAAAACATAAATTCAAAATCATACGGTTTATGCTTTCAAATTCGGAGATTTCTGTTAAAAAGAAATAATAAATAAAAAAGCGAAAAAGATTTCCTAGGACATAATAAAAGTAACGCCAAAGCTCTCATGTATTCTCAATCAGTCAAGCATTCTAGCAATAATGCATGATCAAAAAAATGCATCTTTTTATAAAACTTTTTCTAATGAGTTATTTTCTACTTTATCAGTTGTGTTATATTTTACTTGGTGTCATCAATCAAACTAACCTCACATTTTTCTGCAAACGTACGACAAAAGTTTTTTCATAAAACTAAGGCAGGCAATAAACAGAAACAGGTGCTTCTAACTATAAACAGTTTTAATTATTTTAAATTAATTATATCAAGTATATAATTTACTTAAAAATAAATAAAAAATTTTACTATTTAGATAATTAAATTATAAATTTAATTAAAAAATTAAATAAATCTTTAATTGTTATTAGTTAAAAATTTCATTAAATTTCTATTTGAAAATAAATAAAACTATTAATAGTTGCTAATACTTTTACTCATAAATACTTTATACACCGAATCCAATCAATAATTTTAATTCCTTATAAAATGAGTAAATATTTTAAACAATTTAAGCATAAAAAACAAGCTGAGAAATATTAAGTCACTGAGAAGTGAGAAATTGTAATTCACAACAAAATACTGATTGTGAAATATTGTTATTAACATTTAAAGTACCCGCTCTTATTAATATCACAATATCCTCTGTCCTTTATTAGATTATACTTTATAAATATCTCTTTCAGGTTTTATTTATTTATTTGTGTTTAGTTATACCTTATAAAGTGTGTCTGTTTATTTAGATCATAAAACCTTATAGAAAGCAAAGTAGCAAGAAATTTGTATACTTCACTGAACAAAAAGCCCTGCTTGGAGACAAAAACCAAAATGATTAAAAAATGGAAAATAATTGAATCATTGAATAAATAAATGTTTAATGTTTATTTTTATTTTTCAAACTTAAATTCAAATGAAAAATGTAAGACAATATTTTTAATCTTTTGTTTTAAGTTATTACAACATAAATGCCATCAACAAATCAATAATCCTGTGGCCGATATTTTGTTTGGTTTCAAATATTTTTATCATCCTCATTTTTGTTTTCTTTTTTTTTTTTTTTTCTTGGAACCGAGTTTATTTAAGTGGAAATTAAACAGTTTACATGAAAAAAATAAAAATATGCAAGTCAATGAACAAAATAATCATTTAAATTTTGTGAACTTGTTGTTTTAAAAATTCTGAAGTAGGTATTGTAAACAATGGAGCTTTCAAGATATTTTACATAAACCACGATAATAGTCCAGCGTTACATTGGGAAAATAACGAATAACTTTTGTTAGTAATAAAAATTATAAGTAAGTTTAGAAAATGTTACATTTTTATAATTTACGAAATTAAAACGTCAATAATCAAAGATAGAAAATAAGAAAAATATAAGAATATTATTTAGTCCGATGAAAGTTCATTTTCATAATGGAAAAATAATTTCAGTTGTATACCAAAGGTTTTTTGACATTTTTACAGTGTCTATCTACATTTGTTTATCAGGATCAAGGTGGTAATTATCTCCATGTATTTTAAAAGAGCTTAAGGATAAACTTAGTAAGTCCAGTCCCTAGACATATAGCTGGTAAATACCTGCGAACTTTTGTATCTTAAAAATAACATTTGCGTTCTAACTTTCGGAATGTTGACAAAGACATAAAGTTTGTTTGGTGGTCTGTTAAATTTCTATCGAAAATTATTTTTGCATTAGGTCTTTATTATTTATTAATATTGTTAAGATACAACAGTGATACGGTGATGCCATGTATACTTTGTGTCGCAATGCACGAATATATATGGCTTCGGATTATGTTAAGCGTTTAAAATAGACTTCAGAAATCAATCAACAATTCCTCTGCATACCCAGAAGTCGTACAACAAATTTCGAAGAATTATTATCTAAGAAATGACAGTCACAGAGAATAGGATACGAGATTTTATTGTGCAGGTTACCAAAGTTAGATTGTCTGGTGTGCAGCTCTCTCTTGCATATGCTCAAGACACCTGATATCACTGTAAACTGTAATGTCTCGAAAAGAACAATGTCCTTCAATTAAATTGCATTCCTTTTTTATCTGTAAATTAAAAAATTAAAATTTAAGATTCTGGCAACTAGTATTGTCTTTTAAACAGCAAATTTCTACAACATATATATAGTTCAATTAACTGATGTTAATTCACATATTACAATTTTATACTTGTTGTAGCGGACTTAGCGCTACAGTTTATTTATATGTTTCAACCTTCTGCTTGCATCTGTTCAACAGTTTTATGTTATACTTACTGTTTTATTACGTTTAGACTTTGTAAATTTTAGCCGTCTGTATATAACGGTTTAAGAGTATGGTCATATACCTCAAATTACATCAATTATATTAACACCCTTTAATTTATAACTTAAAATATTTAGACTTCTTATTATACCAAAGGAAGTATTTATATGTATCAGTTTAAAATATTATGAATGGGTCAAATTAAATTAATTTTGGGAACACCCTTTAATTTGCTAAATCCAAATTGTTTACTTTTTATCACAGCAGATTTATCAATACGAGTCTATTGTAAGTTTCCGCTGTCTGTCTATCAACTATTGGAACGCAATACGGGTTTTTTGGTTTGTCTACAAATGTTCGAAAGTATGGCCGTATACATTAGCTTATAATTTTGAATATTAATTTTTGTTAAAATAATGGTCATAGCAACTGACATTCCGTACAATTTTCAAGCATTTGGCTATAATGGTTCGTATGCTTTTAATTTAATTTTTAGATTTGTTGTTGTGTTACTCTTTGCTATTGGGAGCTATAGTGATACGCTGTTTTTTTTAATTTTAAAGTGGTGCCCTTTGCGCAGTGTTGCCGAAACTATCGAACCATTTCCCGCTAGATATTAGTTTAAAAAACGCTAGAAACCGCTAAATGGTCGAAAAAAAACGCTGTCATTACCCGCTAAAAAATTTTTTGAACAATTTATATTTATACCCTCCACCGAGGCTAACTTGGTTTCACAAAAAAAAAAAAATGTCAATCGATCAGATATAGTGTCGAAAGAGGTGCTGTTGGAAATCAGCATTATCGGTGTATATCCTTCGAGGCAGCAGGCAAAACACCACGCTTACCTCGAATTTTTTTAATGTCATTTGGAACAATAAATTTACTCCAATCAAAAAAATTAATATATGGGGTGAGAATTAAAAGTAAGAAAAAAACATTAAGTGATAAAACTGGCGCTCACCCATATTTTCCGAGTTACGGGGCTCTGAAATTTAAAAATTTTTTTTAAATATCAATATGGATATAATTTTTAAGCTTTGGAAGAGATATTTAACTCATTAAGAGCCAATGGCATTTTTATGTAAAATAATATATACGCATTTTTTATATTTTTTTAATTCTCTGTAATCCCAATATTTGTTTTTTTTTTTTGTATTGGAGTTACTTCACTAAGCTAAATTTACATGGTGAAGGATATATAAGATTCGGCATGGCCGAAATTATCACTCTTACTTGTTTAATTCTGTTTTTAAATACTAACTGCCGTATTCAAAAAATTAACTTATATTATTTTTTATGAATATGGCAATAATTGTTCATCTCTAGTTAAGATTTTTATTATCTATACATATAAGTTTCGTTGTGAGATTTCAAATAAAAAAAACAGCATTAACTATATTGGTTTTCAATCGATTTCTGAGATTTAATTTAGCTACATAAGGTTGACTAAAAACTCGTTATGCTATTTTAACCATTAAGTATATCAATTCCTCATTTTTTTGGTGAAGGGTATAATATAAAATTGTTCAAGAAATTTTTTTAGCGGTTTACGTCGGCGTTTTTTTTTTCGACTAGTTAGCGGTTTCTAGCGTTTTTTAAAGTAATATCTAGCGGGAATCGGTTCAATAGTTTTGGCAACAATGCTATATATAGTTTGAATGTGGTGTTAAGGAAAATCATGATGGTGTTTTAGAATATACAGAAACGGTACAATATATGATTTGTTTTCTTTTTCTCAAATACATATTTTCTACAAAAATAATGACATTTAAAACCCCCTTAAAGATATCAAATTATCTTGAAAACAAGAGACATAATAATAAATATTGAATTATTCATTTTAGCGAGTATATCTGCGAATGTTTGTGTGTGCTTAAAAACGGTTAAACAATATGAACATTTAGACAGTAGACATAGGAGAAAATTTATAATAAATTCAATTCCAAACATAACGGTATTTTTACAGTTAGAAAAGACACTGTTTCAAAATAAAATTTCGTGTTCATAAAAGTTTTTAATGTAAGCACTTGTTTGTGGAACAAAAATTGATTTCTATTAATTTTAAGTTTTGTATATTTACCATTTAGTGTGATAAACGTATTGCATACACATTAAAATGTTCGCTAAATTTCAATGTAAGCGGTTAATCTTCAATTTGATGCTAACGTACCAAGTACGTCTGGTGATGAATAAAGGGTAATTTATTTTTGTAACTTCGTCATTCCTTTGTGTGATTTTGAAAACATTTTTAGTGATTAAAAAATGAATTTTTTTATTTCTTAAGAAAGCTTAAAAAAGTCAAAACCAAATTTTAATTAAATATAGTAACTTGATTATGAACGATGAAAAATAACCACTGAATCAATTTTCTTCAGAAAATTCGAATTAACGATGGGACGTTTAGGAACATAAAATCAGCGGTGGAACTCTACAGCCGACTCCTAATGCGAAACTAGGTGGATGCTGATGGTATAATTGTTTCTAACAAGCCTCGAATATCTAATCTTTTAGGTAAGTCATGCTGGCCAAAGTGCTCATTCAGATCCATTCGGAGGGAATCTGCCGGTGGTTGTCTCGTCTTTTGATAGGACAACATCTTTAGCTGTTTTTAGCAGGCGTCTTACAGCTGACGAAGGACTGATTGATTTAAGCATGAACGTAGACAAAGTAGGTTTCATTGACTCTGCATTAAGGCGTAAATTAAATAGAAGATCCTGTGGTATGGACGTGATATCTGATGTTGTATATAACAGAGCCAATGTTATAGCATGGAGTGTGTTAGCCATAGTTTTTAACTAATGCTTTAATATTGGTTATGTTCCAAAAGCATAGAGATCGTCACTCTCTGTTCCTATACTGAAACCGAGATCGGATCCCGGTGTGCGTGGAAACTATAGATTCATTTCCCTTTAAAAGCTATTTGAGTTTTTACACCTAGCAAAGATAAATGACGTTATCATTGACAAACATATTTTAAAAGACTTCCCATTTGGAATTAAAAGTGGACTTTCGACAAAGCACGTTCTGACGGCACTCATGGATTTTATTTCCAAGGGACTGGATAGCAAATGGCCCACGAAAGCGGTTAGGTTAGACTTTGCTTAGGCTTTTGAAATGATAGAAAATGTATGATATTCAAAATGATAAGCATGCGATTTGGTATCGGCGTTTGCCATATAGCTGACAACTTTTTAATTAACCGATCTTTTAGGATACGTATTGGTGATGAATGGTCTGTGCTACATAATATCGTTGCTTTCGACACATCACAATTGCCACGGAAGATTCTCTTACTTATATATGCCGATGATATTCTGATTTCTTCATCAGATACTTGAGCAAGGAATATTAAATAACGACTGAACCGATACTTGACAGTCTTAACTTAAACATTTCGAAGACTATCGCCGTAATATTCAAGGATACACGCAAATATTTTTACACAAATTCTAGACCATATATAACATGTTTCACTATCGGACGAAAACTGATTGGGACTGCGAACAGGCGTAAGTACCTGGGTGTTCTTTCATGAGAATTTTGGGAGCTATTGCCACATTGACGACATTCTTTACGGCGGCGTAAATGATCTTTTGGAAGAAGCTCTTGTATCAACTGAATCCTTAATGGAAACAAATACAAATCCTTGTGCAAATTTATTCTTTGAAGACCATGCTCCTGGTCACGGTTTAGGCCTATCAACTCCAGACTGCCTGGAAATCATTCACTACACGATAAATAGTTCTTTCTTTTGTCACGTTGTTTCTCCCCAAAATTTCACGTAACTTTCTTATCGTCAAGTTATCGATGATTGATTTTAGTAAAATGTTCTAACGATTACAACATGTTGGTTTATCAGATATTTCTTCACAATAAATTTGTCACGTGTCTACTTCACGACTATCAAGACTAATGTTTACTAAAATGGCAGAAAAACATAATAGTATATACCCCTGGCAGATACCCTGTAGTTCTTAGTTTTTAGTTTAGTTTCGAAAAATAACAGCTAAATTTTATAAAAATAAATATGAAGCAATAATATAAAACAACAATATGAAACAACAATGTTTATCTAAGTGACGATTTTGCGAAAAATTTTTTTCCAAAAGAAATTAAATCGGAAGTTAATGTATATTCTAGCAAGCAAAATAGTTTCATAAGCGTCAGAGAAAGTCTCTAGGTAACTGCCGGAAAACGGTTAGAGGAGTTTATTTTGAAAAACATATTTTTATTATTAATTTCGTTCCGATTGTTTTTACTAGTGACCAACAATTTTCTAATGATGCATATTCAGGAAAGGAATGAAATTATTTTATTATACTTTAGTTTTATTATATTTGTTTATTTTATAATATTATTAACTAACACCATTTTTTATTAACAACTTTTCTCACAGTGTAGTTTTATATACCTCACCAATATAAATACATTTTATATTTTATAGATGAGTCATAGAAATGAAATTTGCTTGATATCAATTAGATATAAACATGGATATAGATATCAATTTTGCTATACAGACATTTGCTAAATTACGATAAAAATAAAACTGATGTAGACTGTAGGAAGACTAAAATAATCCGTTAATTTGGACAGAAAAGATATAGATAAGTGCTGAATTGTTAATTTGTGATCATTGCAGAATGTATAAAAGTAACTTTTATAACCATAAAGTATCGCTAGGTGAACAGAAAGTAGTCAAACATTTAAGAAGTTTTATTCTTGTATAAATATATGGCTGAGGAGTTGCCTTTAAATGGTTTTAAAGTATTATATAAGTTAAGAAATTTCTTATATTGTAAGAAATAAATGCAAGTATTAAACGACAGTACAATTGATGTGTACTTTATTGCAGTTAGCACAACCTACTGTAATCACAGATGACAAGTAAATAAAAGTTAAAATTTATTTTGTCATCCTTTAAGGCATGTGTTCATGTGGAAACATTGTATAACTCTTATCAATTTGATCGAATTTATTAAACTATTTTTGGTTTATCCTGTTATTTTTATAAAATGCCTTTCGGAAAGCTGTGTGTAAGTAACACAATAAATTAATGCGGTTCGTAAAATTAAATGCGTTAAAATTTTTAATATTTTTTTCTGCGTATTCAGTAAAGCGTTATTAAATAAATGTTTTAAATTCTTTCACGAAAGAGAAATTTAAGCAAAAAATGTTTATTGTTGTATTTTTCATCATAAAATGTTTGCGTGTTTAAGTGAAATTTCAGTTTATAATTTTTTGGAAAATTTTATGTTTTGCCATATACGCAAACAGATATTGGGGTGAGAGAAAACTAAAAATAAGAAAACAAAATGAAGTTAAAAAATTTAGTAAATAATAAATAATTTTATTGCAAAGTGCCTGTGAATAGAAATTAATTACCCTGGTGTTTTATAATATTGAATTTTTCATTCTATTTCAACTGCATAAAAGAGCCAAAAAAAAGTCAGCCGCATACAGTAAAGAAAGAAAAATAGAATTACTGTCAGTTATTGTTGTTTTTGTTTAAACTTTAATTATTGTCTTCACTTTTTTGTTTTATTTTTTTTAGTTTATTAAAAAGTTTCCTGAAGGGCTAAGTAAGCGGTAGCGAAATGGCCATCGAGACGTGCGTTTTGACCCTCAATAATCAATATCGGTAATTTTCTTAATTGGGATAATTAAAAAAATTTGGTTTTTAAATATTTTCTCTAATTTTTTAATTTTTGAGATAAATGTTCGTTAAAGTTCTTTATTACATAATTATTTTCTTCGTGTGTTCTTTGTGTGAATTACTTTTTTTTTAATTATTCCTTTATAGCTTCATTTCTGACTCTACGATTATTTAAATTAAAATTTTCAGTGCAGGAAATACCTTATTAACATTATATAAATTGTAGTTTATTAAAGGCCACACACTTTAGAAATTAGCTTTCATATGCTGTTTAAAATTGAAGTATCCTTCCTTGTATCCTTTACAAATATGCACAAACTTTCCTAATATTAAACATTTTAATATAATTATGGTCATAATTATAAATTTTTTGCTAAAAACTCAAAGCCAAACGTTTTTTACCTTTTTGATTATAATAAAGTAATAATGGAAAACTAATGTATTTTTCGGTTGAGCTCATAATAGCTGTAGCAACTGTAAACTTTATTTAAAAACACTTCCTTTAATATCTAATACAAAATTAAAAATTTAATATATTTCTTGTGATATTGAGGGCTACAGTAACAGGAAAAAATTATCATATCCTTCATTTATTGTGTTAATGGAAAATTTTATTAAGTAAAATTCCGTTTTTATTTTCATACATATCGACACATTTTAGTTTATGGCGTATTAGTGGATATATATTTACAGCAATAAAGACTTAATTATACAATCCACATTGTTTGTACAATTAATATATAATTGATAAAAGTTTTCTTAAATGGATTTTTCATTTATGATTCAGTTTGCTGATTGTAGTGGGAACTTATGTTGTCTGATATTTTTCTCTATGGTGAGAACGAGTCAAAAACTTAAACGGCGATTTTCTCGAACTGAGTTATTTTGTGTAATGGCGGTATATTAGTATTAAATAAGGTGCAAAAGAGTTTTTAAAAACATGAAAATCTAAAAAGAGTTATTTACTAAAACACAAAAAAAAATTTACAGTACATCCATTTAAATGGATGTTTTCCCTAGTAACGACTTTAGACAAAAATCTCTTTAAAAATAGTAGTTTTTTAGAGCAAGAATAATTTTTCACAAGTGCCTAAGACAAACTGTTATAAAAATGCTAATCTTAATGTTTATAAATTAAAAATTTTAAAAACACATGTTTTAGCAAGTTTTCTTATATTTCAAACTTTTGGTCCGAATTTCAGTACATATCAGGGATCGCAAATAATGATTGTTTAAAAAATAAAAAAAAACATATTGAAAGAAAAATTAGCATTAGCAATATGAAGAAATATGACAACATAATCATTATTCCCGGACTACCTTTACTTACGTTAATTTTTATTTATTTGGGTTTTATTAAAAAATTTAAATTAAACGTTATTTTTCAAGTTTAATTTTTGCCAAAAAAATAATAGATAATTCTCAATTTCTATTTTTTCCTGAAAAAATTACAATTATACATTTAAATTTTAGTTTTTAATTAAAAATTACAGTTACTTCTCAAGTTATAATTTTTTGCTAGAAATTGCATCTCAATCTGCTATAGAAAGAGCGCTTTCCACCCAAAAACTTATACTGACAAAATATCCTCCAGAAACCGTACATAAACTCTTATTTGTTAAATTAAATTAAAAATATTATTTTCTAATTATTATTTCTAATTATATAACAAAACTTGAAAATAATTTTTAATATAAAAAATTAAACTTGAATAATAACAATTATTTTTCCAAACAGTAAAATAATAATTAAAAAGTAGTTTTTAAATAAAACTAATAACCGTATCGATCACTGGTACATACCTCTTATATCTGTTTTAAAACAGCAGTGCGATGCCTAGGATTCTCATTAAATTATATTAATTCTTTTGAAATCTTTGGACAGGTATTTTTTAAAATTATTTTTATTGAATAACAACTTCAGAGCATCTTATTTCTAAGAAAATATTAAATTTGAATTTCAGTAGAGCAAACAACACCATTATGTAATTTATTTTTAATTAAAGAACACACAAGAACATATAATATGTTTTCATTTGCCTTTGAATATTTAAATGTCTTTGTATCCTTTTTAAACACACACAAAACTTTCTCATTATTACTTTTTGCAAAAAAGTTTTAAATTTATAATAGGAAACAGAACGATAAGTAATTTGAGACTAATATACTTTTCAACTGAATTCATAATAACTGTAGTACAAGTATGTTTTATTTGAATAACCTTCTTTTTCATTACTAAAAATAATTTATTTTATATTTTATGGTTGATTTGCCTTGTGTCTGTTTTATGAATAACACGATGTGTGGATTCATGAATATTATTCTTAAGCCACCGACTGTTATAATAAAGACCCAAATATTATTGGTCCCTTTGATATTGAGCGCCACAGCAATAATAAGGATTTATAGTAATTTAAAATCAACGACGTGTAAAATCTGTATTTATTATATAGAACAAATTACAGCTTTTTAAAAATATACTTGCAAGGAAGGTTTCTTAAAAAAAGAAGCTAAAAAAGTACCTTTAAAATTAACCATACACATTTTTTTATTATGCATTTTAAAGAATTTTTTGATAAAGCTTTTAAAAGATAGACTGAAAATTAACTATTTAAACACTAAAAATCTTCCTTACAAAAGATATTCTTTATTAAAGTAGATTTTAAATTAAATTTGACAGAGAACGATTTCAAAAGATAAAGCACCTTTTAAATAATTCAACTTTAAAAAATTTCGTTCTAAAAACAATTTTTGGGTAACAGTATGAAAAAGGAATTTTTTAACTAGTTTTTCTCAAAATATATATACCTTTAAAAACTTTCATTTTTATAATAAAAATTTTCTATAGGTATAATAAAATTTTAACGGTGTCATTTCTGTTGAGAGGAGGTCTATTAGAGCCTTGATTCTAACATAAAGAAAGCACCCAATTGTACCAGTATAATGGTACTATAACAGTTGTATGAACATTTTATTTTTGCAAATGGGAAAATTTTTAACTCTGTCTCAGAACTCTGGAATAAGTATTTAAAAAAAATATTTCTAAATTTGAGTTTTAAGAAAATTAGAAATGCCACGCAGACGAAGTGGAGAATAAGACTACATGTTTGATAAAAGTATTTTACATAAAGATTTTTTCTTTAAAATATAATCTTTTAAGACATGTCCTGTTGAAAAAATACTCTTTAAAAAATTGTTTTTATACCGAATATTTAGTTTTAAGAATTGATTTTTTTCTATACTAAATATGTTTTAAAAACAACTTCTCAAAAAAATGTCCTTTTGATGGATTCCCCTAAAGCCAATTATGAAAAGTATTTAAAACAAGCAAGAGTGCTATGTTTAGTTGTGCCGAATCTTTTATACCCTTCACCAAATATGTATACCCAGCAACAAATTTTAGAAAAATTATCGAGAGTGGCACTAAACATTTTTTGAAGAAAGACTTCCAAAATAGATTATCAACCTAATGATTTATATAACGCATGAGGCTTTTATAATCAATTACTGAGAATTAGTTACATTGATTATTGCAGGAAAAAGCGATGATCATTAGTACGTATATTAAGGTATTCTCTTTTAACTTAAAGAACTAGTTCCATTACTATTTCCTTCTTTGCACACTAATATAATATATATTTTGTAAGCAAGTAACAAAATATGGCGATCACAAAAGTACGTCATTATATGGCAAGTACTTTTTAAATTAATGTCTAATTTTTTGCTGAGTAAGCACCTAAAGCCTTCTGCAAATTTCCTATTGAATAGTCGAAATGAAAATTGTCATAAGAAATTCTTTCCTGCCATAAAGTTTTTCTGTTCAAAATAAGTTTTTCTACTGAAAATTGTAAGTTTTGTTAAGAGTTTTTCAAAGGTCATTGTTAGTAAATGAAATTGTTGCACCGCCAGGTTAAAGCAAACCAAGTTTTCTTACCTTTTTCAATAATTTTTATCCTAAATAGATACCTGCAGGAATACGGCAAAATTATCGAAAATATGGCTGATCGATTGGCGTATTTAAATTCTGCCTGCTCATCAAGTGCCTTGGCAAATTTGATTCGAACATGAACTCGAACGTATAGACGTAATCGCTTAATCGCCTTTGCTATGCCCAAGAACTCAGAATATATATAATTAAGGGTCGGAAATAGATAATGTAGAAATTATAAACGGAATGATAAACTTAAACATGCCCTTTTCCAGCTGTTGTGAATGGTATAAAAAACTTTAAAAAGTTTTTTTTTTAAAGAAATATGTTTTTTGTGTGGAAACAATTAATTATTTTAAATGCTAAACCCAGAAGTTTATTGAAAGCCACCACACAAGTAAACTTTTTTATTTGTGCGATTTTGTTACAATATCAAATAGTGTAGTGAACTGATATAAAACACAATGAAAATTAGCACAAATGGATGCACACACACCCACATATTCATTTAATTTATACGTTAATTTAAATTTGAATTTATATCCAATGATCATCCTTCAAACTTCTCTTATTGGTCATATAAATGTGGGATTGGGGCCTGGACGAACGACCAGATCTGGTAGGCACTTCTAGTATCATCACTAGTAGAGTTCTAACGTTTCTAACTGACGAGAAAGTGACAACTATATAATTACTTGAGACGGAAGATTAAAAAAAATAACAGACTGAAAGTGTTAAGCAAAAGTAGTTGTTATTCACAAAATAGTCGTCCAGTAACATTCAAATTGAGTAGACTAAACCTTTAAGTAAAAATGTGAAAAAAGAACTTTATTTTATTTTTATTATAACCTTGTAATCTAAATTTAAAAGTGTAAATAAATTGAAAACTTTATTCTTTAGAAAACTTTAATAATTTGTGTTTTGTGTGAGCTTGGAAAGAAATAATCCCACAATTTGGGGGCTCAACCGGGATTATGCGCCAGTGAAAAATATTGACTTTGAGTAAAAGTAAAAGATAAACTGAAAATAAAAGCAAAATATAGTGTTTTAAAAAGAGAAATAGATGTCATAAAATTAAAAAGAATATGTATGTGCACTTTTACGATAAGTAAAATAAAATGAAAGCTGAAAAATTTAAAGAACATATAAAACTGAAATAAATACTTGTATATGAAAATAAGTTAACTAAAACTTAAAAAGAAATAAGTGAACGAGAGAACGTGCCATAATTAAAATTTTTTTTGTTGTAAAGATCATCAAATTCATACAATAAAAATTTTATGTGTTAATGCGCAATTGGGGATGTAAAGCGAAATGCAGCATTAAACAACAACAAAAAAACAGACAAACAAGAGCAAGGAGTGCAGAATATGTAGTTGAGAAACGATCAACGAGCTTGGAACATAAGGAGAGAAAGTTGTTAACGTTGAAGTGAGAGGTCAAAAGTACCGTATGAGCGAAGTAAGTGAGCAGAGAAGCAGATGCCGTTAAGCAAAAAAAGTGAGGGATGATGTAAAAGTTGAAATCTTATTGGTGGAGTGTTGATAATGCTGTACTTTATGAGTGAGAGAAGATAAGTTGAATGTTGTTAATTTATTATTATTGTAAAAGAATTGATGGTACTGTTCATACTTTCTCGATTTTTAAATTAACGGAATTCTTTTGTTGAATATTATTGTTGTTTTGGAAGTTGTTAGCAAAATTGTATTGCGCAGTAAAAAATAAAAGAGACATTTGCGTCGTTAAAATAATAGCGACAATAAAGAAGGTAATTTTAAAATTGATTCCGTTATATTTTTTTTTTCTTCTTTATCTGTTCTTACATACATAGCTTGTATAGTGTTTAACTAAACTGCGTAGTAGCCATCATTTTTTTAATTCCCGTTAACTTAAGGAGTATTTTTTTAGAAACTGTAAACTGTAAAAAAAAACGAAATTAAGCTGTAATTGAATTTTATTTTAAGGCTGGTATATACTTGTGCGTAGTTATTATACATATTGATTAGTATGTATTTATATTTTTTTTTGAACTGTATATTGTGAATTTTATTTAGCCTTTATTAAGTAAAAAACATGAATTTAATCTCTTAATATTTTTTTTTTTATTATTAATTTTGAATTTGTAAGTTTGTTGCTGGACTATTGTTTTTTTTTCAAAATGGATGTAAGTGACATTATTTCTATGAATTGCGAATCATTACGCAATAAACTTAGGGAATTACAGTTGGACACGTCAGGTTTAAAGTCAGTGCTACAGGAAAGGCTCCTCCGACATTTCGGCCATCAAGTCGACGGGGAAGAATTAGGATCAGTGAATTCTGACTACCAGGATGTTGGTGCTAATGCGTTATCAGAAGTGCGTCATAGTGGTCCTATTTTTACATTAAAGGATATCATCGATAGTTTGTCAGCTTTTAGCGGTACAGATTCTCTAAGTGTTAGGCACTGGATAGAAGATTTTGAGGAAAATGCTGAAACAGTTGGGTGGACTGACATACAGAAATTTATTTATGGTAAACAGCTATTGAAGGGTGCAGCCAGACTATTTGTCAGAAGTCAATCTGGCTTAAAAGACTGGGCATCATTAAAGAGCGCACTAGTTGAAGAATTCGGTGAAACATTATCATCCTCCGAAGTCCACAAAATATTAAGAAACCGCCGTAAGAACCAAAACGAAACCTACCGTGAATATTTATACGCGTTGATGGAAATTGGTAAGCCGATACAACTAGATGTCCCAAGTCTACTAGACTATTTCATAGAGGGCATACCCGACACAAGATTCAATAAGAGTGTATTATACCAAGCAAAAACAGTGGAGCAGATGAAGGAACAGATAAAAATCTACGAAAAAATTCGCGTTCCGTTAGGTAAAGACAATCGGAAATGTCACGTTCCGAATAACACATTGAGAATGCCAAAAGAAGAGAAGGAAAATATTGAGAAGAAAAGAAATTGCTTTAAGTGTGGAAGTCCACATCACATAGCTAAAGACTGCAGAGAAAAGCAATTTAAATGCTTTAAATGTAATGGAGTAGGACATCGTGCGGCTGATTGTAGGATCAATAAATCCGAAATTAAGCGAGAGCAAGCTAATATCAAAATGCTTAGTTACGATAAAGAACCTTTTGAGCCTGGAATGAAGTTCAAAAAAGTTAATTTAAATGGCTTAGAGTTTTATGGTCTAATTGATACTGGTTGTAATCTGTGCACAATAAGATGCGATGTTTATGAAAAACTAAAGGACAAATTTGAGCTAATACCAGAACAACGACGACTAAAGGGAGCAGGCGCTGGTGTATTTTATACTCAAGGCTACTTTGATGCACCTGTTGTAATTGACAGCATTCCGCTTACGTTGAGATTTTATGTGGTTCGTGCAGAAGATATACAATACCCGGCTGTTTTAGGCAATAACCTACTACAATTCGTGGATTTTGTAATCACAGAAGAAGGCGTTGAACTCGTTCCTAAAGTCGTTGGAAATAAAAATAAGATGCATAATGTTATAAAAAAACCGGAAAATACTTTAGAGCTGATCACGGAATTTAGGGATATTTGTTTAAATGTCGAAGAAGATGAAAAAACATTAGATAATCTACAACATCTTAACGCTAATCTAAAAGAAAAGGTAAAGGACATACTAAAAGAATACAGTCCCAGCAAAACTAATGTCGTTAACGTAAGAATGAAAATTTTGTTAAAAGATGATATACCAATAGCACAACGACCTAGAAGAACTTCAAGCGAAGACCAGAAAATAATAGATAAGCAGATATCAGAGTGGCTTGAGCAAGGAATCATTAAACCAAGCACTTCGGAATATTCGTCTCCAGTCGTGTTGGTACCGAAAAAGGATGGGACTAAAAGGTTATGTTGCGATTACCGTAAACTAAACGTAAAAATTATTCGTGACAATTTCCCTATGGTACTTATAGATGATGTTTTGGAAAGGTTGCAGCAAGGTAAGGTGTTTACCACACTTGATTTAAAAGACGGATTTTTCCATGTACCTGTAGATGATGAATCAACAAAGTATACTGCGTTTGTCACTAGGAACGGACAGTATGAGTTCAAATACGTACCATTTGGCATATCTAACTCTCCTGCAGTGTTTTGCAGATTTATTAATAACGTATTTAGGGACCTGATAGCAAAAGGCGTAGCTGTAGTTTATATGGATGATGTAATTATTCCATCAAAAGATGAAGCAGAGGGAGTAGAAAATTTAAAGTTGGTCCTTAAAGTAGCGGCAGAAAATGGATTACACGTGCGTTGGAGAAAGTGTCAATTCCTGCAGAAAAAGGTGAATTTTCTTGGTTACATTATAGAAGAGGGAACAATTCGACCGTCAAAGGAAAAAACGTTAGCCATCAAAAATTATCCCTTACCTAAAGACAGAAAAGGCTTTCAACGGTTTTTAGGATTGACCTCATATTTTCGACGATTCATTGATGGATATGCTACGTTAGCTAAACCAATGTCTGACTTACTTCGAAAGGGAACTGAGTTTAAAATAAGCGATGAAGTAATTTCTTCATTTGAACAACTAAAAATGGTACTAACTAAAGATCCTGTACTTAAACTGTATAACCCCACAGCTCTAACTGAAGTTCATACAGATGCAAGTAAATATGGATATGGTGCAGTTTTATTGCAGAAAGATTCGGAAGATCAGAGTTTTCACCCAGTTCAGTATATGAGTAGAAAAACGACGCCGGCAGAAGAAAAGTATCATTCCTATGAGCTTGAAGTCTTGGCAATTATTGCGGCTCTTAAAAAATGGAGGATTTATCTTATGGGTACTAAATTTAAAATAATCACTGACTGTAATGCCTTCGCAATGACGATGAAGAAAGAGGAAGTCCCACTTCGTGTTTCCAGATGGGCAATGTTTTTGCAGGACTTCAATTTTGAAATTGAACATAGATCTGGCTCGAAAATGCGGCACGTGGATGCACTAAGTAGAATAATGTGCTTACTGGTCGAAGATTCGATGCGTCATCGATTAAAAGAGGCTCAGATGAACGACATGTGGGTGAGATCTGTAAGGAAGATTTTAGAAAGCGATCATTATGAAGATTACTACGTATATCATGATATATTATATAAGGATCCTACAAAAGAACTAATTGTTGTGCCATCGCAAATGGAGGACGAAGTTATAGCCATAGCTCACAAAAAAGGAATAAAAAGACCCAAGAGTATATTGAGAAATATTTTTTTATTCCAAACCTAAGTTCAAAAGTTGGTAAAGTTCTTATGGGATGTGTTGAATGTATTATGATTAATTCGAAATCTGGCAAAAAAGAAATTTTGCTGACGCCAATCGACAAAGAAGATCAACCATTAAGTACCTATCACGTGGATCACGTTGGACCTATGACGTCGACGAATAAACAATATAATCATATACTAGTAATAGTCGACGGATTTTCAAAGTTTGTTTGGTTATATCCCACCAAGGATACTAGCACAGATGCAGTAATTGATAGGCTAGAGCGTCAGGCAGCAGTGTTCGGAAATCCTAAGAGAATTGTTTCGGATAGGGGTACAGCATTCACATCTAATGCATTCAAGGAATATTGTGAAAGGAAGCGAATTCAACATTTGCTTATTGCGACCGGAGTGCCCAGAGGGAACGGTCAGGTGGAAAGGATACATAAAATTGTAGTGCCAATGCTGGCCAAGTTGTCTCGTGATAACCCGAATCAATGGTACAAACACGTAAATAAAGTGCAACAATATATTAATAGTACTCCACCACGATCAACTAACCGTTCACCATTTAAGATTTTAATTGGATGCGAAATGAGGCTAGAAGAATTTCCAGATATTAGGGAGTTAATGGAAAATCAAGCTTTAGAAGAATACCAAGATGAGCGGGATCAACAAAGGCAAGAAGTTAAATCCCAGATCAAAAGGATACAAGAGGAAAACAGAAAGAACTTTAACAAAAATAGAAAAGTCGAAAAGGGTTACGAAATTAATGATTTGGTGGCAATAAAACGCACTCAGTACGGCATTGCCACGAAACTCAAAGACAAATATTTTGGTCCGTTCAAGATTATACGAAAAATGAATCATGGTCGATATGAAGTGGAAAAGGTTGGTGAGGTAGAAGGTCCACGAAAGACGTTAACTGTTGCCGAGTACATGAAACGTTGGTCTCCAGTATTCGAGTCGAATACTCCGTCAGGAGGGCCGAATGTGGGATTGGGGCCTGGACGAACGACCAGATCTGGTAGGCACTTCTAGTATCATCACTAGTAGAGTTCTAACGTTTCTAACTGACGAGAAAGTGACAACTATATAATTACTTGAGACGGAAGATTAAAAAAAATAACAGACTGAAAGTGTTAAGCAAAAGTAGTTGTTATTCACAAAATAGTCGTCCAGTAACATTCAAATTGAGTAGACTAAACCTTTAAGTAAAAATGTGAAAAAAGAACTTTATTTTATTTTTATTATAACCTTGTAATCTAAATTTAAAAGTGTAAATAAATTGAAAACTTTATTCTTTAGAAAACTTTAATAATTTGTGTTTTGTGTGAGCTTGGAAAGAAATAATCCCACATAAATTATTATGCAGAAAATGAATATTTTTAAGCACAGATGAAACCACATCATTAGCACAAATGGCCAGCCAGTCGCACATGAAATGTTAAAACCCTAATTATCTAATTAACAACAGAATATGATATGGACACAGACGCAATCTACGCAGCATCAGTAAATATTTATTTATTATTTTGGGTGCAAATTAGTCTTTCTTCTTTCTTTTCTGTAAAGCTAAGAGTGTGTATATTAATTTAAACAAGTTTTTAGTTAATTACTTAAGATATATAAAATAATTTTATGTTGCTGCTATAACAGCATGTAATATGTGAATATTGTGTCGATTTATGACATTTCCTGTGACGATGAGGTTTTAAGTTCTCCCCTAATTGTAACTGCTGTTGGTGTTACTCATACTTAACAGTCGGTGTTTGTTTCATCATTAATTTAAATAGTTGCTTGGAAAAGGGAATTTTTCGTACAAAACTTTAAAATTTTAAAAGTAAAAATTAAACAAAGAATAAACAGGATAAATTTAAACCTGTAGGTAATTTGCAAGGATTTTTAACGTAACAATTTGTTTCGTCTATAAATAAAATATATAGACGAAACGAATACCGGTAGGTATTCTGACTTCTTATACATAGCGAAGTCGATTGAGCGATGTCCGTCTGTCCGTGTGTTCGTCTGTACGTCCGTGTTAGTGTTGAAATAAATATGTAATTCGATCTGACATAGTGTCGAAAGAGGTTGGCAAAACAAATGACAATATGGGGCGTTAGAAAATTAAAATATAAGGAAAAAAACACCAATCGCAAAAATTTTCGTTCGCCTATATTTGCCGAGTTACGGGAATCTGAATTTTTCAAAATTTTTAAAATATAAATATGGGGTACCGTTTTAAAGCTTTTAAGGAGATCTTTAAGGAAATACTAAAATTTTTTTAAATTTCTTATCGCATTAGGAGTCGATGGAATTTTTACATAAAACTTTATTTATGCAGTACCAAATCTTTTTTTTATTTTTTAATTCTCTGTCACCCCAATATTTGCTTTTTTGATGGGAGTTACTTCACTAAACTAGATTTATTTAGACGCTGAAGAGTATATAAGATTCGGCATGGCCGAATATAGTACACTTACTTGTTTCAATAAAAACTTAACTTAAAAAGTACCACTTTAGAAGCGCTTTTAAAAGTATATTTAAAAAGTTTCACTTAAATAACAATTTTTATAACCTCGTAAGATGACTGTTTCACTATCGCTTATTTACGAAAGTTCTCGAATATTTAATCGAATTAAAATAGAAGGAGGTTAACAATTTATCCGAATGTTTCGTTTTTATGTTTGTGCCCGCAGAACTCAGTCAGCCGATTTTCTAAATTATCTGTTTATTTGAATGGTTATTCATACAAATTGGCCCGGTTTTAAAAACAAAAAAATTTAAAAAATTAAAGCATGTCCCCATACATAGTTAATGTTTTGACGTGTATTAAGAACCGTAAATGGCACGGCTTTAAATTTAGATTATTAAAGGCTTTTACAAGAGTTGCTGTTATTTGATGTATATGCTCAAACTGTTAAACGGTTAGAGACGGAAGGTAGAAATTTATGAAGAACCTATACTCTTAAGACTACTATAAAAAATTTTTATTTGGAAATTAAAGGGTGTCCAAATTGTTAATGTAATATTATGTGTGCGGCAGAACTATTATACACAAGAAGCTGAAATCAGTTTTGGAGGCAGTTTTTTTGCAAGAATTACTTAGATAAAATTAAGATTTTCGTGCAAACAAATGGACTTAACAAGAAAATTTATTGTTTGGAATCTTTTTTATATTAATTTACTTTAATTGTGTTTGATTCCTTCAAATATAAATATTTCATGATATTCTCATGAAATACTTATTATTATAGGTAAAAAATGAAATGAATTACTGCGGGGAAAGCATATCCATATGGCCATTTCGCTACTGCTCATATATAGCTCATCAGTGGATTCTACCCAAATTTTGTAAAAAAAACCTCAGAGTCTTATAACAAAAGCGAAATTGATTACATGAGAACTCCGTTCAATCGATAAGGCAAGAAGGCCATAAAAAACTCAATAAATTTTAATTCAACAACACAATAATCATTGAGTTACAATTTTTATTCTTTCTTTCATTTAAAGGAATCAAGCATAATTAAAGTAATGGATTTAATTAAAAAATAATTTGACTTTCCTAATAAAATTAGAAATAAAAAACATAAAGATTATGCACAAAAATGATATCAAGCAAAATAGTTTTAAAGATTTATATTGCTTTAACATATACAATTATAATTCTTTTTTAATATTTATTATTTTACCTTATTTCATCATGCACAATAAAGCATATTTTATGTTCATAATTATACTGCAGTTGAAAAACAAAGAAGACTCTAAACCTTCCTGGCGACAATGAACAAACTAAAAGCCAGCAGCGACCAGCAGTCTTATCAGTATATAAACGAGTTTTATTTTCTTTGTTTTTCTTTTATGCCACTGTACACATTTTTACCAATAGGAAAATTATTTTAAGTAAGTTCATATTGTAGAGCTACAGTAGTGAATAATAAACTCAATGAAAAACATGAAAATGTTTAAATTTGACTTTCTTTCTTATTAGATGCATTTAATATCACCACAAATTATCTTTATATTTTCTTATTTATTACACTTTTAACACCTTGTTGCCTTATTGTCGGGTGCGTTCATAAATAACTTGACACGAAATATAAAATTATAAACAGGGAAGAAAAACAAAATTATAACCGACTCAAATATTACCACGAGGTTAAATCTAATTAAAATATGCAAAGTTGATATGACGCTTCAACTTACGTGGACTCCTGCAAGAAATTAAGTGCTTTGCATCAAGAACTAAATTGAATTAAAGGTAATAAAAGGTCGCTCAAAAAAAAATTGTTTTTATAGTGTTTCTTTTGTATCTGTAAAAATATTGGAGGGGGTTGTCAGAAAAGATACATGTCTGTGAAATATTTTAAATCACAATTTTGTTTTTTATGCTAGATTAGCCTTATAAATTATATTAGAAAATTTTGCAAAAATTTCATTTAATCTTGTACGTTAGGTCGACTCAATATAAATCCTCCCCTCTCATAATAAAAAAAGTTACGAAACATGTGATTAAATTTGTTTTCAAAGAGTCTTCTACCTACGCAAATATTGTTAAAGCCTGTTTAATACTATAATATTCAGTATTAAAATTTGTTTATTACCTAAGTGTTATGAAAAAGTGTGATAGTGGGAAAGTAAATATAATGCTAAAAAGTTTTAAAGTTTTTCTAAAAGTTTTTGTAAACGCTCTGATTTTCCATTTAAGCAGATTTGCTTTGCTGCTCATAACCCAGCCAACCATTATATGATAAATCCGAAAAAAGGCATTTAAAATAACACGTCCAGGGAGCTTTTTCCAAGCATGACTACCGCAATCTGCTCTATATGACACTTAAATATGTGTATGTTCGGAGCTAAATATGTAAGAGCTCTTTTGAGCCTACCATCAGTTATGCGTGCAAAGGAAAACTAATTAATTGTAGTACAAAGGCAATTAAATGGAAAAAGGAGTTTTAATCTAGAAAAGAAATACACATTCATTATGCGAAACCATGGCAGATAATTTAAAAGTCGTCTATTTCGTGATCGGTTTAATTTAAGTAGCCATAATACATCTCTTAATTTCCAAATCCAATTATATACTTGCAATACATGTTTTTTTGTAAATTACAACCGTCTGTTTAAAACTGTTTACCAGTAGGGTTATATACACAAAATATTGGGACACCCTTTAACTTAAAAATTCAAATTTTACTCTTACTCTCTGTTATAGCAAACTTAGCAGTAAATATTTTTGTAACTTGCAACCGTCTATCTACAACTGATCAAAAGTATACAATATAAATAAACTTACATAAGATATTGGGGCACCCTTCAATTTTCAAACTAAAATTTTATACTTGCTGTTAAAGAGGACTTAGCATATAGGTGTTTTGTATATAAGTATGGCCGTACACATCATATTAAATAAACTGTAAGTTTACAATATGTCCAATTTTCTAGCGTTTGTCTATAACGGTTTAAAAGATAGGCTAACATAAGTCACTTTCAGCACCTCTGGGGACACCCTCTAATTTTTATAATTATTTTTGTATTACTTTTTGCTATTGGCAGCTACAGTGATACACAGCTTTTTTATTTTTAAAGTGGTGCTCTTTACGGTTTATAATACACCTAAAAAACATGTATGTTGTAAGGGGACACCCTTTAATTATAGAATTTTGAACTTCAAAATCTGTTCAGAAATTAAAGAGTACTGCGGCCACAAACAGAAAAAAACAAAATTCCAAAAACCTACTATTTATTAAGTGGCTTGAAAACGAGGTAAGGCGCCTTTATAATAAAGAGCCGCAGCTTTAACAACAACAGCAACCACACTGTGTATATGGTAAATGTGGCTAAGTTGCATAAAAAGGGGACTCGAACGAATGAATGTAAGCGAGAATAAGACGGTTTATGAGTAGGAATCCCTGCCGCGGCAAAAGCGTAAGTGGTCTGGATGATTTAGTGTTACTAAATTAAATAATTTAATAAGGCATTGAGTATTTCGTATCTCGTCAAAGTGTAGCGTGATTGGCTGTGTTAAGAAAGAAGAACGAATGTTTATTAAGCAAAAGACTGCTAGCTAGCAAGAGTTACAGAGTAGAATAGAGAATGTTTTATGTGACACAGTGGTTTATGCAATAAAAAGAACCCTTATGTTTGTCACAAAAAAAAAAGGAAAAAAATATTGTTACAAAACACAATTTCATTATTTATTGCGAATCCTCCCGCAGGAAAATTTCTAAAAATGTACAAAATGTATCATAATGGCACTAAAAGAATAGAGAAATTAATGACTATTTAACTAATTAAAAACTGACAAGAAGAAAATGTGTATACGTATCCTATTTACAATTTATTCTTTATGAATATACTTATCTACACAAAAACTCATATGTGTGAATATTAATTTTTAAGTTATTTTTAAAGGTTTTTTGTCTTGTATTTCTTTAAGCAAATGCTAAACATAATAAAAAACATAATAAAGAAGAAAATTTAAAGTCAAGGCAATTAATTTTCTTTTTTTTAAGTTCATATATAAATAAAATTTACAGTGAAATCTGAATTTTGTTCTGTTTGTTTATTGCTAAATAATTTCATTCCCTTTTATTACTGTAATATAAGCAACAACACTAAAAGCTGCTTTATAATTAACATTTTATTGCTTTTGTAATTTTAATAAAATTTTAATTGCTACGGAATTATTAAGAAAGAATATTTTATAGATTTCAACATAAGCAGTTTTTATAAAGAAATATTTTAATAGCAGTTTCAATATCTATTTGGTGATACTATTAAAATGATTATGATTAAGCAATAAACTTTTTCATAATCAATTTTTAACCAATCTCAAGTCCTAATTAATAATCAGTGTCAGTTTAAAAGAAAAAAGTCAAAATAAAATAATTAAACATTTTAGTTTTTATTACCTTAGTTTTTCGTTCCACAGCAAGAATTCCTTTAATTCAATTTAACTGCAAGAAAACAAGATAAAATGCATAATAAAGTTATCGATTCATGATATTGTTGTTAAATACTTTTAAGTTCAGTTTTATGTACATGTGTGTTACATGATTTAGCACTCAATTAAAATTAAATAATTTACCTTAAAGGCATATTAATGTTTAAAACTAGATAGCTATTTACATCAGACGACAAAATAGTGTTTTCTTAATTTGGTTAATACGATTGACAAGGAGCTTTGCAATTTAAACATTCATGTAGTGAAAATACGTTTTATAGCAACAGCTGCATAACCCACTGTAGTTTAAAAACGAATTATTTTAGATATAATTCGGTATCTCGTAACCAATAAAAATATCTTAATTAAATTTCGCAGAGGAAAAGCAGAGTTGTATCTAAGTGAAGCTGCGAACTGTCGGCCGCCTTGGGTAAAGTAGGGCTACTAAGTAGGAAAAAAAAAATTGGCTACTGCGCCAAAGCTAACTTTTAGCTCAAGTTTTAATATTTTTAAATCTTATTAGTTCTGGAAATTATCTACGAACTATTAAAACGAGAAAATAAGCTTACAATTATTTTTTTTTTCATTTTGGTTGAACTTGGTATTTTTGGCGTGGTGTATTTAGTAATGATCAAATTATTACTTAAAGGCATTTGCTGTTATCCTAATAAGATTTAAAATAAATAAGTTTCAAGTTTTGCTCCTATAGCGGTTTTTGTTAAAAGTAGTGTTTAAATTGCTTGCTTAAAAATAGCAACCTTAATAAAATCTTTGCTTTGCATACATGTTTTTCAGCAAATAAAAAAACTAAATGTCTCAGCATTTACAAAACATTTCATTATAAACGAAGCAACAGCAAAAAGCAATTGTAAAAAAAGAAAAAGAAACGCATATGCTTAAGCTGACTATGTGTTTCTTTCTGCAGCAAAGCCATCAGCAAAGCATTTATTTTAAAAACGTTTGCTGTTGCAAGCATCTGAATTTTAAAACTATAAAATACACCTTTTTTTTAAGGATTTTCCCCGAAAAGGTGGCACTCTTTTTTGCGTTTGTAATTTTAATTTATTTTTGGTACTATCAATTTTATTAAACATTTTCTAAGAAAACCTGTAACAAACATAAATTAAAAAAAGCTAGGTCAAACATTATAACGGTTCTCCCTCCATCCCCATCAACACGTAGCCGATTTCTAATCAAAATCTATAAATTATTGTAAAATTTCTCAGAGTGCAAAGCACCTATTAAACAAACGTATACGGATTTATAAATCCTCTATTGTTGGCTACATACTCCAAAGAGGATTTGAAAGCCCCTTGATTAATAAAGGCATGATAGCAAGTTTTATAAAAAAAAAACATACATAAATAATTGAATATTATTAATTTTTTACCTTTATAATTCAATAAATTTTATTTAAAAAAATAAAAATAATTAATACTTATGTCTCTTTTAGAAGCATAATACTATATGTTGACAAGAAAGAACTTTACAGTCAGAGTGTTGGATATTGCCGTCAGAACAAAAGATTAAATTAAAGCGTGTAAGTAAATGCCACTTTATTTAAGTCGAATTAATTAATGCCAAGTGAACTCATGTGCTTACAAGGAAAATATATTTATAACTTTCTACTTCTACCCTACATATCGCTTGCATAAAATATCCAATGGCACTTTTTAACACATTATTTTAAGGTGCGCACAGATATTTCAAAGATTTGACTAAAAGAGCAGAACCACTAGTTTTATAAATATTTATTAATATAATAAATGTGATATCTAATAATTTTGTTGTTATTTCGAAAGTCATGATTCAATTCCTAGCTTAGTAAAGTAAGGACTGCATACAGCCAAGGTGTTAATGGAGAAATTATGAAAGATGTTTATTTCCTAATATTTTTACTATGTAACACTCTCAATCTGCTTAGTTGAACATACGCTTTACAAATGAACATCTTAATTTTATGTAAAATATATGCACGATTTTTTAAAATCATACTCCTACATGTTCACCCATGCACGTCATGCATGTGCGCAATCACAAAAATTATGTCTTTGTTAAAAACAGGTATTTTTGCACAAATTTAATTTTATGTCTTCATTTTAAACCCACAGCTGAATAAGTTAGCACTGAATTAGTATACAACAACAGTTTTCAAACACTTAATGTATTAAATTAAAAGTTTTAAAACACTATGTTTCTCAGTTCCATTTGTGTTGAATTAAAATCAGAGTAAAATGCCCTTATATGTATAAATTTCTTCGGTTTAAGTTGAATTAATGGCTTTCAAATGTAGAAAAGTTTTGTAAAATCATGCTTATGTATAAAAAAGGCCATGAAGTTTAAAAAAAAACTTAAATTAAAATCATCACTTAGTCGTCGCTTGTAATAATAGTACCTGCTTCAAAACTTTTATATGATAAAATTATTCTTTTTAACGTATAGCTTCAAGGCAAAGTGTATTTAATGAAAGAAAAATTAGTATTTTAGGTATATATTCCCTTGTATTTATAACTATACAAACACGCAGACGTAAGGTTTTTTTTCTTTCTTATTTTTTTAATGCTCTATCACCTCATATAATGTTTTTTTATTGGAGTTACCTGATTGTTCCAAATGATATGGAAAAATTAGAGGTAGGCGTTTTGCTTTCCACGCTGTGTTTAAGATCATGGACCGATCTTGCTGATTTCCGTTTGCACCTTTATATTTCATCGATTGACACGGACAGACAGGCGGACATCAATAATCGACTTTGATATGCATAGGAAGTCAGCATATATACTCTTTATGGGGTCGGAAATGGATATTGTAGAAATTACAAACGGAATGACAAACTTAATTTTACCCCTTTTTTATTTTTTATGGTGAAGGGTAATAAAATACTAGTGTTATGAAACATTCAGTGCTAATAAATTGATAATTAATAAGGCTATCTGATTAGTTAATTCAATGTTTCACTTAAAAAAAAATACATAAATATATCAATTATTTAAAAAATTACTTACACAACAAAAATATTTTGCTTTTACTTTTCTACAAAAGAAAAAATTAATTTGTAACAATAAACATTGATGACAATTTCGTAATAAATACGGAAATAATTCTATTAGAAACTGCATTCCTCTTTTATGTATATTTGAAAAACTATTTTCCTTGATGTTATTTTAAATGAAAATCAATCAAAATTTTATTATTTATGAAAAACAACTCTTAAAGGAAATTTTGAAATTGTTTTCGTACAAAAGGTACAACTAGTAATAAATGAATATTTTACTAAAACGGAGCAAAAGTCATAAAATTTATTAGCAAAATTTATTATTCTTTATTGTACTTAACGTGAGATAAAATGCAAAAAGGCATAATTATCAAAAATATATTTTTTTAGGAGAAGTAAAAAACTTTATAAAACAGAAACTATAAATATGTTTAATTATTTTTTTTTATAATTTTAAACACATCGGCAAATTTATTTTTGTTAAGTCGGCCATGCAATTCTTCAAGCAATTTTTAAAGCAATTATCTTTAACATATTTTGTTAGAAAAAATGTATAACTACGTCCTTTTGCATAAATCAAATAAACAAACTTTAATGTAGTCCCTTTGTTTTTTGTTAATAAAAGCATCATTTTTGTTGGCAGAAGTGTAAAATTTTGACAAGACATGTAGTTTATTAGCATTCATAATAATTAGTTGTTATGTTCTCTAAGCAGATTTTTTTTCGTTTTCTAGAACTTCCTAAATTCTATTTTATATTAAAAAATATTTACGCAGTCATACATTTTTATATTTTAGTTATCTGTCTAATGCATATAAGTAAAGTTTCTGTTTTTAGAATTCATTTAAGTATTTTTATGTATTTAAAGATTAAAAAATAAATAATTTATTATATTAATGAAATATATTTTTTTTTAATTCTTTAATTAAACAGTTTTCTTGAGCCAGCAGTATGTATAAATTGTATATCAAAAGTTGTATTTCGTTTTATTCATTAACAGAAAATTCAAAATATTTAATAATAAAAGCCAATTATGCCGAATTTCATCATTTTTTTAATAAAATTCTATTGTTTTTATACTGTCATAAATTCTTGCAACTTAAGGTGCGGTCAGCTTATTGAAATATTTGACCAAGAAAGCTTAATGTTTGTTTCATCTTTCTTGACACGTGTCATACCGAATAACGCTTTATAATATAACTAGCAGTGTCAGCCTGTCATTTCTGATTTTCTTTAAATTCATGTTAAGAAAACAAGTCTTTTTAAATATTTATTGTTGAGTTAACTAGTTTTACGAAAAAAAAAATATTTATATTTGAACCAAGGGACGCCTAAGAAAACGACATTTAAGTGTTTGTCAGTTACCAGTTGTAGCCCTCACTTAACAAAAATCTAATTGCTCTTAGGAGGAATTCAATACCGCTCAGCCTCAAACATTTGGTTTAAAGAATATTTTAGGAGCAGGACTGTCTCAGGGATAGGCTATTGATTGGCCTGATAGGCATCGCAGAAAGCCCCAGGTGGTTTTTACAAACCAAAGATCCAGGGATTTTGTAGAGTATTGTGGTGATGTTTTTTGTGGTGGTTGGTGCATCATAATGAGCTGTTTTGGACCCCAAGTGCATTCGTCTCTTTGAAAGCTGCCTACTTTACCAAACCATAACAAACACACGCACGTTCTTTCAGGGATTTCTCCTTTGAATGGGACCCCGCTAGCATCCAATTTATTCAATATTAAATAAGCAGCGAAAAGACGTGTTCTTATACTTTTATTGCATGTTGAGGTCCGTTTTTCGAAATTTAAAGGATGACTGTTTAGAATATTAAATTGAAGTCTTGATAATTTTTCCGTCCATATTGAATACAACGCAAGCTTAAAAATTCACTATGAGATTTTGTTTTTTGCAAAAGTTTTTTATGGCAATCATTCAGATTTTATTATGAAGCTTATAACTTTGCTTTTATATTTTCACTATTAGCTATTAAATCATGTCATGTGTGCCATTTAGAATATCTTGCGGGATTTTGTAATAAAAGTAATTTACATCTGGAAGGTCAACAGTCATAGATGAATGATGTAAAAGCCGTTTGATTTAGATTTGAATGTTTGTTTCTCTGTAATAAAACTTATTTGATAATAAGTATTGTTTTTTATAAGTTTAAAAATTCAAGGATAAGTTTAGAAATCTTCGTATATAAAAATAACTACATCACTTAAGAATATATTGTTTTTAAGGTTAAATTCTTTATGAGATTTATATATTATATGTTATTTATCTTAGAAGCGATTGAAATTTCGTAATTAAATTTTGTGTTTTAAAATAATAATTACTTAAAGTCTAGTTTAAATAAAATTTAAGTTTTAGTGTTGTTCGAAGATACTTTTAAAGAAAACAATTTTTCTTAAAAATTTCGAATTTTATTTCGAAAATTTGGAACTTCAGTAGAAAATTTAGTTGTATTTGTGTTAAGGTATAAAGTACTTGTGATCTATAAGTGATTACAGTGAATAGAAGTAATTTAGGAAAGTAAATTATCTATCACCCTGTTGTTGTAAAAATATTTTTTTTTTTTTTGGTTTTAAAAAAGTAAACAGAAATTTCAACTAAACAAATGCATTACTAGCTTTTAATTGTTAAAAATTTACAACTTTTATTCTGGAGCGGACTCAAAACCGAAAAATGAAGCAACAAGATACAAAAATTAAACTTATAATTTAGTCGTGGTTTGAATGTTCCTAAGTCTCAGGAGATCATAATGGCCATTAAATTTCTTTCTAACAAGTCTATTGCACAAAGTAATCTCATAAAAATTCTTAATTCGGAAAAATACAAAAATAAAATCTTTATCTGTATTAACACCAACTAATATAAATTTCAGCTTAAAAATAAAAAGAGAGAAAAGTTTATGATGTTAAGCAAGATAAAAAATAATTAGGACAAATGGCACCAGTAACAGATACCCACTGACATGTCAACACATCTACGATATACTACGCACACAAATTCGAATTTATTACCCTGTAGTTTGTGATAATTATTTAAAAGTTATTTCTGGTTACTTTACTTTATACTTCCTTAAAAGATATAAGTACAATTAAAGTAAATTAAAATACTTTAGTTCTTTCAAATATTTCATGATATTTTTATGAAATATTTTTTATTTAAAACAAAAAAATGAAATAATAAAAGCCATTTCGCTACTGGTCATATAGATTATCAGTGAATTCTAGCCAAATTTTGTAAAGAAAACCAAAAAATCTTACATCAAAAACCAAATGGATTAAATGAGAACTTCATTGAATCAATAAAACAAAAAGACAATAAAAAACTCTAAAATCTTTTACACAAGAGCACAGTAACTATTGAGTAACTATTTTTATGTTTCTATCATTTTAATTTGTTTAACTTATTTTATTTTAAAAGTACGGTTTAAAAATCCCCTAACCTGATCAAAGGTTTTTTTTTAAGGGAAATATTTTTCAAAGTACCATTTTGAAGGTTCCACTTTGACAGGTTGTTTCCAATATGTTTTTTTACAAAATGAATTTGTATAAAAGCTACGTCGTTACTAAGTAGTTCTTTAAGGCATTTCAAGAATTTACTTATTTCAGTACGAAGAGAAAATTTTGTTCTTCTTAAATTAGGAGAAATATAAGATCCTACTGATATAAAAGGTAAGATTTTACTTTTATTTTGTTATAAATCGTTATCGTTGTGATACTTGTTAGGAAACATTAAAGTAGAATTTGTAATAATGGAAAAATTTTTTACTTATCTGACCGCAGCTTAAGTTTATTTGTAAATTATTTTTGTCTCTTTTAAAGAACAGCGGGACAATGCACAATATGACAGTATCTTATATTTGCTCTATTCATGGCTAAAGATAAAAAAAAATAAAATTTCAAACCATAACAGCAGTTCAAAGAATAACGTTCATACAAATTTATATATTTCAAAAATGTGTTTGCATTAAATCTTTTACCATAGAAACAGTTTTTGGAATACACTCGTTTAAAATAAACTATATTTGGCTTTACAAAGAAACCAGAAAAAGTCATATTTTACTCAGTAAAGTGTCAATTACGTCCGCAGAGTAAAATAATTTTTTTTGCTAATAAATCCATTTTTTTCTTTAAGCTCGACCAACTTAGTACATAATTTTTCCAATATTTCTTATATAAAATACTCGACATAAGTGTTTTCTTCATTAATTATTTTTTAAAGCAGACCAGCTTCCTTGTAGTAGTACCTTTATGTTTCGAAACCGATATTAGTCAACGAAAACACTTTTAACTTTAAAACTGATCAATGTATACTATTTATGGATCTTAAATGTTCAAAAGTATAGCCATATACATCACATAAAATGATCTATTAGTGCACCTTTTAATTTATATATTTCAAAATCTATACTTGTTAATGTAACTGTCATAGTAATTTTATAATTTTGTGGAATTTTCATTTTAATTTTCATTTGTCTATAACGGTTCAAAAATAGGCCCATATAGATCAGTTTTAATCACCTACGGGGACAGCCTTTAATTTTTATATTTATTTTTCTTTTAATTTTTGTTATTGAGAGCTATAGTGATAGCTACTTTTTTTAATTTTAGAGTGGTCCCCTTTATGCACTGCAATCACTTAATAAACATGAATGTTGTGGGGGACACCCTTCATTTTTTTAAACTATGAACTTTTCTTAAAACAGGACCAATCTGTATGCATATCCTTTTAAATAAATAAAAAAATTTCAAAATCTGTTATGCAGGAGTTATGCGGACACAAACGTAAAAAAACAATATTCAGTCGAATTGATAACCTCCTACTTTTTTGAAGTCGCTTACAAACAGCTGCTGACCTAATGAAATGCAAACTTTGTTAAAAATATTTGAAGGAGGTATATGAAAAATTGTTTGCTATACCCATGTCTTCACTATCTTAAATTATTTTATTTATTTACTTAATTTTTTAACTACCACAAACTATTTAAATTAACAAATGAAAGCAAAACATAAAATACACATCTGTCAATGGCTAGAATTGTTTGTTTACAATTGTTCAGTTTTGCGAAACAACAACAAAAAAAAGTAATATTACAATATGTTTAAACTTTATAATTTGAATGGACTTTTAATGCACAAGATTGGTCACTTAAGTTTCATTTAAGCGTATCTTGAAAAACTAAAGTTTGTTTTTAAATAGAACTTAAATACAAAGGACAAGTCAACAACTTGCCATTAGATAGCGTCCTTTTCTTCTCAAGCTACAAAATAAACAGTGAAATATCAATAAATAGATTAAATGTCGATTACGTTTTCTTGTAAGCGTCATTTTACCTTTCAACTGAAAAGTTCTAATTTTTATAAACTAAGTGTTAACTTTATGCCTTATGCTTCCTTTGTGGGATGGGTGCGGCCATGTCCTATATTTTTTATGTTATAAGATTAATTAAAATTAATTATAAGCAATAAATCTAATGTCACGTTTTACTTTTTTCTATTCCAATAACTTAAATTCTACATTTTCAATGTTGGTAATTAAATTCAATGAAATAATTCAAATCACGTTCTGATAAATGTTTTAGTCTTGAGTTTTAAATAAAATTTTCGTTATTTTGTATACTTACGTAACTACAGTTCTCGCATTTCATAATATAAGGTATTTCTTTGGTACGCTGTTTTATTGAAGATTTTGTAGTAAAGAATTATTTTAGTTGAATTTCTAGTCATTCTATAATTTTGCAGGCACGTAGCCAAAATTTCTGTTTCTAATAATTTTACTAGCTGCCTTTACTCTTTGGAATATTTCCAGCTTTTTCTAAAAAATTGTTAAAACATTTTTAAGAAAGGTATATTATAAAATTTCAATAGTTGATTTAAAATGGCGAATTTTATCCACTGCATGTCACTGATTGGTACGAGTTTTTGGCTGAAGGCATCATTCTGTTCATTTTGCTTTATTTATATAATATTAATTTTAACGATATGTTGTAGCATCACGAAAATGTCAAAATACATACAGCACTTTTTACTTCGATGATTCAAAATAATAGAGATCGATAGAGATCTTAGATTTTTCTCATTCAATTAATTACTATTTACCCATACATTCTTCTTCAAATGATACTTTAGAATGAGTTGGCAATGTCCCCTGTTCTGTGGGGCTAAAACTTTCTGTATTCTTGATAAATAAGCAGAAACTATTTTAAGTTAAATATTTATGAATCTTAAGAAAAACTTTCAGCTGGTAACTTTCTTTATATTCCTAATAGGTAAAAACTATTAAACGAAAATTAATTTCTTTTGCCTTAATAAGGGTGACAAATTGCTTTTGCTTTCATCCAAAAGAGAAGCAATTTCAAACCCCATTAATTTCTTTTACATTCTCAACAAAAAAAGACTTTATACACCACAAAATTGGCTTTTCCTTTAATGGCGTCAAAAGCTGCTGCATAAAAATTAAAAGCAACAGGATTGAAAGCACGTGAATATGTGGTTTTTATGTTTTACATTTTATAGCATTTAAAATACATTTTAAAGAAAAAATTGTTGCACACGAGGTCACAGCTTTTACAAATTCCTTAACAATTTGTTCCCTAACTCATCCTGACTCTTCTACTTTATCACTTAGTCAATGTTACATTAAAATGCCAGCCAGAACAATATGTAAGTAATAAAATACTTTAGTTGTAATAAAAGGGAGTTTATAAGAACATTAAGTGTGACACATGGAATATTTTCGCTGTATTGAAATTTTACTAAAACGCTTTAGCTTTTTCAAATAAAACAATTTTCTTCTTTTTTACTGTCATTTAAAAGTTCACTTTTCTCTTAAACATTATTTTACCCTTCACTACAAAAAGTGAAAAAAGGGTCTAACTAAGTTTGTCATTCTGTTTTTAATTTGTACAAAATCCATTTAGACCCCATAAAGTATATATATTCTGAATTCTAATGCATAGCGATTGAGCGATGTCCGTCCGTGTTAGTGTTGAATTCAAGTTTGCCTCGGCAAAAAATAAATATGTCAATAGATCAGATAAAGTGTCGAAAGGGGTGCTATTGGAAATCAGCATGTTCGGTCCATGTCCTTCGAGGCAGCAAGCAAAACACCACGCCTACCTCCATTTTTTTCTTTCATTAGGAACAATAAACTAATCAAAAAAATATATATATTTTTTTTGTAATATGGGTGTTTAAATTAAAAAATTATAAATAAAGTGAACAATAATTATAAACTAACATTAAGAGAATTAAAATTTTTTCTAGAGAAATTTACGTTTTTAGGGAATCTACTGGTATATTATATGCCGATGATTCTTTATTATATGCACACGATGAATCTCCCAATAGGGCCCTTAAAAAAGTTTCAGCTCATTTACAAATTGTTAAAGCCTTTTACGATGACTGGGGAATTAAAATAAATATACCAAAAAGTGAAGCAATTTGCATTCGTAATGCTTCTGGTAAATGCAGAAGTTTAATGGTCCCGGAGAGCAAATTACTTCGTCTTTATCTTGAAGAAGTAGAAATTCCAATAAGGGATAAAATAAAATATCTTGGCATAAATTTTAGTAATCTTCTGAAATTTAATAAACATGCTCGTATTTCTCTGGGAAAAGCCTGCAAATTAATGGGAATTTTTTCCAAAGTGTTTAAAAATAAAAATTTGCCTATAAAAACCAAACTTCTTCTATATAAAACAAGTATCAGACCTGTATTGTTATATGCCTTTCCAATTTGGTTTAATATTTCTCCTACTGCAATTAAAGAATTTGAGATTTTTGAAAGCAGGATTTTAAGATGTTGTATCGGGAAATACTACATTTCGCCAAATAAAAGATACTCTAATGTATTTGTTTATTCAAAGTCAAAAGTTGTTCCCGTCAGTTTATATGTTTGTGATTTGTTAAAACGATTTGCGCTTAGGGTCTTGAACCATGATAATATTTGCATAAAAAGAATATACAGCACCCAATCTAGTTTTAATTGGTATAATGTTAATTATTTATCACCTTTAGGTTACATTAATGAGCTTCCTCCTTCTTTTAATATAAATGAATCAATTCGGTGTGAATTTTATGATAGGACTACTCCTGGTACTCATAGGGGTTGACAGTGTATTTTGTCAATTTTGATTAAATTCGTTTTTTTCGTTTATTTTATTTATTTATTTATTTTTTTTTTTCTTCTTTTGTTCTAACTAGTTTTTAAGTTTAGTTTTACGTTAGTTTTAGGAATATTTTGAAGTTATCTATAATACTACCTTCGTTATGAAAGCTTCGGGAGCAAAAGCGAATTAACTTTTTAACACATCTTTGCATTTAATTTTTATTTAACTATTTTCCGGAAAGCTTGGTGCTTTTTCCATTTTTGTTAATTAAGATATTACTTTTTAGTCTTAAGTTTTTCTCCTAATAATGTAAAATTATAGTTTGTACATATAAAGAAATGAAAAAAAGGCTCAATAAATTTAATTTGAATTTGAATTTTTGTAGAGAAATTTAAAATAAAAATCTTAAAAACTAAAATTAGGTTACAGCCAAATCCTTCATCTTGGCTTTGTCACTTTGTTCGTTCGGTTTGTTTTTTCATGTTTGTTACCAATAGCATCGTTTATTTCGGAAAATTTTAATCGGTACGCTTCAGTAAAAATAAAAAAACTAAGATTATTCATTATAAAGCATTTTATATTGAAACCCTTTTCTTCTTTCATGTTGTTTAAATTAATAAAGATCGCGAAGCGTTTTGTTTTATTTTTCTATTTATTTATGGAATGAAAAAATATTATAGAAAAATATTAAACTAGCAGAAATATCTAGGCAAAACAGTTTAAAACCAAATAAGTTTGCCTCACTATCTAACAACTTTCTACTAACAATCTTCCAATGCTTCTTAAAATGCGTATTAGATGATTCTCTTTTCTAACAATCGTAAGAGTGGCTCGCAAAATCATAATTTGGAAGAGCAAAATACAAATTTTCTTGAACAATCGTCTAGACGATTGAAAAAAATCGTAAAATGATTCTTCTCGTCAAACAAACTTCCAAATGCTAGCTAAAAAAAATAATAAAAAAAGAATCTAATTCATTTTCAAAAAAATTATTGTGTTATCCCGATTTAAATTATAAATCACAGATGTTGATTATTGAGGGTGAAACACGTCTTGGTGGTCATTTCTCAATCGCTTACTTAGCTCTTCAGGAAACTTGTCACAATCATTTAAAATAAACTTAAGATTTTTGTCAAAACAATAAAGTAAAGGCAAAAATCGAAGTTTAAGCAGAAAGAAGAATAGATTATTGCCGTTTAGCACCTGCTCCAAAAATATATATATTTTTTTAAATTTAAACAAAATAAGCAATATTTCATTCACACCTATTTTTAAATAACAAATTTATGATATGATGATTATTCAACGAATGTAATAATTTGCTAAATTTTTCATTTATTATTATAATTTTTTTCACTTACTCGTATTAAGAGTAAAACTGAATTTGTGATATCAAATTTCTGTTAATCAAACTTATATTTAAAGTGTAGTTCCAAGTCGAAACCTAAGAAAAGCCGGAGATATTACCGAAGTTCTTCAAAACAAATTACTGTGGGAAAAATAGGGAGGTGGACAAAGCAATGGACGTTAGCTAGAGAGCCTAAGTAGAAGCGAAAGAGCCCATTCCTAACATGGTAATAGAAAAATTGATGGAAAGAAAGATGGTAGTCAAGTGTGATAAAAGACAGGTGGTGACACACGAAAACACATTGGGACGAAAGAGAAAACAATGCAAGTCAAACGGAGAAGCTAAGTATAAGCTGCAGAGTCCATCCCCTGGATGGTATTAAAAAAATCATCAGAGATGTTAACCAGGTATGACAGGTAGGGAACTCGTTGAATAAAAAATAGTCTTTTCTGGACAGTAAAATTTTGATGAATTTTCCAAAAAGATAAAGAAAAAAATTTTTTGAAGTTTTGTAATTACTGGCAATAACTGTCAGTTTTTTATTAATAACACATAGACTACTTTGTTAAGATTTTGTGATAAAACACATATAACATCTTCGCCCTTACCCTGGAGTTAATGTCGACGTCGTTGACGGCGTTTCAACGCCGAAAAAGTTGAAACAGATTGAACTTTTACGGCGTTGCAACGCGTTGAGATTAACTGCTATCATACAATTTCATACGATTCAACTTTTTTTTGACATTTGACGCCGTCAACGACGTCGACATTAACTCCAGGGTAAGGATCAATTTTAAAAATTCATAACAATTATAAACGTTTGCACTTCAAGCAGTTCGTTAAGAAAATATATACACTTTTTAGAAAAGTTACACTCACACTATATTGCCTTCTGATTACTTATGATACCGCCTTTGGTAAAAATAAAGTAGATTCAAAAAGATAAGAAAATAATCATATCACAAAGTCTTTGTTATTAGAAAGTATAACTGTGAAATGAAAGTACGATTATCGTGAATTATATAATGATAAATCCAAATAATTAATTTTCCATTTATTTATAAATTTTTGGCATCTATTTAAAATATTTGTTATGGTCCTCTTTATATCTACCTCGTATACCTAGATGTCAAATTGTTTTGTTGTGTGTTTATCTGTTCTCGACTGACTGAAAATATACAAGAAAATTTCATTTTTACAAAATTCCAGTTTTTTTTTTAATAATTTTTTTTTGTATCGATTTTTCTAATTTTCCATCCAACAGCAATAAAAATTATAACTTATACTTTTTGGAAAAACAAAAACCACATAAACGTAGATATAAAGTTCTTTAATGTAGATAAATTTTCTCATGAAAAATATCTTAGTTAATTAGTCTTATTTTAAAGCTGTAGAAAATTGGATTTAGTTTCAGTAAAAATATAAAATTTTATATGTACCGTTATTGAAAATGTTTTTTAAATTCCTTGCTAAAATTTTTATTATGATTATCACCATTGTTGTTTTTTTAAAGCTTAGATAAATCCTTTAGAATCTGTCATTTACATTTTACTATATTCTAAGTTAAAACACTAAAATACCATAAAGACATCAACTGGTTAAAATAATTTTTAAGAAGACAGTGGGTGGTTTGAAAATTGTTCTGCTAATTCGGAAAGATAAGTGTCAGAAAATAATAAAAATTTTTCATTCATTTTTTGTGTAGTATTTATTATTAAGTATCTGGCACTGCTAATAGAAAAGCATCAAATTATGATGGTAGTGGATAGTTCTTGGTAGTATATGCAAATCATTTGTTGTCAACCAACACAATAAATAACGATTCTGTAAAATAATAAATATTTAAAAAAATGCAATATAACATAATTAAAAAACTCAAATTAAAGTTGATAATGAACTTAACCGATAAGGCAAAAATCAAATTTTTGTTTTTTTTTTCTTTTGGCTCTCAACACTTCTTCGTAAATGGCGGCAGAGTTTTGCTTCAGCTTTTTGGGGTGTGAAGAGTGTAATAAAAAATGCTCTCGTTTTTTTAGTCCTCAATGACCGAAATTCGTAGGGATTATCATAGACATTTTTTTAACAAACTGTATAGGAATAAACTATATTGTCTTTTATTAAAGTTAATCTTCTTTCAACTTTGCTTTTAGTTGCTTCGAAAGTAAAAAAAAAATTCTTGGAATTACTTTTTATTTGTTTCCAGGCTTCTTTATAGTAAACACAAAGCATTAAATGAGCAAACTATTAAAATTTTTTCAAAGTTTATTTTGCTTAAAACTAATGGAAACATTTTTTAAATTTTTCCCAAAAAAAACTTGTCTTGTTAACATTCTGTCAACATAATTTTCTATAAGAAAGAATACAAAAACAAGCACCTTAGAATATTTAAGCTTTGTGAGTCTTACAACATTTTTCTGATTCTTTGAATATATATTCAAAAGTTTTCTTCTGACGCACAATGTGATTTTTCATCGAAAACTTATATCCACAACTTAGTGGTAGTTGTATCGAACTGAGAAAAATTTAATTAATGCTTTATGTTTATAAATACGAACAGTCTTATTCACAAAAATTTTAAACTGCTTAATAAGAGGATAATAAGAAAAAATCGCTAAAGTAGTATTCACAAACGCTTATTAGCACTATCACGCTGTTATTAATCATTAATAAATTTCAAATATTTAATGTAGCAGTTACCCTTATTTAAATCTTTAATAAGTTTTGAAAAGCATTTTTCCCGTAAAATTGTTTACTGTAAAAGTGTAAAAAACTATTAAAAAAAATATAACGAATATAATAAATTTAATTTCTACAATAGGCAATTGTTTAAAACATACTTAAATATAAATTACAACTATATGTATTTACTTACACCATTTACGACCACAAAATGCAAATGAAATCAAACACAATAACTCCCAAATTATTTTGGGGTTTTGAAGCAAATTTTCCTAGTTTATTAGATGGACTTTCAATTGGTTTTTCAAATGAAAAAAATTTAGTTATCACATTATTTGTTCTGCAATTAAAGAAAACGATACGTTTCCAGGTAATAAATACCAAATTAACTATTAATATTTGTGGGAAATGTGTTTAGAATAGAGAAAATATCATAATTTAATTAATTGTTCTTTCATAATTAAAGCATTGTATTTTATTGATCTGAAAATAAAAATATTAAATAAAAAATTCACAAATTTGTATCATAAATAAACAAAATAATATAGTGATGTACAAAAAGTAATGCCAAGCTCGGTATTTGGATACTTTTTTGTACTCGTTCAGTGAATCATTTTATAAAAAAGGTTAAACACAATTTTTTTATTACTTTAAATTTTTTTCTGATATAAAACAATAAATAATAATAAAATAATGATAATTTAAGTTATGACAAATAATATTACTGCTGATTTCATTATTCTTTTTTAATTATAAAAACATTATTCAGGTATATGGTTCATTGTTGTATGCATCACTAAACGTAAATTTACATATAATAAGACATGATGTTGCCAACATAAAACTACAATACTATAAAAACCGTTTAATAGTTAATTTTGCGTTATTAAACGTTTGTGAATAAAAATTATTATTAATTATTAATAAAACAAAAAGTGTTCAATAACTAAAGTATACATTAAGCTTACAATAAGAAATTTTTGTGAATAAGACTGGAAGTGTTTATCATCTACGGGTCACCCACAGTGTTGTCACATTTTTAAATAAAGAAATTCACAAAAATTAATGTAAAAAATCACGAAGCGATTTTTTGATAATTTAATAATATTTAAGTTCCTTTTAAATAAAAGAAAGCAAAGCACAAAAAAACAGACGAGTTATAGAGAGAACATCGAGAAAATATTTGGTTTGTGCGTGGACTTCGTCTAACAAAATTTATATTGATATGAATACAATGTACACAACCTAAGGTAGATAGTTGCGCAGAATGCTGGTGAAGAATGTAGCGATCAAGAAAATATAACCTTTTATTCCGCTGTTTTATTTCCTGTTTTCTTATAAAAACTTGTGCATACATTTGTGAATGGTTTTTCTTTCTTAAAATTTTTTAGAAAGAAAATGGAATTGAACTTAAGCCAAAATTAAATTAATTCATTTGTTAAAATAGTTTTTTGTAAAAAAATAATATTTCATCGAAATGGGTAAAATTCGCCATAAATCTTAAAAAATCGGCAAATTATATACATATGTAATTTACTTTTTATTTTAAAAACAACAAATAATTAGTGGACACAACGTTTACTGTAAACTAGAACTAGTATAAATAGAGATCTAATAAATAAAATAATATTTAATAATAAGATTACAGTTTTATAACATTTCTAATATGCCGTCCCTTTATTCACAAGACATTCATTAGCGCCCTCTTACTTGGAATACATTGTGTGCACTTGGAATTTGTCAAACATTTCTTAAAAAGATATAAAGGAGTGCTATCTGCGTTAATTGAATTTTTAACGCGCAATAAAGCGTCAAGAAGCTCATACTGCATTTTGTTTTGCGGCCAAGTAGTAGTAATATTCATTATCGAAAATACTAATAATATTATCAATACAATGTCGCACAGTGGTTATGATTAATAAAAAAACTAATAAATAAATAATTGTAATAAAATAAATCTGCAGTTTCTTAATGATAGGATTTGGATTTTTCGGTTTTTTTTAAGTTTTACTTGTCTATACAATATATATTTTTAAGGATTTGAAATAAAATTTGGATTCTTTTAATATCTAAGTTTAGGCTTCCATTTGTAATTTCTACAATATCCTTTTTCGATCCCATAAATTATATATATTCTGAGTCATTATGCATAGCGAAGTCGATTGAGCGATGTCCGTCTGTCCGTCCGTGTTCAGATTGAAATCAGCAAGCATTACGCTTGCCTAACATTTTTCCATATTATTTGGAACAAATCTAGTTTAGTGAAGTAATTCCAAAAAAAAAAAGAAAACAAATATATCGGGAGATAGAGATTCAAAAAAGAAAAAGAAAACCTAAAGGGAAAAATTGACGTTCACCTAAAGTTTCTGAGTTATGGGCCTCTGAACTTTGCATAAAAAAGTAGAATTGTGTACCATATTTTTGTTTAATAATACCAATATGGGTATCATTTTAAAGCTTGTGTAGAGGTCTAAACGAAAAACACTAAAATTAAAAAAAAAAAAAAAATCTTAACCCATTAAGAGCCGATTTTTTAAATCTCTCTCAACAATATTCGTTTTTTAATTAGAGTTACTTCACTAAATTAGATTTACATATACAGTGAAGGTTATATATGATTCGGCATAGCGGAATACAGCACTCTTACTTGTTTTAATTAAGTTTCATACACAGAAAACGGTGTATTAAGGTTCATAATAATTTTTAAATAAATAAATTTTAAAACAATGAATTTTGTTTGTGATAACGAATTATGACATTTTGCAATGCAAAAGTGTTCGTAAACTTCAAATACATTCATATTTTCAGGTAGACAATTAATTAGTTGCTTTAAAAGCACCCTTAAATATGAAAAATAATTTTCTCGTGTAGTTTTAATGGTTTCAGTTCAAATGTTGAACCATAGTCAATGGCATTTAGTGGAAGGTATGTGTTTGGTATATCAATGGATATGGCTATACACTTTATAAATTGCTAACAATTATGTTCCTTATTAAAAACGAATGTCTTACATATTTGAGGAAATTTAAATTAAACTAGAATACAGCCTTAAACGCATACTGCCTGCTTCAGCTTTGCATGATTGAAATTCTAAGTTAAAATAATTAATTTCATTAAATATAGTTTAGTTCATGTCTTACTCTGTAAAATCATTTTCCGCTGTTAAACTTAAGAAAAATTATACTTCAGCTCTATTCTATTTTTTAATATTGATATTTGTCAAGACAAATCAAATACTAATCAAGACATAAAAAATCGCCAAGAAAATCGGCAACTACTTTATAAGTCGCCAAAAAAACGCCACGTCGCCAAATTAGAAATTAGGTCGCCAATTGAGTTTAAAAATCGTCACTTGTGGCCATACTTGACATCCCTGGATACCTTTAAGTTTTTAATTTTTTGTTTTGATTATTTGTCTGTGTACGTCTTATACGTTTTTAAAACTATAAACAGCAGTACAAACCTCCCGGGAGGCAAAAGACAATTATTGTGTGAAGTAATGGCAGATAATTAGGTGGAGACGTCGAATATAAAATAAGAGTAACAGACAATTGTCCAGCAGCCTTATTCTGTAAGTTGCTTAAGCTAAATCGCCATCTCTAAAATTATTTAATTTTAACAAAGCAGTGCTTTGCTACAAATACGACATTGGAACATATAACCCTATATTTAACACCTTCTTATTTATTGAAATAGACTTACAGATACCGATTATTCAAAGAAAATAAACATGGATAAGTTCATAATTTAAGCAATTTAGCTTAAGAGAATTACAGAATAAGGCCTCAGAAGCCCTTTCTAATAAAAAGTAAGAACGGTAGCGGTTAACGCAGGGAAGTGTTACAGCATAACAACAGTGTATGTCGAGTTGTGGCTATTGGATATAAAGAGTAGTGAAGATGTCTGCGGATGGTTAAGTTTACTAAACAAGGCATCGAGTAGTTCATGTCTCGCCGAAGTAACACAGTAGTGTAGCGTGGATGGCTGCGTTTGTAATAATAACGCATGTTTAGTAAATATGAGACCAAGAGTTCACAAGACCGGTAGGATCAAGAAGTATAGCCAGAGAAAGCTACAAAGTAAAGAATACATAATTAAAAATTACTCACAGTAACGTAACAATATTATATTTTGTTATAGTGGCTATAATATTACACCTACTGAATAACAATTACAGATTTTACCAGATTTTACATTAGGAAAAAATAAATATGGAGAAATGTAAAAACTTAAGTACGCAGCTGGACAGATAACAAAATTCTGCATCGTGTAGTGAATTTTCAAGGCTTTGTCTTGAGATTTGTCGTTTGGGAATCCTGTTAAAGGCAGGAAAGTTGCATAAATCGCATACGTTTTTATTCATTTTACACCTCTCAAGGTTTACAATACAATTTTTGTGGTTAAATGAATAAAGATTTTGTCTTCATTTTTTTCCTATGAAAGGCTATACCTTCAGCTAATTACACTGTACAACACACCAAAAAATTACAAGGTCCGGGCTATAAATTCTGATAGAGGAGACAAAAAAAGTTATACGTGTATCAGCGTTTTGAAAGTTTACATCTGGATTTCATTTGAGAGGGGGTTAAAATTTCCCAGCTCTGGCACATTCTTATTGTTAAACGGCATAAGAAACCATGTGACCCTTACATTTTAGGTAAAAAATGTGTTCAGCAAATTTATGTAAAATGTTACGGAGAACATTTTTGTAGAAATGTTAACCCTCTAACTCCTCAAGATATGGGTCTTTTTTGTCCTTCTTTTAAAAAATAGCAAAAAACACCATTAAAACAGGGTTTTAGAGGGTTAAAATGTTCCACAAAAATGTCACCCGTTAAATTTTACTATAAGTCCCTGAATACACCAAATGGAAAATTCAACCATAAAGTCAGAAATAAGACGCAACAAAAGAGAGCTTAGGGTTAATTTCGCATTTATTAAGAATTTTGTTTTAAAGCAAATTTGGATAGCATTAATTACATTTTTTTAGCTCTAGGCAATTCCACTTCATTATCATACAATGTCCAGCATATTTCAGCGATAAGCGAATGAATGCTTTTACCTTTATCTTACGAAAATTGTTATTACTTACTGCCCTTTTATATACCTTTTATTACGAGTGAAAAAACCAATTCGAGAATGTCCATAGACCAAAAAAAAAAAAAAAAACAGGTATAAAAAAAATTTCAATTGAAAATTAAAAGGAAAATGTTTCATTTAGAATAACAAATTTGAAAAAGCAATTAAATTTTATGATAAATCAGGGGTGGAATCGTTATATCCGTGTTCGTATCGACAATCGTACGAAAAAAAATTACGTGATACGTGTTGTGTAAATAAGATTTTACATTTATATTATTTACATTAATAAACTTTATTTACAGACTCTGTATTTAAATACATATATTAACCACCTTATTATATTTATATCTTTAAGTTATTCATAATTCGTTATTGTATGTAACTACGAATATAAAATAAAACTTTACTTTTTACTTTTTGCTCAACTACTTAACATGGTGTCATATATAAAAAAAAAAAAAAAGTCACAAAGTCATTAAATAAAATAAATTGAATAAAAATAGAATATAGTATAAATTAAAACTCAATGGTGAAGTCGGGGCCAGAGTCAAGTGATCAAGGGATTACAAAAAGTGAAATGAATTCTCTTAATGTGTTACCCGTCGCAACATCAATTGCACCACTTAACCTCAAAGAAAGCAACATGTGTGTCACATGGAAGTCGTGGAAGAACCAGTTCAAGATATTTATGAGGGCATCCAACCTGGAGAAGCAGACGGAACAACGGAAAGTTGCGCTATTATTACACCATTTAGGAGCGGATTGTCTAGAGATTTTCAATTCTTTTGATGTCGACATGGACGTTGTGAAATATGATGACTTGCTCGCCAAACTAGATGCGTATTTTATTCCAAAAGCTAACATCGCTATGGAACGTCATACATTCTTTTCAAGAAAGCAAGCTCAAAATGAGTCTATTGAGGATTATGTTACAGTGCTAAAAAATCAAAGTTTGCTTTGCGAATTTGGAGATTTGCGTCAGGATTTGGTCAAAGATATTTTCGTCTGTGGTTTGCTTCCAATTTACTCTCAAATCAAAGAGAGGTTATTGAGTGAAAATAAGGTTACCCTTGAAAAGGCACTGGAAATAGCTAAAAATATAAATTCTGCCAAAGAAAATACAAGCCAGCTACAACAAGAAACAAATTTTGTTGGTGTTTTGAATAAAAATAACAAGTATAGACAAAATTCGTCAAATCACCGTCAAACATCATATTCGCCGAAGCAGCATCCCACCCAAATAAAATACACACCATCCAATACTCATCAGCAACAGCAACAGTGCAGTCGCTGCGGTCAACAGCATAGGAAAAAATGCCCTGCTGAAAATGTTAATTGTCATCTGTGCGGTAAAAGAGGCCACTATGCAAAAATGTGTTTTTCGAAGTCGCCGCAACAACAAACAAAAAAGCTTATCAAACGGATACAACGTGAAGATGATGACATAGTTCTGATTCTGAAAATGTTAGAAATGAAAATGATTCTGATGGTACCTATGTGACCAGACGAGGAAGAAAAGTTTTACCACCCACTAGATTTACAGCAACTAAAAAATAATGATAATTTTCTTAAAATTCCCTTTAATACTTTTATATGTTTATTTGTATTGAAATATAATATTATATATTAAAATATTGTACTTAATTATATTAAATTAATTAATCAAACTTTACTTGAAAGGAAAGATGTTGTGTAAATAAGATTTTACATTTATATTATTTACATTAATAAACTTTATTTACAGACTCTGTATTTAAATACATATATTAACCACCTTATTATATTTATATCTTTAAGTTATTCATAATTCGTTATTGTATGTAACTACGAATATAAAATAAAACTTTACTTTTTACTTTTTGCTCAACTACTTAACAATACGTTAATCGTATGAACTAAATGGCATTAAGACATACGATTGTAAACGGATCGTAATTTTTTAAATGAGTCTCAATAGTTTTGAAATTAAAATATTCTACAGCTAAGGAAAGAGTATTCAGGCTGGTCAGTTTATCAAATTTTGTTGTTTCCAAAGGTCAAAACCGATTTTTTGCCTATAGCGCTCGATTCAAGGACTGCTGGGTCAATTAACACTTCTTCACTTGGCACCAGCAGCTTTTCTTCATAAAGGCTTCCTTCATTCTGGTTTTTCAATTAAAAAAAAAAGCTTTTATCTTTGCTTGATACCTATTTTTGATCAGCTAAAATTATAAATATAAATATTTTCTTGCATCATTAACTGGTGGTACTAGTGCGTCCATACATTTGGAAAGCTCATCCCATAGTCTGTTAGCATTAGATTTTAATATGCCCAATTAGGAAGCATGTTTTTCGCCAAATTTTTGTGTTCATTCATGAATCTTAGATTTAACTTATTGTAATAATAACTTTATCATAAACTAAAATTAAATTTGTTTAATTCGCACTTTTTTTTTTAGCGAATTTGTTGCATTTTTCATCTTATTCGAACTAAGTTTTGTTAACGTATGACAGTTCGTAAAAAATGTACGTTCATGTATACGACAACCTATGTTATAATCTGCGTTATTGTTAATTACCATCCGTTAACGTATGTCATAATCCGAAAAACGTATTTTTACGATACGTGTTGTACGTTCACGGATGTAACGATTCCACCCCAGGTCAATTTGAATGTACAAAATAATGTAATTAGTAATTGTGGTTGTTAAAATTCCACAAATTTGGGAATGTCCCTAAATAAAACCAGGTACTAGAATAACAAACTGTTAAACCATTTTTACAAGTCATATTTTAAATACTTGAAAAAGCTTTAAAATATTTTCTATAAATTATTTTAGTGTTCCATCAACGGGGCCATTCCTTCTATGATTGGCAACTAGAACGATTAACGACGGTGTTAACCATATTATGCAAAGGCTTATTTTACTAACAGATTAGTAACGATAATTTCTACATACAATTTACATTTAAAACAAAAACCAAAAAAATTTGTTTTCAGTTCCCGTTTTGGATATAAATTATGTGAAGAATACTTAATTCTATGAAGTAGTGGTCCTAGGAATTTATTATATGGGTATTCCCCTTGAATCTGTATTTTTTATAATCGTAAAATAATTGTTTTCAGCCAGAATAATGATAAAACAACACCTTATTGAGGTCATAAATACATTTTCAATTACTTCGCAAAATTATTTCACCCCTTTAAGATTGTAAATAACAAGTAAGAGCGCTATATTCGGCTATGCCGAATCTTATATACCCTTCAGTATATAGTATATGTAAATCTAGTTCAGTGATGCAATTCCAATAAAAAAGCAAAAATTGGGGTGACAGAGATTTAAAAAAAAAATTGGTACTGCATATATATTATTTTACATAAAAATTTCATCAGCTCTTAATGCTATTTCCTTAAAGATCTTTTCAAAAGCTTTAAAATGATATCCATATTGATATTTCAAAAAATTGGAAAATTTCTAAGCTCCGTACCTCGGAAGATATGGGCGAGCTCCAATTTTTTCACTTGATGTTTTTTTTCTTATTTTTTAAAAATGCAGTTTGGTATTCCTTTGCGGTGGTTAGATCCAGGTGAACATAATGACGCTACGTGCTATGTGTGCCAAAATATTTCCATATTAAAATTGAATAGATATAGGCGAAAGAGTTTTGTATACAAAACTGTGCCATCAGCCATGCTGCCATTTCCGCATTCTGACGAACTCCCAGTACCTGTGCTACAACTTCGAGGTCCTAGTCATTATGTTGATGGAACCATCGCTGAAACAGGAACCTTTTATTGCGTTCATATGTCAACAAAAATTCATTTTTTAAATTCCCATATGGATTACTTTGAGAACCAGTTGTCAACAGAATCTGATGAGCATGGTGAAAAATTTCATCAGACATGCGCACCCATTAAAGAACGCTATAAAGGTAAAAGCATTCATTCGCTTATCGCTGAAATATGCTGGACATTGTATGATAATGAAGTCGAATTGCCTAGAGCTAAAAAAATGTAATTAATGCTATCCAAATTTGCTTTAAAACAAAATTCTTAACCCTTAACTACATTCGCTTTTTTAACTTACGTTACTACATTGGTGGGGTAATTTTCTACCCCAATCGAAAATTCTTCCTTGTTTGCAGGGCCTCGCATAAAAAAAGAAAATATTATTGAGAAATATTACAATTGTTTATTTTTTTTAAAATAGCATTGTTATTATGTTAAAAAATTCATAAATTAGAAAATAGAAATTTTTTCCAAGCTTCAGTACAAAGTAGGTTATAAATTATGGAGTGCGGCGTGGGGTAAAAATTTACCCCACGAATGTAGTTAAGGGTTAATAAATGCGAAATTAACCCTAAGCTCTCTTTTGTTGCGTCTTATTTCTGACTTTATGGTTGAATTTTCCTTTTTGGTGTATTCAGGGACTTATAGTAAAATTTGACGGGTAACATTTTTGTGGAATATTTTAACCCTCTAAAATCCTGTTTTAATGGTGTTTTTTTGCTATTTTTTAAAAGAAGGAAAAAAAAGACCCATATCTTGAGGAGTTGGAGGGTTAACATTTCTACAAAAATGTTCTCCGTAACATTTTACATAAATTTGCTGAACACATTTTTTACCTAAAATGTAAGGGTCACATGGTTTCTTATGCCGTTTAACAATAAGAATGTGCCAGAGCTGGGAAATTTTAACCCCCTCTCAAATGAAATCCAGATGTAAACTTTCAAAACGCTGATACACGTATAACTTTTTTTTGTCTCCTCTATCAGAATTTATAGCCCGGACCTTGTAATTTTTGAAAAAATTTGATTTTGTTGTACATTGTTATATTAATTTTTAGAACAATTTTTTTTTAAATTTTTATGATAAAAATTTTCTGTAAAACAAGTGAAAAGGTTTTTGAGAGTGGTCTTCATCGCGATCCATAAAATGTTATATATCATTATAAAATTTGCGATCTCTGTTTTTATACTGTAGAAAAAGACGTTGCGCGTTTTTCCGCCTAATCCACTGTTTACTAGTATAAGACCAACTCAAAAAAAAAAAAGTTAATTACCTCTCTTTCATACTTCCATCGGCATCTAACGCTGAAGAGGATTCAGGTTTGAAACAGGTCTTTGAAGAATCAGACGAAAATGGACCATAGCACTAATGATCAGTTACTGCAATGAAGTTTTTTTTCAATGAATCAATTGTAATAATTTTATACAAAATTTACCGTTACTATCATAAATCAGTTATACTACGAATAAATTAATTATTTTCAGATAAATAAAATACTATAAAGTAACAAATAAAAACGTGGTTTGTTTGTTGGTAATTTTTGTTAAAGACTAATCATTTCCGTACTGGCTTCTAAAATAAGTCTCATGTTGTTTTTGAAGTTTTCATACTCAAATGAAATGTTTTTGGCTTTTCTAAAAATTTGAATAAAGTACGGCGAATACGTATAGATATTTGCTATTCTAAACCAACAAATATATTGCATTTTTATTTGAAAACGTTATGGGATATTAGCATAATATAATAAATAATAAAGTAATAAATTACACTGATATCTTTTTAATAATATTCTTGGGAGGCGGGGATTGGTAAGGCATTGGAAAGATTAATAATAAATATTTTTAGGAAATTGGCCAAAAAATTAAATTTTTTTTCACAGGGACGTTTTTGGGGTAGGATTGGAGGGGTACCTTCCCTCTGCCCATATAAATTAATTTCTATGGTTTAAGGCGTATGTAATCCATTTCGTTTAATAATTACATTATTTTTTCAAACAATAGTTTATTTTACTACCCACAAAAATAGGCGGGGAAAATCGTATTTTATAAAACCTTGAGTCGAACTTTAAGTTTTTAAATATTCTTTGATATAAAAAGTTGTAATTGCTTAAAAAATGACTTGAAAATAAAAAAAACTTTTTCAGAGGAAGGACTATTTCTTCTAAGGGGAACTTTTTTTCCTTGGTCCGATTTTTCTTGTTTTCTTAATTTAACAGCCTATAACCATAGCAGACTTTCCTGCCAAGTCTAATTTGCGCATGTTTAGTTCTTAAGTACTTGTGATTTAATTGATATCTGCATTGTGCAATGCACGTCTCCTAATAATTTCTGCAGTATCCAACCTTTATTAAAACTTCATTGTTTAAATTATGGTTTATTTGTCTTTATTATCAATGAAAAACTGCTAAGTTTTGCCATTTTTAATTTTTACTTTGTGAATAATTTAATTAAAATTTGCTTAAAGCTTCTGAAAACATTTCGTTTAACATTTTTGGAAAAACAACTTTTTACGTTTTTTTTCTTTATCTGTCAACACAATATTCTATAATTCGAAATATTAAAAACGACAAACAAGCATCTTAGAACATTTAAGGTTTTCGTGTATTTCAAACCACTAAGTAATTTTTTTGTCTGCTTAAAAATATATTAAAAAGTTTTCTTCTGACACACAATGTGATTTTTTGTTTTAAGCGCTGAAATATCAGAGTGCATAAAGCCTCTCAAACTGTAGGAAAAAATAAATAAAATGGAAGTGTTATGACAGCATTGTAGCAATTTAATAAACTAACTACCACTTAAATCAACTAAAAGAGTATAGAAGTAACAAACATGAAGTAAAGAGAGGTAATACTATAACAAAAGGGTTGTTCAAAAAAGATAAATTCTCAAGGCAAACTATTATTAATTATGTTTATTATTTGGTAAAAGGTTAAATATAAGATTTTTTCCACAAATTTTTTTTTTTTTTTTTTTGCAATAAATAAATTTCAGTTAAAACAAGTAAGAGAGCTATGCCTGATCTTATATATCCTTTGTAAATCTAGTTTAGCGAAGTAATTTCAATGAAGAAAACAAATATTGGGGTGACAGGGAATTGAAAAATAAAAAATTTAATACTGCATATATTACACAGAAATATCATAGCATTTTTACAAAATTTTAGTATTTCCTAAAACATCTCTTCAAAAGCTTTTAAAAGACACCCATTTTGATATCTTAAAATATGTGGCCCATAACTTGTAAAATATGGGCGAGCATTAATTTTTTAACTTGATGTTTTTTCTTGTTTTTTAATTTTCTATCACCCTATTTACTTGATTTTTTTGATTGGGTCACTGAAATAGGTTTTTTTCAAATGATATGGAAAAAGAGAAAAAATGAAAAACAAGGCAGGCGTGGTGTTTAATTTTCAATAGCAAAATTTTCTAAACTATGTCTGATCGCTTAGCGTATTTAAATATCTTCTAGCTCATCCAGAGCCTTGGCAAAGTTTATTTCAACCCGAATGCGGACGGACATATGGACATCGCTCAATCTACTTCGCTATACATAAGAACTCAGAATATATATACTTTATGGGGTCGGAAATATATATTGTAGAAATTTAAGACGATTAGTTTAGTTCCAATTTTTGTAGTGAAGGGTAAAAAACGTGAAAAAACGGCTAGGATCGATCTTCCTGAAAGTCAAAAGATATTCGTAGCTAATTGATATAAACGCAACACTGGAATTTTTAAAACGGAGATGAGCAACAGAAATATGTCACCCAACATTACTTTGCTTTGTCCCATGCAGAAAGAGATAAGGGTACTCTAGTACTGAAAAACTTCATGAGAAAACATGAGAAAAAGTTGTACACAAGGCGAAAATGTTTAGGATGTTTAATGTTGAATATTACTAGAATAAAAGCCTGTTTCAATATTTTACACTAGAATCCTAAAGCTTAAAGCTTGCCAAGTGTAAGCTGAAGTTACAAGCCACCCTTTAATTTTTAATTTTGTGTTTCTGACTGTTTGTGTCCGACCGCTTTATATGGTTCAAGAGATAATCTTTCACATTGTGTTTTCATTTTTATGGTTGTAGCTATTAAATACTCGGTGTAAGATTAAAATTTAAGCTTAATTTATTATGTGTTTTTGTAGCAGCCATAATGATATTAGTACCGTCAAACAATTCTAGTTAAATAACATCGCCTTTAGTTTTAGGCTAACCGCTGTTTAGTTTTAACAAAAGGTAAATAATGTTTATTAGCTTTATGTACGTGCATTCAAACTCGTCTTTTTGTATCTGTTATTTTTAGAGTGTTTAGCTCTTGCACGACTGTAATATTCGCATGTAGGGAACACTATTTTACTTTCTGCTTTCAAAAACACTTGTAAATAGTAAGTACTCGTATGATCTGTTGTAAATATTTTAGATTTTTGTTAATTAAGTTCTTGTTAAAATTTCTTTAAAAGCAATGTGAGTCTGCTCACATTCTATTTTTTTGTTTTCAAAACCAGGTGCCTTAAATTTACTGTGAAGAAAGAGTAAGATTTTCACATGGATATTAAAGAAGTATGGATTATTTTATTCGTTATGTATGTATGTGTTTATTATCAAAAAAAAAATTGTTCAGTTTTTCCATTCTTAATTTTTTTGTTTATTTTTAGAATAGTTAAGAGTCTATTAAGCAGCTAGAAAATGTGCCACTCCACTGTAAAACAACCTGCACGTCAGACAAAACAAACAAAAAAAAAAAAATTATGAAAGCAGACTTTTTACTAAGCTCATTAAATTCGTCATGATCATCCTATTTATATTTATAGCAGTCTTTTTGGCAGTGTTTTTATGTTGCAACTAATCGACTTATATCTTTCTTAATCTTTTGAGATTTTCTTTATAATAAAACAATCAAATATTAATCATTTTTCAATTGGTTGTGTCACTACCAACCATAATTCATAAAATATATTTGATATATTTCTCTTACTTCGGTGTGTGATGTCATGTTTATGGATATTTTTATAACAAAGTTTTGTTGATGTCGTAACTGCTTATATATTGTGTAAGAGCACTATAGCTTCAAAGTATATTATATATTTTTGATTAAAACCTGTCAATGCCAGATTTTTTGTAATTCAATAATTATTAAAAGTGTTTCGGTAAGGGCACAACGACTGATGTGGCTTAAAATAAGTTAATTTCTTACTTTTTTGACATTTTACAAATTCATAGAAATGTAATATTTTAGTTGTTTTTATTAATGCAAATTTATTTTAATTTAATTTTTTACTTTTTATTAATGTTAGAAGTTATTAAAAAAAAGAAAACGTATGAAAATCGTATGGAAAAAGTGCAAAAAGGGTTGTGACATTGGCAACGAGAAAAAATTTAATAAAACGTCAACAAATTCATAAATTTAAAATCCTGAATAAAAACTCACAGAAACAAAAGGACTGGAACATTTAATAAAAATTGAGAAATATGAAAAAGAAATATACTCAAATTTAAGATATTATAAGTTCAATAGCGGACACATGAAACCATCAAAAAATTCAGTTGTGTCAAATAAATTTATAGCACTCTCCCTACACTTTATAGTTTCCAATTTTAACATGCTTTAATTTTTTTAACTGACTTTAGAAAAATAATTGTCTGATTTTTGCTTTTTTACCTTTGTGTCTCTATAACGCAGTCATTTCTGAATCAATTTTGAAAACTTTTTCCTTATTTGAAAGGGTATGTTTTAAAACCAGTTCATCAATTTAAAGATTAAGGGGTGTCGTAAAAAGCACCTTTTTAAAATAAAAAAACTGCATATTACTATAGCTACCAATGGCAAAAAGTAATACAAAATTAAAATTAAAGGGTATCCTCATAGCCAACTTAAATTATCTATATGGCCATACTTTTGAACAGTTGAAGACCTTTTGAACCTTTATAGACGTGCAACAAAATCTATTTTGAAGTAGGTTTCCTAGCAAAAATAATTTAAATTACAGTCTTAAAACCCAATATCTTACGTTTAAGCTCAATAATGAAATGGTGTTTTATGAGAATATCTCATTTCTACAGAAAGGATGTTAAGCGCCAGGCTTCAGATTGGCTCGTTCTTTTGCTTTTCTGCTCTTTGCGTACTCTTTTTATGCTCGCTCCTTTTTAAGCTGTGTGCAAAAGAGCAGAGCAGAAAAAAAGAGCCAATCGTTTATGTGCATTGCGTTTGCTCCTTCTTTTCATGCTCTGCTCTTTGAGCCATGCGCAATTAATTTTATTTTTGGCGCTTTTGCTCTGCGTATTGAGCTCGTGCTCCTTTTGGTAGTAACAGTGGTTCGTTTGGCTTTTATTAAGTTTTACAAAAAAATTTCGTAACAATATGTTGTTCAATGTTCAATTATTAATTTAATATTAATTATTTGGATTTATCTTTATTTAATTTTATTTTATTTATTTATTTGAAGATTTGCTTATTGTGGGATTTAAAGTTGATATTTATATTAAAAGTATGAATTCAACATGATTTCATAATCGATTTAAGGAAATGTAGATGATATACGGTTGAATTTTTGGAAACGAAGTTTCAACTAAAAACATTACTTTAGTTTCGTTTCACTCTACATATTTAATCAGAGAGAAATATATGTATAGCCTTTCTTTACTGCGTTGGCTTTTACTAATTGTTAAGTTAAACCTTTTTTTGTTGTCAAGGGTTATTTTAGGTATAGGATGTTTACTTCTGAATTTGTTATTGTTTTATTACTATCTTGCTTATGTTTTAGGTAGGGGTGGTGCATTTGTTAATAATTTGCTTAATAAGCGCTTATTATACGACTCTAATGCTAATATAAATATAAATTGACTTATTCTGAAATTCCAAATTCCAATTTTATATTTCACAGACGCCTGTTGATTTAACCTCGCGCGTGTCTATACTATACTATACTTTTTGTTAAAAACCATTTAAATTTCAAGACCTGTTTAAAATTTTAACATTGCGTTTAAATGATGTTTTAGATAATTGATACACAATAAAAGTTCTTTAGATCCAAGCCATTATTTAAATGCAAGAGCTGGCAATTTTAGCGAGCAGGTTCTTACGGTGCTTAGATCTTTTTCATCAAATTGTATTTTTTATTAGTTATATTTACTGCAATAAACATATTATTAAATTGTTATTATTTTTTAATTTTATTGTTTTTTTAATTTTTTAGTTAAGATACCAATCCGAAATAAATTGGAAATTTCCAAAAAGAATTTTACAAACATTTCCTTTTCAATTCAATTTCCTTCTCCACAAAATACTCTAAAGAAAAGTTACTTCTAATTAAGATGTGTAGTACAATGCAATGGGGAAAATATTTCTTAAATATTTTCCGCTAATAAAAAGTTGTTGTTGGGGTTAAAGAGGGAGTGTAATTTAAAATTTCACAAGTTGTTGAAAACTACTTCTTGTGAAGGTTAGTAAAATAAATATTCTTTGGATATTTACAAACTTCACTTCAATCTTAACTTGATATTCAAGAACAACAAAGAAAAACAAACTTTTTTTATGCACGACTGCTTAAAATTTGTAATAACACGATACATGTTATTGAATGAAAATACCTGTTAAAATATTACACAAGTATAAATACCAACAACGAAAAATCGATTATATTACAAACAGCAAATTAAAAAACATTCCATAAAGAAAAAGAATTTCTTAAAATCGAAAGATATTTTGTTCTATAATGGTGGTTACAATGTTGTTTTAAGTCAAAAGTCTTTTTATAAGAACTACGCCCACCCAAGAAGATCAGGTATCCACTTGCGCAAAATCAATTGCGCTTGAGATTGATCTATATTATGTCCTTCGAATTTCGCCAATTTGGCCTATAGCCAAAACAAGCAACAAAAACTAATCTCTCTAAATCTCTAAACTAATCCGGAAAGGCGTAGGAAATGATAGGATGGATAATTTTGCGGTACAATAAAATACCCCTCTAAATTTCAAAATTAAAATTTTTATTCATTTTATCTTATAAAATATCAATGATTATACCTGGTAGTTTTTAAGTTTGCATATATAAAAAATGTACAAATATGTGATATTAAATAAAACCCAATTTGGAAAATCCATTTTCTTCTTGTTTCTAGTCGGACATAATTTAGCTATAATTTTGAAATTAAATTTTATTATATTATTTTATATTAAACAAAAAGTTTTATTAGTTTTTTCTTAAATAAGAATAAGAACAGAATATTAAAATAAAACCTCAGCTTTGCTTAAAACAATAAAAAGATAATAATTAATAAGCTAATATTGCAGCACTTTTGATTTGAAGACCATTCAACAAATTACTTTAAAGTTGCTTCGATTAATACCTGACATGTTGGGCCGTTACACTTCTTATAATTTTTTTTTTAAATAAATATACTTACATAAACACGATAAATTTGTAGAGTAGGCTGCAAAATAGAAAAAAATATATTTAATTATCAGGAAAATAAATAATTTATTTAAAAAATTAAAGCTTTCAAAACCAAGTCTCAACATTAGTCCCCCACTCTAAATTTACATTTTCACAAAAAAATAAACAAATAAATAAAAGCTGGAACAATGCAATTAAATCCCTTTTACCAATTTCATATCAAACCCTGGATGAATAGATAGCTAAATCTTGTTAAGTAGATTGATAATCATTTTTTGTGCATTCATGCATTTTTATCAACAGAATTTCCACAAATACTCCGTTAAGTTATTCACAGTAGGGTAGAACAAAATTAATTGAATGATTTTTTAAAGCCAATATTCCTGAGTCTGAGCAAGCAGATTTTAATTTATCTGTAATGAATATCAGTTTGAATATGCTTTAAATATCCTTTGAATTAATATAATTGTCATCCACATCATAGTCACCCACAATGCTTTCCATAACACTTGTTAAAAACTGTGAAAAAACACCGAAACAATTTTGGTTGTTAAAGTTTGAAGTGAATTTAAATACATATTTACTAGTTTAGTTTTTGTATTCATTTTTGAGTAGTGCGTTGCTAAATTGTAAAACACCACAACAACGTGTGCACAGTTTACTAATTTGTTTCATATAACGTTTCATTAACTGTGTTTATTGTTTTTCTTTGTTTACCTCAACTCACAAACAAAAACAACAACAACAATGGCTTGAAAGAACATAATAAAATTCATAATTAACTTAGGAACAAAGTAGAATTACCTTATATTACATTTATTAGCAGAAAAGTTTTCAAAAGAAAAAATGCATAAGAAAACTTAACAACAACAGCGACTATGAGCTTTTCTTCTTGCCATTTAAAGATGCATTAACAACTCTTCTCTTCTTCTGTTTTTAGCTACTGAGAACATATTACTGACGTGTATTAATTTAAAATAGTTTCTGCAAGTGAATCAAGGAAGAATTATAACTAACGGAAATCATGAAGAAGCCATTTTTAAACTTTTACAGATGGAGTGGTAACATAAATTAATAAATTGTTATTTTAAAATTAATAAAAAATAAATTTTTTTTTTATTTTTTTTTTCTTGAGTGATTTCAACTTCTTTATTCAATGATTATTCTTTTACAACTGAGTATTTAAAACTTAAAAACTTTATTCTTTTCTATTTTTTAACAAAAAGATAATTTGTTTTTTCAGCATATGGCAACAGTTCCAAAATAGTCTTTTATGAAAAGATGACAACATGTTCACAATTATTTTTAAATAGCAAAAAAGGTATCAATTACATCGTGTATCATCGTGTGAACAAAATTTAAGAACTGTTGCATCATCAGAATATGCAATTTTATCATGATTTATTATATATTTATATATGACATTGCATTTGTGCTACATAAAAAACTATTCATTCTGGATTCATAAGTGTAGTTGAGCTGGTTTTTGCAATGAGTTTCAGTTTATGTCTCAATACTCTAACGCATTTTTCCATGAAAAAATTTCTTAGATATACCTTCAATAATTTGAACTTTATTCTTCAACGAAATGGGTAAGTGAACTGCTAAGATAATTAATAAATGTCCAATTTATAAATTTTTTTACATATTTTTCATTCTGTTGTATATATTCGACTTGGCTATTGAAGGCAAAATTAGAAAGAAAAAAAAAACACTATAGTGTATTAGCGTATTTATTAAACTTAATATTTGATTCAAACAATAGTTGGTTAATACTCATTTTATCAAAGAAATTACTAAATATAAAACCTTTAGGTAAGGTTTTGGGATGAACCTTGAATTGGTGTGAACGAGTGTAAGTCAATAGTTCCCAAAGAATAACCTACAGAAACACTAAAACAAAAGTGGGCTCCCGAAAAAAATAATTAAAAAAAAATTTTTTTCAATAATCTATAACAATAAATAGAAAACACTGATTTCTAGAATGAATGGTTTTTTTATACTTTTTTAAATGAGTAACCACAAACAAAAAAAAAAAAAAAATCAAGAAAAATATAACGCTTTATTTTTATTCATAAATACGAATTTAGTTACAAACTGTTTTTGTATAATATTAAAAACGGCGTAGGTGTAAAAAGTGCAGGTCATTATCAAAGACAGGATGTTTCGAAATAACCGGTACAATGGACTACTGAGGAAAAAGCACATTCATATACATATGTATACATTTCAATAATGCTAACTAATTTCATTAGATTTTCCTAAGGCTAGGATACACTATCGTACTCAGTCGTACGACCTGTCAAAAGTGTGTGTGTATGTGTGACAGACTTTTTGACAGACTTCTACGATGTTACAATCTTTTGAAATAATTCATAAAAACATTTTTCTCTATGCCATCAGTGTTGATATTTTGTTAATGATGATATTCAGATGTTTTTTGCATCTTCTTTGCATAATAGCGTAGCACTAACAACGCCATTCATCATATTTTAATGTGATTAAATCGTTCGAGTGGGTATAATAGTAAACCCTGGTCTTTACCCAAAGAAAATCCTGGTACTAATAAATCTAAAAAAAAGTTTTATTTAGTGGAAGCGAATTAAGACACTTTGAAGCTTGAAGTTTTAGGAAACGCAAAAATTTTCTGAATTTTTGTTCAAGCTTAGTAAACTTTTAAGATGATAAATAGCAATTATCTATTATCGCATCCCCTTAATCTTTGGATTTGCTTTGTATACATTCAAATACTAATTGTTTAATGGATATTTATTTACTGCTTTTTACAGCCTTTTTTTCTCAGTTATTTATCTTCATTATTACTTGTAATTTAATTTACATTTAAGTGTTATCTTTTCATTTTTGATTGTATTAATTTAAAATATTTGTGAGTAATTATAGTTTTTTTTAAACTCCAAGTATAAAAGCTTAGAAAATAAGCGCTTATCTTCTATTATATTTCTCTTTACTGACATAAAAGTTGTTCAGACATTTTGAGATATTCAAGGGTTGTATGAATGAAAAGCATTTAATAAAGAAAATAAAATAATTAAGAAATTTAATACAAGATACGGATAGTTATTGTTATTTATATTAATTATAAATATTGCTGCTAAGCACTTTTTAAATAATAGATTATATTTTTTTAATGTTAAGAAGCATAAAATGTGGCACTTAAAAATTTGGGGAATCGAAAAAAGCAATTTTAATAAACAAAGCCAAGAAATTTTTTTAAAAAACTAGAAGCTTTTTTCACATATTTTATTAACAAATGTAATTTATTTCTCTAGTAATTTTATAAGTTTTCAAAAGTTTGTTATTTTAGAGGAATTATTAATGGAAATATCTACTAAGATTTTTATTGTAGGTATGTTTTAAAACATGCTTGAACAGAATAAGAATTTTACTCGATATCTATTACATAATAAATTAAATACCAAATAAGAGTATTAGTTATATTCAAGTCTGTTCTAGAATCCGAATCCACTCGAAAGTGAATTACTTCAGCATTTTTCTTGTTCTGTATTTCACATCCATATTTTTTTATTCGTTTTCAATTCGAGTAGTAAAGGGTTGGTGAAAGTAAAAAGAATGGACTTTAATATTATATATGTTGTAATAATATTAGCAAAAGAAAAATTTTGATTTTATTAAATTTAGACTGAAGTAACCCTTTCGGTTATAATATAGAGCATCTTCTTCCACGGGTTTCACAATTCGTACAGGCGTACCGTCGACGCAGCCAATTACTTGGAAACCCTGATTTCTTGTTCAGTTAACTCAAGGGATATCCATGATGCACATAAATTATTTTCTATCGCATCTAAAACTTTCCACAAAACTTTTGAGAAGGTACTGCGACCAAGGCTTATATTCATATCTTTAGCAACAACGCCTTAATAAGCGCCTTCAGCTAAAAATCTAAGCGTTGCAGCTAACTGTATAGTTTCTGGAATAGAACTGCTTCTCATAGATGGAGCAATCTTTTCCAAGATCATGGAAAAATCCTCTTTATTCACGCGGAAAAGTGCTTTGAATCTTAAATGAAATAAAAAGAAAAACAAATACATATTGATGATACATACGCTTCATCTGGAATGGTCATGGGCTTGGATGCATCTCTTGAGCGCTTTCTTTTAACTTTTTCAAAATTCATTTCACATCTTCTTAATTGAATATATGATAACACAAACGCTCCTGGCATTTTAAAGCAAAAATTATGTTTTTTCTTAAATTTTTAATTATTTTTATTTATTTTTTCGTCGACAGCTGATAAAAAAATTGTTTGTCTATGATTTTTGTCATTAAAATTTTTTTCGAACAAAAAATTCGAATAAACACAAACGTGTGGATTTGAGAACACCTTTTTTAGAAATTATGGGGATCCAACAATTTTTGCGTTTTCAAAACGAGTCAAAATCTAGAACATACCTGATTATTTTAAATTCCAAATAAATTATTTATATTTTTTTACTAGCAGTGCCCGCGACTTCGTGCCATTTTAAATTTTCTTAGAATTAAAATTTAACTATTTATTCAGAGTGCTATAGACAGTATTAAAAGTTTTCCATCTATAAAAATAGAAAGTGCTGGCTACGAAAAAAATATTCTATATTGGAACCAAGGTTCTAAGGGACCTCCACACGAAATTTTGTTCAAATCCATCGAATAGTTTTCACGTGATTCAAAGACAGACAGATAAAAATTGCAAAAATAGGTGTTTTGTATTCCTTATAGACTATAACCTACACCAACAGCAAAATTTGCAGAAAATATTCCATGTACAAAACTGGCCCTGTTGCAGTTTTATTATATGTAAAGATTTATTTTGAAAGTAAAGTATAGTGTGTGCCATAATATCACCGGTTTTTTTTTCAAAAACATATAAAGAGAAAATATCTCCGTGAAATAGTAATTTTTTCATATCCTTTTATTTTTAGATAGAGGAGAAAATATGGCGATCGAGAAAACTCATTACATTATGATTAATTGGGGAAAAGGACAAACGTGAAATTTTATGAATCTTAACCGATCTCACCAATATGAGATTCTGAAGATATTTGAAATAAAGTTGATCTATAAGTTACAAACTCTCGTGTTCGGAGTAGAACCCCATAGCAAACAAGGCTATATTATATTAGACAATGACTAGAAAGGCCTTAAAATTAGACCAAGATAACGGCGGGTACAATATGCTATACTAATATATATTTAAAACTCTATGTAAGTTTTTTTGTTTGTGCGTGCGCCAATCACCGATAAACGACGAAACCGATTTTAATGGAATTTGATATATGTCCCCATGGTAAAATAAGAGTATTTATATTTTTAAAGGGCAGCCCAGAAACATTTACAGTAAATCTTTTATTTTCACCGCTAGAATCCACTAGTCCTAGGCTACTCCCACTTTGCCGGTGACCCGATTCATGTCTTCTCTAAATATCGACTTTTTCCACTCATTTTTTCTATTATTTTACTCTAAAAAAATTGTTCTATGTAATTATGTTTAAAATTTTTTAATGGGGACGGAGACAGTTTTTGTAAAATTTTTAAATATTTTTATTAAATTGTTATAATTTATAGCTATATGGTTTTTTTAATGTACATGTAACTTTAACAGCGCAGTTAGCACTATGTGGAACGTGCTTAACATTTTTGTAGGACGTATTTATCTGACGTATTTATCTTCACACCCTTCAATTCACATTATTGTTTCACATATTAAAACATTCAGTACTTTGTTACCGAAGGTCATACATGCACTTTTATTGAGTCATTAATTTGTTTATTGACGAAATTTATTTAGTGTTCACACATACAAAGTTAAGGTAGCTCAATGAGCCCACTAAGCTTCTGCCCATTCACTGCTTCTTTGTTTTAATACCTAATAATAGAAAAAAAGAAATTAGTTTTTTTAAATTTGTTTAGACTGTTTTTATTATTAATATTTTAATATTAATAACTTACCTTCTACTTGACTCGCTATATTTTCTTTTGTTTTATTTTTTCGACATATGTCATTGTAGATAATTTTGCTCTCTAAACACATTGTTGTATTTTAAGTTTTATTTAATTTTATAACAATTTCGTACTTACTGAACAATAACTTACAATTTTGTATTGAATATCGAGCTCAATAATCGCATTTATTGCGATAATCTTAATAAAAGCGCATGTATGAACACACTATAAGCTTTTTTGAACATGACTTGCGTTTACACAATACCTGATAACTGAAGTAAAATACTGACTAGAAATATTTTTTGGTTGGGTGACAGTAAATTCTAAATATTTAATAATGCTATGATGGTATGTGGAGTTGCAGAATAAAATTTCTTTAAAAATGAGTTAAAATAAAAAAAACATGCGATACAGATACCAACGTGAAAACCTTTGGAAATAGAAGAATACAGGTTTAATGACACAACAAAAATATAATTAAAAAAACAACTAATAATTTCGTTAAAAATAAAAAAAACCAAATGCTATTTCTGAACGTGCAAGTCCAATTCTGTGTTTGCTGGATCTGATAGTTGACGCCTCTTCTGAAATTACTCTTTCGATTACAAATTATTGTAAACAAGGCTATAATATATTTTGCAGTACCTAAAAGAGCCTTATCACCCAGGCAACGTCAGGTACACTACTAGTACTAAACTAAAAGATGACGTTGTTAATTTTTTTGTACAAGTGAAAAGAAGATTGAGCTACTGTTATTTAATTACAGATGCAACTATAGCTTAGATGGCTCGCCGTTACATATTTTAAGTTTATAATTTTGTAAACATTCTTGAATACAATATAGTCTTTTTTTTAGCTCTTCTAAGTTGTTGTTGTTAAGATTTAATTAATACTTGATTACTTATACACAGGCAATGACAATATCTAATGCTAAAAAAACACAGCTACGCTATATACAAAATTCTTAATTTTACTAACAAAAATATTTAAATTGCCACCTTGTCACCCCCTAAACTCTTAAATAAAAAAATCGTGTAAAGAAAAGAGAAAAGAAAATCATCATTCTGGCATCAAACTAATTTTACAAATTTTGTTCTTAAGTTTATTTACGAAGACAAAAAGATAATAATTAGATTTGAAATTGCTTCCGGCGGGTAAGATTTAATTTGCGCGATTTAAATAAATGCAAAATAAAGCTTAACCCAAGGAGCATCTTAATAGAAATAATTAGTCTTAATTTCTATGTTTTATAATTTTTTTTGTTCCAGCGAATTTTTATTTGTAAAGCTTTTTTTTTAGTTAAAAACGAGTATTAGTGCATATATGTAAGTTAGGTTTCTCTTATAAAAATTAACATTTTCTATTAAAAATTTGGAAGTCCGTGGAAAAGCTTATCACAGTTTGAAATCAAAAATGTTTATTTTAAAATTAAACAGTGTTTGTTTTACCTCGAATTTTTCAAGGAAATATACGTTTGTACATATATTAAGGGCAATAAATTCTTATGTGCTCAGAGCATAGAAATGTAAATTTTATGCTTTAACTTTATAAATATTTTGTCGCTTATATTTCTAAATTATTTTAATAAAAAGAAATGGTTTTTTTATGATGTCTGTAAATGGTTCAAAAATTTTCATTTTGTTTTAATTCAATAAAGCATGTGTATGTTTGATGTAATTCAAGGTATAAAAATTCATTACAATCAACTAAAGTGAGTTTTGTCTTCATTCAACTGAAAGTTGAAAATTATCAGTCGATGATAAAAAATTATCATTTAGAGTAAATGCTTCTTTGGTAGCGAGAAATTCGTGTATGATATGCTTAAATTTTCGAACTTTTAGCTCTACTCCGTGGAACAAAATGCGATTGACGCACACAACATTATTGTTTGTTCTGTTAAAAAAAAACAAATTGTTCAAGTTTGCTTTGTATATATTTTAATCTTTTAAAACCAGTATTAATTTTCAATTGTAGGATAGACTTAAATATAATAAAGACTTCACTTACGATTATTATTCATAAAGTTTATCTCAATCGATACTTCCCTTTGCGAGTATATTCTGCTTTAATCGCACAAAATATACCAGAATAGTTTGCTTTTAAATAAAATTCAAATCAGTATTTATGTTGACGGAAATTTAATACATGAAACGGACTCGGTTAAATATTTGGGAATAGAATTGCAAAGTAACTTATCGTGGAATATGCATTTAAGTGCTCTCAGAAGTAAAATAGCACCGGAAATAGGTATCCTTTATAAACTGAGAAACAAATTAAACCTTAAAACTAAACTATTGTTGTATCATGCATTAATTCAAAGTCATTTGAACTATATGGTTATAGTATATGGATGGAAAAGCACAAATAATTTAAAAACGCTCCAATGTCTGCAAAATAAAGCACTAAAATTTTTAAAATTAAAAAAAAAAAATGTTGAAGCAATAGAAAATCCTTTGCTTTGAAGTTTCATTCGAAAGGACTGATTATTATGAGTTTTAAATGAAGAATTTTAGAAAAAATTTTTCTTCTAAAAGTTTTTATCTTAAGTAGCCCCACTCCATTTGTACTCTAGACCCAAGTCTAATGGTTTTTTTTAAGCCGACGATATGTGTTTATTGTCCACAATATATTCTGTTATGTAGTCAAAGCATGATCTGAAATTAACACAGAACTAAAAACAAACAAAGTCTGTGAAAATGAAGTTAAAAGGCTCCACCCAAACTAATTTAGTTAATGAGGAGAGCGCAAAGAAAATTAAACACAGCATTGAGCTACTAATAATTTTTATTAAAAAGATAGAATACTCTTGGTCAAAATAAAAGAAAAAAATATACAAAATTAAATATTTTATTAATTTTTATTTGCGATTGCGATTGCGAAAGCTACTTAACTATCGTTATACACGAATCGACTCCAACCCGATAAAGAAACAAACTTAAAATAGTTTGAAAGAGGTGTAACGAAAACAGTGGAAAACATTAGATTATTAAAAACAATAGCGAAAAACTCGGAAATATTTTGGCCCTTAAGTAGTTAATTATATAACTTTAACTTAAACTTATGATATATAATTTGATTTGTTAGTACAAAATATTTTTATTGAATTAAAAATAAATGCGTTTCACGTAAAACACGAGAGTAGCAAAAAAAATTTTGGTTGCCGAAGAAGATTTTCCACTTGAAGGTTCTTAATTATTTTTGTATATTCTAACATTTTTAAAACGACAATAAAAATTTTAAAAGACTGAAAATCTTTTACTTTTTGTTATAAAAAACAAACCACGTAAAAATACAACAAAAGTTTAAGTTTACATAAAATTAAGATGTTTAAAAAATCGGCAGCAAAATTGTGAGCTCGTTTGAAAGTGTTTAACAATTGGAAAACTATAAAAAAGCCACAAGGTTTTGGATTTAGTTTTTGTAATAGTGAATACATTTCATTAAATTCTATGTAGCGCTCAAAAAGTCCAATGTGTCGGTCTGTAGGTTTTATATATATTTTTTTTAATTATTTAATAATCTGTAACGTTTGTAACATTTTTTTTTTATACGAAAAATGTTTTTATTTTCTAATTGCAAACAAAAATCATTAACTGAAATGCACTATGGTTTAAAAACAATTTATATTGGTCATATTTTGGTATTTCACGGATATATCTTAGTAATTTCACAGAGGCAAGGCAGCGGTGTTTCACAGTAGAGCTGCAAACGGTCAGCTAGGATAAAGGGAGCTTTTGGGTAGGCCTCCAATGTTGGGTAGCTCTGGCATATAATTTTTTGGGAATATTATAAAAAGTTTAATTTTAAGGCAAATGTTAAGATTTTTTACATTTAATTAAGCCTTGAAAATACCTATAAAAAATGTGCTTATATCTGTAGGGTATCTCTTTTAGTTTTAGAAAATATTATACATGTAAATGAGAAAGAAAATCGATGGTTTAGGAAGCTCCAATAGCTTTAATGCATACTCGCTATATATGTAAGAAGTATCAGAGGAGAGACTTTATTTTTTTTTTGAGCTTCAAATGTTAAATGACATTTAAAAACTGAAAAGGTCACGTTACGGTGTCTTTTAAAAAATAAACGATATAAGTTGAATTGCCACAAAACCAAAGCGCATCTAGTTATTCTTACAAAATTTTAAAATTGTACAGATGAAAGATGGTTACTGTGTTTTTGTATTAATTTTTTTTTTATATTTTTATGACCTTTTTGCCTTATTGATTCAATGGAGTTCTTATTTAATCAGTTTGGCTTTTAAGACTCTAAAATTTTCGTTGCAAAATTTGGGTAGAAAGCGGTGAAGAGCTATATGAGCAGTAGCAAAATGGCCATATGGATATGCTTTCCCCGCAGTAATACATTTCATTTTTTAGTTTAAAATAATAAATATTTGATGAGATTATCATGAAATATTTATATTTGAAGGAATCAAGAACAATTAAATTAACATAAAAAAGATTCCAAATAATAAATTTGTTGTCAAATAAGTTAAAATAAAATAATATTTTATTTTAGCTTATAAAATCCCAGAATAGAGAAAAATGTCCCAAAAAAAATTTTTTTTCACAAACGACGCACTTTCTTAATTAATCGAGGAGCTGTTAAGTTCTTCTTGAAGTATGTAGATAAAAACTTAGGATTTACGACTTTTCATTTGGTGATTTGCAATTCAAAAAATTTTACAATAATTTATAAATTTTGTTTCAAACTTGGCTGTTTGGATAGGGCTGAAGGGAGACTATTATCATTTTTGACGTTGCTATTATTTGCATTAGCTGCATGTTTTTTTAAAACGGTTAAAAAAATTTGCAACTACATGTCATAGCGTCTCAGGACATAACGTCCATGGATAATATAGGTATATTTTGTGGTATTCTATGTTCAAAGAATACAATGGTTTTATAAACTGGCTTGCAGAAAATCATTGGTAAGTGAAACCGGTGTTGGTTGTACCATAGGGAAGAAAATCTTTGCGACCGGCGGAAAATGCTAAGTAGAAAATCTTTGGTAAGCGAAAATTGTATGTGCTTGATGTGAAATTACTGTTTATAAAAAAAGGTTGGTAAAAATATCCTTTAAAACAAAAACTGTTAAAGTAAAATGATATAAATATGACGAATCCATTACAATGGATCTTTGCAGTCTTTCTAGCTGATTTTAGATGGTTTTCATTGAAAATATGAACACAGACAATGCCCTGCAAGTAATATTTTTTAAGGAAACTAAGCCGTAAATATATAAATAAATTTAAAAGGCAAGATGTTATTTTTTAATTCTATATTAAAGTTTTAACTTAAGAAACACTTATAAGATTTTCAATAAATAAATTCTCTTAAGAATCAGCAAACCAAAACCTTTTATGTTCGAATGCATTGTCACCAGACAAGATGTACTTAAATTTGCGCTTTTTACCTTCAGGTGTCTGCAGTCAAAGTCATCAGAACAATAATTTGAAAGTAAGAAGTCATAGAATCATACTAAACAAAAGACAAATTATAGTAGAATTGTTAAAGATCTTAGAGCATTGTCTGCCTATAACTATTATTATTAACTACAAGCAAAGAGTAATTCGAGACAAATTTTATTGAATTTCACGAAAAAAAAATTAAACATCAAATAAATTATGTTTGCAGACAGTTATAAGAAAAGAAAAAAGACATTTGAACAGTAAAAAGATAAATGTTTTTTTTTTTTTAAGTTCACGCATCATCTAAAAGTAATTTTAATGTTAAGAAAAATATGACATTATCAAGGTTTTCTTTTCTCACAAAAGAAAATTTCTTTCTTTTATGTTATGCTGTGTTCATTGCAAAATATTTTACAAAGTAAAAATAAAAAAGGTAGGAGAAAATATTATGTCCAAAAATTAGATTTGAATAAAATTACAAAAGAAATCAAAAGTTATACAAATGTTCATGTTGTAATTAAACTTTTAGTTATACTTTTACTATTAGAATTATTAGTCACTGTTTATAGTTTGCTGTAGCCATGTGACTTCATATAAGTTACTTCTTTTGTGTCACTGCTGATACGATAGCTCACATAAATGAACAGCAAGGTCAACTAAAAACTTATTTCTAGAACGAATTGTTTGCTATTACAAATATTTTGGCAGAACACTTTCTTTAAATCAACTTTTAGCTGCTTTAATTTTTACTCCTTTTTAAATTAATCAAGATAAAAGCGAACAAGTATTATTCCAGCAAAATAAAGCTATAGTAGACATAAAGTAGAGTAGATACAGAGTTCATTTATTCATTTATTACCGCTAAATAACAAAAAATGTTAAATCTTTACAATGCCATTGAATCTGATTATTTATTAAATGTTGGTAGCATTTATTACAATTTTAATGAATTCATTTTAGACAATAAAACTAATAAAACCATCATTTTGTGTCAATGTTTATAATTAAATTTGACATAAACTTTTGTGTAACAGAATAAAAAGTTTAGAATTTAAATTAGCGATAACGAACGTTAACAAAATTGAAGCTAAATTATAAAATTTAAAAGTGACTAAGGGAGTGACTGCACCAACTATCCAATGGTTTTTAGATTTAAGTATATTTAAAGTGTAGTTAAAAAAAAACAAGAGTGGTATATTCGGCTATGTCGTATCTTATATAGTCTTCACTATTTATATAAATCTAGTTTAATGAAGTAACTCCAATCAAAAAAGCAATTATTGGTGTGATAAAATAAAATGAAGAAAGATTTGGAACTGTATACGTATAATTTTACATAAAGATGCCATCGGCTCTTAATGGGTTAAGCATTTTTAAAAAATTTTAGTATTTCCTTAAAGGTCTTCAAGACCTTTAAAATGGTACCCATATAAATACTTTTTTTAATTTGAAAACTTCAGACCCCGTAACCCGGAATATATTGGCGAGCACCAATATTTCACTCGATGTTTTTTCTTTTTTTTTTTAATTCTCTATCGCCCCATATATATATTTTTTTAAATTAAATTAATAAAATTACCAATAGCACCTCTTTCGACACTATATCTGATCTATTGTCAAATTTATTTTATTTGTGTGTGGTTTCCGATGTAGAAAAAATGAAAGAAAAAATAAAAAAAAGTTACTCAATGGTTACTGTGTTTTTTAACCGACTTCAGAAAAAGAAGGAGGTTATACAATTCGGCAGAATGTTGCTTTTTTTATATTTGTGCCTCCAGAACTCAGTCATTTCTGATCCAATCCAATTTTTTTGGTTATATAATAGATTATTCTTACAATTTGGTCCCGTTTTAAAAACAGTTCATAATCTTAAAAATTAAAGGGTGTCCTCATACAACATACATATTTTTTAAGTGTATTATGAACTGTAAAGGGCGATTCTGTAACATTTAAAATGACTGCGTCTTACTATAGCCCCCAACAACAAAAATTTATACAAAAATAAATCTAAAAATTAAAGGGAGCCCCCATAATTGATGTAAATTTACTTATATGGGACTATCTTTTGAACCCTTATAGACAAACATTTGTAAATTGGATAGAATGTCATTTGCTATGGGCGTTATAGTAACAAGTATTAATATTACAAATTATAAATTAGAGGGTGCGTCAATAGTTCATTAAATTTGATGTATATGGCCATACTTCTGAACAGTTGTAGACAGAGGCTTGAAATTTACAACATCCTGCATTGCTATGTCCGCTGGACAACAAGTATTAAATTTGGATTTGGAAGTTAAAGGGTGTTCCAAAAGTTAATGTATTTTTGTGTATGTGACCAAACTTTTGAACCCTTATAAACAGAACGCTGAAACTTACAAGGGGCCTAAATTGCTAAATCCGCTATATCAACGAGTTTATAATTTGAATTTAGAAATTAAAGGGTGTTCCATAATTGATGAAGATTTACTTACATGAGCCTATCTTTTGAACCGTTATAGACAAACGCTTGCAAATTGGACAGAATGTCGATTGCTATGGCCGTTATAGTAACAAGTATAAATATTAAGGATTATAAATTAAAGGGTGCGCCATAAATCATTGACTTAGATGATTATGCCTAGCTTTTTAACAGTTATAGACAGACACTTAAAATTTACAGCGAAGCTGTTTTGGTAAGTTCGCTACAACAACAAGTATAAATATGGGTTTGGAAGTTAAAGGGTGGTCCAATAGTTGATGTACTTTTAAACCGTTATAGACAAGACGCTTAAACTTAAAAGGGACCTGTATTTCTAAGTCCGCTATATCAATGAGTTTATAATTTGAATTTAGAAATTAAAGGGTGTCCCATAATTACTGTAGATTTACTTATATAGGCCTATATTTTGAACTGGTATAGGCAAACGATTGTAAATTTGACGCAACGTCTATTGCTAAGACCGTTATAGTAACAGCTGATAATATTTTAAATTATAAATTAAAGGGTGCACCAATAGTTCATTTAATTTGGTATATATAGTTCCTTTAATTTGATGTATATTGCCATACTTTTAAACAGTTGTAGGCAGATGATTGAAAGTTTTAAGTAAACGTTTTATGCTAAATTTTGTTAAATAAAAAAATAAATGCAGTAGAAGCAAACAAAGGTATATTTTATTAGTATTTTAATCGTTAAATTGAAGTTCGTGGTATAAATACTTATAATAAAATAAATCAAAGCACGTAATATGTAAATAATATTATTTTTTTTTTTTGTAAATAAACCTGAAAAAAGTCGTATTTCAAAAGAGTGTATGTATTTTTTTTCATTCTAAAGCAAAAAAGATTTTAGCTGGCCTTGAATTTTCCACAAAAAATTATTTTGTATGTCACAACGAAGACGGATTTGCACGCTTAATATTTCCAGTAAACTAAGTTAGATGCCCTCGACAAGATTTAGCATTGCTTTGCGGGAAATTTATTTTAAGTATTGTTATCAAAATAATTACATCTACTTGCTTTTAAAGAAAGATATCACAGCTGCTGCAGGGAGGAAGTATCATCATATAAAGTTCGTTTGCACGTATGAGTACTGTAGCACAGCATAACTAAGAAAAATCCAAACGCAAACTCAAATTCAAAAATTCTTCATATGTTCTCTTTTGAATCAGGAATTATTTACATCCTTTTTTTATCTCACTAAAGATTTAAAATAATGGCTTTTGTTTTCTATAATATGTCATTTTTAAATTAAAATTTTCAGGTGTGCTTTAGAGCAAATACTTTCTAAAGAAGCCATTTAGAAGAATATGGAAACTTTTTTTAAAGGAAAATAAAAATGCTCCATTATAAAGTGACATTTGAGAAATAAATAAAACGAAAAGAAATACATTTTAAAAAGTTTTGTTTGTATCATTTTTGGCTTCTTGTTAATTGTGATTTGTTGAATATTTTTTTGGTTTTTGTTGATTTTACATTTTATAAAAAAGTATTAAAAGTTTTTCTTAATGCAACCCTCGGGAAGGTAATTATTTTGTTCATTGTTCAAAATAATAAAATAATATTTCAGGTTAAAATTAATATAACGGAGGTTTTAAGTCTGTATTCACGTATTAAAGGTTTAGTAAAAATAATTATATTTATATATGTATAATTTAAGCAGCTGAGTTTAAAAAAGCAAAATACTTTTTTTGCCAACACATAGTTTCATTTTTGATCACTCATCTGGAAGGCATGCGATTTTGCAATGCGGTGCCACATGATACACAGATCGTGTAAAATTTCAACAACCAAATTTTTCGGATATGTAGTCGCTGCTTTTTGTGATTAGGATCGTACAAAATAGCACTACTTGGTTTTAAGAAAAAAGTAATTAAGTAAAAGACTGTGCCACTTGTATTTATTAAAGTTCTAATTTTGATTAATGATATTTCTTAATGTTATAACATTTTAAACTTAAATTTTGGTTAAGATGAGAAAGTAGGTTTAAAGTCAACGTAGTGGCTATTGGAAATAAATTGCTTTACAATTACTCTGCTTCAGTGAAATACGAGGGCTTCTATATATATTCCTGGCCTGGCAACACTGAGTGCTGCCAAGTGCAATCTGACATTTCCATTGGAAAGCTTGTCATTTTTAAGCATTTTTGACGTACGACCATTATTTGTGTTGTTTACAGTGACTTGAAAAAATTAATATAGAAAAAAATGGAATTAACTCGTGAACATTTTCGTGCCATCATATTTCACAACTTTCGACGTTGATTATCACGACAAGAGTGCATTGATGAACTTAAATCTTTGTAGGGCGATGAAGCACCATCCCATAGCACTATGAGAAATTGGTATAATGAATTTAATCGTGGCCGAAGCTCGCTCAAAGACGAATTCCGTGGAGGTCGTCCAAAAACGGCTGTTGTGCCAGAGAACATTGATGTCGTGCGTGAACTCATAATGCAAGATCGTCATGCGACATACCGAGAGATAGAGACATCCTTGGACATTTCTTCCACCAGCATACATTCGATACTGCATGAACACCTGGTTGTAAAAAAGGTTTGTTCTCGTTGCATCCCGCACAATTTGAAAGTCGCTCAAAAACAGGCTCGTGTCGATTGGTGCAAACAAATGTTGCAAAAATACGATTGCGGTGCTTCAAAAGACGTTTCCGAGATCGTCACAGGTGACGAAACATGGATCTATGCGTATGAGCCCGAAACGAAACAACAATCGACCGTGTGGGTCTTCAAAGACGAGCAAAATCCAACGAAAGTTGTTCATGGAGGAAGCACTTCGAAGCAAATGGTCGCATGTTTCTTCGGCAAAACTGGTCATGTGGCGACTGTTCCGCTTGAGCAACGTAGGACGGTCACTTCTGAGTGGTACACTACAATTTGTTTGCCTGAAGTCATCGCAGAAATTCAAAAAACCAACAAGAGAAGACGGATCATTGTTCACGATGACAATGCGAGCTCTCACACATCGGCTCAAACAAGAGCGTTTTTGACCGGCCAAAACGTCGAAATAATGGGTCATCCGCCGTACAGCCCTGACTTGGCACCTAATGACTGCTTCTTGTTTCCGCACATCAAGAAAAAAATGCGTGGTCAACGATTTTCGTCGCCAGAAGAAGCTGTTGAAGTGTTCAAAAACCATATTTTTTGGAGGTGTCTCAATCGGAGTGGAAAAAGTGCTTCGACAACTGGTTTTAGCGCATACAAAAGTGTGTAAATCATGCTGGAGAATACTTTGAAAAACAATAAAACCATTTTTGATTTTGAATATTCGCATTTTCACTATTAGGCCAGAAATATATAGAGCAGCCCTCGTAATATCAGAAATAATGTAGATCTAAGCGGACAAATTAAAAAAAAAATTAATTGGGTTGATTCCGCCAGTATATATTAAACTGTTGTTATAATTTTCGGTAAAAACCGTCGCCGAACATACGAAGTACACAGCCAGTGACGACGGTTTTTACCGAAAATTATAACAACAGTTAAAAAAATTATTAATTTGTTAATTTTTAAAGAAGAATTATGGGATGATAAAAAAGACGAATATATATTACATGCATTTGATTTTAGTTACTATCACTCTAGAATTCTGTGAGCCCAAATATCGCAATTTCGCGCGTTTTTCTAACTCTCGTTGGATTGTTTGAGACGTCCATATGTTCATTTCGCTACTGTGTTCATAGATTATCACTGGCTTTTAAACAAAAAGTAAAGATTTATACCATGTATTTTTTTTATAAATTTTTTTTTATTCTCTTTTTAAGTTGCAGTATTATGCGTTACATTAAACAAAATAAGAGAAAAAATTACATCCCTTTAAAATTCAAGCCATGCCATATTGCTCCAAATAAAAATCGCATGCTTATTTCATGAAAAATTGCATAGTGTAATTGGCTCAGATTGTTTAAAAAATTTAGATATAAAAGGAATTGTAGTCAATCAAGATAGTGAAAGAATCTAAAAATTTCCTTAAGCAAAGATGCAGTGACGATGTTAAAATATCTCTGGTGAGATGAAAGCAATGGTGAAAGTACCAAATAAATATGCTTTTTACAGAGTAATCCATGGTTCGACTCATTTACAAATGACTTTGTTACTTTGTTGGAATATTAAATATTGTTTTGTTTCAAGGAATTATTTAACTTGAATCGCTAAATAAATTACTGTTGTCGTGCAGACCCTCGTCACTGCCTATTTTTTTTATGAGTTTCGCGAGCTCATCCTTGTCTACTGTAACTGTAGTTTAAGTAAATTGCTTTATGTCAAGTACGTGTTAAGGTTTACATATCTTGTCCATATTTGGATATTTTTCGTTTGTTGGTACATTTTAATAGTTTCAGTGGTGGAAAAACCATGTCTAAGGTTTTTCTTAGTTTTTCGTAAGTATAACCGTCTATATTAACGATAATGTCTACCATGTATGAATTAAAGACGTTCATGAAAAATAGGGTGGCGACTCGGCCAACTGCTGGAATTACAGCAAATCCGAGGCGTGAATTTGATACAAATTGATATGAACGCTTTTATATTTGAAGGAATCAAGCACAATTAAAATAATTTATGTGTGTTTCAAAAATTATTTAATTTTTTCTTTTAATTTTTATGAATTATTATTTGAACTGTAGACTCCATCTACGCAAATTAATACTGATTGATTATTAATACACCTTGTGTTATTATTGTCAGTATAAGTTGCTTAAATAGATGAGAGATGTAGCGATCTAGAAAATGCAGCATTACATTCTACTGTTGTCTAATTTTTCCTGTTTTTTTTTGGTAATCGTCTGCATACAATTCTAAGAAGTAGAAATTAAAAATAAAAATTATCTTAAACCAAAACCAATTTTAATTCGTTTGTTATAATTATTTCCTTGTAGCAGCGATTAGCATGATAGACGGCTTTTTCTATGTTATTCCTGTGGCTTGTATGGCTTAAGTATTTTCTTTTTTTTATCATTTCAAAAAGTTGGCAGTATTAAACATCATCTCTCTCGAAGATTTTTAAGATTATGTTTTATGCAGCACCGTGCAGCAGTGTAGCCCCATCGGCTCACAAAGTGATATACCCGCTTTGCCCTTTTTTGGTTCGGGTTATGCACATGAAGTATAAAATTGCGCGATATCGTTTTTTCTTTACTGAGATCATGTCTCTCTTAGGTATTTATGTTGCCTGCTTTCTTGTGTGCTAGAAAGCTTTACCGGCCTTGTACTTTGAAATTGCCATAATACAACAACAACAAAGATACAGCATCGAATAAATCTTCGGCATTTGCATGGATGACGAGTTTTGTGTCCGTTAGATAAAAATAATCGTAAACCATCAAACTTTTTGTCGTTTACAGTTTACAGAACGTTCGTTATCATTACAGCTTTGGCAAAATTAATGAAATCCATTACATTTGGCAACAGTTTAACACTAAAGTTTTTTCATATATCCCTGTTTAATGTCAGCACTACACTCTTTACGTACAAATTTTTTGTGAAAACATCAACATATGTTTGATTCGTGAGCAACTAATAGGATGGCTCTCCTCCTTCTCATTTAAATGTAAATGATATAAAAAAATGTGAAAACGTAGGTGTATGATTATTCACAGTCTTTTTATTAATGACTTTTGGAAGGAGTGTGTGCAGAGTGCAGACAAAAGAATCAATAGATGAAATTTAACAGCTTTATTAAAATATAAACGCTATTTCTTATAAAACTCTAGATTAAATATTGATTTTTTGAGTAGCTTTTTAACGTTCACTTATCTGGAATTCATTATGATTTAACAATTTTAATTTTTTTTTTTTTTGGTACCTAAAAACCGCGTTTTAACCGAAAAATAAGTCAATTTTCATTCATTTATAAAATCGATGGTTATAAAAATTATAACAAACGCTAGGCACCGCGTATTTACATTCATACTTAACTCATAACAGTCAATATGATACTGAAACAGCGTCTATAATGTTGTGAGCAAACAAGTATGAATAATTAAAATAAAAAATAAAAAGTTGCATTTCGTGGCTATCCAAGAAGGCTAGCACAACGGCAACAACAAATGTACAAAGACGAGTTACAAAGAGAACGACAAAGAAATATGCTTTTAGTTTTGTGTGAACTTCGTCTCACTAAATTAACATTAAGATTAGTTGGTTTAATAAATGATGTTTACGACGTACATACTATAAAGGTAGATAGATGCAAAGAATGCTGATGAAGGATGTAGCGGTCCAGAAATTGCTGCATTTCATTCTGCTAGCGTCTAAAATTTCTTGTTTTCTTTGGAAAACGCTGCATACATTTGTAAATAATTTTTCATTCTAAAAATGTTTAGAAATTAAATTAAAAAAACCAAAAAGCCAAAAATAAGACAACTTTCATTCATTTATAAAATCGATGGTTCGAATCTTGGTTGGGAAAAAATTAAATATTTTTTTTGTTCATAATATTCGCGGTCTTAATGACGGGCCAATAAATCACATGCCAAATAATTTATTTGTTTAACAACACTTAATGAATTATAAACAAAAATTTTAAATTGCTTTCATTAGCCTACAAGACTTTATTTAGCCCATTTCTCACTAGAGCATGGCTTACGCCGCTTTTTAAAAATAAAGCGTTTTTTCCTATTTTCAAAAGATCATATTCTTTGCGGATTTTATTACAAGCAAATTTAATTTCTTAAATTCTTAAATTTTTTTCTGTAAAACTTTTCAAACGAATTGATAGTTTTGGTACAGCGCTACTTTCTTACTGTTTCTTGAGAGTAGGTTTTGAACAACTAAAAAAACGGAAACAGACAAGAACGATAGACGGCATTCTCATAAAATATTTATTATTTTACTTCGCTACTGCTAATATAGCAGTGGACTCAACCCAATTTTGGTACAGAAAACTCAAGACTAAATTGATTAAATTAGAACTTTATTGATTGACTAAAGCAAAAAGATAATAAAAACACAAACATGTTTTATACAAAAAACTGAAAAGAAATATGAAAGAAAAAATACAAATAGTTCTTACATCTTCAATGTGTTTTTACTGTAATTGACATATTATATTTAGACATAATTACACAATTCTCGTTGTTTTAATACAACTCCATAATCATATTTAAAGAGACGAATAATAATAAGTTCCATATTATAGTTCTAATAAATTAAAAAATTAAACAAAAATTACTTAAAATTACAAATAATTTTTAAAAAACTTTTAAGAGCTTCTAATAAATCGAAAAACATCAATTAATACTGGTTGAAAAAATAAACATACTTTATTATTAAGTGAAAGGTTTATAGGTTTCATTTCAGTCGATTCTTCTGACTTCTTTCTATCCTCCTATTTACAACTGATTGCCAGTAATAAATATCCCTAACGAAAAACTTTGATAGCTTGAGAGTCGAGTCAAGACGGAAGTTAACACAATTAGTACTTAGTTTACGGATATTAATTTGTTAATATTTTTTATTTAATGTTTTCGAGACAAAATTTTAGCAAGTATGCATTTCTAATGTAATTTTCTTTTAAGTTTAATTTTGCTTTATAAAGCGCGGGCGTGTATTGCTGTAATGGTTAGAGGCAGAAGATTTTGGTTGACGTTTTCAACAAAGTTAACAGTGAACCTTAGCATAAACTTGTATTCTATTTACTTTTTAATTTAGTGGACAAAGATCTTAATAAGAATTTGAACAGACTACAATACCTGCAAAGAGAAGACTTTTTCAGACTTTTTTTTAGTGAAGAAGATGGAGGAAGTAATCAGGTTTTCTTTTATCAGTGTTTAGGATGGCGCGTATGAATTGATCAAATTTTTGTTAGAAATCTGTGATATGCTTTGGGACACACTTGGTTTTGTGTATTTAACAATAAATCAGAAATCCAAATGGAAACATATTGCGAATCCATTTTACGTTATGTGAAATGTCTCAAACTGTGTTGGAGCCACTAATGGTAAACACGTCAGGTTGAAGAGTCCACCAAATTGCGGATCAGTACTTTTCAACTATAAAGGCGCCTACTCTATAGTAGTTCTGGCAGCGTGTGATGACAATTACACATTCACAGCTATTGATATAGGTGCATATGGCTCTAAAAGTTATGGGGGGTGTATTGGGCAGAAGCTTTTTAATGGGCAACTAGATTTGCCTGAAAACAGCACCAAACAAACAACCAATTTAAAATTTAATTACTTTATGGTTAGATATGCAGCGTTTTCTTTAAAACGATTTTTAGTGCGACCATATCCAGGTTGTGCACAGGCTCCTGTAAGAAATGGATTACGGCGAAGAGAAATTTCTGTTTCGTTACAAAAACATTGGCGAATTCTTTCTAATAATGCATTAAGAAATGCATTTTCAGCAGCTACAGAAACCCCTGACTTTTAATATTTTATCCTGTTCCTGTACTCCTGTTTGCTCTTGTCAAACAGGTAAGGAAATTTTTGCACAGGTTTCATAACTTTTATTTCCGTTTATTTTTTTTTTATCTTTACTATCAAGTAACTCAGCGTACGTTAAAAGTTGCCCAACATTAGTACTTTGTTTTACTGAATGAATTCAATGTCAATTCAACTTAGTTGTCAGTTTAAAGAGGCGAAGTATATGGGATTCTATATGCCCCAGCCTTTATGAAGGAATCCTTCAAAGTATAAACATACAATTTGTCCTTGTCTACATCAGCCACTACTTCAATGTACATTTTTTATTTCGAAGGTGCTTCACAAGTGTTTCCATTATTGAATGCTTGTTTGTTATTGTTTAATAAATGAAATTGAGTTTGTTTTACTTCTAATATAAGTCTCCGTCTTTGTGTCTGATGACTAATGCTCATTTACTATAAATTCAACGAATAATAACTTAATAAAATGTCCATGTAAACAGAGTGTCTTTAACATTTATTATTTAAATATTTTTTTTATGGAATAAAACTTTAGAAACTTTTGATTTAAATTAAAGTAGCAGTGGATATTTTCCGAACTAAGAAAAAATTTTATTTTACTGAATAATGTACATTTCATTCACACATCAGATTTTAATTAATTATTATCGAAATATATCTAGGACAGTGAAGCCAATAATTCTTTTGTAGAGGTGGAATATTAAAAAACTTAGTTTTTTATTTATTTTAATACGAATAAAAAATAATAAATAAATAAATCTAATTAAAGAAAATCTTATTTTTACGAACGTCCCAGACATTTTATTAATATTTCTACGTATGTACCAAATTAAATTTATTTCTTAAATACGAGGGCTGCTATATATATTTCTGGCCTGGCAACACTGAGTGCTGCCAAGTGCAATCTGACATTTCTATTGGAAAGTTTGTCATTTTTAAACATAATCGTACTCAAAACGTTTTGACGTACGACCATTATTTGTGTTGTTTACAGTGACTTGAAAAAATTAATATAGAAAAAAATGGAATTAACTCGTGAACATTTTCGTGCCATCATTTTTCACAATTTTCGACGTGGATTAGCACGACAAGAGTACATTGGTAAACTTAAATCTTTGTATGGCGATGAAGCACCATCCTATAGCACTGTGAAAAATTGGTATAATGAATTTAATCGTGGCCGAGGCTCGCTTAAAGACGAATTCCGTGAAGGTCGTCCAAAAACGGCTGTTGTGCCAGAGAACATTGATGCCGTGCGTGAACTCATAATGCAAGATCGACATGCGACATACCGAGAGATAGAGACATCCTTGGACATTTCTTCCACCAGCATACATTCGATACTGCATGAACACCTGGCCGTAAAAAAGGTTTGTTCTCGTTGGATCCCGCACAATTTGAAAGTCGCTCAAAAAAAGGCTCGTGTCGATTGGTGCAAAGAAATATTGCAAATATACGATTGCGGTACTTCAAAAGACGTTTATAAGATCGTCACAGGTGACGAATCATGGATCTATGCGTATAAGTCCGAAACGAAACAACAATCGACCGTGTGGGTCTTCAAAGACGAGCAAAATCTAACGAAAGTTGTTCGTGAAAGAAGCACTTCGAAGCAAATGGTCGCCTGTTTCTTCGGCAAAACTGGTCATGTGGCGACTGTTCCGCTTGAGCAACGTAGGACGGTCACTTCTGAATGGTACACTACAATTTGTTTGCCTGAAATCATCGGAGAAATTAGAAAAACCAACAAGAGAAGACGAATCATTGTCCACCATGACAATGCGAGCTCTCACACATCGGCTCAAACCATAGCGTGTTTGACCGGCCAAAACGTCGAATTAATGGGTCTTCCGCCGTACAGCCCTGACTTGGCATCTAATGACTTCTTCTTGTTTCCGCACATCAAGAAAAAAATGCGTGGTCAACGATTATCGTCGCCAGAAGAAGCTATTGAAGTGTTCTAAAACCATGTTTTAGAGGTGTCTCAATCGGAGTGGAAAAAGTGCTTCGACAACTGGTTTGAGCGCATGCAAAAGAGTATAAATCATCATACTTTGAAAAACAATAAAACCATTTTGGATTATGAATATTCGCATTTTCACTATTAGGCCAGAAATATATAGAGCAGCCCTCGTATAAACAAAATTTTTATATAACAACTTTAGTTTTTTCTATTTGCTCAAAATAAATACTAAAAGTTTTCTCCTCTATTTGTTTAGAAAACAACAAATAATTATAATAAATTAATTGGATTAATTCCGCCTGTATATATTAAACTGTTGTTATAATTTTCGGTAAAAACCTTTGTCTCTGGCTGTGAACTTCGTCGGTTTGGCGAGACGACGGTTTTTACCGAAAATTATAACAACAATTATAATAAACTTGGAACTTGATATGTTTACGTTTTTGCCATCAAATGATAATCAAATTTCCTTAAAGGCCCTAAATTATTCTAATAACAAAAGAAACATAGCAAAACCAATACATTAAGGTTCAGAGAATTTTTATTTATTTATTTATTTTTTTTTTTTTTTTTTGTTAAAATTGAATGAGTCACAAAATAAGACAAAGTGTGTAATTAAATGTACCTTTTATATTAAAAAAATTTAAAATACCGCATTTTGTGCAATTTTTGACCTTTTCCCTGTAACATAACAGATTTTAATCTTTTGTAGTGGTAAGTTAAAATAATATGATAAAAAGTACTGGTGATCTCTAGACTAAAAAATGTTATATTTTAATTTTTCGGATATTATGTTTTTTGTTGATTACTTTGTAGTTTTTTAACTATGCTTTTTTGTGGAACGTCTAGCTTCTTTTCAATTTCCTGTATTTCCATAATTTTAAACATTTTTCTTTTATTTTAATTATGAGACATTTATTTTTTTGGTGAACAAAGACGATAATGGTGTCATTATCATTTTATATGGAAAAAATCATTTATTTTCTGGTGAGGTACCAGCGTGATAATAACAATATTGGATTATAAATAATATGTTATTATTCTTCTTTGTGCATAATTCGGTAACTGTTCGAGTTTTTGAGAAATTTCGATTGTTTTCCTAAACTCTCGGTTTCTTTCAAAAATTGTGACTATTCTGAATTCTACTATTATCTTCAGTGAATTTTTGGATTGAATTTACTTCTTTAATTTAATTTTCACAAAAAAAATTTTTTTTGAATAGGTACTTAACGATTTTTTATTTCAAAATTTAGTGGTTTTGCTATGTTTTTTCCTAAAATGATTTCACCTTTTAATTTTTGAAAACTATTTTGGTAGATACGTGTCTTCAGTTTTATTGTGGAATTAAGATTTTTTGTAAGTAAATTTACGTTTGCCATTCCATTTGTAACTTCTACATTATTCATGTCCGACCCAAAAAAAAAGTTTGTACATTCTTGATCTTTATATATAATGGAGTCGATTTAGCGTTATACGTACATATGTTCGCAATCGGGTTGAAATCAGTTTTGCCACGTCCCAGATGAGTTATTAAAAAGGGGCTGGTAAATTTTAATAACATCAGTTCATAAATGGTGCAGATATCTTAAAACAAGTAAGAGTGCTATATTTGGCTATGCCAAATAACGTACAGTTTTCAAGTCTTACATATCATTTTCAAACCAAAACCATTTTCTTTACTAATTCTTGCTAGTAAAGCGTTCATTTACTTTTTTACATTTGGGAGCATAATTTTGAAAATTTCCGTTTTAATCTATCAATGCTAGTTTTTGCTAGTAAAGTTACTGAACATACATATTGTTACTTTATACTCTAAATTTGTATTTTGGATGACTAAAGAAACGTGGATGGATTGCTAAAATTATTTAAACATTAAAGAAGATTTTTCTTATTTCCGTTTTTGATAAATTCTTTTTCTTTATAGTTTCCTTAAATTTACAATTCCAAGCATGAGCAATTTTCTGAAATATCTATATATTAACTACGCGCAAGTAAACAAAAAATAATAAAATCTCTACTATTGAGGTCTTCCTCAACAAGAATTTTTTCTTATAGCAAATTACATTGATTTCTTAATTTTAAAGTTTCTGCTTTCAAGAGAATATGTATTTATATATATATTCTTATATTTTTCTTTACAACCCTTTTAACGATGTACCTGTGTATGTGTGGTATGTTGTTTTAATATTTTATTTATGCTTTTTTAACAGCGTACAGTGGTTTGAAAACGATTTATTTTAGACATAATTAGGTATCTCATAAACCACTAAAGGTATCTTAATGGTATTTCGCAAAGGAAAGAAGGAGTTGTTTCATAAAATAAAGCGGAACCTCTGGCATACCAAGCTTTTGGAAATATCATAAACAGTTTAGTTTTACCTTAATAGTGAATATTTTCAAAACTTAATAAGACGTTAAAAATATCTACAAAAATGTGTAGGCTATCTTTAATAGTTTGGTAGAAAATTGGCTTAAATTTTTTTTTTATTTTGGCCGACCTCAACTTGGTATTTTTGGCGTGGTTTACTTATAAATGATCAGTTTATTATTGAAAGACATTTTCTGTTTCTGTTTTTAACAACAATAAAAAAATTAGTTCTAAGTTTTGTTCTTATAGCGCTTTTCGCTAACAGTTACAAGCCTCTAAATTGGGAAGATATAACAAATACCGGTTTTTTCAGAATTTTCCCGAAACGGGTGGTATTTTTTTTTTCTTATATTATTTAAATTTACTTCGGTACTAGCAAATTTTTTTAACCGCTTTAAACACAACCTTCAGTAAACGCGAATAAAATAAAACCTGCGTTAAAAAATATAACGGGTCTTATTGCAGCCCTGTTCAAACACAGCTAATTTTTTAACAAATTTCATAAATTATTGTAAAATTACCCGGGGTGCAAAGCACCGAATAAAAAAGTAAAAGAATTTTTAAATCTTTACTTGTTGGGTAGACACTTCATAAAAGATTTGGGAGCTCCGTAATTAATAAAGATAAAGTAGCCAATTTTGTCAAAAGAAGACAAAAAAAATTGATTTTTTTGGCAATTTTTATGTAGAAATAAAAAATTAAATTTTATTTCCTATTTAAATTCTATAATTATAATATATAATTTAAAAATTTTGTTAGACTACCGCGATGCTTTATGGTATTATGGCAATTTTAAGTCTTTTTTTACTTCTCGAAAAATCACCTTAACGTCATTTTTTCAGTTTATGAGTGGACATAATTAAAAAAAAAGAGCGAGAAAAAATTCATTATATTAGCTTTTGTCTGACAGCACCTACATGTATGAGTTTTTTCTAAAAATTAAAAATTTAAAAAATTTTATGTAAAAATTAAAAATGTGTATAAACATATTTTGGTCAAAACTGGAAAACACAAATAGCTTACAACACATTTTAAATTTTTAAGTTCTCTGTTCGATTTTGTGAAAATTGTTGAGCAACATTGATTATTTCAAATTAAAAATTTGGTGTCTATCTAGATTTAGAGAAGTTTTACGTTTTATTATTTTCAAGTGTACTACATATGATCGCTGTTTCACAGCTTTTAAAAAATGTTAATAAACATTTCATATTTTTTTTTCAGTAAAAAGAGGGTATAATTCATGGCGAAATAATACCAAGTGGCCGCAATGGCGAATTCATAATTTTCGCCGCAAACGTTAAATGTCAAACTCCATATAAACAAATGTATACACATTTTTATATATGGAGTTTGACATTTAGCGTTTACGGCGAAAGTGATGAATTCGCCATCGAGACCACCTGTATTATTTCGCCATGGTATAATTCTGCAACATTTTTATATGACTTTTTCATTCAAATTTTGTATGTACATATGTAGCTTGACAGCAATTCGCATGAAAAGCTGAACAAAGTACTAGGCTTTACACAATAAATTAGAAAAAAAATAATAAGGAATAGACGAGGTTTAGGAAGCTACACTCAAAAACACCTCTTCAATCCCTGTGTGAAATTTCTCTAAGTGATTCATGAGATATCGAATTATGTCCAAAATAAATCGTTTTGAAACCACTGTGCAGCGTTTGTTTAAAAATTTTTACTTCGTGTATTATTTTTTATTATGCTGCAAAAACAAAAAAAAAAACGAATTATATTGGATGTTGTAATGGCTGGGGATTTAAAGAAAAATAAAATAACAATAATAAAACCCGGCAGCCTGGAAGGATAAAGGACTATAAGACAAAGTTTTTTTTTAAGTGGATGGTTTAGAAAAAAATGCTTAACTAAAGATTAATTAAGGCGGAAATAGCCCCACAATAATCTATTTGTTATTACAAATGTTAAAGAAGGCGATTCCTATCAATTGCAGCTTTTTGCACAGAAAGACAATTTGTACTGCTGCATTATCATAGCCACTCTAGTTGAAAGCTAAAAATTTTTTCTGCGCTCCCGAACAAAGAATGATACCACAGAACAAACCGACTCTTGATTCCTCTGAAGACGTGGTTCCCTTAGTTATTTCAATTATCTTATTGTAAAAACAACTTTAATAAGTCCTTAAAAAAATTTATAAATAAATAGAAAGTTTTTCGCAATAATATTCTTTGAACCTAAAATACTTTATCCAACACTCCAACTCTTTATGCCCTCTGTAGAGTAAGACTTCGAAGGATGTTATAACCTCAAGTTGACTTAATTACTAAGAGTATTCATTACTTTTCGTTTTTGTTCTTTTCAGGTAGTCTGCAAAATCGGTTTTACTATCTGCTCTACAAGTAAATACAATGAGGTGGAAGCAAGCAAGGTATTTTCAACCTTATTTTACCAATTACTTCAATTTTTATTCTGAGTATTTAATACAACAACAACAACAATCCAATAAAGCATCTAGTAGTTCAAGTTTACAAATTTCAACACACCAAAAAAAAAAAATAAACAAATTTCTTTAATTATATATTCTCTTACATATTAAATTATATAAAATGTATGTAAATGTGAGTAAAACCTACATTCTGCTTATGTTTTCTTTTTGTACACATTTTATTATTTTTCTTTGTTTTGCAAGTTTTCAAAGCACTGAACTTGATCAAAATAAATAGTCACAATGGAAACAGGTTTCCTGACATTTTTAAACATTTATTACGTTTTTTTTCAGTTATTCATTCAGCCTAGACTTCTTCAGGGATTTAAAACAAAGTCGACATGTGTTCACTGACTCCCAGAATAAAAACTTATAAGCAAGTGAACATAAAAAAGTAACAAAAATTATCTAAGACACTTAGGAGTAAGGAATTTGATATATTTTTTTTCCATCTTGGAGGTAACAATTTACTTTTTAGAAAGCTGGGTTTTTCATACATTTCAAATAAGAAAAAAAATTACTGTTTTTATACTTATTTTAAGCTCATTGAGAAAACAAAATTGAGTCAATCTACATAAATTGTGCTTTATTCCTTCAAATATATGAACAAAATTTTTTTTTTATAAAGGACTAAAATTTAAATTTAAATTAAATTTTAAATTATTTATTTCTTAGGAAAATGGTTAATTTTGTAACTAGTGGTAGATTCCTCTGCTGAGCTGTACGAACAGTAGCTTTATGGATACACATTTCCTCAGTAGTACTTTAATTTTTAGTTTGAAATATAACGATGTTCGTATCAAAAATTTATATTTAAAAGAATCAAGCGCAATTAAGGTAAATTAACAAAAAAATTATTTTTAATAATATATTTTTCTATTAATATAAATTAATAGTCGGGCGTGAGAAATCGTAAAGTTGTATGCACCCTAAATAAAATAAAATTTAAAACTTGCGAGCTCTTTGTAAGAAGCTAATAAATTGCAAGAAAGGTTTTTCATATCCAATAAGAAACACACAAAGGCTTAAACGAGTGATGTTGTGAACACATTTTTCGTGTACAAAGGTAGTAGTGAGCATTTCCTATTTTTAAACCTAAGGAGAGGACTTAACGCAAACAATTTTGGTCAGTGCCAGTATGTTGGTAGCAGATTAAAAAGTATAATTCTCTATTTTTTCACAATACATAAAGATTAAATTTTTTTCTTTTATTCTGTTTTTAAAATTGATTTCAATAGTAACATGGACGGACAGTTGGACAGATGGACATCGCTCAATCGACTTCGCTATGCATAAGAACTCAGAATATGTACACTTTATGGGGTCGATAATGTATAATGTAAAAATTACACACGGAATGATAAACTTAGTTATACCCTTTTCTTAATTTTTGTGGTGAAGAGTGTAATAATAAATATATGGGGTTGTAGAGAATTAAAAAATTATAAAAACATCAAGTGCGAAAATTGGCGCTCGTCCATATTTTTCGAGTCATGAGCCTCTTAAATTCTAAATTTTTTTAAAATATCAATATAAGTATTAATTAAAAGCTTTTGAAGGGATCTTTAAGAAAATACTAAATTTTTTTTAAAATGCGTCACACATTAAGAGCCGATGGAAGTTTTATGAAAAATTACACATAGTCATAGCTAAACAAGTCCCTGTCACCCCAATATTGACTATTTGATCGGTAAAGGGTATATAAGATTCAACATTGCCGAATATAGCACTCGTAGTTGTTTTTGTTTAAAATTATATATTGTTATTAACTACTGAAGTAACAATCAGTAATTAATTCTTTAATTTAATAAATTATTCTTTATTAAGTACATCCTTATTCCATCTTAACAAATTATGAAATTTTATCGGAGTCCCAAAACCGAAATCTAGCAAAATCGAGAACGATTTGTTCTGCGCTTTCTTTTAATATATACATTTTTTTAATTAAATCTTACAATATTTTTTATTCAATTATTTACTTAAATTTTTATTTATTATTAAATTTTATATTGACCACTTACCAAAGTTAAAACGAAAATGAAAAGTAACTTAAGACACACAAAAAAATATTAACAAATATTTTCTTCTTTATTGCTTGAGTATTATTTTTATATTATTTATATTAATTTTTCTTAAATTTTTAAAACGGGCTTAATTTATTTTTTATATTTTAATGCAATTTTGTAAGCAAAACTGTATGTAATAAAAAAGCACTTGAAATTTTAAAAAAATATTTATTATAATTTTTTTTTAGTCTAATTTAGAACATTATGTTTTGGTAGTGACTAAATTCACACCTTTTTTTAAATTTTTTATAAGAACCACTTTTTATATTTTATTACTTTCTCTGTTTGATTCAGATGCAACCAACATTTGTTTATTTTGTTAAGTTATTATTGGGAAAAACGCCGTATTATGACTACACAGAGAAGTAGCCCACCGCTCACATTGACACGCGCAAAATAACTGTGTGAATAACTGTTGTTAGCTATAAGATATGTTATCCTTTGAGCCTTTTTCCATTTCATAACAGCACAAATATTATTATCCACTGTTACGAAGCAGTTGATTGAGTGATGAAAGTAACGAATAAAAGCACTCAATTTGTTCGAGTTGAGGGTTGCCAAATTTTAAGTTTGAAATCGGCTTCGTCAATAGAGTTTCTTTTCTTAGGAATCTATAAAAAACTTTATAAAAGAATATCCGTTTAAATCATGTTATTAGTTTTAACATTTAGTCCCTGATTAATCGTAGTTATACATTTCTGAATACTAATAAATATTTATTTGTAATATTAATAATTAATACATAAGTAAATCTCTTAGACTTCTTTAATCACGGGTAGTTTGGTTTATATGAAAGTTGAAACAAAGATGGGGTTGATTTTAATCTACAGGGCATGTCTGCTATGCCTGTTCGCAAAAGTAGAACATAAAAAATATAAAACTGAGAATAGAACGTTATGTAGAAGAGTCAATAAAATCAGACTGCTTTTCAAGCTTGAACTTTGAGAAAAGCTTATGTGAAAAATCGACAGCTTATATAGCCTAACCAATTTTGATTAATTTAAAAAAACATCAATCTTTATTCAAAAGTTGAATTAAGCTTTTCCGTTTCCAAAACTGAGACCTTAAAACAATATTAGGATAAAATGTGCATTTTTTTGGCATTAACCCATTTATACGAAATCTCATGTAGGAGACACAACAGGGCCCTGTCAAGTCTCTGATCAGAGCTTTTTTTTTTTATTGTAATATTTAAATGTATTTTTAACTTACTTCGAAACGTTATTAGTTCGATTAATGTTGCTTTTACAGATTGCTTTAAAATCAGTTCATAATTTCAAAAATTAAAGGGTGTCCCTATGCAACATAGGTGTTACATATATGTATTATTATACCATGTTCACACGGCAGCGTTTTTTCGTAATTCGCTCTCCCATTCGTAATTCAGCCTCTACCAACAGAATAACGTTATTCCCTATACAAACTTTTGAGAGCGAACTACCAATTTTGTAGGTAATTGAGTTTGAATTAACACGCCAATTACGAAAAAATCAGTGTCATATCTAATTTTTATCGAAGTTTTACTGAACAACTGTCAAAATAATAAACAGTAAACAAAGAAAAAAGTGAAAAGTTATATAGGACATTAAAAATTTAAATAAATATGGAAAAGAAATATATCATAAAAATAAAAATATCATAAAAAAATTGTGATGTTAAGGCGCCTACTAGCTACGGCTAGAGTACTGGAAGAGACCAAAAAAGATAAACAAAATAGTTGTTTTAAAATAATATGGTTGTTTTTGTTGTTTAAAATAAAATGGCAAAACTTTTTTACAATCCAACGTGTTTTCTACGAAATAAACAAACAACTTCCAAACCCAATTACTTAAATGCAATGTGAACACTCAAAATAGCACAAGTCATTCAGAGAGCGAATAACATCATTCGAATTGTAATGTGAACATGGTATTACCCGTAAAGTACACCGCTATAAAATTAAAAAAGCTGCGTATCATTATAGCTTCCAATAACAAAAAATAATACTAAACTTAATGTAAAAATTGTAAGGTGTATCTTTTAAACAAACGCTTGTAAATTTCACAAAATGTCGGTTGCTATTGATCGGTTTTTTCGCAATGAAAATATTAATTACAAAATAATAAATGTTGTTGTTGAAATGGATTTACATTTAGAACTATAAACAAAATTTTCAAATAGTATGACAATGAAAAATATTGCTGATCTAATGACGTAAAAATCGTTTTCACATTTTGAGGGCCTGCATAACGAATTCTTTGTTTAGTGAGTTCAAGAATACACCTTGTAACCCCTAAATGTCCAGACCGCCTTATAATTTTTTGATTTAAAGACAGAAAAAGAACAGAAGTTTTATTTTGTAATGCTTCAAGAGTTTGAAAAGAGCTTGTTTTCCATCCATAAATCGTAGGCAAATACGTATGATGTAAATAAGTGTATACGAGAGCATATTCCAACAGTAACATATGCTGTTTACGTAGAATTACCATTTACTTTGGTCTGTTGAGATGAATCTCAGTTCGTTGAAAGATTTCTCCATCTCCAGAAAAGTAGTGCATCTCCAAGTAGTCGTCTGCCTTCACGCAAAAGTACGCCTTGTGGGTTTTATTGTAGTTTTACGTGTTATGTTGGCCTAGCCAATTGTGTTTTTTCTGATTTGCTTATTGATGCCTTCTTGTTCAGAGCCTTGCAGTAATTGTTAATTTGATATTATTCTTGGTCATCATATTTTTAAGATATTGCGAATGAATAAGTGACTGATAAAGTAATATTTTAGTATTTACATTTAATTTTTTATCCTTCCCTCAACATGAATATGCCATATGCTATCGCTACTAGAAATGCATGGTTTCAATATGACGTGTTTTTTTTTCGTACGCATTTAAAACCATTCTGTTAAATCTCAATAATTCGGATAAAATAGCAGCATCACAATTAAATTTCGCTCTCAGTACTTTGTCATCTTTATAATTATAAATCATATTTATATCATCCGCGAACATGAATAATTTTTCAAAACAATCTAAATTTTAAAAATCATCTATAAAAATTTGGAAAAGTAAGAATCCACGTAGGCTTTTCTGGGGTACTCCACACAAAAAGGTCAGAAAACTACTTTTTGATTTATTAATTTGTACAAACTGCATTTTATTTTTTAAATAATTTTCCAATAGTTTAACTTTTTAGTCAAGATACAATAATCAACCAAATCAAATGCTTTAGATTAGTCAAAACATACCCCTGCCAATTCTTTGTATTCCTCATTTAAACCATTGCATTGTAATGGTCTAAATGAGGAATGCTAATAATTAATACCGTTTTGTAAACTTTTCCTTCTCAGTAAAAAATCACCTGCAACTTTGTTGTAATTTTTCATACAGCATATTCTACAATGTATTATTATTGTACCAAAGCGAATTTAATGCTTGAATTAGCTGTAACAAACGGTGGCGAAGTATTTCCACAACCGAAATGAAATAACAACAACGATTTTATGTTTCTGTACTAACGAAAGCAATATTCGCATATTTAGTTTTTATACCAAAATAACAAAACATAAATTCATATACAGTTTGTCAAGAGACACATTTTACATTTTGAAAATGAATAAGTGCTTTGTCCCAAATGTTTAAGAGAGAACATATAAATTACATTTATGGAGGAATAAAAATCCAGCAAAAACAAATGTAAGGTGAAAATGTTAATGAAATGTATAAAACATTGTATGGCTGCTACAAAGACTCTAACCAAAACCAATTTTTTTGTAAAATATTATAAGTAAAATCATATTAAAATTGAAAATTTCAGTTATAAACCTGGTATTCTGTTCAGCTTTTCAGGTGAACCGAAGTCAAAACAAATATAAAAAAAAAATCGTAAAAAATTTAACGTGAAAAAATGTTGAAATTTTTGCAGAAAGGTTATTAGGTCTTTAAGATGACGATACGGTAAATAAAAACTTTTCATGAAATAATGTTGCGAAAGAAGTACTCTCTTCGTTTTAAGTAAACATTTTAAATTTTCTAGCAACATTTTCAACCAACACGTGAAATAACTTTAAGCGCACTTGTGTCTTGTGGAATTTTTAATAACAGTTTGTGCCATTTTATCAATGAACATTTTTGTAAAAACTACTTGTTTAAAAATCGTGAGAAATTCCTGAAGTAGAGAGCGAATATATATATACCATTGGACGCAACATATTTTCATATATTTTTTAACACAGACACATAAATTCACATACAGTTTATATATTGAAAATAAAAAAGCGTTTCTCAACTTCAACAAAATGTATTTTGTCCCAAATGTATAAAAAACAATAAAACAATCTTTAAACTGTATAAAAGAGCAGAAAAAAAGTCTGCCATATGCAGTGTATAAAGAAAAATAAAATCAAAGTTGATTATTGTTGTTTTTGCTTGAACTTTGATTTTTGTCTTTTCTTTATAGTTTGGACAAAAATCTTTAGTTCATTTAAAATATTTGTGAGAAGTTTCCTGACGAGCTAAGTAAGCGATAGCGAAATGGCCACCGAGACGTGCTTTCACCTTCAATAATCAATACCGGGAAAATAGCACGATAAATTTAAAGTTAAATTATATTATTAATTATTCCCGTGTTTTTAATTTTTAAATAAAAGATAAAGTTGATGGAATAACAAAATAAAAGTCCACAAAAGTGTAAGTATCAGCATGCAGATTGTGATATGGTCATAAAACATATATTTCGTTCTCTGCAATATTATATGAATTAAAATCATATTATATTACTTATGAATGGGAATGTACTCTCTTCACCTTTTTAGGTGAAATAATGTTGCGATTGTGTACTCTGTTCCTTCTCTGAAAAACATATTAAATGTTTCAAGCAACCTTTGAATTCAACATGTTAAATAATATGAAGCGGAGTTATTTCGTGTAGTTTTTTAATAACAGTATGTATTATTTTTATTGTGAGTTTTCTAAAAACCTTTAAAAGCTAAATAGCTATTATGCACAAAAAATGCAACGTGGTTGATTTTATCTAAGAAACAATATCCACCCACAACCAAAGTTTTATAACATATTAAAAATAATGCAGTATATTTAGCCAAAATGTATAACTATTGTAATTATAAACAAAAAGTTGGCTCTAATACATTATTTTATTTTAATATAGACGAGAGATCATTAGATGTAATGAATTTCGGCGGACGTCAAATTGACCATACGTTGTGTTGTTTCAAAGGTACATACAATGGAACTAGAGTAGGTGGCCAAAGAATCCAAGAGGGGCAAATTATCTGAGTGGATTGATAGTACAGGAAACAGGAGGAAAATATTGTGTTTATATTTTTCAAGTTGTGCTCTCTTTAGAAAAGTTTTATTTTAACAAAATTAACAAATAATATCTGGTTTTTATTTTATGGTATTAACAAATTAAAAAATATGTGAAATTTTTTAGGTAAAAAACTAGGATTGCTCAACAAGTTTCATAAATTTTAGCAGAGTATCAGGTTTAAGTTTTAATTTTCTTTGATCTCTATCAGACAAAAATAAAAAAGAGGCTTCTCACCATACCATCTTCTCCACAGTTGTGAGGAGAATGGCAATGTTAATCCCCAGGACATCTATCTATTATGCAGGAATCCTTTAATACTTTTATTTATTAATGTTATTATTAGTTCAGGGTAATTCCGATTTAGATTGCTTAAGAAGAATCTTAATTACCCATCACACAAATATTTTTGTGATTACATTCTAAAAATACGGGTTTTTGACAGAATATATATTGGATTCAATGACGATATTTTATAGTATTTTTTCGTACTTGAATTGCTTATTCGTCGCTCTGAATTCTGCAATATGCGAACTAGTGGCCACCTAGGTTCCCGTGCCTCTTGTAATGGTTTTTTATACATACAAAATCACCAAAAATAAAATAAACTGAACCAAAAGAAAACAATGTTTGTCACCCTTATCCTTCTATACTCATTTAAGGGTGTTTGGCAATTGCCTTTTATTCCATTTACTCCCTTAGTCCCCCCAAACTGTGGTCCTCTAAGCGCTCGCCGAGATTCATTACAACCTCTTTCTAATAAAATCAGTATCACCAAAGTTAAATTGGATGTTTATTGAGGTAAATTTCCTCCAATTTTTTTCTTTTTTACATTTCGAAAACGAATCTTCAGAACACACATTTTCTGCTTGCACAAAGAGTTATAGCGGTTAGGTCACAGACTCTGGGGCCAAATTTCGTTTTGCAAGCGATTTAGTGATCTGTTCGGCGACTTTGATAACTTTTTTACTGTAAATATTTCGTATCAAATGGTAAAGTGACATTAGGGGAAGGTTGTTATACATATGTGCATTAATAATGCCCGACACTTTGGTACTGCTATTACTATTAATTTTATATCTATACTAAATTATTTAGTTTGTAAAATAATATTGTTGATTTTAAACATATTATCATAGAAGGATTTTTAGAAGTTCCCTAGTATTTAAGAAACCAAAGGTAAAATTTCTAGTATCATCGTAGTGTTGGGTTTGATTTTATCCATTTTTTCGCGTTTTGTCAAAGAGTAAAATATATTAAAAAAAAAAAAGGAAAGAGAAATGCAACAAGCAACACATAGAAATAGCCCAAAACCAATTTTTTAATGCTATGAGCGTATGAGTAATATTAAATTCCATTGATAAATATTTATTAATTTTAGTACTCATACGTAGGCATGGAGTCTGATGTTATTAAAGCTTTTTATCGTTTTAAAGGAAAAGTAAAGTTAACACACATATTTCAAAATTCAAAGATAAAGTATTTACCCGATAAAAAATTGTTGCTTTTTAATTTAAAGATATCATCTAATTGCCGTATTAAGGGTTTCCTTAGTTATATATAGAGTTTTCCTTAGTTATACAAAACACTTAATAAGTTTTTCTAAACTTGTTAAAGCACTTTTTGTGGCACTTTTTTAATGTTTTGTTTCTGTTAAAAAAAAATTGTTTAGCTAATGATACTGTTATTTTCAAAAAATCACAATTTTTTTTACTTTTTTCCAGTCTTATTCAACGAAGTACATTATAAGATGAAGAGATGCTTAGTTTGTGTTTTACTTAATATTGTAGGCAAGTATTCTCTTCTTAAAACATGCATTTTTTTAGGTAAGCAGCAAAAGTTAAATATTTTTGAATAGGTGCAATTCGATAATCCGAAATCGCAATGGCCTCGATTTTTTTTACTTTGGTGTTTTTGATGCAATGAAATTTTATTTTAATAAGGTTCAAGTAAAAAATAAATAAAAAAATAACAGAATTTAAAGTAAAGCAAATTATGTCAGTTTATTGTATGACTTATGATATTGATAGCTTTCTTTAAATTATCACAAATCCTGATTCGTCAGAGTAGACATTTTCACAATTTTTTTTAATTAACTTAAGGCTTAAAATTTTTATTTTTATTTTCAATATTTCGCCAAAGATTTGACTGACATCACATTGGAAAAATTCTAAATATCGATTAGTATCAGATACCGATTTTCTACCACGCTTTACCACAATTTATTTTCTTAAGAAATTTGCAATCTTAGAAATACATATTTGGTCATAGAACTTAAAACCTCCGATCGTGGTGACGAGTTCGTTACTAAAAGTCTTGTAAAAAAAAGAGACGTTAAAATTTAAGGATTCGAAAAAATAAGCAGAATGATTCTGCGTATTAGTAGCTGCTCAGACAGACAACAAATTTAAGGTAAAAGCTGTTTAGTGGAAAATAATAAGAACTACACTTTATGAAAATTGTTATGGCCGTCAATCTAATGATGGAAAGTTAATTCAATTTAAGTGCTTAGTGTAAAATATTGGACTCAAAGCATATGAAGCAATAAGAATCGTTTTTAGTGCGCAGTTAAAAGTTTCTATACAGATGATTTATTCCAGTGAAAGAAAATGTGATCGTTACAGGCGATTTGAAATTCGAAAATTTATAACAAAATGAATTATCGATAGCTGCAATGTTGTTAATTCAAAAAGGACAAAAGCCTTGAGTGTAAATCAGCAAAATAAGTTCAATCTGCAATTCGTAGATGAAAATAACCAAAGGAAGTAAATTAAAAGCATAGTTAATGGTTACCAAAATTTAAAATAATTATGCTGCAATGCAGATCGAAAAATTAATGAATATAAGGCTCGGCTTGGGCAGTAAGCATAATGTTCAAAAATTGAAAATAAAAAGGTGAAAACGCTCAACACGAGGACTAACGATAAAACCAAGACCTCAGAAAATAATAGCGAATAGCGTATTCATTGAATATGCCAACGTTTTGTACGCTAAGAACCGTCAAACACGTAAGACAATTCCCGCTTAAGTTTTTCTATTAAACGACCTCATTGGCTGGCTTACCCTGCCAAATAACCTAACGCTCTCATCTACAGGTTTAGAAGTATTTGCTTTGTCTGAAGTGTGTATTGAGACAGTGTGGGATCCAATGATACTTCTATAATTCGGGTAATGTTAAAAGCAATGAACAATATAAAAAAACAATAAAAGAGAAAATAAATTAACAGCAGAAAAAAGATTTGATACACTGATGCTAAATTAAAATTTGCACATTATTGCGTTCATAAGCAGCTATCAAAATATAATTCCGCTCAGCTAAAGGTAAAGAGGCTAACCTATCAACCAACAACCTACCAAAAGTAACATTTATTATTAAAAAAAAATAATTTTAAGTTAACATATATATAAATTAATTTTCTCGCTCTCTTTATTATTTGGCTGCCTTTTTAGTACAACATTTGCAGTTAAAATTGACCTTATAAAATAAATCATTCATTTATAAAAAACTAAGAATTTTAAAAAAAGTATTATTATGTGACAGAATCATAAACTAGTTATCTGATTCAGATAATTTATTTCAGGTTCCATTTTAACTCTGAAGTTACTCCATTACTCTTTCATAAGCCTGAAAGGTAGGAGCATTTTTTGGCCTGTCCAAAGGAACAAAATGCCATCAATAATTATATTATAGTGAATTCAAAACTTTACAGCGGTATTCTCCAAGAACTTAATGATTTTAATATATTCTGATATCATCACTTCGCTAACATGTCGTTGTATTTCTTTAAGGTTGACAAATTTACATGTTGAGACTTGTATTTAATGCATGCAAATAGTACATTCATGCAGGATAAGGAGCCAGAGCTGAAGGCGTGACAATTCGTTAATCTGTTAATTTGATTTATTTGAGTGCCACTTTATAAAATTTTTGCATATGAGCTCCCTTTGCTTAATATTAAATTTTAATACCTTAAGTTCTATTAATATCGAATTCTTCATTGTTTTTTTTTTTTATTCCAACGCTTCGTTGAATTTTTATTTCCAGTTCGTAGCCTTCGTTAGTACCTCTCTTTGCCGCATTTTGGAAATTTTGTTTTTCTTCTGGTGTCGAGGTCAAAAATGTCTTTTTTTTACAAATTTTTTCAAGACATTAAGAATCTATCAATTTAGTTGCTTCTTCTTATTGAAGCCGTTAATTTAAAATGCGGAAATCAAAAATGTAAAAATCATACCTGTTTTTCAAATTTATTTTATAATTTAATAAAAATACATTTATTTCTCTCTGCTTTATTTTAAAGTTTTAAATATTTTTATAAGTATGCATAGTATCTATTTAAATAACTAATAGTAAAAGTTCTCTTATTCATTTATTCTTTTTAAATTTTAGTTCAAAATAGTTTTATTAATTTAAATATTGGCAGTTGTAGTAGCTAACTTTTGTTCTGCTTTCTTTTTTCTCCTTCTATACTCATTTAAGGGTGTTTGGCAATTGCCTTTTATTCCATTTACTCCCTTAGTCCCCCCAAACTGTGGTCCTCTAAGCGTTCGCCGAAATTCATTACAATCTCTTTCTAATAAAATCAGTATAACCAAAGTTAAATTGGATGTTTATTGAGGTAAATTTCCTACAATTTTTTTCTTTTATACATTTCGAAAACGAATCTTCAGAACGTCAACTTTCTGCTGGCACAAGAGTAATAGCGGTTAGGTCACAGACTCTGGGGCTAAATTTCATTTTGCAAGGGATCAAGTGATCTGTTCGGCGACTTTGATGACTTTTTTACTGTAAATATTTCGTATCAAATGGTGAAGTGGCATTAGGGGAAGGTTGTTATACATATGTGCATTAATAATGCCCGACACTTTGGTACTGCTATTACTATTTATTTTATATCTATACCAAATTATTTAGTTTGTAGAATAATATTGTTGATTTTAAACAGATTATCATAGAAGGATTTTTAGAAGTTCCCTAGTATTTAAGAAACCAAAGGTAAGATTTCTAGTATCATCGTAGTGTTGTTGATTTTATCCATTTTTTCGCGTTTCGTCAAAAAGTAAAATATATTAAAAAAAAAGGAAAGAGAAATGCAACAAGCAACACATAGAAATAACCCAAAACCAATTTTTTAATGCTATGAGCGTATGAGTAATATTAAATTCCATTGATAAATATTTATTAATTTTAGTACTCATACGTAGACATGGAGTCTGATGTTATTAAAGCTTTTTATCGTTTTAAAGGAAAAGTAAAGTTAACACACATATTTCAAAATTCAAAGATAAAGTTTTTACCCGATAAAAAATTGTTGCTTTTTAATTTAAAGATATCATCTAATTGCCGTATTAAGGGTTTCTCCTAAAAATTATTCAATGAATTGAGAGTTTTCCTTAGTTATACAAAACACTTAATAAGTTTTTCTAAACTTGATAAAGCACTTTTTGTGGCACTTTTTTAATGTTTTGTTCTGTTAAAAAAATGTATTAGCTAATGAAACTTTTATTTTCAAAAAATCACAATTATTTTTACTTTTTTAGCAATGTTCTTCAACGAAGTACATTATAAGATGATGCTTAGTTTGTGTTTTACTTAATATTGTAGGCAATTATTCTCTACTTAAAACATGCATTTTTTTTAGATAAGCAGCAAAAGTTAAATATTTTCGAACAGCTGCAATTCGATAATCCGAAATCGCAATGGACTCGATTTTTTTTACTTTGGTGTTTTTGATGCAATGAAATTTTATTTTAATAAGGTTCAAGTAAAAAATAAATAAAAAAAATAACAGAATTTAAAGTAAAGCAAATTATGTCAATTTAATGTATGAATTATGATATTGATAGCTTTCTTTAAATTATCACAAATCCTGATCGTCAGAGTAGACATTTTCACAATTTTTTTTTACTTAACTTAAGGCTTATAATTTTTATTTTTATTTTCATTATTTCGCCAAAGATTTGCCTGGCATCACATTGGAAAAATTCTAAATATCGACCAGTATCAGATATCGATTTTTTACCACGCTATACCACAATTTATTTTCTTAAAGAAATTTGCAATCTTAGAAATACATATTTGGCCATAGAACTTAAAACCTCCGATCGTGGTGACGAGTTCGTTACTAAAAGTCTTGTAAAAAAAAAGAGACGTTAAAATTTAAGGATTCGTAAAAACAAGCGGAATGATTCTGCGTGTTAGTAGCTGCTCAGGCAGACAACAAATTTAAAGGAAAAGCTGTTTAGTGGAAAATAATAAGAACTACACTTTATGAAAATTGTTATAGACGTCAATCTATTAATGGAAAGTTAATTCAATTAAAGTGCTCAGTATAAAATATTAGATTCAAAGCATATGAAACTATAAGAATCGTTTTTAGTGCGCAGTTAAAAGTTTCTATACAGATTATTTTCAAGTAAAAAAAAATGTCATCATTTCAGGCGATATAAAATTCGAAAATGTATAACAAAATAAATTATTGAAAGCTGCAATATTGTTAATTCAAAAAAGGAAAAAGCCTTGAAATAGACAGTGCAAATCAGCAAAAATCTTTAATTCGTAGATGGAAATAACCAAAGGAAGTAAGTGAAAAGAGTACAAAAAAGTGTTGACAAAATTAAAAAAAAATGTGCTGTAATGCAGATCGCAGCAAGCATAATGTTCAAAAATCGAAAATAAAAAAGTGAAAATGTTCAACACATGAACTGAAGATATAAGTAGCTTAAAGCCAAGACTTGGGATAATGACAACGAATAGCATACTCATTGAATATGCCAACGTTATTTACGCTTAGGATCGTCAAACACATAAGACAAAATCCGCTTAAGTTTTTCTATTAAACGACCTCATTGGCTGGGTTACACTGCCATATCTCCTTACGCTCTCATCTACAGAGACTCTTTTCTTTGTCTGAAGTCTGTATTAAAGCAGTTTGGGATCCAATGTTTCTTCCGTAATTCAGGTGATGTTTAAAGCAATCAACAACAATATAGGAAGACAAGCAAAGTGACAATAAATTAACAACAGACAAAAGATTTCATACACTGATGCTAAATTATTATTTGCGCTTTATTGCAAAAAGAGGCAGCTATTAAAATATAATTCCGATCAGCTAAAGGTAAAGAGGCTAACCTATGAACCAACGACTTACCAAAAGTAACATTTATTATATTAAAAACTAATTTGAAGTTAACATATTTATAACTTAATTTTCTCGCTTTCTTTATTATTTGGCTTCCTTTTTAGTGCAATATTAAAATTGACCTTATAAAATAAATCATGCATTTATAAAAAAAACTATATTTTGAAGTCAATAAATATAATTACAGCCAATAAAATACACGTGTTGTAATCTTCCACTCTCATTTAACAAATATAAAAATTAGAAATACAATAGAAATCTTATCTTTAGAATTTAAAAAATCGTAATATTATGTGACAGAATCATACAACCAATTATCTGATTCAGATAATTTATTTTAGGTTCCTTTTTAACTCTGAAGTTACTCCATTACTCTTTCATAAGCCTGAAAGGTAGGGGCATTTTTTGGCCTGTCCAAAGGAAGAAAATGCCATCAATAATTATATCATAGTGAATTCGAAACATTACAGCAGTTTTCTCCTAGAACTTAATGATTTTAATATATTCTGATATTATCACTTCGCTAACATGTCGTTGTATTTCTTTAAGGTTGACAAATTTACATGTTGAGACTTGTATTTAATGCATGCAAATAGTACATTCATGCAGGATAATGAGCAACGACTAAAGGCGTGACAATTCGTTAATCTGTTAATTTGATTTATTTGAGTGCCATTTAATCCATCGTTAAAAAATTTTTTGCATATGAGCTTCCTTTGCTCAATATTAAATTTCAATACCTTAAGTTCTATTTATATCGAATTCTTCATTGTTTTTTTTTTTTTTTTATTCCAACGCTTCGTTGAATTTTTATTTCCAGTTCTTTGCCGCATTTTGGAAATTTTGTTTTTCTTCTGGTGTCGAGGTCAAAAATGTCTTCTTTTACAAATTTTTTCAAGACATTAAGAATCTATCAATTTAGTTGCTTCTTCTTATTGAAGCTGTTAATGAAAAAATGCGGAAATCAAAAATGTAAAAATCATACCTCTTTTGCAAATTTATCTTAAAATTTAATAAAAATACATTTATTTCTCTCTGCTTTATTTTAAAGTTTTAAATATTTTAATAAGTATGCATAATATCTATTTAAATAACTAATAGTAAAAGTTCTCTTATTCATTTATTCTTTTTAAATTTTAGTTAAAAATAGGTTTATAAATTTTAATATTGGCAGTTGTAGTAGCTTACTTTTGTTCTGTTTTCTTTTTTTTTTTTAAGTAAATTTAATTTATTTTTCAGTTTTATTAAAAACTATTTTGGAATTCTTAATTTACATCTAGAACATGAATTTTCCATTAAATTACATTACAGTGTTCTTCTTTTTTTCGTATTTGTGTTTTTGCAATTATTTTTTGCCTGTAACATTTTAAATTGTGAATTCGTTTTGGACTTTAGTGTTTTTTTTAAGCTGTATTAGAATGAAAACTATCATATTTTCTTTCCTTTTTCATGTTTCTAACTATTGTATTTCTTTGTTTAAGAAACACTTAAAAAATGTTACATAAATCCAAGAAATATAGCAGAAATTTATTTGCATAAAATACGTTTAAAACACTATAATTAAAAAGGAAATACAAAATCATAAAAACTCGCAAATTAATCATTTTAATGCATTTTTATGTGCAGAAATCATTTCATTTTATACATTTTAGAAACATGTACTTTAAGTCGAGAATTTTGACGCAGAAGAACCTATCGCCGGATGGCTATACATTTATAATCAGAAAGTCTGGCCAGGGAGGAAGGAATTTAGACTTTTTAAATCCGAAGATAAATTTAAAGGTGACTTTCAAGATTTTCCGTAAGTCAAATGATTTTAGCGATTGCATTGGATACTGTAGAATTGGCAAACAAAAAAGGCGATTTACAAACGTTGCATGCAAAAGACATAATTTTCACAAATGTTCCATCATTTTATACATCCGCAAAACCAAAACAAATTTACCCAGTAAAAAATAATGTATGTCATTCTTACCGAACGGCATCTTATTTAAATCCAAAAAAGCTAACACACCTTTTCTAGATTTTATAAGGTATTTTTAAAATATTTTTTCAATCAACATGTTGAACAACTTCTTAAATTTACATTTTTCCTTGAATGACTACAAGAATCTGAAATAAAACTTAAATTCAGATTTTTCGTAGCAAAACAAAATGAACAAAAGTGCAACATGAAGTTAGCGTTCTCAGTTTAAGTGATTAAATATTATTATTAATAATAAATCGAATTTTGTTTTGACTTAAGTTTTTATATTTTAATTTCTAAAATACTTTTTTTTAGAAAAAAAAAATATTTTACAAATGTATCATGAAAAAATTAGACTCCAGCAGAATGTACTGCTGTACTTTGTGGACCGCTACATCCTTCATAAGCATTCTTCGCATCTATCTACCTTAGTTCTGTAATTATAACCATCATCTATTTAACCAACTAACTTTGTAAATAAGTAAGTAGTATTCATATTAATATTAAGCACTTCTTCATTGTACATTTGTTTTTCTGCTTTTGTTCTAACTATCGATATTTAAGAAATTAAAAGTCAAAATTGCTATACGTTCCCAGTGAAAATACTGTAACGGCAAACGTTTCCCATTAAATCTATAAACGAATTAAAGGACGAACTTTAGGATTTGGTTTTATTTTAGAGTTCTTCTATAAGAGCTATTGCAGGAAGTCGGTAATTGTCCAGAAGTTTTAGTAGACCGTAATACAATTTAAATGGTAGTCATATCAAACAGCTTGTCTTAAACTACCCTCAGTATCTTAATATATTTTGTTTCGTTAGTGAATTACAAAAAGTGCCAATTTATTTTAAAAACAATTTAATTTTATAACGTTCTTATAAAAAAAAAATCAAAACGAATGCGCGTTTTCCAAGGAAATTTAATTTAATTATAGCCCCTTTTCTTACTTTGTTCTTAATGTTACAATTTTAAATTTTTTTTTGATAGAACGTATGACAAGAACTGGAATTAAAAATTATTTAAAAATATATATTCTAAAAACTACGTATAATGTAACGCAATTTGATTACTAAAAAATAAATTCTCATAGTAATGTTGGTAACTTTGTATTAAGTATGTACATAACGGCAACACTTCAACCCAGTTGCATATCTTTTTTAAATTACTTTCATACTTTTATTCTTTTTTGATTTCGCACTTGATCAACAATAGGGTATTAACTCAAAATTTTTGAAATATCACTTTTTTCAAAAAACCAGCTAACAACATCAATATCTATCTACTGTAAAAATTTCAACGTATTCTATTTACTCTTTTATCTCGAAAACCACTTTTGAGACCATATTCATGATAATGTAGTGATTACCTTTATTTCAACAAAAAGGTATTATCTCGAGAACTGATTCGTAAATTTTCATAAAAAAGGTATTATTTTGAGTTGAGTCTCATTTCAATTTGGTTTTATTTTGAGTTGATACTGTCTTGTTGATAAAATTTGTTTCATTTATGATCGAAAAATTTCAGAAAAATGGTATTAACTCAAAAAATTGATTTTTTTTGCAATACTTGCACAGATTTCTTGGAAAAACGATGTAAATATATTTTTAAATGGAATTTGTTTCCTATGGTATATTTGAATTATTAAATTCTGTTAAAATGTAGCCCCAAACAGTTTTTTGACTCTACTGAAAATTTTACAATTTTGAGTTAATACCCTCTTGTTGATCAAGTGCGATTTATGTAAGTCTAATAAATATTGTCGAGAAAGACGGCTGTGTCTTATTTGTCTAAAATCTAAAAAATTTTCAACAAGTACAAATTTGTAAAAAGTGAACAATATGCTTTCAATGACATGGAAAGTAAAATTCATAGGTTTTTCACCCGAATTTGCACCACTTCGTTCGTATAGATGAGGTCTTTTAATAACATATTTTTCCTCACTTTGTTTTACTGGGATATTTTTAATGACAAAGAGAGCAAAGAAATCAAATAGATTTTAAATCATCTACTTATGTAATTCCCTTGACAAACACTTGTTTCTTTTCGATCAGAAAGTGTTTTTTTCTCTTCTGGATTCTTACATTCAATTCAAAGATGGCGAAAAATAAAAATGTAAATGTATTGCTTAGGATAATAAAGTTGCACAAAGAGAAAAGTTGAGTAATTAATAAAAAATAATATATTCGTTTTTCTAATAAAAGTATTAAAAATTAATAATAAATAAAAGTTTAATATAACATTAAATCAAAAATAATAATAACAGCAATAATAGTGAACAATAGCAAAGCAAACCTTTTTCTCTACAAAAATTTTTGAAAAATGAAGTGACTATTTGACTATTCTAAGAATAATAGAACGATAGAAAAGATCGTATCTGAACATAAAAAGTAACCTACATAGGAGAGGGTATTTATCCAAAAATTTTTAATTCTGGGCCAGTGTTGACTTAGAAAATTTTTTTTTGGTACAACAGCTAAATTAAGTAATAATATTTAAACTTTATATGTTCCTGATACTTTAAGTTTTAATTTTTATTTATTTTTTAATTTCGGTAATAAATTAGTTAATTATGTAAACTTGAAAACATCAACAGAAATTTATTATTTATATAAGTTTATTCATATTTATTGTAATAAAAAAACAAAAACTCGAAATTACTTCTTAATACACATACATTTTTTATAACATACGAACGATTAAAAATTAGCACAGTATTTTTAATAACAATTTTTTCGGTTTGAAAAAAATCACTTAAAATTTAAAATTTGAACAGTTTTGTGTAACATTGTCTAACACAATTTATGTATTTGAACCAAATACATCAACAAGTTATTATTTAGCAGCACGACAGCCGGTGAAAACTAAACGCGCGACTTTAAGATATCTCGGTATTTTTGCTTCAAAACTTTAACTTCTTTTCTGTGCCTGTGACTGTATCATTTTCTAGTGCTTTATAAAAACTTGTGTTTTATACATTAAACCACGGAGATAGTTTATCTGGTATAATTTTTGGTGTGTATGTCAGTTGATAAATTGATGCAAAAGAAAATAATAAATTTTTTTATTTTTATTAAATATATTTTCAGATTCATTTTCAGTTTGTTATCATAGTAATTATTCAACACTTACCTGAATATCTTTCTAAATGCATAGTAATTTCTCAATTAAATATTTTTTATTTAATTTTTAATTGGTTTATTTTTATTTAAAAGAAATCAATCATATTGTTAATATTACATTTTATAGTTAATTATTTACTTTTTAAATAAAATATATCAGTCGTTTTGCGTGATGGTTGCTACGTTTTTTAATAATGTCATACATCAAATTTTAGGTTTTGACAATGTGATTTGCGAACGCCACACAGTGGTCAATTTCGCGAGATAGCGGTCAAAACTCTATAACTTTTGACCGGATTGGTATTTTTTTACGCAATTTATTTCGTTTAATAGGAGGGACTTTAAGCTTCAATTTGCGTATTCAAACGTAAAAATCGACTGATAGGAACGTAAGTAATGTGAAGTTAAAAATGCATTTTAATTTTTTGTTAAGTTTCCATGTAAAAGTTGAATATTTTGATATTTTAAATAGGTATTTTTTTATAATTTCTTATTTTCTTCAATCGTATTTTACAACCAATACTTATTTATTATTCCTAAACTTAATTTTGGTCAGAAAATGTCTAAATATTCACAGGGGCCAAAGGTTGGTTTTTTTTTTGGAAGAAAGCTAATTCTTGTGAGGATTAAACTGAAAAATAACACTGAAATTTACAACAATATCAATACCATTTGGATATATTATATACAGAACACAACATCGATAAAATTTTAAGTAAGCTTTTACTATTGATTTAAAGTGCACATATATTTTATTTAATTGTATTAATAAAAATTTATACTAAAATTAGAAACAAATTATAATCTTTAAACTAGTATTAGTTAAACAATATTAGTAAAAATTTCTTCCAAATAGCTTTGATTTTGATTTTGCAGTAGTTGTTTAGCTTCTTCATCTAACTCTAATGAGGTTGATTTCGATTTTTGTCGAATACTGGACATATATGGGTCTGATGTGCACAACAAAATATTAATAAGATCTTCATTAGTACAATATCTGCAAATTTTTCTTGTATTGTGCTCGCGAAAGAATTAAATTAAATTCATTAAATTCAAATATCACTGGTTGAAGTTCTTTAATTTCATCTCTTATTTTGCCAACTTCTTCAGTTATAACATCTTTAGTTTCTTTTTTGTAAGCAAACTTTATTGGCCTACAAAATTTTTTTTGACGAGGGAATTTCATTCTTCCATACATCAATCTCTGCAGCTCTACTAGTTGACGGCTCTGAACCAATATAAGTTTTTGTTAAACGTAATGGAACGAAAGCAATCACGAATAAATTGGCATCTGATGAATTTTCCGCATTACATTGTTTGTATTGTTTCTGGCCAGAGGACCCATCACATCCCCATTTAGAAATTAAAGTCATGCTGCAATTTTTAAACTTCTTTTAATAGTCAGCATCAAATGTCTTTAATAATCGTTCTGCAGTGTGTTCAAGAAGATCCTGCAATTTTATTTCTGCTGAACTTGAAGTTACACTAATAGCAGTTGGTGAAGGTAAGCAATCTTTTTTGGCAGAAACTATATCTCGATATGATGGAAAAATTCCACAATTTTTTTCATTGGTTCGCTTCTGCAATTCTGTATATTGGTTTTTAGTCATTTTCAAATCCAAAAATAGTGCAAATGCTTCTTATGGAGTAAATTTATTTTCTTCAGTTGGTGTCGGCATACTTTCTAAAATCCTTTTTGTGCGTCTGGGGCTTGCTTCCACTATTTTTTTATGATAGCAATTTAACTCTTTTTAGTTTTCGATGGTTGAATTTGATGCAGAAGTGAATCCTTTATAATGCTACAAGAAACTTCTTTATTGATATGTTTAAGCTTGCGTCTTCGTGATCATTTACTACAATTATCAATTGGCTTTGCTGGTCGACCACTTTTTCCAGTTTCCGTGATAGTTACTGATGGCTTTTTAAAAATAAGTTTATTTCTTAGCCATTCTTGGTTGCGTGAGTAAAACAATTTCTTGTTTCTGGAACATTGATTGTACCATTTTCTTAAAGTATTTAAAAAGTTTTTTTATTTTTAAGTTATGAATTTTAATTTCTTGTTTGTTGCATATTTTGAAGAGTGGATTATTCATTATATGTAAAATAATCTTTCCGTTCAAAATATATATCAGATAGAACACTATAACTGAATTTAGCCATTGTTGAAACAATAATGAAGAAAAAAAATGAATGCATGGATTAATATACTATTGCTCGAAGTTTCAACATGATCTTTTTTTCCTCTTTGAAACATAATATAACAGGTACTTGGTTTTACCAGTTATTTCCATTGGTTTTAAATTTATTTGCAATTTTCAGGTATTTAAGTTATGTAATATTAGATGGCATTATTGCCATTTTTTACCTTTTCCAAATGAATTGCCAGATACCACATAATTTGAGAGTTCTATTGTAATTTTTGTCAAAATTTTGATACATCCTTCTATGTGGACTAGGTCCATATATGGGCCAAATTCTCCCAATTTCAACAGAATTATTTTTTGGGCTAATAAGAACTCTTGTACAAAATTTCATCAAAATATATGCATAATAGCCACTTTCACATACAAATAACTTCTCAAAACATATGACGTGCATTTGTACCGAATATCTTACCTTGGGTCAGAAAAATTTCTGTAGCTCAAAAAGTGCAGTCCCGATGCATGAACATGTATATATAGGAATGTAGGGGAGAGTTAGGACTACGAAATAGTAAATTTGTGTTTTGACTCAGCTTGACTCACAGGAGTTGTGCTCTATGAAGTAGGAAATTTCCGAGAAATTTGACCTTTTTTTAAAAAAATATTTATATTGTTCTGAAAACAGTAGAGCTTCAATTTGTTTAACAGTAATAGAAAATAAGTTAAGTTATAACACAAAATTTATTTCGTCCAAAAATCTTAAAAAACAAAAAAGTTATGATCATTTAAACTTTAAAAATTAACTAAAAATATCATAAATTTACTAAATTCTGAAAAGCCCATTTTGGACCACGCTGTTCTCAGTTAAATAGTTGAAGTAGAGTTCTAATTTTTTGGATCCCGAGGTTTACTACTGTCTACTTTCATGTGAGTCTAATAACTTTAAAATCGGAGAACAACAACCAAACGGAGTTTTGGCCGCTATCTCAAAATATTGACCACAGTGCGCCGCACTTAACGAGTCAGTCAACTGTTGGACTTTAATTTTCTCATTTAGGCTAAAAACTTCTATCTTTATAGAACTAAAGAAGAGAAAATCAAAGAGCATAGAAAACTTTCAGCAGATTGTATAAAATGAGTAAAGTAAATAAAAACCCATCAAAAACTCTTATTACTAGAAAAAATCCCTTTTATACTCTCCAATTTAACTGGACTGCCAAACAAATTCTAAAAAATATATACTTTTTAAAAATAGTCTTCAAACTGATAAAAATTTTCTATAATAGAGATTAAGTTTTTTAAACCGGCATATGTAAATAAGAAGCTGCAACTTGGTAACAAATGTTTTTATTACGTTTTATGGTTGTTACTGGTATTCAGTTTTTGCCTTCTTGTGAAATTTATATGTATATGTTGTACTGTTGCAACCTGTTGCTGTAATATTGGTCTCGTTGTACTCCTTGTGCTTGCAGAAATCGTCCCTGTTAGAGTTTGGTGACAAATAGAGATATGTAGAATTAAATAAAACTTGAAATAAAGCTTAAAGCTGTTTTTGAAAAAACAAAAAATTTTTTTTTGTTAGCAGTTTCATTTTATTTACCGTCTAATTTCAAATTATAACTGAACGTAAACTTTTATCTCTGAAAGGGCACAAATTTAATGACAACTAAAATAGGCATAGATTTACTTTGGTGGCAAAGGTCATCAATAATCGCAAAGACGTGAGTAGCACAGAGCGTGAAGAAAAGAAAAAATGTAATTTTCACAGAAAAAGGAATAGCAGCCGCACCAGCAAACCCATTCCTTCTCTGCACGTATTTAGTTCAGTATTCATTCAACAAAATTTTCTTACAATTTGTTAAGGGTCTGAACTAACTTTATTTTAATTTTCCACTTTTAATTATTTGGATAAGATTAAACGTATTCCATTTATTTTATCACGGATTTATTAACTTTTTGATTTCAATTTTCATAAGTTACCTATTTTTGCGAAATCTACTATAGCCATTCTTGTAATATTAAATTATCTATTATATTGTTTTGTTTACAAAAGCGTTTACATGTTTATAGTTTAACATTTTATTTATTTAGCTTTACGTGGCATGACACGTGAAAAAGTAAATCAGCCAGCTTTAAGTTTATTGCCTTTGACATTTTAATTTTGGTAAAAAATAAATTTTTTATTTTATTTATGTAAATTGGATATCCCATCATTGTAACAAAGTATAACCCGCACGATTGTCTTAAACATTAAGAGGGAAAAAGGATTAGAGAGATAAAGGGAAGCTAACAGAATACGCTTAGTTTTCAACTTCATTCATATTATTTTCCAGCTAAAAACATTTGGTTTATTATCCTTGGGCTTTTTTTTATCCTACACAATCATGCTAAGTTGAGTACAATACATATGTAGATGGAAATTAGTTTATTTATTTGTCATCCATGAATGAATGATTGACAAATTGAAAGTACAACTTTTATTGTTCTAAGGTGCATTGTTAAGAAGAACAGGTTTCGAAAACAATAATTATCAGGCATTATTTTTTCATTGTCTCTGTTCAGTAAAATCTCATGTCAATTGGAATAAATTATAATAATGCACAATTAAAAAACTTTTGCAAAAATAAACTTTATTTTAATACAAGTCTATTATTTCCATTAAAATTTGTTTATTAATTGATTTACAAAATAATATCAAAACAATTTTTATTATATTTGTCTTAATCAATAGTGTTTTAATTACTTGTTCAATAAATAGAAGTTCTCTTAAAACTTTGCACATTTTGTGTGTTAAAAAGTTTTATATGAGAAAATAATTTCTTAAATTAAACATCAATTAAAGTGGTATTAGTTTAAACCCGCAAAGTTTTGTAAAACTTTTTTAAAATAAAGAAAAAAAAGGTCAACAAAAACATGCAAAACTCTTCTATTTTGCAGTGGGGCAGAATTAAAATGTTTTGAAGATAACTTAGCCATTTGCAATGAAAACATGTTGTTCAAACCTGTATGTGTATTAGATAAAATATTCTAGTTATAAGCATTTTTAAATTAAAATTTTTGAGATCCATTATTTTCTAAATATTCGTTATAATTTTCAGCTAATTTGTTTGAGTTTTTTGCCGTCGTTAGCTAGCAAAATTCAAAATACTACGAAAATAACATAATGATTATACCTTTCTGGGTTAAAAAATATACGAATTTCAAATAAACTAATACAAAATTATTGCATTTTTGTGTATTTTAGCCTAAAAAGGGTCACCAATGAAATTTTTTGATAGAAATAAAAATTGTTTGAGGAACATATAAAAATATTTTATTTTTGCTTACACTTGCTATTGTGTGAACGTTTCAACAAAATTTCGTATGAAAGTAATCATTCTTGTAGAAGATGGAGGCATTTCAATTCGACCTATTTAACATCGACCTATTTTACTTTATTTTCTAAGATCAAAAATCTGCAATCGGAAAATGAAGACTACTATAAAAATTATACATACATATACTTCAAACTGAAGGACCTTTATCTTCTACAAGAATGATCAATTTTATACAAAATTTACTTTACTCGTACACATTCATAGTTAGCCTTAACAAAAATAAATTTTTTTTTTTATATTCTATAAGTTAGAAAAATTTTAATCCTCAAACTTTTCCACAAAAATTTAAATTAAAACAATCCAAAAAAATTAGCTGAAATTTTTAACCAAAATTTAAAAAAAAAAAAAAACTGGACCGTTCGCATAATTCGATCATTTTTAAACATAAACATACAGATTGCAGCAGCATTTTAAAGCTATTGACGAGGCCTAGAGGTTTGCCAGATCTCTGAGAGCTGAAAAGCTCATTATCCAGTGCCACCGTTCTCTTGTATCCAAATGGCTGTTTTTTGTGTATCCGGCACGTCTTTGGAAGCATCTCCCACATGCGTAACAAGTTCATAGCAACGCAAAAAGTTTTAAAAATTTTTTATTGAATAATTTTACTTGATTTCATTGTTAAATATTAGTTTAAAATTATGACATTAAATTTTTATTTTCTTTTTTTATATAAAATGGTGTGCCTGTAACGTATTTAAATTGTTGTGTGATTATATCTCTTAATATTATTGCATTTGTGAATTTTTGTGTAGTTAAAATATAAGGAAAAAATTGTTGTACAGGAAATGGTTATAAATAAATAAATAAAAATATAAAAACCATCATCGTATTTTAAAACACCTATTCAATTTTTTTTTTTGTATTCAAATTTTTACTTCTAACTCAAATGGCCAACTAACATCACTTTAAATTTCTTAAATGCTACAACTGAACTGAGAATTTTATGAATTAGAAAAAAAAATATAAATGAAAATTGACTAAATTTCGGCTTTTTGGTTCATTCTTAATTTAATACTTAAAAATAAAAAGTTGCATTTTGTGGCTATACCGAAGGTTAGTACAAAAGCAACAACAAATTTACAAGACGAGTTCCAAAAAGAACGACACAGAAATGCTTTAAGTTGTGTGTGGACTTCGTCTCACCAAATTAACATACAGATTAGTTGGTTAAATTGATGATGTTTACAACCAACACAACATAAGGTAGATAAATGCAAATAATGCTGATGAGGATGTGGCGGTCAGAAAATGCTGCATTTCATACTGCTAGCATCTAATTTTTCCTGTTTTATTTGCGAAACGTCCGCATACATTTGTAAATAATTTTTCTTTCTAAAAATGTTTAGAAATTAAATTAAAAATGAACCAAAAAGCCAAAAATAAGTAAATTTTCAGTCATTTATGAGATCAATGGTTCATTGGGAAAAAATTAAAAATTAAAATCAGAACAAAATTTTGAGTTTTCTTAATTCCGCAAAACCACGACAAATCGATAACAACTTTTATTTGAACATAAATATTTTTTCGAATATAAAAAAATAATTTTATGGTAAACTATAAAAGTTTCTTGTTTATGATAAAACATATTCCGTTGAAAGTCTTATTTTATTTTCTTACAAAAAAAGAATTGAAAATCTGGTTTTAAAAAAAATCTATTGAAACGTTTAGTAAAACGATTGCATAGAAAATATGGTTTGAGACAATCGAAAATCTGCAGAAAGTCAAAATCTCAGAAAAATGAAGTCATAAAAAAATACTTATTGAACTGTTGTTGATGTCCTGTTTAGGTAAAAAAATAAAGTTGTTGCTGTAAGGAATTGTTATTCGCGAAAAATATGAATGTATTGTTAATGTATTGCCATCATGAGCTGGAACTTTACCTGTATTTTACTTTGTCAAAGGTAAAATTACAATTTAGATATATATTAAAAAAAATACTTTAAATATATATAAAAATAAAAGTCATAGGAAAAGAAATAATAAACATATAATTTATTATAATAATGTTGTTAAAAAAAAGTGTTTGCGTTTAAATGAACTGCAGAAATACAAGGTCACACAATATTTACTTGCTAATAAGCTGAGCAAACACATTTTTTCGTACAACCACAATCTCCCTCATATTTACAAGCCACATTGTATCAGCTGGTGGCTTCAACATTTGCTACAACTGACATAAATTTTATGCCACGGCTATTTTAAAATAAATTAAAAAAAAATATTTACAAAAAATCCTCCATTTATAGTTTCGTGCTCATTTGATATTACCCACTCACACACTTCTTTCATCCCACGTTGCCACAAGCATTTTTCTAAACAAAGAAAACAAAAGCAACAATAATAGGAATATTTTTCAATGATTTGAACACTTGAGAGACCATCAATTTCATCCAACGTTGCCTCCATTAAACAGAGCAACGTTTAAAACGAGAGACCTACAGGTATATAGACGACAGCTAATGCTACTGCCCTTGCACTGAGATGTCCATACCGTCAAAGTAAACAAATCGAGTTTATGTTGAGCAAGAAGACAAACGATTTAAAAAAATAAATAGATTTTTGTAACCAAATCGTTTTAATTTAATAACAAATATACTTCTTTATATATTGCAAAGCTTTGTGAGTCCAATTAACAAATCAAAAATTATTCAAATCTTTTAATTTAAATAGGATTTATTTATTTTTTTACCTTGAAAGACTTGTTGTTGCACTTTCCCTTTGGTATTAAAAACCCTAGTTAAATAAATGTTTCTAGCGTACTGGCGTAATTTGTATTTGAAACGATAATGCTTTAAAATATACACCAGCAGACTTATTCTGTAAGTCGCTAAAGCTAAATCGCCATCTCTAAAAAAATTTAATTTTAACAAAGCAGTTTTTTGCTACAAATACGACATTGGAACATTTAACCCTATACTTAACACTGTCTTTCATGTTGAGTACAAAAGTACATGGATTTGTTCAAGATTTAAGCAATTTAGCTTAAGTTTTAGCTAAGAGAATTACAGAATACGGCCTCAGATCTTTTGACTCAACGAATTGAGCTTTTTATTCCTATTAATCAACAACAAGTCTCCCCAATCAGCCAAAGTGCTTTGCGACCGTTTCGATTGTATTTTTGCAAGTACGAAAAGTACTGTAGCATTGTTTTAATAGCATCGAGTTATGATAACTATGTATCTTCATATGTCGAGACATAAGATGTTTGTTTTCTATACAAAATATGGATAGAAACGATTTTTAAACTATATGAGCAGTATCAAAATGTACATGTGGGCATGAGATCTCCATATTAATACATTTCCTATTTAATAGTTTTGAATAATAAATATTTAATAAGAATAATAAGAAAAGAATAAATCAAGCACAATTAACGTCCAAAGGTATATTTTTTATATTTAAGAAAATCAGTTTTAAGAAAATTATATTTTTTAAATTATTTTATTTTAGAAGATTCTACAATGAATATGACAGATAATCATTAAATATATCGCAATGCTTGAGTATGTGGTAGTTGTTATAACACTATGGCGCTTATATTTTTCCTCCGCTGAATTTTCCATCCCTGCTTCAATTTGTGCTTTTATAAGAAATAAAGGAAACAATCTACTATTATTATTTTCTTCTGAAAAAAGTCAATTGTACTTGTTTTTTTTCACAAAAATGATGGCTATTTGTTGTTTAATTACTTCCATTGTGTTTGTGTTTACTTTGTACTAGAAAATAGTCATGAATTTTTACATTTTGTGGTATTTTTCACCTTTTTTAATGTTATGACTTACTTTATGCGTTTATATTACACTTTTTACCTTATGTTGTTGCCATGTTTTTCTAGTCTAGAAAAAATTTAATCCATAAGGCTGGCGTACATCAAACTGTGATTACCAAGCAAACAATTTTAGAAAAGGTAATCGACTGTAGATTGAATTACTTTTAAAGGAAGGACTTCCCATCCAGACTACCATCCTAATGATTTTACAAGATTGACTTATTATTTTTAATTTGGCCATACATAGGTAATGTTTTTATTAACATTTTTCATTACAATAAAAATATAGCCTTGTATTTCTAATATATAAATATATTACTATTTTTGCAACATAAAAATGAACATGATATCCATACGAGTAATACTCGAGAGCTCGTTTCTGGGACTTTGTATTTATGTAAATATGTATTATATTATACTAGGGTTTATTATAGTAGAAATTGGTCAATTTTGTAAATAAATAAACAAAAAAAAGTGATTGTGCTCGTGTTGCATTTTATTTCTCATTTTGGTGATCGCTGAGTTCATTGCTGAGAAAAGGGGAATATTTTTTTTATAATTAACGCAGCCATTTATCAGCCATAATTTTTAACAAACTTATTTTTTACCTTACAAACTGAAATTTTCATCCCCGTTTTAAAAACAAAATACCCGATTTGGGGCTACATCCCCAACTGCAGGGTAGTATTGACCTTCCATTGTACTGTTTTATCGAATTCGTCACAAAGAAATAGCTTTAGATCATTGTAATATATATTTTTTAACTTCGTGAACTGAGAGTTTTACTTTTGAACACAGCAGTCTAAGGTTTTCATTTCGTTACCAAAGCTTGTTGCAAAGTTGTATTCGCACACAAGATATATTAATTTTGTGCTTTATTGATTTTAAGACTTTTGTTATATTTCATCTGTACGAGCAAACAATATGGAATACCAAATATATGAATTTTCTGTAATAAGAAAAGGTATATGTCATACTTATGTTTATTTTCAAAAACAATTCATACTCTCAGTTTATATGTACAGCAATCAGAAGACCTTTTTAATAAATGCATCACATTTGTGTTTCTTAGTTAAAGTGAAGTCAAATTAAAGTTTTAAACAGATATTTCTAAAGCGCTTTTTTCATAATTAGTAGTTTAGAATGTACTTTATAAAACGGTCATTAACGAAATGATTCTTCAAGTTTTTCTTTTTTAGGAAGTTTTTCAGGGACCTCTATTAGTTGGTATTTCCTTTAAAAGTTTCTTTCTAGGCAGGTTTATATTAATTAAATTTGTTGTCTTTGAAAGGGTTATTTAAGGGTTCGTTCATAAGGGTTAAACAATTTTTTAACGTAATGTAAAAAATTACTTTTTTTTAAAGTAATTTTTATTTTAATAAGCAAGTATTCTCTATTGTATGTTTATGTTTTGAAAAGGTATAATTGTTTTCGACGTTTTTGTTAAATATACTATTTATAAATACAATTCTAAATGTTATACAAAATTTCTCATTTTTAGAAAAAACAAACAATCCTTCGACTTAACTTTTTTGTGATTATACAAAGTTATGGTCAAGATCTCAAAGTAAATACATTTTTTCTAAAATAAACACAATAAACAACGAATTGACTTAATTAATGATGTATAAAATTTTGCTTAGAGAAATTAAATTATTTGTTTTGTGTAAATTAATGTTAAATAAGAAAATACATCAAGAAATATTATTCTAAGAGATATCGTTATTTAAAACTAAAATAGAAAAGTAAGATACTCTATCTGTAAAAAAACTGTGTTTAATTTTGTTTTTAAATTATGGGAAATCGATATTGTTTTGTCTTTTTAAAAATTGATATTATTTCAAATAATAGAGTAAACGCTATTAAGATAAGATATTAGGCATTATTGCCAATACCATCAACTAAAGAAGTTTATAGAATTATAAGATTGTTCATTCATGACATATCTCGTTTATAGAAAAAGTATTTATAATTCTTTTCAATGTAAAAAACATAATAAATATATAAAAATAATAAATAATAAAAGCATATCTCATCTAATTGCACGTTTCGTCTAATTTTCTTTTTAGGTAATAAGATTGAAATAGGATATCAGTCTTAATCTGGTCTGAAAGAAAAAACTTTTTAAGCATTTTCTTAAAACGTGCTCTTAATGTTCTTTTAGCGAGAACATTTTTTAAGCTTCTTTTTATAAATTCTATTTTTCCAAAAACTATGGCCCATATGCACAGTTCAAATAAAGTATACTTTAAAGAAACTACGAGGGCTGCTCTATATATTCTGGCCTAACAGTAAAAGTGCGAATATTTATAATCAAAAATGGTTTTATTGTTTTTCAAAGTATTCTCCAGCATGATTTATACAATTTTGCATGCGCTAAAACCAGTTGTCGAAGCACTTTTTCCACTCCGATTGAGACACCTCTAAAACATGGTTTTTAAACACTTCAACAGCTTCTTCTGGCGACGAAAATCGTTGACCACGCATTTTTTTCTTGATGTGCGGAAACAAGAAGAAGTCATTAGGTTCCAAGTCAGGGCTGTACAGCGGATGACCCATTAATTCGACGTTTTGGCCGGTCAAAAACGCTCTGGTTTGAGCCGATGTGTAAGCATTGTCATGGTGAACAATGATTCGTCTTCTCTTGTTGGTTTTTCGAATTTCTCCGCTGACTTCAGGCAAACAAATTGTAGTGTACCACTCAGAAGTGACCGTTCTACGTTGCTCAAGCGGAGCAGTCGCCACATGACCAGTTTTGCCGAAGAAACAGGCGACCATTTGCTTCGAAGTGCTTCTTCCACGAACAACTTTCGTTGGATTTTGCTCGTCTTTGACCCACACGGTCGATTGTTGTTTCGTTTCGGGCTCATACGCATAGATCCATAATTCGTCACCTGTGACGATCTTATAAACGTCTTTTGAAGCACCGCAATCGTATTTTTGCAACATTTCTTTGCATCAGTCTACACAAGCCTTTTTTTGAGCGACTTTCAAATTGTGCGGGATCCAACGAGAACAAACCTTTTTTACGGCCAGGTGTTCATGCAGTATCGAATGTAGGCTGGTGGAAGAAATGTCCAAGAATGTCTCTATCTTTCGGTATGTCGCATGTCGATCTTGCATTATGAGTTCACGCACGGCATCAATGTTCTCTGGCACAACAGCCGTTTTTGGACGACCTTCACGGAATTCGTCTTTGAGCGAGCTTCGGCCACGATTAAATTCATTATACCAATTTTTCACAGTGCTATAGGATGGTGCTTCATCGCCATACAAAGATTTAAGTTCATCAATGCACTCTTGTCGTGATAATCCACGTCGAAAGTTGTGAAAAATGATGGCACGAAAATGTTCACGAGTTGATTCCATTTTTTTCTATATTAATTTTTTCCAGTCACTGTAAACAACACAAATAATGGTCGTACGTCAAAACGTTTTGAGTACGATTATGCTTAAAAATGACAAACTTTCCAATGGAAATGTCAGATTGCACTTGGCAGCACTCAGTGTCGCCAGGCCAGAAATATATATAGCAGCCCTCGTACAGTCGGTTTTACTCTAGATTGGACTCTACCTCATTCATAGACAATTTAAAATATACTTTTGGCGTTAAAGTCAACTCTAAATTTAAAAATAGCTAAAGCTGTTTTTAAATCATTTTTCCATAATTATTTTTTTGTTTGGTTTAAGAATACGATACCAAAGTAAACAAAATAAACACAAGGTTACTTTTTTCTTATGTTTGTTTAGACATTGTATGAAAACATTTATCATTATTACAGTTGAAACCCAGTGGAAGTTGGCTGAGCTTAAAGTATACTTTATTCTTCACTATGAAAGCAAAACAGAAAATAAGAGCCTTTTATTTTAGAGTATACTTTAACAAGAGTCAACTTTAGTCTGTGACTATGAATATGGCCCTATATCTTTAAAAATATTTTAATAAGTTATTTTAAAAAGTTTTTCAAAAAATATGTTAAAAATGAGCTCGTTGCAAAAGGACTTTTTTTACAAAGGTAATTTTTATTATATATAGTTTTTTAAATAGCAATATTTCGATAAAAAAAACTTTTTCTAAAAAATTTTTCTTCAAAAATCCAATTTACGAAAAATTTGTTGGAACCTAAAGAAGACAATATTTGTTTAAAAAAAATAATTTTTATCCAGGACCCATCCAGAATGTGTTTGATACACTCATTTCTGAATATTGTTTATTGTTTTATTTTTATTTTTTTATTTACTTTTTTTTTGTAAAAGTTCTTTTTTCTAAAAGAGATTTAGTTTTTAGAAGACGTTTATGGGTTTATGTTTCCTAAACCATTTTCCAGTGATATACTTTTTAAGAGTACTTTAGACTTAAGTTGGTTATTTCGAAAATTTCTCTTGAGTTTTCGTAAGAAACTTTTTTATTACTGACCTATTGCTTAGAAAATTCGAAAAAAAATCTTATAAGGGTCAAAAAATAATTATATTTTTTATGGGTAATTTTTTCATAGTAGTTTCTTAAATTGCGCGCTTTCTATAATACATTTGTTTCTTAATAAGGTATTTTGGCCGAAAGGTACTCTGCCCAAAGTTATTTCTTTTAAAAATGTATTTTAATTTTTGTTTAATAGTCAACTTTCTTGTCAGATAATATTCTCCTTTTAAGTTAAAACGAACTTTGAAAGTCTTTTTAACAATAAAAAAAATACCTAAATTTCCTTTTGAACAGGATAATCTCAGAAAGGTATTTCCAATGCTTTTTTGTAGCGGTATACAATGTAAACATACTTGTAAAATTATTTCAATGTCGCCGTCATCGTATATCTAATTATGCATTTTAAATTGTTATGTTTGTTACTGCTATCATCACTTTAGATTTTTTGTAACCGGTAATACCGGAAAAAAATAAAGAAATGAATATAGACTAAGAAAAAGAAATTTACTAGATTTACAATTACAGCCATCATCTTTTTCTTTGCTACCATAATACATACATAATTTAAGATACATACATACAAAGAATTTTGTATCATTGTGTCATTGGTTTCACTAGTTAATAATGCAGGTTAATGTTGAAGGTGCATCGTTCTCAACTATCACCCTTTTTACGCTTAAGAAGAGCAAAGTGAAAAAAAATTATTAGAAATCTTGTTTATCCGTCCTGAGGAAGTAGAAATATTTTTTACGGTTCTTTCTTTTACTTGTTGAATTTTCTTCTATACGCTTAAGAGCTCAGTAAACGTTTTGATGGTGTTTGTTGTTATGCATTTGGGTCTTTGTGTGGATACTGGGAGATTTTCGTAAAGCAAATCAAATGAAATAGTTTATAGATTTTTTTGTTTTGTTTTAATTTTTTAAATAAATTATTGATGCTTTTTCCTTTTTGCGGAAATTACTTTGCAGAATGATTTATGAGTGAGTGGGTTTAAATTTAAATACTGTTAATTTCTTTTCGATTTCATTTTTTTTTTCAAGTAAAATATCTTTAAAATTAACACAAAACAAAAGTTTCTGGATACTTAATACGTAAATCTAAATGAATAAAATTAAAACTAAATTTTCGAATTTATAAAAAAAAAACAAAGTGAATACATTTTAGAAAATCATTTAAATCTGTCTGGAACTAAATTAAATTCCAAAAAATATGTAATTAAAAAAGTAGTTACTGCTTTAAAAATCCCTGCAAAATATCATACTGTACCATTATGGTAAAATAGTATCGTCTTATATAAACTTACCTCACTTAAAAATATAATATCCAAGATTACCTGTTTAAAAAGAATTTAAAACAGAGGTGAATTTAAAGAGATGTAGTTTTTGGAAAAAGGATAGTAGTTTTTTAGAAATAATATCACTTTAAAAGTCGTTCCTTAAAAACATAATGCGCCATTTTTCTAAAATTATCATCTTGAGTAATCAAAAAAATATATATATAAAAATTCATTTAATAAAGTATTTTTTGAAAATCTTCTTTTTGTAACTAAGATTTTTTCGAAATAAAACTTAATAAAAAATTAATATCATTTTGAAAAAAAATTTCTGACGTTTTTTTCAAATGTATTTTTAAGGAAATTTTTCATTAGAAAATGTCTATTTAAAATAAATCGTGATTTTTAAAACAGCTAACTTTAATAAAATCTTTGCCAAAAAAATCCCTTTTATTGCAATACTTAAGCAATATGTGGTTTTCAATAGTGCGCTTTTAAAAGAATGGTTTCGAACATATTAATTTTTACCGGTTGCAATTGCAACATTTTCTATCAATTCTGAATGATCTCTTTGGTTTAGTTGGCAATGCTTCTTTTAAAACACCACGAAATTTGCAACTGATTCAAAATTAGAATTATTTTTGATGTTCTAAATAAGAACATGTCCAAAAGAAGCTTTAAAGAACAATTAGTTGGTTCTTTAATAGACTTGGTTCACTGACTGTCAGCTGCCGGTTTGCAATCAAGTGTTGCGTAATTAGAGTAAATATAAGCTATTGGTTTCAAGTATTGCATATTAATACAAGAGTTGCAAAGGCATTACTGTACATTTTGTTGGTATAGACTAAAAATAAACTGCACCATTTTGCAAATACTATGATGCAAGACCATTTGCACAATATTGTGAATTAGGGTATTAAGTCTTCATTATTTGTAATTAAATTCTGCCTTTCAGAAGAAAAGATCTAGGTGAACGAAATTTTAATACCATGAGCGTACTTGCCTTAAAGAGGACTAACAGATAGAATCAGTGTCCCAGGAAAATATATAAATGCGTTTAAGTTAATAGTTACTATAATATTTTTATAATTTTTAAGTGTTAATTAGACCGTAATTTGAAATAATTTTGTTCGCTGCCATAATTCAATATATGTGATAAAATAAAACTAATATTTCTAAAATTTGTTTGTGAAAATTAGGATCGCTTAGATACAGATTTAATTTGAATAATTCCTTTAACAAACTTTTTATGAAGCTTCAACAATGTGGAGTGGGAATAATAAAAAACAATGAATAATTTCTTGTTTGTAAACAGCAGAAAGAGGGCTAAAAATGTCGTTTAAGATTTTTGAGGCTACAGATGAAATGTGCTCTGTTTTAATTTAAGGATAAAAATGGAATGTATTATGTATGACATACGGGGTGTTTTATAAAGAATTATTCATGTAAAATTGGTACTTAAAATTGCAAGCACTTTAAGGTTTCATAGATTTCCAAACTTTTATTATAATTATTATTAAATAAGTATAGCATTCAAAGCAAGCAAAGCAATAAAATTAGCAGTAATTTGTACTTGTTTTTTTATGGTAAGTAAATTATTTGTTGTCTATTTTTATGGAATAAAATACAAAACTGGAAAGAAAACAAAACATATTTAAAAACATTTTCAAATGCTGAGTTTTGGGTAATGAAAAGAACGCAAAAAAACAATTACAATTAAGAGCGCTATATTCGGCTATGCAGAATTTTATATACCCTTTATAATATGTGTAAATCTAGTTTAGACAACAAAAAACCAATACTGAGGTGACTGAGAATAATAAGAAATAAAGAATTTTTATAATTTTGCATAAAAACGTCATGAGTTCTTAATAGGCTTTTAAAAGGTTAAAAAAATTTTCTATTTCTTTAAGCTTTTAAATGATAACCCATAACTTGTAAAAGCTGGGCCAATAGCACCTATGTCTGATTGATTGACGTATTTAAATTTTCTCTAGCTGAACTAGTGCTGACGGACAGCGCTCAATCGACTTCGCTATGCATGTTTTGCAATTTTTTAATAAATAATTAAAATATTTTTCCGTACTTTACAACAGTGAATGATTGCATTTAGTTTGGCATAAAACAAATCAAAATGCCTCAAAGTAAATCGGAATGTTAGTGTGTCGCTGTTATAGTTTTCAAATGTTGCATTTAAGATTTAAAATAATCTTAGTTCGTAGAAATTTTAATACATATAAAGTATTGTTTGTTTTTTTTTGCAATTTGGTGGTGGTATGCAACTTGAGGCTTGCCCATTTCTCGAACAAAATAACTATTTCGCCTATTTTTTGATATATTTTCATAATGGAGTAAATTGCTTTACTTCCGTTCTACAGATAGATAGAAATAGAAAGATTATTAAAATTCTATCTTTAGAATAAAAAATATTTAAAAGCCATTGTTCGTCTCAATTCTTCGTTCAACGTTTGGATATTAAATCGTTTGTTTGAAGAAGATGAAAGCATTTGTGGTTAAATTATGGACGCAAATATTAAGAAGGAGAAATCTCTTTTATTTATTTCCACAACATTAAGAAAGAATTTTAAAATGAGACAATAAAATCATTTCTAAAGATGTTCTAATATCAAAGAAAGTTTTTTAAAAGGGACATTAAAATTCTAGTAACAGCATTTGGTTCTAAAAAATTTCGATAATTTGCCAGTTTTTCATATTTTAGAGGGTGTAGAGTTCGTAATGACAAAAAATGTAATAACGCTGCCTTGTTTAAATATCTACCGCTAGTTTTTTAGTGGCCATATTAATATTGTCAGACTTAATAAACAATCAGACAACAATAGAAGCGTTGTACACTGCGGCCAATTCAGTAAGAACAATAACTACTGAATGCCTGATAAATGCACAAATTACCATAAATTGGACCTCCGACATGCCTATCAAGCACAAAGTTATCACATTTTAGTCATGATGATGATAAAAGGTCCATAGAACAGGAAAATATTGTACATGTTGCAAACAATTTATTTATTTAAATGCTACGGAATACCCATCTTTACTGTTACACCCTCTAGTGCTTCCAACTTTTACAAAGTTATTTAAATGTCTTCTCATTATAAGCCAAAGTTATTGGTTACTTATCGCATCCCAAGAGAATAAACGGGAATATAATTGCCGCTTAATAGATAATCTAAACTAAAAGAAATTATTACTTTGATGGGTTTATTTTATTTTCTGTACCTCAAAAGCCTAATATTTGAAGGATGAGAATGTTTCTGCAAAGAAATAAAATTATTTGATACGGAATGGATGTCAAGAGAAAGATGTGCAATCAAATCATACTGGACATCCTCGTTCTATTTTTGACACATGTAATAAAACGAAATAAAAGTATTCATACATTTTTTCGTAGAATTATATTTGTCATAGAGACAAAACATTACAACAATTTTTATTGTCACATCCGTAGAAAAAAGAAAAAAGAGACAGTCTTTGATGTTTTCCGCTGATAAGAGATCCAGAATTGTAATCAAACTTTTGTGCGATATTTTTTGCCTAGATTTCTAGATAACTACCAGAGAACTGCAAGAGTGTCTGTTTTTAATATTCTAAGTATACTTATCTTAAATGCGGTTGCGGTGTGATCGTATTTACTATACCCATTCCATTTGAGTATTGATGAGTTTAAGTGTCTAGCATACTCAAGTAAAATGTTTGCGATGCTGGCATTACTTTATTCGTACTCATACTCACAGCAAACACCAAGAGAGAGATTTTAACGTGTGTAGTGTGAGGAAAACAGAGTTATCAGATCAAAATTATTATTTCAAACACAATATGTATCAAAATTCACCAATATCTAAATTAGCTAACATACATACTTCTTTGAAATTATGAAAGTTTATTTAATATATAACAGAAAATAAATTAAAAACACAACAAAAGTTTACTCATAACTCAAGAATAGTTCATTATTTATTATATTACAGTTTGTTTAAGGTTTTTTTGAATCACACAGGATAGAAATTTATAAATTCTATTCTTTAAGCAAATAGATTTTTAAAATTAATAAATATGTATAAAAGCAATAATTATATGTAACATAATAAAACGTGTAAATTAAAAACTTTATTGCAATTTATTATTTATGAGGTCTACTGAGATTTAGTCAATATAATATTACATCTGCGTATATACAGTTTTGTTTAAAACTAAAAAATTGAGTAATTTTCCTTTTATTCGCGGATTCGAAAAATAAATTTATTTTATTTTTTATCATTTTGTTTTTCTAAATACCGTTAGTAGCACGTTTATGACAACAAGGCGCATAAACTGAAAATATTTGTACATAAAAACACCGCCTTTAAGCGGCTTTTATTGCAATTTATTCATTAAATATGTGTTGTATTTCATACCTATGAAAACGGTTGTTGCCTGTTTTTTTGCTTATAATGTTTAAGCAATAGATTTGATTTTTTTTTTTTTTTTTTTTTTTTGTTTATAAGTATTTCTGCATACAATGCAGAATTTCATAAAACGGCAGTAAAAAATTTTGTTAGGGTAAAAATGTGGCAATGCTGCTTACAAATAAAGAGAATTAAATAATTCTGACGTACGAGTATAGAAAATACCTAAAATTCTGATTGCGATATTTCTGAGATCCGGTTTTACACTCTTTGTTTTAAATATACCCACAACAAAAAATACTAACAAGGATGGGTAAAATAAACACCGCTACTTTTTATTGCGGTGTTTAAAATAAGCGGGTATGAAAAATATAGATAACTACAGGACCTAATATCACCTTATCCTCTCCTCTCTTGTGGATATTACGAAAAACATGAAAATATTTCGTCTACACATACTTGTAAACACTGAAGCTAATCTTTCTTTATCCGCCTTGTTAAGCAGCCATTGTATTTTTATAACTTATTCTGTCTATAATCGCCTAACCAACTCCAGCTTAGTAAAAAATTGAAACGATTCACGGCTCGTCCTAAAGAAAACAATAATTATAAAAAAGCAAACAAAGTAATAGCACAATAAATATTATTTATATTGACATATTGCAGTTTTACAATTGTTTTCGAATAACTTAAGTGCCTGGTGATAGGACAATAAAAAAATATTTCGCCCTCTTGATATACATCTGGTCATTTAACAAATTTATTACTACTTTTGATTGAGATCGTTCACGACGAGATTCGTTTAAAACATATCCAAATAAAAGCATGCCCGTGCTTCTTTGGGTATTCTCTAAACTGGTGCATTGAAAAAACAGCAAATACATGTTGGTTTAAAGAATTATCGAAGTTTCCTTTTAAGTATCCATGTCAAATGCAAGCAGGAATTAAAAAATCAGCAGGAGTTATTTGCTACACTATAAATCAGTGCACCTGAAAGCCATGTTCACAATCCATGTAAATCGAAATCCATGTTAAATAGTTTTAATGAGCAAGTTTCACGGATCGATAGGGTCAGCTGTTTGTCAAAGTAAAGAAACTAAATAAATTTAAATACAACTTGATTTGTATAACATATAAATAATAATATTTAAAGAAAATGAAACATTCTGGTTAAAGCCAATGATGATAATGATGCCTAATGTTTTTACAAAATAATGACAAACACAAAAAACAGAGAAAAAATTTATTTATTTTTATACTAGAATAAAATATAGCATGCTAAAACTTTATTACTTGCAAATAAATACTTTTTTTAGAATTGGATTTCTGCTTTGAGTCTAAAGAAAAATTGTAAAACATTTGATCATTTAGTGCTTACGATTAAATACAAAAAAAAAAAAAAACAATAACATTTTCTGTTGAAAAAGAGTACTTTTTTTAATTTCTTTTCTTAATTTTTCTTGCAGTTGTAGCAAAAGGTCGTATAATTTTATTTGTAACTTTTTTATGTCTGCTTTTGTAATTGTACACAAAATACCTGAATACTATAAGTAGTTCTGTATCCCTGAGTTACAAAAAAGGCAGCAATGGTTTCGGGTCTATATACAACCTCTCTTAATTTCTCTATTTTTTTGAATTGGTTCGAAAAATGCACCCTCCTTACTGAGAACAAAGGGGCACTCAAATAATTGAGTCTAATGCATGGTAATCGGCATAAAGGGACATTGCACGTTATTCCAAATAATTATTTTTTACTTCTAGTATGTTCGTATTATATGCTGTGACATTTCCTTAGCGAGGTTATTGAGGTCTTCAGATGGGATCGAAATTCTTTAAGCTTAATATCTCAAACAACGCTGCTGACTAGACAGCGGGTGACATTTTTGTAGAAGATTTTCCTGCTTCTGCCTTTTATTCTGACTTTAACCAATACCCCTCCTGTTCAACGCTAGTTGGCGATGTCTTTGTTTTATCCCTATTATATTCATTTAATTTTTCCACCGGAGATTTTGTGCACATTTAAATACTTTGTTATTTTTGTTATTGCCTCGCTTTAGATAACAGTGCTGGGGAAAATAATTCAACTACGCAGAAAACATTTCTTCAAAAGGATAAAGGATTAAAATAATATTTGCAGCTCCAGCTCCGTAAAACATCGCAGAATCTACTAGCATTACGTATCTTTACTGACGCCGGCGAATTGCTGACTGGCGTAGATCATATAAAGTAGCCGCTACATGTTTCGCATTGGTTTAGAAGAATCCGACAAAAAGTTATAAAATGAAACATATAAATTTTAAATAATGTAGACGAAACTTTTTGCAGTCAACCGAATACTGACTGAAAAACTGACTAATTAAGAGACTGTTAAATTAGAGGCATTTGATTAGATATAAATTAATTTTGAACACAATTTAATATTACTAACGTGACCCTGTGAAAATTAAAATCAAAAGTTAACAGTTCATAGTAAAGTAAAAGAGTTCATAATAAAGTAAAAGCGACAGGTGTAAAATAGTAATAGTGTAATAAAAGTGGGGAAAATAAAATTAGTTTTGACCGAAAGCATGGGCAAGAAAATTTAACTGAATTTAAACCGTACAAAAGACATGCAGACAAAAATGTAGTTCTTTTAAGGCTGGTATTCTTTTTGTTTTGTCGGTCTTTAATATCTTTCTTACAATTATTATGAATGGATTTTTATACATAAATTAAATTTTCTGTCATTGTTGTCGATCAACTTTTGCCTTTTCGAAGGTTGAAGCTTAAGTTCAATTGTAAAATAAAAACAGATACACAATTCTTTAGTTTTAATAAATAGTTTTCGAAATTCCTTGGCTATCTATTTATGTAAGTAGGATGCAGACCAAAATGTTAGACGTTTCTTCCACACTTAAACTTTTTCAATTCATTATATACAAAAATAATAATTTATAAAATAATATTAGTAAATTTTGTTATACCCTTTATGGTGTATAACCGTTATAGCTGTTTTGTATAATATATTAGAAGGCCAATAGTTAAAAACACATTCACATGAGAAACTAAGGATAAAATACCATTTATTAAACGTTAATCATGCACATCTTTTGAATTTATTCAGAATTCTGATGAAGTCAAGAAGTATTTTAAACACGCATACATGCGCTTCAATAAGTATATTGAGGTTAAGTTCATGTAACTAAATGCCAAGATAAAACATAAATGATATTTGTGTAAGTAAATGTAAGTTTTTTAAGATCTTGTTTATCTCTAAGTATATCAAAGTATTTATTTGTTGGAGTTTATTACGCCATTCCAGAAATATCATGTTAATATGTTTTAAAATTGCAATGGAACAAATGCTATTTGAATTATTTCGCGATTTATCGAATTATTATTCTTAAAGCACAATCATATGTACATATAAATATTAAATCAGCTTGTAAAAACATTCATGCCAAACCGCAAATTTAAGCAAAATCAAATTGGCAAACAACAAATGAAGAAACGTTTCTTCATATAAACATGACGTCATGAAATATACAATTGCTCATACGTAAGTATCATTTAACCATATTTATTGAACAGTTTTAAAGGAAGGATTGATTTACATAATTTCAATCTGAACAGCGAATGAGAGAAAACGTAAAATTTGCATGCAATATCGATACTTAAAATAAACGAAAAATTTTCCGTTTAATGCATTTCAGAAAATTATATTTTCACAATTTTTAAATAATATCGTGCTATTTTTTATACTGATTTAGTTATTAAATCACCGATATTGATTATTGCGTGCTTTTGCACGTTTCGATGGCCACTTCGCTACCGCTTAATAAGCTCTTAAGGAAACTTCTCATAAATATTTGCAATCAAATAAAGATTTTTGTTTTGCACGGGCACTTTGCAAATTTTTAAATTAAATTAAACTATAAAAGTATTTAATAAAATTACTTAATTTTGAAATAATTTAGAGATATTTCTTATCCTGATAAAATTATTAAATTATGGATGAATATAGATCACTGATAAATATCGGCGATTTTATAATTAAATCAGGATAAAAAAGCACGATATTTAAAAAAAATAAATTAAATTAATTAAACATTTCTGTGGTTTAATTTAATTTAATATTTTTGTTTATTTTAATTTTTTTGTACTAAGCATTCCATTTTAAATGTTAATTGTTGTTGTTTTGGCTTAAACTTTGCCTTTTGTCTTTACTTTATCGTTTAGATGAAAATCTTAAATTTATTTAAAATTTTTGTAAGAAATTTTCTGAAGAGCTAAATAAGCAATAGTAAATTGGCCGACGAGACGTGTTTTCGCCCTCAATAATCAATAACATTAAATTTAATAATTTTTATCGCGATAACAGTACGATTTAATTTAAAATCATTTAAATATCAGATTTAACAGCTTTCAATATTTGCTTAAGGGCGTTGGTTTTTAAGTGAGTGATATTTAAGGAATTAAAGGTAAATTAAGATTAAAAAACTGCAGCTAACCAATTATTTTTAAAAATATAAATTTGATATTTAAAGGCAATGTTTTGACACAATTTGTTTTAGTTTCAAATTATTTATTTTTTTTAATCTAGTTAATAATTAATTTGTTGACAAAAAAAAATTATTTTAAAGTAACTTTAAAATATTAACTTTTTTAAATAACATTTTTAAAAGCCACCTTCTTATATTTGTTTTCTAAAACCTGAATGACACTTTTTTAAAGGTCCTTTTTTGAAAGATTTTTTTAAAGCCCTTTTTGTTAATTTTTTGTTAATGCTAACTTATTGTACATTTTAAGTACATTTTAAAAATGTAAAGGTTTTAAAGCCTTTTTCAATGTTATCATTCAGCACAATCATTAATATTCTCACGGAATTTCTTTCCAACGGAAAAATTTTTTTCTCGAGAAAAGATTCCTCCAATTATATATTCTGTAGGAACAAAATAATAAAAAAGTAGCAACATCGTAATTAGAAGGGAATTATTTTGATTATTGACATTTAATTTTTTTTATAATTCATAATACTTTCCTTTTTCCCGAATTTTTTTCATTTTCCGCAGTGAATCAAAAAGGGAAAAATTTATAATGAGAGGAAAGGGAAAAGTGAAAAAACTCGTACGAAATTTATGTTTATAATTGTGCTGATTGTCAAAAATCTGAAAAAGTAGTCTTTTATTAAAATCTTTAAAAAAGATATTACTTTTCTTTTTAGATGGGTTTTGTAAAAGAAAGTAAATGTCAAATTTATTTTTTATTAAATTAGGATACTTAAAATAAATTGAAATTTATTTTTTGCTTAAATTCATTCTTTTTATTTGTAAAAACCTTTTTTTTTTTAGAAAGAAAAATTCTTTTTCAAATTTATGCGGAGGTTTTCCAAAGAAAACAGGAAAAATTAGACACCAGCAGAATATAACGCTGAATTTTCTGGATCGCTACATCCTTCATCAGCATTCTTCCCATCTTTATATCGCAGGTTGTGTAAATTGTGAACATGATCTTTTTAACCAACTAACGCTGTAAATAAGAATACGAGGAGTATTCATATCAATATTAATTTGGTTAGGCGAAGTTCACAAACAAACCAAAGTATTTCTTCATCGTTTTCTCTGTAACTCAACTTGTGCACTTGTTTTTTGTTGTTATCAACCGCCGGTTGGTCACGAATGCAATCCTTATTTTTAATCATTCTTTCTTGTTTCCTTACAACATTATAGATGTTATGAGTTAAGCATAAATATACATACACTGTGCCATGCGTTTTTTAATTAATTTTTTTATAAATCTGATGGTGACTAATATTTTTTATTTTCTTAAGAAAACATCCTTATACATTTGCAAAAAATTCGTTTTTTAAAAAAAAGGTTTTTAGAAATTAAAACAAGGAAACTTAAGCTAAAAATCAATTTCAATTCATTTATAGTATCCTCAGTTCTATTCCTAATTTATAAAAAATTAAAATAAAGAAAAAATTAAAAAAATTGGTTGTTCAGAAATGACTGAGCTATGCAAGCACAGACATAAAAAAGAAGCAACGTTCAGTCAAATTGATAACCTCCTTATTTTTTTTTGAAGGCGATTAAAAAAGAACACTTTGCCAACTCAATGTATGTTTTTGAAGTTTCTTGCAAAAGCAAAAATATAAAGTTGTTGCATTTGCTTTTATTTGTAATTACTTCTTAAAACTGCACTTCGAGTTGCACTAAAACTAATTAAGTGTATGAGAAATGTAAGCAAGAATAATGCCACTATTGTTGCTGTTTTTTTGCTAGGCTTAGGCATAATTTGGACGTATATCTGCTTCCATTTTTATCTTAAACGGATGATATCTGAAAATAGAATGGCCTGATAACAGAGCAGTTAGTCAGCTTAGGGTACTCTATATGCAACTAAATAATTCTTCTGTCTCTGCCTGTAAGGCGTTAACTCTTTCCATTCTAAAAAAATCTTGGAGTATATCCAATTCTTAACTTGGTTAATTTGGTTCAAGGATATCGATTGCAAAATTTTATTATGTGAGGTTTTCTAAAATTGTTTGCTTCATGCTGCACTTATTCAACATTTCGTTCACTGTCGACATCATCTTAAAATAGTCAAAATTCAATAAAATGAGTAAATCTAATTTTTATTAAAAATGACAATAAGTGTTTTAAATGAGACGCTCCATACCGACTGCCCCCAATCTACTAAAATATTTAGCTGAAATAGGGATGCCTAAATTTCAGCTTCTCGAAAATTTAATTTTAATGTCGGTATGTTTATTTGTAATAAAGTTATTAATACAAATATTAACGTGTATTTAAACAAACTTAGCACTTCTCACGATTTTCATGATAAACTTCGATTTCCCTTCAGATATTTGATAATCTTAAAGCGTACATAAATCAATAACTTCTTTTTGCATCATAATTGTTCTCTTAACGAATCAGATAAAGTTAGGAGGGGTTTTGAGAAAAGAATAAACAAACTTCAATTTATATTCCAATAAATAATGTATGCTTGAATTAATATTTTCTGCTCAAAATGATTTGTTTTATTTTATTTATTAGATTTATAGCAAATTGTTTGTTTCTTAATGTGTCGTTTTTAGCTTAGAAACTTTGTTTATTTACCAATTAATTACTTCTATGAAAGAAGCGTGCAGGCCAACACATGTAAATAAAGTGTGACTTGTGTTGTTACTGCCAATAAATCGAGTCTAGATATTTAAGTAACGAAAATATTTTTTATATTTATATTCACGTACATATACATACATATAAAACACTCAATACAAATATTTGAATAATGATTGTTCTGAAATTTAATTTATATTTTTTATTGTTTTCAAAAGAAAATCCCATAAAAGGAACACGTGTGAAAAACTTTGGCGCCAGTTGAGAATACGGCTGTTCGTATTCGAAGGCTGAGCGGTGCTGATTTGATTGCCATATCGATGTACCTTAAGCCCAGTGACACTTTCACTGCGGAATGCTTTGATGTAATACAGCCACTGGTACGTAATTGTAGTATGGTAATTGGTGCTGACCTTAATTCAAAGCATGCCTACTGGGGAGATCCGCTTACAAACGCTAGTGGGCGTAACCTCCGGGAATATTTATTTTCAAGCCCTGACATGGAAATATGACGAACTGACGGTCCGACAAGGATAAATGAAGTTTCCTCTTCCTTTATTGATTTTTTCTTAACATCAGTGGACATCACTACAGTGAGTACGAACTATCTTCGGACATTGGACTACGAAACGGACCACAAGGCTGTGGTGCTAGAGTTTTTTACCACTAACTTTGTTATCCGTGAGCGATCCACCAGTTTTAACTATGACAAAATGAACAGACGCAGATTTATTAACAGACTGACAACAAATCTTGAAACGTGTGGAAGACCTGTAGACAGAAACGTGACGGAGGCGGAAATTGATGAATGTGTTGGCGATGGAAAGATCGTTTTAAGATGCTATGGAGCATGCGATACCGAAAGTCTTCACTAGGGGATTAAGAAAGTTGCCCCAGCACATTCTTCATTTCATTGACCAAAAGAAGAGACTACGACGAATATTACATAGGTGTGACGAACCTGGTAGACGAAACATTTTGAAAGCTGACGTGCGAAATTTGGACAAAATTATACAGGGAGCCATAGCAGCTTTCGAGCGTGACCACTGGACTAATTTTCTGCAAAAAATTCGACTTAATGACAGTACATTTAGGAATATTAAGTTTGCTGCAGGACTCTACAATCGGCCTGCTATTCGTAACCTGAAGGACACTGATGGCACACTCGTTTCTGACAGTACTGGAAGTACTGTTAGCAATCCGGTTCTCTCAGGTTGATCATTCTGTTTCGAGTGCGCCTTTAGATTCATTCGGAGCGAATGTGCGGGCGGTTGTTTCGTCGTTAGACAGAGCAACACCATTAACGTGTTTTTGCAGGACTCTAACAGCGGACGGAGAGTTGGTGAATGAGGATGGGCTTGGTTTCATTAATTCTGCATCTGTAGGCAATGCGTTGAGGCGTAAGCCAAATAAGAGATCCTGTGGTATGGATGGAATAGCTGATGTTGTATTGAAGAGAACCAATGTTATAGCATGGAGATTTCTAGCCATAGTTTTCAACCATTGCTATAATATTCGTTAATTTCTAAGAGCGTGGAAATCGGCTCTCGTTGTTACTTTATTGAAACCCAGGTCGGATCCTGAAGTGTGTGGAAGCTATAGACCCATTTCCCTGCTATCAGTTTTTGAAAAGCTATTTGAATTCTTTCTGCTGGCAAAGATTAATGACGTTGTAATTGACAGGAACATTTTAAAGGACTTTCAATTTGGATTTAGGAGTGGACTTTCGACAACGCACGCTCTGACGGTATCGACAGACTTCATTGCCAGGGGATTGAACAGAAGATGCCCCCCGATAGCTGTCAGTTTGGACTTTGCCAAGGCTTTTGACACGGTTTGGCATGATGGGCTTATGCTCAAGATGATAAGCATGGGATTTGGTGTTGGCGTTTGCCGTATCGTGGACAGTTTCCTAAGGGACCAATCCTTCAGAGTACGTTTGGGTGATGTCAGGTCTGGCGAGGGAGCGGTTTCTGCTGGAGTGCCGCAGGGCTCTTTGCTAGACCCTGGTCTTTACAATATCTTTATGTTAGACATACCACAGCCGTCACGGGAGGATCTTTTAATTATCTATGTCGATGATATTCTAATTGCCTCTTCAGGTGCTAGAGCGAGAACCAATAACGACCGACTGAACCGATATCTCCAGTTACTGACGGACTATTTTGCAAAATGGGGTCTTACCTTAAACATTGCGAAGACCGTAGGCGTAATGTTTAAAGGAAGGCGGAAATATATTTACCCAAATTGTAGACAATACGTATCATGTTTGACTATTAGACAAGAACGGATTGGAACTTCGGACAGGCTTAAGTACCTAGGTCTCACCTTTCATGAGAATTTCGAATTCTATCGACATATTGATGATATTCTCAAAAGAGCCAAGAGAATCTACTCTTCTTTCCAGGGCGTATTGAAGCGTACGGGAGGTCTTGACAGGAAAGTGCGTCTTTTGGTTTATCGCCAAGTCATCCGCCCTGTCATCTCCTACGCCTCTCCTGCTTGGTTTGGAATTTCTTCTCACCAGATGGAGAGGCTTAGGAGATGGGAGAGAAGGGTGTTGGTTGCTTGCCTCGGCTTGGGGCCATATTTAAGACCAAATGGCGAATTTCGCAGGCCATCATGTAGATCAATCTACAGCGCGATTGATTCTGAGTGCGTAGATGCCTACATTGTGAAAATGGCTGTGAAATATCTAGAAGGCGCACGAACCTCAGAGAACTCCCTGGTAAGGGAGTGCTTCTCCAGAGTAGGTGGTTTGGAGACCGTTCAAATGTCAAGGTATCTTTCTCCTGTAGACCTGTTGACTCTTAGGGGAGCTGGCCTTCTCTACGAGGATGCAGACCTCATGTTCTACCATAGGAGGCTGCGCTCATTTGATATAGGGAGCACTGTTTACAATACGGCTCAATAGTTTATTTTGTATTTATTTATTTTTATTTTTTATATAATTGTTAATTCATATTTTTTTATATTAATATGAATTTGTTTTTTTTTTTATATTTTTAAATAATATTTTATATTGATTGTAAATTCATAATTTTTTGTTTAATATGAATTTGTTTTGTTTACTTTTTTATTCTTGTTATTATTATTTTTTTTTTTTCGTTGTTTTTTGTTATTGTTATTTAGTTATTTAAGTTTTAATTTGTAAGCATTTTTATTTGTAAGTACATTTTTGAGCACCTCCTTTTTTAACCCCTTTTTTTTTGAAAATTTTGTAAATTGTATTTTATTTTTTTTGAGAGACGTGCAAAAGAATATGCACTTTTAGTTTAGAAGTAGGAAGTTCTTGAAAAATACCTTAGTATGTAAGAAATTTTGTTTTTTTTTTTGATTGTTTATTTTTAATTTAATTGTTAAAATTTGTATTTGTAAATATTTGGGAAAATAAACTTGAAATTCGACTTGAAAAACTTTAGCGCCTTGCAACAAACACATAGAAACTTATTTTTTGCAAAGTGAATTTATTCCATTGTTGTTATTAATTATTCGATTTAAAAAGAAAATACTTACACATACAAAGTAATACCGTGTCTGCTGCATTTTCAAGTGTAGAAAAAAAAATATCAAAAGGTATTCCCCATAGAAATGGTAACTTAAGTATTTGAATTCATCATTTTAGCATAATCGAAAAAACCTAAATTTTAAGAGAATTTTTAGTACTACAGTCATTACAAAAACAAGTAAGTTGTCCACGAGCTATAAAAAGAAGACACTTAAAAATTATATAGAATGTGAATAAAAAATAAAATCGAAATACAATGAATGTCCCTTTTATCTTAATAGAGTTTTATTTTAAACTGTAAAACTTTTATGTTGGGTAAATTGTTGATTAAGTGTATTTAAAATTTCTCTGTGCTTTTGTGAATATCCTTGAATTTTTTTACCCGAATTACTAAAAAAACGAAAGCGCCAAATGTAACAAAATCAATTGGCCAAAAATAAATATACACAACAAAAACGAAAATATTTCATTAATATTAAAACCTTCAAGTTTAAGTGTAATTTTTCTAAACGTTCCTTTTACAAAATTGCTATGTTATACGATGACATACTTTATGAGAAATTAGATATTAAACATTCCTTAAGAAAATTATTGTGTATAAAAAAATTATTGATTGCACCTTTTTAAGCTAAAATGCAATAATTTTGAAATTTTTAATTTGAAAATCGTATTAATTGTAAATCAGAGGAAATATAATTTTCAAATTTTTTCCAAAATATTTTAAATTTTGCTCGACAACTGTGATAAAATATTACAGAAAATTGTACCCAAAAGTTTGAAAAAAATAGCACCAGAGATAAATTAAAAACATAAACATGCAGATTAACGCACTATTTTGTAGGTGCTGAGTAGGCCTTTAAGACCATATATAATTAAAGTAATGACCAGCATTTGAAAAATTTGCAGGTGCGTGATACCTAATTTTGAGACTACATAGCGCCATCCCTGGGAAGTCGAAGGTACCTAGCTTTAAAACATAAGTTCAAATATTCCTCTGCTTTACTCGTGTTAAATTTTGGATTACCCCGCCTTGCCGTTTACAAAAGTCAAAGTTATTTCCAAAATATTTTGATTCTATACTTTAGAAAAAGAAATTTTTATAGCATGCACAAATCGCAAACAGCATCGATTTTTTCACTAGGCGAATATGCTATTCTTTCGCATTTTGTGAAATCGAAAATTAAGCCCTTTTTATTTATCAATTATTATAAACAGTCAAAAAACAACTTACGTTAATTTTTTTTATCTAAAAAATTGTATGGACCAAAATGGTCTTATACCTTAAATTTGTATTTTTTTATTTTTTATTTTTTCATAAATATTATGTGTGTTTAATCTTTGAATATGCTTCTAGATTGTCTGTCATCGGTCACCGAGCATTATACATAAACACGTTACTAAAACGATATACACGGCAAACCAACAGCATATTTCAACGTCGATAAGTTGTACACAAGCAGACGACAATAAACTACACCATCCTGCAACACATGGAAAATGCCAAAAAAATATTTGCAGCAGCACTGACAGCAATAAAAAGGCGGGGTCTTTCTATTAGAACAAGAAGTAAAAAGAAGACATTGTTACAACAGGTTGCAGTGGTACAACAGAAACAAAAATTTCACAAGAAAGCAAAAACTGGATGATGGTAGATACCTAACATAAACATGACAACAATTAACATGCAATAACACCTGTAGCTTGCACAAATTTAAAATTAAATTTAAAGTGAAGCTAAACATAATTTTTGTGGCATGTTATAGTGTCCAAGGGCGTAACAGCCAATATTAATTAATTTTTATATTTTCCTGATAAGAAGAAGATGGGCCCAATATTTAACATAAAGCAACAATACAATAATTTGAAAATTTGAACAAACAGAACTTAAATTAATATCACAGGTAAACAGTTTAAACTGATATCAACTTATTTTCAACAAAAAATTTTTCGAATATACAGTAGCGAGCAAAAGTGAGCAAATGCTTGGAAGTAAAATAGAAAATACCCTCTAAAAATAAAAGTACTCAAGCAAATAAAACAAAACTTCTTAAATGTATTCTTTAATATGTTCTTAAAAATAAGCACTAAAAAATGTTTATTACACCAATTTAAATAGAGAAAAAAAAAAAACAAAATTTTAAACTATTTCATATTTCCTCGGTTTTGCACGTTTTTCTTTCCATGACAGTTCTTATAAGTTTTAATATTTTGTCCACAAGCCTTTGTTTTTTATACCGCTATTAATACGCTTGGGCATACTTTCAACAAGATTTTGAATAATTTCAGGAGAGATTTGATTCCACTCGAGCTGAGTACGTTGCCATAATTCTTCCAAGTTTTTGGGAGCATTTTGGTATTTTCCTAACTTATTTTTCACTATTGCCCACAAATTCTCTATTGGATTTAGATCGGGGCTTTGTGCGGGCCAATCCAATAACTGAAACTTTTGTTCTGACAACCACTTCTTAACAATTTTAGCGGTGTGCTTCGGATCACCGTCTTGTTGAAAGATAACTTCCTTTTGTGGGTAAGGGCTTTTATCTAAAAAATCTGGCAAATTCGTCTGCAGTATATTTAAATAATCCTCTTTTGTCATTATACCATTTATTTTTACGAGTGGACCCATTCGCCAAAACGTAAAACATCCCCACACCATCAAACTGCCTCCACCATGTTTAACAGTCGGCTTTACGTGATGCCTTTGGATGTTCTCTGTTAGTCGCCGCCAGTAATAACTTAATCCATCTAACTGAAAACGGTTTATTTTGACCACGTCCGACCAAGTCACCCTCTTTCAGTCATCGGAGGTCCAATTTTTATACCTTTTGGCAAATGAGAGGCGTGATTTTATATGTTTGTTTGATAAAGCCGGCTTTTTCTTTTTGATGGCTGCTTTGTAACCTATTCTGTGAAGTGCTCTTCGCGCGGTCCACTCACTGACGTCCTTGTTTAGGATCTCCGCAGCTCGTTTTGGTGTCACAGAACTGTTGTTTTTCATTTGTCTTATCATGAGACGAGCGTCAGCGTCTGATAAAAGTTTTGTCCGTCCTCCAACATTTCGTTTTTAACTACATTACGCCTCTTTTGCACGTTAACTACAGTACGTTGGCTAATACTTAAAACTTTGGAAATTTCCGGAGAAGATTTTCCACTTTCAGTCAGTGCTACTACACTATTTTCTAATTCTGTACTAATTTTTTCATTTTTTTAAAGACTGAGCGATACTTTGAACACTTTTACTTAAAAACACCTTTTCTGCGATTAATATTAAGTGAAATTAAACCAGAAAGAATAAAACTTGATACACAAAAAAAAGAACGGTAATTTATAACTGTTTTTAGTCATTGTAGAATATCTTTTTTCAAGTAAACAAAACGTGCAAAACTGAGCAAATAATGAATTATTAATAACTCTGCCTCTTTCTCGTTTGAATGGATGTTTTAAATACTCGCTGTTTATTTTATTTAAAGAGAACATATTCATTTATAAATATAAGAACTTTTGTGTTATTTGCTTGCATATTTGCATTTTAACAAAAACTTTAATACTAAATTGCCCAACATTTGCTCACTTTTGCTCGTTACTGTATGTCTCATTAATAGGCGTATTTAAATTCTCTTATACTCATCTACTGCCTTGGCACAGTTGATTTCAACACGAACACGGACGGACAGACGGATATCGCACGATTTACTTCGCTATGCATAAGAACTCAATATATATATATATATATATATATATATATATATATATATATATATACGTAATTTATGGGGCCGGAAATTAATATTGTAGAAATTACAAACGGAATCACAAAATTAGATATAAATAACTTCTTCCACTTTTGGTGAAGGGTATGAAAATCAAATTCCACTTGTACGCATGAGTACTACAATTTATTAAATGGAAGTAAATATCAATCATACTCTTATAGCAATAAAAATGATAGGTTTTGAATTGTTTTTGTGGGTTGTTTGCTTTTCTTTTCTTCTCTTCCTTATTTTGTTTGCGTGTATTTTTTTTTCTTCGCTTTAAATTAAGTAAGCTTTAGTAGATTTTACTTTTTGACAAAAACATAAACGTTAGAGAGTGGAATTAATCTATGCATCAATTCGATAATATTAAGAATTTTATTTTTGGTTCTTTTAATTCCTGGGAACTTAACAAATCATTCGATCATCTCTAAAGTTAAGAATAAAGTTGAAAATAAATATTTCTCAATGTAAAGGAGATTATTAATTTTTTGGTATTTGTTAATTTTATGTCCAGAGTTTCCATACACAAAAATACATAAGTATTTTGAAGTTGAAAAACGATTTTGTGTGTTGAAAGATATACGGGTAAAGATTGCTTTCGTTTGTACAGAAGCATAAAACCGTTGTTATTAATTCATTTTTGTTGTTGAATGGTTGCGACAGTTCATGTTTTAAAGCCAATTCAACTATTATATTTGCTTTAAGGCAGTCATAATACCGCTTATGTTGTAGGAAAAGTTACTACTAAGTTGTCGTAAATTTCGAACTGAAAAGAAAAATGGACAAACATTTTTAATTATTAATTTCGAAGTTATTATCATTTTTTTCACATACTTATGATCTTTTCATTACCATTGAAATTTCATTGGCATTGTTTGAAATAATGACTGTGAAAAAATTTAACTACCATTTAATGATTTTATTTTAATTATAATTTTTTTACTAAAGGCAATGAGTTTTTTACAAATTGTTTAACTACTTATTACAATTAAATCAAAAATAATTACGAGTATTTTTATGAAATACAAATTTTTGGTCCCAGAAACTCCAAAAAATTTTGCTTAAAATAAATAAATATTAATAAATCTAAACCTTGTAGATAGCTCTATATTTAAAAATTGTTAAAATTTATCAATTTTCAATGAGATAGGTATAAAACTTAATGTCTAAGATCTAAAGTCACCTAACACCCCAGCTAGTAGAACTTATTACTTACACGAAACCACAAATATTTACCCATAGTGTCTTATTTTCCCTGAGAAAGTTAAAAAGTATATATATTGCACAAAATTTTTGAGTTCAAAATGCCATTTTAAAATAATACTATACTTTTGGATGATTATTTAGTGTAAAAAAACGAAAAATTAAGTGATTTTGATAATGATTTAAAACCATTTTGCCATTAGTCAATTTAATGATTTTGTTTTTAAATAATTATTAATGAAACCTTTTCAGTAGAAACCATATTAGAGAAAATAATGATAATGCAAATAAATTATTAGTATTATTTGTCATTCTGTGCTAATGAAATCATCAATTAAGTTCATCTAATTAATTACTCCCTTTATTAGAATCAAATTCTTCATAATATTTTCCAAGATGCCTAAAAATAATAATGATAATATTCTTTTGTAGGAAATACTAAGTTTTATAATTTTATATAATATTTTTATTTGCTGTGCTTTCTTTTATAAACAAGTTTAATTTAAAATAATTAAATATTAACGGCCATTTTTAAAAAAATGTAAAACCAATTAATAAACATAAAGCAGGCAAATATTAGTAATATCATCATAAATGTCCAATAGTTTCTAAAATCGAAAATTTTATTGTTGCGTTTGCGATATCTCAAACTAATTGCGTCTTAATATATATTACAAACAAATTGTTAAGCCATTATGAATCTAAAAAAGCTTTTCAGGCCGAGGTTAATAATATTTATTTATACACTCGATGTCAACACCGTTGATTTTAAACTTAAAACTTGACAACCCTAAACTAAAACAAATTGAGTGCTTTTATTCGTTACTTTCATTACTCAATCAAGCGCTCTATAATAGTGGATAAAGGTATTCGTGTTGGTATTAAGATCAAGAAAAACTCAAAAGGATAACAAATTTTACAACCAACTACAGTAATTCAAACAGTTATCTTACGCTGGCTAGTATGAACTGTGGCCTACTTTTTTGTGTGGCTATAATACAGCGTTTTTTCTTAATCATAACTTAAAAAATAAACAAATATTGCATTTGAATTAGGAAACGAACGTAATGAAAAATAAACAGTGCTTCTTTGGAATAATTAAAAAAATTATATTTTAAATTGAAAATAATTACAACACAAATTGCTTATTATTACTGTAAGTGTTACTGATAAAAAACATTAATATATTAAAAATATTAATATAATTATTAATTATAATTATTATTATATATTATTAACATAAATAAAATAAAAATTTTATAAAGCAACAAAAAAGGAAATATTTGATAATATTGTTTCGCTTTATGTTACTTTTCAATTTCGTTTTAACTTTCGTAACTCTTTAATATCAAATTTATTATGAAAAATAAAAAATATAAAAAGTTTGTTAAAAATTGAATTAAAAATATTGTAATATTGATTTACTTAAATCGTGCTTGAATCCTTTAAATATAAATATGTCATGACATTCTCGGTAAGGCATCACGGTTTTTAAATTGAACAAGTTTTCTGCAAATTTGTATCCCTCTTGTGTAGAGCTTCATACAATTTCAATTTATTCCAGCGTAGAAAACTGTATTCTTCTACAAAACAACTTTGAATAGTATTATTCTATTTTTTACACGCCGTCTTGACGACTCATTGATTTGTTCAACCATTGAACAATTTCCTGTTCAAACAGGGTTGTCAGAACATTCAACGATGTCTGCCATATTACGTCACTTTCATTTTGAAAATTCTAGGAATGATTAAATACAGGCGATATTTGAGCCAAATTGTATGTATATTAACAAAAAATAATAACAAATCAATAAAAAATATATCAAAAATATGAACAAACAAGGCTTAAACACCGCCAATCATAAACAAATGTTAGTTATCTATTCTGCCGATGTTTTATTTATGTGCGAACAAATCAATTGCTGGTCAAGACGTAATGTTATTTAGTACAAGATAATGGTTTCAACAACTATCAAGGCATCCACAAATTACATAAAAAAGACAAAAATATAACTAAAGCAAATATGAGGTTAATTCATCAATATTTATATTCATTATGACAATGGTAAAATGGAAGAGTTTTAATTTCGTTTAAAAAAACAGGAGTATTTAATTTAACTAAACCAACTAGAATAGAAAACACTAAATGTATGCAGTTTTTCATACACACTGAAACAGGTCAGTTCATGCTTCAAAAGTTATTGTGCAAAAAGGTCAGTCAAATTGAACGTAAATAAATTTATTCTCACTTGTCTATTTCTTTGTTAAATTATCATACATTGTTTTTGTATTTATTACATGTAGCGAATTTATTATAAAAAATTGTAATTAATAAAGGGGATAAAATTAACAAATTGCTAGACTATTGTAGAAGCGTAAAATTACAGAATTTTAAAATCAGAATATAAATAAAAATTTTAGTACATCTGTATTGTAAAAAGGAGGTCTTAAACACTTTTATCTTGTGTTAAAAAATTGGGGCAATAAGTAGAATATTAAATTTCTCAAACCAGTGGATATAAAGTGCAATTAAATTTACATTTCTTTAATAAAATAAGTAAATTTTTCCGGTAGATCCTTCAAAATAGATCTTGCCACTAAAAATCTATTTACTTGACCATAATTATTTGCCGTTTAAAAATAGAAAATATTTATAGCTATATTTGAATGTTAATATGGCGCCAGCAGAGGAAGTTCTTATATTCTACACATTATGAGCAGATGGAAACATAATGATAAAAAAAAATTACCGATGGTATAAATTCCGTAAGGAGGTTAATCTTGGGACTGGTTAATTTTTTTTTAAAGTTAGTGTCGCTACCTACACCTCTTGACATTTTCAACCCATTCAGAATTCAGGCTTTTTTTGCTGATTATAATACTTGAACCAGTTATTACCGCTTGTGACCAAATAAGGCGAAGAACCCTTAAAACAATTTTCCACAATTAGAGGCTCAACTTCCAACGTATTTTTTTCAGTTCATGCGTACGCCACTTGAATTATTTTACAAAAACTGGTGATGCCAAAAAAAAAATAGCACAAATTTTCTAGCAGTTAATGTTTCAGTTCAGTAACTTTTGCACTTTTAGCGTCTCAGATATACGTTGTCTCTACGGTAAAAATAATAATAGCGCGGTAGAAAATGTTGTGAGTGCCTGATATGAAAAACCATTTCCTCCTAAAATTCAAACGATTTTTCTATTGATTCCCTCAAAAAAAGTTTCTATGTGAAACTTGCAAAAACGAGACAGAAATCGTTTCTTCCAAGAGCATGATGTAAATGAAAGTAAAAACGAGTAAAAGTGCTATATTCGGCTATGCGTAAATCTAGTTTAGTGAAGTAACTCCAATCAAAAAAGCAAATCTTGGGGTCATAGAGAATTAAAAATTAAAAAAAAAAAATTTACTCATAAAGTGTTAATCATATTTGAAAAATTTTGTTATTTCCTTAAAGATCTCTTTAAAAGCTTTAAAATGATACCCATATTGATATTTAAAAAAAATTTTAAATTTCAGAGCTCCTTAACTCGGAAAATATGGAAGAGCGCCAATTTTCCCCTTGATGTTTTTTTCTTATTTTTTAGAAATCTATTGCTTCATTTATTTAATTTTTTGATTAGAGTTACATAATTTTTTCAAAAGACATGAGCAAATTAGAGGGTGGCGTGGTGTTTTGCCTACTGCCTCGAATAACATGTACCGATTATGCTGTTTTCCAACAGCACCTCTTTTGACACTATATTTGATTGATTGACATATTAATTATTTTTGTGAAATCAAGTTTGCCTGGGCAAATGTATATTATTTGTTATGAAGGGTAAAAAAAATATGTGCCTATAAAATAAAATCCTTTGTTTCTAAATCATAGAAATGTATCTATTTTTTCATATTTAGAGTTACAGAATTACTTAAAGCAAATATATACTAAAATATGTTAGCTTTGTAATAACAAAACTCCAAAAAGGTCGAATTCTGAAAATGAGAAAAAAATAATCATAAGAAAACCTTATATATTAAAAGGTATTTGTTTGTATTAGTAAGCGAATGTCTTATTTCGTTAATAAATTATAAAATATTTAAAATTAAGCTGTAAGAAGTGTTTTAGGAAATAACTGCTTCCTGTTTTCTTAGTTGATACTGCTATTTACATTTGGTTGCAGCCTTGATATTCTTTTCCCAAAGACATCTCCTAGCATTTTCAATATATTCAATCACAACTAATTAAAATATTTAAACACAAATAATCAATAACAGCTTTTCATAAAAAAAATTTTTTGTTCTGACAAGAGATAAACATGACCGCACGAAATTCCTTGCTTATGTGGTCTGTAGTGTAAACTATTAAAAGATATTAAGATAAATGTTTATAAGCGACATTTTACTACTTTTTTATTTATTGTACATTTTTCAAAGTTTACTTGCTTACAGTGGCGACATTGAACACATAGTGAACACATTTATAAATCCTGCAGGAGTCTAAGAGTTTATGGCTGAATGAAAAAATAAAAAAGGTATAATAAATTTAAAAAAAAATCTCAGTTTGATGAAGGAAAACTTTCTCTATTTTTTTTATCAAATTCATTGCCTTGACAACTTGTAAAAAAAAATCATTAAAAAAATGGAAAAAATTACATTGAGGATGGAATGTGGCTTTAATTCCAGTACAGAAACTTTCAAAATATATCTTTATCTTTTGTTTTTTCTTACATTTTTTACTAACTAGGCATGTAAAAAATATACAATTAAAGATATGTATTGCTTCACCCCTTAAAACTAAAAATTCAATTGTTTTGCTTTTAGAATTAGTTTTTTATTTGTCTGTAACAACAAGTAACTTATAGCCACTAATAGCAGGATCTGCGTAACAGTCTTGAAGTATCGCTCGCGATAAGGTGTTTGTGCTAGTTTTGTTTGACACTGTTTAGTGAGTACTTTTTGAGGGATTCGTCCCATTGTTTGCTTGTTTGTTGTTATTATTTACTAAAGAGCTGCACAAAATGTTTTGAAAGTTCTATGTTCTAGTGTACACTACTTCCAAACACAGAATTTCAGTGTAAATATAAATATCAAAACAAGCATAACAAAACATGGCTCTCACTAAAACAAAACAAGCACCATTCGAAAAGTTTCTTTTTACAGCTTTGTTAGTGCTTGTGTTTTAAAACAAAGAAGAACATACAAACAAAAGGCGACAATGTAGTAAAAAAACTGTAAATCATAGTAGAAACATCGAGTGCACTAGAACATATACAAAAATGCTCACGATAATAAAGCAGTGTTGTTAAATAATGCGATTTAAGGCTGTTGAAAGAAAATACTTTTATACAAGCAATTTTTGTACGCATACGCTATTTATATATTTAAGCTATTTGAATTAGTTAAGTTTTTAAATAATAGTAACATTTTGAAATGCTCCTTTTATAATTCTGTGCTAATAAATAATAATAATAATGTTATCTCGGCTTAGCTCGAAATTAAATAAAATGCTATTTGTAGCGTAAACCAAATCAATTAACCAAAAAAAAACATCGCTTTTTTGCGATTAAATTTTAGTGCTCTAAAATTTTAAAGTTAACAACTATCATAGAAAAAAATGTTTGGTCTCATTTTAAAAAGTTTTAAACAGAATTTTTAAAAATAATGTGCAAAAATGATATGTAAACACACAAATTTGTTTTTTCATAACAGGCTGTTTTTTAATACGAAAATATGATACTTCTGATAAAAAATAAATTTTTAAAACATATTTTCATAAAAAGATAAATACTCCCACGTATTATTAATTTTAAATCCTTACTATCAATTGCTGAACTCTTTTTAAAAACTTTTGTATGGAACTTGTGAAAAAAATTTATCTGGTATGATCGAATACATGCAAATTTGTTGTGTTTTTATTTTTGTTAAGTTTCATTACTATTCGTTTTTCTGAAAACCCCGAAATGTAAAAGACAATTTTACTATTATATTTTTAATATAAAACTATTGAATTTGTTTTGAAAAAGTAATTCAATTAACATTTTAAATAAAACAGATATTATAATGTTTTTTTTCTCCATTTTTATGCGTTTTCAAATCTTAAAGTTGACAACACTCATATTGAGAAAAACGAAAATGATTGTAGTTTCTCTTTAGCCTAATTCTGCTATCAAAAACTTCAAGCATGTTTTGAATGTTCTACTTCAGTTTTGATATTCTATTTCATTTTTGTTCTAGTTCAGTTTTGTTTTGCTTCAATGTTGTTCTAAAACACTTTTGTTCTCTTATTCTATATTTTGATAGCAAAGCAAAACATTTGTGTTTGGAAGTATGTGTTTGAAAATGAGAGTGTTCTATACACACACTACTTGAAATTTACGTGATTGCTTATAAGACATTTTTCTTATGCTTGTGCAGCCCTTTATTATTTACACAATATCAAGTTAACTGTGGATTAGTATGGCAGAAAAAAAGGCTTCAATAAATTTGTTTATATTCTCCGCAGCACGTACGAAACATATTCTATATTTTCCTATTATAAGCATTTATACAGTCACATAAAATCACGAAAAATCTCGAAAACGCAAATATTTTTAGAAATACAGCACAAAAAAAAATAATAAAACAAAACGACACATAAACCTAAAATTCTTAAAACAATCATTATTGATTACAGAAATAAATCTAAATACTCAAAACAAACAATAAAATTCAAACTTTCAAAAAATACACAAACAACCAAAGTGTTATTAAATATTCGTATGTCGGGTGACAGATAAATATCGTAATATCTAGATAGAACAAGCATTAACATTTTTTTAAATATGCAAATTTATTTAATTTTTCTGATTTCTTTATTATTATCTTTATTTTAAATATCTCCACAAGAAAACACTTATTTAGAAGTTAACAGACGGCCATCCTTTTTGTGAAAAATATCAGCCGATAATTAATAACTATGTTTAACTAAATAGCCTGTTCTTACAGTAAAACCCCATCATTCCTGAACCGTTTTAAAAGTTCTTGTCCTATAGTCTGGCTTATTTATACATAGCCTATACTTCGTTTTTTGCTTAATTTAGTTGACGCAACATATAATCATAACAAGAAGTTGATTTGTTTTTCTAATAATCAGGGTAATTTTAACAATAAACAAGGCCATCAAATTGAAAATGTGCTTCATAGCTTTAGATTGGTTTTTTTTCGAATACTGGTTGCTGCATGCGCCTTTTGTAATTACCTGAAACGGTAGCTGTTCGCTGAAAAGTTTGAAATCCAAATAAAATTGACTTATTTTTGGCTTTTGGTTCATTTTTTATTTAATTTCTAAACATTTTTAGAAAGAAAAATTATTTTGCAAATGTATGCGGACGTTTTCCAAAGAAAACAAGATTAATTAGACGCTGCCAGAATGAAGTGCAGCACTTTTTTGACCGCCAAATCCTTCATCAGCATTGTTCGCATTTATCTACCTTATGTTATGTACGTTGTAAATGCGTGTATGGGCCTTTCATTTGAAACCTTTTATAAAAATGCTTGAAAATTAAACAGAATGTCGATAACTATGACCGTTATAATAACAACTATTTATCTTATTTAATTTTGTGTATATGATGTTTGTAAACAGATTGATATTTATAAAGACCCTGTATTGCTAAATCTTCTATAACAGGAAGTATAAAATTTGGATTTGTATATTTAAGGGCCAAACGGTTATAGACAGAGAACTAAAATTTACAGTAACTTGTATTGCTAGGTTTGCTGTTAGAGCAAATTAAAGGGTGGGCTCATAACTGATGTAACTTGAACCATTATATTGAACCAAAAATTTAACAAAATGTCCACTTCTTTGTATAGTATATTTGAAGTGTAAATAGCTTAAACTAAAAATTAAAGGTTTTCCCAATAGTTGATGCATTTGGCTAAACTTTTGAAACTTTATAGACCAACAGCTAAAATCTCTTATGAAGTCGCTTTTTTTAAAGAATTATTCCTTCGTTTTCATCAAAATCCATTTGTTTTGATAAATATTTATAATATTAATTTGTATCTTTTATTATAATTGATATTAAAAAAACTAAAAAAATTGTCTATTGAATTGTTTTGATTCTGACAATGAAGCTATAAATTTTTGCCAATAAGCGATTCTTACTTTCAGTTTTCTGACAAAGCCTTGTAAACGTGTGAATTGACAATCTACATTGTGGTGAGAATTCTTCTTTACCTTGTCATTTTTAGCACATTATTAGGTCTGACAATATTGTAAGATATGACAACCGTCGGTAAAAAACTTTAGCATTTAAGAAAAAGTTAAGTTTTGCATTAATAATCAGTATCGGTATATTTTGATTATTTAATCCGGACTTTAGACGCTTATAAATTCGTATCGAACCAATTTGTTCTCTGGGGATAGAAAAACAGTTTTATTATAAAGTGTATGTAAAAAAATATGTATGTGTGCCTGTGCATTACAAACTGTCCATTAAACCCTCAAAATTTATTCCATAAATATGTATGAATGTACATGCTCAATATTATTGTTTTATTTCCTCTTGTTTTTCTGTCTCAAAATAAATGGACATTTTCTAACAGTAAACGTTTATGTTTGTTATGTTTGGATGTAAGCTTGTCATCTATTGATATTGAGTGGAGTGGAACACTTAAATGATGTGTTGTCTCGGCTACAAGACAACATTTATGTTTGTTTCGATTATGGTTTACAATATCTACATGTTGAGAATGCCACAGAGTTGTATTTTATCCATAAAACTACATCTCTTCATATGGAAAATTGTCAAATTGTCAAGCAATTAAACAAATACACGCATATTATAAAATTATTTTAAAATAATTGTTGCAATTAAAAATAATCAAAACTTTGTTTTATTAAAAAGTAAACATATTTATTAATTAATTACTATTCTAAACACAATAAAAGAATCATAATAAATGCAGCTAAAAATTTGATAGAAAGGATACTTATGATGTGATATTGTGTTTCATAAAAAGAATAAGGAAAATATTAGAAATATACTGAATAATAATAATTTTCCAATTCATCTTACAAATAGATTAATTAGGCAATATATAAATAAGAATAATTTAACAACAGAAAATATGATTGAACCAAAAATTTAGAAGTCTTTGATTTATGTACCTGAAATATCAGAACGGTTAGAGAAATCAAAAATTTTTGACTGCAATAAGTATAGAATGGCATACAAAACACACTATACATTAAAAAGACTATTTAGTAAAACTAAAGATAAAATACCGAATCTAGAATTATCAAATTTAGTCTATAAAATTCCTTGTAGCGGAAAAGACAACGAGATTTGCAACAAAGTATATATAGGAACAACAAAAAATAAACTAAAAACTAGAATTGCTGGTCATAAATCTGATCAAAGATATAGAAATATTAATTCACAAAAAACTGCATTATCATCTCATTGTGCTAGATTAAATCACTATCCTAATTTTGAAAATGTTTCAGTAATAAACACAGAAAATAATTATAAACGGCGGTATATGTTAGAAATGTTACATATAATTAATACACCAATAGCACACAGAATTAATTTTAAGGCAAACACAGATAATGTAGCTCAAATTTATAGATAAATAAGAAATAATATTGTACTTTATTTTTTGTTTAAAAATTTTTTATACGACTGGCTGAATGTATTCTGTTAATATGGCTGTTAATAATTTGAATTAATAATTTCATTCTCGCAATCATAAAAATGAAAAAATTACTTTCTATTGCAAAAAATAAAAACTATATGTATGTTGTTCCATAAAAAATATTTATTATTGTTTAAGATGCTTTGTATGGAAATTTTATTAAATTGTCCTTTGTTGAAGAAATAAAAAATAAACAATCATCATCAAACACAACAACGCCGTAACATACCAGTAGTAATAGAATCTCAATCTATTTTTATTATCAATAAAAAAAAACGTTCAATCATGCCAACAATAAAAAGTGAAAAACATGCACAGAAGCACAGGACGACGTAGACAAGGACGGATTCTTTGTTTATACTTTGAAGAATTCTTTTATGACTCTCATGGTGTCAAAGTCTTTCATTAGTTATTTTTATCATTTGCAATCATTTGTTAATTGGAAGAAAGAAAGCAGTTTGAAAAATATTCAAAATAGTTCGAAGAACATTTGGCTGGAACGAAACTTTTCAACCCTGCACCTAGTTCGTTCAATTTTATTCAAGTAATAATAAATTGATGCCTTTGATATAACTTAATGTTCTTAAATGTTATTATATAAGCTTAGTGTTGTGTTGATTTGAACATTTCGTTTTTTAGGTCTTTCCTTGCTTCTAACAACTTTACATTTTAACACTTTGCAATTCACATGCCTCGCACATACTTACACGTGCATCTAGGCCAGTTAATAATATGGAAAGATGAGTCATTGATCCGCAGTAATAAATTATTGATCTATGTTAAAGATGAATATAATAATCGAGAATTGTCTAGTTATGTTTAAATACCAGTTGTCGTTAAAAATATGTAATATTCAAAGGAATTAAGCTGTGTAAATACAAGAGTATAGCGAATATAATTACAGCACGGAATATTATCCGATTGATTCGTTTTTCAGTGAAAAATTAACAAACCGTTGTAATGATTTAGAATAATATATAAAAATGTTGTTGCATCGCACAGTAAATCAGAATTTGTATATTTTAAAGATACCTAGAATAAAATTTATGTCTCATATCATTAAGTAGCGTGGTAGGTTGCTTTTGCAAAGGTATTCTTGTGGCTTCCATATTTTAATTTTCTTCATCTTTTTTAAAAATTTGTATGCAACACTTTGACCTTTTTCGGTGCGGATTTTTCTGACATGTTGTTCAGAAGGAAAATAAAAGTTCTCGAGATCTTTTACGCCTTAATTAGAGAATATAGCTCTTAGATATTGATTTTGTTTGCTTTCTTGTTTGGCAGAATGCTATACATAATGCAGGCGCCGCATTCTACCCAATATTAGCCATAAAGTCAATAGTGTGACAGTTTCGAACACGCATTAAAAAAACTGAATTGGAATGATGTATTTTTTTCCGTTAGATAAATGTACCTCCAATAAAAAGGTATCAAAAATGTTTTAGTCCGAAACGTTTCAATTCACAGAACGTTCATCATAACTACAGCTTGTGCGAATATAACGAAATTCTTAAAAATTTATTACTGCAACAGATGACGCTGGGTTTGCGTTATATAGCAACGTAAATAAGTGTCCGTTTATAGACAGAAAACTGGCGATTTATTTTCTTCAGAAGCTTTACAATATCACCCCAATCATAAATATTCTCACAGAATTTCTTTCCCACGGAAAAAATATTCTTGAGAAAAGATTCCTACAATTATGAATTCCGTGGACACAAACAAACAAAAAAGTGGCATCATCGTAATTTGAAGAGAGTTATTTGGTTTATCTACATATAACTTTTATTTTATAATTCATAATACCTACTTTTTTCCCTGAATTTTTTCACTTTCCGCACTCAATCGAAAGGGGGAAAAATTTATAACGGAAGAAAGGGGAAAAGTAAACAAACCCTCATGGAATTTTTTTTTTTAATTGGGCTTTATTATATTCTCATGTTCCTCTTTTAAGTAGAAAGTAAAATGTAAAATAAAGAAGCGGTTTCAATTCCTGGTAAATGTCTGTACAACTTCACTTGCGTGATGTTATTTTTGGAACATCATTATTTGCATGTTTCGTTAACAAGGAAAAGGAGGACTCCCCTCCCCTTATTTAAATGCAACTGATAAGTCAAAATGTGAAAATGTGGGTGTGCGAATATTCAGGCCTTTTATTAATAATATTTTATTATTAAAAGGAGCTTGTGTAAACATGAGTGTTAATGACTTTTTCGCATTATTACGTAACTTAAATTTGACCATGTGCAATTAAAAACAAAAAAAAAAAGTTTAAAATATTTTAAAATTTTCGTATTGCTTTTTTCTTCTCAGCGGTAATGATGACAATTTTCATATATTAAAACGAAAACGCAAAAAAGCATTTGACTGAAATGAAAACACTTAATAAAAAGAAAGCCTATATTTCTTGTAAAAATATACATTAAATTGTGGCATGCCATAACGTCGAAGGTCATAATGTCCATGAACACTATGTCGCACTAGAAAGTGAAATAATGCCAATGGACATTATGTCACACTACGATGCGACATAATGTCCATCAACGTATAGTCATAACGTCCATGGATATTACAGGTATATTTTATGGTATTCTATGTAAGAAAGATGCAATATTTTTATAAATAGGCTTGAAGAAAGCTTTGGTAAGCGAAGCCGGTGTTGGTTATACCATAGAGGAAAAAAACTTTGCGCCCGGCCGAAGGCCTGCTATGCATTAAATTTTTGGCAAGCGAAGCCATTGTTGTTTTAAGTGTTTAAAAACGACGTAATGTCCATGGACCTGCGACACAATGTCCATAGACATTATGTCACTTTTGAGTGCGACATAAAGTCCATGGACGTTATGTCCTTGGTAACTATAAAATGCCACCCATTAAATTTATGTCCGTGGAAACTATGACATGCCACCCATTAGATTTAGTTGTTTCATAGCTAACTTATCTGATTTCAAATTTATTTTTTTTATTACATAAGACCTGCGAACTAAGCGAGGGCTTAGTTATCTCGTTGCATTTGTTGTCCGACTTCGTTCACAACGTAAATTTATGTTCATGAACGATTGTTTATTTAGCAGATTTATATTAGAAATTATATCAGAACCAAATAAATAAACAAGTGGAATTGGTGCCATCAAGCAACAAGACCTTAGCGTATTGTTCACCAGACCAATGCTTCTGACGCTTCTTAAAGGAAAGGCGTTTCCTTTTGTCGATTTTTTATGCGAGTAGTCCTATAAAAATATTTTTAATTCCTATTTTTTTTTTGAGTTTTCTTATTCGACCTGTTTGTTATAAAGTTTTAAATACAAAACAATTTTTTCCAGCTCGAGGTCAGCTATTTAAATTTCTTTATTTTGCCGATATTTCGCTACAATCTTTAAGTAGCATCATCAGGGCTTAATTTTATTTTATTTTTACATAACACACACAGATGGACAAACAATAAAGTTTTTCAATCAACGTCAATTATTGCACTGAGTGCAATATATCTGTATATCTGTAAAAAGAGAACATTATTTTTTAAAACATTGTGAAAATTTTAAATACTATGTAATAAACTTACCAATATTTTTTTGATGTTTTTCTTCCATAAATTATTTTGTTCTAAATATATTTTCTATAACTGACGTATTTTTCAACAGTTTTCTTATTTTTGTTATTTTTTCTTTTCTACTGACGAACTTTTTTTTTAATTAAGTATTTCATTTTTACTGAAACAAGGTAAAAATTTATTGATAATTTTGACTGCACCGAAAATCAGTATTTTTTTGTCGTTTGTTTTTCTAACAACAGACAAAAAAAGTTAAATAAAAATTTTCTTCCTAAAACAACCACATTTTCATTTATTTTTAACTTTACTGAAAACTTCCTAAATAAAAGTCAAACAGTTAATGTTCAAATTTTTTGAGTGTAGTTTTGGTACAGCATATTAATCTACGCCACACAGTAAACTCCTGTTACAACATTAATTTATTTATTATTTTAAGTTGCCTTAGCGTAGGTTTTCAATAATTAAAAAGATACCAAAAAAGAACAATAGAAAAGAAGCAAAATTTCCGCCATTATGTATCAATTTCGCATTTATGTATCAAAGTTCGCATGAAAATTTACATTTGAAAATTTGAAGTTATAACAACCAAAAAGCTATTATTTTATATATGTAATGAATTTGAAATTGTGATGAACAAGAGATATTAATATTTTTTGATTTGAAACACAACACTTGGAAATATATTTTAAGTACCTTATGACAAATGTTTTGATAACATGTAATATTTCAAAAGAAAGTAGTAGTATCAACCAAATTCGCATGCCTCTTCTTGCAGTAGCTATGAAAACGTTCTTCAAACGTGAGTACACAAAAATATTTTGAGAAGCAATACTAACAAACCTTAAGAAAATATTCTCCCAAAGCAATGAACTCATCTTCCCCAGAACATTTTAGGAATCCTGCAAGCAACGTCAAACATGCAATGATGTCTTCGTTATGACGCGCTATAAAGAAAGAAATTGCAGTGCGATAGTGAATGAATTTTTATGCAAAACTACAAAAATTCATAAAAACTAACGCCAACTAAAACCTTTATTATTGTTGTTATTTTTGGCCACCAAATTTCTATTTATGTATAATCTTATATTTTAAGCTAATCAGGCCTGAATTAATCCATGTAAATAAAAAACAATTTTTATTAAATGTAATAAAAATTGTTTTTTATTTACATGGATTAATTCAGGCCTGATTAGCTTAAAATATAAGATTATACATAAAAAAATAAAAAAAAACCTTTATTGCTGTGTGGTTGACAAAAAAAAGGACGCATGAATAATTTAATTTTCGGGGTTTTACTTATTTACATATTAATACGTGCTATGATTTGTACAATTTTATTATAAATGTTATTTATTTAACCGATTAAAATACTTATTTATAACACTTTTGTTTGCTCTTACTGCATTAAAATGTTTGCCTTTTTTTTAATTATTGATAATGTTTATCATAAAATGTAAATATAACATTAACTAAAGTTTTATATTTAAATGTAGTTAATTTTTATTATATAGTAAAAAAATAATATTTTCATAGAAAAAAACTTTTTTTGTATTTATCAGTAATTTTTAAAAGAATTTAAGCCGAAATACATTTAATAGCCGAAAAACATTCTTCTATTAACTATTTTATTTTATATTTTTAGTCTTACTAAAGCAAGTCGGTATCACCAAACGACCGAACATGATTTAAAATTTAAAATTTCATAAAAACTTAGGTTTCCATTAATTTTTTTATTATTTATTTATTTTATAATCATAGAGTATACTAACTATATGTGCCTTCAAAACTTAGATGCAGAGAATATACAAGAAAAACCGAAAATTTAAAAAAAGGTTAAAAAAAATTATAGTTTAATTCGAAACATTAATATGTCCTTCCCTCGAAAATTCAATAGACTTTTTTGTAGAGCTAGAATGGTTTTTAAAAACAAATTAATTATAGAGATATCTGTAAAGTATAATAAGCTCTGCCTGAATCCAGGATTCTGATCTATGAAGGAGAAAAAAGGAATAACCAGCAATTTATGTACAAAAAATATGTGCTGCCACATTCATACCCATCAACATAAAAAGAGATTTTTTAAGTTTTATAATATCCTTTTCCGACCCCGTATATTCTGATTTTTTATGCATAGCGGATTCCGCGCGTAAGTGTTAGTATGGAAATCAAGTTCAGCTAGCGAAAATTTAAGTACGCCAAATTGACCAGACATAATGTTGAACGACGTGCTATTGAAAATCTCCAAGATCGGTATAGGCCATTTGTGGATAATTTTTCCATATCATTTGAAACAATGAAGTAACAACTATCAAAAAACAAATATGTGGGGTGAACAAGAATTAAAAATAGGAAACAAGCATTAAGTGAACGCACAGACGGACATCGCTCAATCGACTTTGCTATGCATAAGAACTCAGACTATATATACTTTTTTGGGTCGGAAATGAATTTTGTAGAAATTACAGCTGGAAGCACAAACTTAGAAATACCATTTTTCCACTTTTCATGGTGAAGGTGAAGGAAGTCATCCTTTGCACAAATAAATAACTAATAATAAAAACAACTTTCTTAACTTTTATTGCTACCCATCTGAAGAATTTTCACTAATATTAATAACATTACATAACATTGACATTGAGTTGAGCAATCAACGAAATGGCCATAGGAACTAGCTTTACCACTAATAATCAATATTTGATTTTATTTAAAATATTTGGGTTATTAGCACATTGAAAAGTGAACTAATATAAAATAATTATTCCCAATAATCATTTTAAATAACATTATTAGTTTACCAATTTAATTCAATCAAAATTTTAATTTTGTAAACATTATATTTTAAAACCAAATTATTTATCTTCATTTCTAGAAAGTTTGATACTTAATTTTTTTTAATTACTTTAAAAAAATCCTAAATTGTTGTATATTAACAATTCTACCCTTCATTTTTTAACGTGCATTATCGCTAATTTGATTTAAAAATTTCTACAAAAGCTTAGGTCAAATGCAATTATAAACTTTGACACGAAATTATGGTAATAAATGAAGGCAATTTGGTTTTATAACTTTTTACTACAATGAATTCGTTACAGTTGTGATAAATGCTACCAACATTTAATAGCGGTACAACTCAATGGTCAATGGCTGCATAAACATTTAATATTTTCGTTATTTAACGGTAATAAATGGAAATGAAATACAAATTGAAGGTCTTGACTAAATGCTAGCAAATAGTAAGCAACTTAATTATATGTTTCCATTGTTTTGGTGATATTTTTTGTTAAATAATAAGTAATTCTACAAAATTTTAAAAAATGGGCACTGTGCTCAATATATTATATTTTAGTTTGTTTTATGTTTTTCACAAAATTGTTGAAAAGTTTACCAAAATCTTGAAAAGTTGCGGGCTCTTTTAATTATTGATGCAATTATTATTACTGTCGATCCTGATTGGACAACCTCATTCAGTGATTATTATAAGTTTCAGAAATTCATATTTTACCACAGGGCCTTGTAATTGAATAAATATAAATATATTATGATGCTGCATTCTGAATAGGATATTAACGAGTTGACAAAAAGGAAGAAAAGACATAGAGCAGAATAAATCATTTCAGTGGCACTAAAAAGATCTTAAAGTGAAGAAAAATGAAAGTGCAAAGTAAATATTGTCCTCAAAATTCTTTCAAGCATTCAGTTTTTGGGTAGATTTTAGTCCTTTTTTCATTTTGACGTATCGCAAGCGGAAGTGTTCATAGATTTGCCGCCAACAGTTCTAATTATACAGGTCGCTCTAATAGCAAAATTATGAAGTATTTTTTCTAAAACTTTCTTGATCCTACCTTGTAATTATCGAATGGAAGTTGATGATGTATTTTACATCAACGAGTATCGTAAACTTGCTGACATTTCTTTTACTTTAGTGTCTCCCTTTAAAGAACATCTTTTTTTATTCATGTTAATTAGAGTAGTTTTTAACATTTCTCGTTCTGTTCATTAAGAAGTAAGGCAGCTAAGAGTACGTCATTACATCTAGGAAGTTATTTTAAGAACAATAATCGAATCTTTTTAGAAGAAGCTGTCATCGTCATCATTTGAAGCTGCAGCCGTTATAAAAACTTTACCTCTTTAATCTTCTATTTCTGGAAAAGTTTAGTTGGAGATCATACGCTATTTTAGGGTTCCAATACCACTAGTATCTTGTGTTGGCCTTATTTGCTCATTTACCTTTTCATCTGGGGCCACTTTTGAGACAACCCTGAAATGAATATTGTATTATCTTTACTTCTCATGGGTCAAGAAGGAGTAGCTTAACTTGCGTATATGCGGCTACTGTTTAGCCATCAAACTAAAACTTTGGTTTGTAAAAGGTGAAAAGTGAGAACAACGTGTTTATTCAAACGGATTTTTGTATTACGAAACGCACAGCAACAAGAAGGGTCTAATTAAGTATTTGCATTAAAATCATTGCCATTCGTATCGTTTTTAAAGAATTGTTAAACTGATGTTTAAAAATATGTACCCAACCGTAGTAGTTCGCTGATTTTATTTGTTTCTTGTGTTTTTTTGACTTGTAAATTTAGCACTTTTGACGACTTATAAGATCTTCAGTATATTTTTCATATTTGTTTACTAACCTTAATCAAAGTCCTGGTTTTCTTACAGAGAAATACATGCCCACTGAGAGCTTCCTGGATTTTTTAAATATAACTTTTGCAGTTGATAAAATTAAATCTACATTCCGATAATATTTTGTACGAACTGTCGAACTTTATTTATTCTTAAATTACTTTTTTAAAACGAAAATGTATTGGTCGTTTAAATAGCTTATAGCCAGACAAAATTTTTCTATTTGTTTTTCCATGTTTCATTTTAATAATGTAAAACGTTAATTAAGTTTAGAACGACAGAAAGAAACCAATAAATTTTGTTTGTTGTTGTGTTCACTTTAATATAATTATAACAGTCGGCTGCTTTTGATTTATTTAAAAATATATTTTAATCTAATATTTTACAGAAAAATTAAATTGCCATTTGTAACAAAAAAAAAGTTACCCAGCAAAAAGTTTTTGAAAAGATAGAAATAAGAATTTTTGGCGGAAGTACTTCCCAACTAGATTGCCAACCTTATGATTTTAACAAGACATGAGACTTTTATAATCAATTACTGAAAATATATTACATTAATTACTGTAGGAAATATTGAGAACCCTTAGAACGTATTTTAAGGTATTCTCTTTTAACATAAAGAACTAGTTTCTATACTACTTCCTTTTTTGGGAACTAATGTAATGAGTTTTGTAAGCGAGTAACAAAATATAGCAATCACAAAAGTAAGTCATTATATGGCAAGTACTTCTAAAGGTAATGTCTAATTTTTTGCTGGGTAGTTGTTGCGGACCAATATTTATGAAATAACTAAAGTTTAACTTTTAAATTAATTTAAGTCTTATAGGAAAATTTTCGCAATAAATATTGATTTAAAAGTTATATGATTATTATTTTCAAGCAAAAATCTGATCTGCCGTAGGATTACGATTAGATCAGGTTGTCCTAATTGGAATACCAATCTCATCAAGCCCTGAGTTCTGAATTTAAGCTTAAATTAAGCCCAGATTGATTCTCGATTCTTGATTTTTTTAAACATTCTCGTCTTTCTATGCTTTAAATGCAATTTCAAGTGAATCGCTCTTACATTTTCAAGGACATATTTTGCAAAAAACAATAAGAATTTATTTAGACTAAGATTTTTCTTTCTGTGTAATTAAACTTTGTTCTATATTAACAATTTGTTATACAATTTTTAGTCAGAAAGCAAAAAGTTTGTTTTTTTTTATTTTATTTCACCGTTACTTAATAATAATATTCTTAATAATGCTGATAAGATTTCAGTATTGTCGATTTTTTAAAATAAAATTATATGAATATTAAATAATAAATCAAGCCTGGCTTATAATTTTAACCTGAAGTCCAGGAAGCAAGGAATATGTAAATAAAATTGTTTTAATAATAAATTAAATATAACACTAGTATTCTTTATATCTTTTTAATGACGTAAGATTTTAGTATAAAATCTTAGGTTGTCATTAATTCCCATTTTTCCAATACTTTTGTTTTTTTTTTTTTTTGTACTATACCTTTTAGAACCTTAATATACAGTTTATTAAAAAAAATCAATGCTCGCAATTCGTTTCCTTTGCTGTACATTTAATTTTGCTTAAAACTTGCCGATAAATGAATACAATTTTCATATTAATTACTAGCTATGTCAAAATTTTGTATAATTGTTTTAAATTGTTCTTGAAATAACTAAAATATTGCTTTTCAACATCATTAAATATAACTATTAATTTTCTGCTGCATAATGATTTAATTAAATTAAGTTTAATGATATTCATAATCATTTCTAACTATTTTTTAAACATTCTTTGCCTTATATGTATGAGTTGAAACTTACTTTAATTTATTTAAATGAATTTTATCTAAATTTTCTCAAGCATAAAGTTATTATTAAATTTATCATTAAAGGTTTTTTTTTAAATAATTAAAGTAATTTTTTGATGGTGTAAAATAATAAGGGCAATTCATTTAAAAGCTCATCCCTTTCTAGGTAGTAATAGGATTAGCCGAAAGCAAATAACCATTAGACACTAAACCTATTTCTAAATAAAAAAAAAAATTTATATACGAAATATAAACACCCTACAAACTTTGAGGCAAATTTAAAAAAAATGGCATGAAGAATCATTTTTTTATGCTGCGCGGTCTATGCCACAAATAAAAAAACTTACGCCTTAGCCGCTAGAACTAGCCGATGTAAAATCAAACATGCCGCCGTGTATTTATAATATAGTTATAGAATTTACGAACCTGGTTTAGAAAGCGATTTTTTAAACTAATTAAATATTAGTGTATTTTTTCTTTTTCGAACGACCAATACATAACCCTTACATTTGAAAACGATTTCGAGTATGTGGCAACCATGACTACTTTTAACAAATTGCTTTCTTATTTTGGACCATTTTCCCAAGTATCGGTGACCGTGTGTTCCGAATAACACGAAAAATGTAACATAAATTGTTGCTGGCTTATCTGCATAAGCCAGTGCCTTTACTTGGTCCTACAGAAAGTAATCAAGGGTTGTCAAATCGTACGACCTTGAAGTGGTCAATTTCTGGAAAACATCTTGTAGCCAAATTTTGGTTGAATAATTAGATTAGCCGAATTAATGTCATAAATAATAATGCATTAACGATCTCCAACGAACATGAAGCGAGTGTCGGCCTCATTTTTAAAGAAGTAAGGTCCAATGTTGTCATCAGCGTGCAATTTTTCAAGACGTTATACAGCCTGCAGGGTCTACTGTGGATTCGTTGACCCTATTTGCGACAATTTTGTTTCTTTCCAAACTTTAAAATCATGATTAGCTACAAAATACTGATCATAATTTGCAAAACATTTTCGCAGTATGACAGTTCGTTTGAAAATTAAACCTTTCGCAGGTTCCACCAGACTTAAAAAGGACTCACTTATTTTGAAAAGATTAATAAATTATTTAAGTTCTTAAAAAAGTATTATTTGGGAGAGTTCTGTAAAAAAAATCGTTTCAGAGATACTTTGTATAAGTTTTAACACTTCACTTTAAAAAAAATTTACAACAAATTTAAACGCAGTAAAATAATTTCTGCATAAAGACAAAATTGTTTAATAAAGCCGGCTCGACATAGAAATGTAATCAAACAAGTTTTAATTCTCCTGTGTCTACTACACTATTAAGTGGGAACAAAAACCAATGCAGCCGAAAGTGGGTTTTAAAAAACTCATTATTCGGCAAAAATTGTTTATGCTAACGAACACTCTAAACTGTTTATTTAAGCTTGTGTTGCAGTTGTGTGAGTTGACATCTCAACTGCGACTAAATAAAAAATAACATTTATGAAAATTATCGCTGAAGACATATGGCGCCAACAGACTATAAACTGTGATCTTTTCTAATTGTGTAAATAAAATGTATAAAGAATAGTAAAAGTTCAATAATAATATTACTATTTCGAAAATTTATTCAAGTGATTGATTTCCTTTGTATTTTTATTCAATTTCAATTTTTGGCCATAACATTTATACTTTCTTTTTTGTGTTTTGTAATTTTCAAACTAGTGACTTTATATTTCGAAATAAACTACTCGTATTCATAACTTTTAACTTTTCAAACAATAAAATTATTTTTAGTTGATTCGTAAACTTAAAAGAAATTAAATGGCTTTTATACATTTTATTGCTCAGACGTCTTCTTTGTTTTATTTTAACTGTCTGCATCCATAATTTATTTAACTTAAAATTATTTTCTTTAAATAAAATATGAAATAGATAAATAAAAGTAAAATATTGTTGCGATACAAATCTGTGAAATTCAAAACAGTTTGTCTTAAATTACTTATTGTTTGTTGCTCATGCTGCAAGCAGATAACTCGTTTAAAATCTTAAGCAATTCTCCTACAATTTGTCTTTCTTTAATATGTTTCTGTGACTTTTTTTATTTTAAACAAACATTGCCCAATACTTCGTCAGCATGTGATTTCTAACTTTCTTAAAATTAAAATATAAAAATATGTATGTGTTTTTAAAATTTTTTTTTTAAGTTCTGTAAGCTGTGTTAAAAATTTTCCATCTGCAAAAATAAAATGTGCTGACAACTGTTTGAGTACCACTATACCAGTAAAATAAGGTACTTTCTTACTTACATCTCTATTTTCTCTACAAAATTACATATCATAACCAAAAAAATTTTTAATATTGGAACTAAGATTCCAAGGGACCTCCTTACAAATTTTACTCAAGGCCACTCAGCAGTTTTTACGTGATGGGAACACAGAGAGACAGACGGACAGCCAAACAGACAAAAATTCTATGTACACCAATAATAAAATTTTCAAAAAATATTTCATATAGAGAAATGATCCTGTTACAGTTTTGTTATATATATAGAATAAAATTTTGGTGCTTTTTGTTTCGTTTTAAGATACGTTTAGGCTACGTGTACGTCATTTGGACTGTCAGATTTTCCACATATAGATCAATACACATGAAATATAATACTTTCCTATGTGTTATAAACTGTGTTATTTTCTTATTTAGACCACACTCTATTTTTATATGTTAAACTATATGACAACAGATATTTTCAGTGATGCTAACTTTCCTTTCTAATCAAAGAAAGAAAAATGTTTTTTGAATTTTCAATTATCCCAGGCTAAGAAATGGTATTTGAGCATTTCCCTGAACAAGTCAACCACGAGAGTGAAGATAGAAACCTTTGAATCTTTTTTAAAAAATGTATGTTAAAATTTATTATTTAGAAATAATTACAGATTTTTGCAGTTTTAAAATTAAATAATACAATTTAAACTCAGTGCCAAATAATATATTATTATTTTTTCTTAGTGTACTTTACTTTGAAGTATTTGTATGTAATACGTTAAAGGAAAACTAATAATGGTGACATTTTCAATGTAAATGTTATATCTATATGTATAAAACATACAGCAGAAACACGATTTTTTTTCGAAATAATTAGTTTTTATGTATTTTTAAACATTTTTAGTTGAACAGTATGTCTCTTAAACATAAAACGCTTTTTTTTTTATAATAATCGCTAAGGAAGATTCAACAGTCGACATCACTGCTTTAACTATTTAAATTTTGTTTTTTACAACAGGAGGTTATGTCACATGTACGTTACATATGCAAGTGTGAACATAAAAATATAAACCGTATGTTAAACACACACGCGAAATTGCATAAGGATTGAAATTTTTATATTCCATATGACTTGAACACGTAGTCTAAACACACCTTTGATACAGACGAACATAAAGTTTTTACTTTTTTGATTTTATAAATTTATTTATCCATAAATGCAAAATTATTTCTGAGATAAAAACTAACGTCTAAATCAAATAAAATCTTATCTTCTAAATGTAACTATAATTTTTGTTGATAAAAAAAATGTATTAAGGGCTCGTTTGTGTAGAGGCATTGCATGAAAGCTCTTTAAAATCTGTCGAAAAGAAAGCGGAGATTTCGCGTAAAGGGTTTGCGGTATTTTATTATATTTTCTGATATACCAGTCAGTGAAATTTTAATGGAAGGACGCTCTTGTTGCCATATTCAACATGTTAATTTGCTTAGCCAAAATAATTTTGGTGTATTTACGACGTAATATTTTTAGTAAAAGTTATTTTCAAAATGTGTCCTTTTGATAGACAGCTCTAGCTGCCTACACCAGTGTACGGATCTTCCTGAAATTTTCAGAGTTTGTTACTATTTATTTGGATTTTAAAATGGCGTCAGACATAGCAAATAATGTTTTTAAAATCCTTGGGACTTTAACAGGTAGAGCCTTTAAACTTCATGCGCGTAACCCCTTAGTGGAGTGCGTAGCCTAGAAACTGTGTTAGAACAGTGCGGGTGATACCTTTCATGAAAAGTAGAAAATTATTATCATACACCTAAAAATTTTAAAGAGTGTTGAAACTCTTATTGTGAATAATCAATCAAAATTTGGCTTGATTAGAAGACTGGATGTTGTACGATTATTCCAAAATAAAACAGCAATGCGTACTGTCAATAGGTAGTGTCTTACAATTTTTTATTCTATTGAATAAAATTGTAGAGACAAAATATAAATTAGAAATACAACAGAGTCTCATATTTCTCAATAATTAACTTCTCAAAAATATTTTAAAGCAGATCAGTATCGCTCAGCGTTCAAAGCATAAAAAATTATTTCTTAATTGTTGTAAATGATTTAAACAAACTTCTTCACCAAATATATTTAGAATCGAATTGAATTAAAACAACGTATTTTAACCAACTTTTTTTATCTCTTAAGAAATACTTTTTTCCAAGGTAATTCTTTTCAAGTGGGTTTTTTAAATACCTTTTCAAAGATTCTTTATATTCAGGCAGTTTTTCAGAACATTTTGGTTATTACTATATTCTTAAAAGAAGTATTTATACAAAAAGTTATTGTCGTAAAAGGCAGATAAATTAAAGACTTTTTATAATGCAAATAAAAACATAGCACTTTATCTTCGATTAATGAGAATTGTTTAATGGACAGAAAAGCAAAAAGACCGCTTAATCCACAAAAACCAAAATTTTCCAATTTTTAATTTTTTCCCAATTAGGATTTGAACCATCGATCTTATAAATGAATGAAAATTGACTTATTTTCGGCTTTTTGGTTTATTTTTAATTTAATTTCTTAAAATGTTTAGAAAGGAAAATTTTTCACAAATGTATAGGGAGATTTTCCAAAGAAAACAAGAAATTTTAGACTGCTGAAAAATTGAATGCTGGTGAAGGATGTGGCGAACCAAAAAATGCTGCATTTCATCCTGCTAGCGTCTAATTTTTCTTGTTTTCTTTTGAAAACGTCCGCATACATTTGTAAATAATTTTTCTTTCTAAAAATGTGTAGAAATTATATTAAAAATGAACAAAAAAGCCGAAAATAAGTCAGTTTTCAAAAATTTCCAAATTGACAGTTTACCACTGAAGTAGGTGATTCATTATTGGTAATATTTTTATCTCAAGAATCATCTATAGTTATCAAACATTTTCGAACTTTCGGCGAAAGTATATAAGCATTTACCATATTTTTTTTCTTTGCCAGTTTGTTAATTATTCAGAAAATAATTGAATTTTATGTAAACCTAAACTTTTATTGATATTTTCATATGACAACAAATATAAGGTTTTAGTCTTTTCTTAAAGTTCCTGTTCATTGTTTGCTTAATATAAATAAACAAAAAAATATTTAATTTGAGAACTTCGCATTTTTATACTTGATTTCTACTTTGGCAATAATTTTTTGTTGGTGTTGTTGTTCTGTTAAACAAGACGCAATCATTTTTATAAAAATTAAAATATTTTTTAAAAATAAACTAAAATCCATCCATCCAAGTTAAGGGTGGGTTAAACAATTAAAAAAATAAAAATTAAACTATTTAGATGATTTATCTTTAAATGTTATGATCAGAAAATAAAATTTATTTTTGTAATATTTATATTATTCAAATTAAATAGAAAGAATATATGTTATTAGCGACAGTCGAGTTCTTCTTTTTTTAACTATAAAGGTGCCAACTATTTTTAATAATGCGTTGGTTGTTTGCAGTACTGCCATAAATATAAGGAGCTACTGGGTATACGACTTGAATAACGGTGGCAGCTATTTGAAAACGGAGTTTACCTCAGCGGAAGTAACAAGGAACATAAACGCTAAAAAATTGATATTTATATTTTAGTGGTTGTTTTTTAAAGAAATGTGAGAATAATTAATTATTTATATTTTATCTTCACTTTCTTTGATTTATATGGTAGGTGAGTAGTAAAATATCGTAATCAAATTTCAAGCCCTACAGCTAGCCAGTTAAGATTCCATATACTTAAGGTATTTAAGTTCATTTTCATCTAAGAAGAAGAGAGCGCCCTACTTTGAGTGACAATCTTTGGAAAGAAATTCAATTCCACACCATAACTGAAAGTTTTGGCTTGGAAAAAAAGATTATTACGGTCTAACTAACAGATTACTGTATGGTTTACTTTAGAATTCATTTGCTTGTTAAATAATAATTCTTAATGTGGTATTGTGTTCCATGCGTGATTTGTATGCGTAGTGTAGAACGACTTTTCCTAACTTTCCAGTTTAGAAAATCTTGTATGAATATTTAGGATAATAAGCAAAATAGTCTTTTATCTGAAAAACCTCGTCGTCGATTTGTCTAAAACTTTGTAAAATATATTTTTTCCCTGCACAAAAATTTGTCTATTTTATAAATTTCTTTTTAATAATGTATTTATATTATATTTTGGCAGCTATAATTTTCCAAAAGTAAAGCAATAATGCCAAGATTAATAAACTGTTGTAAAGAAAAAAACACGAACATCAAGTAGCAAGAAGGTCTTGTTTTTATTTTATTTTACGTCAGTTTTAAACTCCTTACTTTCAGCAAATTCTTATCATTTTCTAAAAAACAAAAAGTTTTTGCATGGTACACAAATACGCGAAATTTGGTCGCTGGCATTGCCAGAGGGTGGTCCGAAGCAATTTATATCTGAGGTTTTTAACTTTTGGCCGTTAACAGCAACAGTGAGTACAAAGGTGGATAAAACTTACAAAATATAAATTACAGCTAGTGTACTGGTGTTAATGAACATTGTCTTGTCGAAACCAACGACAAGAAATTGGTAATTAAATTTAGAGACAAAAACAAACATCGTTTCTTTTCCTTTTAATCATGCTTATAAAAATTCATATCATTTTATCGGGAAAAACAGGAGCAAAGTAATTTTGCCGTCAAATAGTAAAAAAATTCAACAAACGTAAAACAAGACACTTTTTTTAAACACGAAAGAGATGCCAAAAAGGACTAAATTACTCTCAATTAATTAGCGAAAAACTTTTGCAAAAAATTATCACAAGCCATATCGTTCATTTACTTCAAGAACGTCATAACTCAAAAAAATTCATTTCGAGATAGTCGCAGTAAAAATGATTTATAATTAAAAAAAAACTTTCATCAATTATATACTAAAGCGGAGGTCTTGGACAAACTATGTGTTTGAGTTATCACATTATTGCTGTAAAAATATATCCGATACTGTGTCGTAAACTAAAATATGTCATTACTTGTAAAAAGAAAAACGGAGTTTCACTTAATATTTTTAAATAACACAGCTGTAATTGAAAATAATACATTACGAATCGATACATTTTAAAAATATTTTGTTTCAATATATGCAGTCACAAAACGAAAGACATTGTTTTAGAAAGCGATATGATCTTTACGTTATGAAGTTTACTCCACAACTCAAAATGTGCCTTTTTATTGACAAACAAAGACTTCAAACACGAAATGAAATAACGACTTATTCTCTAAAAACGTGGAAAGTAAAAAAGACATAAAGTTGAAACTTATACACAATATAAAAAATAAAATGGCGAACAATTCTGTATGATTCAAGAACGTCATACTCAAAATGTTCAATTTTGGAGTTGTAACGTTCTTGAAGTAAATGAGCGATATGTAGGACTCATGTAAATGAGTTTTAATTAAATAAAGAAAAATTTTATTTAATATAATCAAATGTCTGATCAAAATTAATTTAGTGGTCAAAGATCCAAGAAAGATAAAAATATAAAAATTATTTTTTTATATCAAAGTTTTGAGTTCTATTAAAAATGTATAATTTTTCCAAAGAGAAGCAAAGTTTTTAAACACAAAGAATTATTTACTGGCTTCAGGTATTTTTAAGTCAATGTAACTAAAATATAAGAAATTTTAAGAAGAATAAAATAGAAAATATTTTATTTTGAATGCGTTGATCCGACGAATGAATATCGAAACATGGTATTACGCGAACATTTCTTACTACAATTTAGAAATCAAAGTTCACACTTATTTTGGATAAAACTCAAAATAAAGTCTGAATGTTGAATTTGCTTGCCCAAGCTCTTTTTGATTACATTTTATTTTCCTTGTTACAATGCAGTTCGACGATAAAAGAAAATATAGTTGTTGAAGCTTAAATGCCCTTATTCTTTATACTTTGTTTACTGTATTGAAAAACTTTTTGAAAACAGTGCATCCAGCGATCAAAGAGTGCAAAAATAATATTATTCCCAAAGAACCTTTCACGCTGGTTGGTAATTTTTGTGACCAGCCTCGCTTATAAGGTTATAACATTTAAACTGTTGTCACGGTAAAAATGTTAAATGTTTCTTTTTGTTTAGCCTTAAACATCATGAAATAATATTACTGCCACCATCTTTGCTTTTACCCAGGAGGTTTTTAGTAACAAAAATATATTTGTAGATGTTTTTTGCTGTAAAAATAAGACTTTTTATTAATTTCATTCATCAGTTAAACAAAAAAGATAATAAAAGAAATTATATAAAATTAAATTTGCTGCAATTAGATACCTTTTTTTGTCTTCATTTTAAAACTTAGACGAGCCTAAAATATTCATTCGTCATAATTGTTAATGTCGTCACAATAAGAAAAATTAAAAAGAGACGTAATACACCTCGTCTAATGCAACTTTTAACCTGGTAATTATTATTCTGTTTATATATAAAAACAAATTTGAACAACCTTTAATTAGAAGGACGTTTAAACTATATAATGCTAGCCCATGTATCAAAATAACGGTCACTTACTCTTCCCTTCTTTTTACATTTATTTTTTTTTAGAGAATATAACAACAAATAAATTAAAAACATTGATTTTTAAAATTAATTTTATTAAAAAGATTTTTTTTTTTAAAATAAACATAGTAGCAAATCTATTATTTGTCATTTTACTGATAGATTGAACTTGTGTGTCAGAGATCATCTAGAACTTTTGTTTTATACTTACGGAAAAATTTATTGTTTTTTTTTTCTTTTTGTAAAAATTAAGATGTCCCAGTAAAATATAAACAAATACTGCAAGTTTTTTAAAAGTAATAAATTTTATTTGTTTTTTAAATATTTTGAGTAATAAGCATAATAATATTACACAACCTTCTATTTTCCAAAAATGTTTCTTTGGTTTGTTTATTGATATTCCCCATTTACTGAGTTACCATGTTTAATGTTTTTAAGCCTTTAAAATATTCATTATTATTTAAAACGCGTTAATTAGTGAATTTATATTTATTTTCCAAAAAAAAAAAAAAATTAAAAAGGTAAAGAAAGCACTAAAACACTAGTTAGTCAATACTTGACAGCACTGACGGACTTCTTCAATACGTGCGACCTCAACTTGAACATTCATAAGACTGACGCTATGATATTTAAAGGAAGGCGGAAATAAATATACCCGAATTGCCGATCCTTCAGGCCGTGTTTGAGATTTGGAAGTGAGATGATCAGGACTTCGATTAAGTTAAAGTACCTTGGTGTCACTTTCCATGAAAACTTTCGAGTCTTATCGGCATATCGACAATGTGCTTGAGCTCACCAAGAGGGCTTACTGCGCGTATCAGGGCGTGCTAAAGCGCAGAGGTGCACTCGATACAAAAGTACGCCTTTTGGTGTACCGCCAGATCATACGTCCTCTCATCTCCTATGCCTTTTCAGCTTAGTTTAGAATTTCCTCTGCCCAGATTGAGAGGCTTAGGGGATGAGAGAGGCGAATCTTAGTTGCGTGCCGTGGTTTGAGACCGTATATAGGGCGTAACGGAGAGTTCCGAGGGTCGTCTTGTAGTTCTATATAAAGTGCAGTAGAAGGTGCACGTTCCATAGAAAACAGTTTGTTTGTTTATTTCTTATGTTACTATTTAACAACTAGGTAAACTATGTACATATATTATTGTTCAATTTATAAATAGAACAGAAATTAAAGAAATAACTTATGAGCACAAAAACATTTATTCGAGCATCATCCTCACTTTGTTACATAATTAAAACTCAAAATTGACATGTTGAAAAATGTTAAAGTGGAAAAGCACTTCATGTCAAGTTTTAAAATGTACTAAATAATTTCAAATAAATTTACTTTTAAATAATAATCATACTACTACTAATACTAAAAATAATAAATAATAAAAAAAATAATAATAGTATGATTAAACAATAACAATATCATAATAAAAAATAAAGTTTGTCAGATACAAATAAAACTTTTAGAAAAAAAAAATATGTTTCAATAAGAACTTTTTCAACAAAGTTACTCTTATTATAAGTTACCATTCCTTAAAAAAATATTTTTAATTAAATTTAATAGAAAAGAAAAACAACATCGTTTGTGATAAGAGCGCATATATAACAAAAAAATTAAAAAAGTAAAAGACGCCTAATACGTTTAAAAATAAACTACTTTTACAAAATAGTATGTGTTTTGTAATTCCCTTTACTTATTTATTTATTTATGCACATATTGTTCTTTTGTTTTTGGATACATGACTTCAATTCTATCATCAGCCAGGCAGAAGGAGATTCACCAGAATGATAAAAGCATCTTTCTGCAGTAATTTGTTATCCTAGATTATGGCGCAAAAACATATATACGCATATTTACCTACATAAATATTTGTAAATATAGACGTTATCAACTAATAATTACAAAAGTTTAAATTATGAAAATTAAATATTGTTACATTTCTAAGGGTTAGTCCAAGGATAACTGTATATATACACATTTTAAGATTTATTTAAGTTTGTAGGTGGGTTTGAAAATGCTAGATGTGTTGAGTATAAGAACTGTTAGTTTTCATCATGTACGAGGTAAGACATTATTTTAAAAATAATCTTTTTCATATAAATTATTTTAACCGTTAATCGATCCTTGTATCAGAAATGATACATTTACTTTTTTATGTTTACATAACTCTGGTTTGAAAAATCTAATGTGCCACATGTTTCCACAATTTGTAAATACTGTTATTCCCATTATTAAAAAAGAAGAAAAAAATTAAATATCTTAGCAGGCAATAAGAAATTCAAAAATTTTATAATTTTATCTTTGTATCATATATGATACCTACTGCAGTTTGTGTGTGAAAGTGAAAAAGATTACGACATTTTTGCAGCAGATGTCACTGATATCGCTGTTCGTGATTCTGATATTTCATATGAATGAGAACACGAAAGTAGCTCGTCTTCGTATTCTGATCAAGGCATTAGCAGTAACAGATATAGTGATCCTTTGCAATTTAGACAAAGATAATACTACCTGGCGTAGTGAACCTTATCCCATTGGTAGACTAGAAAGGAAAATATTCTTAGTATTCGCCAAGGTGAGTCGTGATTAAAAAAAGGTGATTGATTGAGACCTGTTTTAGGTGAAATAAAATTTGCCTGAAGTCGCGTAAATACTATTTGACATTCATTTTTGTTGATTTTCTGCTCACAAACGACAATAGGTCAAATAATTATTCTTTACACGATATTTTTGAAGAGTACTATGGACGTCCTATATTTTAACCAATAATGTCTGAAGAAACATTTTTGAATATACATAAATTAATTCGGTTTGATGAACGGTTTACCAGACGTTCCCAGAAGATTAAAGACAAGTTCGGACCAATAAGAAATAATTGGGGAATTAGTTCGAAAGCCTCTCAATGATTGTGTCACTTTCGACAAGCAATTGCTATGTTTTCGCATAATGGATACTTTTTTATCTTCGCATAGCCTTGGTCGAAAGCTTTTAAAATGCAATATAACAATGGTTGGAACTATGCGAAACAAAAAGCGATCAATTCCTCCAAAGCTCTTAGCATGCAAAGAAATTTCAAGGTATGAGTCAACAGTCGCCTTTACTCCTGATACGCTATGGTTAGTTATATTAGCCACAAAGACAAGTGTACGATTTTCATGAGTACAATGCATCACGAACCTAAAGTTGAGAAATGCTCCAAAAAGTTGCCCAAAATAATATCCTTTTGTAACTCCAAGAAAGGAGGACTTCATACCGTTGATAAAATTTTGAGTTGCTATAGTTGCAAACGTAAAATTAAATGCTGGCCCATGGCAGTTTTTTCCAATATTATTGATATTTCTGCTTTGATTACGTACAATGAAGTCGATGCCAACTGAAAACAAAATCAAATATCAATATCACTTTCAAAGCCTTATATGGAAAACGTCAAAAACGTCCTAGAAATGAACTTTCCCTGGCAATTTTCAAAAAACTTTCAACTCAAAGTGCAGATAATTCAAATGAAGTGAAGCTGGGTCATCAAAAAAATACAGAACCGATAATTCTGAAAAAAAGAAACGTGCCAGATGTCAAAAATGTTACAAATACAAATAAGACAACTGGTTATCAAGTTTTTGCTTTTTATGCAAAAATCCTTATTGTAGTGATAAACACTCCAAAAATTGTTGCATTGATTGCGTTAATAATTTCTAGAATAAATCATGTTTTACAAACTTATTTAAACATATATAAAAATTGGTAAAAGAAACTTTAATTGCATTGATTTTAGACAAATACCGCTATGCTCTCTAGTATGTATCAAAAATGATACAAAGAATGAATTATGAAATTTTTTTAAAGCTCGATCTACGGTTAACGAAACATAATCAACCTTCATATGAATGTACATTTTAATGAACGAATTTGCAAGGAATGAATGCGTGCTTATGTTCGCACATCTATGGGATTTTCATTATGACAGAAATAATATAAATATATTTTGAGACAGATGATTTATTGATTTTTTAAAAAATTGTTGAGGGTCCAATTTATATTTAATGAAAAAAAAAAGAAAAATACAAAAATATTTATTTGAACACCATTTCTTCTTTATTTTGGTATTAAAGCTCAAAAGCAAAGTGTTGAAATGTGTTGAAGTGAAAAAAATTCATGCCCATATTGCCAATTTTACGCTAATGTATTAAACGGATACAAACATTCTTATTCCTTGTTTTTACGCGTAGAAGTAAGTATGGGTAAAAACACGAAGAGAACAGCGAAAAAGAAAAAAATTAAAGTTAAAAAAATTAAAAAAAGATTTGATCTAATGACTAAATTATTGATAGAAAAAAAGACTTGAAGCAAGTCAAAAGTATAAAAAAGCTAACATATTTAAGCCACCCAAATGGCAGCAAAAACACCCATTTAAGTGCTTAAGTAAAAGCTTAGAAAAAGAGGAGTTTCAAAAGACGATAAAAAATAGCTTTATTTACAAAAGCTAATTTTTTTTTAAATGTAATATAATGTAAATATTCTACGTGTGAGGCTTAACGTCTTTTTCAACTGTCTTTTAGTTAACGGAAAGGATTTTATTACTTAGAAATTTTTGTAGCCGGCATTTTAATAGTGCACAGACAATGTGATAAAGAATAAGAATCAGCACGAGTAAGTCGAACAGTGAACAAATTATTAAGGAATTTGTAGAAGCTGTAGTACCCATTCCGTTCGTGTTCAACAATTTTTTCTATAAAATGTGTACAACATAAAAGGAACATACTTTAAGTGATTTAGATCCTGTTGCTTAAATATATGTACTCGCATATGCAGCAGCTTTAAGGCGTCTGACGCCATAAAATGAAAAGCCAATTTTGTGGTTTAATGTAAACTGTTTTTGCTGAAAATATAAAAGAAATTTATGGAATATTTTGTTATACTTTGTTTGAATATTAAATTTAAGTTGCATCCCTTTTAGATGAAAAATAAAACAATTTTTAACCCTTATTAAGGGCTAAGAAATTAATTTTTATTAAATAGGTTTGACTCATTATGTACATTGAAAACAGCTCCCAACTGAAAGTAAGATTCATCAATGTTTTTACTTTAAAAATGTCGTAAATAATTTTCTTGCTTCTTCTACGAGTATCATGAACAAACAAAGTTTTATTCCCACAAAGTTTCCAGCTCATTATGAAGTATCAATTAAAGAAGAAAGTATGGGTTAGTGGTTAATACATAAATAAGTTAAATCTATGCTCTCTTAAGTTTGTTCTTGTTATGTTTCTTTAAATGAACTGTTCGTGTAAAATAAGAATGAGGATTGCAGTATTTTCAGGGCATAAAGTAATAAATTTAAGTCATGTAATTTAAGAGGGCCTTTCTTTAATTATCATTACGAAATGGGCTATATGCCTTGTGACATTCGCTTGTTTTTACCACATATTGTATTTATCAACACACAAACAAAAAGTGAGCTGCTTAAGTAAATTGCTGCAGGAATTCATATAAAAAATATTTATTAGCTTAAATAACCTGCCTATAACGCATTTAATACCTTTATTAAGCCGACATAAAATAACGATCGCTTTGATGTTATTCATTAATTGTACCTGTTCAAATGAACGAATCTTGTATTTATAAGGCTACGATGAAAAACTTTAAAGTCTGTAGTAATATCGTTGCATTGTTTATTCAGCTGGTGTTGTCTACAAGACAAAAACTTGTATTAAAGTACCTTTAAAATAAAATTTTTAAAGTATTCAAACACACACATACACTTTTGCATAAAAAGTATCACTAAAAATAAGAAGAGGTCTCTTAAATGTCATACAAAGATCAGTCTTAAAGTTAAAACTTGTTTATTGTGTAATTGCGATTGCCAAACATAAACCCTATTTGTAAATCTAGTTTAGTAAAGTAACTCCAATAAAAAAAATATAAACTGAGGTGACAGAGAATTAAAAAAGTAGAAAAATTTAAGTACTACATATAATATAATTTTACTATATAATTTTACATAAAATTGTCATCGACTCTTAATGGGTTAAGCATTTTTTTTTTAAATTTAGTATTTCCTTAAATTTGATACCCATATTGATATTTAAAAAAATATGGTGCACAATATAGTGCGGTATGAAAAGTTCAAAGATCATAACTCAAAAAATATGGGCGTGCGCCAATTCTATCACCTAGTGTTTTTTTTTCATTAGAGTTACTTCACTAACCTAGATTTGTTCCAAGTGATATGGAAAATTAGAGGCTTGGTGTTTTGCCTGCTGCCCCAAAGGACATGAACTGATCTTGCTGATTTCCAATAGCACCTCTTTCGACACTATGTTTGATCGATTAGCGTATTTGATTTTTTTTTTTGGGTCTGAAATGGATATTGTAGAAATTACAAACGGAATGACAAACTTAGATGTAACCTTCTTCCACTTTTTTTGGTGAAGTGTACAATAAGGAAACAGAAATTCTTTGATCTAACAGATTATTTCTGATGAACAGGCTTATTTCTGATATGAAGCAAGCTACCGTATATAGGTTAGCCAACCAGGGTACACCATTAAATATTTTTGGTAGAAATGGACTCCAAGATGTTCAGGACTCTGACATACGCTTATGACGTTGCGGTTGCAGTATCAGGAAAGCATATAGGCATTCTATCACAATATCAGAAATTGGCGCAAATTTGTGTCAGTGGGTAGTTCTCAAAATTTTGACCTAATGCACCACTTACTTTTGCCTTCTTATCCAGTATTAAATGCTATTCGCATGAAGTGGTTACTTAAAATTAGTCTGGAAGTGGAGAAGAATGGCCAAGTAGCAATGGAAATTCACAATCTATTAACTCCTGATATTTTAGATTATTTCAAGGAAAATAAATAAAAAAGAACTAAATGTGCTTTATTCGGCTATGCCGAATCCCTTCACTATCAATGTAAATCTTGTTTAGTGAAGTAACTCCAATCAAAAAAGAATACAGAGAATAAAAAAAAAAGATTGCAAATTGGTACCGTTTAAAAAGCAAAATTTTAAAAATTAAAGGGTTTCCACATACAGCAAACATGTTTTATAGTTTTATAAACCATAAAGGCCGCCACATTAAACTTAAAAAAACTTAGTAGCAAAAAGTAATAGAAGTAATCAATTTGACAAAATGTCGATTACTTTGACCGTTATAATAACAATTCAAACTTAAGGGTGCCACAATAGTTCATTTAATTTTAATATATGGCTACACTTTTAAACTACGGTTGAAATTTACAAAGAACATGTATTGCTAAGTCCGCTATAACAACAAAAATAATGTTTGAATAGGGAAATTAAAAGATGTACATCACTATTTTGTACAATTTGATGTATGTGATCAAACTTTTGAACCGTTATAGACAGACAGTTTAAATTAACAAGGAACTTGTTGTATACTTGTATAACAGGTATACAATTTGAATTTAGAAACTAAAGGGTATTCTCCTAATTAAATCAATTTTACCTATACGTTCCTATCTTCTGAACCGCTATCTCCAATGGCTTGAAAATTAGAAAAGAATGTTTACATCTTCGCATGGTATAATAAGAAGTATAAATATTAAAAATAATAAATTAAGGGGTGTTACATAAGTTGATGGAATTTGATGTGTATTACCGAATTGTTGAGCAATTGTTAACAGACGATTAAAATTTACAAAAAGCTTTTTTGATAAGTACGCAATAATATCTAGTGTAAAATTTGGATTTGGAAATTAAGGGGTACCTATATTTAATCTTATTTGATGCCAAACTTTTAAACCGTTATATGTAGACAGCTAAAATCTGTTTTGAAGTGATTTTTTTTTTTTTTTTGCAAAAAATATTTTATTTACTTTAGTCTTTTAAACTGCTTACAAGCCATATAAAAGTTATTTAACAGTTTATCTCTGCCTGTGAAAAGGGTAACTGTAAGGGGGTCATGTTGTGCAAAATTTGAATATCCGCTATTTTGATCTTTGACGATGCTCTTTAAAAAACACTGACTACAAAAATGAGTTAAGTCCACAGATAGAAAAAATATTTTACATAAAAATTTACGCATATGTTGAATTTACCAAATGGGTAAGCTATATAAGCTATTAAGAGAATTACTGAAGTCATTACTATGCGATGGAAGTTGTTGTATGGATGACCATTATTACTGACCATTATTACTGTAGACTCATTATATTATACTACTAACGTTTAAGTGTAACATAATTTATTGATTAATTCATTGTTTCTAAGAACTGCCAAATCACTTGCTGAAAATAGCAGAAAGACTTTCGAACTATCAACTAGAATGATTATTATAGCTTACGTATTAATTATGAAGTGTTTGCTCTTAATAAATTAAACAAAGTGATGTGTAATAATTTTAAGTGATGTCTACAGATCACTGGAATGTTAAGATCCATTTTTTCTGTTGAACTTTAAAAGCCAATATCCCTCGGTGGCAATAAAGGCAACATGGATCTAAGAATTTCTCATAAATTAATCTATCATAAGATATAAACCAGCCTTATTATCTGCCTGTTTTACGAGTTATAACTAAGTAAACAACACATCAGGTTATTGCATAGCTGTTGCTTATTAAAACCAAGCAATGCAGTTCTAATGCAGCAAATAAAAACCTTCAAAAAATAATCGTATATATTTGTATTATATTTCTACACAAGACATATGTTTAAACATATAACTGAAGTACATCTTTCATTTTTTTCTTGCAAAGTTATAAAATCTCGGGAGAAAATAACAATTCCTTCAATCTCAATTTTGAATATGCACATATTTTTTACATTTTCTAACCACGAAAAACATTATTTCCTTAACACGTACATATTTTATAAAACCGAGTATGTACAATTGTAAAATACTTCATGTATGCTTAAAAAAATATATGAAATTGGAAATTAAAGAAAAAATGGGATAAAAAAAATTGTCACTTGTGAATTTACTTCACAATTGAGATTAAAAGCTTTTTTCATATTAACATGTTTTTAAATTGCTGGTGTTGTTCTTGTCAGGTACTTATTGTCATAGTTGTTTTAAGTTTTTTCGTGATGTGTCAACTACTAAGATTCAGTTGTACTTGACAATCACTTTTACATACCATCTCCGATTAAAATACATTTAACTAAAATCGCGATATCATTTTACATTTTCCATAACCAGAATCGTGTTATAAATTTTTTTCTTTGTGAACAAAAATACAATTTGCGCTTAAAATCTTAGATACCATGTTGGTTTAACACTTTATTACGCCACGTTGTATTTACTTTGTCACCATTAAAAATCATGTTCAGTTAAATACTGTCAAGTTTACCTTAAGACATTTTTACGAAATACTTAAGAGTACCTAGGCAGGTTCATATTGTATTATATATTTGCAAAGAAGCTGTTCAGCCAAATATTGTTAGTGAAAACTTTGAGTTCCTATAATGCTGAAAAAAGAAACATACAGTTTGAAATGTTTTTTAATTAGAAAATTATACATTATATATTGTAAAAAGTACAATAAGCTTTACTTGACTTAGTCTTAGGTACATTACTCCGTTACATACACTTTTTTTCGATTATTTTCCTGATTATTACTGGCTAAATGAATAAACCAAATTAAAGTAGAGTGCACTATAGAAAGTAAATTTTTCAATTTATCTTACAACTAAGTTTTTATTATATTTTTAATAATAATTAATAATGATCACGAATAACCTCAGTGTTACAGGAAGTGCATGCGGATTCTTAAAAGGGGCATAGAATGGGGCCAAGCAGGTAAATTATGACCGAGTCCCTCAATAAATCATTAAGCGATGGGCTTTGTGTGTACCGGGGGAACTTATCTGCTTTTCAAGTGTTGGTTCTAACATGTTTCTTTTACTATCATTTAATTTCTTAATTTCTGTTGACTATTTTGCTAGTATTTACTGTTTTTTAGTGATAGAAGTATGAGAGTAGATTTTTGTTTATAACACATTTTATTTATGGAAACGATTTTTAAAGATGCGAATGATAAATATATATGATTTCTTAATAGAAGTAGAAAAATTAATGGAATAAAATCTGAGCAAAGACAAGTTATAAAGAGCATAGAATATTGAAATATAAAAAAAGGAAAATAATAGAAAAAAATAATAATAGAATGAATTATCAGACACTTTTAAGCCTTAACAAGTTGTTGAAATAGGTTTTTTATTATCCAACTTTAAAACTGACTTTAAAACTGAGAATGTTGCTTTTTTTAATGTTTGTGCCTCCCTAACTCAGTCATTTCTGAACAAATTTTTAAAATTCTTTATTTAAAAGGTTATGCTTCCAGATTAGTCCTGTTTAAAAACAGTTTATCTTCTAAAAAATTAAAGGGTGTCCCCATACAACATACCTGTTTTTATGTGTATAATGGTTAAGCGCGTTACTTAAAAATTTAAAAAACTGCGTATCTCTATAGCTCCCAGTAACACAAGGTAATGCAAAAATAAAGTAAATAAATCTAAAAATTAAAAGGTGTCCCCAGAGGTGACGTAAAATTGCCTATATGTGCGCATCTTTTAATCCTTTATAGACATACGCTTGAAAATTAATCAGAATGTCGATTACTAAGATCGTTATAATAACAAGTATGCATATTTATAATTGTGAATTAGTGGGTGCCCCAATAGTTCATTTAATTCGATGTATATGGCCATACTATTGAACAGTTGTGGACAGACAGATTACAAAGAACCTGTATTGCTTAGCCCACTACAATAACAAACATAAACTTTAAATTTGGAAATTAAAAGGTGTCTTAATAGTTGATGCAATTTGATGTTTGTCTTCAAAACTTTGAACTGTTATAGAAATACAGCGAAAATTTACAATTTTCTATGTCTGCTTTAACTAAAAGTATACAATTTGAATACGCCATATATATGGCGAACTGTTGACAAACAGTTATAAAGTATAGATAAACTGTACTGTATAACAACAAGTGCAAAATTTATATTTGGAAATTAAAGGGTGTCTCAATAGTTGATGTTATTTGATGTATATGGCCAAACTTTTGAATTGTTTTAGATGACAGTGGAAATTAAAAATACAGATATTGCTAAGCCGACTATAAAAACAAGTTTACTATTTGAATTTAGAAATTAAAGGGTGTTTCCATATGTAATTTTATTTGACCTGTATGGCCCTTGCGCTTGAACCGTCATATGTAAACACTTGAAAATGAGACAGAATTTTACTAAGTCCGCTAGAACAAAAGTTTTAAATTTGGATTTAAGAATTAAATAGTAAATGTAACTTGATGTATGTGGCCAAACTTTAAAACCTCTATAGACAGATAGCTAAAATTTTTTTCTACAACCTCAAGCGTAGCTAGATTTTAATTATCTAAAGAAGTAGTTATGTAGCCATTCAATAACTTCTCTCTTCCCTTCAAAAATTATTGACCTAAGATAAAATGTAACTTTCAAAAAAATAAATAATAAAAATAACGGACTTAAACCATATTCAAATTTTTTTTTATATATATTGTTTTTTATTAAACCAGTGATCAATTGCAGTCACGGATTTTATTGAAAACGTTTCCTACGTAAAAGGCAAATATATAAAAGCCTTTCATTAAAAATATGTTCAAGACTCTTACTGTACATTTCCATAAATGTGGCAAAAACTTGTAATAATAATTTCTTCGACTACTGATTCTGAGAACTGAATAACCACATTTACTCAAATAAAAAAAAAGTTATATAAAAATTATGTAACCTTTGCATGCGTGTATATATGTTTGTGGTTAAGATAACATGTACACAACGGCTTATATAAATACTATGCAGTACTGTTGTAACATGAAAGAAACAATATTAAATAGAAATGAGCAATTACACAAACAAAAAATTAACCAACTCATTATTGTGTTGTGTAAATCCAAAAGAAAACATATAATTTTTTCTATCAAGTGCATTTAAAAATTTAAATTTACACTAGCGAGCACATGTGGCTGAAAATATAACACTGCTACTCAATTTGCACCTGTTTAAAAATGCAGCAAATATTTTTAACAGGGAAAATATTTGATATGATTTATATTCTAGCAGTTCAAAGCCAATTCCTTAAAACTAAACGATCTTTTTACTACAGCTATCTACTACTTGATTTTCTTGATTAATATTGTGTAAAAAAAGTTGCTAAAAGACAAATATCGAGCACTGCATTTAATATCGGCTGAATATTCGATAAACTTTATACGTAAATTTTGATTGTCCAAAACAAAAAAAAAATTATATTTTGTTAAAAATAAAGATGTCTAAAATGGAGCAGATGAATAATTTGAATCGGATCCCCGTTGTTAAAAATGATTTCAGATACAGAGCCCTTATTAAGTGTTTTCATTTTCTGTTGTTGTTCCTAATATATTATATTGAATAAAAATAATTTTTTTTTTTGGCGCTTAACTTGGAACCACAATTTTTCACCACTGTAAGTATAAACGCAAATGAATTACTTTTATAAAGAAGCCGACACTACTGGCAATAAACTATATTTACAAAATCTTTTCTGTATTATTAAGTAAATTTAAAAGAAGAAGCTTTCTTCTAGGAACGGGTAAAAGTTAAATAAAAACATAAAAAACTATTAGTTAGGTTTAACTAGTTCATACATGGGATTTTTTTATAAGCAATGCAAGTTCATTTGCATTGATTGAAATAATTAAAATGAAAAATGTTAACTACAATTTAATGCTTATTATTTTATTTTTATTATAACGACATTTTGATGAAATCGTTTTATTACTAATTACAATTAAATAAAAACTAATTATTTTAATGAAAAAATAAGTTATAATTACAGAAGAACTATGCATAAAACAAATAAAAGCTACACCCTTTTTTAGATGGATCTATGCTTGTAAATTTTAATAATTTATCAATTTTAAGCAACATGAGTATAAAACTTGATGTCTTAGATCAAAGTCACCTAGTACACCAGCTTGCAGATCCTATTACTTAGACTAAAACACAAATATGTTCCTATAGTATCCCATTTACTGAGAATATTAAAACATAAATTTTTCACCAAATTTTTGTGATGAAAATGCCGTGTTATAATTATGCTCTACAACACTTTATTTCTTTTATAAGGACATGGAGTGATTTTATTATTGGTAATGATTTCAAACCGTTTAATCATTAGTCAATAATAATGGCATTAATTTTTAACTAATTTTATAATCATTATAGAGCATTGCTATTAGCGAAAATAATGATAATGCTAAAAAAAGCATAAGCATTATTTATAATTCAATGCTAAAAAATGGGCATTTAATTAGTCGATCTAATCAATTATTTGCATGTGTGAACTTGTTCAATATTGTTATTTAAGGAAGTAGCACTTCAGGCATAACCCTGAAAACTAAATATTTGCTACATTTTTTTAGGAAAAGAATAGGTGAGAGATAAGAGGTGAGAGATAAGTTGGTGAAAGGAGAAACATATAGCCATTTTATTAGTTACTTTACTTCGCCGGCGAATATGTTATGAAGAAGCATCGATGTTCATTCTGCATATGTTTTTATACCATTAAACAGAAAAAAAAAAATTTTATTCTTTTGATTGCCGCAGCGGTTGAACCCTGGTCAATCACATTTGCAGTCAATGTGCTTACTATCTTAAAAATATAATCAAATCATTTTAAATATTATTTTAATTTCAAACAGAAATCAAAGCTTCAGACCAATAGAAAGTTATGAATTATTATTATTTATATAAAATTAATAACAAATGTATAGTTTTACATTTTTCTTAATATAAGTGAACAATAGATAATGAATAGATAGTTTTTTATGAACAGCAGCATCAAGTGCGAATGAGAAAGTCTTGCAGTTATTTCTTGCCAGCTGGTTGACAAACCAAAATAGTCAATTATATTGCCTTAAGTCATTTATTAAAATTTTTTTCTAGAAATTTAATTGTAGTCTGGCCAGATTAATACAAGCAATTACTTTTAATTTATATTTGTAACCACAATTAATCTTTATTATTTGCTAATATTTATTACTCTCAAGAAGCTTAATGGCTATCATTTACTTAACCACCACATTATTTCTTTTTCAATTACGTATTCTTTTGGGATGTAATAATGGAATTTTTTTGAGAAAAGATTAGAGAAATACATTGAAGAACAAGTATGCAATCTAAAGAATTAAAAACACTTTTCGCAACAGAATGTGGTGGAAAAAATGAAATAAATTTTTTGTTTGCTTATAAAACTAACCAAAAAAATTAATTTGACTGAAAAATAGAACAAACTATCAGGAAATCTCCGCAGTGCCACAACGTTTTTCAATCTCTTTGGTAGGTTTAGATGCGAACAGGATCATTTCTGTACATGAAATATTTGTTGAAAATTGTATTGTTGTATAGAAAATAATCGATATTGAATATAATACTCTCGGTCTATCACTCTGTGTTCGCGTTATTTAAAAACTGCTGCATGGATTTGCAAAAAAAAAAATGGTGAAATTATAAAATTTTTGCATAACAATTGTCACTTCGTAGAGAAACTAGAGACACGTGCAAAAAATCCCTATTTTACCGTTAGAAAAACTACTAAAACAGTCTTCAGAAATTGAAAATATAACATTTTTGGCACTGTTTATATAACTCTACAGTAAATATATTAAAACACATTTTTCTAAATTTGAATTGTAAGAAAGCTAAAAATGACACACCGATGAAGTCGTAGGCACTGCTGGTTGGAACAAATCAATGGCTTTGCTTATAATTTCATAAAAAAGAGCAGGTTATCCTTGTTATATTTTTACTGTCAGCTAGAGCTACGTTCCTTATAATTGCATCTTCATATCATGTGCATGAAAAATTACCCAGAACTGTAGGGTTACTTAAGAGTATCTGTGCTACCAGAGTAGTTCCGTGGATGGATAAAGAATGTATATTCAACGTTTGCCTGCGTGTGTGGGTGTGAAATATTTTGTGGTCTAGTTTATAAGTTTTCGTTTAGTGGGTTTGGTAAAATACCATAGCATGTAATAAATCTATTTGTAAATTCTGTAGCGTTAAAATGTTGACACATTAAACTTTGAGGTTATCAATGTTTTAAAATTTGTAGCTGAGGCGCTGAAAAAGAAATTGCAATAGCCACTTCTTTAAAGCATATTATTTGAAAAAGATTATTTATTTGAAGTTTGTATTTAAACGTATTTTTTCAAAATTACTTCCTTAAATCCGTTTTTTGTCATCTTAAAAAAGCAGCCGTTGAAGGGCACACTTTGAGAAGGTTCTTTTTTACAAGCCTCTTTTTCTTAAGGTCCTATTAAAAGGAGTTTACAAATATGTTTTTTTATAAGCTCTGTGAAGAGGTGCTGTATTGAAATGAAAATTTTTAGTTAAATTTTTATAAAAATATTTTTAAGGGTCAATATGTGTTGAATTGCAATGAGAATGCACGTTTTTAAGAGGTTATTCTTCTAAAAAGGATTTTCCAAAAGAAATACTATAATTTTTTATATAAGCTAAAAGAATTTTTTTTTTTGGTATTTTTTATTTATTTTTTTTTTTTCATAATTTTACCATTTTAATATTCTACTTTTTTTCAATTTTTAGTGATAATTTTTCCGAATACGTTATGACTCTACGTTGATGGATATTGTCTCTCATATTAGTGTGACAAAATCTCAATGGACCTTATGTCACATTTTGGTTCGACATAATCTCCATGAATGTTATTTCTTTGAAACGTTATGACATGCCACCATAGAAATTTTTATTTGTTCATTTCTCTATATATAATAAAATTCTTGTGATTTCATTTAGCTTTACAGATAACGACAAAATCTTGGTAATTAAAACGCAGGTTCATTTTTTTTAATTCAATTAAATATAAAATTAATTAAAATGATCATTTCGTTACTTAAATCAGAAAAAAAATTTAATACATGTAAAACGCAAATGGTCGTGGTTCAATTACTAGCTATAGAGTATTTAAACCACACTCTTCGGCATTAGTATCCAGTTTAAAATAGCGAATACATTATTCAGTATGAACTCCTAATATATTTATAAGAAAATTTCAGCTTTTCTGTAAAATTTCAGAAACAATTTTTTATGTTACCTCGAAACTGTAAGGTGCGTCGAGGCACCATTTAAGGTTCTTATTATTGCAACCTCAGGACCGTCGTTGAGTGCTCCAACATTTACACTAAAGGTCTAGTATAGGACTGTGTAAAAAATTAGAATCAGGTGGCAACTTAACCTTCGCTTTTATGAAGATGTTTTTGTATGTGAACTCATGGTATCTACCTGGGTAGATAAGGAATTTTTACATTAAATTTGTGTATGAATTTTTATGTATGTACAGTTTTTTTTATCGAAATGTCTAATATTATAATAACAATTAGTGCAGCATTTATATGGTATATATAGTATTGAGCTCAATAGTGAAATCGAATCCGATAGTGATATAACTGATAATAAAGAAGCAGTTTTTAACACAAACAATAACTCTTTTACTAGCAAAGATGGAAGCAAATGGTATAAGAATACTAATACTTTTATTCGTCAACGAGCCCACAATATTATTTATGACTCATCTGGAATGGGGCCTACATCAATTACAAAAAACTTATCACCAGTGGATACATTTTTTTTCCATTATGAGCTCTCCGCAAAGAGACCAAAGACTGTCAAACAAGTATGCTAAAGACTTCTTTAATCATTGGAATGCCACACTCCTGACAAACACCCTCTGACATGGACTAAATTTACAGGCATGTAGTTCACAACCTTCCTAGGAATTTTGCTTGTGATGGGCTCAAAAAAATCATCAAAGGAAAAGTTAAGTGAGCTTTGAAAGCAGAATGCTTTTCCCCTTTATCATTTGACAATGTCTATCAATCGTTTCCAATAGCTTTTACGTTTTATTTGTTTCGACAATCATATGACAAGAGTTGCTTGCTAGTCCAATAAAAGATAAATTTAAAATGATAAACTCAAATTTAAAAACTAATTTTCGACCTTATGAATGTATAACTGTTGAAGAGCAGCTAAATGTCGATAACCATTTAGCACAAAGTTCACTAAATATATGCCTTTCACACCAGCAAAGTGTGGTATACAAATTTGGTGGGCTTGCGATTCACAAAATACATATCCCCTAAATCGAATAATATACATCGGAAAAAGAGCTAATTGTAGAGACGTAAACGCCTCGTGAAGGATTTAGTTGCTCCTTACAAAAATTCTGCACGTAATGTGACGGTAGATAACTTTTTACTTCGCTATCGTTCGTTGCTTAAAGAACTTATAAAATAGAAAATGACTATTTTTGGAAATCTAAAGAATAACAAACGATATATACTCAACCAATCTTTGCAAGCAGCAATGACGATGACTTTTAATCAAATACTGAGCCACAGCGGGATGCTACAGGGTGCATTAAGCAAAAGTTTGGCTGCTACATGTGATACCACGACTCAAAAAGGAGAAGAGCTACTAGGCAAAAATGCTTCAAATTAAGTGCCGAAACTGCTACAAGGACTGTAGCTCTCCAAAATTCAACTTACAAGAAATAATTTGCTAATTAAGTATCAAAACAATATAAGTTTTCATAAAATTTAATGTATCTACCAGGGTATATATTTATAAACCCGTATACACAAAAACACAAAATATAAAAAAACTTCCGCAATTTTACTATAAAATTTTTTATTTTGTAATTTTCTAAAAATTAGGCAAATTTTGATAACTGAGCTGAAAGCAATTTGACATTTGATGAAAAATGTGCAAATTATTAAAGACTGGAAATCAAAATATCTACCTCGGTAGATACCATAAAAGCGAAGGTTAACAATTTAACGTAAAGCTTTTAATATTGAAGTTGTTTTTTTACATTTAAATGCAAAACTAGCTTTCGTTACCTGTTATGTGATAAATATATGTGTTTATTTAAATAAATAATTGGAATGAAAATAAAATTTAATGATAAAAATTAATTCTCAACTCGGTATTAAAATGTACAGCAAAATTAAAACCTAAGGAAAGAGAAAATCGATAGCTACATGAATTTCACAATTGAAAACTTACACACTTAATTGCATACAAACAAAAGAAAGAAAACAACAATGCTTAGAAAACTTTCCACATAAAATAAAAAATATTTTTAATATTTCAAACTTTAAAATAGTACCATATGGGATTTTCTGAGAGGGTTATTTCTGAAGAGAACGCTTACAAAGGAAAAACAATAATAAAAAAAAACAACTCTGCTAAAAAGTATGATTAAAAAAGTGTCTTTTCTTTGTGGTTCTTTTAGTACTTTATTTAGGAATGTAAAGTTATTATTACTAAATTAAAAAAAAAATCTTTTTTTCGTGATATTTTCTATTATCCCCATAAAATAAATTAATCGCCGATATAGATTATTGAGGGTAAAAGCACGTCTCGATGGCCATTTCACTAGCGCTTATTTAGCTCCTAAGGAAACTTCTCACAAACATAAGTATTTAAAATGAACATTATTAAACTAAACATTATTATCCAAACGGTGAAATAAAGAGAAAAACCGAAGTTTAAGCAAAAATGACTTTCTGTAAAAAAAAAAATTGCAAAATTTTATATTTGCCTTAACATCTCTCTTTTAGTTAATGATTATAAAGTTCTTTTTGTAACCATACGTCACTAAAAGACAAGAATATAATGGAAATTGTGCCAGGGGTCTATTATATAAAAGTAGATATGTGGTCCAATCAAAAAATAAATATAAGGGGCAGTAGAGAATTAAAAAATAAGAAAAAAAAACATAAGAAACTGGCGCTCGCCCATATTTTATGAGTTACGGGGCTCAGAATTTTTTAAAAAAATTTAAAATATTAATATGGGTGGCATATACAAGCTTTTAAATAGATCTTTATGGCAATACTAACATTTAAAAAATACCATCAAGAGCGGCTGTCATTTTTATAAAAATTATGTTTATGCAGTATAAAGTTTTTTTTATTTTTAATTTTCTGTCACCCCAATACTTGGTTTTTTGATTGGAGTTACTTCACTAAACTAGATTTACGTCAATGGTGAAGGGTATATAGATTCAGCATAGCCGAACATGGCACTCTTACTTGTTTATAAAAGTTATAAATTTTTAGTTTGTAAGTTAATTTAAGTATTTTAAGTATAAGTAAATTTTTGTATGCTTCCCTTTTTTATTCCTTTTTTTAGGAATTAACTTTTAATTTTTTCGAAATTACGTTGGAATCTTGGAAAATACTTACTTATGTATATGCAAAGGTTATTTGTTATAATGTTGTAGTGCTTTTAAAACTTTACTAGTTTGTAAGGATTTTTTGGATAATAAATGTGAAACTGAAACTGAATTAGAAAAATAAGTCTTGTCCTTCTATATAAACTCTTTAATATAAAAAATTTTTTAATAATCGATGTAAAGCGAGGTAAAAAATACTTTAAGATTTATTCAAACTTTTGCTAATTTAGGATGAGTTAAATCGTCCTATGTAATAATTTTTAAGCTATCTTCTACACATTTGTTTGTTTAAATTTAAATGAGTGATAAAATATATTTTTAATAACAAAATAAAAATTAGTAAAGTAATTATACATTTTTTTCTTGGTTTCTTACAGTTGAAATTGGAGTAATAGTATTCGTACTGTGGACCAAAAAACATTGTTTAATCTCAAATATTTCTGTTCAAAACTGAAAACCCAAATTCTAAGGAGAGCAAGAGCATTCCACTGCAAGCGTAGAACTGCAAATTGGTGAAGAAATGAAAGTATTGGAAAAAATACTTAATAATTAAATTTTTTATAGCTACATAAATATTAAATTCAAATTAAAATATTTATTTGTAAAAACTGGAAAAGTTAAAGTTTTCTTTTTTTATTCGTTCCTTAGTAGTTAAAATTTTATTAAGATCACAAAAGCAGTAAAATATTAAATAATAATATAGTTTTAATTGCTGTTACTAATATTAAGGTAACAATAGAAAATAAAATTATTTAGTTTTTGTACGTATTTTTAGACGCTATAGGTAATTATTAATCGTTTGTTAAATTTAAGAATACTAAATCATGTATTTGAAGCCAACAAATAAAACGAAATTCAGATGTCGCTGTAAAATTTATTCTTTATGTTTAATTCTTACTGAAATACTGAGAAAGAAAAAACTTGAAACGTAACTAAAAACTATTAATTCATACATATTCCTATGAACATTTTCATAGAAAAAGTTGTACGAAAAAAGGATAAGTACTAAATTAAACATTTTTTCTTAACAAATCAAATATAAAATTTGCTCTTTTATTACAATGATAATTCTTTTTGTACATTTACATTTTTGAAAATTTACTATTTAGGGATTTCCATTAAATAATACAATTTTATTTTTTCAGCAATTTTAATTCAGTATTTTCAAAAGCTTAGTTTTATAAAAATATTAAATAGTTACCTTTTTTAAATTATTTTTTGCTGAGAAAACCCACTTCAGTTTGAAAATAATAGTTTTAGATGAGAAATTATCTTGAGGAATTATATTGATCTCTCAGACGGGCTTGATGATTTGAGGAACTATTAACTTGCTTCTGGCGTGTTTCTACTGACGTAATATCCCTTTAGCATTAGCAAAAACCTGGTTTTGCATTTCTTTCGACTGTACTTGCACAAGCTCTTAAATCGTATTTCGAAGAGCTTATTAGATGTCCTTCGAAATACTAATATTTGTTTTTCAACTATGTAACACAACAGTTCATGTTCATGTTGAGTAGGCCTGTCAGCCAAATGTCAGTATCTAAAGGGTCCGCTAAATAATTTTTTTAATGCTATAAAAAAAAACTACTTGACTTCAACTCCTGAACCTCTTTGACTTTGTATTGCGTCATACCAAGGTATTTATGCAACACATCGTGTCAACGATGTCTCCGAAATCTTAAATTGTTGAGAACTACGTTTAATTAATGTACACGCACATTTTCTGCCACAGCACCAATATTCTCGGGTATACGCTTTGTTTTTGGCTTTTCACGCTTTGGTTTATCGCTGAGGATGCCAGTTTCTTTCACTTTTTTCACAAGATAACGAAAATACGCAGCTGACGGCGCTTCTACTCTTCCAAAATCCGTACGCAATTTTCCCACACATTCTGCAACATTACCGTGATTTTCAAAGTAATGTCGCAATATTTCCCAACGTTGTTCAAGCATATACACAACGATAGTCGTTCAGCGGAAGGATAAAACTAATTATCTGTCAAATCAGACATGAGCTAGGTGTTACCATTCACGAAATAAGCACAAGTTGAAAAAAAGTTAGATGGCTGACCCTGTATAAAATGAAAGCGATAGATCTAATAAAGATTAAAGATTAAATGTAAAAAAAACCTACGAAATTGTATGTAGAAAACTCTGGATTTAAATGTCACTAATTTTCACTTCCCTTTATTGACATGTAAAAAAATTGTACATATTGTATCAAATACTTGCAACGAAATTACCAACAAAATTTGTATTATTTTTGTGCAAATTTTGAACAAATATTATTGATCCACATTTGTTTTCAATACTAGTTAAGGCAAAAAGATAAAGAAAAATAAAATCAGTGTTGATTATTGTTGTTTTTGCTTAAACTTCGGCTTTTGTCTTTACTCAAGTGTTTGAACGAAAATCTTTAGTTTATTTAAAAAGTTTCTGAGAAGTTTTCTGAAGAACTGAGTAAGCGAAATGGCCATCAAGATGTGTTTTCACCCTCAATAATCAACATCGGTGATTTTAATAATTTTTTAGCACGATATATTTAAAGATTAAATAATTGAATTTAATATTCCCGTGATTAAATGTTAATGACAAATAATACAGTTCTAGTTATTTATATTTAAAAGACATAAGTATGGCATACAACGAATTTTTCAGTTAAACGAACAGGCTTGACAAAGTACTTGAAAGTACCGGAAAACTACTGTAAAATAAATATGTATTCTAATATTGTATGTCCAATGTTAGTATGTGTAGATAGAATATATATCACATAAGCATGTTAAACAGTAACGTATTTGTTTCTTGGTTAAACTAAAGATAGAAATATTAAATGCACAAATTAACAAATGTTATGTACAAAAACAAAAAACAAATCTGTGCCATGTACAGAATTTGTTAATATTTAATGTATTTGTTAATGTGCTAACATATTCACATGAAGTGCTTATCAAACTTTATGTTTATTTATTAGTCTTGCAGCAACAACATTAATGCTAAAAAGCAAAATAATTAAAATATTGTTGGAAGCTACACTTCCATCACTGTAAAAATAAATTATACCACAAAATATTATTATATTTTTCGTTTAGATGAAATATACTTAGGATGGCGCTTGTTGAATCAATTGGGTGGAAAATAAGGTGTTCCTGTTACGTTTTTATAAGAGAAAACATAAGTTACTCTCTGATAAAACAAGAAGTGTTTTGTGATTCAACAGTATAAACTTTTCTAATGGCAATTGAATTTTGCATTACAGTAGTGGCAATAAATGACTGTTAAGAAAAAATTGCTTGAACCGATTAAGAAATGTATTTATTTGCGGTACTAAGGTTCTTTCAACTGTCGTTTAACATTATTCAGCCAGTTATTGCTATATAAGGCGAACACATCACAATATTCTTTGATAATCTATTTACGTTAACATAAAAAAATTTACACACCCGAATTTCGATGCTTTTTGGGCACGTGAGACTAAAGCGTTTACTTTACACAATTTTATTTCAATATGTAGAATTTTTTATATGAAAAAAACTTTAATGCTTCTTTTCTTATTTACGCTTTCTTAGTAAGAATTCAAGAGAAATGAACAAAATATTTCCATACTAAAATCATTTATTTAAATTAGAACATTACCCAAAAACACTTTCATTGTTTAATCATTTATCATTTTATTTAGGAAATCTAAAAGTTAAGATTTACACGTGCGATTTTTTCATGCCAGTTTTTATACCCTTCACCACAAAAAGTGGGAAAAGGGTATAACTAAGTTTGTCATTCCGTGTGTAATTTATACAAAATCCATTTTCGACATATGCATAGCGCAGTCAATTGAGCGATGTTTGTCTGTCCGTTGGTCCATCTGTGTTAGTGTTTTTGTGGACAAAAAAAATAAATATGTCAATTGATCAGATATAGTGTCGAAAGGGGTGCTATTGGAAATCAACATGATCGATCCATGTCCTCGAAGGCAGTGGGCAAAACAGCACGCTTACCTCTAATTTTTTCATGTCATTTGGAACAATAAAGTGACTCCGATTAAAAACGATAAATATATGGGACGATAGATAATTAAAAACTAAGAAAAAAAATTATAATAGTATAATAAATAATAGTGAAAAAATTAGCACTCGCCCATATTTTCCGAATTACGGTGCTCTGAACTTTTCAAAAATTTTAAAATATCAATATGGGTATCATTTTAAAGCTGCTCAAGAGATCTTTAAGGAAATATTAAAAGTTTTTTAAAATACTTAACCCATTAAGAGCCAGCATCATTTTAATGTAAAATTATGTATATTTTTTCACCCCAATTTTTGCGTTTTTAATTGGAATTACTTCACTATAAATGAATAGAAATTATTTTGGCTAAGTTCATTTATTTTTTTTTTTTTTTTAATTTCTAAAAATCTTTTTTAGAAAGAAAATTTATTTTACAAATGTATGCGGACGTTTTCCAAAGAAAACAAGAAAAAATAGACGCTAGCAGAATGAAATGCTGCATTTTCTGGACCGCTACGACCTTCATCAGCATCCTTCGCACCTATCTACCTTAGTTGTGTATTTTTATAAACATCATCTATTTAACCAACTAACTTTTTAAATAAGAATACGAGAAAACTCATAACTCATATCAACATTACTTCACTATACTAGAATTACATACATAGATGGTGAAGGGTGTTCGGCATAGCCAAGTATAGCGCTCTTACTTGCTTCGATTCTGTTTAAAAGTTTCAGCGAGTTTAATTGTGTCCCTATACTATGAAATTTTTCATGGCATCGGAATTTGTAAACTTCGCTTTTAATTTGACACTCGTTTTGCAGTTGTTTATGTTATTTTAAATAAAGAAATATAGAAAACCTAAGAATCTTATATCAAAAACCATATTTTCCATTACGAACCTCTGAAATTTTCAAATTTTTATACCCTTCACCACAAAAAGTGGAAAAACGGTATATATATGTTTGTCATTCCATGTGTAATTTCTACAATATCAATTTCCGACCCCATAAAGTATATATATTCTAACTTCTTAAGCATAACGAAACTTATTGAGCGGTGTCCGTCTGTCCGTCCGTGCAAATATTGAAATCAAGTTTTCCGAGCCACTAGATCACGTCAAAAAAAATAAATAAATATTTCAATCGATCAGACATAGTGTCGAAAGAGGTGATATCCATGCCCTTCGTAGCAGCAGGCAAAACACCACGCCTACCTCTATTTTTTCATGTCGTTTGGAACAATAGAGAATAAAAAATAAAAAAAGGGAAAAAATTGGCGCTCGCCCTTCCCTTCGTCCGAGTTACAAATTTAAAAATTTTTTTTAAAATATCAATATGGATATCATTTTAAAAGTTTTGAAGAGATCTTTAAAGAAATAATAAAATTTTTAAAAAATGCTTAACCCATTAATAGCCGATGGTTTGTGTTATTTCTCTGTCACCTTAATATTTGCTTTTTTGATTGGAGTTACATCACTAAACTAGGTGAAGGGTATATAAGAGTCGCCATAGCCGAATGTAGTAAGAGTGTTTATTTTAGAGTTTTTACAACTTGCTTATGTAAACAAACTTCTCTGGTAAAAACTAATTTTATATTTTTCGTTTGTTTTGTATCTTCTGTTATAGATGTTTTAATTTTGGAAATCATTAGAGTGTAAACTTTACTCAAGATATCTATAATTTTTGTTAATAATATAAGGTCTTCGTTATTTCACAAATGTACGCCTTGACCTTTTACGTGAGATTTGTAATTCATCTTGTCAGCTCCTCTGTTTGCAAAATGTATTTAAAATTTCGACAACATCAATTTCAAGAAATTGTTATTTAAATGATTCTTATATTTGCTGATTTGTTTTTTTCTTGTTTTTTTTTATTTGTGTCAATTTCCACTTGAATAAACTTCTTTTTCTAAAACGCCAGGACGTATCTTTCTTTATATATTTTAATAGCACTGTTAAGGCAATTATATTATAATAACCTGGCAGAAAAAATATAAGAAATATTGTCGTAGATTTTATATTAGATTTTAAGTATCGAAAATCTAAATTCTCTTTTATCGAGCCAGAAGTAATATTTTATGTATATTTATTTATACAGTTTTTTGGTCGCACAAAACAGTCGTAAGGGACAAATTTATTGCTAGCAAATAAATATAGAAACGGTATGTCTCACCAATCAACATTTCAACATTAAATATTCATTTATTCAAACATTCAATTACTTGTCATTTTTTAGTAATTTTGATTCATGTCTTTAGGAATTACCATGTAGTGAAACAAATACTTTTTTATTAATACCTCCACCCAAAGACCGGTTGTTTGAAGTATAAAACACAACTAAATAAATACATGAAAGCTAAAATACAGAAGTCGGCATAAATAACAGTCACTATAAATGTCTTTGTTGACCAAACCTTAAGTTGTTTATTTTTAATATTTTACACACAAGGTTAACGTTTCAATAATTTAAGACGTATTTTGTTTCTTTTGAAAAGTGGCTTTTCACATAAAAACTTTATCCTATAAAACGAAGGAATAAATAATATGTATAAAAAAGTCTTAAACAAAAATATAAAAAAATTTAAAATGCATAAATGTGTAATCCAATAAAGTCCTATTAAACGCTTTTAATTTGCTTTACTAAATAACTCTTTAGTCATTACAACTTGGCATCGCCTGCTCAGATATAATTTATACAAAAGGGTATTTTTGTGTATACTTGAGAAAAATTTATTTTTGTTTTTTGCTGATTTCACAAAATGACACTCCTTTCGCATATTTCGGGCTCTGCTTTGATAGTATTAACAAATTTGCTCCTATCCGAGACTTGTAGGATCACTGGAAAGATTTTCTCCCAATTATTCCAAGAATTATGTTCTTTTATGCAACACATGTCCTTAAAGTCCGGCACATATTTGGCTGGCTGTGGACTCTAAAAGGGATGTATGAAAAAAAACAGCACTACTTCGGAAAGTAAAAAAAATTAATAGACTGAAAAAAATCTTCTTCTAAAAAACTTCTAAAACGAGAACTGTTATATTGGAACCGTTCAAAAAACAAAACATTTATTCCTCCGAAATTGCTTTCTTCGAAAAATTGTCTTTATATTCCTCAACATTTGCTTTCAATAAAATATCAACTTTGTTTTTATACATCAGGCATGATGATAAAGATATTGTTAAAAAACATTGAATATTGATTACCATGGTCAAACGAAAAAACCTTCAACAACATGAACAAAAAGCTTGTAAAAATATTTCATTTTTTATCCTAGAAGACGTAGTACTAAACGAACAAAAAATCTAATTCAAAATATTTTATTTTCAAATATGATTGGCATATTCGTACTAAATGCGTATACATTATTTTATAAAATAGATGTTTCATTCGCACAACTTGATGTAAATCGTAGGAGACCAGAATATTTGCGGCAGCTGTGTCTATCTTTGGCTGAAGATTACATTACGTACTAGCTTACCAAAAAATCAAACACCAGCGGAGCTTTTAACTGAAATTAGAACATGAGCTTCTAGTTGTGTAGTATCTACCAGGGGTGGTACAAAAGTTTCATCAACTAGAAATTTGGGACTTGTAGCAAAACATTAGGTAAACCAAAATCAAACATATGTAGGAAAAATTCATTACGGGTAAACTTTTGTAACGAATAAGAAAAAAAGAAAAAATGTCGTTAGAAAATTTATTATTTTTGTTTATAGTCATTATGTATGTTCCCTTTTATAAAGCACAAAAAAACTTTATGGCGCATCCAAAATATTAAACACATTTCATTATTTTCCACCTTCTGAAAAAATAAACGGTTATTTCGAAACAAAAACTGAACCCAATTTTTTTCATATAAAATTTTACATATATTTTGTAAAAAATTCAACATTTTACCAAGAATATGGAACTTACCAGAAATATAAAAATATAATGGTTATATTTTACTATGTTTTTTTTTCAAATTTACAACTTTATAAATTTAATAAATTAGTTTAACCGAAAAGGAATCTAACAAACAAAAAATTATTGTACAATGCAAAATTAAATATTAACAAGACAAATTCATTAAAACATTTAAAAATTCGTAAAAATAGAAGGTCACAAAAGAACTATATAACGAAATTACTTAGAAAAATTAAATGTATGTATATAAAAATTGAAAACCCATAAAATCTGACTAAAATCGATGACGGCTGAACTTAGCTTAGGTTGAGGCCATTAGTTCTTCAAAGGAGCTAAGGTGAGTACAGTGATCAGTAAATCAGGCACCAAAGTGTTTTTGTCTGATAGTTTTACGATTGCGAATGATATGGTTCATACGGAGCAAGTAGGTCTGTTTTGATTCGAAATTGCTAGTTACCTCTAAGATCGTAAGTACTATTATGCATGAAACGAACCGGAAGGCATAGAAAATATGCCGTCTATGGTGTGACAGTAATCCACACAAGAAACTTGGAGTTTTACCTTACTTTGTTCGCAGGCATGCTCAGATCAAATAGCTAACCAGCTTTTGATTTGTTGGCCACAAAACAGAAATCCTATCTTTTTTTTCCGTGTCTATAATTAAAGAAGAACATATTCGTTTCGATAAGGGCAACACAAGAGCTCCTCGGCTATTGAAGGAATGTTTAGTATATTTATTGCATTTGCCTAGATAAATATTAATGAGCAATTGTTTTCCTACCATCTAAGCCTGCCAAATACGGTTTAAAAATCTAGTGTGACGCAAATGGTCATTACCAAATTAGGGGACTGATATATGTTAGAAAAGAGAAAATAAAACGCGTGATCCGGTTCTAGCCGGACGGTTTATGCTAAAAAACTTTTTTTTATTAATTTGGCCACGATTTTGATAACAAAACATATGGCATATGCTGGAACTATGAGCAAGAACAATACCTACATACCTAAGAATATGTGTGATCAATAATGTGATGAATTATTCGCTTATTATAATAGTAATATTGCGCTTTGCTCATACGTGCCCAGAAAGAAAAAAGATTTAATTCTTATCTGGACTGAATATGACATAAGCGCTGTCGACGCATCGAAGCCATTGCAAATTCTGGACTATAATTCTTACAAATTCAGTGTGGCCACCCAGGATCAAATGGTTGAAAATTGGACTTGCTCAAATCGAAGGCCATTAGCACCGTTTTTTTAAATGTTGGACGTGGCAGGCCAGGATTCATTTGTCAATCGTAATAAATTGGACGATGAAAATAGTAACTACCAAATATGGGCCTTCCTAATTTATTTTCATATGTAGTTCTAAGTTCGCCCATAGACCTTTAATCACCATCATGCTCACATTGCTACCAATCGCATAAAAAGCAGGGAGAAACTCCATTTTATTGCATTACATGCAAGATATGAATGCGTTAAATGCCTCATCTAACTTTTATCTTCTTATATATAATAAATAAATTTATTATCTTTTAAGCGCTAGGTCAGTTTTTAAAATAAAAATAATGTTTATTATATTTTATTTTTTCAATATTCCGCCACACGGTTGGGTGGCATCTACAGGAATCAGAAAACAAAACTATTAATATTAAGTTTTTTTTTTAACACTGAAATAAATTAACCTAGTGCTAAATACATTAGAAAAGAATATAAAACTAAATTAATACATAAATAAAATAAGATACTTTTCTACCTGAAAAATAAAAAATGTAATTTAATTGTCCACCAGGTCTTTTGCCTGATATTATACTCTTTTTCGCATACATACACGACATCTGCACAAGCATTCATACACAAATGTCATATTGGTCTACGCAGACATAGTTGTACCAATTAGATAAAAAAAATCCTATAACCTCCTTGGATTAAATCTTTCTTCATATTTAATTCAAATGGCTTAGCTGGATAATAGAGCAATACATAATCCACATTCAATTGGACTTAAGCAACACAGCCATCTACAACAAGATGGTCATTTAGTAGCAGGACAGATTAGGCAACTTTGTCTTACATATCGAGAGGACGTGCAATAATTTTAAAGTGCTTGTACTCTGTTAGTAATTTATTAATTTTATGATAAAATTGTAAAGTTTTTTAATTGTTTTAAGGGAAATATTTATACTAAAAACTTTTAAGATCAAATATAAACACCATGACATTAAAAATATAAATCCAATTTGGATTTAGTTGAATAAAATCCAAATTTACATTAAAATCTTCTTTGCGAAAACTTTCCTAGTAATCGTTATGCGTCAATCAGACATCAATGAAATTAATAAAAAAAAGAGATTACGATCACAATCTGAGTTTTCAGAATGGAGTTTGTTAAGATATAGTGCAGAAAAACGAAAATGTTTCTTTATATTTTCGTTTAGACTACTAGGTTTCTACTCGCATATAATTAGAGTTTCTTCCTTAAAATTTTCAATAACATTCTGGTAAAATATATATTTCAATTGATATTTAATCAAATTATTTCTTAGGAACGAAAAGAAAACTCAAAAATTGTTTAATGATTTTCAACTGAAATTAAAACAATAATTTATCATTCCTTGTTTTAAATATACTTTGGCATATATAATTGTTGAAAAAAAAGGTTTCATAAATCTATTAAATTAAATGTTTTTAGTTTAAAAAGCATTGTAGTGAAACTTTTTCATTTCAGATTTCAAGTTGTGCCATTTTGTTTGTATTTTACTTTCTATGGAGATATAGAAGGTTTTGCATTTACATAATTTAAAAAATATGAAATTTAACTATTCAATGGCTTGAGATAAATGAACTAGTTCAAATTTTTACATCTGCCTAGTCCAGCTTTGAACTACTTCATGATAGACTAAATTAAATATATTTTTCGCTGTTCGCTGTTTTTGACAGAATCCAAATACAATTTGCAACGATACTTACTCACCTTTGAACATAAATTTTATTATGCATATTGCTTAACCGATGTGTAGCTTTTAGAATAGATAGCGTGATTTCCATGGAGCCTATTGCTAGTCAAATAGAATGCTACCACACCAGGTGCTACAATAGTAATTAAAAGTTTCTTTTTTTCTGTATTTTTTATGGATTTAAAAAACTGCAAGATAATATTTGGCCTAAACGAGCTACTAACTAAAAAGACAATTGGCACAAAAAATTTTGACTAGTTCATTTTAAAACTAAAATGAGCGGTTACTAAAATGAACTATATGGAATATATGAAATATTAAATTGAAGTATGAAACATTAAATTGATTTTAATTTATAATGTAATCATTATCATTATTAATCACACTAAAAAATGTGATTAACAAATATTTATAAATTTAATGACTTCAAAAGCCATCATTTTTTAAGTCAGCAAAAATTAAAAAAAAATTGAAACAATCCAATTCCTTCTTATGAAATTAATACTTCATAAAAAATAAAAAAATAACACAATAAAAAGGCTTTATTTCAACATTTACAATTCAATTTACAATATTTATACTTTTGAATTAATTTATTTCCTTTAACTATGATCATGTTTTTGAAAATAATCCTGATGTAATGTAATATATACATTCTTCAAAAGTTCTGGAATAATGATATAAATAAAGTCTTATAGAACATTGTATATTGTTTATTTTTTTTTAAACCGTTCTCCAACATATTTTCATCCAATATACTTCCAGCAAAACATTTTACCTCCTTTAAGATAAGTGAACAAATGGCACAAATTACTATATTTTATGCACGGACTCCTATTGTATAATAAATAAATGGCGAAAAACAGAAGTACCAGGAAACTATAAAAATGTGTATGTCACTTACAATATTGCCACACATGTGAAAATGCACTAGAGAAATTATGTAGTACAATTTCGAACTAAATATTAGTACATCACTAGTAAGGAAAACAGCTCAATTAAAACTTAGGTGTTTGGAAAACACGTTTGCTTTGTTGGTTTTGTTTTTTGTACCAGTATCAGTTTGAATAGTTTAATAACCGCTTTAATATTATAAGGTTCGAATTTTTTTAAGTTGATAATCAGAATACCTGTTTCCTTTTTCTACGTAAAGTTTTATTTTTAAACCATTCTCCCTTATGATTTCAACAGCATAAGGGTTGGATCAAATTGTTTTTAAGTCTATACGTCCTTTACAAGGCACACGTTATAATGACCGCAATCTAGCTCTACTTCTGCTGTATTTAGTACAAATTAAATTTTTTTTTAGTTTAGTACTACCTCATTTTTCATACATTCAATTATAGTTTTTTAAAAATGCTTTTATTTTTTAATTGACAAGCGACTGACAAAATTGTCTTCTCCCATTTTCTTGCACCGTCAATAATTGAAAAATATTCTCAAACAAGAAAATATTGAATTTTGCTAGCTACGAAGTCTATTACGCGTAGGACAAAATAATAAAATTACCAGTGAAATGAATACCTCGTTAAACAACTTACTGCAACCAAAAAGCAAACCATTTGCAAGGAGATACTTGAAACTATTCTACAAATCACAATAAATAAATAAATAAGTTAATACATCAGTACGTGTTTATACAGTACAAGTATTAAGAAGAACATTTAATTAAGTTAATTATAAAATAATAGAAATAATTGAAAGTGAACTTACAAAATAATATCAATATCATTTGATTTCTTAACTCTTGAAAATAATCAAAATCTACACTATAAGATTTAATTGATAATCATTCTCTTACACAATTACTGAATCAGATAAATATTCTTTTGCTTTGTTTTTTACACCACACTTTACATTGGCTTTTAAACGATTGTTAAAAAGTTTTAATTACAATTGACTACACAAAATTGCCATTCTGCTTTTATAAACTAAAAAACAAACGCACACAAACACAAGTTTTAAAATCGCAGCCTCAATAGCCATGATTTTCTCTCGCTGAATATTTATTCGCCCTTTTTTAACTCAGGCTGAGATCCTAAATCAAGAAAACAAGATTGCGGACCCAGCCGTACAAAAAAGTTTCTACTGCGTATATACGTCATAATATAATGAAAATTGGTGCTTATTGTAAAAAGAGTAAGAGATTTTTGGCGCAAAAGTGGAAATAACCACATAACTTCTAAACGAGTGCATCTATTTGAATAAAGATGTTAATGAGAAGAAAAGAAATGTATTCGAGTAAATTTTTTGAAATTGGGGTTGAAGCTATGTAAAAAAACACCTACTTTGGGCTATTAAAGTTTTAAATTTTGGCTTATGTGAAAATTGAAACTACTATTTATTTAAGGAAAATTTCAATATATATGTAACTTTTATGAAACAATTTAAAGCATTACTTTTTCCTATCTTTTTTTAGCAACACTGATTAAAACATATTTTTAAGGTTCTTAAAAAAGTCAAACGGAGCGTATAATTTATATTTTTCCATTTGAATCTCATCGAACATACGCCAGAAAATGATAGAATGAGATATATCTATTTAGGTAATCACAACATTCAGTGAACATATGAAAAACTATTACGAATGACGTTGAACCGTTTGCATAGAAAACTGACAATATTTGCAAAAATACTTGACGACATAACCTACATCTAAATAACTTGTTTCAAAGTCCTTTTTGATATAGAAAACATAAAGTCCCTTGAAATTAAGTGCGGTATAGAAATGAGAAAATAATATGACAATTCTATTTTACCCTTCTTCCTCCCAAGTGGGACAAATTGTAGAAAAGTAATAGCATGACTTGTCCACAACACAACTTCTAAAATCTAAATTAACTGTTTAGAAAATTGAGCAGAGAACGATGAAATTTACAAGCAGTCATGCTTTAGATATTTAAATAATGGTTCTAACCTCAAAAGGCTTGAGTAATACATGCAACCCTACTTGTGTGATTCCTTTCAACTCCTGAAAATTTAAACTGAAATGGAAATTGAAGGCACTCGTGCGTGACGAAATATAAAACATCCTCTTTCAACTGTATAAAAGAGCCGAAAAAAGTCAGCCGTATACAATAGAGAAAGGAGAATATAATTACTGTTGGTTATTATTGCTATTGCTTAAACTTTGATTTTTGTCTTTGCTTTTTGTTTAGACGAAAATCTTTAGTATACTTAAAAAGTTTGTCAAAAGTTTCCCGAAGAGTTAAGTAGGCGGTAAAGAAATGGACATCTAGACGTGGTTTAACCCTCAATAATTAATATCGATATTTAATTTAATCGGGACAATTTAAAAAATAGCACAATGTTTTTGAAAATTAATTAATTTAAAAAATATCCCCGTGTCTTTAATTGAATTGTGGGTACTGTTTTCTTTATCTTTTGCTTTTGTTTTTTCTTGTTTTATAATAGATTTTGACGAAGAAACAAGAAATGAAATATTTATCTTTTTAGACCTTAGTTTTCATTCTTAAAAGATTTTTTATCGTATAGAAAAGTTAAGAAAAAAACATATCCCAACAAAAAATTAGACATTACCTTAAAAAGTACTTGCCATATAATGACTTACTGTTGATACTCGTATTGCCATATTTTATTTAAAAAACACATTACATTAGTTCGGTAAAACGGAACTAGTAAATGAACTATTTCTTTAAATTCAAAGAGAATACTTTAAAATACGTACTAGTTACGGTCATTATTTCCTAGAGTAATTAATGTAACCAATTGTCAGTAATTGATTATAAAAGTCTTATGCCTTGTTAAAATCATTAGGTTGATAATCTAGTTGGAAAGTCCTCTGCCAAAAAAGCTTAATTCCACACCCGATTACCTTTTCTCAAGTATTTTGCTGGGATACCATTGTCACTTGACTTTCTAGTTATTCTAATTTTTACTTTTTTTAAAGAAATTAAAATATTTCCATGATTGCTCTTTCTGTTTTTAAGATGTCTCTTTAATGTTTCTATCTTACATTTGCACACCACGGACAATAAAGTACTTTGAAGAATTTTGTTTAAAAATGTAATATTGGCTTATTGTTTTTTCCCATGGCAAAACTTCTTTCCTAGAAAGTTTTATTTTGTTTTCATAAAAAAATTTTAAAGCGAAATCTATAAAAAATCTGGCTATGGGAATAAAACATACAGAAATATTCTCTAATTTTACTCTTACAAAATCAGATCTGATGTAGATTGAAATACATGATGATCAGCGAAACTCGCCATTTAGTCCTAAATATGGTCGCAGGCCGAGGCAAGCAACCAAAATCATTCTCTCCCATCTCCTAAGCCTTTCCATTTTGTGAGAAGAAATCCCAAACCAAGTCGGAAAAGCGTAAAAAATGAAAGGATGGATAATCTTGCGGTGCACTAGGCGCACTTTCCTAAGTTTAACAGCTCCCTGATGTAGGAAGTAAATTCTCTTACTTTTCCCGAGGTGACACCTTGGTATTTAAGCTTGTCCTTTGTCCCTATGAGTTGTCGCCTAACAGTCAAACATTGTTTATATAGTCTACAGTTTGATTAAATATATTTGCGTCTATCCTTAAACGTTACGGCCACATTCTTCCCGATGGTTGAGGTAAGAGCCCATTTGAGCCCAATAATGAGCCCTGTGGCACTCCAGCAGACATCAAGCCCTTGTCAGACCTTACAATATCTACGCGTACTCTGAAAGATCGATACTTTATTGTATCGAAAATGGATATTGTAGAAATAACAAACTGAATGACAAACTTAGTTGTACCCTTTTTTCACTTTTTGTGGTGAAGGGTATAAAAAGGATATGTATTGGAATAAATTGTAGAAATATCAAGTAGCCAATGCTTAATTGCCTGCGAAAAAATTGCTTTCACAAAAATTATCCATTTATCCATTGTTCCCATTTCAGTTAACGTGTTGTGTTCAATTCTTTCATCCGACGTTGCCAAAATCATTTTTATTTTGAAAATGGTCATGAGCAACAATAGTACAGTTTATTTGTCCATGGCTTGAAAACTTGAGAGGCAAAACTGTCATCCAAGGTTGCTTTCAATAAATAAATGAACACTTAAAATAAGCTTTAAATCATTGTTACAGATATATAGATGATAGCTGATGTAACTGCCTTTAAACTGAGATATTCGTACCCCAAAAGGATTCAAGTCAAATTTATATTGAGCAAGAAGATAAACAACATTTTATTTAAAAATAAAGTTATCGTTTTAAGAAGTTCGAGATACAATTAACTTTGCTTTTTTGTGTTTGTGTTTGTTTTTTTGAAATAATTTGTTTAAAAATTTTATTATTAAATTTTATTATTAAACCTGTGTGCAGCACATTGAAGAGGTGGATTGAGAGCCTTGTCATTTAGTTACCACAATAAAAATTTAACAGTATTAATTATTCTTTAATTAATTAAATTCAAATTATAAAACGCACACACAGAAACCCATATACAGAAAGATTTTATCTACATCGGTTTATGAACAAACAGCCGAGCCATGTGCTATTGTTGGGAAAGAACCACATCTAGATTTTAAGTCCAAAAACAGCGGTTCTGCTGTTCGCATTATGTACATCGAAATTTTTGTTGTCTATGCCAAATATAGGCAGAAACCACTGATGATTTCTCCGCAGTAATATAATTCGTATTAAATAGTTTTAAATAATAAATATTTTATGAGAGTATTGTGAAAAGAAGGAATCAAACACTGAATATGATCGAGTTGATTATATTTAAATTAATTTCTTCATAGAAAAGCTAGATGGGGAAACTTCTTCTGAGTGCGAGCAAATATATGATTTGGTTTATAATTGCTCGTTAAGAACAATTACAAATGGGTGAATTGAAAATAAAAGATACTGGGTGTTAGATTCTTATATTACCATTTGAAAATATTTATTTTCTCCTTTTTTTAATGACCTTAATATATAATGTGTTCAATAACTTTCCAATTAATAAGTCCAATTTATTTATAAATAATTGTAAAGAATTTGTATTTTGTGCTCGCTCACCTGTCAGTATACAGAAAACTTTTTTCTTAAAAACGACAATTTTTCGGTAGAAATTTAATGTAGTTCATCCGATATTCTAAATATAAATATTGCAGATTAGAAAAATATTCTAATGTTAAATAATATGTCACCCTTACAATTCTCTACAAAAAAATCACATGTAACGTATATCTAAGGTTGTTCGGTGTCCAAATTTTTTATTACGAAATTTTTTATTTGTGCGGGAAAACTTGTTGTCACTTACAATTTCATTTACAATATATTATGTCGTTTTAAGATTTTTGTACTGCAACTAATAAAGCGTTTTGGGTCGTTGGCTGATTTATTCAGTCAGTCAGTTTTCCTTACTAAAATTTTATGTCGTCAACAATTAGAAAAATGTTATTAATTAATTTTTTTTTTTTTTTAATTAATTTCGCTTATATTATTTTTTCTACCAAATTAGGTTTCACCCAACCACATTTAACATCATAATAGGCACGAAGAAATTAGGTCAGTCAGAGGATTTATTTCAAAATATTTTTACCCGTGTACACAAATTAACGCTTAACAATTTTTCTTTAAAGAACATTTTTTGAAGTAAAATTTATTTAGCTCATAATATTCTGTGTCGCTCATAAATTTTCTTTTCTGAAGAAAGATTTCTTATGAAAACTTCTTTAGAAAGCTCTAGTTTGTTCTAAAAATTTTTCTTTTTATTTATTTGAAGCGGAAAAATGTGTGATTCTTACTTGGTAAACCTTTGTGCAACTCATAACATTTTATAACTTCAACAGTTAAATTTTTGTGTCACCTTAAGAGAGGAACCAAAAAGTTATCGTGTAAATATGTTCCTAATGCTTAAAAATGTTTGCTGTTTCTGTTCCATAAACATTGCAAACTTTTCGGTTAAATCGTAGTTTTCACTAAGTTAGCCATCTCTAAAAAAATACTCGTTGGCTTATGCAGGCATTTTAGGCCAAATATGCCAAAACAAGTTGAAACCCAAGTTATTTTTGTGCGGTTGTTCTCTAAATAAGCTTCAATAAAAATTCATTTGAATTGTATTGACAAAGAGCTGCAAAAGGCTTTTGGTTCAAGAGAAAAATAGAAAAAATTATTAGTTAATTACTAATCCATGAACATTTTGTGGGTAATAAATGATCGTGTTGACTGGATTAAAAACACGGGTGAGAAAATAAACAGAAGTAATAAAACTGTAAGGAAAATTTCTGAAAACAATTCAAGGTTTGATATTAACATCAACAAACATTTAGAAACAATGAACTTTAAAAATCAACAAGAGGATTTCGATGTATTTTAAAATAAAGATTTTAACAATTAATCCACAGTGAATTTAATGGAGTGACAGTAAATCCATACAAAATACTTTCCGTTTTTGTTACTGGTGGCCCTGCTATTTGTTTTTGTTTCTAACTGCCTTAGCTGCGTCATTTGTAAATGTGATGAGAACAGTGAAATGATTGTGTAAGGTGTAGGATATTGATAATGTGGATTATGTGGCTGTTGATGATAAGCATAAGTAAAGTCAAAGATTGTTAAGATCGAAAACATTCGACGTTGAAGAGATTTAAAATTTAAATTTATAGTTTCCAAAAATGTTTCATATTTAACAACAAAACGTTTAATAAAAAACATTTATTATATAAAAAATTATGCAGAAAAGGACTAAAAATTACTTACAACATATTGTTAAACCTTTTTGTAAGTGATTTATTTATTTTTTAGCATTAATTTATATTTTTGGACAATAAGAAAAACGGAAAATTTTTGCTATTTTTTTCAACAACATTTTAAACCGACTTCAAAAAAGAAGGAGGTTAGACAATTCGGTTGAATGTTGCTTTTTTATGTTTGTGCCTCCAGAACTCAGTCCCCATACAACATACACATTTTTTACGTGTATTATGAATTGCAAAGGGCACTTCTGTAAAATTTAAAATGACTGCGTATTACTATAGCTCCCAATAACAAAAAGTTATACAAAAATATATCTAAAAATTAAAGGGAACCACCATAATTGATGTAAATTTACTTATATGGGCTTATATTTTAAGTCGTTATATACAAACGCTTGCGAATTGGACAGAATGTTGATTGGTATGGTCATTATAGTAACAAGTATTAATATAACAAATTATAAATTAAAGGGTGCGTTAATAGTTCATTATATTGTATGTTTATGGCCATACTTTTGAACAGTTTTAGAGAGACGCTTGAAATTTACAACGAACCTGTATTGGTAAGTCCGCTCTAACAACAAGTATAAAATTTGGATTTGTAATTTAAAGGGTGTTCCAATAGTTAATGTAATTTTGTGTATGTGACCAAATTTTCGAACCGTTATGAACAGAACGCTGAAACTTAAAAGGGACCTGTGTGCTAAATCCGCAATATTAACGAGTTTATAATTTGAATTGAGAAATTAAAGGGTGACCTATAATTGATAAAGATTTACTTATATTAGTCTATCTTTTGAACAGTTATAGACGTACGCTTGCAAATAGGACAGAATATCGATTACTATGGCTGTTATCGTAACAAGTATTAATATTAAGAATTATAAATTAAAGGGTGCGCCAAAAATTTATTTAATTCGATGTATACTGCCATACTTTTTAACAGTTATAGACAGACGCTTAAAATTTATAACGAACCTGTATTTTTAAGTCCGCTATAACAAAAAGTATAAAATTTGGATTTGGAAGTTAAAGGGTGTTCCTAATTTAATTTTGTGTATGTGACCAAACTTTTGAACCGTTATAAACAGAACGCCGAAACTTAAAAGGGACCTGTATTTCTAAGTCCGCTATATCAATGGGTTATAATTTGAATTTAGAAAATAAAAGGTGTCCCATAATTACTGTAGATTTACTTATATAGGCCTATCTCTTGACCCGTCATAGACAAACGCTTGCAAATTTTACATAATATTGGTTGATATGGTCGTTATAGTAACAAGTATTAATATTTAAAATTATATTATTATAATAAATGGTGCCCCAATAGTTCATTTAACTATCTATATGGACATAATTTGACGATTAAAATTTACAAAGAACCTGTATTACTAAGTCCTCTATAACAACAAGTATAAAATTTGGATTTGGAAATAAATGTGGCCTGACTTTTGAACCGTTATAGACTAACAGCTGTAATTTAAAAGGGAAATGTTTTGCTAAGTCCGCTATAACAAGAAGCTTATAATTTGAATTTAGAAATTAAAGGGTGTTCCCAAAATTAATGTAATTTGTTCTTTATGGCCGTATTTTTTGAACCGTTATATACAAACACCTTAAGTTTAGACAATAAGTCCACTACTTTTTTTGGTATAATAAGAAGTATAAAAATGTTATATTATAAATTAAATAGTTGATATAATCTGATGTATATGGGCAAACTGTTGAACCGTTAAAGAACCTGATTCCTAAATCTACTACAACAGCAAGTATATAATTTGAATTTGGAAATGAAAGGGTGACCCTATAGTTGATGTTATTTGATGTAGATTGCCTAACTATTGAACAGTTGAAAAAGTATAAGGTTTGGAGATATAGGGGTGTCCCAATAGTTAATGTAATCTAATTTATGTGGCCATACACTTGAGCTGTTATAGGCAGGCAGATGAAATCTGTTTTGAAGTCGGTTTTTTTTCGCAAGAATTATTAAATAATAAATAATTTTAAGTACATTTAATGCAATAATATTCTTTATCCCGTTATTTGTATCCCCTTAAGTGTAAAGCACTGAAATGGGCTAAACAATAAATAAGTCACATTTGTATTTCTTGGTTTAAAAAATATGCCAAACACAAGCTATTACAAGGTTATAAAACTGTTGCAGTGTATTTGTAAAAAAACATTTTTGAAAAGGACTTATTTTAACAATTATTAGTTTACAATGAACTTTATCAAAGGGGCATTATGCTCATTTTTCAGGTACAAATTTCATTTAAGGAAGTTTTTCAAAGGATCTCTGTTAATTGGTACTTGTTTTAAAATTAACTTTCCAGCAGGTTTATTTTACTATAACTGATTTTTGGAAAACTTCTTTAGGGGTTTGTTCAAAAGCTTTGGTTAAGTAATATTGTAACAGAATGTAAAAATACTTTTTAAATACCTTTCTAGGGAATTTTAAAAAAAGATAGTTTTTAAAGTTTTTAAAAGGTATATTGGTTTTTAAATAAATTTATGTATACTATTTATAAATAAAATTTTATATGTTATAGAAACTATAATTTGGTTCTTTTTCCATTAACCCAAGTGCCTAAAGTAAGTCTTTTTTGTAATTTTTTTATTTTTATATTATTAAATCACTTGTGCACCAGTATGAAATATTTGCTTTAAAAAGTTCTTTAATGGTGGAGATATTCTTGTCAGATATTTGAGCAAAGATAAACTTATCGCATTTAGGTATATTTTTATAAATTGTTTTCTTTTCCTGTTTTTCAAAATTAAAAAACGTGCACAGACACAAAACGTCATCTTTTTTGTACCAGAAAACAGTTTATAATTTATGGCAATTTTACAAACTTCTAGTCAACATTCCAAACTTAACAGAGTCTTGCTACGTCATCGTAAGATTTTACTTAGGAAAATACATTTATTTATTTCGTTTAAATCAAAAGCAAATAAGAGACTATCTAAAAAGTATAATTCTGCAAGATGATGTCAGAACTTTTTTCTGTATTATTGTTTTGCTTTTAAACTTGCGGTTTAAAGTCCAACCAAACGGTTATATAAAAATATTGTCACTCAAAGTAAAATAAAGAATTATTCTGTCTGCATTAATCTGCTCTTTAATTTCGTTTTTAAATAATAAAAAATTAAAATTGATAACTTTTTTATAATTTTTACTTTTACTACTACTAATTCATTAATTGAAATGACGTAAACAAAACTTTACAACTTGCTTCAGAAATAAATACTATTAAGAAAAAAAATTGCAAAACTGTAAATTTATGCATTCATGATGACATTTCTCCTTTATTGGAAAATATTTTACATTTTATCTTATTTATAATAGCAAATATCGTGTCTTTCCTTTTTAAATTAGAAATAGTATGAAGCAGAACAAATAGTCTTAAACTGGTTTAAAAAAAGGATTGTTTCAAAGTGAACCATTTTTTTGAAACGCGATATTTTCAAAGCGTACGTTAAAAGTTTCTTTTTATAAATTTTACAAAAAATTATTTTCAGAAAATATTTTCTGAACTTTAAATACAAAGCCAAAACTTAATGTTTTAGTATATTTATTTTGCACATGATAATCTGAATTTATTCCCAATATTTTTTTGTAAATGTATTCTAATATAAACAAGGTTAAACCAATATTTTGATGCCGCCGTCAAGTATGCTGCTTTTGCATTTCGAATTTTTATGTTGGTTATTGCTGTCATCACTTTACATTTTAGGTAACCAGTACTGTCAGATAAAAATAAAGAAACGTAAGGAGAGCAGGAAAAAAATTTTTGTCGATTTTACAGTTACGTTTTTGAAGAAATTTTTGTTCCTGTCACAGTCGTGGTGCATTTGCATATTTCTTAGCTATTTCTCTTCTTCCGTTTGAGAAAACAATTATGATTATGTTATTTAAAATCTTGATCATTCATCAATATGCAGCAGCTGCAAAATATGTTACTAAATTTTCTTTTGCATGTTGAATTTTCTTCTATATACTCTAGAGGTTATTAAAAATTTTGATGGTGTTTGTTGTTATGTAATTGGGACACTGGGAAGTTTCAGTAAATCAAATAACATACAAAACTAGGAAATGTTGGAATGATACTAAATATTTTTTGGGTCCAGAATTTATAGTAAATAGATTTTTTCCATTTCTGTTTTGTTTTGTTTTGTTTTTTTTTTTTGTTTTTATAAATTATTGGTCATAGTTTTCTTTTAAATGCAAAAAAACTCATGAGGAAATCAGAATGCAGAATAATTAATGCGTGGATAGGAATTTATAATTATATTGTTTATTTGCTTGAGATTTAATGCTTGTGAAAAAAAGAATAACATCTCTTGTATCAATCAAAACCTAAAATCAAGACATGCGGTTTTACAAAAAAGAAAAAAAAATAATAATAAATAATGCATGATAATATTAAATTAAAAAAAATTAACTAAATATGTATATACATTGTAGAAAAAAAATATTTTGGCCTGCGACCTATAAGTGTGAGAGGTGAAGGACCAAATTATAGAAAATAGTGCGTATTTGACCTACATTTTAAAGCAAGGAAACGTGAGGAAAATCCGCAACAGGATAAATTTAAATAAGATTTGCAAGCACTGTTATCAGTTAGAAATTTTCTTTAAAAATTAGAAACTCTACGCCCTTCGGTGGCAGAGAATGCTACCACTTTATAACTAAGCAATTCAGCAAGGATAATATTAAATGTCAGTGGCAAGTGGATGCTTTATAAGTACACAAATTCAAGCAGAGGCCACTGGAAATGTGACATAATGATGCTAAAAAATTCTTAGAAGGGAGAGAAAAAGTTATGTATATGTTGCAAACAATTTGTTAGCTTAAATGCTTTGAAATACCCATCTTTATTTTAAATCTATTCGAACTCTTACAAACTGCCTTGTCATTAATTTTGAATTGCGTAATTGCGTAATTTTTTAGATTGTATTATAAATCAAAATCATTTGTTTACTTATCCCACCCCCCCTAAAAGTAAGCAGGATGATAATTGTCGTTTGATAAAAAATCAAAACTGAAGTGAAATATTACTTTGATTGTATTTTATCTTTTGTACTTCATAAACCTCCTAAATGGAGGATAAAAATATGCGCTAAAACATAAAAATAATTGAATTAAATAATGCTTTTGAAGGGAAAGATAAGTAATCAAATCATATTGAACATCAGCGTTATTTTTTGACAGTGACTTTAACTGTATTTAAAAGAAGATAAAATAAATCAATAAAATTTCCTCTGTCAAAGTGTACAGTTCTTTTCAGAGAATCATTTTTTCAAAAATTTTTCTAATAATGCATGTTATAGGAAAAAGGAATAGGAAAAAAGAAAGAAAAAGTCACCCATGTTTTTTCCTATAAAAAGATAGAAATTCATAACTTGTGTTGTGTATATTACAAGCTCAGATAGCATAAAAATAATTTGTCGAAACATACTTGTAAATACTGAAACTTGGTACTCAGGCATTGCACTTTTTGATTATAAGTCAATCTGTCTGTTATTGCCTGGCCAACTGAAGCTTAGTAAAAAGTTGGGTTAATTTGTGGATCACGCTAAATAGAATTACTAACGTCAAAAAGAAACGAGTCGTTACGTTACGAAGAAATACTGACCATATCAAAAAGAGGCCATGCTGATTTGGGCATTTTCAATCCTAGTGAATAACTACACATGTTGATTTCAAGTTATTAATTTAAAAAAATAAATTTTTGAATATCCGTGCCAAATGCAAGTAGGAATTTAAATAGCACTAGGAGTCACGCGCTGCGCTGTTTTACTGTACCTACAAGCTATGTCAGTTAGGTACAATTTAAATTGAGGTAATAGTTTTCTTGCAATAATTCGAAACTCAAATAATTTAAATTTTATCAGTTTTGATTTATTGCTGAAGTAAAGGATACAAATTAATTTAAATACAACTTTATTTTTATACTATATAAATAGCTAATTTTAAAAGCGAAATGGTATTTTTTGGATTAAAACAAAATTGTTAAGGTTCATTTTTAAAAGTTCTAATACAGCAACACAAAAAACAGACAATAATTTCGTTAATTTACAAAAGTAAATATTTTTAATTTTTATTTTGGTATTTGATAAATAAAAACATGAATTTTTTATCTTTTACCCTTAAGCACAATAAAACATAGTATGTTAAAAGTGTGTTATTTGCATTCTTTCATATGCTTGGATATTACTTCCAGCTTTGCTAAATTCTTAAAACTAAAACATTCAGAAAGCGATTAAGAATAAATACTGTAGAACTTACTTATTTTTTGAAAAATGTGAAGTTAATTTTGGGAAAGAAAAATTTTACGGGGTGCTTATCTTATTGTAAAATATAAGAATAAAATAAATAATGAGAATACAGTGTCAGATTAAACTTAGGTCTTTAAGGCAATCATGCCAGATATTCCACGTTACAATAATGGGGTATCAAACTTAAAGCAATTGGATGATACGTTTGATTTTTATCAATATTTGAATGTTGAAAAAGCCTTTTTACAGTCAAAGGGTGTAAACTAAAATTTTTACTGAGTGATTTTTTATGTATCATATCACATAAAGCTAAATACACAATATGTTAAATTATAAAAAAATCAAATAAAAGGACAATTAATATTACAAGTGTGACTTTTGTTGACTTCACACACAATAGGTGTATCGGTTTTGGGATTGGTTTTTTGGCTTTCAAACAACTAAGAATATATAATTCAAAAGAGTCGCGTTATAAATAATAAAAAAGTGGAAAAATAAAATAAAGCTCAAGCATGTTGTAAGAAAATATAGTTGAATATAAACTGTACAAAAAAGTCTAGTGATGGGAAGGAATTCTTGTGTGATTGACATTCCTTTTGCTGTGGAAGTTAAAATTTTTATTTTCCTTTCGCTTTTTACTACTTACGTCTTTGCTATTATTGATGATCTTTGCAATACAAAATAATATTTGTATATTTGTTTGTATTTGTCCTTTCAGAGACTGAAGCTTAAGTTCAACTATAAATTGAATACAGTCGGCACGAAAAAAGAAAGTGCTAACGAAATATTTTCTATTCAAAAACAACACGAAGGTTTAAGTGTGCAAATATAAAACGAGAGTGTTAAACCTTTTTTCAAGATAACTTTAATGTGACCTTGGTGTTATTCCTTTTCTACATTTTATTGAGGTCTGATTAATAAAAAATTCCTATTTTTGGTTTAATGTTTACAATAGTTATTGAAAACTTTTCTTTTTACAAACCATTTTTAAAAATTTGTATAAAAAATGCAGTTCAATGGCTAAACAGTTTAGTTGCTAGTCTTCACTTTAAGCAATCTAACGGGTTTACCTGTCACTTCTATTTCTGATTCCTGCAAAATATACAAACAAGATATGTGTTTATTAGTATTAGAAATATTTTTGATTTTAATTAACTTTTAATCTGCTTGATTCCTTCAAATATAAATATTTCATGATATTCTCATGAAATATTTTTTATTTAAAACTAAAAATTGTAATGTATTACTGCGGGGAAAGCATATCCATATGACCATTTCACAAATTTTGATTTAAATCTAAATATTTCAATAACAAAATTATTTTTATTTTTGGTTAAAGTGGGGTAGAGTCTAAAAAAATTAAGAGCCGTTAAAATTATTTTATGTATTTAACCAGAAGATTAAGTAAAGAAAACTTCTACAAATAAAATAAGCGATTAAATATCTCTCATTAAACGTTAATCATCCTCCTCGTTTAAATTTATACAGAATTATTATTGAATTGAATTGCAGAAGTATTTTAAACACGCATATATACGTTTTAATAAGTATATTGACAGTCACTGAATGCCAAGATAAATGTTAATATTTATTTGTGTAAGTAAATGTAAGTTGTTATGAAATCTGGTTTATCTCAAAAAGCATCAATGTCCTTAATTTGTTTGTATTTAACCAGCCATTCCAGAAGTATCATATTAAGATATTTTAAAATTGCGAAGATGCAAATACTATTTTAATCAATCCTCGATTTATCGAGAAATATTAAATCATCTTATAAAAACATGCATGCCAAAACGTAAATTTAAGCAGAATTTAACTTGAGTATCATTTAACTGTATTTATTGTGCCTTTTAAAACGGAGGATTCCTGTAGTGTTACAATTGTAGTATATTTTATATTATATATGAATATTTTCACATTGGTTTACATACATACAGCCTTCATAAGAAGCATAATTTGAATCTGGAAAACGAATGAAAGAAAACGTGAAATCACCATAAAAAAATCAATATTTAATCAAAATGCCAAAGTTTCAAATGGATGCATTTCAGAAAAACGTAATTTCATATATTTTCAGTTTAAATTTTTTGTGCCGGATAAAGAATATAAAATAATTTTTTTATTGTTGTTGTTTTTTGTTCAAGCTTTGACTTATGTTTTTACTTTATTGTTTGTAAAAAAAAATCTTTAATTTATTTAAAATTTCAGTAAGAAGTTTCTTAAGCAGCTAACTAAGCGACAGCTAAGTGGCCGTGGTGGTACACATGAAAGAGAAATAATAATTTTGTTAAAAGAGAAGCGTACAAAATGTTTTTTGATATCAGTTGGTTGAAAATGGGTTTTTTTTTAACTTCCATAGTTTTATTTTAATATTCTGCTCGAATAATATACATATCGTTCATTTACTGCAAGGAAGTCATAAATCAAAGTTTAAAATTTTGGAGTAAATCATACAGAATTTTTTAATTCTATTCTTTAATAATTTCTTCTTAAAATAGTTTTTTCTTCTGCATAAGTACTTTTTAAAGAGGTCTTTTTCAGTTGCATTTTCCAAAAAACTGATTTTGTAGGTGACATTTTTGAAAGAAATTATCTTTAAGAGATTCCTGCATAAAAGCCTAGGGTCATTAATTATATTTGTTTCCATTTTATTCGCTTATGAAGCTCCTTAAGGTACTCGTTTTTCCATCTATCACAGAAATTTTGGTGAATAAACTTCAATCGTTGCCACCGATTAACTGTTGATATGGGCTCTTGAATTTGCGGCTCAGCGGGTGATAGAATTGGTGACCCGATAAGGAAATGTCCTGAGGTGAGCGCACAAAGGTCATTAGGGTCAGTGGACATAGGCGAAATCGGTCTAGAATTAAGGCAAGCTTCGATTTTGCCAATAATGTTGAAAACTCTTCATAAGTATATTTGTGACACCCTGCCATTTTACGGAAATGAGTTTTGAAGCTTTTAACTCCAGCTTCCCATAGTCCACCCATGTGGGGAGCACCTGCTGGAATAAAATGCCAGTTAATATTCTGGTGGGAACATGATACGCTGATGTGACGTTTGGATAAATTCTTTGCCCAGAGCTTTGGACGCACCGATTAAGGTAGTTCCATTGTCAGAGTACAAATGCAATGGACACCCGCATCGGGACACGAAACGACTAAAAGCGGATAGAAATACAGTGGTGGAAAAATCAGAAGTAGCTTCCAAATGAATTGCCTTCATAGAAAAACATATGAGTATGCATACGTACCCTTTGATAATTTTACAAGTTCGACCTGAGTAACTTTTGATATCAAAGGGTCCGGCGAAGTCCAGACCTGTACAGGTAAATGGGCGGGAAATAGTGGAGCGCTCTGGAGGCAACGCAGCCATAATCTGTTTTTGACATTTTCTCTTATATACTAAACAAGGTTTGCATTTGTTAGCTATAGTTTTAATTAGATTTCTGGCTTTAGGAATCCAATATTGCATCCGTAGTAGGCTCAGTACCAGCTGATTTCCACCATGTAGGCTAATATCGTGTATGAATTTGATTAAAAGGCGAGATATTGACAACTGTAAGGGAGTAGGATTTGATATCTCTCGTTGTAGGAAAGTCTTGGAGAATTTTCCAGCCTACCACATGAACGCATTATATCGTTTGAATCAAGAAAAGGATTTAGATTTAGAATGCAGCTGGATCTAGAAATTTCTTGTTTAGAAGACAGAGCTTTGTACTCATTTAGATAAGCTACGTTTTGGCAAATGGAAATAAGCCGATCACGAACTGTACCAATTTCAATGTTGGAAAGCAAAATAAAATCCGCGTGAAAGTTAGAAAGACGAATTCTATTTAAGAACCGGTATACGTAGGCCATTACGCGGATTGCCCTAGAAAAAGATGAAAACGGTTCAAGTAGATCTTCAAAATTTTTATCTCTGCATCATACAAATTTGACAAATCGCATGTAGGCCATTTTGAAGACCAATGTGGTCCATACCACCACAAATCATTGTCCACCAAACCTTCTGGATAAAGGCCACGGCTGGTCAGGTCCGCTGGGTTCGAGTCGGAATGAACGTGGCTCCACTGAGAGAAATCTGTAATTTGTGTAATTTTCGCTACTCTATTTGCCACGAAACTTAACCACTTGCAAGCTGGCTTCGCTAAACAGGAAAGGACAATAGTAGAATCCGTCCAATAAAATGTGTTGTAGCTTGCGATGTCTAATTGGGGTAATAAGCTTTCGGCCATCTCAGCTAAAAGAACTGCTCCACAAAGTTCTAGTCTCGGAATGGACAACGTTTTAATGGAAGCCACTTTTGTTTTAGACGCTTTAAATGTGTGCGTATGGAGTTCATAGTAGTTATTCTTATGTATAGTGATGCGGCGTATGCCTTCTTAGAGACATCACAAAAGCCGTGGAACTGGATTTCAGCACTAGGAATATAATTAAATCATCGAGGAATACGTATGGATTTAATGGCAGGATAACTCGCTTCGAAAGCCCGCCATTGGTTAAGCGTATCAGGAGAAAGGATCTCATCCCAGTCAGTTCTTTCCAACCATATCTCCTGCATTAGTATCTAAGCTAAAATTACACAAGGTGATAGCCATCCGGCAGGATCAAAAAGTTTGGCTATTCTCGATAGAACTTCTCATTTTGTGTAGTACGTCGATTTCTGGAGTTGAGTTGGAACAAAGAAAAATTCATTGGAACAAGCGTTTCAACGAATACCTAAGGTTTTTGCCGTAACAGTAACAGTTTGTAATTCATATTCTTGTAGAGGACTTTTTGGATCATCTCGAAACAGAATTCTCTGATACGGTGTATGTTTTTGGTTTACTAAAATCTGCCTATACATTTTTTGAATATCCGCATTATACACGAAACGGAAAAGCGCCATTTTAGGGTTAATAACATTAAATCGTTCTGTAAAATCGGCCCGGTATGCAGCAATGAATTTAAACTTAAACCATTTGATGAAGGAGTAGATACATTGAATACCACACGAACTTTGGTGTACGCACTATCAGGCTTAACTACGGCATGATGTGGCAGATAGTAGCATTCAGGTTTTACAAAATGAACAGGCTGAACTTTGATCATGTGACCAAGTTCCTCGTACTCTTGGACAACCTTGTAATATTGAACTTTGAGTTCTGGATTGCGAATCAATCTGGAGATACCTACATAAACTTTGCTTGAGTCCTTTAAATGGAAATATTTCAGGGTATTCTTATGAAGTATTTATTATCTAAAACTAAAAAATGGAATGTATAATGGGACAGCATATATACTATATTTAGCTACTGCTCTTATACTCGTAGCATATTAAAGATTCTTATTGTATGTGTTTACTTTTAATTATAGCGGGCATAAAAGTATACACTTACGTTTATTATCTGGCTTATAGTTTTCCCATATAAATTATAAATCAGTAATAAACCTGTTTATAAAATTAATTCATTTATAAAATAAATATTGTAGTGATTTTTTTGTGCAAATCTGTTTTCTGGCAATTCTTGTAAACTACTAGACAAATTTGATCGTTGTATGCATTATTTTCACAAAATTTTACGCACTATAAATTAATTTGTCAAACATAAACCGCATACATGCCAAAGTTTAAATTGTAAACGGTAAGATTTATAAAATTTATTTTTAATATTAAATTAGTTCTATAGTTTCCTTGTTATAGTTTATTATGGTCCACATTTACCAACAAAAAACCAACAAAAACATCCCCTTTAAACTGAAGCCATGGTATATTGCTTAGCCCTCTTGTTTCACAATCAAACAAAAATTTCATGCTAGTTTCATAAAAAATTGCATAGTATTAATGCCGTTATGCTCTCCCTTTTTTATAAAAATACTTTGCGTTGTATTGGTACAGTTTTTAGCTTTTAAATTTTCGACTTTTTTTAATAGAACCAGACTGTGAGCATAACTTTTGAAATAAAAAATTTTGTTTCAGACATAACACTAAGTGCAAGTTTACACATACGATTATTTCATGCCATTTTTTCAAATTCTGTTTAATATTTTCAGCGATTGTTATCGCGTCCTTAAAAAATTAAATTTTTCATGTCATTGGAATTTGTACATTTTGCTTTTAACAATAATAATACACAAACAACAAACCATATGCAGCGAACGTACACAAAGCAAGTGTAAAAAATCCCCTCAAACGTGTCAAAAATTTTATGAAATTAGTTTCATTAAAATGTCGTCGTATAAAATACGTATGTCATAAAGAATTTATTGATACCTTTCTTAATTTTTTGAAGTCGGGTAAAAAGTGAAACCAAACGTCGGCGGCTAAATTTTAGCTGAAAAAATGTCGGCGGCGGCTATCGAAAATCTTCGGCGGCGGCTGTAAGCCGGCTATTAGCCGTTCGGCGCAGGTCTCTGGCAACGATGTGTTGTAAATATTTTCATGCAAAGTGCTAATAAACACTTTCAATTTAAAGTATTTAATATCAGCTGTTCTGTTCTTGCCAGTAACAAAAGTAGTAACAAATATAATACCATTCACATCTTACACTCTTTTTTACTCTTTCGCTGCTTCTTTTGAAGTCCTCAAGTAAACACTTTTAAATAACAATTAGTAACAACTTCTTGTTATTGAACAGAACTATATTCTTCTGTCAAATTTTAATTTAATTAAATTAATTACTCAATATTAATGTCTAAATTAAAGCGCATGTCTGAACAGGATATAAAGCTTAATTCAAAATTTGTTTTTTGGTTGTATAATAAAATAGTACAATTAAAATTATTTTAAGGTAAAATATTATTACTTATTAGTACTTAATTGCTTTTAAATAGGAAAACAGTTGCATAAACAGCCCTTGACAAATGCTTAGAGAGTTCTTTAATATTCATTTGATTGCCAGGTGATGGCTATGCAGACGATGCTAACGGCAATGCTGTTTTTGTTGTTCTTTAATAAAACATTATTATTACGTGTAGTTCCTCTACAGCACAAAAACCTTCTTTGAAACAACGAACAAACTAAAAGCCAGCAACGATCAACAGTTCAAACAGTTCGCTGTTTTTCATTTGTGCAAATATACAAATTATAATGGTTAGCACTATGGTTTACAACATTATGTTCTAAGTATCTGTATATTGTAAAAATAATAGAAAATATGTAAATTTTAACTTTTTGTATTATTTTTCTATGATTTTAAGAATTTGTGTTATATTTTTTTTCAACTGACAAAGCATTGTTGTCTGATTGTCAAGCGCGTTCATAAATAAATAAATTACAGGGTGACCCAATAGTTCGTTGAAATTTGTAAAGAACCTGTGCTTCTAACTTCGCTATAACAGCAAGTATTAAATTTGGATTTGGAAATTACAGGATGCCCCAATAGTTGATATAATTTGATGTATGTGGCCAATTTTTTGAACCGTTAAAGACAAACAGCTGAAATTTACAAGGGACCTGTATTGTTCAGCTATAACAAAAAGTTTGTAATTTAAATTAAGAAATTAAATGGGAGTTCCCAAAATAAGTGTATCTATTAAACCGTTATGTACAAACATTTAAAACTAACACAGAGTGTCTACTACTTTGTTTGGTATAATAAGAAATATAAATATTGTAAATAATAAATTAAAGGGTTGTACAATAGTTGATGCAAACAGATGTATATGGCCAAACTGTTAAAACGTTAAATACAGATGTTTGAAATTTATAAAGAAACTGCTAAGTCTACTACAACAGAAAGTATTAAATTTGAATTTCGAAATTAAGGGGTGCCTCTATAGTTACTATTTGATATATATTGCGAAATTCCTCAACAAGTTTAAAGTTTGGAGATATAAGGTTATCCCAATAGTTAATGTACTTTGATGTATATGGCCATACTCTTGAATCGTTAAGACCGACAGATGAAATCTGTTTTAAGGTCGGTTGTTAGTTTGCAAGAATTATTTAATTTTTCCTTTCCTTTTTTCTATTTTGGCAATTTCTTATTAACTTTTATTTTTATTGTAAATTGCTGTACAGCACATATTACAAACTTGTACTTGAATAACGAATATGGACTTTGAATATACACTTGCATGTAAGGAATTGCTTTTAATATATTGCTATTTTTTTGTATTGAATTTTTGAAAAAAATGAATGAATTAAGCCGACTCAATTTATATAAAAAATTAAATTTTTTACTAATCATTTTTTTTTCTCAGTGGTCCAGCTGATGAATTTTAAATCTAATAGCATCAGTTGGTCTTGGGAACATTGTATTGAGAACATTGTATAATAGTTTGTTTAAATATGTCTTAAAGTTTTTTTGTTTCAAAATTTTTTCCCAGTAAATCTGTAAGCAATTAAATGTTGAGGATAAAAATACTATTAATTTGTTAGCTTTGTTTAATTTTGTAATTAAACCTTTTTCTTAAATTTGCAATATGTATGTTATATTGTTTTATTCATTGACGGCAATATATTATATACTAAAAACTAAATATTTTAATATTATTTTATTGCTCTAATATTAGCAACAGCAAGTAAAGATATTTTACTTAACATTTTATTGCTTGTGTGATTTTAATAAAATTGTATCTACTGAGAAACGATTAAAAAGGATTCTTTGCAGCATTTAGTTATTCTATTGTAATTATTATCAGTCAGCCGTAAACAGTGGAGAAAGAAAAATAGAATAATTGTTGGTTATGGTTGTTTTAACTTTATAGTTTATTTAAAATGTTTGTGAAAAGATTACTGAATAGCTAAGTAAGCAGTGATTTAATAATTTCATCGTGATAGTAAAAAATAGCACGATATTTTTTGGATTATTTGAGTAACTTACCTTAAAATCTTCTTTGTTAATTTTGAAAGAAAAATTATATTTAAATTATAGCAATGTTTTTAATATATTAATTCTTTATTACAATGTATGAGTTCTTTCATTTTAATTTAAACTGAAAAAAAACAAAGTAAAATGCATAACTAGGTTAACGGTTTTAATTTGTTGTTAAATACTTTGTTAAGTACAGTTTTAAATAAATGAGTACTGCATGCTGTAAACTCAATTAGGCAGACAATTTACCCCAATAGCCTACCAATGTTTAAAAAGTAGTTTGATAAATAATATCACCATGTAGCAGAGAAAATTTAACTTTAATTACGGAAAGTTCTTCTGGGTTTAAAATATTTTTAACTTGCTTATGTGCAATTGCCAAATAACTGTACTGTAAAAACGTTTAAATAATAACAATGCGACAATCCAAATTTCATCAGAAGTATTTGGGTATTTTTCGTATATTATACGATAAAATTTCTTAATAGAATCACTTTTTATTAAAGAAAAGTTTGTATTAAAATATCACCTGTTCATTTATGCAGAATGTACAATTTTTTTTTATAAAGCAAAGACAATTTAATACATCACACCTTTATAAATGGACTTTTATACTTGTTTTATTTTTTTTTTTTTTTTTTTTGTTAAAATAAATTCCATACAATTATTAGATAAAAACAGATTTTTAAAGATACGTTTAGAAAAGGTACTTCAACAACAACCTTCTTAATACAATGTAATTTTTTAAGGTTAAAGGTATTAAAAATATTTCCTTTTAGTTTATAAGCATTTTTATGCTATTTTCTTCGTTTTCGTTACGTTTGTTTTTTTTTCCTTTAGCTGTCACCTTATCTCTTTCACAACTTTAATTTAAATTCTGCTACACATTTGAATATTAACTACGCAAAGGTAAAGAACTAACTTTTATCCTAAATTTATGATTCCTTCTGCTATACATTGAAATAAATAATGTTCGTTGTCAGATAACAAGTCATGCACCTTAATTGTACATTTAATGACTCCCAGTAGCGATAGCGTTTATTGTTTAATTCAATTTACCTGGTGCAAACGGAATAAGAAAAAAGGGGAAAGCAAATGAAATGCCTTTAAATCGTTTTAACTATAACTGAATCATTAATGCATTATTGTATGTGAGAAAATACATTAAATTTCATTTAAAAATTTTTATCCAAAATACATTAACAAACAAGAAAAGTTTTAAAACTATTAAAAAACAAAGTATTTTACAAATACTTTCTATTTTTTTTTAGTCTTTCTTCAAAAGTATTAAAAAACTAAGTATTTTACAAAGACTTTCTTTTTAACAGGAAAAAAAACTGTAAATATGTACCAATCAACTCTAATAAACAGTCAACTTCAATATAATATAAAATTTCAAAAATTTAACAGTTAATTCCCGAAAAAACAAGTCAGAGTGCTATATTCGCCTATGCCGAATCTTATACACCCTTCACCATATATGTAAATTTAGTTTAGTGAAGTAACTCCAATCAAAAAAGCAAATATTGGGGCGACTGAAAATTAAAAAAAAAAAATTTGGTATTGCAATATATAATTTTACATAAAATGACATCGGTTCTAAACGGGTAAAGCATTTAAAAAAAAGCTTTAAAATGATACCCCTATTGATATTTAAAAAAAATTTTTTTTGAAAATTTGAGAGCCCGGTAATATGGGCGAGCGCCAATTATTTTACTTGATGTTTTTTCTTATTTTTTAATTCTCTATCTATTTAATTGTTCTAAATGAGATGAAATAATTCTTGCGAAAAAAACCGACTTCAAAACAGATTTCATCTGTCTGCCTATAAGAGTTCAAATGTATGGCCACATAAATTACATTACATTAACACTCTTATATCTCCAAACTTTATACTTTTCAACTGTTCAATAGTTTGGCAATATATATCAAATTGCAGCAACTGTAGGGTCACTTGCTGTTGTAGTAGATTTAGCAATCAGGTTCTGTGTAAATTTTAACCGTCTGTCTGTAACGGTTTAACAGTTTGCCCATATACATCGGATTATATCAACTATTTAATGTATAATATAACATTTTTATACTTCTTATTATACCAAATAAAGTAGTGGACTTTCTGTCTAAAATTAAGGTATTTGTATACAACGGTTCAAAAAATACAGCCATAGAGAACAAATTACATTAGTTTTGGGAACACCCTCTACTTTCTAAATTCAATTTTTAGCTTCTTGTAATAGCGGACTTAGCAAAGCATGTCCCTTGTAAATTTCATCTATCTATCTATAACGGTTCAAAAGTTTGGTCACATACACAAAATTACAATAACTATTGGAACACTCTTTAACTACCAAATCCAAATTTTATATTTGTTCTTATAGCGAACTTAGCAATACAAGTTCATTGTAAATTTTAAGCGTCTGTCTACAACTGTTTAAAAGTATGGCCATATACTTCAAATTAAATAAACTATTGGCGCACCCTTTAATTTATAACTAATAGTATTAATACTTGTTACTATAACGGCCATAGCAATCGACATTCTGTCCAATTTGCAAGGGTTTGTCTATAAGGGTTCAAAAGATAGGCTCATATAAGTAAATCTTCATCAATTATAGGACACCCTTTAATTTCTAAATTCAAATTATAAACTCGTTGATATAGCGGATTTAGCAAAACAGGTCACTTTTAAGTTTTAATGTTCTGTTTATAACGGTTCAAAAGTTTGGTCACACACACAAAATTACTTTACCTATTGGAACACTTTTTAACTTCCAAATCCAAATTTTATACTTGTCTTTTAGCGGACTTAGCAATACAAGTTCATTGTAAATTTGAAGCCTCAGTCTACAACTGTTTAAAAAATGAGGCCGTATACATCAAATATAATGAACTATTGGCGCACCCTTTAATTTTAAATTTGTAATATTAATACTTGCTACTATTACGCCCATAGCAATTGACATTCTGTCCAATTTGCAAACGTTTGTCTATAACGGTTTAAAAGATAGGCCCATGTAAGTAAATTTACTTCAATTATGGGGGCACCCTTTAATTTTTGGATTTATTTTTGTATAACTTTTTGTTATTGGGGGCTATAGTAAGACACAGTCATTTTAAATTTTACAGAATCGCCTTTTACAGTTCAAAACACGTATAAAATATGTATGTTGTATGGGGACACCCTTTAATTTTTAAGATTATGAACTGTTTTTAAAATGGGACCAATCTGTAAGCATAATCTATCATATTACCAAAAATTTTCAATATCGGATCAAAAATGACTGAGTTCTGGAGGCACAAATATAAAAAAGCAACATTCAGCCGAATTGTATAACCTCCTTCTTTTTTGAAGTCGGTTAAAAATTAGAGGTAGGCGTCGTGTTTTGCATGATGCCTCTAAGGACATGAACCGATTATGGTGATTTCCAATAGCACCTCTTTCGACACTGTATCTGATCGATTGCTCAATCAATTTCGCTTTGCATAAAAAGTCAGAATATTTACACCTTATGGGGTCGGAAATCGATACTGTAGAAATTACACACAGAATGACAAACTTAGATACACCCTTTTTCCACTTTTTGTGGCAAAGGTTATTAAAAATAAAACACTTAAAGTAACTTAAAAACTTAAAACTTAGAACATCCTCGCAAAGAATGTCCGCTCCCCTCAAGGTCAAAAATTCTACAGGAGAAAACTCTTTTGTCATCCCAATAGACTCTAGATTTTTCAACGAGGGAGTTGCTTAAGGATAGTGCGCCCTTTAAAAATTTCACAGCGGCACAAAATTAGTTGCCCAGAAGCCTGATCTACATGATGGCCTGCGAATCTTGCCATTTGATCCTATATAAGGACTAAACTCCATACGAGCAATCAAAACCAATATTTCCCATCTCTGAAGGCTCTCCATCTGGTGTGAAGAAACATGAAACCACAAGAAGATGCACTTTCCTACGTTTAAGAGCGTTCTGATATGCGGAGTAAACCTCCTCCTTCTCTCAAGAATGTCGTCAATGTGGCGATAGCTTTCAAAATTCTCATAGAAGGTGACACCAGGGTACTTAAACCTTGCCGAAGACCCAATCGGTTCTCTTCCGGTGGTTAAACATGGTATGTATAGGCTACGGCCATGCATACATTAAAACTTTAACAACATTTTTTAAATAAGTCTCGTAAAACTTTGATTTATCTTTTTTCTTGCCACTTTACTTTTAACAATTATTAAATTATAAAATGTTGAGAAAATTGTTATTTATATATTTATTTATAAAAAACAGTATTAACAATAAACACACAAACCTACTTGACCGTCTCACTGTTGCTTTTTTTTTAAATTTGAAGACAGAACAAAATGTGTTGGCAAAAATTATGCAGCTAAATAATTATCTATTCAATCCAAAACTAAAGAATTAGTTTAATGCCAACTGAACACATCTGGATAAAAGAAAACTGAATTTATAATTTTCAAGTATATTTTTAGACGTGTTAATTCATTGTTGGGTTATAGAAGTGAAACATTTCGGTTTATTAGGTATCTTTAGCTTTTAACTTCTGCAATATTGTAATCTACGGTTTATGATTATGAACGCCGTGTTAAATGAGATAATTATGTATAATTTTGTTTTCATACATTATATCGAAGGTTCTAAAAGAGGAATGAGGAAAGGCGTTATGACTATAAAACGTCTTACTTCATCTGATTTTTCAGATAAGTAGTACGTAGTAAGTAGTACTGGTGGCAAGATAATTTTGTTGTAAAATCATTTTCCCACATGTAAACACATGTCATCATGCATGTGCGCAGTTATAAAAAATAATGTCTTTGTTAAAAGCAGGTTGTTTGGCATTCATTTATTTTATGTCTTTATTTTAAACCCACAGCAGAATAAATTACTGAATACGTTGGCAAAAACAAACCTTCGAAGCACTGAATTGTATAAAATTAATTTAAAAGTTTTATAACATCAGGTGTTTTAGCTCATGCGAGTGCGTTCTACTTTTTTGTGCCTCTTCTATTGAGTTAATATCAGGTTAAAAGTTCTTATTACAGTTTTATATAAAATATATTGTGTAAAGTTGAATTAATGTGGTTTAATTGTAAATAAGTTGCGTGGTCATGTTTAAATATTGACAAAGTAAAAAAGTTTAACTAAAAATTAAAGCAACGTCACTGAGCTTTCTTACCGAATTTATTCAGATATAAAACAAACAAAAAGTTAGTTTTACAAAATAATATCTCTTAAATGAGGCGGATAAAAAATTTAAGTACAGCTGGGTCTTGATAAAACTAAAAGTTTTTTGAAAGCGAAATTGTAATTTTGGGATAATTTTCTTCCCACAGCTTTTTTTATAAAATTAATAAGTCCGGTTTCATACCATGCCATCTTTGATGCAATTTTTTAATTTATCTTTTAAGTTTGCAGTAATATGCGTTATTTTAAACAAAAAATTACCAATATAGATATCTCCTCAAAAATCAAACCATGCCATATCGCTAACCTCTCTTGCTTTACCATCAACCAAAAATTTCATGCTAGTTTCATGAAAAACTTCATAGTGTAAATTGGCTTTATTATTATCTTTTACATACATATTATTTTCAACATTTATCTTCTACACTCGAAAAAATGTAGGGAAAGTTAAGGTGTCGTTAAAAAACACTAATTTAACGCAAAATAAACAAAAAAAGTAGATGTAGAGTGAACAATAAACATAGATTTAAATAAAAATACACACGGGCTTGACTTAATAATAAAGAAAAGTCAAAAGACTTCGACTTGATCAGTTGAACTCAGATTAAATAGTGTTCATATAAAATTTATAACCTTAAAAGATTAATCATATACTAGACATTGGTTAGACAAAGCATACAAAAGTACTCATCGCATATAAATAGTTTAGGGCATTAACTTAATGTAGGCTTGTCATAAGCAAGACATACAGTGCTATTCTCGAGTAAATGAAAAGCATATCTCAGCGATGGTAAAACCATTTGTGACAAGCACGAACAATTTTTTTATCCGGGTTGCAAAAGTATTTTTTGTTCTAGTTATTGAATTATAAAAACATCAAATGAATGGTAATTGTCTTGAATTCTAGAACAGCACTGATAGGTTACATATAGCTTAAGCGTAGACACTTATTCTCATATTCTCAATTAGCGATAGAATAGACGACAGTAATGATATATTGGACGTAGAATACAAATTAATCCATATAGCTTTAAGGGAGAGATAAGGTCCAAATTAGATCTTAAACATAATGAAAAAAAAACACGCAGACAAGACATAAACTATAATTGAATTCTTTATTTTCAAAAGTATTAAACAGCCTTTCTGTAGTTTTAAAAAAATCATTATTAATCATAATTAATTTTAAAAATATAATATTTTTTCCCTGAGGGCTAGTAGAATTTTTGACAAAAGCATAGAAATTTATGACAAAACGTCCTCATACATTTGTAAATAATTTTTCTTTTTAAAAATGTTTAGAAATTAAATTGGAAATGAACCATAGCCGCAAAAAAGTCAATTTTCATTCACTTAAAATTTTAATTTTTGAAAATTAATGAACATACATACATACAATGTATATAGATTTGTATGAAAAAGAAAATTTTAAATAACTGCGACGATGTCATTCCCAAAATAATTGAAATAAGCAAGAGAAAATATTTTTTAATTAATTAATTTCCTTTTTTCTATAGAAATGTCAAAATTTTTTATTACCAACAAAAATATCATTTTACACAGCCGTAATACAAAATTTTCTCTTCATAGAAAAAAAATATTTAACCATGGGACTTTGCTACCGTTTCGCGCACGACCATACTTTTAAAAATAATACAAATTTTGCATTTGACACATTTTAAAATTAAACAATCTTCACATATGTTTTTATTAAGAACTTCTAAAGAAATATGAAAAATTACCTTATAAAGAGTATGATATTATTGTTAAAGATATGTAATCATTTAAAATGCAAAAGGGCATAACAAGTAAAAATTCAAAATTGATTTTTTGATTGATTATACTGTGCCAGTTTGAAAAAGCGACAAGCGTGTAAAGCTAATTTTAACTGATTTTTTAGGTTGGGTCTAGTTTGCGAGATTTAGCGTTATCTCGAAAATTAAGCGTGCTCAAAAAACGGTTAGTAACACTGGGTTAGCTTTCTTTGACACTTTTTAAAACTAAACAATAATATCTCGACTTTGTTTTAGCATTATCGAGGAAAATTTTTTAATTTTGTTTTCACTAAATGATAAAGCATTAATCGAACAAAAACTTTAACTTTATTTTGTTGCTGTTAGACACGTTTTAAAACTAAACTGATAAATTACACTAGATATAGAAAAGGCTTAAGCTAAACAGGCAATAAACAGAGTACGCATAACATAGACATTGATCAGACATAAACCATTCAGACAATAGACATAAATTAGACATAGAGCTGGAAAACAGACTTAATTTGATATAATCTCGACAAAGCCTAACAAAGACATAGTCGATACATATCCATGCATATATATATTTGTATACTGAGACTTTTACTAACTACACTAAATATAAAACTGCTTACGCCTGCAAGCCTAAAATAATCCGGCAACTTCGACAAAAAAGATATACATTTGTGTGTGTTACGATAACTAGAAACAAAATAACGCGAAAAGTCCAACTGTGAGTGCAAATTTTATAACCTACAGTATTACCAGGTTACTAAAAGTATAAAACAGAAATAAAATTGATTTTTACTTTATTATAGTTTACACAATCTATAACAAACAAAGTTGACAATAAAATAAAATTTAAGTTTACTTTATCAGCCTTTAAAGCATGAATGTATTTATTTAAAAGCGTTGAACAATTCCCATCAATTTAATTGAATTTATAAAACTTTTTTTATCGCGTTATTTTAATATGAAGCCTTGCGGTAACGGTCAACAATAAGTTTACGCGGTTTTTAATATTAAAGGGTTTGATAAAACGTAATTAAATAAATTTAATAAATCCTTTTTTGAAAAACAAACTTTAGCAAAATAAATTTATTGATTTTACGATAAAAGTTTAAGTGACAGTTCAGTTTATAATTTAAAAATATTAAATTTTTGCAGAAAAGTTTTAGGAAATTTATCGGACCTCTTTTTTTAACAAAGATGATTCACAAAGAACACAAACAGAATCGTGTGTCAGATGTGTTTTTGGAAAACTTGCTAAATTTAAAACAAACCCGTCATTTTTGCTTTGTTTTGCACTCTTATTTTTTTACTTTACCTTGTTTGTTAGCAGCTCACGCGATTTTTTATATAAAGTAAATACTATTTTTTACGTCTTTGATTCATTTAATTTTTTCAATATTATTTTAATTTTAAGCTGATGATTTTTATTTCTTTTTATATAACAAAGCAAATTGTTGCAAATAATTAAGAAAAAATTACAATAGTCACAAACTCAATAAATCGCAGCAGTTTATGTTACTGCTTATAATTAATTTATTTCTAATTTATTATAACTATTTCTATGAAATAAAAAACTAAAAATTTATAAAAAGTTAAAATTACATTTAAAATACAAAACTGTTCAATAGTTTTTACCTGGAACACTTTTAGGCAACTTAATGTAGCAGACGGACCAGGTTTTTAGTTCCTTATTTTTTTTTTGTTATACGCATAATAGCGATGTTTTACGTTTGGTGTAAAATGTGCCACGTTTTCTGTCAGACTATTAGATTAAGGATAATTATATTTTAAAAATTTTTCTTAGCATTTATTTTTAGAGTCCAACCGCCATTAAAACTTTATATTAAACATCATGATCAATTTAGTTCAACTGCAAATACGTTTGCTATACTTGCTAAGTTAGGTTGCTTAGGCTGCCGGCATGAGAAAACCGACTCACTTTGGTCCCGTTTTACTGCCCGGAAAGGGATGTGCTAGGGATCAATTCAAGTAACTATTTTTTTCTTCGATTTTTCTACATAACGGTTTCCTTATGTAACATTTAATGAAAAAATAATAAATTGATATGAAAATGTATTATTTGGAATTTTTATATTTACCTACATCAACTTTGCTTGATTCATTTAAATGGAAATATTGCAAAGTATTTTTATGAAATATTAATTATTTAAAACTAAAAAATGGAACTGCAGGGAAAGAATAAAAACTATATTTAGCTATTTCGCGACTGCTTTTAATCCAAGATTTTTTCGCTTACTCACGTCTGACTTGTAGAGCTCGAAACAAATTTTAAAAAATTGTAATTTATATAAATTATTTTTAATGCAAACATTTAGTAATTTAGTAGTAGAATTTACAAAGCCTTAAGCTTTTTATAAGGTTTTTATTATATTGTTCAACATACTTTTCCCTTTCGTATAATCGAATAGTTTTTCAAAACTAGTTGTTACAATAATATATCGAGCTATTTTCTCATATAGAACACAACAAAAGAATCAGATTTTTGGTGAATATTTTTTTTCTAATCTTAAGCGGAATATCAAACAATAATGTGATGCGTTCGCCTCAGCTAGCAAAAACTGGCAAAATAATAATCAACGAAGGCTAAGTGAACCTAAATATCACAAATCAATAAATTTTTAAATTGATTTAAACAATAGTTTCTTTAACAGTCATTTATTGCATTCTTTCTACAAAGATCCGAAATACAAATCCTAACCGCTACAAGAAATATCTAAATATATTTTATTGGATAACAAAAAACTTGTTGTTACTCTTGCAAAAACGTAACAATATTGCCGAATTTCCCACCCGATCGATAGAACAAAAGCTTTCCTATGTGTATTTCAGCAACAGGAAAGGGATATTAATATTCTGTGGTATTAATTGTTCTTAAAGTGATAGAAGTGTGGCTTCTAACAACAATTTAATTAGTTTGCCTTTAAGCATTTATGTCGTTTCTGCAAGACTCATAAATAAACATAAGTTGTTATAAACACATCATGTGAATATGTTAGCACATTTGCGCATATATGGAATATTAACATTATCTATACATGGTAGTTAGTGTTTGTTTGTTTGGGTATTTAATATTTCTATTTAACGTTGAGCCAAGAAAAAAATACTTCATTGTTAAACATGCTCATTTTATGTATATGCTATCGTCACATACTTACCTTGAATAAACAATATTGGAATACATATTTGTTATATGTGGTGCTTCCTACAAAAAACAAGTATATCGTCTGATTATTGGGTGATGCAACTAAAGTTATTTTATTTTAGTACCAAAACCTTAATATTGGTACTTAGAATCCCAAAAATCGATTACTTTAGTTCTTCTAATATTTTTGACATCATGAAAATTAAATTAATGCACATAAAAAAAATTTTGAAAAACTTTTAAGTTTATAAGTAAATCTGTATGTGTTAGATATATTAATAGTGGGTTTATTAAAATAGTTAAAATAGAATTAAAAGACATGTAAAAAAATAAAAATAATTTTGAAAAGTTTTATATATTTCATCGTGTATGGAATGTAAAATGGAAAGTTATTCTTATTATCCTATTAATTCAATTTAAAAAATAGCTGGAAGCACCGTATTTATTCAGTCTTTCTAACCGAATTTTCGATAATAACCACAACAGAACATAAGAGCTTCTAAAGTGCATCTTAAATGCATCTTCTGAAGGCACTAAGAGGTTGTGTGAAAGTCTTCCTAATGATGTAAGAACTCAAGTGATTCCGTAAAAAATTTGCACATAGAATTTGTGTTGTTGCCTCAGCTTAGAATAGAGAACGTAGAGACGATTCAATTATACCCAGTTTACAAAGAGGATAATCGACAAATGAGGCGAAAAACTTATAAGTTATATGATTACTTCAATTCTTCTTTGATCTATGATTGTTTTTCTGAAAATATTCTAGTTGACCGGGGAAACTTTTCATTAAAGTAAAATACACAGATTGTCGATTTGCACCTTTTTTTGCAGTTGACATCGCGTTGTAGTTCGGGAGCTGATAACGAAGAAGTAAGAACAACATCATAATATTGCTGTTCTTTTATAATCTTTTGTATTTTTATAGAAAATTTATTTCCATTAATTTTATAAACATTCATAGGATTTATTATTGTGTTTTGGTTATCTATACGTATAATAAAACTGTAGTGGGGTCATTTCTGTACCTAAAATATATTTTGAAAATTTTGTTGTTGGTGTACATAGTAATCCATATAGAATACAAAACACCTATTTTTGGAATTAGTGCTGTCTATTCCTTAGAACCTTAGATCCAATATAGAACCTTTTTTTTATTAAAAATAGCTCATTTCGTAACAACACCCAATTTTACTGGTACTAAAATAGTTGTCAGCCCTTATTATTTTTGTAGATAAGAAATTTTTAACGCTGTCTACAAAACTCTAGAATAAAAAGTTAAATTTTAATTTTAAGGAAATTAGGATTTTCGAGTAAAATAAAAAAAAAATATTAAAAATAAGAATAATTTTGCAAATATGGAAGCAAACATATACGTGGCCAATACAAAGCGTGTGTACGAGTATCAATTTAAAATAATTCATATGCAAAGGGCTTAATTTTATACATCATTAATTTGAAATTTCTACGTTTTGCAGATTTAAAATAAACTATTATACAATGTTTACAGAAATATATTAAATTGCAACTTTTGTTTTGCATATGAAACTAATATGTGCTTGAAACAATAGAAAATAATATCTGTTTAATTAACAGTCTATTGTATGAATTATGCAATAATAATACAAATTTTTTGGTAATTTCTTTGAAGGTATTTAATACAATACATAATTTTTACATGTCGTTAAGAGGAAGTAAAGATATTTAAATTAAAAATCTAAAGTTTTCGACATAGAATTCGTTATTTTTATTTTTTTTTTTAATTTCTAATTTAATTTTAATTTATTTTTTTCGTCAGACGAAGTTGCAGAAGTAAGCTTTCTCACTTTCACGTATATATACTGACGGTTTGCCGCACAAGCATATTTTGTATTATAATATGATTTGATGATAGCGCATCTCATTTGATCTGTCAACATATGTTGGAGTGTAGTACACATACAATATCCTTTCATATGCTTTTTAGAATTGAAATAACCTCGAATCCTTTCTAAACACACACAGACTTTCTTACTATTCATATTTTAATATAATAAGAATATAAAATTTCTAAAATCTCTTACATTTATAAAATAAATATTTATTACTTAATTCAGGTACTAAAATAATTTATTTTATAATATGTGGTACGATGTAATGCATGTGCCTTATATCAGTTAATTGAATACTTTCTACTGGCAAAGATCAATTACATTACTGCCAGGAGTCTGAATAGGAGATGCCCTACTATAACAGTAAGTTTGGATATTGCCAAGGCCTTTGATAATTCTTGGCGTGGTGGTTCTTTCTACAAATTAATGAGTATGGGCTTTGATAAGGGCGTCTGCAGTTTGAGTGATAGCTTTTTAAGAGGTCGCTCTTTAGTTAGTACGTATTAGAGATGTCGTGTCTCATGACCGTTCGATTTTTGCGGGAGTTACATAAAGATCGTTGCTGGAACTAGTTTTGTAAAATGTTAACACATCAGAAATAATCCCGCCCCCAGAGTAAGATTTGTTGTGGATCTATGCTGATGACATCCTTATTACTTCTTCACGAGCAAGGGCAAGGACTATTAAGCAACGCGTTAATCAATACCTGAATGAACTCCGAGACTATTTCGAAAGATGGGTCCCCAACTTTAACATATATGAAACTAACTCTATGATGTTTAAGGGACGCGGAAATTCATATTGCCGATCCTTCAGATCGTGTTTGAAAGTTGGGAGCAAAATGATCAGGACTTCAGATATGTAAAAGTAAAAAGTAAAGTTGTTTGTCTTGTTCTGTTCTGTTTTGTTTGTTTTTCTTCATTAGCGTGTAAGTAGTTTTAAGCTCATTATCCCAAAAATAGCTAACTGCTTCTCCTTTTCTTTCTTTTTGGCGAATTGTTTTGAATCTCTTTAAAATTGTTAATGGATGTACAAAATTTTATAATTATTTTATGTTAACAGTCATTGCAAAATACTTTAGTATGTTAGACATTTTTTTAATGAACAACAGGTTATGCGCTCCAATGATCCTATATATCAAAAATATTATTGCTTAGTGGGAAATTTTTTCTTTCTGCACATCTGAGATATATCTTACAATATTGAGAATATTTTAAAACGGACTTTAAAATTAACTCAAGAATACTTAAAAAAGGCCTTTCAAGAAGAATTCATTTAACTCTCCGGTGAGTGCGAAGGTCCCTAGGGACTTTTTTCCTTTTCAAACTGAAATTACTCCTACTTCGGCCACTACAACCAAACCCCCCCAATTTCTCTGCTATATACCAAGAGTATTTTGTTACGCATGTTTTGGAAAAAAAATCAAGCCGATCGGATCATTGCTTTAGGAGTTATTGAGGTTTTAGTTAGAATAGTACGCGGACGTAAGAATAGGTCCGTATGGACCTTGTACTGAATTTCACTAATAAATGCATGTTTTTGGGCAACATTATAATTTTTTATTGTTTCAACACACAATTTACTTGTTCTGAACACAAAGACCTGAAGACATTAGGGATGATGATAAAAATAAAAAATTCTAAGAAAAATTCGAAGACATGAACTTTATTGCTTTCAAGGAAAGGCACAATATTCCAATTTTATACTACTAGTAATAAATAAGAAAATTCAAGCAAAAACAAAATTAAAAAAATTATTTTTGTATGTAGAATTTAGTTATAAACTTCAGACGGCCGTGAAGTTCAGAACTGTCACTCTTCGGAGGGTTAAGAGCTCAAATAATTTTTTTAATAAACTAACGCCGTTATTTCTTTAAAAGTTTATCTTTAACAGTAACGCCTTTAAGAAAAATTGAAGAGATGAATGTAGTACTTTAGAAAAAGAGTACCATTAAAGACTCTTTGAAATTTAACAAAAGGGTTCCTTACCAGTTTTTTGTATAAGTGCAACGGATAAAGTTCCTTTTGAAAGCAAAATTTAAGAAGTATTACAAAAGCTGAACTAACCATTTTAGAGAATACTTACGGAGAAAAAGAACTTTTTTAAAAATGTTGGTTCGATATTTTGCGTTTTTACTTATATTAAATATTTATTCATTTCTAGGTTCCGAAAAAATGATTAAAGATGAATGCTATTTATATCTTTCATTAATCATAAATTTTTTAAGTGTCGAACTTAATAGTTTACGGTTAACAATTTTCCCAAATACCAATTTCAAGAGTTTTATGTTAGAAAATGTTTTATAATACCAACGACCTCTTTGAAGTAGTTAAAGTTTTTTATGTTAAAATATAAATTTAGAAGTAGTTGGTATTTTTATTTGAGCTAATATATTGCAAAATGAAAATTAGCAATATTCTTTCTACATCATTCACAAACTGACATATGTACGTTCACACATGCCACGTAAATGCAAATGTGTTTATTAAATTTTTCATAATTTTCGAAAATTTTCATTCAAGTTTTTTTATTTATAATCGATATGCAGAAATTGAATATATTTAATCAGAATTGAATCCATATCATTAGCACTAATGGCTAGCCAGCCGGACAGGTATCATTATTCATACATGAAATGGTAAAACCCTAATTATTTAATGAGACTGTAAATATTATACGAACACACAAATAATCCAAGCATCATCAGAAGCAAAATTTTTATTTACATATTTTTAATATTTATTTTTATTATGTGGAAAATATTATAAATTTCTCACTATAATACGTAATTAAATTCGAATAATTTTGTATAAATAACGCGCACAGGATGAAAAATTATATAAAATGAGTTGATGATGCTGTTATAAAATCTTTCATTTAAATGGCTTGAACTTTCTTCTCTAACCGCAATTACAGCATAAACATTTCATATCTAACAGTCAGTTTTTGTTTGATCCAGATTTCCTGGAAACTGGATACATGCTTTTAGAAAAAAAAACTTTTCAACAACTTTTATTAAAGGAACAGTTTCTAAAACAGAGACATATTAAAAGATACGTTGAAGAGAAAAACTTTTTTTCTCTTTCTATTTTATTCAAGCACTAGGTCGCTTTTAAAAATAAAAATATTGTTTATTGTTTTTTATTTTTCAATATCTCGCCATACCGTTGGGTGGCATCTTCAAGAGACAGGAAACAAAAATAATAATAATAAGTTTTTTTTTCTAAACATAAAATTAAATTGAAAACAAAAATTTTAACAAACAATATTTGTATTTTAAAAACTGACCTAGTGCTTGAATAAAATAGAAAAGAAAAATAATTATAAAGGTCAAAGAAACAATAATACTTATTTAAAAAAAACTTATTTTTAAAAGTTTCAGTAATAAAATAATAAAAATTTTTTAAGAAAGGTTTGCATACTTTTTTAAAACTATCTTATTATGTCATCGTTAAGATCATATTCCTTTTTGTTTGCAATATTAGTTAAACGTAAAAATACGAAAAACAAGTTAAGACAGAATATATTTCATTTCCTAGATCGCTTTACTCACAATGAGCCTCCTTCGTACCCACCAAATGGTAATGAACGATGGACACACCATCGAGAAAACGATCATTATTTACCAATATAAAGTAATAGACAATAAAAGCAATGCCATCTAAAACTTTTTATCGGCTTCCATTATTTGACAACACGTGAATTTGTTGTTGCTTCTGCCAACTGTTGATTAAAGAGGAATGAAATTTTATTACCTTTCGTATTTGTTCTTTCTGTCAGATTTATTTTAAAATCACACTGATTTTTTTGAAGTAAGCATATTTACGCGGTACCTTGAAAGTGCCTATATTTGTGTCTATAGTTGTATCTGTTTTAATTAAGATCCGACAAATCTTTGAAAAATAAGTTTTCTTTCTTTGCAAAATTAGAAATAAAAACAATCATCACTAATTTCAAATAAGCAATCAGTTTAATAAAGAGCCGTAAACCAAATGTTTAAAGATTGTGTAAATATTTGTTTGATTTTGAGGCGATGGTTATACAGACGATGTTAGCGGTAATGTTGTTTTTGTTGGTATTTAATTGCATTATTTTTAACACATTTTTTCATGCATAATAAAACATTATTATGTATAATTTTTCCTTCCTTTCAGAAATAAACAAACTAAAAGCCAGCAGCCATCAGCAGCTCTAACAGCCTATAAAGGATTTAATTCGTTGATTTTCTTATGTGCAAAAAAATGTATATATATATATATATACACACATACATACATACATATATACATTTTAACCACCAGAAAAATTAATTTAAGTAATATTATGTTGTGTATGCATTTATGGTCAAAACAAGCAGTAATAAAATATGTAAATTCTGCCTTTTTTAACATACAGTTTTATTATTTTAAGAAGTGAGGTTTTATTCTCTTGCTCCACTGTCAAAATATTGTTGCCTGACTGTTCGTTATTAATTCGACATGAAAAACAAAATCATTTTCAGGCAAGAGAGCAAAAAAGAAATCTAATCACAAAGTCAAATCTAATTAAAATATACAAAATAGATGTGGCGCCTCCAGTAACGAGCACGCCTGCAATAAATAAGTGCTTTGCATCTGAAACTGCATTTAATGGAGTTAAGTAAACAGCTGCATAAACAAACTAGTTTTTATAATGAAATTTTTGCTAGTATCTATATGAATGCAATGGAGTGGGAAAACTAGATGCGTGTCCGTAAGATATTTCACATCATTAGTTTGCTCTTAATGCGTTACATTTCACTACTGATGCAAAAATAACTTTGTAATTTTTAAACAATACTACCGTAAGGTGCATTCTGTGGAGGGAAATATTTTATGCAATTGTAACTATTAGAACTGTACATATACATTATCGCTCACATTAATTCTATGTAATTTGCTTTGAGCAAGGCGGCAACGATCTTCTGTTTAAACACATTTTACCAAATCTCAAATAAGAGACTTAAAAAGAAGCCATATCGAGTACAAACTAATAAAATATGCTCCTCATTATCGCAATAATCATTTTCTCTAAATGCGACAATTGTTTCAGAATGCAATTAATAAAAAATTGGTGTTTTAAAGAAGTTTTATATAAATACTTGTTCCAATACTTGTTTAAGAAGCTAATTATTAATATTTGTTATTTTTACAAAATATATTTTATTAAAAAGAGCTTTTTATGAGAACTATTTTGGTAAAATGCCATCATACTTTTATACAGTTCTCATATTTTAAGTAAAGCGGCTAAGGCGAAGCAGTATAACAAAGTTGGTAATCGGTCAAGTTGTTGAAGTTTTATATAATTGTGTTATTAAAATTAAAAGAAAAACTAAACATTATAATTAAATTTTTTAAATTAATCTAAAATATTAACTCTTAAATAAGTTCCAAACTTCATATAATAAAAGAAATACGAGTTTTTATTTATATATATATATATATATATATATATATATATATATATATATAATATATATATATATATATATATATATATATATATATTTTGTTTATCTTTTTTATAAAGAGTCCTTTCAAAATACCTATACAAATGCACCTTTTTAGTAAATGGCACTTTTCCCAAGTTTTATATTTATATCTTATTTATTTACATTTACGTTTTTTATTTTATTTTGAATGTTTCTTTAGCAACTGTTTTTTTGACGTTCTATTTGAAATCTAGTAATTTGTAAAATGTATTTAGCTACCGTTTTTTTATTTTTCACAACTTTAATTTTAATTTTGCTGTAATATAATACCAGCTATGCAAACATAAAAAAAATATTGTTATCTTTGATTTTTGTTTTTATTCTAGGTTATTTAATTAAATAAACAATTGTATTTTTCCGTAGCAGGTTACAAAGGCTAGCTGCACACGTAATTAGTCGTAACTGCGGTTGTATTTTATATTTATTTGAAACGAAAGAAAGAAAATATATACATACATATTAGAATCATTTAATAATTTCTTAAATCCCGTAAGTCTTATTTACACAGAGGTTTAATTTTAATGCATCCCTGTAGGTGGCAAAACACATTAAAACTTTTACAATAACTTTTAAATAAGTCTGTAAATTCTAAAAGTGCTTTTTCTTGCCTTTTCGGTTTTCGCTTTTAGCAATCATTATTATTATAAATGTTAAAAGCGGGCATTGTTACAAGTAATTTTTACTAATTACTTTTATTTAGCTTTGAAAAAGCTTTTATTCAAGAGTTGCAAAAACAAATTGAGGGTGTTAAGTAGTGGTAGAACTTTCCACTCATTATACTGTTTCTTTAAAAAGTAACTTTCAAGCCAGGTGGAGAAGGAAAAAATGATTGGTGTCACTGAAAATCACTTTATACAAGCCAAATGTTATTAATTAGTTTAATGGGAAGTGGGCACATGTGTTTGCTCCCTTCATTGCACATACTTAAATACACAAACGAAGGATAAACAGTTCAAAAAAATCAACACCTTTTTCTCTAATTTAGTTTCAATAAAAAAGAATAAGAGTTCTTATCTGAAGTACGTAAGAATGCCTTTTATGTAAATACTTCTGACCACCCCTGTACGTAATTTTATGTTATCCATATTACACAAACAATTTGTTCGTTATGGTGGACTCCCTTTTTTTATATATGTATTTCTTGCTTACACTAGATTACCATCCGGAAATTAAAGATTGACATATATTTAAGCAGTAAGTTAAGATGAGTTTTCGTAAATTAAGATTTGTGTGGAGTATGAGTTGCACTCAAGGTTTAGCTAGGTACCAAAGGACGCATTGTTTGCAACCAGAGACGTTTAGCTTTATTTCATTATTTTCTGGCTCGATTGACTAAAGTTGTGGCAATGGGAACTTCAGCTGTTGCTTTGACTTCAGCACTCTCTACAGTTTTTATTTAATACAACAAAAATGTCTGAAATTTTATAGAAGAATCGATAATCTCTTGTAAACATTTTAGGAGTTCATTCTTGAGAATATTCTCTACTTATTTTAAACACTTATATAATTAGTAATAGAACCATTAATTTATCATGTGCCTTTTAAACATATATAAAATTGTTTCCGATTTAAATAACGCGATGAAAACTCCAATTATTTTTTGTCACTTTAAAACAATTCCCAAAAGACTTTTAGCTTTCTTTGAAGTTACAATTACATGTAAAGTCAATGAATATCGCAAGGCTTATATATAAATAAAAATAAATTATGTTAGTTAAATAAAACGCTCTTTTTCAGCTAATTTTGTACTGATTTAAAATACATAACTCCGATACAAAGTAATTTTCCGAAGTGATGAGAAAAGGTGCCAAAGAAAAGTTATTTTTCTCATTTTTTTTTTAACTGAAGACAGTCTTAAACTTATATTATTAAATAAATAAATAAAATATAAATTAAATTTATATTAAATAAATGCCAGTAGTTGTAAAGTCATACTCCTAGACATACACCCACTTCAATCATAAAAAAGCTACCTTTACTAAAAACAGGTGCTTTTAAAATAATTTAATTTGTCGTATTTCCTTTAAACTCACAGCAGAATAAATTATCATTGACACCTCGAAAATAACAATCTCGCAGTGACCAAGCACTTGTATAAAATGAAATTAAAAATTTTATAACATAATAGCCCTATTCACGATCTTTGTACAATGGTCTTGCATCATAGCATTTGCAAAAAAGTGTAGCATACTTTTAGTTTACACCAACAAAACACACAGTAATGAGTAAAATATGCTACACATTTAGCAAATGCTATGATGCAAGACCATTGCACAAATATCGTGAATAGAGCTAATGTGTTCTAGCTTAAGCGAGAGCAATCTATTTTTTTCGCTTTATCTCTTACAAAAGTATCAGGATAAAATTACCTGTTACATATTTATACATATAATGTAGTTTGCATAAAGTTAAATAAATGTATTTTGCTCGTAATTGTAAACAACTTGCGTGAAGTCATATTTAAAAGGGTAAAGTAAAAATTAAAGCAACGTCACTTAGCTTTCACATAAATATAATTTAGTCTGTTATATGAAAAAACCAAAAATAATTTTAACAAAATCCTAAAACAATATCTCTTAAAATTAAATATTGTAAAATATATTAATATATGTTTTAACACCTGTTAAAAGTGAATGAAAATCAGAGTCTAAAAACTAACATTAAAAAAATAAAACCACAAAGGGTGAGTTCAACTTATAAACGAAGAGTTCCGTAGCTCGTATGGTTTGCCCTTTTAATTTTTTGTTGTTATTGTTAAAGCGAACATTGTTTTACTGTATCTCTACGTAAAGTTAAAATATAGAAATGATTTTACTTCTAAAGGTACGGTCACATTAGTCAAACATTTGACTGAAATCGGCAAATATTTATTTGCCGTAGTCTGACCACAAAATATTTATTAGAAGCAAATAACATCACAGCTGATTTTGGGCAAAGAAAATTATTTGCCAGTAAACAAAAATGCTTCTAATGTGAACATAGTGTGACCACTCGACGTCAAATATTTGACTCATTTTTAGGCAAATAAATATTTGTTCTTACAAAGTTTTTGTAAGAACAAACAGAGACAAATAACAGCTGTATCAGCAATGTTGCCCAGTATTTAAACTAAATTATTAAGTTTCGGAAAAACTCGCTGATAATTTTAAACTTATATGTGTATTAAATAAAAACAAAATACTGTAAGCAATTAATAATAAAATTATAGATAAAAAATAATAAAGTGCAATATTTGGAAGAAATAGTAAATTAAAAAAGTTGTCGGGCCACATATTTTTCGAGTTATATATCATCAAAGTATTTTATATCTAATTTGGTATATTTCGACATTTTCGCTTCAGAATGGTGCAAAGTTTCAAAATTGTATATAAAAAAGATATTATTGGAGATTATTAAATGTTCTTTTATAAATTTTTAGTTAAGTATTGATTTAAAGTAAAGTCGCAAGAAATTATATAACTTGAAAAATATGCGTTGGCGCTAAATTATTTACTCAACATTTTGTTCTTGAAATAGTCATTCCTACAACGTAAGTAACTTTTGTTTTCATTTTGGAATTTTATATTAAACTAGACTGGATCAAATATATCTTTACTTATGCTGAGGGCAAGTAATATTGCCGGAAGCTATAATTCGGGAATTATAGAATTTTAAAGTTATAAATTATATACTATTATGTATCTGAACATAAGCCCATGATAAGGTTGAGATGCATTTTGTTTTAAAATGCTTATAGATAACTTTTAAATGAAGTTATATATGACAACAAGTAACATGCTTTCACTTCAAGAATCAATATCAATTAATTTATATTAAACAAGACTTAAGCACGCTTAAATTTAACCAACATAAATTAAACTTTAATTAAGATTTGCATAGTGCCCACGCATTTTTACGGCTTAAAGAGACGAAAAAAGTCGGCTATGTGCAGAACAAAACCAAAATAATTCTTCAGCCCCACTCGAAGCGTCTGAATAGAGCTAAGAGTCATTAATGAATATCCATTTGAAGCACCTAAAGTGTTCTTTCATAACTTTTGATTTGCAATCAAAAGAGATATGTTCTATAAGTACTTAGCTGAAAGATTATTTTTGCAGGTAATGCAAACTGTTTTTTTTTTCATTATAAATATATTCGTTTGACGGTATGTTATAATGTAACAATTTTTAAAAACTATATATGTACAAGAGTTTTTCCTCTATTTTCAGAAATCTGAAACATTAAAATTTCTTTAAAATTGTAGAACTTTGTATCCCAATTAAAATCTTGCATATTTGCAGTTTTATTCTTTGCGAAATTTGCTTTTTAATTTAAGCGACTTTTTATTTCAACATATTATTTGTCTACACTTATATCAAGTAAACAAATAAACAGCTGTAGTTTGAAAATATATGAAATAAATTAAAAGTTTTTAGAAATTTTAACCAAACAAATGTAATGAATGATTATTAAAATTTATTGTTAAGAAGTGGGATCTAATTCCTATTTAGCTTCATCCTCTTATTGTGCTCCTTCTTCAGAACACCTTTTGTAGCTTCTTTATAGAATAGAATATGAAAAATTTTATATTGTTGCTTGGCTTTGTTCATTTGTAACTTTCATACATGGGAGTTATTCATTATAAACTTTCATCTCACATTGCCATTATGTGTAGTAGTTATTTTAATGGAATCTGTATTCATAATACATGCGGGTACATAGATATAATATTAGCCATCATTATTTGACCAACTTTTATAGTCTATGGCTATCAGCGGTGGATATTTTATTTTTATATTAAAACCTGGGATTTAAATTCTCGTACAAGGTATAGGAAAAGTATATTATAGGAAGAGAATAAAAACTTAATTTGAGACTTTTAAAAAGATGCGCCTAGAGTCTGCCTAGATAAAAAAAATTTTTCTACAGTTGTATATTTTTGTTCCATCTACAAATGGTTATTACTTGTTTGCTTTGAACTTATGTATGTATATTAAACTGCAATTAAATATTTAAGAGTAGCAACTATTTTTCATCATTTATAATTAGCATTTAATAATATTTTAAACATTTTCTTTGCAATTACTTCGAAATAATGCCGAAGAAATTGAATGGCAATAAAGACATCCCATGCGCAGCATTTTGTGAGCAAATAAATTTACGTTTTTTTACAGTTTGATCAAATATATTTTTAAGGAAAATATTATTTTAAATGTGACCGCATATAAAACATGTTTGTCAGTATTTTATTTCACATTATTTCATAGCTGTTTGAACAAATAAAAATAGGCAAATAAATGTGCGTAGTGTGACCACAAAACAAATTTTGTATTGTTTTGAAAAAAATTAAGCCAAACAAAAGCAAACAAATTTTAGGCAAATATTTGTCATATGTGAACGTACCTTAAGACTCCTTTTAATTATAATATTATATTTTTCATAGAACGTATAGCGTCTTCAGTGAAGATGTTTTATTATGTTCCCGAAATTAGCGATGGAGAACCAACAGTAGTACCAACACTGCTATTAACATTTCTTGCACTAAAAGCAAGATGCGAGAGTCCAGAAGTATCGGAATTTGTACTTGGGACTGCAGTACCGCATTTAGTAATGCAAGCCGACTTTAATGACCTTGTAAGAGACGGAAATTTGTAGAGGATAACAGCGGAACTCTTTGCATTATGCTTTAAGCAGTGGAATATAGTGGCGGCTGATTTTAAAATAACAGCCGTTAGTGATCGAGGTAGCACTATTCCATATGACGAATTTTTTAAATTGCACAAAGATTGGGAAAAAAAAACCTGGCTGATTTTTATAATATTGATTCGATGTTTGCAAAAATTGGTTACCCTATATTTCAGAGGATTGACGACATTTCAGTGATGCATCCGTCAACAGCTTTAAAGTCGTGCTTTTATATCGGTAACAAACATCCATCTGTCCCGATCGCATATGCCACAAACCTCAAAGAAACATACGAAGGCATGGAATTAATGTTACAGCTGATAAAGTACCAAGAGCATAATTGGAAAATATGCTGCGATCTGAAAGTGGTCGGATTATTCATGGGTGTTAAGCGTGGATTTCCAACCCACCATTTCATTTTAAGTGGAAGCCGCGAACATGCTACAAAGTAGGCGTAGAAAATATAGAGAGTCTAACATTAGTGCAGCCATCTCAAATCATCTCGTATCAAATTTTCTTAAAAAGCTGAATCGTAAGGGCGAGGCGGTCGCAAATTTGCGCAACATTTTTCCAAATTTGAGCGGTGCAAAGATTCATGCAGGATTTTTTTTAAGAAGTCATTCAATAACTTTATTTTTTAATGATGTGTATGTTTTAAGGTGTTTCCAATGGTCCGCAGATAAAAAATAGTTGTAAGTGATGATTTTTCATCAAAATTGAATGCTATCGAACAACGTGCATGGAAAGGCACAGTTGCCGTAATTCAGCAGCAAATTTTTAATTTAAATAAAACAAAATTAACAAACTAAAACCGTTACAAAAAGTCGATAACCATTAAAAAAAATCAGGAAAATCTGAAAGTTGATAAAAATCTATTTTTTTAAATTTTCCGTGATGCAGACATTTTCACGAGTCTGCCTGCAAAAATTCAGCTGGATTAGAATACGAAAAAGGGTTATAAATCGAAACAAAGTCTTTCACTCAGGCGGACAGACGGACAATACGTCTGACGTGTGTACATCAAAATTGCCGATACACGTGTATTTTTATTTTTTGTCCCCTTTCCGAAGAGGTGTATTTGGTTCGTAGGACAGAACAAAAGCTTATTTTTAACAAACAAATAACTGATTTTTTTGTGAATTTATGTAAATGTTTATGTAAATGTAATGAAACAATAAATGATAATAATTGAATTATATAACATGACATTTTCAACAATTTTATGATATTTTAATTTAACTATTTAACTTTTTTATTTAAACAAAATTATGATTGCAATTTACCATGTTATTGGTAAGCTAGACAAAAATATGGTGAATTCGATTAAAAAACAAAAGAGAATTCTAACTGTTTTCCTTCCAAATGTTCATTCGTCTAAGCACGGACGTAGTCCTTAAAAATAGTACAGAGACAACATTATTTTATTTTCTCTTATTACTCTACTACTAGAGACAGGAATTAAAAATAATTTATTATTTAACATTTTATTGCATTTTGGAATTCAAATAAAATTTTAACTACTAACGAACGACTTTGACAGAATCCTTTTATATATTTAACTTTTCCAGTTATTATGAAAAAATAGTTTATTGGCTGCTTAAATAGTTATTACGTAATAATATTATAAAAATGATTATTACTAAACAATAAACTATAGGTTTAAATACCCTAGTACTCGCCCCAATATTCTTCACGATCGTTTTCAAAAGAATCTCAACTTCTTATTTATGTTCATTTTTAATATTTTTGCTCAAAAAATCTACTTTTTAAATTTTGAAAAGAAACATTATATAATTATAATTGTAATTCCAAGAAAACAAGATAAAATGCATAACAAATTTAATGATTTTTTATTTTGTTGTTAATTACTTTTTTAAGTTAACTTGTGTGTACACGAGTAGAATATGTTTTAGCACTTAATTAAAAATTAAACAAAAAATTTATTCCAATGTCGTATTAATGTGTAAAAGGTATTTTTATAATTAATTACACCAGACGATAGGGAGAAATCAACTTTGTTTAGGGAAAAACCAATTACATTCTTAAAAAGTTTTTTAACTTTTTTCAAATGTTTTTCCAATAAGCATTGCTCTTATAAAGTTAATGTGGTAATAATGCGACTTGTAGCAACAGCTGTATATTGTAGATGTATTAGAACTACATACATATATAGTTTAATATCATGCAAATCAAGTTATTTCTTCCAAAAGTTACGGCTTATAAAATATTGAAAAGTGTTTTTTTAAAGAAATATTTAATGAAATGTTATTTTTACACATAGAGTTTATACTTAGAATTTTTTATGCAAACGATATTTTTTAACAAATCTTTGTAATTTAAACATAAAGGAATTGTGTTAGAAAGCAGCTTCCTAAAAAAATTACTTTAAATAGTTAAAATTAATACTGGTCATTGATTTTTCAAAATATACTTCTTGTATAAGTGATTTTCAGAAAAGATACTTTTAACAAATATTTTTTATATATCAAAGGCATTTTTTCCAACTTTTTGAAAAGTGATTTTTGTATTTGACTTTTTCTTGTAAAAAAAAAACCCAACATACAAATATTATTTAAATAGAAACTTTAAAGATATTTTTTTTTTTTTGTTTACTCGAAGCGGCAGTTTATAAAAGGTACTTGTAAAAAACAAAATTTTTAATAAAGGGAACTTTTCTAAAGTTAGAAGTATTGACAGCATGATTTACGTTTGTTTTTTCTCTTGACTTTTACTGTATTATTTATTACTTGTGAAATTTATAAAGCTGTAGCTTTATCTCTTTCACAACTTTAATTTTAATTTTACTATAAAATTGAAAACCAATCAAACCTTAATTTGTGTTAAAAAATAAAATATATAAAATATATAAAAAATATATAATTCTGATTGTCAGACAACAAGTCAGGAAACTTGTATGTATATTTAATTAGTCCCACCTGCGGTAGCGTTTAATATTTAATTCTATTTACTTGGGGTAAATGCAAACATGATAAAAGAAGAGAACGAGTGATGTTTATCTGCAAACAGTAGAAAAGTGTTATACATTTTTGAAGTCATACGATAAAATGATGTACTTTTCAATTCTTTTAACTAAATTTGAATCTTTTATGTATCTTCAAAGTTTTACAACAACTTCAAATAAGTCTAGTTAAGTTTTGCTTTCAACAATTATTAAATTATAATGCCAAACTTCTGTAAAAAACGCTTATAAAATTTAGGCCATGATAAAACATTTTTTTTTATATATTTGTTTATAAAAAAGTATAAATAATAAATACACAACGCTATTTTAACGCCACTGTTGCTTTTGTTTTAAATTTTGAAGACAGAATAACAGGTGTTAACAAGAAAGACCTGTCAGAATGTCGGATCACACAGGCGATACAGAAAAAAATTTACTGAAAGAAATACATGTAATTAAATGGAAATTCATTCCACTCAAATTTAGCTAAAGAATTTAATGCTAATTGCCTAGCGTTTGTTTTAATTTTTTGTTTAAATCAGTTGCATTTGTGGCTATCAAATTGCTAGTACAAAAAGCAACAACAAATGTTAAAGACGAGTTACAAAGAGAATGACAAAGAAAAGCTTTAAGTTGTGTGTGAACTTCGTCTCACCAAATTAACATTAAGATTAGTTGGTTAAATAGATGATGTTTACGATGTACATAACATAAGGTAGACAGATTCAAAGGATGCTGATGAAGGATGTGGCGGTCCAGAAAATGCTGTATTTCATTCTGCTAGCGTCTAATTTTTCTTGTTTTCTTTGGAAAACGTCCGCATACATTTGTAAATAATTTTTCTTTCTGAAAATGTTTAGAAAATTAATTAAAAAGAACCAAAAAGCCGAAAATAAAGTAAAATTTCATTAATTTTTGAATTAAACGTATAACTTTCTGCTTGCTCCCTGCTTATTTATCTCTTTTACGAAATTAAGGATTAGCATTTATTCGTTTATATATTGTTAGAAGTTTTTGCTTAGTATTGGGTTATAAAAGTCAGACAATTTGGTTTATTAGGTATTTCTGGCTTTTTACTTCTTCATTGTATAAAATTATAATATTACAATTTAAAACTTTATCTATTGTGTACGATTAGGAACGCCGTGTTAATTGAGCTAAATTACATTCATACCTGACAAAGCGCAATAAGCATCCTTGAGAACTTTATAGCAATTAGGAATAGCGTCAATTTCCTCATCTTTATGACTATAAAAGGATCTTTCTCATCTTTATGACGATAGGTACTTATGAATATTTTAATTTTACAAAAGATATACGCATGTTGCTGTAAAGTTATATTCCTTCATGTACACACACTCATCATGCATGTGCGCAGTTATAAAAATTATGTCTTTGTTCAAATTAGGTGGTTTTGCACTCATTTATTTTACACATTTGTTTTAAACCCACAGGAGAATAAATTAGTATTGAATCAGTAATAATATTATAAACACAATCATGTCCACCGCCCATCGACTACAAGATGTCAAAAATGGAATACATGCGTGCTTATGAGAATAATTCTTTTAGCCGCTACACGACTACCGACTACACGAATGCTTTTGTAACCCGTAGCCAACTTAGGGTAATTTCTATTTTTCTTGGCTAAAAAAAACAGATTAGTCCTGCCAATACAATAAATGCATGAAATGGTGGTTTAAAAAACGCAATACATTAAATATCGCTATTCAAAACACGAAAAACTTTTATAGTGGCACCATTGAAAAATAATAATCATCTGTTCATTTGTTTACATTTTTCATTTACTTTTTATTTGGCGAATTTTTCATTTACTTTTTGTTTGTGAAATTTTCATTCAGTTCTTTTTTCATCAATTTCTAATTTGTTTCATTTATATTTATTTTTTGGGTTTTTTATTGAAATTGGTAAATATATAGTAGTCAGTTTTACTGTTTATATGTATTTATGATATTATTTAATGTAAATGTTTAGTTCAATTTACATGCAAATATGGACGTGGACACTTCATACACTGAAGTCTTTGTTTCCACTATTTTAGCAATAGTACTTATAAAGTTAGTTAAATTTTTTTGAGACATTTAAAATTTTCTTTTTTTTTACCCAAATTTACTTGAAAAAATAAAATTTTGTTTTGGTTAATTTTAACACACATGTCAAAACAGATGTTTATTTTTTGCAGTTGGTCGATAGTCGTTACAGGAATTAAGTAGTTGGCGACTTGGCTATTTTTGTAGCCAGCTACTTTTGTAGTCGGTAGTCGATAGTCGGTAACCTTTGTTTGTGTTTATAGCATAAGTATATTCCCAGTTTCCAAGAACTGAATTGTATAACATAAAATTAAAAGTTTGTTAACAATGTGTACTTTAGCTCGTGCGTTCTAATTATTTTGCGTTTACTCTTTAGTTAATATCAGAATAAAAAGTTCATGTTACGCGTTTATATAAAATATATTACGTGGTCATGTTTATATATTGACAATGTAAAAACCGATAGTAAAAATTAAAGCATGGTCACTTAGCCTTTACACATAATTTAACTAGATGTATTAAGAAAACAAAAACAAGTTTATCTTTCTCAATGATGAAAAAATTAAATTTAAACTTAAAAAATTAAAAAATATATATATTCTGCTTTAATTAGAGACACGGGAAAGTTTTTTTTTTAATTTATTTAATTTTTATAAAAAACTTCGTTCTATTTATAAATTATACCGATTAAATTAATTACCGATATTGATTACTGAGGGTCAAAGCGCGTACGTATGTCACTTGTTAGTTAAATTTAATTAACTTAATTTCATTCTTCAGCTGAAGAAGCAAGTAGAGAATGTAATTCTTTCCGTTCTTATAAATGTAAAACGTTTTTTTAATTCATTAGATTACTATTTTTCAATTGACAGTAAGAGTCTCCTTATACTTCTTATTTAATTTATTTGTCTAATTTTTTTAAAAAGCTTGTTTGGTTTCTAATTAGAATAAAAATAATTTTTAAATAATTTAAAGTTATATTTACTTAAAAACTGGGGAAAATAATTTTCTAATTAACAAATGATTAAATCAAGTTTTAAAAATAGCAACAATTTTTTTCTGTGTGGTACTTAAAGAAATTGTAAAATTGTTAAGTTTTTAATTAAAGCCATTTTAGAGTTAATTTCAAATAATGGACGTTGTTTCGATTACTGAAAATTTTCAAAAACATTTTTATAAATGACACTGCAAATCTAATTATGCAATTATTTGCTATTTATAAAAAACTTTAGAGGTTTAGTGATTTAAAAAATATTTTGTTTAACATATATTTTATTTTTTATAGTTCTTCAGCAAATATTAGAGTTACAATTAATAAACAAACAATAAAAATTAGAGTTTAATTTAACGTCTGTTATTGCAAGTTAAAGATAAAACTAAAAAAACGTAAGAATAAAAAATGTCGACAAAAACTTGGAGAAAGTTATATTTTGGAAAATTTTCTATCACATATTCTTTTATAAACTCTTAAATATCTTAAAATAATTTTTAAAGTTATAGTTAAACAAATTGCTAAAATATTTATCCTTAAAAAGTATTTACTCTCTCTTTCGGTTGGGGTCAGAAATATTTAAATAAATCTTTAACGAACAATGTGCGAGTACAAACAAATTTTGAGGCTGTTTAACTTTGAAACGTTAACACAAAAATAGGAAAAAAGAAAATCAAAAAGGACTACAAAATATTTTATACTACAGAATTTTTGGCAGTGAAAACCAAACAAACATTTGACATTTAAAATTTCTTGCAAAAAAAAAAAAAAAAATTATAGCAAACGCAGACATTTTTATTAAGTAAAGTAGACAATCTATTGATTTTAAAGGCAACAAAAATATTTGCAAAACCTACGCAATTTTTTTAAGACAAAGAGAATATTAGAAACCCATAGTTCACGTCGTACACACAAATTTACTGTTCTGAAAAACCACAACAACAACAAACCCATATTAATTTAAACTGCACGAAAACAAGTGGACAAGCAAAAAACCGAAAGCAAGTAATTACTAATTTTCAAAAAGAAATCTTTTTTCGTGCTATTTTCTATTATCCCGATTAATTTTTTAAATCACCGATATTGATTATTGGGGGTGAAAGCATCTCGATGGACATTTCGCTACCTCTAACTTAGCTCTTTAGCAAACTTCTCACAAACATTTTAAATACACTAAAGATTTTTTTTAAAACAATAAAGTAAAGACAATAATCAAGATTTAAACAAAAACAACAAAAATCAACTATGATTTTATTTTTCTTTTATCCACTGCATTCGCCTGCCTTTTTTCGGCTCTTTTATACAATTAAAAGATGACGAAAAATAAAATATTATAAAAAAAAATAATTATTTTATGGTAACGCGTATCAGGGCGTGCTAAAGCGCAAAGGTGCACTTAATACAAAAGTACGCCTTGTGGTAAACCGCCAGATCATCTCCTATGCCTTACCAGCTTTGTTTGAAATTTCCTCTTCCTAGATGGGGAGGCTTAGGTAATGGGAGAGGCGGATCTTAGTTGCGTGCATTGGTTTGAGACCGTATATAGGACGTAAAGGAGAGTTCCGTAGGCCCTTTTGTAGCTATCTATAAGCGCAGTCAATTTTAGTTTATGGTTGAGAAAACTTTGAAGTTTATGGAAAGTGTACGTTCCATAGAAATTAGTTTGGTGAGAGAATGTTTTTGTGGAGCCTCGAGTCTGGAAATCGTTCAAACAGCAAAGTACTCTTCTCTTGTTGACTTGCTTACTCTTGAGGGAGCTGGTCTTCTTTACGAAGGTGCAGACCTTCTATTTTATCATAGAAGACTTAATACATTAAATATTTTTGCCACGGTGTAAAGCATTACACAATAAATTTAATTTTTATTTATTTGTTTGTTTTGTTCTGTTTTGTTTTACTTCATTAGTGTGTAATTAGTTTTAAGTTTATTTCTTTAAAAAAAAAATTAATTGCATCCCATTTTCTTACTTCTTTGGGGAATTTCTTTCAATCTCTATTTAAATTGTTAATGGTTGAATAAAAAATTTACAGAATTTTTAATTATTTTATTGTAACAATCCTTGGAAAATACAGTTTAAGTGTCTTTTTTGATAATGAATTTTTTTGGAAAATAAAACGTCAAATCAAAATCAAATTTTCTAATTAAACATATAATTGCATTAATTAAATTAAAAAAAAAGAACAACTTTTTCTGTGTGGTTCTTAAGGAAATTGTAAAATTGTTAAAATTGTTAGTTAAAGCAATTTTAGCTTTAATTTGAAATAATGGACGATGTTTCGATTGATAATATTTTACTGTAATTTTCAAATATTTTCATAATATTTTGAAAATTGCATGATTCAATAATTTTTGAGCTTGTTTTATTTTCGATATTTCGCCAACTTCCTATTGGCATATTCAATAATTAAACGAACAATACAAATTAGAGTTTAATTTAACGTCTGCTATTGCAAATTAAAATCTAATGGTTTCTTTATTCATTGTTACTCATATTTTTTTCTGAAGATACCCATTGGAGGTCGACGAAATATCGAAAAATAAAACATATGTATGTATGTAAAACAAAGACCTTCAAGCTCAAAAATTATTTAATACAACATATGAATCAAAAAGGTCGACTAGATGTGATGAAAGTTATATTATGGAAAATGTTTAATCACATATTTTGTTATAAACTTTTAAATACCTTAGAGATATTTTTAAGTTATCGTTAACCAAATTGCTTAAATATTTGTTCATAAAAAATACTTATCACTCATTCAATTGGAGTCAGAAATGTTTAAATAAAACTTGAACGAACTTTGGAACGTTAACACAAAAATAGGAAAAAAAACAAACAAACAAAAAAATAGAGTGTAAACAGTTGATTTGAAATGAAAAGGAACCACAAAATATTTTAGACAACAGAATTTTTGTCAACGAAAATCAAACCAAACAAACAATTTATATTTTTAATCTCTTGAAAAAAAAAAAAAAATATGGCTTCTGTATTTTCTTTTTAAGTGCCGGGAATGGTAAGAGACAAAATCAGACGCTTTTATTCAGTGAAGTAGACAATCTATTGATTTTAAAGATAATAAAAAATGTTTGCAAAACCCACGCATATTTTTTTAGGCAAAGAGAAAATCAGAAAAATATGCAGTTATTTGCACTAAATTAAAAATTATATTTCTAATTAAGGTATGCTTCTATCACTCTTATAATTTTTTTAATTCTATACGAAATAAAAGTAAGTACTTCACTCTCCTTTTATTTGATTTATTAATTTTAGTCGGTGCAGAACACAAAAAAATGGCCCTGAGATCATAGCTTCAATTTTGCTACAACAGTGTCATCAATTCCCAAAATATTTAGGAAATCGATGGGCCTTTCAGTAGTTCAGCAGTTTTACTGCTAAAATACGTAACTAAGTAGCTAAAACAAAGTTTATTGACAAAGTTTATGTATCTACATACATACATAATTCTGATACATACCCTTGAAGTTTTAAAGAGGGTTTTTAAAGAGCTGACAAAATGTTAAACTAAAACCCTATAATGGCAGTGTTAACACTTGTGTTTAATTGTTAAGAAACTTGCTTAAGCACACTGTATACATCTGTATAAAAGCCATACAGGCTGCACAGTTGTGGTGTAACCATATCGTTTGTTCATAAAGCCTAAAAGTATGAATCTTATTGTTTTGTTTAGTTATGAATATACAGCAAAATTATAAATATTCTCATGGAATTTTTTCCCACTGAAAAAAAAAATTTTTTTTGTCGTAATTTGAATGGGCTATTTTGTTTATTTAAATTATTTCTTTTATAATTTATAATCAATCCAATTATAAACAAAAACTCCGTGCGAGCTTTTTCACTTTATCATTTTCTCCCATTATGAATTTTTTCCTGTTTACATGACCGAAGAAAGTAAAACAAAAAAAAATTCCGACGGAATTCATAATTGGAGGAATCTTCTCTTCCTAAAAATAGACAGTCACGTTTCTTAGGGGTTATTCATTTGGTATCGTATATATTATTAATTTCAATTGCGGCAATAACCCTTGTGTTGGGGCAGGATAGCATTCACATCCATATCATTAAATAAATCAAAGCAAAGTTAGATGAGGAGCGCTTAACAAATTTAACGAGAGATGTATAAAATCTGCTCGTTACTATTTCAGAACCTCTAAAGTGTGTATACATATGAATTCAGTATGAGATTTTTTCATCAAGTTTTATGTAAGTTTCTTACAGAAATCATTTCTATTATATGAAGCAAGCCATTTCATGTGTGCAGTTTAGAATATTTTCACGAATTTCATAATAAAAATAAATAATTTCTATAAGGCCAGAAATGCCAGACGAATTTTGTCAAATCTCTTTTGTTTTATATTATAATGTTTTTATATCTATGATAAATTCGTTTTACTTACAAGTTTAGCTCTTACAATTTTATTTTATTAATATGTAGTTTATTGTTTTTTTATGGTATATAATCAAGGCAAAGTTTTATTAAATATAAAACTAAAAACTAACTAAAGATTATTATTTTTAATTTTCCTTTCATTTTTACACTCTTCACCACAGGTGGAAGAGGGTATTTCTACTTTAGTCATTTCGTTTTAATATGTCCTTCGGTGCCAATGTTCAAATCAACTTTGCCAAGGCACTATATGGGCTACTGAAAATTTTAATAAGCCCATCGATCAGACATAGTTTCGAAAATTTCGCTATTAAAAATCAGTACGATCGATAAATATGCTTCGAAGTAGTTGGCAAAACACCTCGCCTGCCCCTAATTTTTCCATATCTATTTTTTAACTTTCATTGGCATTCCTGCAGGTGGTTGTGTTTGTTTCTTATTCACCCTTTACTACTTATTCACCTCAGTTATTCTAGCTGAAACAATAACCCCAAGCGAAACTTATAATTCTCTCCTCTTCAGTGTCGTATTATGTTTACATACATGTGGTCACACTGACAGTGAAGGGTATTAAGGATTCGGTATAGACGAATATAACACATACTATTTGCCAATTTTAAAGATTTGGAATTGTAATAAAGGTTAATTAAAAGCTTTTGAAAACTTGAATGTTGCATTCTAATTTTAAAATAATAATGCATAACAATCTGTTTTATTATAAATACATATCTAAGGTTTTTATGTGCAAAAAAATTCTAGAATTTTTTAAATACAGTTGTTTCATGCAAGGAGAAATAATCATAGTAAAAGAAGCAATGCAAAAATGTTTAAACACATTAATATTTTATGTTCGAAAATCTTAGAATTTTTTTTAAGTCTACTTTCTTTTAAAAATATTTAAAGATGATACTTATCGAGGTATGAAAATTTTTAAAGCAGTGACGCAAAAAATTGTAGAAAAGGTAATCGAATGTGGAATTAATCATTTTTGGCGGAAGGACTTCCAACTACATTACCAACCTAATGATTTAAACAAGGCATAAGACTTTTATAAACAATAACTGAGAATTGATTACATTGATTATAGCAGGAAATAATGATGATCATTAGTACGCATTTTAATGTATTCTCTTTTAACTTAAAGAACTAGTTTAGTTACTATTTCCTTTGTTTTTTTTTTTTTTTTTGAACTAATGTTATCTGTTTTGTAAGCGAGTTACAAAATGTGGCACTTACGATAGTAAGTTTTACTTTAAGCAAATACTTTTTAATATAATGTCTAATTTTTGTTGGCGAGTTAATGTAAATTAAAGTAAATAATCATCCGTTTAAAAAAAATATAAAATATTTTTGTTTTAGTCGCAATGGTAACAAAAACAAAGTCAGGTTGAAAAATGTCTGCTAAATAAATGTATGTAAATACATATTAAATATATTTTAAAAGATTTAATTTGTAAGTTTAGAATTGCAAAACTATTCAATTCATGTTAAATTTGCTTTGTGAAAACCAAGATTTTAATATTTTTAAATAATAAAAACATAAACGAAAAGCTCTTTTTTTCTTAAAACATTTAAATGCTCTTTGAATAAAGAAAATCATGTCCTACAAATCCGATTTGAAAAAAATTGTTCTGTACTAAGAAGTATTATTGCGAACTAAAATAAATAAGACTTTTATTAGAAATTATTAGTTACATAAGTTTGCATATTTATTTTAAATAATTTAAATGTCATGAATTGTGAAAATATAATCATTTAAAATAAAGTAGAGCCTTGTATAAATATTTTCTTAATAAAATAAGATTATATGTAACATCTGTTCATTTTACTTGACCATAGTAAAAAATCGACGTCAGGATTTCAAGGGATTTTTAAATTTTATTAAAGTCTCCTGAATCTATTTTGACTTTTTTCGCGATGGCGATGATGGGTGTGTATGCGACTATTTTTCTCGACTATCTGCAGGTCATAACGATTGAAGTAACAAGATGAAATTCGGTATTTCCACAATCGGCAAAAGAAAGATTGGTTTACTTTAAAAAACATAAAAATTTTATATATAATTCATACAAAAATTAATACAAGCAATCCTGTCTGAACAGCTAGGGATGAAAAAGGAGAAGGGCTTTTCTTAAAATTATGAAAATTTTCTATTATTAAATAATAATAGGTTATTTGTTATAGACTTCTTTCTAATTTAATTAAACTGTGATCATGTAATTCGGCTTGATGTCCTTTTGTTAATAATTGAAAAACACATACTCTTTGTGGATAACATAAACAACTACGACGAGGATAAAATTAATTAATATTTATGTAAGTTTTACTTTAATTTTTATTTATTATTGTAATTTTTGTAATTTGTTTTGAGTATAATTTTTGACTATTCTGGTCATTTTCCTGAAGATCACCAAGTTGGTGAAAATATTGAAATGTTGAAAAATAAATAAAATAAGAAAAAAAGTTTTTGTTTTTCATTCATTAACAAAACGACCTCAAGCCAAACTATATAAATGCAATTTAATTAAATAATACTATTATTAAATAAAAACATATAACACTTTTTTTTTGAGAATATCTACCAAAATTATACATTCCATAAAGTTTGCTCACATAAGAAGGGGGTTTAGGGGATATAAATTTTTATCACAATTCTGATAATAGCTTCTTAACTATCCTACGTAATATCTTCCACGATTGGAGCAGATGATGAAATTAATCGTTTACAAATAAATAAGTTGTTTTTCTTCAACGAAATTAATCGTTTACGGTATCGTATACCGATCGCCCAAGTTCAGTTTAACGAAAAGTGTTTTTAATGTTCCTAATGAGCAAAAATTATTGAATGAAAATTTATTTTATTGTCTCTAATAAGACTGAACCATTTTTCTTTAAACCACTAAATTAGCTTTTCCTTTTATGGTGTCAGACAGTTACAAGCAGCAACATATTACCCAAAAGTTACAGGATCTGAAGTACTTTAGATACGTGCTTTTAATGTCCACAACGCGAGAAATAGTCGTAAAGCGTTTATATGCTGTTACAAAAGTGTAGAAATTGTTTGATTAAAAAACATCTAAGTGACGTCAAACTATTATTTGGTAAAGTATCGTAAAACGAAACCTGTTTACTCCAGATTGTCACGTACAAATCGATCTACAGTTAAAAAAGGAAATTTATAATAAATAGTTTTTGTTAAGGCTATTCCTAATTTTAGAAATTTTAGGAAAAAATACTCTTGTAAGAATGACATTAAAGTAACCAATTTTCCTAAGTTCAATTCCTATTCTCCTACAACATAGTGCTTGGTGAAATTCTGTTCTTTCAATAGCTTGAAATTTAACTTGTACTCAACGCGTTCTCTTTCTGTTATGACTTCATGTGGTAAGAAAAATATTCGCTAGAATTAAGGTAACGTCCTTATATGACACCTGCAGTAAAACCCACTTAAAAGTTGAATTACGAGTAATAGTTCTTTCCAATTGTATCCATATGAAAGGTAGAGAGAAAATTACATGGCATAGAGGATAATGAGAAAATCAACCCTGATGGCAAAAAACTATCTACGATCCTTAGTGTACATATGTATATTGGGCGGCTATTTAATATTCCTTTAATGATTTTTTTGCCCAATCTTCTATATTTGACGACTGCAGCAGTGCTCATTTTTCAAATTCTTATGATCACTATCGCCAGATAATATAAATACAGCAATTGAAATTTCTTTGTATCGCTTTTTAAATACCTTGGTCCAGCAGAATAACAAATATTTTTATGCATTAAAATTCGAATTGCCTATTTACTATTTCAAATAATGAAGATTTTTATTACTCTTACTCTATGTAAGGGGTGTTTACCTAAAAAATAAAGATACAGCTAACACGTTGCGTAAAGTGATTACTAATAAATTGTTTATAGGTAACATTTAAATCCGACTTATACTTTTTGATGACACCTTATGACTTCTTCTTGTTTCCGCACATCAAGAAAAAAATGCGTGGTCCTCGATTTTCATCGCCAGAAGAAGCTGTTGAAGTGTTCAAAAACCATGTTTTAGAGGTGTCTCAATCGGAGTGGAAAAAGTGCTTCGACAACTGGTTTGAGCGCATGCAAAAGTGTATAAATCATGCTGGAGAATACTTTGAAAAACAATAAAACCATTTTTGATTATAAATATTCGCATTTTCCCTATTAGGCCAGAAATATATAGAGCAGCCCTCGTATATACACGAAACAAAACTGACCATGTGACTGGTTCTTTATGTGTAGGTGTATGTTCTAGTTGCAAGACAAATTCTCACGTTTAGTTTTGTGGAACATAGATTCAATATACGTCTAAACTCTCCATATTTGGCAATACGTTCAGTGCTTGATGGGACTACGAAGGTCCTAAAACTATATCCCTTTAATTTATGTTAGACATAGAATTAAAATATTTTTAATACAATATAAAAAAATGATAAGAAATAAGTTTAACCATACTGATCTGTTGGCCATTAAATGTACTGGGATTCTTTACAATGATGCGGAGCTCTTATTTTATCATAGAAAGCTTCACTCTTTTAGTATTCAGAGCACTGTTGACAACACACCACAATAATTTTAGTTTATTTTATTTTATTTGTTTGTTTTTTTTTTTTTTTTGTAATATGAATTTGTTGTTTTTCAATATTTCTTTGTGTTTGTTCTTTTTTGTTATTATATATATTTAGTTTGTAAGTTACTTTAAGTGTTTTATTTTTGTAGTTAATTTTATGAGTTTCTTTTTTTCATAGCTTTTTTTTTGGAAATTGTATTTTAAATGTCATAAGAGCTAATTAGTTCAAATGTACAAATGAGTATTTTTTTATAATGTTGTACTTGTGTGTAAAAATTTTTTGGGGAATTAAATATGAATCAGATATCGATATGGAGGTTTAACCATACTATTAAATATTTCGTACAACTTATCTAATATCCTTACCCTCGTATTGCTACAATTGCTGTGAAAACAACAAAACTTAAAGCAAATATTTGTACTCCCTATTTCAAATAAATTTTATAAAACATCATTATTTGTATTACATTCTGATGTCATTTTCCTTTTTGGAAAAAAAATATTGTTGAGGATATATGTACACCCGGAAGGACAGTAAAAATGACATAAACATTCTTTCATTTGTGTTGAAAATAAATTCAAATAAACATTTCTGAAAACAAACAAAACTTCAATTTATTTTTGTAAAATGGGCAGTTAAAAATTTTCAATTAAAATATAGATTTCAATACATAAAAACGTGTTTAAGTCATCTAAGATAGACGTTCCGGAAAGTTTCAAAATGAAAAGAACAAAACGCTATATACTCAACACTGGGATTCTGAAACGGAGATGACCAACAAAAATATGATAACTAACATCACTTTGTTTTCACTTAAAGTTATAAAAGACAGCGTATCCCATACAGAAACTGGTAAGGACATTCTAATCCTGAAAAAGTTCCTGAGAAAACATCAGGAGCTATGATCGTTTTTAGAATAAGAAGTCAACACTAAAATGATTCAAGGTTAATTTAATATTATATAACACATATATAATATTAAATCAGCCAGGCGCAATTACGCAACAATAACGCAACATAAGAATACCTCTTCCGTCAAGTAATTTCAGATAGAATATAGAAACTCGTCGTTACTTCGCAGTGTTAAGCTTTTACATGACTGTAGTATTCGCAAGTAGGGACTACTATTTGAATTTTCGCTTTTAAAAAACTTGCAAATAGTAATGAGAGAAGTACAAATTGTTGTTAGTATTTTTTTTTTTTTGTTATTAAGTGTTGCAACGTAATGTATATCTGGTAATGATCTACTTACTTATATTCCAATTTTTGTCAAAACCAGAGGTGCATTTGTTACATCCTTATCGACAGTCGTATGACAAAAATTGCGAAATAGCATCGTGACATACGATTTCAAAGGGTTCGTGATCTTTTGTTGGATTCACAATAGTTTTCAAATTAAAAAATTATGGAGATAGAGTTATAATATTTATGCTGGAGGCAATTACGACATTCCATATCAATAGAAATTTACATTTAAATTCTGTTTAAATTTCGATCGATATCGAATGCCGTAATTCACCCCGTGGTCAGTATTTAGTATGTAATTGTTTCGAAAAGTCAAAACCGACTTATTGACTCTAACGCTTGACAGCTGCTTTAAATAACAGTTCTCAACTGGGTTTAGTTTCACAAGGGCCTCGTTCAGTCCAAAGTAAAAAGTCTTTCTGTGCGAACTGTATCTCTTAATTGCCATAGAATTTTTAGAACCATAAAATAATCGAATATTACTCGTTTTTCAATTTGTTTTCCAACACTTTGATTTTTTTTTTGCTATGATTTTTCTCACAGGAATATTTAACACTTTTTTTTGTTTAATAGGTCATGTTTCGCGATATGTATACTAAAAATTTTTTTTATGTCCTGACTACTTATATTTTATATCACACAACCATATCTTCAAAGTATCCAAACGTCAAAAAGTTATTCAATTAGAAGCTGTTCGTACTTCAATAATTATTAAGGGCATTTTTGAATAAGGGCACAACAATCAGCTGTGGAGAAGATGTCTTTCATTTTTACTTTCTTGATATTTTAAAAACTTCTTAAAATGTAATATTTTTATTATTTGCTATCTAAATTTGTGTACGTTTATTGTTGGCGTGTATTTATTTTATATTTTTTCAGTAACTTTTTATTATTTAAAAGAAGTAAGCAAAAAGAAAATAAAATGTAAGAAAAATTATTGAATATTTAAGACAACTAAAGTTCGCCTAGTGGTCAAACTTTGATCAAGATTATTATTGAACAATTTTTTCCTGATACATATTTTGTGCACACTCATGTTTTGAATACATTTGTGTTTTATGCATGTGTAGTAGTGTTAGCAATTTAAGGGGTCATTTATTTCCTAAATACTGCACCGAATTAAATAAGTTAAAGACGGTGCACTAAAGCAATATCCACAAACAGGTGAAAAAATAAACAAAATGGTTAACAGAGCAGAGAAAGCATCCCGAATTTCGTATTCGCCTATTTATATATAGATAATAGTTTTAATATTGGCAACTTTAAAGTAATAATTTTAAATAGTAGATGCTTACTCCATGAGAATTACATAAAATATATATAATTAAAGCAAGTGCAATTAACGAAAATTGATTTAAAAACTTGATTACAATTTCACAGAGAAAATGAATTTGTTATGACAATTAAAGTAATTACCAACTGTAACAGCCTATGAATTCTTCCAAATACACAAACTTAATTACATTTAATTATTTATATTAACACTTTTATTATATTATTTGAAAACATAAAATAATATCGATTGCCTCAGAAAAGTTAATAATAAATTCAATTCATATAGCATGATAGTACTCTCGCAGGCTGCCACCTTAGCGGGGTTGCCACATCCCTCCTATATTTTTTAGCTTCAACGTCACTTTAGGCCTTGATCCGTTCGTATCTATATTCTGTGATATTGATTTTAGTTCCGGTGAAAGCTCATTACCGGGAAGCCCATCGATGTTGGAATCTACGTGTGGTGCCACAATTAAATTTAAACCTAGTAGTTTTGTTATTATTGAAAATTTTTATTTGTCAATTTTGAAAAATTATAAATGAAGAATTAATTTACTTTTGCCTCTCGAATCGACAAATAAAAATTTTCAATAATAACAAAACTAGGGTCACCATTTGTGGGTCTTATTTCCTCTTCTTCGAACATATTAAAAAAAATTATAATTGTTTCTGTGTACGTATTCGAAGAGTAAAACTTTATTTCTGATTCAATTTACAAAAATGTCTAATTAAAACTGTTGTTGATAGTTTCTTTATTTAAAAAACAATGAAAAAATATGACAAATTATTTAATAAAGTAAATGTTATAATCAGTGTGTTATGTGTTTAAAATTTTGTTTTGGAACAAAGTGTTTTTATTACAAAGTAGCTTTACTTCTAACATTAACATTCTCCCTCCCGTGAATCAACCTGATTCACCATTTTCAATCTTCAAGACTGCAATTTTTGAGATGGGTCGTCGTATGATACCCTTGGTAGTCTTGATTTCGTCAAAACGCACTATACCATCCTTGGCAGTAAAAACTTTTACAATACGCCCTTTTAGCCACTGGTTTCTAGGCAAACTTTGATCAAAAATAATCACTATGTCGTCTATCTTTAAGGGTATATGCTTATCCTTCCATTTAGTGATGTGAATGAGTTCGGGGAGATATTCTCGTATCCATCTATTCCAAAGCCGATCCTTAAGGTTTTGTGATATCTTCCATTGCTTACGAAGACATATGTTTTCTTCGGATGTACTTGGAGTTTGTGTAGAATTAACACAACCTAATAAAAAGTGGTTAGGCGTAAGTGGTTCATCCTCGGCTGAGCTTAGGAGGGTAATGTGGTGCCACAATTAAATTTAAACCTAGTAGTTTTGTTATTATTGAAAATTTTTATTTGTCAATTTGGAAAAATTATAAATGAAGAATTAATTTACTTTTGCCTCTCGAATAGAGAACAATAAAATTTATTATCTTTTATCAAAATATATATTGCCTTTTAATCCGAAGATTAATACGGTATATACGTTTTGTCGAAGTTCAAGATGTTCTGGATTTACTACCGAAGTCCTAGTAGGTTTGGCTAACGATGGTAGCGATGAGTCAGCTGGAATTTTCTTAACATGAATAGTGTTTCTACGATACACTCTGCCTTCTCCTGATATCACGACATCATCTCCCTTCCGATCTGTTACTTTATATTCAGTTTTCCCACAAGTCATAGATAATTTATTAGATAAAACAGTATTTCGAAGCAGTACCTTATCCCCAACTTTGATATCACAATCGATCGCGTTTCTGTCCGAATCGGCACTTTGTTTCCATTTTTCTTTATTAGCAATGTCATTGTCTCTGGCCTCAGAGTCGATAGCATTATACTCAACGTCATTCAGTGATGGAATCTTGTCTCTAATAATTCGATAAAAAATAAGTTCCGATGGAGTTTTCCCAGTTTAACCATGAGGGGTGACGTTGTACATGAGTGTAAACCTGCGAATCTCTTTTTTATAGTCCAAACTTTGCGAGTGAGCAATTTGAAGATGATTTACCAGAGAACGGTTCAAGTTTTCGACCTCCCCATTGGCTTGGGGCCAATAAGGTGGCGATGTCATCAATTCAATATTATTGGTGTTGCAAAATGCCTTGAATTCTTCGCTAACGAATTGGCGACCATTATCAGCTGTTATTGATTTCAGATATCCGTGTCGGGCAAATATCTCCTCGAGAAAATCAATAATTTCTGTTGATGTTATCTTCTTGATAAATTTAAGTTCATAGTATCGCGAATAGTAATCAATTTTTACACGTAATAAATCGTGATTTGGCAAAGGGCTTAATAAGTCTATTGCTACATAAGCCCATGGACTATTTGGTATGATTCGTCTACACATAGGCGCAGGTGGTATCGGTCGAGATACCAACATACATTCATGACAGCTCTTAACATATTTTTCTATATCTCGATCGACTAACTGCGCTTCCTTATGGTTTCGCCTGGATGGCCTTCGTGCGCTAAATCTAGCACTTGTTTTCTCGGGCCTCCTGGAATCACGAGTTTCGTACCTCTGAGCAACAAATTTCCAAAAATACTAAGCTCAAATCGAAATGGATAATACCTGTTCTTAGTTGCTGTACTCCAGTTGTCGGTATTTATACATTCTACTGCCATCAACAGTTCCTCATTTTTGGTATTATGGTGTACAATTTCCAAAACCGTTACGGCTCGCGGAACTGAATTTTCTATGATAGAAGAAATGCTTACGTAACAGCTGTATTCATATTGCAGAGTCTAGATAACGAGTCTGCAATATTTTGCTTTCCTGCTTTGTAAATAATTTTGTAGTCAATCGACTGCAGTCGTAACACCCAACGTTCGATACGAGCCGGTGGCTTCGATGATGGCTTAAAAATAGCTTCGAGGGGCTTCTGGTCTGTTTCTAGCTCAAATTGAATCCCTGCTAAGTAGTAGTAGAATCTCTCTACAGCCCACACCAGAGCAAGATTCTCTTTTTTCGTTTGTGAATAGCGACATTCAACTTCCGAAAGTGGTTTACTGAGAAAAGACACAACATACGGAGTATCTTCGATAAATCGTGTTCGTCGGTTTGGTGACAAATAAGTTAGTGTTGGAAGCTCCGCCAACTTTTTCTTGAGTTTTATAAATGCATCATTTTGACTTGTGGACCATACAAATTTTTCATTGGCTTTTGTGGTCATTCTTTAGCTCGAAAATTTCAAACACTATCGATTTTGTTTGGGTCGGCACCTTTGCCTTCTGGTGATAGAATATGCCCCAAAAATTATAAATTTTGCACCTTCCATAAACAATGCGGTAAGAACATCTTTCAAGTGTTTATCATGTTTCTTTTCAGTTGCGCCGAAAACTATTATGTCATCCAAATAGTTTAATGCATTTTTACATGAAGCCAAAATATTCTCCATAGTCTTTTGGAATATTTCCGAAGCTGAATTCACACCAAATAACAGTCGTTTATGTTTAAATAAGCTTTATGTAGCTATAAATGTTGTTATATTCCGGCTTTCCTCTTCCAGCTCCAATTGATGATAGGCATTTTTCAGATCAAGCCTTGGCAAGGGATAATTTTTCCCTTAAAATTACCATATTTGCACGTCTCATGTCAATACATATCCGTCTCCGATTACTTACTTTAATTCCAGCATTTTATTAAAAGGTTCCGATTTCTCCACATGGCTTATGCCTAAACCCAACTTCAATACTCCCAGTTTTATGGCAGTATCATTACCCAGCAATGATTGCTCGCCACGCTCAATAACATAAAATGTTGAAATGAAATAAGAACTGCTCTCAATCCCAATAACAGCTTCAAAAGCTACTTTTATCTTAAGCGCCACGTTACTAGCGTATGCTTTGAATTGGTGATCTGATTCAAATCGAATATTCCACATGACTGCTTTCCTGGTGTTCAAAATATTCCAATCATCTTCACAAAGGAGGTTGTATTTTGATCCTGAATCTATCAACATTCTTATCTTTGTACCGCATACAAAACACGGTATTATCTCGATCGCAGATGCTCTGTTATTAAATATTTTAAAACAGGAGTTATCATTTGAATTGGATTGCCCATCAATATATCTTATCTTGGAATAACCAAAATCTCGACGCTTCGGATTTCTGCTATCGATTGTAGAAACTTTCCGTTTGGTAAAGCCAGTACGGCATTTCCGGGCAAAGTGTCCCAACAAGCCACATTTGTTGTATTTCACTTTCCTGGCTGGACAATCCACACTGCTTCCGTCGTGACTGTTTTGTACTCATCTACAACATTCGCGCAAACATAAAAAAGCAACATTCAGCCGAATTGTATAACCTCCTTCTTTTTTGAAGTCGGTTAAAAACAATAGACATTGTGACTTTTGATACAGCAAGACAGCAATGAGATTGCGCTGCCATCACAGCGTATTCTTCCATAAACCTGGTTAAAAACTACAAAAAATTTTATGTATGTCTTGTTTACCCCAAAACAATTTTGGTTGTCAAAGTTTGAAGGAAATTTTAATGGAAATTTGCTAGTTCAATTTGTATGTGTGTGTTTGGATAACGTGTTTCTTAATTGTAAAACGTTTCACTAACATTATACAGTTACCTAATTTGTTGCGTTGCATGTAAAGTTTCATTAACTTTTGTTTTAACTTTCTTTTTTTTAACCCACAAACAAAAATAATGTTTGTTTTGGCGGTAAGAAAAACTAGATCAAGCAATTTATAACGTTGGTAAAACAAAAAAAAAAAAGATGAGAAAATTAAACAACGGCATCAACTGTGTATTTCTCTTCTTGCAATTAAGGTTGTAATAGCAAAAGATAAAGATATTTCTTAGAAAACTTTGCAGCTTTTTTAAAGCACTGACAGAAACATCAGTGACGTTTATTCATTTAAAGTATTTTTTACAGTAAAAGTAACAAACAAATAATGCTGACGAAATCAGGAAGAATATTTTCGTACACCGTTTTTACTAATGGAGGGGTACGTGCACATGATATTGTATGTCATTTGTGACACCATAAATTATCATGGATCCTTATGGGATATACTAATATGGGTAGCTAGCTTGGCTTTTGTGAAAGCTATAAATTACTGACCATTTTAGTGAAAGGATATCTCAAATATATATATAAATTTCCTATTTACAGCCAAAAAATACCAATAACACCACATGACTAGATAAGTTAATTAAGACCTCCTGAATACGGAAAACGCTGTAATTATTTTTTTCTAAGTACTGTTATTTAGATAACGGTACTTTTGTGTTTTTTGTTGTTTGGTCCCACTCAAACCCTTGTGGGGAAAAATCCTGAATTCATTTTTTAATCGTGTGTTGAGATATTGAGTGATTTAGTTAAGGTCACAGGTACTTTGTTTTAGATATTGCACAATTATCATTTATTCACAACAAACTATTTATTTTAAATTTTTCCCTGGTTTAAAGTTTTTCTCTCGGTACTATACACCTGAAATGAACAGTCAATGCTGAAGTCTACAGTTTCAGTTAAATAGCTCAAACAGTGAAATCGCGGGGAAAACTTCAGTTTTGGGCAGTTTTGAGAAACATATTGTTGTCGTATAATAAATCCAATTTCAAATTGGCTGTAAGGAAATTTACTATTTCTTATTTAAAAAAGGTTGGCGGCAGAAGCAAATGGTATATTTTATTGAAAATTTTAAGTTTGGTGCAAATACGCTGACATTTATTCCAATGATACAGAACAATAAAAAAATACGAAAAATATAAGTATTAACTCAATTTTACCAGTTCCTCAGTAAATACTTATGTATGTTGTTACGTTTCGACGAGTTGGCAGGGTTATGCAAGGCTTATTGAATATTAGAACTCCCTGTTCTCCCGATATAAGTTTGTAAGAAATTTTTTATATTCCCCATATATAATATTAGGTAATATTAAAGTTAATCACAACCAAATCTCACTCCTCCTCCTCACTCACATTTTGATTAGTGAAGAATATGTCTTAAAACTTTAATTTTTCCAAAAAAAACTTTGTGCTATTATTTAAATTATAGGTAATTGGTTTAATCGGGATAATTTAAAACGTAGCACAAAGTTTTTATGAAAATTAAATAATTTAAAGAATATTCCCGTGTCTTTAATTTAATAATTTGCAAGATGCCTGTGCTTAGAAATAAATTACCGTTGTGTTTTTTGATGTTTTATTTTTCATCCTTTTTCAACTGTAAAAGGTCCGCCATATCAGTTTTTTTTAAATGCTTAAAAAAACAGTGTAGCTTGGGCTGTGCGGCAGGTAGCGCTGTTCTGTTGGAACCAAATGCTGCCAATATCCTCTTCTCCAATTTTTGTGAACAAAAATTCGTTCAACATGACCCGATAACGTTCACCATTGACTGTAACGGCCACTGCTTTTATTTTCGCCAAAATATTTACCAAAAAGTGACTCTTTTGACTTTGATTTTTGTCTTTGCTTTGTTGTTTGGACAAAAATCTCTAGTTTATTTAAAATGCTTGTCAGAAGTTTTCTGAAGATTATGTAAGAAGTAACGAAATGGCCATCGAGACGTGCTTTGACCCTCAATAATCAATATCGGTAATTGATTTAATCGGGTTAATTTAAAAAATAGTACAAAGTTCTTACAAAAATCAAAATACTTAAAGACAATTCTTGCGTCTTTAATTAAAAAAAGAAACAAATCTTTTACAGTTTAAATCACCAATGTATATTATCTACTCATCTACGTTTCGAAATGAAGGCAAAAACAATGTCCCTAATTGCACCAAATTTAATTTTATTTATTTTTTACTTTAACTTATGAATGTGTGGGATGATATTCAAATCTCATTTTTTTTAAAGCTAAATAAAATAAACAAATAAATTGTTGTTGCTCAAAATCCCTTGTGTTTAAGGCTAAACAAAAACAAACGTGGTTAAAAAATATACCTCCATGAGTAAGGACGGTCACAAATATTACCACTTTATCAAGAAATTCCCTTTAATAAATATATTTATTTAGTTTTCCACTCTTTGGTCAATACAATAAATAAACTTCACTGCATCCTATCGTCGAACCACTTTATTAGAAGAAAAAGAAAATATAATCTTGGGAAAATAGTTTCAACTTTCAGACATTATTTTAGACATTTAGAAATGTGAACTGTTACTTCTTAATTATAATAAGAAATGTTAAAAATAAAATATTTGCTAATTTATTGTTCTTAAAATTTGTCAGATTTTATTTACCTTAACTTTAAACTACCTGAAACTAGTAGGTAATTCTTTGTGTTTCATAACTTCTTCTTTTAAATTCAACTCAAAATTCTTATGCAAAAAGATAATTTTAGTTTTAATAAAAAAAACTGAGTCTTACATAAGGCTCATCATAACTTTGTTGCCAGAGTTTTTCGCTAATTAATTGAGATCAGTTAAAAATGTTTTAAAAATGTGTCCTGTTTTGTGTATGTTAATTTTTATTTCATATTTGCAGGCAAAATTACTTTACACATGTGTACCCCTATAAAGTGATATGCATTTTTTACGCATGACAGTGAATAAAGGAAAGGCCTAAACTAATTTCTAATTTTTGTTAGTTCTGCTGCTTTTACTATTTTGTAGTTTTTATAAAAAAGAGTAATTTTTTGTATGACTTCTTATTATTTTATATGAACAATATTTTTTGTCTCTAAATTTAATTAACATTTTTTTGCCGTTGGTTCCGACAAGACTATGTTCATTAACATCAGTACACCAGCTGTAATATATATTTCGTAAGTTTTATCCACCTTTGTACTCACTGTTGCTGTTAACGGCCAAAAGTTAAAAACCTCAGCCATAAACTGCTTTGGAACCTTCATTAAAACCCTTTGGCAATGACGGCAACCAAATATTTCGTGTCTGTCAACCGCGCAAAAACTTTTAGTGTCTTAGGAAATGAGAAGAATTTGCTAAAAGCAGTTTAAAACTGACGTAATAGACGTGATAGAAAAACAAAATATTCTTGCTACTTAATGTTGGCGCTTTTTTTTTTCTTTGCATCAGTGTATTAATCTTGGCATTTTAGCTTTACTTTTTTTAAAGTTAAAGCTGTAGAAATAGAAAACAAATACATTATTAAAAGAAAATGCATAATAAAAAAAACTATACAGAAAAAGTATATATTAAAAAAATTGGTCGAGATTTTATAAAGTAAAAGCTATTTTATTTATTATCCAAAATATTCCTATACGATTTTCTAAACTGGATAATTGGGATAAGTCGTCTAAACTCCGCAGACAAGCCATGAGTGGAACAAAATAATACATTGAGAATTATTATTTCACAAACAAATGCATTCGAGTCAACTTTACGGTAATCTGTTACTTACAACTTAATAATCATTTTCCCAAGCCAAAACGTTCAGTTATGGTGTAGAATTGAATTTCTTTCTGAAGATTGTCACTCAAAGTAGGTCGGTCTCTTCTTCTTAGAAACAAGTGAACTTAAATGCCTTAAGTATATTGAATCTGAACTGGCTAGCTATAGAGTTTGAAGTTTGATTACTAAAAAAATTAATTGGAAAGTGAATTTAAATAATTAAGTCTTTATTCTACTTAAACGGTTAAATTCGTTTTATAGCATTAAGATGGCGCGATTTATAATACAGAATTGTGGAAACGGAGCATTTCTTTCAAAAAGAACTATTAAAATATCAAAAACAATTTTTTGTAGCGATTGTCTAAATTGACTCCCGCCGAGGTAAACTTCTTTTTCAAGCTTTTTTAAATGCCTGCCATCATTATTCAAGTCGTATAACCAGTACCGATTTATACTAATGGCAGTACTGCACCGATTGCCAGCATGAGTAAAAATAGAAAAAACACTACCAAGGCAACAAGAATGCTGTAATTCAGAACATATACCTAAGACTGCTTGCAGCTTATAACATATCGCACCTGTTCAACTAAAGGGCTTCAACTCAAAATTTTTGATAATTTTAAAGGAATATAATAAAAAAAAATGATGGCCTCGTAAATATAATTTGCTAACTTTAATATAACATTCGACTTCTTATTGTTTTGTTAAAACATGTAAGTACAGCTAAAAATATATCTGTTTTGTTTGTACAAAAGTAAGTATTCGGAATGCATGGTAAGCTACATAACGTTTTAAAGAAGGAGTAGTCAAAAGAATTGGAAAATTTTGAGTTGACGCCCTTTAGTTAAACAGGTGCGATTTAATTTTTTTATTTTCTTAAAATTATATATATTTGGAATTCTTACACCTAGCGAAGTTTGAGCGATGTCCGCCTGTTCGTCTGTCCGTTCGTGTAAGTGTTGATATCAAGCTTGCCAAGACACTAGATGAGCCAGAGAAAATTAAAATACACCAATCGATCAGACATTGTTTCAAAAATTTTGCCATATTACCCTCTGAACTTTTCACAGAAAAGTTCGATTGAGCACCATAATAACTAAGATATAATTATAGGTATCAGTGAAATCTTAAACCATTAAGAGCCAGTGACATTTTTAAGTAAAATTATATATAGTACTTATTATTATAATTATTATTATTATTGTTATTATTATTATTATTATTATTATTATTATTATTATTATTATTATTATTATTATTATTATTATTATTATTATTATTATTATTATTATTGTTATTATTATTATTATTATTATTATTATTATTATTATTATTATTATTATTATTATTATTATTATTATTATTATTATTATTATTATTATTATTATTAAGATTAATTTTATTATTATTAAACTAAATTGAATATTATACGAGTGTAGTTTTTTGCAAGTCATATGTATGGTTTTATAATTCAATTATAAATTATTTGACCTTTAGAATTAATTTTATTTTCTAATTGTTTAAGCTCTAGGTAAGTTTTTCTATAATAAAAATATATTGTTCATTCTTTTATTACTTTTTTTTTTATTTCGCCACATCGATTGGTGTCATCTTCAGGAAACAGGAAATAAAATTATTAATAATAAGTTCTTCAAAGATAAAAATTAAATTGAAAAAACTTTTGTCAATCAAACTGAAATAAATTCAAAAACAAAAGACAAAAAATTCAAATATTGAAACATACACAATCTCATAAATTTTAAAACTCAAAAAACATTCAAATTATTTTAATAATTTAAAAACCATAATAAACAAAAATCATAACATAAATACATTCACATAAATTTTCACGACCAAGATGTTACAAACAATTAGATACCTCCTGACTTATTGCTTAAACAATTAAAAAATAAAGTTTTATTTTAGTTTTTAACCGAATCAAAAATAGAAGCAGGTTATCAATTCGATTGAATGTTGCTTATTTTTATGTTCGAACTTGCACAACTTAGTTATTTCTTAACTGATTTTGAAAAATTTTTGTAATTGGGTATATTATGCTTACAGATTGGTTTAAAAACAGTTCATAATCTTAATTAAAGGGTGTCCCCATACAACATACCTGTTTTTTAAGTGTAGTATTAACTGTAAACGGCACTTCTTTAAAATTTAGAATGTCTGCGTATAACTATAGCTCCCAAGAGGAAAAAGCAATAAAAATATAAAACTAAAAATTAAAGGGTGTCTCCATAGGTGACGTAATGTGACTTATATGGACCTATCTTTTGAACTGTTATAGACACCTACTTGCAAATTGGACAGAATGTCAATTGCTATGGTCGTAATAGTAACAAATATCAATACTAAACATTATAAATTAAAGGGTGCACCAATGGTTCCTTAAATTTGATATATATGGCCATACTTTTTAACGGTTGCAGATACACGCTTGAAACCTATAAGGAACCCATATTGCCATGTCCGTATAACAACAAGTATAAAACTTGTATTCGGCTGTTAAAGGGTGTCCTAATAGTTGATGATTTCAAATATGTGGCCGGACTTTTAAACCGTTATAGACAGAACGCGTAAATTTAAAAGGGATGTGTATTGCTAAGTCTGTTATATCAACGAGTTTATAATTTGAATTTAGAAATTAAATGGTGTCCCATAATTGATGTAGATTTACTTATATGGGCCTGTCTTTTGAACCGTTATAGAAAAAACGCTGCGGATCGAGTTACGGAGTCTCACGTAGTAGTCGAGGTGGCCTTGAATTATGTTGCCTGTGTTATAAATCTGGTAAACCAATTAACAATGCTTTGCTCTTGCTGAGTACATAAGAACGCATTGCGTAGCCGATTCGAAAGTGTTTGGTACTCGACCAACTGCTGATAAAGAATGTAATTTTCTTCACAGGTTATTTATTTACATAGATTTATTATTATTTATTCTCGTGATTTGTTTTGATATTGATTTTTTTTTCATTTTGTCACAATAAGCGAGCATCCATCTAGTGGTTTCTCGAGCTAAAATATTAAGAATACAACTCCAGCGTAATTACTGTCGACTTAATCCAAGTCAAGTTTTGTAATTAAATTTTTACGAAATTTTTCTTTTTTTGAGCTAAAAAGTGTCTTTTTCCTTATTTAGTTATCAAACAAACCTTATTAATCGGAGATAAATAACTATTTGTTTTTTTTATTATTATAAAAACTGTTTCACTTACCTGCCTTTTAGAACAATAACTTGTAAAATAAGTACTTCGTTTAAAAATTTAGTACAAAAACATAAATATAGTAGTAAATTGTCTGCATTTAAAGAACCTTTAAAAGGTATTTAAAAACCTACTTTAAAAGAAATACCTTTACGTCTTTACAAAAAAATTTAAAAACGTATTTGAATATGCAAATAAAATTTTTAGAAAATATTCATTTAGTTTTAAAATAGCTTTGCTGCAAAATCCTCTTTGAAAGGATTTATTTACAAATTGTCGCTAAGATAACACCATAAAAAAATTACAATTTAAATATGGTTAAAAATATCCCAGCAATTTTCAACAATTACTCATAATTAAATTTAAGAAAAAATTAAATTATAGAAGTACATTCTGCCAAGATATTTAAGAAACTAATTTACACTAGTTAAGAAATATGTTTTTTATGCACTTAATGTTTATAACTCTGAGCGATACCTTTAGCTGCTTTAAACAATTTTTGAAAAGTAAGTTTTTTTTTTTAATTTCTCTATATTTTGATATTATATGTTTAACTAGATTCATGAGAATCTGTTTATTTTCTAATTTATTTTTTCTTTCATTAAAATGTTAATAAATGGACTAAAAATAAAATGACGCTGGCATTCCGCGTGCGCATCGCCAGCACAATATAAATAATTGTACAACATCTAAACTTCCAATCCAGCCACGCCCAGTGTTCTAACTCACTGGTGGAGGCAGCTGAAGCTTTCAAACAAACAAACATATTTCAGAAGTAAATTTTATTAAAAAATATTTCGTTGTAAATATAAACAAAATGAATATTAAACTGTTGTTATAATTTCCGGTAATAACCGTCGTCTCTGGCTGTGTACTTCGAAGGTTTGGCGAGCGCTTTCGATGTGTAACATAATTTTCAAGCCACGTGTTTATTAAATGATGTTATCACATCGAAAGCGCTCGCCACACGTTCGAAGTACACAGCCAGAGACGACGGTTATTACCGGAAATGATGACAACAGTTTAATATATACTGGCGGAATTAACCCAATTAATTTGAATATGTCTAACAGCATGGAAACAGGAGCGACTAATGAAGTTTTACCAATTATTGTTTCACTACCTTGTTTAATGACCAACACCAAGGTCCTAAATGAAATACTACAAACCCGTAACGCGACAAACCCCTACAAGTACAACACACGAACAACCCTCTACAATAAATATTTAAACCAATAAAGCGAAAATGAATCATTTCATTTCAATTAAAAGGTAGGATTTAATTTTATTACGTTTTTATTTCCGAATAAAATTTTGCTATATTTGGTAAATAAAATATTTTAAATCGACAAAACAAAATCTTTATGTTCGTCTGCATTACAAGGACACAAACAGAGCAAAAGTTAAGCGCTATCTATCTTTAGGTGCGTGCAGTGAATCAAAAGCATTAGAACAATAATTTTAAATAAAGAGGTTAAAGAAAAACGAACTACATCAGGTATGTTTAAAGAAGTACACGTGTTGTCTGCCTACAACATGAGAAGGGAACAATAATTTCAGACTAATTGTATTGAATTTAGCAGATTTATTCCGCCACAGTATTTTTATTTTGTTTATTGATTTCTTATTTTTTATTATAAGAAAAAAAATATTGAACGTTAATTAAATTATGGTTGCAGACAGTTATAAGAGAAGAAAAAAGACGTCTAAGTAATGAAAAGGTAAAAAATCACTTTATTTTTTAGTTTACTATAATTTTAATGTTTAAAAATAAGAGGTTTTGAAGGTTTCTTTAAAAAAAAAAAAGAATATTTCTTTCTACTGTTATAATTAAATTAACTCGTAATATTTTACAAAGTCAAAACAAAAACAAAAAATGAAAAAGATATGGCGAAAAATTAGATTTCATTAAAAATATAAAAGAAATCGGTAATGCGTTATAATCAATCATCTTTATTAAGAAACGCAGATGACATTAATCCGGGAGAGATGTGATTTCAATAGCAAGTTGCTATTAGCAACCTTTGACTTATTAAAACCAAAATTCGGCTATAAGATGCTTTCCAGAAATATAGCACTAAATCGGCTTTTGAGCTCGTACGGTTTGACACCTCTCGAAGTCACTGGTTAATGCTGAAAAACCAGCTATAAATCCAGCTATCATTGTATACAAAATAATCAATTTGTTTAAAACAGTCACCGTGGCCATATGCTTTTAATTTTAGGGCCATGTATTGGTCTTTTGAATAAGAATAAGGAATGACGAACTTATATGTATATACCCTTTTTTCACTTTTTTGGTGAAGGGTATAAAAATAGTACCTTTTGAAAAACGTTTGTCTTTTTAAACTCAAATAATTGTTATTAAGCGGCAATTTAGACAAGATTGATTTAAATATATTACCCCTTGAAAGAACTTTCAACTCATGATTATAGTAAAATGAGTTTAAAATGTTATTTCAATTATAATTTACACAATTTAAGCGTAAAAATGTAACTTAAATTGCGCATTTAATTTAATCGAATCATTATGTACCAGAAATTTAAATAATTGTATTTAATGATGTTGAAAATCAGATATTTCAGTTATTTTAAAAACCATTATAAGTAATTATACAAAATTTAATATAGCGCGTAATAAGTATTAAATTCTATTTTTTATTGGCAAGTTTTAAGCAAAACTAAATGTACAGTGAAGGACACAAATGCAGAGTACTGAAATATTTTTAATTTTTAAATAAACTTTTTATTAAAGTTCTAAAATCTATAGTAGTTAATTGCTAAATTTGATTGAACGGTTATTTAAATTTCAAAAGTATTACAAGAATTGGAATTTATGAAAACATGGCATTGTAGAGTCTCACGTCATTTAAAAAGCATAAAGCGACAGGCTTAGAATACTAGTGCTATATATATAAATTAAATCCATTAACATATTTCTTGCTTCCGAAACTTGAGGTTAAAATTGTAAGCCAGGCTTGATTTATTATTAAATTCTTGTTATAATTTAAATTTTAGTCGGCTATTCCGAATCTTATATACTCTTCGCCATGTATCTAAACCTAGTTTAGTGAAGGAAGTCCAATCAAAAAAGCAAATATTATGGTGAAAGATAATTTAAAATAAAAAATAAAATTAAGCACTACATATATATAATTTTACATAAAAATGTCATCGGCTCTTAATGGGTTAAGCATTTTTCAAAAAGTTTAGTATTTCCTTAATGATTTCTTAAAAAGCTTTTAAATGATACCCATATTGATATTTTAAAAAATTTGAAAAGTTAAGAGGCCTGTTGTTTGGAGAATATGGGCAAGCGCCAATTTTTCCACTAAATGTTTTTTTTTTATTATTGTAAATTTTTTTTGATTGGCGTTACTTCATTGTCGGTGTTTTGCTCGCTGCGGAAAGGCATGGACTAATCTTGCTGATTTTCAATAGTAGCTCTTTCGACACTATGTCTTATCGATTGGCGTATATAAATTTTCTCCTGCTGATCTAGTGCCTTGGCATTGGCAAAGTTGATTTCAACGCTTACGCGGATGGACAGACGGGCATCGCTCAATCGATTTCGCTATGAATAAGAATTTTGAATACATATACTTTTTGGGGCCGAAAATGGACATTGTAGAAATAACAAACGGAATGACAAACTTAGTTATACCCTTTTTTCACTTTTCGTGGTATAGGGTATATAAGTTGTTATTCAAATTAGAAAGAACTGCTCTAACCATAATATTGCCACAGCTGAGATTTTGTCTTTATGATCGTCAAATAATTTCGGCGCCAACGATTAAGATTCCAATCACTTTCCAAAAAATATAATATTGAGGAAATTTTCCTATAAGACTTAAATTAATGTCATACTTAGAATCCTTAAACAGGGCATGAGCTGCACCACAACTATTCCAGAAAGAGAAGATGAAAGAAGTAAAGGTTTTAAAAAACTGCAGGTTTAAATAGTGACAGTAGACATCTTCGTCTAAAATGTGATTGGTGCTCTAGAAGCACCTAGGTAAAAAATTAAAATAATTTAATAATTTCCTAGATATAATGACGTACTCTAAGCTGGCTCACTTCTTAAGTAACAGCACGAGAAATGTTCAAAACAACTCTAATCAACATGAATAAAAAATGATTTTTAAACGGGGTGCACTAGCGTAAAAGAAATGTCAGCGATTTTACGGATACTCGTTGATGTAAAATACATTATCAATTTACAGTTGATATCTACAAAGTAGAACGGAAAAACTTAAAAAAATAGTGCATATTTCTGCTTTTAGAGCGCCCTGTATAATTATAATTTTTGGCTAGAAAAGCTGTCCCGCTTGCAATACCTCAAAATGATAAAGGACTAAAATCTATCACAAAAGTTAATGCTAAAAATAATTTTATTAATAAGTTTCAAAGATAGCGACGACGTTTACATTGCACTTTTGTTTCTCTCATGGTAGATCCATCATTATTGGATAGGCGGAAATTGATCTGTTCAAACGAATTTAAGATCTTTTCAGTGCCATTGAAATGATTTATTCTACTCTATTTCTTTTATTCGTAATTGTCAACACGCTAATATTCTACCCATAAGGAAGCATCATAAGAGATTCATATTTATTCATTAATAAAGCGACGAGGTAAAATATGAACCTCTAATTCTTATAATATTCACAGAATAAGGCTGTGAGAGCAGGACTAAGAATAATAATTAATGTACGAATAATTAAAAGAGACCGGAATATTTCAAGATTTCAGAAAACTTTTCAACAAATTTTTGAGAAACATAAGACAAACTTAAATATGATCTGTTGAGCACAGTGTATATCTTTAAAACTCTTTTGAAATTATTTATTATTTAAAAAAATGTGACCTAAACAATAGAAACATATAATTAAGTTGCATACTTTCTATTTGCTAACATTAAATTAAGGCCTTCTCATTGTATTTCACCATTAAATAACAAAAATGTTAAATGTTCACGCTGCCACTGACTTGATGAGTTGTAGCGCTGTTAAATGCTGGAAGCATTCATTACATTTGTAATGAATTCATTTTAGAAAATAAAACTAATAAAACCAAATTGCCATCATTTATTAGCATCATTTCGTGTCAAAGTTTACAATTGCATTAACCTTAAATTTTGTGTAAATACAAAAAGTTAAGAAACCAAATTAGCGTTAACGAAGTTAAAAAATCAAGGTTAAAAAGAAAAAATTAAAAAATGTTGAGGGAGTAACTTTATTAACACCTCCATGATTTTTAAAATGTAGTATTTACGAAAGATATTTTGGACAAATTTTAATTATTAAAATATGGGGAACATTCTTTAGCAGCCCAGAACTAAAAGTTGAGAAAAGTGTTTTTAAATTGATTATATGAATTATATTATGGGCCATAATCATAGTAACACTCTAAAGTCGGTTTTTTAGGGCCAGTTTCACGATGTCGTTCGATCGCTCAATTACGTTCGCAATTATGCCCTTCATTTTTATATTTGTTTGTTTTTAACAAAAAGTTCTAGCAGCTGATCAGAGCTAGATACTCTATTTAACTGTATTTTATTGCAAATTATTGGCAAACATTTTCCTTATTTCGTTTGTTACCCAGTTAAAGCTGGTTTAATTGATAATATATTTTATAGCAGAACTGTCCTTACAAATTCCAGAAACTAGTAAAAAAAGAAAAATTACTTTTCTACTTCCCATTTAAATATACATATGTACCTTTTGTTATTAATAAGTTTTTCATAAGGAATAAGAAATAAAATATTTTCTTAAATGTTCAGTTCCAAATCAATAATTATTCCCATCTCTTGTTCATCACAACTTGAAAATAATAAAATTCATTACAGACGTAAAATAATAGCTATTTTGTTGTTATAATTTGCTATTTTAAAATTTAAATTCTCATGTTTGCTCAAAAGCAATTAAATTCTAAAGAAGCTATGAGATGCTTTCGATCATTTACCTGTATGTCTTCATTTGTATTTTTTCATACGAGTAAAATGCCATTAGTAAAATAAATAAAACAACGAGAAATAAATTTTAAGACATTTTGTTTCTATTAATTTATTTTTAATTCCTTTGCTTATAAAAAAGTTAATTATTTTGTTCATTGATCAAGTATTAATAATTAAGATTTCAAGTTAAAAAAATCATATTGTTGAGCTCTTAATCCGTACATATAGGATTTCAAAATTTACGGAAAATTTACGTTTTCCGCTATTTGTGTAGTAAAGTAACAGTTACTGTTAGTAAAAGTGAAGTACTTCTTGTAAGAACACATAGGGCCAGTTTCACATTGTCGCAATCGTTCGTTCGTTCGCATAATTACATTTAAAACAAAAACAATTTTTTGGAATTTGTTTTTGTTTTGAATGTAATTGTGCGAACGAACGAACGATTGCGACATCGTGAAACTGGCTCATAGTTTAATTTTTAATCACTGCTGTAGAGGGCATGTAGTTTCCATAACGCGATGCCACATGCTACACAAATCTTAAAAAAATTTATTATTGTATGAGCCAGCCATTTCCTGGATTTAAAGTAAAGAGGCTGTGCCAATAAGCAAATTACTAGCTTTGCCGTAAACGACATTAATGTTAACGTTTTAGCAATTGTGTTTGTTAAATTATTTATCAAAGTACTAATTTCGAATAAGCGAATTCGGTTACATTTATTTAAAATATGATATTCCATACCCTCAAGGTCATTGTTTAACTAATTTAATTTTTAAAGAAGTAAGATCGGCTCACACAAGACATGGTCATATGGTAGATGCATTTGATTTTAATAACTATTACTCTTGAATTCTCTTAATTCAATTAGATTTGCTTTAGAAGAGACACAAATATGCTTAAAGTAGCATGTGTAGGCTCGCCCAATATAAAGGTGTTGACGACCTTCTGGTGCAGAACCTCGTCAATGGCAGTTTTTTAGTTACGGTTTGCAAAGGCTGTCGATGTAATAACCACGTCAAGTCACGTTTGTAATAGCACTGGAAAGAGATGCAAGTGTGTCTTTCTATGGATGTTTTGACTTTGTCAGAACAGTTGATATATGATGGCATGAATGTAGGTTTTAGCGTATTGTCCTTAACTTGGAAATTAATGTGCTTCTGTATTTAAAATGGTCAATTTGTCTAAAAAAGTTGAATAAAATAATTTAAAAGTTAACATAATTAATTTGCTTGTAGAAATACTTACAGACTAATCTCCTGAAAAATTCGAGAAAAGGAAACGCTTTAGCTTTGCTAAGGGGCAAAATGCAATTCAGAATATTGTTATGAAAAGTAATATCTGACATCTCCTTTTGTTGTTAGCAGTATGAGAGTGGTGAATAAAGTTACTTTCAATAATGATGTGTGTATATAAAAATACCGTAATTAGCTAACAAAAGCAGAGCAGCTACAATAGCTGCGTTGGTAGAGGTGCGCGCTGTATCACAGAAGAATGTGAGTTCGAACCCGCCTTCGGTTCGTGGATGGCTGCATTTGTAGTAATAACGCATGTTTAGTAAATACGAGACCATAGGATTCACAAGACCGATAGGATCAAGAAGTATAGCCAGAGAAAGTTATAAAGTAAAAATACAGAATTTATAATGAGCCACGGTGGTATTTGCAATTGAAAGAGAATCCGTACGTTTGTTCTAAGAGGGAAAAAACATTACAATATTATGAACTCAAATATATATTGTTAGTTATGTGAAAACCACCTGCTCCCCAATCATCACTTGGGTGCTCAGTTTGCAAGTAACCAAACAAGGAAATTTTAAATCAGAATATTTTCTAAAATAGTGAACTTAAATAATATCGCAAAATCTAAGTTTAATATGGAATTTACAAAAAATAGCGCATTTATGTTAGTTGAGTTGTTAAATTTCTGACAATCTTTTTTGCTCTGGAACAAAAATTAACAAAATTAAATTAATATAAATTTTTAATTTTTTCCCAATCAGGATTTGAACCATCGATCATGTAAGTAAATGAAAATTTACTTTTTTCGGCTTTTTGGTTCATTTTTAATTTAATTTCTAAACATTTTTAGAAAGAAAAATTATTTACAAATCTGTGCGGACGTTTTCCAAAGAAAACAAGAAAAATTAGACGCTAGCAGAATGAAATGCAGCATTTTCTCGACCGCCACATCCTTCATCAGCATTCTTTGCATCTATCTTCCTTATGTTATGTACGTCGTAAACATCATCTATTTAACCAACAAGTCGTAACGTTAATTTGGTGAGACGAAGTTCATATACAACTTAAAGTATTTCTTTGTCGTTCTCTTTGTAACTTGTCTTCTACATCACGCCTTCCTAGAAAAATGAAAAAGAGATTGAGAATCCACATCATCGGTTGCATAAAGAATTTTAAAATTTTTTATTAAGTTCACAGAATGGGTAATAACGATGAACGTTCTGTATGCCAACCAAATTGTTAGAATATTCACGGTTTCTGATTTAAAAGATAAATGGAACAAAATTACTACTCTGTTGACACTACGGCTAATTACGAGTGCATTGCTGCACTTGTGCTGTGTACATGTTTCCGCCTGAAAGTTATATGTTCTAATTAAGTAAAGCATTGCTAGCACTAAAAATTCTTATTTATTCTTTTCTAAGTAATCGCTGGAACTTTTTTATTTATTTTTTTTTTTTTTACTTGAAAAACTAATCAATCGGTTCAGTACCCTCAAAACTTTAATTTGCCTTGCTTGTAATGACATTTTACGAACACAGACATATTTAAATTGACAATTTAATTTAAATAGTTATCTTTCTCCACACAAATTGAAACAGGGTTTTTGCAAACCCAGTAATTTTTACTGGCACATATGTATGTACATGGAAATAAAACAGAAGCTGTGTCAAATTAGAAAAAGCTTAAACTAAACTACAAAAGTCTAAATCGTAAAATTGTTAAATCAATGAAATGTATAAAAAAGGAAGTGATAGAACTTTAATATTATCGAAAGGCATGAATTAATTATTTCTTGAATAAAATTGCACGTCATTGCTTAAAAAAAAAAACAAACGAAGGGTTCAAAAGTTTATTTTCCAACATCTGTTTGAAAATGATAAATATGCCTAATGAAAGCCTTTGACATCATGAGAGTGATTAAGGAATCATTCAGAGTATAAACAAAGAATTTGTCTTTGTCTGGGTCAGACTATACTTCCGTGCATGTTTTCTACTTTGGAGTTTTTTCATGCATGATTGAATGTTTGGTTTTTATTCATTCTTAAAATAAATTGAGTTTGCATTACTACTGATATAAGTCGACATTTTTGTGTTTGATGATGATTGTTTATTTATTATAAATTTAACAAATGAAAATTTAATAAAAGTTTCATACAATAATAAATATTTTTTATGGAACAACAATCATATATTTTTGGTTTTTTGCAGTGAAAGTAAAAGTCGCCTTTTACTAAATTCTTTATTATTTTGGAAAATATATGTGGCTTTAAAAGAATGTTAAAATATTTGGTATTTGTAGCAATCAGGGGTTTGATCATTTTTAGCTCATTTGATCAATTTTATTATAATTTTGCTATTTTTGTGAATTCCCCGCAATAATATAAATAATAATTTTAGAGTTTGATATAAAAAATATTTCATGAGAATATCAATAAATATTTACATTAGAAGGAATGAAGGTTAACATAAAACTGATTTCAAATAAAATTTTTTGTTAATAATAAATAACTGAATCTAATTAAATTAAGCTAGCAAAGTTTACTTTAAAAGGAAATCTTATTTATTGCAAAAGTCGTAGCCATCTTTTATTTATACTTCTACTTAATGCATCATAATAAATTTGTTTCTTAAATACAAACAACATTTTTATAGAACAACCTTTAATTTTTGCATTTGCTTAAAGGAAATTCCCAAAGTGTTATTCTCCATTTATTTAAGAAACAAAAATTAAATTAGGAATATAATTATTTGTTTACTGTTCCCAGTAAAAACAATATTAAACCACCATATTAACACCCAAGGGAAAACTTTTTTGTTTTTAAAACATAACAAGCGACAACACACAAGTCAAAGATCTTCCAGTTGTGCCGAATTCAATGTACCTTTCGCCATAGTAAGTTTTAAGTATTTGTCCTGTAACGTAACAGATATTGATCTTTTCTAATGTTTCTAAAGTTAAACATGGTATTTTGCTGAAATTTCAGAATTTTAAGAAATTAAAAAAAAAAAACTTTCGTTCTTACGCACTTTTTTTAATTATCAAGCAAATTTTACATTTGGTTACTAAAATTTTAAAGAATTATTTCATTTGCGACAATTTAATCGTTTTAGTTATTTTGCTAATATTGACTTGATGAAATAAAATATCTTGGCCATTTTTAAAGTTAAGTTTGTTAGTAACTTTATGCCAAACTAAGATCCAGCGATATGAAAATAAAAAAGATGAAAACAATCTGAATAATATGGAATAGGTGTGGATCACTAAATTTTGAAAGTACTTGATTTTTCATTTGTTTTCAAAATATACAATGTATTTGAATGTTTATAGTTTTCTTCATAAAATAATAGAAAGTAAATGAATTGAAATTAGTCTGGCTTTAGTTCATTTATTTTAATTTCTAAAAACTTTTTTGTTTTTTATACCCAACCATCAATATCTATAGATGACAAGCAAGGCGAAACATAACAATCATCCACATTTAAGGGGTGTTTAGACTAGGTGCATAAGTCATAGGGAGTGTCACATGTTCCACAAGTAAATCAATACACATATTGTAAACCTTATGTAACATATGATATTTTCCTATGTATTATAACATGTGTTAGTTTTTCATTTAGAGCACGATGTATTTTGTTAAACTATATGACAATAGATGTTTTCAGGTGATGCAAACTTTCACTTTTATTTAAAAATCTGTATGATAAAATAAAGATTTCTAAAATTAAAAAAATTATTTTTGAACTTTTGTGGGTAATATATGTATCAATGTATTTTAGGCTAAAAAGCCATATTTCCGCAGTTTGATGAACAAGTCAACCACAAGAGAAAGAAAAAAAAACAATTGAACTTTTTTTACACGCATAAAAAAGGTATATTTAAATTTATTTTATTTTTTTTTTATTTTGTTTATTAATTTACAATATTGGAACTTATAAAACTATAATAAACAATAGTTAGATACTAAACATACATATACAACGTCCCCTTACAGAGCTCTCAAGTATAACTTAAAGAATAATAATAGCTATATTTAGTAAATATATAGTACATTTTTTTACCTTCCAGAGGAACTAAATATTAATGAAGTGTTTGTAATGAAAAATATTTTTTTTAAAAACATTACTTTATATTTTGTTAAAAAAAAAAGGTGTCAAAAATTAAAAAGAAAAACTAAGTAGTTGAACTACTTATTGGACTAACCACCAAAATTTTTGGATGTTTTGCTTTTGAAGAATTTTTATATCTTTGTTGGAAATACTAGTTTGGTATCTTAAATTATTTTGGGTTATATTGCAGTTAACAGCTTTAATATTTGCCCTTCTATAATTGTGATAGAAGATAGGAATTCCGTTCGCATCTTGAATAAATTTAATTTTGTCCAGATACAAGAATGCCTCTGGAGGTACAAACCCTAGTTGTAGAGTATTTAATATATATTCATCGTTTGTATAGTATGCAGCCATGATCAAATTATTTTCAATACACGACATACATCTTAATATGTGATTTCTTATTAAATATATAATAAAATTATCAATTCGTATAATGTTTGATCTATTATATAAATTTTTATTTGCAAAAAATTTTTTAAAATCACTTTCTTTCGATCTAAATAGCAATGTGCAAGATCTTAAACATTTTCTCTCGAAGACTCTAATTTTTTCCATATAAGAGGGCGAAATGTTAAACCAAATTTGACATCCATATGTAACAATTGGTCTTATTAGGGTTTGATGCATAACGATTTTTACTTCTGAGTTAATGTATTTTGAATAAAACAATTTTTTGTACATAAAAAATGCATTTGATGCTTTTCTGAGAGTTTGAGAAATATGAGTATTGAAATATAAAAATTTATCCAAATAAATGCCTAGGTATTTAACCGTATCTTTATTTGGAATATTGTCGCTTGTTACTTTAGATTTGATTCCGAATGATTTGCAGTTTCTCCTAACATTACTGTTACATTTTCCTACCGGTGGTCTAAACAATATCGTTTCACATTTGTGAACATTAATTTTCATTTGCCAATTAAGTGTGTATTCTTCAACTTTCTCATATAAATATTGTAGATTTCGGTTAATTTGTTCTATAGTTTTGTCAGCATGATATATAATAATGTCATCTGCAAAAGAAATGATACTGTCTATTTCGTTGAGAAGATCTAAAATGAAAAGATTAAATAAAATAGGAGAGTTAACTGTCCCCTGTTGAAGTCCGTTAATAATCTTAAAAGTTTTCGTGCTTTCATGACCTTGGTGCGATACTACAAAATGTTTATCAGTAATCATGTTATAAATTAAAATTGTTAGATGAACAATTGAACTTTTTTTACACGCATAAAAAAGGTATATTTAAATTTATTATTTCTATATTATTACCGCTTATTGCATTTTTAAGATCAAAGATTACAATTTAGTGTATGCTATGGAATGAATTGAACTGTGAAGTATTGCTATTAGTGCCTTCTTATAATTCATAATATTATTATTATTTTCGTTTTTCTTAGTGTACTTCAAAAATTAATTGCACTTTTTTTGGTACGATGAGCATTTGAAAATTATTATTATTGTGTATTTGTACGTAAAAGAAAATTTTACATTTTTTATAAGTTTTGTAATAATCATATCTGTTCTTTTTTGTGTAAATTTTACCACACGCTAAACGCGTGTGTACCTATTAAACTCAAACCATAAAGTTATTTTTAAATAATTATCGCTAAGAAATATTGAATAGTTGACACTACTGTTTTTTTTCTACAGAAGGTTATGTCATATATACGTAACGTATGCAAATGTAAAGACGACAACTATAATCATTGATTTTAACATACACTGGAAATTTCATATCAATAGCAATTTTGACATCCTATATGACTTGCACACGTAATCTAAAGACACCTTTATTGTTACAAAATGTTCATCTATTTTAAGGCATATAAGAACGAAAAGAAATAAAGCAATCATATTGAACATTTTAGTAATATATGTACTCGTACGTACGTTCGTACATATTATTGAATAAATTTCCATTGTTTATTGAACACTTTGTAAGGCATACATATGTACATATTTACACGCAGAAAAAAAACATGGTTCTCATATGGTCACAATAACCATATTATATTCTTTGTAAAAATTTATAAATGCGGAGAAACGATTATAGTTATTTACACCAAAACTATAGTCACGATAAACATATTTTGTTAACTTTTAAAGATTATATGGTTACTGTGCACAAAAACTACAACATGGTTATTAAAAATAATATAAAATATTTAACCATAATATATTATTATTAATCAAAGTATGGTTAAAAGCAACAGAATAATGTTTGCGCTACAAAATAATAGTTCTTATCAGTTTAGTAATTTTTCTGTTATCTAAAGTTTGAAATTATTTTTTATTGTATGAGAAAGTGAAAAAATTAAAATTTATGTACAAAATAAATAATTAAAAATAACATGCAAATAATGAAATCAAATAAAAGGGGAACCAAAACATAAAAAAAATAGTTGAAGCAAATATGAATGTATTGTAAGCATTTAAATCTTTATTTTTGTGTTTGAAGTAAAATTGTGAAATCATTTATTTGGGCTTATAAACTATATTTGTAGATAACTGATTCTTGTAGCCCATGATCTAAGCGTTATTATAAGCAAATAATTGATTTTTAGTGAATTTATGTTTTTAAATAATTTTTTTTGACAAATCGTTAATGAATAAAACAATAATCAATAATAATCTTTATATCCAAAAAATTTTGCACTTACGAGACTATATTATAATTAAATTATATAACATCATATTTTCAGCCCTATTATATTTTAATTTAACCATTTAATGTTTATATTTGAACATAATTATGTTTATACTTTAGAATTGCCAGACAACAATGCAAATGTAACAATACTATGTTTTGCTATCAACTATATAATGCAACCATAATTTGTTGCTCTTAGATTATGGTTACCTCAACCATGTTTTTTTTTGCGTGTATGTATATAGACTTCATAATAAAACGGTTTGTATACACCCAATAAACACTCTGGTGCGATAAAAAAATAATAATTGATTTAAAATTAACATTAATTAATTACATTAGTTAAGCGTACTAATTCTCCGTAGAAATATGTAAATTAAATTTAATAAAAATATTTCAATGAATGTGGAAATTAACATTTTTAATTTTTTCAGCAAAGAGCTTACGGTTTAGGGTAAGTAAAAATGGGACAAACAGCAACCATAACTCGAACAAAATTAATCTAAGCAATGACACACAATTTACTCTGAACCTTATGTAGTCCGAACCTTATATACCGTTCATCTATGTAAACCTAGTTTAGTAAAGTAACTCCAAATAAAAAAGCAAATATCGGGAAAACAGAGAATTATAAAGCAAAAACAAAATTGGTACTGCATTCATGTACATAATTTTACATAACAATGACATCGGCTCTTAATTAGTTATGCATATTTAAAAATTTTTAGTTTTTCCTTCAAAGCCCCGCAACTCGGAAAATATGGACGAGCGCAAATTTTTTCACCGTTCCGTATATTTTTGATTTGTTGATTGGAGTAACTTTATTGTTCCAAATGACATAAAAAATTGGAGGTAGGCGTGGTGTTTTGCCTGATACCTCGAAGGTAATGGACCGATCGTGCTGATTTCCAATAGGAACTCTTTCGGCACATTATATGATCGATTGATATATTTATTTTTTAATGAAATCAAGTTTGTCTCAGCAAACTTTATTAAAGGTTTTTATTCTATTCACATATTATGAAATTTATCTGTCGCCCACTATTCTAATGTTTTGTAAAATTGTGATTGTAATTAGCTACGAATAGGTTGAATAATAAACTAAATAATAACTGTAATTGATTTGATTCGGTATATTTTATTTTTTAAAATGTATAATTTTATGAGTTTTTCCCAATTTTAAGATTTTAGATTTATTTCTTTTCAGTAAAATCTCATTTTCGTTTTTCATTTTAATAAATTACAAATTTATAAGTTTGCTTTCTTTGCAAATATAATTAGCAAGCGATGTGGCAAATGAAATACTATCAAAATTCTAGTTTCTTTTCTAGTGAAAATCATAGAGTTTGTAAGTGTAATTTTGTGTTTGGTGGGTAATAATGGATCTTATATGACTGGATGAATGCTTAGGAAAGGAGAATAAAATATGTTTGGAATGTGCCTCGTACGTGCTGCAGAGAATATGAACAAATTTATTGAAGTTTTTATTTCTTTCATACAATTTCACAGTTAATTTGATAATAATAACGTCAAACAAGCAAAAGAAGGGGACGCAATTCCTTAAAAAGTACTCACTAAACAGTGTCAAACAAAACTAACACAAACAACTTAAAATAATTAATTTTTGAGGGAAACACTCTCTGCACTGAATATCAGGTTTTTATGAAAGTGCACCTTAAGATTTTAAGCATAGGTTTTAATTTTTTTGTAGTTCTAATCATGATGAAGTTAAAGCAAAAAGGCAATTTCTGAATATAAAAATCCTATTTGTTATAACAACTTTTACATTTAAACTCATGTTGTAACACTCCGCTATTGCAGCCACGCTCAAGAAGATTAAAAACGTGGCTGTGATATTAATTTGAAATTATACTGGTAGTATTATAAAAATTTTTGCTCATATTTGAATATCAGATTTTTATTGCTTACAAAATGTGTTGGTTTCAACTTAATACTTTTTGAAAAAATTGAAACCACACTTTCGTACAATCGTAATGTATTTTAGTATTTATAACAAAGTTTGTTCTTATATTGATACGTATTAAAGTCTGTTTTTAAAATAATGGGACTTTCGACAACGCGCACTCTGACAGTGCTGATGAACTTCATTGCCAGGGGACTGAGTAAGAGATACCATGTAATAGCTACTAGCCTGGACCTCGCCAAGTCTTTTGCCACAGTTTGGCATGATGGTCTTGTTTTCAAAATGATAAGCATGGGATTTAGTGAGGGTGTTTGCCATGAAGTAGAAAACTTTTTAAGGGGTACGTGTGGTTAGTGATCTTACACCGACGAGGCTTTCATTTATATTGGAGTGACACAGGGCCCAGTAACACTATTTTAAAGATACTGCTATGACTAGGTGTAAGTTACTTTTTGTTGCGAACAAGTAAAACAAAATAAATTCAGGAGCGAAAAATTCCAACTTTGCATTATTTTCTGACGTAACATTTTTTTATTATATATTTTCTTACATATCAAGTCTTGTACGTATAAGTAAAAAATTATATAACAACAAACAAAAGACAACGCTATTTTATAGATACTTATCTGTATGTGAATTAAACGAACATTCCACCCTCAATGCCATGTTTTGTACATTTTTCTAAGATTTTTGTGTTTCTTCAACAAGTTGTCAAGGCAATGAAATTGGCAGAAAAAAAGGAAACAAAAGAGACACTTTTTCTGTTTTCAACATATCTTTTTTTTAATTTATTTGTTCAGCCATAAACCTACACTCCTGCAGGACTTAAAATGTATTCAATATATATTCAATGTCGCCCCCAATAAAAACTTGTAAATTTTGCAAATGGTACCACATATAAAAAGTAATAACATATCGTCTATAAACATTTATTTTAATATCTTTTTATAGTTTACACCGCCGATCTCATAAGTAAGGAATTTGATGTCTCCATGTTTTTCTTAGAATTTTAGTTATGGAAAACTGTTTGATTATTTCTGTTTAAATATTTAGATTGTTTGTGATTAAATATTATAAAAATTGGCAGGGAAGCTCAGGCAGGGAATTATATTAAGATGGCAACCAAATGTATATAGCAGCACCAAGTAAACAAGAATTTTTCTTAGTAGCTTGGTGTTATGTTGCCAATATTTGTTCAAATGAATGCAGTGATTAAATTTGTTAAAAGGTTTTTTATATTTCTTCTAATTTCAATATGCTTTTCCTTTTGGAATTTTGTCTCTATAAAGCTAACATAAACATGTTTGTGTTTATTTTAAATAATAAAACAATGTGTAAAAAAATATATACTCGTAGGTATATTTCTGGGATTTATAAAAAAATATTTTATATAATAATTTTTATCTTCACGAGATAATAAAATTAATATGTTTTAGGCTATAAAGCATTTTGTTTTACAACTTTGCTCATAAATTTTTTACATTTGTTTACAACTTTATTGAGGATTGAAAATTTTATATATTTGAACAAAGATCGTGACTACCGAATCAGAATTGCAAGCTAAACCTTCTTAATTCTCTTCAAAACTCTACCACGTTTTTCAACTCCTGCATAGAAACTATTTTCATATGAATTAAAGCATTCACTGGAAAAACCATTTAAATTAAAGCATAAAATGGGGTTTTCGATAGCGTAGTCTCTCAGGGTACAAGCAACTTTACACACAGACGAAAAGGAATTGCTTTTTTTCTTTCTTTTCTTCAAATTAATCTATTTATAAATAGACAAACACAAAATTTCGGGATCCTTTTTCTCCTCTATTTGTCAACCGAGTTTTTTGATTTATTTACATATTTTTGGCTTGTTAAAAGTAGACCAATGCGACGCTTTTAACCTAAACAAATTAATTGTTAAATAATTTATTGACAATGACGTTGACTATAAAGATAACATGGTTGGATAAGCAGCATATGGAGCAAAAAACATTCCGTTGCCAAATTTTAAAAAGTCAAATATCAGATTTATTTATTTTAAAATGTATAAATATGTTAAGCTATGTCTACACGGTTGTCAGATCTAACAATATTGCCAGAAAAATTTGTAAAAAATTTGTACAAAATGTCTTGCAATCGTGTAAACTTACAATTTTTGTCTGACAATGTTGTTAGAGAAGGCATTGTCAGACCATTGTCATGCTGTTACCTGATAACAATATTGTCAGGCATCTGACAACCGTGTAAACACATTTGTTGTTCTGGCAATGTTATTGCCAGAGCATTGCCATATCATTTCATATTGACAGATGTACTACTTTTTAACATCTGACAATGGCGCCATTGTCAGATAAAAAGCGCATAAAAAAGGTAAACAAAGTGTTTGTGTAAAAAAATAAAATTAATAAAATAAAGAAAAAGTATTTTAAACAATTTTGTGCTAGTGGTAAAAAGGAATGGAAAATAATTTGGGTGAATATTTTGATGACGGGGAAGCACTTGACCATGTGTTGCAGCCCATAGCTCCATCGCCGGTAGTTTCTCCGGCGTGTAAAAAAAGTAAACAAAAGTCCTACCGTAAAAAAGTGGAAACATCTTGGTCACATGAGAACATCTTAAAGCTTATTCAGGAAGTTGAAACAAGACGTTCCTTATGGGATGTTGGTTGTGCAGAATATAAACTGCACAAAGATAATTTGTGGCAAGAAGTAGCAGATGCCATTCCTGTAAGTCTAAATGATTGTAAAGGAAAATGGACTAATCTACGTATAACTTTTAACTGTAACATTGAAAAATTACGGAAAAAAAAATCTGGCCAAGGTACCCATGAAGAAATTCCAATTGCATGGAAATATTTCAAGCCATTGATGTTTTTGGAAAGAAACAAATTGCAGCAATCTACTCAATCGACATCAACGTTACTATTGGTAATACAATTTTCAGCTTCTATTGTCAATTAAATATTTACTAATTTTATGTTTAGGAATGTGGAAACAGAAATGATTCAGTTTTTAGTGACATTGGATTTAGTGATGAAATGTCCTCTCTATCACCATCACTGGCTGCACAACAGCCAAAACGTAAGAGCATCCCCCCACCCTCACTCCTGTCAACAAATCACAGACGCAATGAATTGAAAGAGATGGCTGTAAATGCACTGCAGTCCATGAATTCTAGACAATTACAACCAAAGGATTCATCCACAGCTTTTGGCGAATATATTGCAGCAGAATTGAGGAGCCTTACACCGGAACAAGCGACATATGCTAGATCAAAGTTGAGACGAGCCTTCAACGATATAATGGATGAAGTGGCTTTAATGGTGAGCGTTCATTTGAAAGAAATATAGCTCAATTGTTATCATATTTATACCCTTCACATTCGCGTGAATGTTATATATAAGTTTGTCATTCCGTTTGTAATTTTCACATTATAATTGTGGATCCTATATTCTAAATTCTTATATATACACATACATTATGTACCATGGTGAAGGGTATATAAAATTTGGCATAACCGAATTAAGCAAGATTACTTGTTGAAAATTAAATCTTTTAATTCAGGTACCACAGCAACAGCACCAAGAAAACAGAGATGTTTTGTTTACTGCAATACAGGCAATCCAACCAAACCAAGACAATGAATAAGTACTCCAGAAAATTTCCAAGAAAAAACTTAATTTTAATATAAAAAACTACAAAAACTTTTTAAGAAAGCAATAATAATTTTTGAGCTACATATGCAAAACCATTTTACACTTTCAAAATATTTTAAAAATAATAAAAAAAATTTTAATTGTTTATGAAAAATTATTATTAAAAAACTTATGTAAAAAATGTGGATTATTTTTATAATACGAGTAATAAAGCGTTTTACTTTTATTCCAAAATATTTCAACAAATAAAACAAAAGTAAACAGAGTCTTGATGAAAGAAATATGTACAGTATTGGTTACGTTTATTTTATTACGACAATGAACACCAGGTAATGCAAGTTAAATATATAAAATTATTTTACAAAGTATAGAAAGTATTGTACAAATATCTTGATAAATTCTTATTGGCGAGTGATATGTTTGTATTGAAAATCTATTTCACCTTCTTCGACGAAGTACGTTGTAAATTCATTTTGCACATCTTTGGCATTAAGTGCGTCTGTCCGAGTTCGTTGTAATGGAAACATTGATTTGCCCATCGTTTCTTCCCGGCGCCAATCGCCTGGAACAAGTGTACCGCTGCTATCATAATGATCAAATGCATTTGGCGGTGCATACTTTTTCCTGTTTGTGACCATCAAATAGTTATGAAGCACGCAACAAGCAAGAGTTACTTTTTTAGTCTTTTCAGCATCCAGGCAGATCGGCTTTCGAAACACTCTGAAACGGGCAGACATGATGCCAAATACATTTTCTATTATACGCCGACCACGACTCAATCGGTAATTGTACACTCGTTGAACCATTGTTAGACCTCGTTGGGCATAGGGTTTCATTAGATTCGACCGCATAGCAAATGCATCGTCAGCGACAAGCACATAAGGAACTGGAATTTGTCTTCCAGGGAGTGCTTTAGGTGGTGGCAAACAAAGCTTATTAGAATCCATTGCTTTTCCAAATGTGCAACTATTAAACACACCGCCATCTGAAAACCGTCCGTTGCGACCGACATCAATATACAAAAATTTGTATTCCGCGTCTGCAATACCCATCAATACAATACTGTGCGTACCTTTATAATTATAAAAGATGCTGCCAGCATTGGGTGGTGCATCCATCACCACATGCTTACCATCAACTGCTCCTATACAGTTGGGAAAGTGCCACAACTCATTAAATTTGCTGGCAACAGACATCCATACATCTGTATCACATGGTGTCTAGAAAAAACTTAATGTTATAACTTCTATATATTTACGAATAATTAACTTTCCTTAAGATATTTACCCACAAGTACTTTGTAAATGGCATCTAATACTTCGGGAATAATGCGCGAGATCGTTGATACTGGTATTCTAAACAAGTATTGTAGTGATCGAAAGTTTTCGCCGGTAGCTAGATAGCGTAGTGTCAAAACAAGTCTCTCACCTGCTGAAATACTTTGACGCATGTTGGTATCAGCCTTTTTTATATGTGGAGTTACTAAAAGCAGTAAGTTGTCAAATTGTTCGACGTCCATGCGCAAGAAATTACGATATAAATCCGGTTCATTTGCACGAAGTTGGGTATGCAATTTTGCGTAAAAACCCTCCTGCTGTCGATGAAGCACCCAATCCTTTACCCATATTCTGCGGCGTTTCTTATTTGGTTCCTCTTCATCCTCGCTACTTTCTAAAGCATAAGCAGCTAACATAGTCACTACTTCTTCATTTTGTAACATATCCATAGATTGATAAAATTTAAAACTTTATTAAAATTTTTCCCACAAAATTCACAAAATCTATTTTTTGACAATTCTGCAAATTGTTTTACTTCTGACAATTGTTCTGGCAATTTTTGCTACATAGCAATCGTGTAAACTGACAAATTATTACCTGGCACCGTTGTCAGATAAAGTTATTGTCAGATAATTTGCTTAAAATTTATTGTCAGCTTTTCTGGCAAATATCTAGCAACCGTGTAAACTGACAAACTACATTGTAGTGGCAATTTTTTATTGTTAGGTCTTTGTCAGCACATTGTCAGGTCTGACAATATTGTTAGATCTGACAACCGTGTAGACATAGCTTTACTCACTGGTATTACGTTCGTCGTATGCATAATACTAGCTAATAAGCGGTTGTAAGTCGCTTATTAGAATTTTAATAAAGGTTGACTTCCAAGACGACACTTGCTTTGTAATTGAATAATGTATTGTGTTTTCTAATATCGTGGTGTTAATAATTACAATGCATACCATTTAAAAATTTGGCAGAAAAGTACTAGAAACGTTCAAGTCAGCCAAAATGTTTCAATGCGAGGCCACAGAGACTATTTGATGATTGAAGTAAATTTTATATTAAATTATTGGATTAGGTCTGAAAAATATTTGATTTTGATAATAAAATAAAATCGCTAGGCGTAATTAGTCCAAAATAATAAATGGTGACAAAAAATCAATTTAAGACTTAGCTAAAAATTTTCCGACATTTTTTTAAGAAAATAAAAACAGGAGACTTGGACTCGAAGTTAAGAGAGTTAAAACATAGCGGCTTTACCACATCCATCGGCAAATGTCGAGAGAATATTTAGTAAGGTAAATTGAAATAAAACGAAACTGCAATCGCTTATAAAATAAAATCTTAGTAGGAATATTGCTAACAAAAGAGTACTTAAAACTTTAAAACCTCCAATGTTTCGATACACTTACATCTACAGATTTGCTAAAAATATCATCTGATATGTAAATGTTTCTTTGACCTTTTTAAATAATTTTTCTTTTCTAATTTATTAAGCACTAGGTCAGTTTTATAAATAATAAAAATTTTTTTATTTATATTTTCAATATTTCGCCACACCTTTGGGTGGCATCATCAGGAAACAGGAAACAAAAAATTAATTTTTCTTTTTTCAAAAATAACAAAAATTAAAATGAAATTATTTTTTCAAACAAAAACAGAAAAATTAAAAATCAAACGACAAAAAACTCAAATATTTAAACATTTACATTTTTATAAATTTAAAACTCAAAAAAATTCAAGTAAAATAACTCAATAATTTTAAACATTTACATTCTTATAAAAATTTTAAAAACAGAAAACATTCAAATTACTTTAAAATTTTAAAAAACTTAATACAAATACATTAACATAAACTTTCACGATAGAAATGTTACAAGCAATCATATACTCTCAAACGTTAATTAATTTTTATGCACTAAATGTCTGTAACATTGCGCAACATTATCAGTATCAGCCTTAAAGTTTATTCTTTTTGTTGTTGGTATTTTAATTATTTGTAACATCTCTAACATATACCGACGCTTATAATTATTTTCTATATTTAAAACAGATGCATCTTCAAAGTTAGGATAATGATTAAATCTGGCACAATGGGAAGATAATGCAGTTTTTTGTGAATTATTAACGTCCCTGTATCTTTGATCAGACTTATGTCCAGCTATTCTAGTTTTTAGTTTATTTTTTGTGGTACCTACATATTCCTTATTACAATTCTCACTATCATTACCATTACAAGGTATTTTGTAAACTACATTTGACATGTCCCATTTTTTAATCTTATCTTTTGTTTTACTAAATAATCTATTTAAAGTATTATATTATAAATAGATTATTTAGTAAAACAAAAGATAAGATTAAAAAATGGGACATGTCAAATGTAGTTTACAAAATACCTTGTAATGGTAATGATAGTGAGAATTGTAATAAGGAATATGTAGGTACCACAAAAAATAAACTAAAAACTAGAATAGCTGGACATAAGTCTGATCAAAGATACAAGGACGTTAATAATTCACATAAAACTGCATTATCTTCCCATTGTGCCAGATTTAATCATTATCCTAACTTTGAAGATGCATCTGTTTTAAATATAGAAAATAATTATAAGCGTCGGTATATGTTAGAGATGTTACAAATAATTAAAATACCAACAACAAAAAGAATAAACTTTAAGGCTGATACTGATAATGTTGCGCAATGTTACAGACATTTAGTGCATAAAAATTAATTAACGTTTGAGAGTATATGATTGCTTGTAACATTTCTATCGTGAAAGTTTATGTTAATGTATTTGTATTAAGTTTTTTAAAATTTTAAAGTAATTTGAATGTTTTCTGTTTTTAAAATTTTTATAAGAATGTAAATGTTTAAAATTATTGAGTTATTTTACTTGAATTTTTTTGAGTTTTAAATTTATAAAAATGTAAATGTTTAAATATTTGAGTTTTTTGTCGTTTGATTTTTAATTTTTCTGTTTTTGTTTGATAAAATAATTTCATTTTAATTTTTGTTATTTTTGAAAAAAGAAAAATTAATTTTTTGTTTCCTGTTTCCTGATGATGCCACCCAAAGGTGTGGCGAAATATTGAAAATATAAATAAAAAAATTTTTATTATTTATAAAACTGACCTAGTGCTTAATAAATTAGAAAAGAAAAAAATATCATCTGATATTTATGAACAAACCTAAATAAAATTTAAATAATTTTTATACAATGTTTATCTAATAGAACTTTTACATATGTAAGTAAGTAACTTTAACATAATTGATTTATTGTGTAAGCAAACACAAACCTTTTAGTAATAAATGCAATTGTATTGGTTTTTATATCCTTCACCGCGAAAATTTGAAAAAGAGTAGATCTAAGTTTGTCATTTGTTTGTAATTTTTACAATATCCATTTCCGACCCCATACTATATTCTAACTTCTTATGCATAGTGAAGTCGATTGAGCATTGTCCGTCTGTCCACCCGTGTTTAGTGTTGAAATCAAAAAATACATATGTCAATCGATCAGGTTTAGTGTCGAGAGAGGTGCTTTTGGAAATCTACATGATCGGTTCATGTTCTTTGAGGCAGCAGGAAAAACACCACGCCTACCTCTAATTTGAAAAAGCTGGCGCTCGCCCATATCTTCCGAGTTACGGGTCTCTGAAATTTAAAAATTTTTTTAAATATAAATATGGGTATCATTTTATAGCTTTTTAAGAGATCTTTACGTAAATACTAAAATTTTCAAAAAAAGTATAACTCATTAAGAGCCGATAGCATTTGTAAGTAAAAGAAAATATATGTGGTACCAATTTTTTTTTTAATTTTCCGTCACCTCAATATTTACTTTTTTGATTGGAGTTACTTCACTAAACTAGATTAAATAGATGGTGAAGGGTATATAATTTTTATTATATTCCTAAATATTCGGATATATTCCATATAAATAAAAAGTTAAAAAAAACATCTTAAATGAGAGTTCAATATTTAAGAAACAAATAACCCCATAACTTGCTACAACACACATGCAAAAAAATACACATATATTCAAAACATGAGTGTATACATAAAATAAAAAAAAAAGTATTCAGTATTAAACTTGGTCGAATTTCGACCACAAGGCACACTCTAGTATTTTATAGTACAAAAAGCATTATAAATAATCAAAATATTTTTAATTATGAAAAAAATTTTTTCTTCAGTGAATTTCAGTGGTTTAAAATAAAAACTTGTACTTTTGTACAGAAAAACAGGAAGATTTAGGTGTATATGTGTGGTTGGGTATGCCAGCAGACGGGTTGGATAATCTTTAGTTGATTAAGCTTAATGTAGACACAAGTGATCATTTAATTTTTCTATACAAAAATTTGAAGGATGTGGTGAAACTTGTACCAATAAATCACTATTCCTTTGAGAAACAAACACAAAAAAACTTTAGTAATTAAAAATCGTGTTAATAAAATACAAAACAATAAATTTTTATTTCGTATTTTTTATATTAAAAAGTAAGTGCCAATTTTCAACATCATAATTGTTCGGTACTTACCTGAATGTTTTCTAAATTCGAACTTCGTTCTTAATGTGAACAAAAATTTTAGTAATTTTTAAATAGTTTTTTTTATTTAAAAGAAAGTAAATAAATTTTCTAAATTCAGTCAAATAATTTATTTTATATTTAAATAAGTTTTTTTGTTTCCAATATTGCACCAATTTTACATGGCAGATTAACATCTTAACATTTATTAAATATGCCATATACCAAATTTTATGTTTGTTGCGATGTGATAAGGAAACGCCGCATTTGACGTGTCTCTTAACTACTGGACTTTTATTTCCTCGTTTTATAAAAAAAAATAATAAATCTAGGTCAAAAGCCTAAATCGATAAGATTTTTCTAAAAATAAAAAAGGGAAAAAGAACAGCATATTAAATTTGAGCAGTTTTTATAAAATGTGTAAAGTAATTAAAATAGATGTAAGAGTTTTTAACTAGAAAAAAGATCTTTTATACTTTGCAATTTATTTTCGATTGCTAAACTAATTTTGAAAAATATTAACTTTTTAAAAAATCTTAAAATTTTTTATAATTGAGTCCAAGTTTGAAAACAGATCTGGCAATATAGAGCAGAATTGTTGTTATTTAAAATTATGTCTTATCGTTTTAAACTTCATTCCAAATATACTTTTAAATTTATTCAACCCTTGGTGTTTTGTGTGCTGAAGGTTGTCATGTGAATGTTGAGTATCCACCTTGTTCCATTTTATTTGTGCCATTACAACCTGTTGCATAATTGTTCTCTTTCCACTCCTTTTCTTTTTAGACCTCGTCCTTGTAAGTGTTGTTTTCAGTGCTTGATCTATTTTTTTTTTGCATTTTTCTTGTGTTGCCGCATGGTGTGGTTTTTGTCCTTAGCACGCTTACCGATGTTTGAAATAACATTTCGGTTTGCCATACATATTGTTCTAGTAACTTGTTGATTTATAATGCTCGGTGACCAACGTCAGCCAATCTAGAAAAAAATTCAAAGAATAAATATTTTATGTGTATAATGAAGAAAATTATTAAATTTAAAAAATTAAATTAATTATGATTGTGAACTGTGATATTTTTATGCGTTTATCTTTTCAAATGTTTTTTTTTTATCGTAATTCGAATAGGAGAGTATAAGGTAAAAAAATTGTTAAAGTAAGTTGCTAAAAGTTGTCGAGCTGCAAAAGATGACTGAACAATTTTAAGGAAAATTGGCAACCCGTTGTTTAACCTGGAAAATAAAGGGCGCGAAGATAAGTGGACTCTTTAAATTAATATTAAAACCTATCGTGAGATAGAAAATTTTAGAAGAGACTTCGTGTTAGTATTCGAACCCTATATAACGCAGTCAATGTCGCAAAAAAAATATACCTTAAAAAAGTGGACTGGTCAAAAAAGCAACTGGAGAAGTAGGCGATTCAAAGGCAAAAGCTCCAACTGTTAAACAGAGCATGAATTCGAAGTCAAAGCTGAAGCGTAAGAAATAGAATAAATAGAAAATGTTGTACAAACCAGAAAACTATCGTCTCTATTCCTCATCTGAAGTTGTTTTAGGATGAAGAAAGTTAGAGAATCCTATATGAAATGTTTTGAGCTGAGTGTAAACTTTATTGAAAAATAAAGAAATCAATATTGAAAATAGCATTTTTTGATGTTTTATAAAATAATTATTAGTTATTCAGTGTGCATGCACTGCGAAAGTTGCCTGATAAATAAGCACTAAAATTTAAATTTATTCACGAGTTGCGTTGGCCATAATTAATAACATTTATGAAAAGAATACAAGTTAAGAAAAGAAAAGCTTCCTGGAAATAAAAGGGATGCATACATGTTTATTTAAACCTTCGCTTATTTTACCATTAATTGACTACTTGCCGCTCTTGTATATTTTTGTTTAAAATTTGTTGATAGAAATTATACAGCAAACAATACTATTTTATATATTTGCAAGGTTTATGCTTTGTGATAAGAGCACTCGTTCCCCTATATGCTGCATTATTTCGGAAATAATATTGTAAAAGTTGTCCAAAGTTGGCTTCTTAGCGCATACTACGGGGTTGTGGTAACCTCATCGGAAAAATATCGATATACTGATGTTATAAAAGTGTGCACACCGTTTTGTCACGCGATTTTCTCTGACGCTGAATCAACTTTTCTGAGTCTTCTGTACTTTCTCTTTTTCTTGCTTTCTTAATAAGTTTAAACTGCAAATTCAATTATTTACTCGAGTACTATTGAACTTTTATATTTTTATTTTATATCTTATTAATAATAATTTAATTTTTTGTATGTCTTTCGTTTGTTCAATAACTATTTTTGTTATGTATCTACATATGTATTTCTATAAATTTAAGCTTTTGCATACTCTTAAGAGTTATTTGTTTTAAAACCAATTGTATTTGCGTAACAGTGATAGAATTACGTTATATGTTTGAAGAGTACTAAGAATGAGTTAATGTATATTTCATGACGTCACCTTTATACGTCTGTACATGTCGTCAATTGTTGTTTGCCTGCGTAATTCTGCCTGTATTTGCGTTTAAGCTTGAACGATTGTATAAGATATGCTTTCTGAATTTTGATTCGATTCAAAATTTTTAAAAACATTAACATGATATTTTTGAAATGGCGCAATAATCTCCAATGCATAAATACTTTGATTCTCTTTAAGATAAAAAAGATTTCACAAAAAATTACATTTACTTACACAAATAAATATTTACATTTTATCGTGGCGTTTAGTTACATGTAAAGACTGTCAATATACTTATTGAATCGTATGTATGCGTGTTAAATCGTTTAATGAGAGATTCTTTACCGCTAATTTCATTTGTAGATATTTTTTATACTTTCGATCTTCTGTTAAATATATATAAAACAATTTTAACGGCTATGATGGGTGCGCCAAAATTTATATAATATAATATTTTTTGTCAAGAGTGGAAGAAAAGTCTTACTTTTTGATTTGTATCAAACTTTCATGGATTGGTAGCCAACCAATTGTGAAAGCTAAAACAGCAACAAAAATCACGCGATATAAGCAAAATCCCAATTTCCTATGATTGAAAGCATACGTTTGAACTATAGCGGAAATGTAGGATGATCGAGAAAGCTAAATGATTATTCCACACCAGCATTTTAACTCTAGTGAATGCGATTTGTTGAGTCTATTTTTAGGAAATTAAAACATAATGTTCAACTAGGAACGATACGAATGAAATAGTGTAAGAAACTTTTCTTATTGTGTTTTTTTATTCGACCTGTTGTTTTCAAGTTTCAAATAAAAAGAAATTTTTTCCAGCTCGAGGTCAGTTACTTAAATATGTTCTTTATTTTGCCGATATTTCGCTACAACCTTTTGTTTTAGCTGCAAAAAAAAACTTTGAAATGTTGCTGTGTATGTTATTTAAATTAATAAATATTTTTAAAATGCTGTTTTCTAAGAAAAGTGTTTTTTTATAACGAAAATTATTTCAATTATATTATTCCTAATTATGCTGCTGAATAACTTTTTTTTAACGCTTCTTTTAAAGGACTACATTTCTGAAAATCAAATTTGATAATCTTTGTAAAACAGACTTATAAGAGACTTATTTTAAAGATATTTTTGATTTACTTAAATGAATCATTGAAAAAATTTGAAGTTTCAAGTTATAAAAAATTTCGTTTGCAATATATATTGTAAAAACATCTGATATAAATACAAAAAAATTTTGTACTTTTTAAAGTACAATTTTAGAAAATTTAATTGCAGATTTTTAAAGAAAGAATTTTAAAAAATGTACCAAATGTCCATCTGTTGAGTTTAAAAAAATATTTTAAATCTTTTTCTGTTGGCTTTTTTTTAGCTCTACCATTGTTTACAGACAGGATATTAAAGTTGAGGTCTGTTTATTGCCACTGTTTTTGTTCCACCAATTTCCAACAAGTTTTGTATTAGTAGTTGACTCAGTTTGTAATAGTAAATATGCAAGCTCATTTAAGATCTAAGTAATTAATTTTGAAGCGTGTTAGTGAGGTACCATGATTTTTTTTGTTTAAAATAAGTCGTAAAAAGAAAGTAACAACCCTTACATTGGTGCATGCTGAAGGTTTGAAACCAAGGGCATTTTTTCTTAAACATACGCATTTAAAAGAAGTAGATTAAGGCCAATAATACATAAAATTAAAATTTAAATATATTTTAATGGGAAATTTTGATGCATATTAATTTTTTTTTTAATTTGGATCTTGCAGTCAATTTCTATCTTTTTTATGGCGATGGTTTTTTTCTTTAAGGAAATATTATAAGGACAATTTCTACCGTTTTTGGTGAAAATTTTATTTTCACATCCAAATTTCTCTGTAATCACAATTTTTTTGATTTTCTCGTGCAATGTTAATATTTTTGTGTAACTTTGGTTTATTATTTAAAATTCCGTTATATACAGTGTGTCCGCCGGGAAGGTATACTACTTTATTTTTAATTTTAAGTAAAAGGTTAGCCTCTCAAATGCAAGCTTTTTTGAACACATTTTTCATATCATTCTCACACATTTCACGCGGTATTTCATGAGTTTATCACGAATATTTTGTTCGAGTTGCTCAAGCAATTTTAGTTTGTTTACCTAAACCTTGCTTTTTAGAATCCCCACAAAAAGATACCTGGATCAGCATAACCAGGTGACTGTGGAGGCCAATCAAGATCACCATTTCTTGAAATAACATGTTGTGGAAAAAGCTCTCGCAGCAATTCCATTGCAATCCTGGCGGTATGCGATATGGCCACGAATATTTTTCTACAATAAATTTGTCACGTGTCTACTTCACGACTGGCAGCAAAGCAAATTAGTATGCCTTTCCTGTGGGAAGGTTTCAATTATTTTAATGAAATTTTATTTACTAGTGTTAGAAATTTGTTATTTAATGGATGTTACAGTTCCTTTGATGACATTTCGTATCTTAGTACGTGCTCCGCAATAATAACAACAATATAATAAAAAAAAAACAACAAGATCACATTAAAGTTATCTTGAAAGTAGGTTTTCAACTCTACACAAACCTCCATGCTGCTTTTGAATATAAAAAAAGCAGTTTCTTTTTTATTCATCGTCCATTTTAAATTAACTTGAACATCAGTCTCTAAAAGGACAAAAATAAAATGAAAAAAAGGAAGCGAAAAAAATTAATTTGTGTAGTAAAGGTCATCAATAAGCGCAAAGATGTGAACAGTATGCAGCGTGAAGGAAATAAAAAATGTAACTTTTACAGCAAAATGAATAGCAGCCGCACAAGAATGCCATTATTTGTTTGCACGTCTTATATAAAGTTAATATTCAATTAAATTTCCTTACAGAAGTTTAAGGTCTAAACAGTTTTGTATTTTTTTTTATTTATTTTGATTATTTCGAACGCGTCCGTCTCTGTTATTTTGTCACGGATTGTTTACCTTTTTTTATTTAAATTTTCAATAGTTGTCTAAAAACTAAACAAAAAATTAATAGACCTATTGCTTGCGAAGTCTACAAGAGTCACACTTGTAATATTAAAATATCTTTTCAATTGTTTTATTTATAATTTTACGTGACATGGCACGTGAAAAAATAATCTAGTCAAAATTTCAATTTCAGAAAGCTTTGTCAGCATTTTAATTTTGATAAAAATTAAATATTTCATTTTATAAAAGACTGCATATAATATGTTTGTAACATACTATGCATTATTTCGCTAAAGGATAAATGTAAAAAAAACATGATTTTATTAAAGAAATTAACAAAATTATGGCCTGTTTTTTGTATTACTGTATTAGAATTTATAAAAGGCAACTCAAGGCATCAACTACAACAGCCTATGGGTAACTCTTGACAGTTTCGTTTTATTCCGAAAAATGTAACTATGACTTTATAATTTTTTAGCAACTAAAACGTTCTGTAAATATTATTATATGTATGTACGTTAAAAAAATTAAAATGTTTAAAATTCATAATACATTCAATAACCTGACCCCATAAAATGCGCAAACACTTAAATATTAAAGTTACGAAATATTGCAAAATAAATGCTTTTCACCTTCGAAACAATTATTTGCAAGTTAAAAATCTCTTGCTGTCGTAGATTTCAACTTATACCAAATTAATTTACTTCTGAATCGCTGACATGGTTTAAAGGTGCAGTGATATAGTTTAGCGAGTCTCTCCAATAATTTTTAAACGACGGACATTTTCCCCCTTAGGTGGTACTTTGCATTTTACACACTTATGGCATTCAACAACTTGTACTGACATGACCATAGCGCTGACAGCTAAAGCACTGCGTTATGCGCCTCTCAATAGATTTCGAGTAGTGGAAAGTAGAGGATATTTATTCCTCTAAAGCCTAATCTGATCTTAATTGTGTTAAACTAAAACTGTACAGAAACAGAAATAATTTAAAAAAAATAAAGCAGGAGTTAAAGTAATTATTGAATAATTATAATGGAGAAAGTTCTTTAACAAATAACTTCTTGTCATTTGAAAAGAATTCAGAAAGATAAATTTTTAAGGTTATGCCTAACTGAAGACTTTGGGAAGGTTGACAACACGTAAGATCTTCTTTTCTTAAAACCTTGCTGTTATATGGCAAGCTGTGAATCGAAAACTATTGGTCAAAAAAAAACTTTAGCTGATAAGGAAGGCTTGTTGTTTATTAGAAGGAATAAACAGTACAACTTGATGAGTGAAAAGATCTGGCGTATATTTTTAAGCAAAATCTTCTCAAATACAACTTATGCTGGTGCTTAAGAAAAATTAGTTTTAGATTGAATTGAAATTATTTTGGCTTAAGTTCATTTTTTATTTTTAATTTCTAAAAATCTTTTTTAGAAAGAAAATTTATTTTACAAATGTATGCGGACGATTTCCAAAGAAAACAAGAAAAATTAGACGCTAGCAGAATGAAATGCTGCACTTTCTGGACCGCTACGACCTTTATCAGCATTCTTCGCATCTATCTACCTTAGGCTTTTCAATATGTAAAGCAGTATATTTGGAATTTAATTTAAACGATTTATTTACAAAAATTTATTTTTTTATTTAAAAAGTTTTTTGTATTATTGCACAACATAAACTCGATTTGATTTCTTTTAGGGTACGAACATAGCAGTGCAAGGGCAGTATCATGATCTGTCGTCTACATACCTGTAGGTATTTATATTCGTTTATGTAAAATTGTTCTAAGTCTCATTTTAAACGTCTTTCTATTCAATGGAGGCAACATTGTATTAAATTGAAGGTTCTTTTGCTTCTTAAGTGTTCAAGTAATTGAAAAATATTTGTATAATTGCTGCTTTTGTTATCTCTTGTTAGGAAAATACTTATGGCAACATGGGATGAAAGAAGTGAATACAAAACGTTGGTTGATATCATATGAGCACGAAACTTTAAATGGATGACTTTGGTGTAAATACTTTTTTCGAATTTATTTTAAAACAGCAGTAGCATAAAATAGTTGTACCAAACGGTAAGCCTACCAGCCGGTTCTATGTAGTTTGTAAGTATGAGGGACACTATGTTTGTATCAAATATATGTTTGCTCAACAGTTTAGCCAGTAACCATTGTCTGACCTGGCATTTATGCAGTTAATTTCAACACAAACACTTTTTTGACAACATTATTATAATCAATCAATGTTCATTATGCTTTCTCTATGACTTTTAGAACACTTATGAACGCCAAACAATACAGCAACTTTTTTTTTTATTTCAGAGTAAAATTTTTTTATTAAGGTGAACTTGATACTTAAGTTTACATTTGACAAAGTGAAAACCAGATAAAATTAAAGCTTATATGGCAAATATCATTTTGCTCGAAGGCTTTGTTTTATTTACAATAGATTCACATCTTACCGCTAATAAGAAATCCTTACAGCAACGACTTTATTTTGTTTCACCTAAACAGGACATCAGCATAAGTTAATACAAGATAAGGTGCTTATTTTTTAAGTTGATAATTAGAATGTTTCCTTTCTCCACGTATAGTTTTATTTTTAAATTTTTATTTCTTATATTTCCAACAGCGTAAGGATTGGGTCAAAATGGTTTTTCAGACTATATATCTTATATAAGACAAACGCAATACATTAATACATTCAATGAAATTGTTTTGAAAGAGACTTTATTACACCCTCTACCACGAAAAGTAGACAAAAAAAAAATGTCATTCTATTAAGACCCAATAAACTATACACTCAAAAAATTTTAACATTAACTGTTTGACGTTTATTTAGGAAGTTTTCAGTAAAGTTAAAAATAAATGAAAATGTGGTAGTTTTAGGAAGAAAATTTTTATTTAACTTTTTTTGTCTGTTGTTAAAAAAACAAACGACAAAAAATACTGATTTTCGGTGCAGTCAAAATTATCAATTAATTTTTACCTTGTTTCAGTAAAAATGAAATTCTTAATTAAAAAAAACAGTTCGTCAGTAGAAAAGTACTATTTAACAATAGCTTTAAAATATAAAATAAAAAACATAAACTGTTGGAAAATATGTCAGTTATAAAAAATATATTTAGAACAAAATAATTTATGAAAGAAAAACATCAAAAAAATATTGGTAAGTTTCTTACATAGTATTTAAAATTTGCATTATGTTTTAAAAAATAATGTTCCCTTTTTGCAGGTATTCTCTTCTAAATTCTGTAGTCTTTAGGCAGGCAGCCGTGTTGCCACAGCCCACGTGGGTCCATTGGTTGGTCTTAACCTTTAACTACTGAGGTGAAATATTTTGACGTAGCTACTGAGGTCGTGGTAAATTTTACCCCATTTTTTTATCAAAAATTTTACCAGATAAGTTTTATTTTCTAATTTTCTTTTTTCAAAAGAATAAATTAACATATAATTAATTAAATAAAATCATAAAATCAAAAAAATTAAACTTTGGAATAACAAAACAAGAACTTTATTTCATAGTCACTTATCTCAAAGTTAAAAACAATGGGTAATTGGGTAAAATTTACCACACCTCAGTAGTTAAAGGTTAAACAAAGGTATGTCATTTAAATTTTTGGATTACAAATATATCGCTCATTTAGTAATACAACGTTATAACCCAAAAAATAAATTTTTTTATAACGTGAAGATCATATCGCTTTTTAAAACATCGTCATATTTCGTTTTGTGTCTGTATATAATTTTGAAAAGACGATCTTTTTAAAATGTATCGACCTTTTACAAGATGAAAACGTTAACTGTGATTATCTTGAAATGATTTTTTGTTTGAGTTAAGGCGTTCTATTTCTAGATGAGCGATATGTACTTTAATTATTGGTTGCAAAAACATAAACAATTTTGTAAAAGTACATTATTTTTCAGCATAGAACTATCCTGAAATCCTTGGACTTACAAGGAAGAACATTAATTTAAGCAAATAAAAACAAGAAGAATTTATGTATCAAAATAGTATAAATAATCAATAAATAAATTAAATCTTTTGACTTTCAAAATAAATAAGAAAGCTGTAGTTTTTATTGTTTTGGTAGGTTACTTTTAGAGAGTTGGATTAAAAGAAAAAAGCAGTTAATTTTACTGTTTTAGTAGGTTAAATTTTATAAATTAAAATAAATACAGAAACAGTTATTATTAATGTTTTGGTAGGTTACATTTTGTTAGTTGAAATAAATGAAAAAACAGTAGTTTTTACTTTTCTGGTAGGTTGTTTTTTCGTGCGTTGGAATAATAGAAAAATTATAGTTTTTACATATTTTGTTAGTTATAAAATCAACATTCAAAAACAATTATAAATTACATTTAATTTAAATGAAATGTAAGTGGACCGTTTTTTCAATGAAAAAGTAGTTGTTTAAAGTGTTTTTTCATTTAAATATACCCACATAATATTTTGAGTGTACATATTTTGACTTCTTATGCACAGCGAAGACAATTTAGCGATATCCGTCTGTCCGTCCGAGTTGCCGTTGCAAACTTGATTTCACAAAAAAATATATATGACAATCGATCAGATATAATGACGAAAGAGGTGCTATTGAAAATCAGCATGATTAATTAAAAAAACATTTTTTAATCCTCTGTCACCAAAATACTTGGTTTTTTGATTGGAATTACTTCACTTAACTAGATTTACATAGATGGTGAAGGATATATAAGATTCGTCATAGCCGAATATAGCACTCTTCATGTTTTTTAATTAATAAGTGACTGACGAAATTGGTTTATCCCATATTCTGACAACGTTAATAATAGAAAAAAACTAAAACTAAAAAACTAAAAAAACTGATAAGTGTTATAACTGAAACGAATAACCTCTTCAAACAGCTTATTTAAATCAAAACAACGAACATTAAATAGATTTACAACAGCAAAAACTTCAATTACAACCACAACCACAACAAAAGCAAACCATTTACAAGGAGGCACTTGAAATTATTTTAAAATAAAAATAAGTAAATAAATAAATTAATGCATCAGTGGGAGTACGTGTTTATACAACACAAGTATCTAGAAGGACGTTCGATAAAGGTAATTGTAAAATAAAAGAAATAATTGAAAATGAACTTACAAAATACAATATCAATTTTAAATGAATTCTTAACGAGTGAAAATCATTAAAATCTACCTACTCTACAAGATTTACTTAATAACATTTTCTCAATTAAACGTTCATTCATTGAAATACGAGGGCTGCTATATAGATTTCTGGCCTGGCAACACTGAGTGCTGCCAAGTGCAATCTGACATTTCCATTGGAAAGTTTGTCATTTTTAAGCATAATCGTATTCAAAACGTTTTGACGTACGACCATTATTTGTGTTGTTTACAGTGACTTGAAAAAATTAATATAGAAAAAAATGGAATTAACTCGTGAACATTTTCGTGCCATCATTTTTCACAACTTTCGACGTGGATTATCACGACAAAAGTGCATTGATGAACATAAATCTTTGTATGGCGATGAAGCACCATCCTATAGCACTGCGAAAAATTGGCATAATGAATTTAATCGTGGCCGAAGCTCGCTCAAAGACGAATTCCGTGAAGGTCGTCCAAAAACGGCTGTTGTGCCAGAGAACATTGATGCCGTGCGTGAACTCATAACGTAAGATCGACATGCGACATACCGTGAGATAGAGACATCCTTGGACATTTCTTCCGCCAGCATACATTCGATACTGCATGAACACCTGGCCGTAAAAAATGTTTGTTCTCGTTGGATCCCGTACAATTTGAAAGTAGCTCAAAAAAAGGCTCGTGTCGATTGGTGCAAAGAAATGTTGCAAAAATGCGTTTGCGGTGCTTCAAAAGACGTTTATAAGATCGTCACAGGTGACGAATCATGAATCTATGCGTATGATCCCGAAACGAAACAACAATCGACCGTGTGGGTCTTCAGAGACGAGCAAAATCCGACGAAAGTTTTTCGTGGAAGAAGCACTTCGAAGCAAATGGTCGCCTGTTTCTTCGGCAAAACTGGTCATGTGTTCGAAAAACCAACAAGAGAAGACGAAGCATTGTTCACCATGACAATGCGAGCTCTCACAGACGGCTCAAACCAGAGCGTTTTTGACCGGCCAAAACGTCGAATTAATGGGTCATCCGCCGTACAGCCCTGACTTGGCACCTAATGACTTCTTCTTGTTTCCGCACATCAAGAAAAAAATGCGTGGTCAACGATTTTCGTCGCAATAAGAAGCTGTTGAAGTGTTCAATAACCATGTTTTAGAGGTATCTCAATCGGAGTGGAAAATAATATAATAGAATACTTTGAAAAACAATAAAATCATTTTTTGATTATAAATATTCGCATTTTCACTATCACGCCAGAAATATATAGAGCAGCCCTCGTAGTAAAAGCTATTTTTTTAATATTTTGTTAATATACAAATTTAAAAAATTAATTTTTAAGCAAAAAATACAATTTAAAGAGCAAAACAACTCTGAAATAAACAAATACATTTTAATAAAACCTGTGTTAAAAAAACACTCTCAAAATAATGTAATAACGGAGTCTTTTTTAAGAAAAAATATTATTTTTAGAAAAAGCACTATTCTACATTCTTTTTGTTAAGGAGGAATATTGAATGGATCTAAGGGCAACTTAAAAAAAAACTACGTCTCTAAAAATATGAAAATTTTTTCCGGATTTTTTTTATTAATTTATTTTAATTGTGCTTGAGTCCTTTAAATATAAATTAAAAAATTAAATGTACAACTACAGGGAAAGGATATCCATATGGCCATTTCGCTAATGCTCATATAGTTTATCGGTGAATTCTAGCAAAATTTTGTTTAGAAAACCTAAAAGTCATATAAAAAGCCAAATGGATTTAATGTGAATTTCATTGAATCAATGAACCAATAATACAATAAAAAAAAACCCAAAATTCCTTTGTATAAAAAAAAAGAAAAAATAAAAATCGTTGCTCAATATTTACTATTTTTTTATTTTCTGGAAATAAAAGTATTTTTGTTATTTGTGTTTAAAAGAAATAAGATTCCTTTTCTATGTATTTTATTTTATTCATTTATTTATTTAATTTTTTTTTTCAAATATAAAAACCATCATCATATCATGTTTTAAAATAAGTATTCAAATTTTCGTTCTTATATTGGGATATTTTCTATAATCAAATTTTTAATTTTAACTCAAATGGCCAGCTGACATCAAAACAAATGTTTAGCAACTTTCATTTGAACATAAATATATTTATGAATACAAATGAATAATTTTATGGCAAACTATTTTTGTTATTATTCTTGAAAGTTATATTTTTGAATTAGAAACAAAACTCTTATAAAAACAAAATGTATGTATAAAAAAATATTTTCAAGGTCCTTTAAAAAGTCAAGCTGAGCGTATAATTTATATTTTTCTTTTTAATTTCCATCGTTCGAGCGCGCTCATACGTCCCAAGAGCCAGAAATAATGAATTAACAGATATCTACTTAGTAAATACAACATTCAATAAACATATGAAAAACTATTGTAACTGATGTTATTTGTAACCGTTTGCCTAGAAAACCCTAATAATATTTTTAAAAATATATCACGACATTTAAAAGATACCGAATTGAACAAACGAAAATCTAAACTGAAATGGAAACGGGAATTCAAGTACTTGTGAAATATGCACACTGAAACAATGGACCATTGTGGATGTTGTTTTCTTTATTTTGTTGCCTTTTCTATAATAAAAAAAACTATTACAGTTTTTTATTATTGCTAGTTTTGTAATAGACTTTAAAAACAAAGCCGTAGAAACATTAAAATTATTTATATTCTTAGACAATAATTTTTATCCTTGAAAAATATGTGTTCTAATCGCAAAATGAAAAACAAAAGCGTTGACTTTCTAGTCACTAAAATGTTCACGTTCATTTTAAAAGAGAAATTTAAATATTTTGATGTTTTCTATTTGTATTTTCAAAATGTTCCTGTAGTATTTTGATCAATTGGTTTATTTTATCTTGCATTTACACAATACGGACAATAGAGTATTTTATATTATTTTGTATAGAAAATTAGTACAAAGAAAAAGTTTTTTTTAATTTTCAAAAGATCTTTTTTCGTGCTATTTTCCCGATAAATTATTTAAATAGCACAAAAAAAAGATTTTTTGAAAATTAATATAATTAAAAAAATTCCCATTGTTAATATTTGCAAAGTGTCCGCAGTGTTTTGCGATATTTTATTTTTCATCCTCTTTCAACTTTATAAAAGAGCCGAAAAAAATTCTGCCTTATACAGCGAAGAAAGAAAAATAGAATTACTGTTGGTTATTATTGTTTTGGCTTAAACTTTGATTTTTGTCTTTGCTTAATTTTTTGGACAAAAATCTTTAGTTTATTTAAAATGTTTGTCAGAAGTTTTCTGAAGAGTTAAGTAAGCGATAACGAAATGGCTATCGAGACGTGCTTTGACCCTCAATAATCAATATCGGCGATTTAAATAACAAATCGGGAAAATCTTTCTAAATGGAATATATTTAGAGAAAAGAATGGCTTTATTGATGAATATTTTTTTGAAAGAATCTTTGAAAAACACTTTTCAAATGGTCTTTTAGAAAACTCCCTTTTTAACATGTTTTTTAAATAAGTTTTCAGTTACGTACTTTAAAATAACTCCACATTTTTTAAACGTATGACTATATCTATAAGATAATTAATCATTCTATTTTTTGTGGGTACCCTTTTCCGCGCATCTGTTCCTTAACTTATTTGTCTGACTACGTAATTTTTTAATTTACTTTAAGCTTTTACAGTAGCAGCTTTAGAGAAGTTCTACTTTAAAAACTCAAACTTTCAAACTTATTCAGAGATGAGATAACTAATTACTTTATATAATTCTTTTCAACGTTTTTCTTGACTGCGCACAATTTTATTTAAACGTTTAAAAACTCCAATCGTTATTAAAAAAATTATTTCGGGAATTTTTATAATATTATAAACTGTATTATGTTAAAATCGCTCAACGTATTTAAATAAAAAATTTGTGGTTGGAAAGGATGGTATGTATACTTATTTCGCCGGTTGCTTAAGCCTTTATCCAAGGTTTTAGAAAATTTAAAAACATTGTTATTGTTCTTCAGATATACGATTAAAGTTTTCTATTCACACTAATTACGCAATTTGTTTTAAACTGATACGCATAGAAAATACTTTCATTATCAGAAAGAAGATCTTTAGATATAGATAAATGTAAAAAAAAAAAACTTTATCGGAAGAGGAATTGCCTATTTAACTTTTCCCACCAACATTAAGACGCTTCTGAAAGAAATTACGTACAAGCGATAATAGGAACACAGATTTATTTGTGTCTCAACAATAACAATTTTTAAAATATTCTGCAAAAAGATCCCAAAAACAAAACAATACAGTGACAAAAAATGTTTAACATTCTGGGCTGAATTTATGTACAATTTACCCATACTTGTTTTGTTATTCGATTATTTTCCCGGATTATGGAATGCGAGATCACAAATGTATTTAAAACCAGCACCCCTTCTTACGAAATGCCCTTCACTGCTTGTTTGCTCCAGTGATTTTTGTTATATTTTTGCAATAGCAGCGAATAGATTTTGTTGTAATGAATTAATGCTATTTGAGAGAGCAACTTCTTTTTTTGACGAAACCTTAACCGTTTTATTGTAGTTTTTGCGTAAACTTGTTGAATTTAATTTTATAACATTCAAGAACTAAAATAAGGTGAAGGCTATTTCAAGACTTTATTTACATGTTTCTGCCGCATTAAAAGTTCAAATGTTCATTATTTAGATAAAAATATTTAGTGTGTAAGATAAAAAAATATGAATTTTTTCGAGGAATAAAAGCTAAAAATAAAATTATTTTTAAAATATATTGATTAAAACATACTAAAACAATTGCCGGAACCTATGCAATATGAAAGAGATTTTGTTTCAATGGATCTAGTTCATGAAGGAAATAAGAGGTATCCAATTACTACCATACACTGATAATAGAAACAGGAAGACATTTTATTTAAGATATAATGCACAAAACTGAAGATCCGTCAAGAAACATCAAAAATGGTCCTAACAAACCTACTCTCTACCCTGGCAAATACTTTGAAGATCACCATTCTTGTAAAAATTAGTCCTGATTCCTACATTAAGGTCTATTTTAACAAGATTATGTTTTGCTTTTATTTATTTCCTTCTTTTGTGTACTGAATTAATTACTTTTTTTGATATTTTTGTAATACTACTTTTATTTCATTTAATTTAAAATACATTAGTATCACTTCTTATCTAAAAAATAGTAATAATCTTGAATTTATTAAAAACAGAGTTTTTAAACTCCATTCGCAAAAATTTTAAGTGCTAATGGAATATCTCGCACTGTCGCATCAGAGAAATTTCAAATAAATGCGTTGGACAAGTTGGTAAATACCGTCAAGATGGGTCTTTTCGTCGTGTCCTGTGCTACTAATTTAATATTGTGCTTGGGACATGACGGCATTAGCCGTTGAATAAAATTATTGGAAATCATTATTAAATACAATCTAGTTTTTGATTCTAATGATTTTGATCCAATCCTGGATTTATTATCTTCTGTTAATCAGAAGATATAAAGTATGTCGCACAAAGGGACAATGCAAAAATTAAATGTCCGCGAATGTGGTAACACGAAAAAGCCAAAATGAAAAGGTTTTGATAGTTAATACTTTTTGTATTAAACAGTTAGTGAAAATCTGTAGAATTATTAAAATTTAATCTTCATCTACTAAACCTAAGTCAGTTTTTATCCAATCAAAGCGAGTTCAGAGCCCTGAAGACGATCAATTAAATACTATTAATTTTGTCATATATTGCGGAGAACGCGTAAGTGTAGTCAAGAAAGCATGACTACAGAGCAATGATAAATTTCCTCGATCGTCTCCGGTATAACTTGCCCTTAATCGACAATTAATTTAATAATCTTTCAACAAATTACTAACAAGCGCCAATTTGTTCACTTGAATTTTTTTTATTATTTTTCAATTCTCTATCGCCACATATTTTTGTTTTTTTGATTGAAGTTAACTCACTAAACTAGATTTGTTTCAAATGATATGCAAAAACTAAAATAAGACGTTGCGTTTTGCCTGCTGCCTCGAAGAACATGGACCGATCTTGCTGATTTTCAATTGAAAAAATTCCGAAACTGTGTCCGATCGATTGGTGTATCTAAATTTTCTGTAGCTCATCTAGTATCTTGTAAAAGTTGATATTAACCCAAACACGAATTGACAGACGGACATCGTTAAATTGACTTCGCTATGCTTAAGAACTCAAAACATATACTCTTTATGGGATCGAAAATGGATATTGGTACCCTTTTTGCACCATACCATTTTTTTTTTACCAAGCCTTGAATACGCTAAGAAAGTGTAATAAGCACTTATTTTCGCTTATAAACATTGATTTTAAATTTCTAAAAAAAGCTTGCATCTGCGGGGTACCCAACTCTGAGACCACATACCTCCACTCCTGGGAAGTGTATGGCACCTTGCTCCAAAGCTTAAGCAAAAATATACCTAAGCTATGCTCAATCGACAAGGCCATTACAAATGGCTGAATTAGTTCCACAACATTTTGGTTCTGCCCCACTGCGCAATGGAAGAATTTTGCTTGTTTTTGTTGACCTGTTCTTTCCCTTAATTTGAAAAAGGTTTAAGAAAACTTTGTTAATGATTCTTTAATTAATGTTTAATCATGTACACACTTTTCTTATTAAAACCTTTTAACACAGAAAATGTGCAAAGTTTTAGGAGAACTTTTTTCATAAAAGGATTGGTAGCAAAGTTTGTAATTAAATCACTATTTATTACCACAAATTTAATGCAAAACTGTTTTGAAATTATTTTGTAAATCGCTTAATAAATAAATTTAAGTGGAATTAATAGATTTGTAATAAAATGAAGTTTATTTTTCAAATTTTTCTTTATTGTGCATTTGCTTTAATTTATTCCAATTGACATATGACTTTACTGAAAAAAGAAAAAATAAATACAGCCTGATATTAATTGTTTTCATGATTTGTTCTTTTTATTTTAACAATGCACTTTAGAACAATAAAAGTTTAACTTTCAATTTGTAAATCATTCATTCGTCAATGATAAATTGCTTAACTAATTTCCATCTACAAATGTATGTATTGTACTTAACTGGGCATGACTTCTCGCAAAAAATAGGAAGAAGAAGCCCAAGAGCAATAAACAAAATTCTTTTAGCTGAAAAAAATATGATTGAAATTGAAAATATGCGTATTCTGTTATTCTCTTCTACTTATCTTTCAGTTCCTCCCTCTTACTTGACTTTATGGTCTTTTTCAAGGCTTAATAACAATGATTGAAAAAGCATGTGGAAAAATTTAATCATTTATAAAAAAATACTGACATATTTAGTAAGAAGTTTCTACTGCATGACGATGTTTAACTGTTTGTATCTAAAACGTGAAAATGTGTTTTTAATTTATCAGTTAAATAGATTTTCTGAAAAAATAATTGAAGTCGAATAGTTTCTTTGAGCATTCCTTGCAGATTTTTTTTTTTTCGTTTTTTGTAAGTGATACCAAACTTTGATTTTGGTAATTATTGAAGTTATACATATATTCTTGAATTTTTGTTTTTGGCTTTTACTTTATAATTATCCAGTTAATAAATAATAGCTTACAAAATTAGTATTAGAACAGTAGACGTAATACCTCCAATACAAAATGCAAAATTTTTGCTGCTTAGCTGGCGAACTGTAAGAAAGAGGGTCTTAAAATTTCCATATTAGTATGGACAATCAAATAACAACTGACTGGATTTTCAGAGTGGTCGCGAATGGCTAGTATATTTATATAATCCTTATATATTTATATATATTTCATATACTTACTTAGTGTTTGACTCTGTATATTTCTGTAGCAATTACATTGGCACTAGTTAAATTGCTGTAATTATTTTTTCAAGTATACAACAATTAATATTATTTTGTACACAATGTGTTGTACATAATACTCTCCCCCAAATTTCCTTAAATGTAGCAACTGCAGAAGTTACATTGTTAAGAATATTTCTTTTCCAAAATTTTAATCTGAAACTGTAGAGAATTATAAATTTTTGCTAGAAAGAAGCATGTTCATTGCTGTAACATTGTAAATTTCGATAAAGTAACCAATAGTGATTTGTATTTCCTTTAGGTTTGTTTTAATATTGCCGATTATGTTTCTACTAACAGAGATATTCGCAAAAAAAATATATTACTGCGGAGAAAGAGTTGATTCTACCAAGCAGTAGCGAAACGATACTTTCCCCGCCAATGTATATTTCATTTTTTAGTTTCAAATAATAAATATTTCAGAAGAATATTTTTAATATTTGTATGTATGTATTTGAAGGAATCAAGCACAAAACGAAGGTTGTATATTTAATCAATAATTCCAAGAGAGAAAGTTTAAAAGTTGTTTTGGTTTAATATTTTCTCTTTTTTTACCCCTAAACACATTAAGCATTAGATTAGTATTGAAATTTTTCGTTGAAACTCAACACAAGTCAGAACTACAACAATGATAGAACTTGACAAAATAAAACCTTTTATTATTAAATTGTAGCACTTTGAGGAATAATTTTTTAATACTACCCTCCCAGGTGAAAAAATTTTAAAAAAGTTAAAAAAATAATAGTAAATCTAATTGTTAAGAAGCAAATTCCTTAGTTGAGCTTCTATCGCCCAAGTTTATAATTTTAGATGTATCTTTTAAAAAAACGTACTTGGTAATTATTATTTCTATAATAGGAAACTTCATTTCAGAGTTCTTTTAATCTAAATGGTACTTTTATGTAAAATTACTTAAATTTATTATTGCTGATTAAGACAGTTCTTGCTGTTTCGTTGATTGCTCAAGTAACCACGTTGCAGACAAATTAAGGTTGACTTTTATGTACAAAAATTAAAGTTACCAAATTGATAAATACCCAATTGAAAAATATTTTAGTTATACAAAACGCTGCAAAATGAACAAATAGTATTATTTTTATTTCATCCAATATTTTTCTAGTTTAGAGATGTGGAACAATTTGCGATGATAAAATAATAAATAAAAATGTTCTAATGTTCACATTATAAGCACCTTTGAATTTAAATGTATTCCATGTGCAACTTAAATTGTTGCTACATAAATTACTACTTCAGCCTGATTTAGGATAAGCCAAAAATATATTCAGCATGAGAACTGAAAACGAATGATTGTGCTATAAAGTAAGAGATAAATTACAACTACATTTGAGACTGTATTTTGAAAACTAGCTTGTGTTGCGTATGTGTTTCTGTGTTTTTGCAACAAATAAACCACAATTTATATTGAATATTTTTGTAATTGCGGCTACGCAATTGGGTGCAGAGAAATTGCACTTAACCGTGTTTCTCGTCGAGCATTTTAATATTTAAAAGATTTTATCACATAAAAAGTGAACATGTAGTCAGACCAAACAAAGCATATGTATTTTGATGAATGAGCGTGTAATTGAAAAAATGGTTATTATATGTAAATCTTGTTGAGTAGATTTTCGTTATTTTCAATCGTTAAGAATTCAATTGAAATTGATATTGTTTTGTGAGTTAATTTTCAATTATTTCTTTTATTTTACAATTACCTTTATCGAACGTCCTTCTAGATACTTGTGTTGTATAAACACGTACTCCCACTGATGCATTAATTTATTTATTTACTTATTGTTATTTTAGAATAATTTCAAGTGCCTCCTTGTAAATGGCTTGCTATTGTTGTGGTTGTGGTTGTAATTGAAGTTTTTGCTGTTGTAAATCTATTTAATGTTCGTTGTTTTGATTGAAATAAGCTGTTTGAAGGGGTTATTCGTTTCAGTTATAACACTTATCAGTTTTTTTAGTTTTAGTTTTTCTTCTATTATTAACGTTGTCAGAATAATGGATAAACCAATTAGGTCAGTCACTTATTAATTAAAAAACATGAAGAGTGCTATATTCGGCTATGGCGAATCTTATATACCCTTCACCATCTATGTAAATCTAGTTAAGTGAAGTAATTCCAATAAAAAAACCAAGAGAATTAAGAAATGTTTTTTTAATTAATAGGACATGGAGTGATAATGCTGATTTTCAATAGCACCTCTTTCGTCATTATGTCTGCTCGATTGGCATATATATTTTTTTGTGAAATCAAGTTTGCATCAGAAACTCGGACGGACAGACGGATATCGCTCAATCGACTTCGCTATGCATAAGAAGTCAAAATGTATATTACTTTATTGGGTTGAAATGGAATGACTAATAAACTTAATAAACCAGAAGTAGAAGTCAGTTTCGATCGTTATAACATTCGCCTTATATAGGATATATAGTGTGAAAAACAAGTTTGGCCCATTCCTTACGCTGTTGGAAACATAAGAAATAAAAATTTAAAAATAAAACTTTACGTGGAAAAAGGCAACATTCTGATTATTAACTTAAAAAATAAGAACCTTATAACTTTAAAGCGTTTTCAAACTGGTACGAGGGCTGCTCTATATATTTCTGGCCTAATAGTGAAAATGCGAATATTTATAATCAAAAATGGTTTTATCGTTTTTCACAGTATTCTCCAGCATGATTTATACACTTTTGCATGCGCTCAAACCAGTTGCCGAAGCTTTTTTCCACTCCGATTAAGACACCTCTAAAACATGGTTTTTGAATACTTCAACAGCTTCTTCTGGCGACGAAAATCGTTGACCACGCATTTTTTTCTTGATGTGCGGAAACAAAAAGAAGTCGTTAGATGCCAAGTCAGGACTGTACGGCGGATAACCCAAAAACGCTCTGGTTTGAGCCGATGTGTGAGAGCTTGCATTGTCATGGTGAACAATGATTCGTCTTCTCTTGTTGGTTTTTCGAATTTCTCCGATGACTTCAGGCAAACAAATTGTAGTGTACCACCTAGAAGTGACCGTCCTACGTTGCTCAAGCGGAACAGTCGCCACATGACCAGTTTTGCCGAAGAAACAGGCGACCATTTGCTTCGAAGTATTTCGTATTTTTGCAACATTTTTTTGCACCAATCGACACGAGCCTTTTTTTGAGCGACTTTCAAATTGTACGGGATCCAACGAGAACAAACCTTTTTTACGGTCAGGTGTTCATGCACTATCGAATGTATGCTGGTGGAAGAAATGTCCAAGGATGTCTCTGTCTCTCGGTATGTCGCATGTCGATCTTGCATTATGAGTTCACGCACGGCATCAATGTCCTCTGGCAGAACAGCCGTTTTTGGACGACCTTCACGGAATTCGATTAAATTCATTATACCAATTTTTCACAGTGCTATAGGATGGTGCTTCATCGCCAGAGATTAAAGTTCATCAATGCACTCTTGTCGTGATAATCTACGCCGAAAGTTGTGAAAAATGATGGCACGAAAATGTTCACGAGTTAATTCCATTTTTTTTATATTAATTTTTTCAAGTCACTGTAAACAACACAAATAATGGTCGTACGTAAAAACGTTTTGAGTACGATTATGCTTAAAAATTACAAACTTTCCAGTGGAAATGTCAGATTGCACTTGGCAGCACTCAGTGTTGCCAGGCCAGAAATATATATAGCAGCCCTCGTATTGAAAAAAAAAAACAAACCAATAAAGCAAACGTGTTTTCTAAACCCCCAAGTTTCAATTGAGCAGTTTTCTTTGAAAGTGGTGTAAGTTCATTTTAATAAAAAATTAGTTAATGATAAAAAACTATACAATCTACTACTTTTACTATTTATTTATGAACATTTTCATTGATTTTATTATTACAAACTATTGTAGTTAATAAAGTTACAAATGTAATTAATTTGGGGTAAGTTCACTTTTATTAAGTTCGAAACTGTACTACATAATTTATTTTGTGGATTTTTATATGTGTGGCAACATGTAAGAAACATAAATATTTTTATAGTTTCCCGGAATTTCGGTTTTTAAATAAATGATTATATGTGTTGTTATAACATAACAACATTAATACCGGATTATATGTGTCCCTGTATGAAATGTTGTAATTTGTCGCATTTGTTCACTTATCAGGAAGGAGATGAAATGTATAACTAGAATAAATTGCTTGAAGATATGTTAGACAACGGTTTCAAAAATTGAACTGTATACAATGTTCTATACAACTCCATTGAATGGGAATGATAACTTTAAGTCACTAAGCTTTTTGAATTTTCTGGGAAAACCGCAAATTTTGGAAATATAGTACTAACACGCTTACATCATCATTCCGGACCTATTACATTCGAAAAATGTACATATATGATTAATTTGTTGCGAGACATCTCTAAGTTACGTCAAGGCTATTTTCAAAAACTTAATCATAATCAAAAAATAAAATAAATTAATAGTAATAGTTTATAATGTTGGTTGAATATGAAATGTTGAAATAAAATCTTTTATTATTATTATTTTTATTGTGGAAGTACTAAAAATAATAATAAATATAAATTGGTTTGTTTCAGAACAATTTAAACGTAGAATGGCAAAATATTGTTTTAGTTTTTGTTCAACAAGAGATTATTTCTTTAAATCTTAAAATCACTTTTGTATTTTCTTTTTGTTCCCAAGAAATAATTTAATTAAAATCAATTGAAATATCACTCTTCCAGATTCTTATTAATATAATATTTTGAGAAAGAAAGTGTAATAATATGCGAGGAAAAACCTAGTAGTCTAAACAAAAATATAGAGAAACATATTCTTTTTGCTTCACTCTTTCTTAAAAAAAAACTTCATTTTGATAAAAACTATAAAATTAGGAATTTGGACGATCTTAAAAATTGTGAGATGACCTCCTTTTTACATCACGAAACCTTCTAATTATATGCCGTGTAAATCTTTTTTTAAAAGTCTATTTGTGACTAGTTCTGCATAAGCTTGCATCTGACCGTAATCACTTTTTTTGGTTACACGATATTATTATTTTTCCAGAAGAGGCGAATTCCTTCATAATTGATTTTTAATCCAAAAATAATTAAACGATAATAATCTAAAAAAAAATATTTTGTAGAGCAGAAGTCTTTGATTTTTTCAACAACTCCGTACTTTAGTCCAAAACTTTTAATCTGCACCTCAATTTTTAATTAAAGTAAAAGTTAACTATGAAAGAAATCTTATATTAATTTTTAAGATTGTCGTTCACTCCAATTAACAAATAAATTAACTTTGATTGCCGGTTAAAAAATTCTACTTACTCTCTTGATTTACTCTCACACTCTCGCGAAGAATTTGTATCGATTTTTTTTCACATCCTTATTTGCATATTTTGTACTGTATCATGAATAGAAGTGTAAATTTGCATGCATTTGTGTGGGTGACACACTTTGTTTTAATAAATTGTAAAATATTTACTTTTGTTGACATTGTTGGATATTTCCTGTATGGGAATTCAAAGTTCTTGCAAACAGTTATTGCTAGAATAATGTCAATATTTGATTCTAAAAATATCTTATTTTATATTCAATAAACCTACAGAATAATTTAAAGGAAATTGTAATATGTACGAGGATGGTTGCAGAATTAAGCGAACCTTTAAATAATATACAGAAAACTGTTTTAACATAATATTCTTTATAATTAATATAATTTCAGTAGATTCAGTTTAAACTCCATTTAAAATTCAACTTTTTGAATCTCCTTTGATATCGCTGCAACCCATTTGAGTTCAATAGATTCAGTCCCCCTTTACGCAAATAAATTTTATGTTTATTTATTTCTTTTTTTTTCAGTTACTGAACTCATTCTCTTAAACGTTATAATTGAGACCTAAAACATTATTAGTAAAATTTCATTTAAAATAATACATTTTTATAATAAACAGAAACTTATTAAACTAAATACTGATTTTAAGATTTAGATTTTTTAAATTAAATTTGTTCATAATTGTTCTGCCTTTTTTATAAAAAGAGGTAGCACTGCAGGCATTATTATCTATTTAGTTTGTAACCGTGCTACATTATTTTTTAGTGATAGATGAGAGAGAAGACAGGTGGTGGAAGGAGATATATAGAGCCATTTTAATAATTATTTTACTTCGCCAGCGAATATGCTATGAAGAACTACCGACGAAGAAGGCTGCATTTTTTAATGTTAGATCTGAATATGTATTATACCATTAAACAGAAAAAAAAATTTCTTTTTATTTTTTGACTGCCGCAAAGGTTGAACCCAAGGTAGCCAGATTTGTAGTCAACGTGCTTACCACTAACAAATGGCAAATGTGCATTTTTCTTACTGCATTTTGTTTATTTGGCATCAGCAATTTTTAAAATGTCTAAAGTACGCTATCTTTTATGCACCAAAATAACACTGGCTTATTTTATTTTATTTTCCTCTTAGTTATATTTGCGTTAGTAACGTTGGGTTATTCAATACTGGCTGTACAAAAACATTTGAAAATGGCAGAAATGCACTATTCGGTGTTCGACGGTTCACAAAATTGTACTGTGCTGTTAAACAACGAACGCATACAGAAAAATAAAATTCTGTTAGAAATACTACAAGAAATAAAGTAAATATAAAATTGAATTTGAAAGAAATGTTGGTAAACCCTTTTTTTAGTCTGCGATCTTAAGAGCGATTTGCAATAAAAAGGCAATCCTTTCAAAATTGCTGCTTCAATAAAACGAAATTAAATGTATTTCCGGTCATGTCAACTTGCCGTTATTTAAATATGATTTTCGCTAAGTATGTTGGAAAACTCTGTTAATTAGTTATTAGTTGCCTTCTACTTAATCCCATAGAAAATTTTAAATAAACGCCGGTAACTAAAAACAAGTAAGAGTAATATATTTGGCTAGGCCGAATCTTATACACCTTTCACCATCTATGTAAATCTAGTTTAGTAAATTAACTCGAATCAAAAAGGCAAATTTTGGGGTGACAAAATTAAAAAATAAAAAAAGGTTCTGCTTCTAAATAATTTTACATAAACATGACATTGGCTCTTAATGGGTTAAGCATTTCAAAAGCTTTAAAATGATACCCATTTTGATATTTAAAACAATTGGAACTTAAACTTGTAAATTTAAACTTAAAAATCGAAATGATTTTTAACCACGGGAAAACCTTAAATAAATTAAAAAAGCACAAACAAAAAATTTCTGTTTTTTTTTTTTGAGACCGTTTTCCGAATTCTGTCTTGGAAGTAACACCATTTTTTTTTGTTACTAAATGTAAAGACAGGCTGCACATTTCCAAATGGCTTAAAGTTTACAGCTGTTCTCTATTTAAACTCTACTAAGTTTTACTATATTCCAAACGAGTACCCCTTGATGTGGTTTAGTCATATTGATTTATAATCACCCTCGTAGACTTTTTGCAGGTATAACTGTATTGTTACGAGCCCACAGCCATTGAAAGCTTCTAAAACATGAAGTCGTAAAAATGACAATCTTGTTTTATATGAGATATTGAATGAATTTAAATTGTTTTTGTTAGTGGCACAATTATGAAAATATTAGTATTGTTCAATCAATATTTATCTGGATTATTTTCTATTTGTTTTTATCCTCAAAAAAGACAAAAATTAAATCATAGATACGGTTTAAAAGTAGCGTATGTGAATAAATGGTAAGATCGCGTATTCTTTTTTTATGTCAATATACAAAAATTAAAAAAAAACAGTTCTTGTTTAAAATTTAAAACAAAAATAAGAAAAAGAAAGAAGAATGTTCGTTATTCGTTATTTATTTTTGATTTTTTTATATTTATCTTAGTTTTTTCTTTTGATGAATTAATCTTTTTGAAAATAAATTTTTGATCATTTGTCGAAAAAACAAAGCTTTAACAATGATCAATGGCCACCTTCTGAGATATAGAGAAAGCCTTCAAAAACTTGAAATGTTTTGCAGTTCAACTGTTTTTATTATTATTACTTTTTATTTTGAAGTGTCTCCAGCAACTGCTTAAAGATTTGTATTTGATTATTGCTGACAGGCCTCAATGCCATAGCCACAACCGTAATCATAGTTATTAATAAAATTTTGATATTTACTGTTAGTTTTTTGTTTTGTTCTTATTTTTTACATTCGCTTTATTGAATTGGCGAATTTTAATTTACATTTTTCGTTCCGCTTCCTTTTTAACAAATGGCAACACAAATATGAGATGCTTATGACTATGACCACTATTCTCCGGCAGTATTAGGGTTTTGCCATGTTTACGGCTATGAAGTTGTGGTATGACACGTATAATTTAACCTTAATACCCCTGTTAAGCGCATTAGTTCTCTTAAGTTAATTTCAAGCGAGTTAGACATATGTACTTTTGGTTACCGTTCCACATAACAGAGAACTCACATTATTGACAAAGAGACGTCCACTCTAAGATAAACACTGCCGCATTTAAAAAGTGCAAACTTTCTTTGTTCGATATAGCTAAATATCAAGGTATCTTTCACTCAACTTTGTTAGATAGTAGATTGTACAATACATAGAAAGCTATAGAAGAGACAACGCCCTGTTAAAAACAAATACAAAATTTCGTGGAATATAAAATACACCATATAAAAAGGCAAAGACCAAACTTCAGGATTATTTTTCTCCTCTGTTTATTAATCGATTTTGTATTATTTCACATGTTTGAAGATATTGTTTAGCTTTATTGCAATGTCATTATCTCATTTGAATCGATTCGGTAATTAATAAATAAATGACCGTGTAAATGGCTACCACTACACATGCAAGTGCTTTATATTAATTGAAAAAATGAATGTGGATATAAAATAAACAAACAAAACAAAGCTCATCAATAAAAACTTGGCCAAATTTTGCCCGCAAGGTGCGCTCTAGTTTGGAAGTAAATAAAACAGGAAGAGGAAGTATAAATATTTAAAAAGTTTCTTGTTATTGAAAAAGTTAAAGTATTTGAGAAAAAAAAACTTTATTTGTAATTAAAAGGTAATAACAATCAATAGAAATAAAATTATAAATAATTAAATGAAACTTACAAATTTTTCAAGCATTTCATTACAAGGCGGAATATAAGAACTATTTGAAGGCAGTTTAAACTATAAAAAAATCAACTAATACTATAAAAGGACAAATTTGTATAAATTCAAATAAACTTTGATTTCCCTCTCCATAAGGCATGCACCACGCAATAGATATTTAGCTTACTCTGGTCGTTTTTGATCATCGATGATATTTTTATGGATGGTACTTAGGGTTCTTTAAACAGAATGTACAAATCTTATATTCCTCGATATTCATTTTAGCCAGAGCAAATCTGAAGTATATTACATAACTTGTTATCAAGGCAGTTGTCGTGTTTAAGTTACTTCGATTGCATGGATGAACTTCCTTCTCTTTCCTCTCCAAGAGCTTCTTTTATAATCGACACTTCCTGCAACTGCTAAATAAGGACCTCTAACTTTTCCATCTCTAGTCTATGTTGAGCTTTTATCTTGTCTCGGGTCAAGTCTTCATCTAGTCTATATCAGTAATGGAACTACAAGAATAACAAGCAGGTGTTTGCTGTCCAGCGCAATCCATTGGGTGGATCAAAAACAACTAAGTGAACTATTTGTGCTTGATAATATAAAAACAGTGTTTTAAAAATAGTTAGAATGTCATTGAGAATAGTGCCCATCCTCATTTATAATCTGGACAAAGCCACCATTAAAAGTAACTGCCTTAAACCATTGAACGGTGACTCGCAATAAAACGGAAAACTGACAACTGGAAATAGTAGATTTAATAAATGTGCACAAAAATTCTTGTATTTGCGCCTTTAAAATTAACGAATGAAAATTTCTCCTCCTATTTAATTCAAATAGCAGATCCGCATAATGCAGTAGAACATCCACATCCAATTGGATTCAGGCAGTGGAACAATATAAATGTTAAATAAAATTTAACTTTAAATTCCGGAAAGTTACTTCTGTTTTCAAAACTAACAACTGGGTAAAAACATATGAAATCAACCAATGAGTTGATCGCACCGATTTCGAATTGGATGAAATTTGGAATGAAGGGAAATTTAATCATAATAATAGTGTTGCCAACTTTCAGTGTCCAAGCTCTCGTACTTTCAGAATTATGGACATTCCAAGTTGGCAACAATGAATAAAAATGCACTCAGATGCCTTAACACAATTTTTAATATCTCGAAAAGTATTCATTGTACGTTAATAATGAAGGGCTCATTTTACATTTTGAAAATTCGATCAAGGGTAATGTAAATAAAAAAAGGACTAAAATTTCCAAAGGATATATCTCGAAAATCAACATTTTTAAAAATCTCAAAAAAATACATGTTAATTCTTATTATGTTTTATTCAAGTCTGCCAAATTTCAATGTGCAGTCTTTATTACAACATGAGTTATTAAGAAATAAGCAGGCGAAGGTTTATGTATTTCATGAAATGTACCAAAATACAAAAAGGTGACAAACTACAAAAAGAAGAACAAATCAAATTTAACGGACCTTTTTTGAATTTTCTTTGCTTAAACTCTTTTCCTCCATTGCTAAACCTTTAATAAGAAGTACAACATAATGTATTATCATTATTAAACACTTTATTGCAGCATATTTATAATTTCTAAAGGATTTCAATTACAAAATCTGCATCTGCCGAGTAACGCTTGACTTTAATTGTTTTTTTTTGTCTACATGTTCAATAGAATGCAGCTTTTGAGTTCCAGGAATTGTACGCAAATCTTTAAAACGAATTTGAAGGAACTGTGCTTCTTCTTCGTGGTCATTTAGAGTTAAAAACTCGAAATTACAGTTCAAAATATTTTGCAGGCACCATCATATAATTTCTTTGGTCAAATAACTACGACCTTGTAATGGACGCTGTAAACTAGCTCGACGTGCCTCTCTCTTTACGGTACCTCCAAGACCGTCACTTGGGCCTTTTCCATGGCTTGTAGCAAAAAAATGCCACTCAGCATTACATCCAAAATCTTCCATATGATAACATAAATTGATAAAGTTCTTTTTATTTTTAAACTGGGCAGCACTTCCGTCTGAAAAATACGTGATTTTCTTCGAGGTTGTTTTAAACTTTTTTCTCAAAAATACATTCAGGTGGCGATGGAACAGGTCAACAGCTACAGAATCGTGTACAAGACAATCAGATATTATTATGAAGTTTGTATGTTGTGTTTTTCCATCTGATTTGAAATAAATAGCAATTGGGTATAAAGTGGCCTGGGAGTTGTTCCAGTGAAATCCCTGGACTGCACCCTGAATAGTAAAAGAAGCATTTTCTGAAAAATCGCAAACTGCTATATACTCATTTTCTTCCAAATTTGATTTTCTTTCGCTCAGATATGCTACCTGCTGTTTTGCAAAAAATGAATGAGGTAGTAAAATTTCAAGCTTTTCACATAGGGAATCCACAAAAACGTCAGCTAGGCTAATCATGGTCTCCAAATTATCCCTATCTACACTTACCCATTGTTTATATGTTATTTCATCAATATCATTTTGCTCTAGTAATTGATTTAATTTGGCTTTTAAATTTTCAATTCCTGGACACTTGTTACATTTACGTAGGTGACACTTTGAAGAAGATGGAATGCATGTCATTTGTTTTAAACAATCTTTGTAACATTCAAGCTGATAATTTGAAACACCAGCAGTTAATTTTTTTTAATTTATAGCATCAACCATCAGCTTCACAATTTGATGCTTTGTACAAACGCACACATTATGAGATCCACTCGCATTTGCTAGAACTATATTCCTCGGACGAAGTTGGCAAAACTTGGAAATAACTATTTTTATTCCATCATTTCGTTCCTTGAATAAGGCGTACATTTCTCTTAAGTTTCCAAGCAAAAGTCTTTTATTTTTCCTCACTATAGTACCATTTTCAAAAACAGACACGAAATCTTTCTGTCCGGGCATACACCTGCTGACGCCATCGAATTCATAAAAGGATGTTACTAAACTGCTTGTCACTGGCGAAATTGGACTTCCCAGTTTTGGGTTAGGCGTACTCATCACACCCTTTGTTTCAACCAAATGCTTAACTTTTCGCGCGATATAGTTTGTAACCAGGAATTCTTCCTCAATTTTATGTACTGTCCAGCTTTTTGGTAAAATTGTTAGCAGTTGGATTTTCTCACTATTTTTTGTTAATGTTTTAAACTTTTCTTTTAACTGTTCTATTATTTCGGATTGTGGGCACATATGCGAAGTTGATTGTGCTGAACGGTGGAAAATTTTGTCTTTAATAGAATCAGTTATTTTCCTGCATTTTGTATCTCTGTACCGTTTTTGATGTAACTTATTCTTTTTTATCGGAGATTGTTTCAGATACGGTAAAGATTGGTTTAATTTTGAAATAGCAACTTCTTCCGTGCCTGACGTAATGTCATCGAAAGTATCTACATTTTCGTTTATGTCTGAACCTTCTTGCAAATTAGATTTTTTCAGATGCGAAAATTTTATTCTACATGTCCCACAAATTTTATTTGAGATAGTAATGTTTTTGTCCTTAGTACACTATAGCATCCATTCTTGGACTTGTCTCAAACTTTTATTGCACCCAGTGTGACCGGATTTTTTAAAAGGATTACACCAAAATGTTGAATTGAATGGCATATTTTTTATTTAAATACCGAATGAATTGTGCACGACTTTTTTGTATTCTTTCAATTTTATTATTTCAAAACCTGCTTTTTTCTTAATAACTCATGTTGTAATAAAGACTCCACATTAAAATTTGGCAGACTTGTACAAAACATAATAAGAATTAACATGTATTTTTTTGAAATTTTTGAAAATATTGATTTTCGAGATATGTCCTTTGGAAATTTTAATCCTTTCTTTATTTACATTATCCTTGATCGAAAATTCCAAAAAAAAAAATTTTGGAGTGGCGCATGTTTTTGTCTGTAAAATGAGCCCTTTATTATTAACGTACAATGAATACTTTTCGAGATATTAAAAATTGTGTTAAGGAATCTGAGTGCATTTTTATTGATTTTTGCCAAGTTTTACTTAGAATTTGTAAGACAAATTGTTTTTTTTTTAACAGAGGTAACTCATAAATATTTCTATTAGCTGATTTTGGTGAGCATATGTTTTTGAATTTTCTACCTAGTAGAAGCAAGGATTTATTCACACTTTTGTAGTTTATATTTTTCAGCCTAGCTAGAAATGAAAAGTTTAAGCTAGTGGTAGTACAAGTACCTGTTACTATGTAGTATAAACTACCTTTGTATTCACTAGAGATGAGCTCCAAACGTTTGCTTCTATTCATACTGCTTACTATTGAATTGTTCTCTTCGTTTATTGCTTTTAAAATATGAGTATATTAACATTACTCTACCCATTAAAGATATGTGTAAAAAATTCTCATCTACAAACAAAATTTATGATGCATCAATAAATAGCACGGCATCAATGGTTAGCAATTTGAAAATCCAATTTTTACAGTTCGTTAGGAAGTGAAGTTGGCTGCTTGTTGGTTGATTTGTTTTGTTATGGTTGAAAAGTAATGACAATTTTATGTCTTCTTTATTCTTATATAGCGGGTTTTATAAAATAAAATGAGTTAACATTACTGTTAAAGACAGAAAGTTAATGCTCTTATTTAAGTATTTCACTGCAACGTAAAAGCAAGACGTAAGAAGGCTTTGCGCTTTACGCGCTAATTTAAGGATGGCAGTAACATTTTCGTTGTACTCGTAAGACTACTATCTTCTCAAGACTACTATCTTCTTCTCTATGTTTAGTATTCATTAAATTCCTCTTACAGCTACAGTCAATATTCGCTTTTGAAAAAGAGACAATATTTTGCACTTTTATATAGCTTACGCTTATCTCTATTATTCACTATATTCACTGAAAAAAGCATAGCAAAAAAGTAAATATTTGTTATATGACATAAATTTTGCTGGGCCTTTGAAGATAACATTATAAAAGAACTGAACTTGCCATTCTTGTAGCAGAAAAATTAATAATTTATTAAATCATATCCCATTTATACTTATTTACTAATATTAATAATAAAATAACAAATCACACTCATACTTTTATGTTTGTTTTCATTTTATTTGTTTTATATTTACCCTTATTGCTGATTATTGTTCCAATAATAAATTTAATATTTTATACGTCATAAGGCTCAACAACAGTTGTTCAAATCTACACAACGCAATAAAAAATATTTGTGTAGCTCGTTAAGGCGTAACAAAATCAAATAATTTTTATTACTTTTCATTAATTATACTACAATCCTTTTACAAACCAAAGATGCACACCCACACATAAACACAATGCATACGGCGCAATATAACAAAATTAAAAAAAATTAATGTTGACATTTAAAGGGTGTCCTTTCATGACCAATCAGGTTCCACGAAAGAGTTCTAAATTTTTTAAGCTTTGTCTCTTTGTGTGAATAATTTTTAGTTAGTAATAAATTCACAACTGTTTGTATTAAAAGTAAAAATTTACTCATCAACAGTATTAAGAGTGAAACTATTGGGGTCTATTCAGTGATTTAAAGAAATTGAACGAATACTACTTTGGCCATTTGGCTAATGTTTTGAATTTTTAAACCATAGAATTGTTATTATATTTTTGTTCTTCAATTACCTTAAATCAGTTTTTTTTTGCTGAAAATCCGACTGGTATTTTTTCGAATTTAATGGGTTCTCATTTTTTATACAGATTTAATATTTTTAAAGTTATTTCAGTATTAGGCAAAATATCGATTTTTCTTTGATCTTCTAATTGGAAATTTTAAATGTTTTAATGATTTTGTCTCGGTTTGCCTTTATTTTTATTTTGTTTTGTGCAATTAATTTTGTTTGTTATTTTTGAGAAATATAATTTTTGGAACCAATTTTCTGATCACCCTTTTGTATTACATCCCTGCAAAAAGCTTAAGAAAATTTTAGAGTGTGGAATTAAGCATTTTTGTCGAAGGATTTTCTAACGAGATTCCCAACCTAATGATTTTAACAAGGCATGAGACTTTTATAATCTATTGTTGAGAATTGATTTATTTGTATTTAAAGGGAATCTCTTTTAAATTAAATAACTAGTTCAATTTCTTCTTCCTTTGTTTGCAAACTAATGTAATGTGTTTTGTAAGCCAGTGACACAATTTGGCAATCGCAAAATTATGTCATTATATGGACAGAGCTTGCAAAGGTAATTTTTAATTTTTTGCTGGGACATTATGGTGCTCAGGTTAAGATGCTAAAAGTTATTATGTTAATGTTTTTCAAGTTAGAACTTAAACGATACGTGTAAAGTTTTCGAAACATCAAGATATTTGCGCTTGATTTATGAGCTTTTGTATAAAATAGCCTGCTAATAAATGCAACATAAAGATTTATTCACTTCACTGAGAAAAAGAATATGTTTGGCTTTACATGCGTCACTGTAAATATACATAAATGTGAGATATATTTAAGAAAGCAATTATATATGTCTTATTAAACATGATAAATAGAAGGACAGAACTCCAAACAAAAATTATTATATTCATCAACGCCATATTGTGTTTTTGTTCATTTCCTTCTTCGTTACAAATGTATTTTGTCATATCTGTTTCCTACACATGTTTGATGTTCGTTTAACCAAAACAAAAGATAACAAAAAAAACGTAATGAAAAAATAAAAAATAGAATTTTTAAATTTCTAATAATGAGAGATTGATTTTTAAATAAACAAAAAGAAAAAATTTTAGTCATGAAGTTTTCGCTTCAGAATTAAGCGATTGGTGTTTAAAATGATTATTAGATTACTTTTAATGAAGCTATCAGTAAACGATTGTCTGTCTATGCATGTCTTTTTAAGTAAATTTACAATAGTTACTCAAAAGGTAGCTTAAAGTTATATCAGTTTGAATAAAAGTTATATAGTTTGAATTACATTTGTGATATTTATGTTTTACATGTATGTATATTTTTAATATGGCGTACCCATTAATGCTGGATTGAAAGTTTTGAAGAAATTTAGCCATTATCTGTCGTGAAGCCCATTCATATTTATTATTTCGAAATCGTAAAAAAAACAGAAGCAAATTATATAAAATAATTTTTGTTTTTTTACATACAGCCACAATTTGGTTTTAGGAAAGTAAAACATTTCCTGAAAGTTATTTTTTACTTTATTTGTTATATTATTTTTTATATGAGGTCATCAATCACAATAATATGTTTTAATTTACTATGACATATCATCATGAATAAAGTGTGTTTCTATTATAAAATCAATAGAGAGTTATCGATCTAAAGCTACTATGCGTTATAAAATATATGCGTTATAAATATGTGTTTTAAGTAATATTTTATTGAAAATAAAGTGGAACATTTTGTGATGGTAAACCGTTTATAAATGTAATTGCTCAGAATCGAAAGGTTTAACTTAACTTGATTGGAATATTGATTCAGATTTTTGGTATCAAAAATTGCAAAATGAGTTCTCCTCATCTATAAAAAATAGGCTCTGTTTTTTTTTTTCTTTTATAATTTTTATTTTAAACAGGTGATAGCAAAGTTGTAATAACTAAACAGTTATTCAGTAGAACAAATAAGCAAGGTTTATTAGGACTTTAGAAGCCTTTACACAATTATTTAACGAAAAAATATGCATTTTAAATCTTTTTTTTTTGTCCTAGAATTTCTTCTTAATTTTTTAATGTTTAGTTTTTCGCAAATAAACAAAATATTTTTATATATCAAAAACCTTATAAATAAAATAATAAAGACCAATAATTCTCGCTCTGTCCAACAAAAAAATGTATACTATTCAATAGTTATGTCGACTCCTGTTTTAAGCTTTCATTTAGTTACTTGTTTGTGTTTCATACTTCAAATAATAGGTCTACTGGGTAGAGACACCGAAACAGTTATTAATAACAAAAAATTTATACGTTTAAGTGTCCAGAATTTCCTGATGGCAAAAACAAAAAAAAAACAAATAAAGGCAAATAATTGAATGATTGAACAAATGAATATTTAGTGCCGTATTCATTAAATACTAAAATAGATTTGAAATATATTTTAGAACAAATTTTTAGGAAAAATAAGTAAAACATATTTCAAACTAATTTTATTTTTTATGAATATGGCAGTTAATGTTTAAATGGTGAGTAGTGTGGAATACAGTTTCTAAATATATTTCTTTCGGAATAATTTTGTTCCTCATTGCTATCTTGTACAAACAAAAAATTATGTTTCAATAAATAAAAATACATAAAATATTATCTCTGGTTCCAATATAAAATCTACGACAATGCTTTTATATTTTTAATGAAAATAAATAATGAATATACGTTAGCTGTACTTTCATATAACAAGAAGCTTATATAGGTGTTGCCTTGACACAAATAAAAATAAACTTAGCATTAAAATTGAAAATCTTTAAAGTAACAAATTTTTAAAATGGATGTTGTGGAAATACTTAATAGGTATCATAAATAGGAGACCTTATAAGATTTATTACAAATCCCGCGTGAAAGGTTCAGGCGTACATCGGAGAGCGAAAACGTTTTACTGGTAACAAAAATTATCAGTGTTTTTAATAAATTTTGCACTTTTATGATTTTCGCAATTAAAACGTCTATAAGAGAAGATAAAAAACTGATAAAAATTTTATAAATAATTTGCTTTTCTCAGAGGAGTACGTTTTCATAAAGCAAAATAATTTTTGTTATAAGCCCCCAAAAAGCCATGTTGCAATCTTTACAGTATTCATGTGAAATTTTATTAAGGTTTAATTAAATACGGATATTAAATACTGTTCCCATATCGAGAAAATCCGTTAACGCTAATAGTTATGAAACTAAAGTATGACTTATAGCTGAATTAAAGTAGCTTTTCTATGAACTCATGTTAACGCTTAGTAGTGCTTTGAAACAGCCGCATTTCAAAGCAAGGAGAGTCTATAATGTAGAGTTTCTATTGTATTTGAAAGATCTTTAGATAAAACTTTGTTAGCTATATCCTCAGAAACACAGTTAGCAGAACCCTGCAAATCTTAATCTCCAAAAAAATTTCTGCATTTAAACTTTAGGAGTGTTGACAAGGGCATAGAGTTTGTTTGGTGTTCTGTACCAAACCATTAAAATATAAGTTAAATTGAAGCCCGGCATTACATTAATTTAAACCTAATTAGTTTTTATTAATTTTTTTAAATTTGATTTAAGATCGTTTTTAGTGATGATAAATTTTAAAGAGAATGGTAGAATTTCACCTTTTCATGATAGTCATTAATATTTGCATTACCCACATTGCGATCGGACTTTATAAATAAAAAATGGTAAAATAAAATCAGGGCAGTCAGCTAAAATTAAGGCTTGTCACACGCCCACCTAAATTTGAGAAATTGTTTTTTTTTTGTTTCCAAATAAATGTTAGCTTTGAGCCTGATATTCTGTTCAAAATGAATATAGCAATATTTTAATCCAATATTTCAAGGACAATTATTTCATGTGTAATTTTTAAGAACACAAAACTGTTTTTATTTTTGTGGTAACCTTTCTGAAAGAATTATTTGCCTAAAAAATGGTAATGGTATACATAGCCTTCATTTTTGGTGGAAACCGTACAATAAGGCATTTCACACATTTCGATCGGAATGGTTTTAATTCCGTATTAACCAAAAATACAAAAACAAAATCCTCAAAAATGACAAATCTCCAAAGTAACAAACATGAAAATGACGAAAAAGAAAGTAAATTTTTCAACCGCAAAAAAAATTTGAAAATCAATTCCACTTTAAAATTTAATAGTAGTTTTGTTCCGAAGAAAATGTTTGTTTCTAGTTTTTTTGAAGAACCAGTTTACGAAATGGTAACCACGTTTCATCGGAATTGTGTTCTGTGACATGTATATCTCTATATGAAAATAAACAAGGAAAAGACAAAAAATTGCTTTATATTAATAAAAATTCCGTTAAAAAACCTACATATAGGAAAATTTTTATCTTTCCACTTACTTGTGTTTAATTAATTTTATTTTGTCAACAAAAACTAAATTTTTAAATTAAATATTAAACAAGAAATATTGCAAAGCATCAAATGTGGGTGGGTTTTAGACCAATTTTGTGGAAGAGCTTAAGATAACGACCCCTCTACTGAGCATCAGCGAATATATCCCATGAGTTGTATGCCTTTACTGTCACTCCATTTAAGTGCTTTAATCTAAAATTCTTTGTGCGTTTATTGTTTAAAATGTCTTTGTTTAAATGAGTTATGATCATCTAGTCGCCTTTTATAGTTCATTGTTTCGGAATGTTTGTTGCTGTTGATTTTACAGCTTTTGTTGTTTTCAAGAATTTTTCCAATTGTTATATTTTTTGTTTGTTCTATTTGGCAAGAGTGTTGTTAAGTCAGTAAAACACATTAAGAAGTGCCAACATCGTCATCTATTATTTGTTTCATTTCAAACATTGCCTGCTTTTCTCTTTAACCAACATGCGTTTGCAATTCGTTGCCAATTAAGTACTGTTTTTATATGCATGATCTTATTTCGTCTGAAACTGTCACAAAAGTAAAAAAAATATGTCAGCGATAGAAGATTTTACTATATAAAAACTTTGTGAACGATGAAAAATTTAACAAGAGAAAGTTTATATGAGCGATAAAAAGTGTATACAGAATGTCGGCCTCGTGTAATCATGCCTGTATGTAACCGTCTTGTTGATACCACATGTTAATCAAGCTCAAAACAGGCAGTTGTAACGTTAAAAACTTTTCAATCATATTACGTTATCGCTCCATATTCACACGCCGTTTTTATTTTCAAAGAAGTAAGGTCCAATGATTCCTCCTTTGCAAAGGTGACTGATAAATAATTTGAGGTTTTTTCATTGCCCAGAACCTACTATTCTTTTTATCCAAATATCCATCTGAATAAAAATGTGCCTCGTGACCCATTTTAATTTGTTCATGAAAATTGGGGGTTGTCATGGGCGATCTGTAACATCCTATTGGCATATGTATGGCGGCGTAAATGGTCTTGTGGAAGAAGATCTTGTATCAACTGAATCCTAAATAAAAACAAATGTAAACCCTTGTGCAACATTGTGGCCAATGTTATTCTTTGAAGACCAAGCTACTGAGTACGGCGTCGAATTGAGGTTTATGGATTGTATTGAATACTTTTTTTTAGCAGCAGTAATGTTTTCAGCCGATCTTGCGGTATGTTATGGTCCATGCTTAGGCCTATCACCTACAGATCATCTTTCTTTAAAATAATTGACTACACGTTAAATACTGCGTTTTGTTGGCACGTTGTTTCTAAAAAAAAATCGATGATTGATTTTGATAAAATGTTTTAACGATTAAAACACGTTGTTTTATCAAATATTTTTTTATTTTAAATTACGACTGCTTACTTTACGACTGCTAAATATCAACTGTTAGGACTAATGTTTACCAAAATGGCGGCAAGCCTGTATAAGCAATTAATAGTTTTACTAAAAATATGTGTGAGCGACACAAAGTTTAAGTATAAAAAATTGTGAGATCGAAACAAAATTTCTTGAAGAACAAAACACAATTGGACAATTAGATCCGGATAAATTAATCTGTTAAAAACGCCGTCGATAAGAACAAAAAAAGAAAGACGAAAGTTGTCACACTGGATTCAGTAAAATAAAGAATGACTTAATTTATACTTGATCGCCTTTAAATACATTAAGCCGTTTGCATGTGACAAATGTTTTTAGTAAAAACGTAAAAAAGGTTGGAGAAAAATTCTTGTTAAATACACAGAAATAAAAGTACTAAAACCAAGCAACTGTTAATAATTCCTTTTTTAAAGCAAACATAAATAAAATTATTTAAGTATGTGTGCGTGTAAAGTGTTTAAAACGGCTTAAAATCATACTGTCATAGAAACACAGCCAAACATGTAAAAAATGTTTGGCTGTGTTTACGGTAATAACATACTCTGTTCTATATATGTGTTTGTTTGCTTACGTGTTATCGGTCATCTAATTACAGTTCACACGAAAACCCTTCATGTAAACTTATATTAGTCATACTGTTGCATGCCACAAATTATGTCATATTGCTTTATTGTGTCATCATTGTTACATCGTTCTTATTGAAGTTTTCCTACACTAAATATTCTTTATGTTAATCAGATTTCTTTTTGAAGACTTTAATAAAAAAAAATACATTTCAATACCAAAAAAAAAAAAAAAAATAAAATAGTTTTATTAAGAAGAATTAAAAAACTAGTTCTGTACGAATCTTTTAACCAAAATGAGTCCATATATTTTTCCTACACATATAAACTTAGACAAGAAGTTTCATAAGTGAAAAAGAAAAAAGAAATTTGTTATAGAAAATATAATTTTATTATAAAAAATTATTAAAGACACGCAATATTTTACTTTAGAAAATTATATGAGCGACACTTATTCGCAAAAGAAAAGTGCACTTAATGAATTTCGCATTTCTAAGGGCGTGGTCAGGTTAGTCATATTCTTAAACAAAAAGAGCGTAACAACAATTTTTTGCAAATTTTTACATAATTTTTGCTGATACACATCATTTTGAATGACTTGTTTGATGTATTAAATATGATATCATATATTTCTTAAAAGTATTTGAGAAGGACAAACATTTGTTCCCATAATATAGTGGTTATATTTTTTTTATCAAGTATTTGGCTTATCTGACAGTTCTTTAAGAAAAAGTGTGCATGTTACACATAAGATTCCTAAATAAAATTGTGGGTGTCCGGGAAGGTAAACATAAGTCTCGACAGTTTATATTTGGCAGTCGTGAATACGACACGTGGCAAATTTATTATTGAAAAATATTCAAAAACCCAAAGTTTTTTATCTTAAAATATATTATTAAAATCAATCATCGATTACTGAGACAATGAGAAAGTTACGTGAAATTTTTGGGAGTGAATGGTTTCAAAGAAGGGGAGTCTGTAGGTGATAGGCTTAAGCAGGGTCACAACGAACAGCAAAATCGGCTGAAAACAATACTGCTGCTCAAAAAAGTGTTTAAAACAATGCACTAACCTCAGTTCGTCGCCGTGATTAGGGGAACAACTTTGGGTTCAATTTTGCATAACCTCGATTTTCATTAAAAAATCATAATGAGTGACAAGGCACATTTTCAGTTGGATGGATATGTGAATAAACGGAATAGCCGGTTCTGGGCAATGGAAACCCCTTGGTTTATTCTTCAGTCACCTTTTTATCCATTATAAGTGACAGTTTGGTGTGTACTTTGATGATGACATAAAATTAGTAAAATCCGAAATAGTGAAAACCTGTTTCAAGGCTTGATATACATCCTAATCTTATTGCGTGCTACATACTAAGTGGTCGCGGAAACTAAAGGTTCAACTATAATTCGCATTTGCTAGCCTAGGCTTCTGTAAAAACCGCAACGAAAAGCCTTTCAAATGCTTAGATTACCCATTAAATAATTTGAGGTGACTACAATGTTTTTCATAAACTTAGCAGGGCGTGTTTTTACTCTTGCTTTGTGTGCGTTCGCTGCTTACGTTTTGTTGAAAAATATTATCGTTAGGGGCGCGATGAAAACTCTGAAAATTTATTAGGGCTTAAAAAAATTTCTTCCAAAAAATGTTTTTTTTTAGTTTACTCTAAACTCTAAGACTTACAAAAGAAAATTGCGAGTATTGGTTTCTTTTAAAAGAGAAGCCCTTCTCGCCTCGGAAACAATGTTCTTGGGCTTAATGTAACATAATGGACATTGTGTGGACTTATTATCAATTGTGAAAGTGTCATTATGTCCACACTTAAAACATTTACGGGTTGCTTACTAACGATTTTCTGCATGAAAGAACTTTGGCCGGGCGCAATAATATTCTCCTCTCCTAATATTCTCCTCTACGCTGTGTTTAACACCTTCTTCGATCACCAAAGATTTCCTACAAGTAGGTCTATAAAAAAATACATCTTTCTTACGAGAATACTAAAAAAATACGTGAAATATCTGTGGAAGTTATGTTACATACAACCCGTTTCCCTGTCTTATAGATGCAAAATGCATATATTTGTCTTATCAGCTACATTTATTTTAGCAACAAAACACGCAATAGAAAATTTCTACATATTTTATTTTCTAATTTTGTTAAAGAATGTAGAAGTGTTTGGATTAAATATGATATCGAAATTTTAGTTGTTACATTTATATTGGCTTGATACTCTTGTAGTAAGCCTTAGGTAACATTTTGCTGAACATTCACAAGATTTGATTCCTTTAAGGGAATGAATGTGTAAGTGTGTTCTCAGTAAACCGTCTGCCATCTACATACCTGTCGGCATTAATATTCACCTTTGTAAGAATGATTTTAAGCTTATTTTAAATGCATTATTTATTCAGTGCAGGCAACCTTAAATGACATACTTTCCTAACAATTGAAAGAATTTTATTTTTTGCCTGAACAGTCTTTTAACTGTCCTTCGTATTCTTAACTGAGCTCAAGGGTTTAAGTCGTTGTTTCTTTTATTTGCTTTTGTTAGGAACATGTTTGTGGTAACATGCGCTGAAGAAATACTTTAAGTGGGTGTGAATGAGCATGAAGCTGTGAATAGAAGATTTTTATTTAAATTAAAATTCCAAGAAATTCAAATTCAGTCATAGCACCAGCCTGCTTCTATGTAGCGTAGCAGCAAGAGAAAGTCCGTGTGTGCATGTATGTACGCATGTGTTTTCACAGCAAATTAGCAACTAAACATTGTATGATGTTGTCTTTCTGCACTTCATACCAATACATAATCATTTTTATTCTAACCATTCACATGCTTATTATTGCTCTTTGTATGAAGTAAATGACACACTTCTGCGACCCAAATATTTGGAACTGTGATTTTTATTTTTTTTGTGTTTAAAGTCATACAGAACTTCACAAAATACAAGATTAAATTCAAGGACTATGAAAATTAAAGTAATTTTCTGCAGTTAATGTGAGGTTTATATTTAATCTGTAATTTTACGTTTGATAAAGTGAAAATCAGATCAAATTGAAGTATCGTTGTGAAAAATAAAATTAAAATGTAATGAATTCTTAAATTATTTAATATATATATGTATGTACATATATTGTATACAGAATTAATTTACATTTAAAATTTATGAATAATTGTAAAAAGGTAGGAGTGTGAACAATTTACACCGTCATATAAGATTTTCTTTTAAAATTATTTTGTCTCAAAACAAGATTTTCTATGGATTTTTTTGTCTCGAAACAACATATTATATGAAATGTTTTTTGTAAAAAACAGGGGTTTTTATATAAAATAACTTTTTTGTCATAAAACAGGTATTTCCAAAAAATTTAATTAGCCTCAAAAAAAGACTATCTATAGATATTTTTGGTACAAAACAGAATTTTGTTTTGGATTTTATTTCCATAAGATATAAAAGGAACAACATTTTCTATGGAAAATTTTATTTTGTCTCAAAACAAAATTTCCTATAAAAAAGGCCGACTTCCTAAACGCCTGTTGCAATGCATTATTTAAAAAAAAATGCGTATACAATGCTAAACATGTCTTAAGTGCAAACTTGCGTTGCAGAGACATTTTTAGCATTTTCTCGGCTTTTAGGAACGTCGCACAGTGGCGCCATTTGAGTTTTTTCGTTGCAAAAATCATATCTTTTGAACCGAATAAGATAACTAAACAGTTTAAACAGCATATGATAGATAACTGTTCAGCCTATGTAATGATCGTTTGGAAAGGGTGCTACGCTTTGTAGGGGCCTACTGGGTTATCAAAGTTAAAATTAGTAGAAAAATCAATTTTATGGAAAAAAAAATTATTTTTACATTTTTAAATAGTTTTTATTTTTTTCTTTAGGGTTTTATGTTTTAAATTATTACCCAAAAAATTCAAAAGAAATAAATTTTTTAAAATTAATTTTTTCAATTTTCTGTAAAATATTCATCACAAATCGTAAGAGAAGGTATACTCGTATCTAAAAGACTAAGCATTTCTAAACTATAATTATTTTCTAACTCTATTCGTGACTTCACATGCCGCAGGGAAGAAATAAGTGGATCGGAAGATGCTGCCAACATGTTGAAGAGGTCCTCATTTTGCCTTACCCTTGATATTTTGAATGTGTTGTGCAATCTATATTTTTTATAAAATTTCTTAAGAGACTCCTGTGCTTCTTCAGAAAGCTCTCCAATTGGCAAACACTGGAACTCAATTATGTCTTTGCCATGCGCAAATATTTTATGGACGGTCGTGGTCAACTTCTTCTGTGGATACATTTCTGCTAAAAGAGATGCAGTTTTCTACGCATATTCTCCATATTTTGTAGAATTGACATTTTCTTTGCAGTTTAAAACATCCAAGATCGTTCCCAATCTTTTCACGATTTGATTGTCAATTCCAGTGATTCTAGTTGCTGCCTCATCATTTTCAAAAAATCTCCTAGAAGTGGGACAGTCTACTTTTAGTCCAACTTGTTTAAAAAAAGCACCCTGTATTTGCTTCATTCTGATCTTTTTCTTATCCTTTATTGATGTATTTTCATCGAAGTTTTCCTCCTCTTGTGGTAGGGTATACACCAGTTTTAGCAAGAACTCCATACATCTAATCCTTGCGTGCAATGGTGACATTCCATATTCGTAATTCTCCTCATTTGTAGCATCGTTTAAATTACCAACGTTCTTCTGACTGTTTTTGCAAATCGGGCATAAAATTGTTGATTTTGATCCTGTCAGTTCGTTTACGACTTTTCCGTCAACCATATTTTCCTTCTTCAATTTGCAGCTTTGTAGGCTTAATCTTGCTTATTTGTTCTTCAATGTCCTTCACCGTGGTCCTTATGAGTTCTGCCGATTCCCTTGCAAACTGAAACATTATTGGTCGGCAATAATGCACTGATGACGGACGTGGATTTCTCCAGTGTAGGGAAACATCAGATTTTAGCCGCAAAGGAACAACAAATGCCGTAATCATATTTCCGTCCGATATTGTAGCGTCATCGGAAGATATCCTTTGCTTATAAACGCTTTGTCCGGATGATCCATCGCAGCCCCATTTGCTGATCAATGTCAACTTCTCAGGAAGAATTTTCACCTCATTTTCAGGAAGAATCTCCAACAACCGTTTTACTGTATGGCTCATGAGATCCTGCAGTTTAGCTTTCGCAGAGACAAAACGTCAGCGCCGTGTCGCGTTAAAGATGCCCGTAGTTTCTCATATTTCTCTTTGGAAAGTTCTAAGTCCATAAACAAGGCTAAGGCTTCTTCGGAACCATACTTTTTAATGTGTGCGTTTGTGGGCGTGGGAATGCTTTCCTTAATCCTTTTTAGTCGCAGTGGGCTTGCATCAACAACAGATTTGGTTATCTGGCACCTAACTCTTTCACTATCCTTTGTGTATTTAATAGCTAGCGCGTCCGATAAATGCTTCGTGGTCAAGTCATTGGTGGCATCGGCAAGTTTCCTCTTTCTTGTGAAAATTGAACACTCCTCAATACTTTTTTTGGCCTTCCTTTTGCTCCTCTGGTTGATGTGGTGGGTTTATCTACTGCCAATATAGCCAGGATGGTGTCTCCATTAAGTCAGTCCTTGTATTTGGAGTTGAAGTTCTGAATGGTTCGATTAGATTTCACCCATTTTGCCTTAATATTTGTATTTATCAGATAAAAATTATTTTTTATAATTTCGCTTATCTCAATATTTCCGTATAAGCTATCAAGTTCTTCTAAAGCAGTTTCCGTGAAAAATTTTGGTGTGGTTGACTTGCTAAACAGTTCAAATAATTTTAAATTGTTCAACGCCATGTTTTCAGTACTTAATTCTTTAATGGTTTCAGTAATTGTTTCGCCAACTTTCAGTCGTAGACTAATCCAGGCATTGTGCTTATTTTGCAGTATATAGGCGCTACCAAGCCTAAAAATTTACTACTAAAAAAAAACTACTGTCAGTCAAAACATTTAAGGGATGGACGCCATACAATTTCTGCAACCATGTCTTTTTAACCTTTTTTACCTCTAGAAGCCAAACGGGCACGTACGGGCAGATAAAACCTTTTGAATTATGTAAAGAAATAATCAAAGAACAGGTTTTGCAAATATAGAAAAATATAGATTTTTTTTATTTTCCGTCAAAGTCGAAAAATAGTGAAAAAATGGATAGTTTTTAAATAGTGAATTACCAGGGGAAACACAAAGGAAACAGTTAATTTATTTTATCATTATACATTTAATAAATACATCAATCAATACAAACAAAAAATATGGCGATTCGTTACCTATTTTTCGTGATATTATACCTGAAATCGCAACAAATTGACTAAAAATTGTATGTTTTTTTGAAAAACGAAAGTCGGTCACCTTTGAACGGTTATATCTTCTAAACTAAAAATGTGATATTATTAAGAGTGGCATATTTTAAATCGTTGAAAAGTTTCCTATAACATGGGTTTATTCAAAACTTCGTGGGCGCTCATAAAAATTTTGGTTTTTGCAACCTCGTTTGCTCTACGGGCGCAACTGTGCGTCGCTATGCAACTCATACATAAAACAAATGTCAGAAAAATGGTATAAAATTGAATAATTTTTTTTTTGGAAAAATAGAGGTTACACAAAATTATTTATCCATTTTATTGGCAAGTGCTGAGGAATTATCTATCTCAGGTCAAATCTTCAAAAAAAATATTGATTTGCTATAAAAACCTATTAAAAAGAAAAAAAGAAGAGACAACTTTGTTAAGGACAATTAAAATCCCGGGAACAAGTGATTCATTGAATTAAAGGATGATGACATTTTTTATTCACATTTCATTTTAAAAATAAACAAGAAAATACTTAGCCATTGCAGCTCAAATGTTTGCATACAAAATAAAAATGATGCGTGATTTTGACTTCTGATACTCATTAAAGTGAGTTGCCAAACGATTAGGAACATTGTACGTTGTCAAAAAGTTTACATATGCATTTACGAAGTATATGCATTGTAAAAATGCATTGCAACTTGCGTTTAGGAAGTCGGCCAAACTTTATTTTGTCTCAAAACCAAATTTTCTATGGAAAAGTTTGTTTTGTCTCAAAACAAAATTTTTGTATAGAAAACGAAAATTGTATTTGGTCTGTTATAAATTATTCTGTTTTATGCAGTAAAAAAAAAGAAGAAATATAAAAAAATGAAACAGCAATAAACCAAAGTACTTAAGACAAAAATAGCACACATGACAGCTGTTAAAAAGATAAATTTTTCTTTAAAATGGAACACTTTAAAATTTAAGAAAACTATAGAAAATTATAGAAAACTTTACTTTGTCTCAAAACATAATTTTCTATAGAAAACTTTATTTTGTTTTAAAATATCCTGTTTTATGCAATACCAAAAAAAAAGAAGATATATAAAAAATGAAATAGCAATTAACCAAACTACTAAAAGCAGATTTCAAAACACAAATTGCACACATGAAAGCTGTTCAAAATACACAGTTTTTCTTCAAAACAGAGCACGTCAAAATTTAAGTGACTACAACATCAAGAATTGTCTTATGAAAAAGAAATCCTTGATGTCTTTCCCACATTTTTGTCATAAAAATAAAATATTTTCAAGGATAACAATTAAGGTCTAAAAAGAAAACAAATTAGTTTCATGTGGTCTTTTTTGTTAGTAGTTTTTATTTTTAAATTTTAAAGAACTTAGTTTCTTGTTTTTCGTTTTATCTTTGTTTCAAAAATCTATTTTAAACTTAGAAATAAAAATCAAAATGTAAAAACTAAACATCTTAGAAAATGTTTTATTATTAAAAAAAAAAATCAAAGTAAAACAACACCCACAATGTTGTATTGTTTCAGCATGCAAAAGTACTTCAATTTACTTTTCCGTTTTTATTCTGCAGTTTACATATTCAACAGTTGAAAACAAGTTCTTGATAATTTTAAAACAACAAGTCTTCGCAACTTGTTACAACTGGGGTTGTATGCACCAATTGAGTGTTTTGAGGTAAGAACCTCTATTAAACTAACTACAATATGCCTGGTTGTTAAGTCCCCTGTCCTTTGCTCGTTTTTCTAGTCCGATGCTCTTGTTTTTATTTCTTGTGTTATACACAGGTTATGGGATACTCAAACACTGATACAGAGTTGCAAATGTGTAAAAGAGCTTACGTTAAATGTTCATGGAAAAATGTAGAGAAAGGAATTACAGACAAAATTGTGAGTATATTTTTTCATTATTAGACGACAGTTCTATGGTCACTATGGGAATGGCTGTTTAAGATAAAATTTCTATATGCAAAAACTCGTATGTAATAAATTATTTTAGAACCATTTGGTCAAATAAAAACCTGTTGTATGTGTTAGCACATCGTAAAATATTTGTGCAAATATTGTTGCTAATTTCTATGCAGGGGATTGCTATTTAGCACGAAATTTTGTTGTTGTTTTTAAGTGAATGTTGTAGGAGGGATGCTTAAATATTTGGTAAAAAAATATGACTATTTTTGTTGATGGTTTCGTAATTTTTTTTATTCTTTTAATTGTATTGTTTTATTATTTTTACATAAAGACATTAGGATTGCATCCATTACTGCTTAAGCCCAGAAGACAATGATTTTTGAACAATGGTGAAGGACAATAATAAAAAAATTATTCTTCGTGAACATTTTTAAAAGGTATAAATAAAATAACTTAAGCTAAAGATAAAATTATAAAGACGCAAGTTCATTGATATTTTGATACCCAGAATGCAGTCATCTAAGAGTTGAAATCAAAAGAGAGTTTTTTTGTCTTTTTTTTTTTAACAAGAGCAACATTGGTCAAAGTGTGCAGTCGTAAATTAGTGCCAGGGAAATTTGTACATCATTTTCAAAAGTTTATTTTGAGAAACTCCTAACTTTTTTATATGGTAATCTGCTGATGCAGACCAAACAGGACAATATTGCTTGCAATGTACATTTGAATATCAATTTTTTATTATGAATATTGAGTTTGTAATTTATATTTAATAAAGAGTCCCCTTTTTAAGTTCATCGATAACATAATAATAATAATATATATAATTAATTTACTTAAAATAATCTTTTTTTCGTGCTATTTTCTATTATCCCGGTTTAATAGTTAAATCACCGATATTAACTATTGAGGGTGAAAGCACGTCTGGATGTCCATTTCGCTTCCGCTTACTTATCTATTCAGGGAACTTCTCACAAATATTTTAAATAAGCTAAAGATTTTTGTCCAGACAATAAAGTAAAGACAAAAATCAAAGTTTAAGTAACAACAATAAGCCACAATGATTGTATTTTTCTTGCTCCACTGTATATGGCTGACTTTTTTTTGGCTCTTTTATACAGTTAAAAGATGATGAAAAATAAAAAATTCAAAAATACTGCGATAATTTATTTCTATGCACCGGCACTTTTCAAAATATTAATTAACCCTTATCGGACGCGACTTTTCACACGTTTGATTCTCACCAGGTTGTAGTTATTTTTAACAAATATGAAAAAAAAACAATAGTATGTTATTATACATTTATATTCATTTCTTTTCAGTTTTGTTACAAATTATTTATTTTTTGTACAACTACTACATGTCTGAGTTTCTGATAATTATCATCATCACCATCATTCTCGACTTCAATCCAATCATCATCTGAGTTATCAACTTCTGATTCTGTATCATTTTCTTCTTCACTTGAGTATTGTATAGGAACTATAACTCTTCTTTTCTTAGAAAATAACGAAGCGTTATTGCTAAACTCATCACTAGAGCTAAAATCACTTTCAGAAATTTCTTTGATATTTATAATATTTTCTTTATTCATTTTATGGGCAAAAAATAAATTCAGACATTAAAAAAAAGAATTGAAAGTTTATTGCACAAGTTAAATGCTCTGCTGATAACGACAAACTGAAAAGATTCTTATGCTCAAACGGTAACGGTAAATACGTATTTTCAAATGGTAACGGTAAATTGAAGAAATGAATGCATTTTAAAAACAAATCTCATCAATAGACAGTATGTTTCGACATAATTCTCCTTGTCACTTCACACGTGCCATACGACCGTTGCAGAAAAGTACTGTTGTCACGTCAGAGGTGACTTACGACCGATAAGGGTTAAAATTAAATAACGGGAATTTTTTTATTGAACTAATTAACTCCTACACTATTGCTGTTGCTTTTCGCTCTAACTAAGCCCTATGAGGGCTTAAATTCAATTTGCTTACTTTACTAATTTTGTATAACTACGTAAAAATACTGTTAAAAAAGTACATAACAATTCCCAATTCGAAGTTCGCAATTACAGGTTCGTGTGATGTTTTTTAAATTCTAAAGAGGCTGTAAAATTTGAAGAAAACTTAAGACCAGTTTCATATATTTTGTGTAGTCATCATTAACGCAGCCGTTTATATGTGGAAGTTTTTTTTTTCAAATTGAAAAATTAAAAAACAAAAAATATATTTTCTTGCTTATTTTTTGGTGAGTTTTTAAATGTTTCCTTGATTTATGTACATGTGTATATTAAGAAATTTAAAACCAATAAAAAAATAAAGTGAAAAAATTTTTAGATTAAATCAGATTTTACATTTAAATGTACATCTTCAAAATACACTTTAGAGTAAAAATTTGTTCCCATAATTCGTTTTTAAATCATGTTGTCTCAGAATAAGATTTTTATGGATTTTCTTGTCTCGAAACACGATATTACATAAAAGGTTTTCTATGTAAAATATTTTTTGTAACGAAACCACCACAAAAATTGGAAGAAGGGTGTAACAAAGTTTGTCATTCCGTTTGTAATTTCTACACTATCAATTTCCAACCCCATAAAGTTTATATATTCTGACTTCTTATGCATAGCGAAGTCGCTTGAGTGATGTCCGTCTGTCGGTCGCTCCGTCCGTGTTAGTATTGAAATTAAGATTGACGAGGTACTAGATCAACTAGAGAAAATTTAAATATTGCATTCGATCAGACATAGTGTCGAAAAAGGTGCTACTGGAAATCAGCATGATAGGTCCATGTCCTTGGAGGCAGTGGGTTAAACACCACGCCTAGAGAATTAAAAAATTACTATAGAGAATTAAAAAATAAGAAAATAAAACATCAAGAGAAAAAATTTGATCTCGCCCATATTATCAGAGTTACGGGCCTTTAAATTTAAATTTTTTTTAAATATCAGTATTGGTATCCTTTAAAAGATTTTGAAAGGATCTTTAAGGAAATACTAAAATTTTATAAAAATGATTAATCTATTAAAAGGCGATGGAATTTTTATGTATGTCACCCCAATGTTTGCTTTTTTTAACCAAACTAGATTTACGTAGAAGGTAAAGGGTATATAAGATTCGGCATGGCTGAATATAGCACCTGTTTCGTCTTAAAAAAGAATATTTCTGTGGATTTTACTTTGTTAATATTAATATTTTCTATGCAAGCTTTTCTTTATCTCAAAACAAGATCTTCTATTGAAAACTATTTTTGTCTAAAAAAAAAATGATATTTAAAAATCAATACTTATATATGTATATTTTATGTATCAAAACAAAATGTTCTATAGAAAACTTTATTTTGTCTCAAAACACAATTTTCTATAGAAAATTTTATTTAGTTTTAAAATATCCTGTTTTATGCAATAGCAAAAAAAAAGAAGATATATAAATAAATGAAATAGCAATTAACCAAACTACTAAAAGCAGATTTCAAAACACAAATTGCACACATGAAAGCTGTTCAAAGGCTACAGTTTTTGTTTAAAACAGAGCACGTCAAAATTTAAGTGACTACAACATCAAGAATTGCCTTATAAAAATAAAATCCTTTATGTATTTCCCTCACTTTTGTCATAAAAATAAAATATTTTCAAGGATAACAATTAATTTTTCATCCTCTTCAACTGTACAAAAAAGCAGAAAAAAATTCTGCCTTATACAGCAGAGAAAGAAAAATAGAATTACAATTGGTTATTGTTGTTTTTGCTAAAACTTTGATTTTTGCAGCGTTTAAAAAGCTACTCTAAAAGTAGCCGTAGCGACAAAAAAAGGCTACTTTTTAAGACACAAATTTGTTAAAAAATAGTAGCCAATATCCAGCTACTTCTACTGCTGAAGTCACATTTAAAGAGCAAACCATAACATACAGCTAGAGCTCCAACTTTTTCAAGTAGAAGTAGCGGTAGACGCTGTTTTTTTCCGAAGCATTAAAGTTTTTGAGCTACAGCTACTTTTCAAAATAATAAAGCGACAAGTAGAAGTAACCTCTTTGCTACTTCAGTTAAAGTATTGGTAGGAGTACAAAAAGCAAAAATATTTTACTTCATTTTGTGCTGCAATTTGAAAAGAAGCCAAAAACCAAAACATTATTTCTGGCTACTTTGTGTTGATAATAAACATACTTTTTGGCTTCTTTATATGAATACTTTATGTTTGGAGCTACGCAATACAAATATTTGCTTCTGGCTACTTACCGACAATAAGAAGAACGAAGAAAGAACGTGTTTTATTTTGTTTGGTTTTTTTTTTGGAATTTGTTTCACACTCTCGACAATAGGACAGAATAAAGTAAATTTGTAAACAATTAAAATTACATGTAATACTATTACAGTTTCTTTTAATTTAAAATTATTCTTGCGAAAAAAAACCGACTTCAAAAGAGATTTCACCTGTCTGCCTATAACAGTTCAAGTGTATGGCCACATAAATTAGATGATATTAACTATTGGGACATCCTTATATCTCCAAACTTTATACTAGATTGGCAATATACATCAAAATACAGCAACTATAGGGTCACCCTTTAATTTCCAAATTCAAATTATATACTTGCTGTAATCTTAAAAATTAAAGGGTGTCCCTATACAACATACATATTTTTTACGTGAATTATGTATTGTAAAGGGCAATTCTGTAAAATTTAAAATGCCTGCGTATTACTATAGCTCACAATAACAAAACATTATACAAAAATAAATCTAAAAATTAAAGGGTGCCCCCATAATTGATGTAAATTTACTTATATGGGCCTATCTTTTAAACCGTTATAGACACACGCTTGCAAATTGGACAGAATGTCGATTGCTCTGGCCGTTATAGTAACAAGTATTAATATTACAAATTTAAAATTAAAGGGTGCGCCAGTAGTTCATTAAATTTGATGTGTATGGCCATACTTTTGAACAGTTGAAGACAGACGCTTGAAATTTACAACGAACCTGTATTGCTAATCTGCTATAACAACAAAAATTTGGATTTGGAAGTTAAAGGGTGTTCCAATAGTTAATGCAATTTTGTGTATGTGACTAAACTTTTGAACCGCTATGGACAGAGCGCTGAAACTTAAAAGGGACCTGTATTGCTGAATCCGCTATATCAACGCTATATTTACCGAAGTCTTTATTTGGTATAATAAAAAGTATAAAAATGTTATATTATAAATTAAATAGTTGATATAATCTGATGTATATGGGCAAACTGTTGAACCGTTACAGATGGACGGTTGAAATTTACACAGAACCTGATTGCTAAATCTACTACAACAGCAAGTATATAATTTGAAATTGAAAACTAAAGGGTGACCCTATACTATATTTTGCCCCATTGTCGAGAGTGTGAAACAAATTCCAAAAAAAAAAAAAAAACAAAACAAAATAAAACACGTTCTTTCTTCGTTCTTCTTATTGTCGGTAAGTAGCCAGAAGCAAATATTTGTATTGCGTAGCTCCAAACATAAAGTATTCATATAAAGAAGCCAAAAAGTATGTTTATTATCAACACAAAGTAGCCAGAAATAATGTTTTGGTTTTTGGCTACTTTTCAAATTGCAGCACAAAATGAAGTAAAATATTTTTGCTTTTTGTACTCCTACCAATACTTTAACTGAAGTAGCAAAGAGGTTACTTCTACTTACAGCTTTATTTTTTTTTAAGTAGCTGTAGCTCAAAAACTTTAATGCTTCGGAAAAAACCAGCTTCTACCGCTACTTCTACTTGTCGCTTTATTTTTTTGAAAAGTAGCTGTTGCTCAAAAATTTTAATGCTTCGGAATAATGCAGCGGCTACCGCTATTCTACTTGAAAAAGTTGGAGCTGTAGCCGTAGCTGTATTTAAAAAAAAGGTAGGTAAAGTAGGAATTCAAACACTGGATTTTTGTCTTTGCTTTATTGTTTGGACAAAAATCTTTAGTCTTTAAAATATTTGTCAGAAGTTTCCTGAAGAGTTAAGTAAGCGATAACGAAATGGCCATCGAGACGTGCTTTGACCCTCAATAATCAATATCGGTGATTTAAATAATAAATCGGGAAAATAGCACGAAAAAAAAAAGAATTTTTAACAATTATAAAAAATCGCGTTGTTTAAAATAAGATAACAATTAAAGAATTTAGTTTCTTGTTTTTCGTTTCATCTTTGTTTTCAAAAACTATTTTAAATAGAGAAATAAAAATCAAAATGTGAAAACTGAACATTATAAAAAAGGTTTTATTATTAAATAGAAAATCAAAGTAAAACAACACCCACAATGTTCTAGTATTTCAGCATGCACAAGTACATGAATTTCTTTTTCCGTTTTTGTTCTGCAGTTTATATTTTCAACAGTTGAAAACAAGTTCTCGTTAATTTTAAAACAACAAGTGTTTGCAACTTGTTACAACTGGGGTTGCATGCACCACTTGAATGATTTGAGCTTAGAACCTCCATTAATTTATCTCTACCATCTCCTCGTTTTACTAGTTTGTTGATCTTGTTTTTATTTTTTGTGTTATACACAGGTTATGAAATACTCAAATACTGATGCAGAGTACACATGTATGGAAGAGCTAACGTTAAATGTTCGTGGAAAAACGTGGGGAAAGCAATTAAAAACAAAATTGTGATTTTATTTTCTCATTTCTACCATGTTAGAAAAATGAAGCTGATTTTAGTGCTACAAAGTGAAAACTTTTATAAACTATCATCATCTAAGTGTGTGGAACGATTAACTAGCTAAATATTGGAAAATAATACTGCTTAAAACAATCAAAACATAGTGATTTAGAACTAATATAAGTATGTTCTTAAAGTGTTCGTTTCCAAACTGTTGAAAAAGTGGAAGAACTCGAATTGGAAGATTGAGAGATTCACCCTGTATAATTCAGCATGGTTAAAAACAACTTGGTGTTGCCAGAAATGAAACCTGTGAGCAACGTTTCAAAATTAATTGTTAAGGGCAGACCATCAAAATCTTTCGATGACGCCTCTGTGGCAACCAATCGTTGCCACAACAAATCCAGAGGCATTGTATGCTGCTGCTCAAGCTAGCCTAACAAACCGGAAACCATTTGCAAAAGAGGTTTTAGAAATGCTGAAAATGAAGCATCTCGATATATCAGCTATTGTAACCTGCATAATTTCCATTTATAAAATATTGTATTATGTTTAGTGAAATATGTTTACTTTTTTCCTGTCCTAAATTCAGATTTTTTAATCTGGTCTTGAAAAGGGGGATGCCAGAGAGGCGTGTATATTTTTTAAAAATATACATGTATATTCAGATTTCAATATTGTGAATTAAGCCACTATATCCTTCCCGAAGGACGAGTACATAATTCTAAAGTCGTTATTCAAGCTTATGTAATTATTAACTACCATATTATTTTAAATCTCTTCTAAAAAAATTAACTTGACTAGTTAGATAATCTTGTCCTCCAAATTGCCACATTTGCCGTATGTGCGTCGTGAGATATTTGTGAAAATATTATTGGTAATTTCTATGCAAAGGATTGCAAGCTTGAAATTTTTTTGATGTTTACTAAATATTGCAGGAGAGGTGCTGATATATTAACTCAAGCTAAAGATTTAATTATAAAGAAGCAAGTTCTTTAATATGTGTAAACTCAGAAACTAAAAGAGAGTTTTTAACAAGAGCAACATTGGTCACAGTGCAATCGTAGCACTACTACCAAACAGGTACCAAACAGGTACGGCTGAGAACATTATTGCTTGCAATGTAGATGTGAATATCAAAGTTTTATTATGAATATTGAGTTTAATTAATAAAGAGCAAAGCAATCTAGTCCCTTATTAAGTTTATCGATAATATAATAATAATATACATAATTTTATTATATTTGACGTTTTTTCAAGTTTAGTAACAGAACAATAGTTTGTTTACAACCTTCTTGGTGTTGTTCCTTTTCCCACGTGTTCTTTATTGTTTCAATTTCTTGCTCTGTACGTCTGAGTAGATTCATTTAGCACGCATGCGCTATTAAACAGCGCAGCAAGCCATACCATAAAACACTGTGGATTCGGCGAGACTCGAGTTCAAAGTTTCCTATTTTACTAACCGCCCCCTTTTTAACCCACTTAGCAACGACTTTTCTACACTGTTGCTATTACTTTTCACCTCAACTAAGCTTCGCAGATGCAGTTTCTATTTATAGGCGAGATAAGATGTATAGATTCTTTTAATATAGAAAAATGTGGTGGAATATTTTGTTGAATTTGAAATTTATTAGTTGCTTAAAGGACCAAATATAAAGTTATAACTGTTTTGTTTGTCTTTGGCTTATTTACTTGGATTCATTCTAACATTAAAGCATTTTTACAACAACTTTTTATCCATATTATAACAATTTTCACACCCTTTCTTATGTTGGTTTATAGTTTCATTCACTTAAATGCTGTTTTGTTTAACATTAATACTGTTAAGGACCACAGTAAGCGATTATCTGTTGTCTGATATACAGGCATGCAATTGCAAGATGTTTACTGTTTTTGTTAAATGGCCTACGCATTTTCAAAAGTTTAGGAGGGTTTTATTTATATATGTATATATGAAGCTACTAGAGCTTAATAGTTTTGTTTTCACTTAAAGTTTAGTAAATTTGTTTTCTAATTTTAAATAAAACAAGAAAATAAATTTAAGATTTAATTCATAAATTTAATTTTATTAATTATAAAAAAATAAATTTGTTTGAAGTTTTACTTATTAATTATTTGAAAAAGGGATAATAATGGAGGGGTTCACTGAAGCGTTTAATTTATTTATTTTTTCTATTTCTAGTTGCACATTTTATATTTTTTATAAAGGAAAAATTTATATAATGTATTATGTTAACAAAAACAAAAACAAAAACAAAAAAAACAAAAATGCAATTGATAAATCTAACTAATCTTGTAATTGGTAATAAAAACCATGATTTGCGCTTCGCAGTATAATAAAACTCAAGCAAGGGTGTAAATAAAACAAAATCGTGAAAGCAATTATAAATTATAAAAAAAAAAAAATATCTAAAAGCATGAAGGGGCATGAAACCAGGGATGGAATCGTTACGTGCTCATAACGACAGTCGTGTAAAGAGTAATTACGTGATACGTTAATCGTATGAACTAAATGGTATCATGATATGAGGTTGCAAACGGATCGTAATATTTTATTTTCTTACAGTAGTTTTAAAATTAAAAACTTTCCAGAGCTAGAGTATTCAAGCTGACAGTATTTCAAATTTAATTGTTTCCAAAAGTCAGAATCGATTTACTGCCTGTGGTGCTTAATTCAAGCACGGCTGTTTTAATTAACAGTTCTTCGCTAGACATCAGCGGTTTTTCTTCACAAGGGCCTCCTTCAGTAGCTTTTTGGAATATTTATTAAAAGAAAGTTGCTCCTTCGCTTACTTTTTTGACCAGCCTTAAGCATAATATTGTCAATATATTATATTTTTTTTTTCTTTTAAAATATAAATTATGTACTATCTGCTTCCTTTCAAATCAGCTAATGATGTGCTGGTGGTACTGCTGCGTTGACAAGCTTAGAGAGGTCATCCTATAGTCTGTTAGAAGTAGATTTTCTTTAAGCTAAATTAGGTAGCACATTTTTGCCGAATTTTTTGTGTTTATCCTTTAACCTGGATTTAACTTTTTGTAATAAGTCTTTGAAAAATAATTTTGTCATTAAAAATTATTAACAAAAAATAATTTTGCGTAACTTACATTTTTTAACGAACTTGTAGCACTTTTCAATTTAATCGAACTAAGTTTTGTTATTAACACATGACAATTCATAAAAAACGTACGTTCACTTATACGATTACGTATATTATAGTCGCCAATATTGTGAATTGTCATAAGTTACCGAATGTCATAATCTACAAAAGATATTTTTACGATACGTGTTTTACCTTCACCGATGTAACGATTTCACCCTAGATATTCTATAAGGTTTCCATGTTCAGTATCGAACAGAAATACATATAACTTTAGTCTGCTTAAGCTACTTAATGGCCAAATTTTACGGTTCAGCGTTATGATCAAATAAAAAAACGTGTTTTTCAAATGGGTTTTTGATTGTTTCTCACAGTAAAACTGTTGATATTTTTAGATGTTTTTATAGAAAATAATATTATTTAAAATAAATTTTTTTACGTGCGATTGATAATATTATCTTAATATGATATGATATCTTAATATGAAGTATGAATTAATTTTTCAGCTGCTGCAACGTTGTTCTTCTAAAGAAAGAGAACTTTTTTAGAAAATGCACCTAAAAATATTTTATTTGTTTCGTTTCCATTTTTAAAATTTATTTCTTGCTTTTAAATATTTATTTTTACCCGGACTACCTATGCCTACATTAATTTTTATTTATCTAAGTTTTATTAAAAAAAAAATCATATGAAAGTTATTTTTCAAGTTTTATTTTTTTACTGAGCGTTTTCCGCCCTAAAGCTAATATTGACTCAATTAAAGATATTTTTATTAATATTGCAAGTAAAAAAAACTTAGTTCGTAAGCAATGAGTAAAACATAAAAAATAACTGTTATATTTCAATCAAAAAATAAAACTTAAGAAATAACTTTGTTTTGAAACAAAAAATACAACTTGAAAAATAGCAATTATTCCAAACAATAAAATGTGTAAAATAATAATTAAAAAGTATTTTTTTTTAATATAACTTATAACTGTTACGATAACTGTAATGTATTGTAATAACAATAATAATAATAATAATAATAATAATAATAATAAAATTGTAATAATAAAATTGACAGGAAAGTTTTAAACTAGGGAAATAAAAACACAAATTTATTATTTTTTTTATTTAATAAAAATAAGTGGAAATTTTAATATAGACAGTAATTGAATACAAAACTGCGAAATAAAATAAAATAATTTATAAACTTGCTTCACTTATTTCTATTTTGTTTTGTTTTTATTTTTAATTTTTTTTTTATTATAAATGGCAGATCAAAAGAGAATAATTTCAAATAAAATGAATTTAATTAACCAAGCCAAGCTTGGCCTATTACTGCAAGTGAATTTTGGCTTTCACGTGATACTCGACATATTCGTGTAGTACATATTCCAAGTAAGAGAAAAAAAAACATATATTTACCTAACACTTACTCAGCCAAGCACAACCAATTGTAACTCAATGAGTTTGATGTTTTTAAATATATGTTCCTTGTTTTTAATTAAGCTTGAAAAAGTATTTAAGTTTTGCAAAATTATATGTACTTTTAACATCAAATGCATTTGTGTAGGCTATCAATAACTATAAGGAAGATTGTCTCAATTTATTAACCGGTTTAAAAGCCTATTTAAAAGTACGTAGTTTTCTTTTGTCTTTTAAGTTCATCTGTCTATCGTCAATAGAATAATTATAAGATGAGCTCTCTATAAAATGTAACCGAAAAAAATTTTAAAAACAAAAAAGATATCAAATTATTCTGCTGTAGGTGATGAAACCGTTTTGCCAAATAGTAGTTTTACAAATTAAGTCATATGGTTTTAACAATGTACTAAATCCTTGATAAGTCTACTGTCATCAGAATGCATTTTATTTTAATATTATAATTTTTTATATGAATGAGATTAAATGAATAAAATAAATGAATAAGATTAAATTCTCATATTATTTTCAATGTTACCGTTCGTCGACTAAAGTCGCAAATTGACCCCTTTTAGTATTCTCTGAATTTTGTGAACCTTTCTTAAACTTAAATAATTTTGCTACTTGTTTTCATTTGTTGCGACTTTCCGTCCTTTTTGTGAATTTACACACAAAAAAAAATTTTATTATTGAAGAATTTGCAATTTTCGTATTCTCATTTTTTTTACAAGACGTCGTTTAGAAGGTAAACATCGATATGGTAAGGTAGCAGGTTGCTATAATATAAAAAGCAATCTAGATTTATTGTGCAATTTTATTATACTTTTTTCAATGTTGAGATAAAGAAAAACTAGACAGCTTTTAACAAAAATATAGCATTAAATCTTTTGCAACAACTCAACAAAAATTTAGGCAATACATCTTTGAATTTGGTAATAAATATTTGAATTAACAAAAAGCAAAGCTGAAAATTGATCAAAATGAAACTATTGATATGTGGTTAAAGTCAGAGAAAGACAGTAAGTTCGAGTCGGAAAAATGCAACAACAGCTACATATTCTACCAACAAAAAATTTTTCGCGGTATTATTCAAGTATAAAAGGCTTAAGCAAGACAAATAGAAGGCAAAGCGGCTTTTTTGCTTTACCTATTTTTGTTTTCTGAAACGACTTTTTTGTCCGACTTTATTAATATAAAAGCACCTTTTGTGCATTCATTTTAAATTTATTCGATTAGTATTAATTATTTATTTTAGTTAATTTTTGTATGTTTGCTATAATTTTTATGCTGTGTAAGTTCTTATGAATATTTATTTAAGAGACTGTGCAGCAGCCCCTGCGATCAGTTCATATTAAAACAGTAAAATTTAATATTTTGTAATATTGTCTAAAGTTGGCTCATTCTATTACGGCCCTGGGGGCGTATAAGTCATGAAGAAAACAAAAACGATAAATATAAATCATACGCACACTGCCAGGTTTTTAAGGGCCTTTGAAAGCTTATTTTACCATATTATTTTTATTATTCAAAAATATGTATATCAAAAATAAAAGACACAAGAAACACAAAACACATTTTTTCATTAAAATATTAATGTGTACGACAGTTAAAGATTCATAAATACACAACACATATCTCTTAGTTTTACTTTAAATGAAAGTTGCTTTAGATTGGTGTTTGAAAAATTTATTACAAAATAGAGTGATATTATTCTCGGGGGTATTGCGGCATTTAAAAACAGAAAATTAAAAGGATAGTGGTTTGCTATTTGAGTCAAAAATTTTGAAATAAATTTTAAAATAGCTTTTAGCGAAACAAAAAACAAAACATTCAATTAAAAAACTAAAACGAAATTAAAAAGAAATGGCAGAGTAAAAAAAAATTTTGAATATTATTTTAAGTATAAAAAAAATTAAACAATCTGCATAGAAAAGCCCTTTTTCATTATTTATTAATTAAAAACATTATTAATTAAAAACAATTAAAGGTTCTTTATTCGTCTATGCCAAGTCTTATATACCCTTTGCCATCTATGTAAATTTAGCTTAGTGAAGTAGGTCCAATAAAAAGAGCAAATTTTGGTGAGAAAGAGAATTTAAAAATACAAAATATTTTAGTACTTCATACATATAATTTTACATAAAAATGACATTGGCTCTTAATGGGTTAAACATATTTAAAAATTTTTAGTACCTTCTTAAAGATCTCTTTAAAAGCTTGTAAATGATACCCATATTGATATTTAAATAATTTTAAAAGTTCACAGGTGAAAATATCTGCGAGCGTCAATTTTTTTTCTTCTTATTTTTTAATTCTAATGAAAAATACAGGTAGGCGTGGCATAGACATAGATTAATTGTGCTAATTTCCAATAGCAACCCTTTCCACACTATGTCTGATCGATTTTGTCAATTTTTGATAGAGTATTTTTTTTTTTAAAGCACTTTTTTATTATGTGTGCATTTTATTTAAGAAGTACTTTTAAGAAAGGAATGCAGTTTATTATTTACAAGTTAGTTTAATTTACAAGTTAGTTTAATTGAAAAACAAGGTTAAAACTTCTATTTTAAAAAGTTCAATTTATTTTTAAAAATATTTCATTATTAAAAAAAAGTACGTTAAATGAATCAGACTTATTTCATAATTCTTAATAAAAACCCTTAACGAAAAGGTATTTTTTATTGAACAGAACAAGCACTAGCGAAGTGAATTGCAGTACCCTGTTTTTCGCTACATCCCCGTGAATATTCTGGCATACGTCCACCGTAGACGATGTACGTTACAAACATGATCGTAGATTGCCTTTGTTGTTTCTTATTATTAATATTTTCTTTCTGTCCCATTTTTATTTAGTAATTTTTTTTCAAGTGTACTTTTTTTAGATGACTTTTCTTAAAAACAAAAAAGGATGTACTTTTAGCACAAGGACGTTTATTATTGCAAATTGCAACGAAAACCGTAGTGTTTTTTAATATAAATCAGTAAAATATCACATTTTTAAAAGCTAAAATTAAACTTAAAATATTCTTCTTCAATGAAGTGCAGTTTTCAGTCAGAAATTTAAAATATTCGCAACTAAAGCTGGAACACAATAATTTTCTATTTTAAATAGAAAATACATAAAAATACTTATTGAATTTGCTAAAGGTTTACTCACCTAAAATGACTAAAGCATTTTCCAGAAGACTAGCAAAACCAATAATACCAAATTAACACTGGCACTATTGTTGATACTACGCGCTCTATGGGCCACTCAACATCCATTTCAAGATCCAATTCCATGACATTACCAGGGGGCACAGTTGTATTTCCACCACTACCATCTGACGTAGTGGCTGTGGCAAAACGGTGCTTTCCGATGGCAAATGTTAAATTAGCACATTATTCAGCAAGAGCTAAAGAGGATGAAAGTGCCTGTGGTGGGAGTTGCTGACAATTTTTTACTGGCATGTTACTGTGACTTAGGTACGCTATCAAGTTGAATGACAGCCTTTGGGAAGTTTGGACGACTGCAAGCAGTTTGTTAAATTTCTGTTTTAGTTGATATTAAGTTTCCATTTTAAACTAAAATTCTCTTTGTGGTCTGATGGCTTTGAAAAATAAAAGTTTTATTGTTTTCACTTAATTATTGTTCATATCACGTGTATTTTTGATCTGCAAGTATTTAAAAATAAACGAAAAACTTTTTTAATAAATGTTTCACTTAAATGATTCTTTCAATTCTTTTTTGAATCAAACACAACATTTTATCCAAAATTTTTAAAAGTTTGTTGCAAAAAGACAAATTCCTTTTTATCTCTTTACTCTTCTTTACCTACTATTTCATTAGAAATTGTTTGCAAGTCTAGAAGTTTGTTTCTTTAGGTTGAGTTTTATTCTTGTAAAAAATATACTTTTTAAAGTAAAAAATGTTTCTAAAGAAAACGTAAAAAAATACATTGAAAATCTTAGCTGTTCTGCAGAAATAATTCTTACAATTATTCCGCCAGAGTATGATATGACAATGTTGTTTGTTTGTAAACACAACCCCACCGACTTTTAAATTCACGCTTATAGTACGGAATTTGGTAAAAAAAAAAAGGATGAATATTGTATAGAAGAGGTGTAGTCGACTTTAAGTTTTAATTTGGACTTTGTAGTGCTTGTTTTTGAAAAACCGTTTATTTTTTGGTTTAATTGCGAAAGTCATAAGTTCTGACGATGACTCTTTGAGTTTTCTTAGCATATGCGTATCTTTTATAGTTTAGGAGACATTTTACTTTTAAAATTAAAAAAAAATTTATATATGAATTATTGCGTTTATATATTCGAGCTGTTTGTTGTAAAGCTCTAAATGAAAAATTATTCTAGCTCAATGTCAATATTTTTTCAATTGGAATTTTATATTTTGTACCAACTTTGTCAAGATTTTTGATTCCAGCAAATCCAAACCCTTCCGAATGTTTTGGCTTAAAATTCTGGTTTTGATACCCTTCACCACAGGTGAAAGAGAGTATATCGAAGTTTGTCACTGCGTGTGTAATGTCCTTTTTCGACCCCATATAGAATATATAGTGTAAGTTTTTATGCATAGCGCAGTTGATTGAGCGATTTAAAAATTTGCTATTCCAACTCAACAAGACCGACCCATGTTCTTATTTTTCTATACATGTTTTTTTCAACTTTCTTTTTTATTCCTGCAGGTGGTTATACTTTATGATAAAAGTTAAGAAACTTGATAACATTTACTAAGCTGGTTTTAACATTCGTTTATACTTTTCATTAACTGTTTTGAGACAGTAATCTTAAGCAAAACTTATAATTAAATAAAAAAAAAGCATTTATAGAACAAAAAAACTTTATGATACAAAAAATTTTTTACGCCAATTTTTTCTTAAACTATTCAATGGGAAGTATGATACATACATGGTGAAGTGTGTAAAAGATTCAGCATAGCCGAATATAGTACTTTTACTTGTTAAAGAAAACATTTTTTTTAATAATTCCTTTCTAAGTGAAACGATATATAAAAATAAATTTAAAAATTAGAAAGCAGATTTTTCCTAATTTTGAGTAAAAAGTTACTTTATGTTTTTTTTTAGTTATTAAAGAAATTTTAACTACAAGTTTTAAGTGTTTATATTCTTCATATAAAATGTTATCAAATAAAAATAATAATAAAGAAAAACTAAGAATAAAATAAATTCAAAATAAAAGTAATTAATTCTAGATAAAAAGGCCTTCTGAAATAGATCGATTTTTTGTGAAGTGTGTTAATGCTCTAATATGTCCTTTTTAACAATGCAACTGGAATCTGTCTCCTCGTTCGTTTGATGGTAAATTTAGCAAAAAAAAAAAATATATATATAATAACAAAACTTGGTGAATTTTTAAAACATTTTGCGAATTATTATTATTATTATTATTATTATTATTATTATTATTATTATTATTAATACTTTTTTCAACTTATCCATTTAAAAATGAATTAAAATTGATTTTTTTCGTTTTGGTTCATTTCTTAATTTAATTTCTAAGCATTTTAAATAAGCCTGCGTTTATACTATGCCATTTTTGATGAAACTTTTTCCAATTCTCTTTATAAGTGGCAGTGATATTTGCTATCTTAAACAAAACATAACCAACATAAATATTCTCTCAAAACTGAAGCTGTGTTATATTGCTTCAGCACCAAACAAAAATTGCGTGCTAGTTTCATAAAAATTGCATAGTGTAAATGCCGTATAAGTCAATTTTAATTCCTTTAACAAATCCACGGTTCAAATCCTGATCGGGAAAAAATTAAAATCTCAATCAATTTCTATTAAATTGTAAACCTTCATTTATTACACAATATTTATAAAATTTTTTTTCAGCATTAAGAACAAATTTAATTCAAAAGCCTAAAATTTTTCAAGTGATTTTTAGAAGAATATGAAATATATATAGTTATTTATTATAGCTAGTTAGTTTATTTAAATGAGACAACTTATATCTAAATTGTTTTACATTGTTAAATTGTTTATATAATTTGCAAATTACGGAATTTTTTACTTTTTTTGTGACGGGTTCTCCTAATGTACACTGTCACACTTATTTCTGAGAAATGAGATTATTAATAATTATATCCCAAGGGAGGTAACCAGACCTCTACTTCTATTCTTCCTAGAGGTTTTGCTTATCTAAACACATTATTTTCATTCAAACCTACATTAATTTTAAAAACTCCTACCGGTGTTGTTCTCCGCATATAAAATAATGAACAATTACATTTCGATGCCGATACTTCACCAGGTTTTTATTTGTCTACGTATATTGTATTTAAAGTGATACGCAGTAAAAAGGACTCATCATCTAGATGTAGAAAAATTAATAAAAACTTAGTTTAGAGGAAGTGAAATTTTAAAATAAGTTACGTACATAACGTTATCATACAAACACAAATTTATTTTTATGTGCAAATATGTATAATAGAAGAAACAGCTTTAATGCCATCGAAAAGAAAAATATCGTAGGGAATGCAAGTGTGGGATATTTAAGTGCGTTTTATTTTTATTAGCTCTCAGGCTGCTATTTTTTACAGCAATAGCTTTCTTTCAGTTGCATCACTTGTTTACATATAAAATCATAAAACTAATGTTTTCTTATGCAAAATGTGTCAATAGTGTCACATTTTTATTTTTTTCCGAAGTTATTATAAAATTGTTGACATGTCACTGCGAGCAACGGTTTTTTTTAAGTTTAAGAAATATGCTTTTACAATATATCAAACTCGACTTTTTTTCAGAAACTAAATAAGGTAAATTACCGAATATCGGCTTGTTAATTTAGTTGTAGATAAGTTTTGGTCCATGAACGATTTATTTTAAAAGTTCATTAGTTTTATTTAAATAAAATCTTCCATCCCTTTTATTTTAGCGTATATGTTAGAAAAAGTTAAGTTAAAGCTGTCAATAATTCTTGCCAAAATGTGATGACTTCAAAACAGATTTTGCTCAAAAGTTTTTCCACACAGATTAAAATACATCAAATTTTGTGATACTCTTTTATTTTAAAACCAATTTTTTTACTGTTATTATAGCAGACTAAGCAATACATATTCTTCGTAAGTTTCAACCGTCTGTTTAAAACTGTTTAAAAGCGTAGTCCTATACATCAAATTATAACAATTATTGCAACACCCTTTAAATTAAAATTTTAAATATACTTCTTGTTATACCAAGCAAAGTAGTGTATATTCTATCTAATTTTCAAATGTTTGTTTATAACGATTCAAAAGATTACATCATATTAAGGGACACCCATAAATTTCTAATTTCAAATATGAATTGTTCTGTAGTCTGTCTATCCGTGTTTCTGAGGTCTGTCTAAAACGGTTAAAAAGTTTGTCCACATTCATTAAATTACATCAATTATTGGGACACCCCTTAATTTATAGCAACAAAGCTCATACTTGTTGTTAAAGAGGACTAAGCAATGCAAATTGTAAATTTCGAACATCTGTCTCCATAAATATCAAGTTAAATGAACTAATACGAGTAGGGCACCCTTTAATTCATAATTTTGGATATTAACCTCTTAAGTGTGTTTGACGTGTATACACGTCGAACCAAACCTTTATTAGGGTGCGTTCGACGTGTATACACGTCGTGAGTAAAAAATTACCATCGACTATAAAATCTCTAAATTTTAATGAAATCCAATACGAATATTATTTGATTATTATTATTATTTTTATTATATTATTATTATTATTATTTATTATATGCTTGCAGTGACTAATACGAAACAGTATCAACAAAAATAGTTCGACGTATTCGATCCAAAAGATTTTAATTCCACACACGGTGGGGGTTTTTTAAAACTAAATTCCACGCTTAACTGGTTAATACTTACTACAATGGCCATAGCAATGGACATTCTGTCCAATTTGCAAGCGTTTGTCTATAACGGTTCAAAAGAGTGGCTCATAAAGGTCACTTTACGTTACCTATGCGGACACCCTTTAATTATTAGTTTTATTTTTGCATTACTTTTTGCCCTTGGGAGGTATAGTGAGGCGATGCTTTTTTCAAATTTCAAAGTAGTGCCCTTTACGGTTTATACTACACGATAAAAAAAACTTTATGTTGCATGGGGAAACCAATCTGGAAGCAATTAAAAATGATCAAAATTACCTGAAAAAAATTGTACTAACTTGTTATCAAATTTAAAAAAAATATGCCAAGAAAACAGTGGCATTTAACTGTTGACTTCCTAGGAGGGATTTTTCCACAATTTACTAATAGTGATTACTTGTGTTATTATTTGCTTAATGTTGCTTTTATATCATGATCTTCACTATTTATTTATTCAAGCAAAGTATTTCTTTGATATTTTTAATAGTAGCAATTGGCTTTTATTAAGTAAATTAATACTATTTAAAAGAGCAACCTTTTTTTTTTACTTTTTGCATATAATATAAATAATAAATTAAAGTATATTAATAAAAAAAGATTCCAGGTAATAAAATTTTATATAGTTGTATTTCCAAGTTCGCATTGCTTAATAATAAAAATTGATTTCTATTATTTTTTTATTGATATTACAAATACGTGTAAATGGTTCCTATTGGGATCCCTGATATAGAAAAATTAAAGAAAAAATAAAAATAGTTACTCAATGTCTACTGTGTTTTTGCGGGGAAAGCATATTCAATAGCCATTTCGCTGCTGCTTTTATAGCTCATTAGTGGATAATACCCAAATTTTGAATAGAACACTTGACTTCATAACTGGCAATACTGTAAAAATAATCGGATAAAAGTAAGAATTTTGTTGCATGTAGATATAGTCAAAAACAGAGACAAGGTTTAATTTTCATGTAAAAAAGTATTCTGAACGAACAACAGGTACAAAATTTTGAAGGCCGCCTGTCACTGTACTTGTTCAGTGTTTTTGAGGCTAAATTCCTATTTCACACTGTAGTATCTTTAAAAGTTTTAATAACTTGGTTAAACTTTATTCACAAATGATTATTAGCATTTAATTATTCTAACAATTTTCTTTAAATAAACGTTGAAAAAAAAAACTATTAGTACGATGAACCTTAACAATCTTAAAAAGTGTAAGCTTTCTGTCAGCGTCAATGTTGCCGTTTGGTTACATTTTGTGTAACTTTTGACGGCTCCACGTAACATCTGTTAATTTTGTTATATTAGGCCAAACTTTTGTAACCTTTGGTACAGACACGAAATACAGTGATATCACTGAAAAAGTACTTGTTTCATTATTTGAGGTAAGAATTTATCTTAACATATCAATCTTTCTTAAAGTATTTATTCGATTCCATTAACAAAGGTTATCTGCAAATGCGATCAATAACCCACATAAAAAATTAGTTTGAAATAAATAAAGAGTAACATCGCTAAAGTTTTACTCTGTTCAATTCGTGAAAAATTACGAAATGTTTCTTGCTGTATGTTTACAAACAGCAAAATGTTTCTGGCAACATTTTTTAATTGCCAAATAATATACAGTACTGTTCGAAACCTAAGCAACTTTTTCCCACTAAGTAATAATAGACTCATATCTTTTCTTTACATAAATTATTAGAAAATATTTTTTTTATTTACTACTACAGAATGTGTCTACAACCTAAAAATAACAACAAAAATTAAATTCCATTTCTTTGGAAGTTCTAATAAAATAAAAACAAAATTAACTTAAAAATTCGCTGTTCAAAACCTAAGCAACTTTTAATATTTGATATGACACCCTTTGTTTCTTACGACCTCAGTGCATCTTTTGGGCATAGATTCAATAAGATTCGATAGAATAAATGTTGGTATAGCTTCCCACTCTGATTTTATTATATTTATATTATTTTTAAAGTGTCGAGTTCCAACTTTCCGTTTTAAAATTCCAAAGGGGTTCTCTATAGGATTCAAGTCTGGCGATTTAGGTGGCCAATTCAAAACTTGAACCCCATTACCTGATAACTAATGCTTGACTAACCCGATGAGTGTTTTGGGTCATTGTCATGTTGAAACACCCATCGAAGTGACATTTCCCACTCAGCGTAGTTAAGCATGTGAGTTGCTAAAATGTGTCTGTAAACAAAACGGTCCATTTTTGTTTGAATTTCTACAAAGGGACCAACATCACTGTCCGAAAAACAAGACCAAACAATCACATTTCCACCCCCACGCTTTATTGTGGGTTTTGAGTACCGAGGATGAAGCCGCTTTCCTTTTGGTCTTCTCACGTGGCAAACTCCATCTGAATTTAGTAAGTTTAATTTAGGTTCACCACTAAACAAAACAGTTCTCCATTTGTGTATAGTCCAATCCATATGTGCTCTAAAAAAATCCAACCTAAAACAACCAAAAAGCTGAGAAAATCAGAGACTACGTTGCAATCAATCAAACAAACCTCTTTTTTAAATGCTTCTTAGTCAGCATATGCTTCTTAGATGGCATGAAGCTCCTTAACTTTTGTTCCAATAATCGTTTTCTTACTGTGGAATAACTAATCTGAAGTTTAAGCTTATTCACTATGTCTTTCGACGAAATAAATGGATTTTTTTTAACTAGACGGAAAATTTTCTGGTCTGTTCGCTCAGAAGTTTTTCGAGGTCGCCCACCGCTATTGGCTTCCTCTACTTTCCCAGTAGCTTTATACTTTTTTATAAGTCGGGAAACTATTGATTTATTAATATTCAATTGGTTTGCTATAGCAATTTGGGATTTACCGGTACTAAAAAGTTCAATAATTTTTAGCTTAAAAGCTGATTCATAACGTGTTCGCTTCATGGTTGCACTTCTAAAGAATTGCTGCTAATTAAATGCATAAAATCAACCAAAATTATTTTTTCAATAGCAATCACAACAGGACAAAAATTTTTGTTTAAAACTTATGTTGTTGTTTTAGTTAATATTTCGCAACAAATGAAACAATGTAAAAGTTGCTTAGGTTTCAAACAGCGAATTTTTAAGTTAATTTTGTTTTTGTTTTATAATTTATTCCAAAGACATAAAATGTATTTTTAGTTGTTATTATTAGTTTGTAGACTGTATGTATAATAATAAACAAAAGCGAAATTTTTCATTAATCTATTTAAAGAGAACATATACGACCATGAGTATTTACTGGGGAAAAGTTGCTTAGATTTCGAACAGTACTGTAAGCTGCATTTCATGCGGAAAACTAAGAATTCTGTTCAAACTTAAGTTGTTAGCAACTTCAGTTATACCGCTTGAAAAATTTAACAACCGTAACAATACCTCGATTTAGAAGAAAGCTGTCCTTCAATGTCCCTCACGAAGTGCCGGATTATAATACAAACAATTATCAGTAATTTTATGTTGATGTTTTAAATAAATAAGGCTCAAAGTTTTCTTTAATAACGGCATTTTAAAATATTTCTGTAGTGAATTCTATCAATGCTCCATGTTTTAAAGCAAAAGGTAAAACAAATTTCTTTAAGAAATCCTACTTCAACTAATGCTTGTACTTTTCACTCCCAAATATTAGTATTGAGTCTTAATTTAAATCCTCATGAGTATCGTAGGTATGAAATTTTTTTCATATGTTTTTTCATTTTCGTTTTGTGTTTGTTCAGTAAACGAATTTGGCCCCTTATTGTGGAATAAAACTTTTTACTATATTTAATATACATTACATTAAATTATTATTGATTTAAGAAAAATTTAAAAATTTAACTTTTAATGAAAACATGTAACTTTTTTTTGTATAAAAAGCGTAACTTTTTCTTGTCTTTCCCTAGCAGCACTGGTCAGCCACATAAATTAGGTTACATTAATTATTGGAACACATATCTCCAAACTTTATACTTTTTCAACTGTTCAATAGTTTGGCAATATACATCAAATTGCAGCAACTATAAGGTCACTCTTTAATTTCCAAATTCAAATTATGTACTTGCTGTATAAATTTCAAACGTCTGTCTGTAACGGTTCAACAGTTTGCCTATATACATCAGATTATATCATCTATTGTAAGACCCTTTAATTTATAATTTAAAATTTTTATACTTCTTATTATACCAAATAAAGAAGTGGACATTCGGTCTAAAATTAAGGTGTTTGTATACAACCGTTTAAAAAATACGGGCATATAGAACAAATTACATTAATTTGGGGACCACCCTTTAATTTCTAAATTCAAATTATAAGCTTCTTGTTATAGCGAACTTAGCAAAACATGTCCCTTGTAAATTTCAGCTGTCTGTCTGTAACGATTCAAAAGTCCGGCACATACACCATATTATATCAACTATTGGGACACCCGTTTATTTCCAAATCCAAATTATATACTTGTTGTTATAGAGGAGTTAGTAATACAGGTTCTTTGTAAATTTCAATCGTCTGTCCAATACTGTCAAAAGTATGGCCATATACATCAAATTTAATGAACTATTGGCGCACCCTTTAATTTATAATTTGTAATATTAATACTTGTTACTATAGCAGCCATAGTAATCGACATTGTGTTCAATTTACAAGCATTTGTCTATAACGGTTCAAAAGATAGGCTCATATAAGGAAATCTTCATCAATTATGGGACAGCCTTTAATTTTTAGAATTATTTTTGTATAATTTTTTGCTCTTGGGAGCTATAGTAATACGTAATTTTACAGAAGTTCCCTATACAGTTCATAATACACGTAAAAAATATGTATATTGTATGGGGACACCCTTTATTTTACAAGATTATGAACTATTTTTAAAACGAGACCAATCTGTAAGTATAATCTATCATATTACCAAACATTTTCAAAAACGGATCAGAAATGACTTAGTTCTGGAGGCACAAATATCAAAAAGCAACATTCAGCCGAATTGTGTAACCTCCTTCGTTTTTTGAAGTCGGTTAAAAATATTAGAAACCATTATATACAATAAATATTTACAAACGTACATACATATGTTTAAAAGCTTTTATAATACTTTTTTGAATACAATGTTAGAGGTAATGACATGATCATCGTTTAATAGCGGTATTGCCAGAATGGATTTTAATACATACTGTATTATGTAGGACTGCATTATCATGCAGAAGCGACCCTGTATTACCATACTTGAACAAAAACATATAATCACTGTATTATCAGCAGTTCTATATAAAATATAATTTTTATCAATGAAAATATAAATTTTTCAATTTCTAATTATTTTTCGTCATTAGTGTTAGAAATAAGCTTTAAAATGAGATATCATTCATAAATTTGACGCCGTGGTATGGGAGATATTTGCAACCGACAAAAAAGTGCTTTAGAAAGATATATATATATATGATGTACCTTATTTTACCAATACAAAGATCTACCCGTGTTTAAAATTTCATCAAAATCGGTTTAGTCGTGAATGATTCACGCATAAACAAACAAGAATATAAACTTAAAAACAACATTTTAAATTTATTTATTAGATTCCATAGGTAGCGAGAATAGTTGTACACATTCTGCATAATTTTCAAGTGTCTCCTAATTACGAGTCACGTAACAGCGACAGCCTTTCACTTTTTTAAGTCTTTCTGTATATTATAGTACCAAAATAAGATAAAATATTTTAAATTGTCTGTATGGGGAAATGAATTGTTTTTTTATTTTTATTTTCTGCGCATAAAGTTATATTGAATACAGTAATATGTGGTCTGTATAAATTCCAAATTGCTGCAAACAATAATAAATTCCTTTTGAATAATTTTTTTTTGCAAAAAATTAATTTCCAAGTGTGTGTGAAAAAAATATCAAACAATATTTATAATCATTTGTATCTTTTAAAAATACCAGGCGCCAAAGTTTCTAATTTAATTTTTATTATTATGGAATATTCTTTGGCAAATATTACAAAAATGTAAATTTAATTTGAAAAAAAAAAACCTCATTCAGATATTTTATTTGTTTGGTTTATATGTGTCTTCGAAATTTAATAAATGAGATAAAATGTTCATAAAATATAAATATTTTATGTAAAGAGAAAGTAATAAAATTAAATTAACGATAATATTAACACTTGTCTTTAAAATATTTGCATTAGATACAATAAAATCTTACATTTTATTAAGTAATATAGACAGACAGTTGAAAATTAGATTATTTTTAATATATCCTTTCAGCTTCTGAATATTGAATAACAGAGAAGTGAGGAAAACTTATTCGGAGATGCAAAATAAGTACCTATAGTTTCTCCAGCTCAGTAAAATCAGTCATATATTAATTTCAGCTATAGGGTACTCCTTAATCCGCACATATTACATAGTTGGTTTAAGCCCGCTTGTCGTCAACTTTTACTTCCCTAAACTATGGGTTAGTAATCGTTGAAAGACATCTAAGGGGTCTTGTGCTTTCCATTTGAAATTTTTGGAAATTTGCTTAACATTTATTTAAAAGATTCTATTTATAAAATATACAGCAAGTCACTTAATATTAATTTAAGCTATTAAAAACAAACTTATTAGCCTGCTATCATGCTTCTCCAAAACATTAATTTCATCTTTTCGGACATAAATTTTATTTATTTTTATTTACACACATACAAATTTTTGTGTTTTACTAAAATATCTAGACTCGATTTTATGGCCAGTAACAATGGAAGTCACATACTTTACATGTGCTGGCCTGCACGTTTTCCTTCTACAACTAATTTATGGGTAAATAAACAATGTTCCTAAATTAAACGTTTATAAATTCTTATAAAAACTATAAAAAACACGTTTAGAAACAATTTGCGATTAATATAATAAATAAAATAGAAGAAAACATTTGGGAAAGAAGTATTCATTCAAGCGTATATTATTTATTGGAATTGTACATTTATTGAAAACATCTTTAACTTAGTGAAATTTATATGAATCATTAACAACAAATCAATTATTTAAGAAAACCCATCTACAGATTTACGTGCGCTATAAGATGAAACTTTTTTAGAGTATAAAAAATAAATATTCATATTGACGTATTTTTCATATATTTATGTTCAATAATTTTTTACAAATAATCATACTTATACAGTGGGTTTGGAACGTTCCACTTAATACACATTTATTCTCATTTTTAAAGATTTATTTAATTCGCATTTATGCAAGTAATTATACAAGTAATATTATTGACATTATTGTCGGCAGTGAGTGAGGCATGAGATATTAGAATACCCCACAAATCAAAGATTGGCAGGATCGAGTCATATGAACGATAAAACTGTCCATGTAGATTGGCCGACCATATTACATCGAATACGTCCACAACCTTCAATTTGGGCAAAAAAAAAAAAAAATAATTGAGGCTGCTATAGTCTAAGTGGTAAGCACGAATCTGGATGCCCTGGGCAGCAGTCAAAAAATAAAAAAAATGTTTTTTTTCTGTTAAATGGTATAAATACATATTCAGAACAACATTAACATATGCAGACTCCCTCGTCGGTACTTCTCCATAGCATATTCGCCGGCGAAGTAAAATAATTAATAAAATGGCTATATCTATTTCAATTCATCACCTTTGTTCTCTGTCATCTATCCCTTTCCTAAAGAATGTAGCACGGTTACGAACTAAGTAGGTATTAATGCCTAAAGTGCTACTTCTCCTAAAAAAATTGTAATCAATAATTTGATGTATCCAACAGAACTTATAACTTTTATTTCCACAAGAAACTCTATAGTCATAAATTGAGTTGCCAAAGTGTTCTTTTTTATTACAAAATTGACAGTAAATTTGTTAAAGAATACATTTTTAGTTCCCTATTATCACGCAAAAAATGTACTTTTTTATAATTAGAAGGTAGAAAATTACCATGCAGAAACCGCCAAACACTTCTTAGTTTTAGGATGTTGAAAAGTGAATCTTAAGCGTCAAATACACAGTGCTACGGTATGTGCATACGGTACGCATTATTGACTCTACAAACTGTTGCTACGGTATTTAATACTTCATTCGTTCTTGTATGATTTTTGACGTGACAAGATGGCAATGGAAAACAATATAATAGCGCTGCTCTCAATATATGTGTGCACACAAGACGATGTTATGAAAAAACCGAAAGCAACGCTTTTGGACTAACGTATCGAGTTCTCTCTTGTAAAACTTTTGTGAGAGTTGGAACATAATGATAATAGATACTAAAACGTAGTTACAGCGTTTCTTTGGGTTTTATGATCTCTCAAGAAATCAAGGTCTTGAAAATACCATAGTGTGGCTCGTAAACCTCGTCCTCTCCATGCTAGATTTTATACTTTTTAATTGTGGCCAATTCGCTGCGGTACGAATTGCGCATTCAATTAATTTTTTTTTTGCACACAATTGACATTAGCACCCGACTTAATTGCCTTATATTTTTCTGTGAGCTTTTTTCAGCTTTGCTATCTTTTTGGTTTATTTTTATAATTGTTACTTTTCACTCCCCAAATTGTGTTTTCATTGCGGAAAACATCAATGAAATTAAGCAAAAATTCCTTATCCTGAATTGCCATTATAATATCGCTCGACGAAAATTTTTTAGGCTTGATGCCAAGTACGCAAACTTAACTACACATAGTCATTCTTGTTATTCAGATTGAAGAAAATAAAGAAAAATTTTAATATTCTGCATACACAGAATACGGTATGTATCCCTGCTAACAGATGCACAGTGGCGTGAAATTAAAAAAATGGAAAAAAGTCTGGAACTATTTACCCGATTTTCATGACACAAACTGCGATTATTAGAGGAGGACATCATTTTTTGGCCTATTGCATCTGGATACACCCTGCTTCAGTGCAGAGTGGCATCGCAGGGCGTCAAAGGAGGTAACCTCTTCTAGACGTCACGACCGACCTCATGCTCATACAAGTATGCACATACCGAAGCACTGTGTATTTGACGCTTTAAAATAATGGATTGATAAAATTTTTAAAATTCTCTTAGTAAACAAGCTTTAGATACTATTTTAGTACCAGAAATTATTGACTAGCGTGTTATTAAAAAAAGACAAAATAACAGTAGTCTTGGTTGCAACGGAAACACATAGACAAGTTAAAAAATTTAAGATTTTGTAGTTCTAATTTGCCAAAAGCAACTGTTAAACTGTAATGTTATAGTTATATTTTTATAAATAGTTGTTTTTATTATGAGCAAAAACTATTTTAAGTTTATCGTTTTTCCCCGCATTTTGTTAAGACAAATAATAATAAAATTTTACTAATACGAGTATAAAATATTTTCTAATTAGTCCATATTAGGAATTTTAACCTATGTTAAGTTATTTTCATTATAATGACTGTTTCGAGAGAGTTATTTTGTGGTTTTAATTTCTGCCAGTTTATGCTAGTGTTATTTTGTACTTGTTTATTAATATTTTTTAAGCACCAACACCTATTTATTTATAACGTTGCAACCACTTAAACAAACGGTTGTGGCACTAAATTGGTTTCTTCAATTTAAACGCTTAAAATCCGTTCATGGTCACGCGCTTTTCCAAATCTTTGCTTATTTTCTTTATAGTGGAACATTGAAGTATTTATATTTTTCTAAATACAAAAGCTACATTAATAAATAAAGGTTTTAGCTTTGTTTGAAGCAAACCCAATAATCGTTACTAAATTTTGAACAAACAAAAAAAAAAAATAATTACCAGCTGTGGCTGTTAATAAAACAGTCGAGTAATAATAATAATCTAGACGTTATTTTAAATTTTGTTTGCCACTTATTGGTGAGTAAAATTATTATTTTATTTCATGGTCTTATATTATTAATATTTATCCAAATTTCAATATTTATTAAAACAGCAGTGAATTTGTAAAAACAGTTGAATTAAAGTATTTAAATTCATTAAAATCTTATGCAATTTTTGCATAAATATTGCTAAAAGAATATTTAAATTTTATATAAGTTATTTCTTAACAAGAATTTTTTACGAGTTTTAAATTTAATAATAAATTAACAAAGAAATAAAGAAAACCACCACCAAGAGTAATGCCAAATAGCTTTTATTTAAAATTTAACGGACGAATATTTCCTAAACTTCTGAACTTTAAAATATATTCTATATGTTAAGCAAGTTTTATTAGACTTGTGCAAGAGCTATCGTCAGAGTCAGAACAAAAATTTATTTTGGTAAAGGTATAAAATTTTCATATACCTGAGGGGTGCAACGTAAAAGCTTCTTCTACCAAAGCACCATAAGGTAAAAATTTAAAACCACAACAATAATAATTTCATTTCAAATATAAAGTGATAACCGATAAAGTATGTCGAGCATAAGGCTTGAAAACATTTTACTCAACTATTATCAAAAAAATTTAAAAATTAAAAGATTTCATCTGTCTGCCTATAACGGTTCAATAGTATGGCCACGTAAATTAGATTACATTAACTATTGGGACACCCTTTTATCTCCATACTTTATACTTGTTCAACTATTCAATAGTTTGGCAATATACATCAAATTACAGCAACTATAGGGTCAGCCTTTATTTTCGAAATTCAAATTATGTACTTGCTGTTGTAGTAAATTTAGCAATTAGGTTCTGTGTAAATTTTAACCGTTGTATATAACGGTTGAACAGTTTGCCCACATACATCAGCTTATATCAAATATTGTAAAACCCTTTAATTTATAATTTAAAATTTTTATACTTCTTATTATACCAAACAAAGTAGTGGATAATTTGTCTAAAATTCAAAAGTTCAAAAGTTCGACCATATACACCAAATTACATCAACTATTGGGGCATCCGTTTAATTCCAAATCTAAATTTTATAGTTGTTGTTGTTGTAGCGGAGTTAGTAATACAGGTTCCTTATAAATTTCAATCGTCTGTCTACAACTGTTTAAAAGTCCTTATACATCAAATTATATAAACTATTGAGGACCCCATTATTTATAGTTTTAAATATTAATACTTGTTACTATAACGGCCATAAAAATCGACATTCTGATGAATTTGCAGGCGTTTAGATACGCCAATATACGTTAATTTATATTATTTATGGGTGCACCCTTTAATTTTTAGTTTTGTATAACTTTTTGTTATTGGGAGCTATATTAATACTCAGTCATTTTAAATTGTACAGAAGTGCCCTTTACAGTTCATAATACACGTAGAAAATATGTATGTCGAATGGGGACACCCTTTATTTATTTATTACATTATTATGCACTGCTTTTAAAGCGGTACCAATCTGTATGCATAATCATATTAAAAAAATTTTATTTTTAAAATGTCCGTGAATTCCACCAATAAAATTTTATGTAAAATAATATTTTATCTGTGATATTACTCGCTATCATGCATGTAAGGTTTCAATAGAAGCGTTTTTCTAGTTTTTGTTGACATTTTCTTTCTCTTAATTTAAAAGAAAGAAAAGAAAACTTTGTTTGTGATTTTATTTCAAGAACACTTTAATTGATGTTTGAATAATGACTTTTTTTCTCATGTAGAACTTATCAACACAGAAAATGTGCAAAGTTTTAAGCGAACCTGTTTTCATTGAACAATTCGTAGCAATGTATATAATTAAATCACTATTGATTGAAACAAATTTAACGTAAAATTGTTTTTAAATTATTTTGTAAAAAATAAAACAAATAAATTTAAACAATATCAACGTGAAATCAATGGTGTTTTATTAAAAGAAATTTTATTATTTCAAAACTTTTTTAATTATGCATTGTTATAATTTATTCCAATTGAAATGTGATTTTACTTAACAATAAAAAAAATATAGCCTGATATCAATTGATTTTAAAATTTTGTTCTATTTGTTGTCAATCATTCATTCATTCTTCGATGACAAGTGAATAAACTAATTTTCATCTATGTGTTGTACTCAAGTGAACATAACTACGGCAAAAAAGAAAAAAAAAAACCAATGACGTTATGAAATTGAAAACTAAACGTATTATGTTAGTTTTTATTCATCTCTCTGTTTCTCACTCCCTCTTTATTGGTAGTCATACTCTGAGGTGTTTTGCAAGGATTTGTAACAAGGATTGTCAGAAGAGTGCGGTAAAATATAAATAAATAGTTTTTATAAAATACTGACATCTTAAGGAAAAATTTCCTATGCCCTAAAGAATAATGTGTTGCAAGGTACAACTGTTTGCATTTTAAAATGACAAAGAGTTTTTAATAAATCCGTTTTCTTGCATGTCTGATGAAAAAATTGAAGTGAAATATTTTTGAAACATTCTAAAATTATAAAGTTATATATTCCCGAGAAGTATAGGGAGAACCAGTCCCCCAGTGAGCAGGCACCAAATCTGGATAGACAGTTCTAAACTGTCGAAGGATGTACCAGTGTCCTCAGTAAGCTATAGCCCATACAGAGAGCCGCCCTTCTCTGTAGCCGGTTATTGGTGAGGTTCCTTCGGGGTACACTTTGTAGCTGTTAGTTAAAAAGTCTATATGTGCGGGTCTGGCATGAAATAGATGAAAGTGTGCTGTTGCACTGGATAGTGTCCAACCCCAAGAAAGGGAAAGTTCATGATCCTGCAAGCCATGTTATTGAAAAGCCAACTCTGTTCGCTACGTTTTGTACATCACTCCTTGGTAGGACCACCGACAGGTTAGGCCATCAATGGCAGGTACTGACGTTAGTCTGTATCACGTACGTATCCATTCAATTTAACCTTTGAAATATCCCTATAAATTTTATTTTATTTTAGTAATTTCCGAAAAATATCTTTTTTAATATTTAAAAAATATTTATTTGTTGGCTTTATGTCGAGCTTATTGTATTTTTCCCATGTCTAACTAATTTCATCAATCAAGAATATAAAAAGAATTAAAATTGTGCAAAAAAGCGCACTAAAGTCGAAGTTTCAATTTTTATATTTAACTAATTTTTAGGATCGCGACTGCATCACTAAAAAATCTTTTCGTATTATTTTTTACAAAAAAGTAAACAAAGAAATATTTTTTTTAATTTCAAACGAAATTTAATTAAATAATCGTCGACTTATTTCGTACAAACTCTTAAAATTTAATCGAATTTAATAGATTTAAAATATAATTTTTATTAATATATATTTTCTAAATAAAAAAATCAATACAAAATCTTTATTTGTTTAGCCACAAATAAATATATATATATATATATATATATATATATATATATATTGCAAACCTTTCAAAACAGTAAAAAATCAATATAAATGTATGCAATTTCATAATTTCTCTGATTTTAACAGGGTCACAAAACTATAAATATAAAGCCAAAGCCTTGAAAAATCATTATATGGTGCAGAACTCCGCAGTTTGTCGAACTTGGTTTTAAAATTTTTACATTTTTAAAATTTAATTTAGGACTAAATGCCTGGCTAGATTGGCAAAATTCCCTTCTGTGCGAAGTAAAGTGAAATAAATTCTTACATTTTAATCTTTTTCTTTATGTTTAATAATTTTTTATTATAACCGTTATATATTTATTTATATTTAGTAGTTAATTCTTTAACAAGTACACTGTCACTTGTTAAATTATTCTTAACATTTTTCCAAGTGTACAATGATTAATATTACTTTGTACATAATATTTTCCCCCAAAATTACCTTAATTTTTCCAACTGAAGAAATTACATTGGAACTAATTTGTCAACGTTTCAATCTGTAGCATTTACAGTTCGCTACCTTTCGAAGAGAGTTATGAATTTTTTCTAGAAAGTGGCTGTTTCGTTAAATGTAAATAAGTTTGCAATTTCTATAGGAAGTTTAAGGTGTGTAGTAAATTTGTATTAAAGCTTTTTCATATCGATTGAAAAATATATTCTTGTACATTTTATTAATAATTTTAACAGAGAAAATTTTAAAGTTTTTTTTTAAATTAATATATTTCTTTTACTGATATGTAACATAATTCAGAGGTAAAAGAGTGATAGAAGTTGGCGAAATAAGACCTGTTAATTTCTTTATATTTCTCTCCCAAGAGCCAGAGAATTACATTTGAGCACCATATTTTTTAAGATAACATTATGGGTATTTTTTAGACTTTTAAAAACATCTTTAAGGAAATACTAAAATATATTAAAAATGCTTAACCGAATAAGAGCCGATGACATTATATATAGCAATTAATTTTTTTCCTATTTTTTAATTCTCTGTCACACGGGTATATATATATATATATATTTTTTTTTTTTTTTATTGGAGGTTACTTCACTAAACTAGATTTAAATATGTGGTAAAGTGTATTTAAGATTCAGCATAGCCGAATTCCCGATTTCAATAAAAATTTTATATCTATATATCTTGGTTTACAGATTCAAACTTATGAACCATTATATAGCAGAATAAAATCAAAAGGCGGAGAAACTATACACTACCACCATAAGAGTTTAAATAAGTAATCACTATTATATTGTTTCCATAAAATTAATAAAAGCATAGTAAATAAGTAAATATTTGTTATATCCTGCGTAGCCGGCCTTCGACCGGGTGCAAACATTATTTGCTCTATGATATAACTAACAGCTCTTTCGCTTACCAAAGATTTTCTGCAAGTCATTTTGTAAAGAAATGAATACCATAAAAAAGAATACGGAAAATACTACAAAATATACCTAAAATTTCCATAGTCGTTATGACTTCTAATTAATGGGAGGAAATAATTTTATTATATCCCATTAATGCTCACCAAAAATTAATACTAAAATAACAAATCACATTCATGTTTCTAATGTTTATATTCATTGTATTGGTTTAATATCTTTATTGCTAATTATAGTTTCAATAATTAACTAAATATTTCATAACATCATGAGACTCAACAACAGCTGTTAAAATCTGCACAACGCAAATATGCAAATGTTTGTTCTGTTATTTTTATTTTTAATATTTTTTACTTATACAACAATCATTTGTTATTTTTGCGTATTGTAAACCACAGATACATACTCACACATACATAACATACCTACAGCACAATAAAATAAAATTTATAATAAATTTATTGTTGACATTTAAAGACTGCATTTTCAGGACCAATTAAGTTCTTCGGAGACAATATATAGGTCTCTATTGAGTGTTCGATTTAGCTGTCATCACTTCGAAAATGTTTTAGATTTGTCTTAGTTTGTAAGCTAGATGAATTAAAACCAGCACAAGTAATGTTTAAGTTTATAATGAACTAGCTGTTCGCTACTCCAATGAGAATAATCGTACCCCGACCACTCTTTCAAGCAAGTTTTTTATTTCATTAGTATGGAATAACAGATTTCCTTCTGCCTATTGGACCTTAGGAATCAGGACTTATTTATTTTTCAGATATTCTTAAAATTGTTTTTCAAATCGGTTCCGCACATATTTCCTCCTCCTGACTAACCCATCCTGATCCTCTTTTTTCAAATAAGCATTCGGCTGTGCCGAATCTTTTATTCCCTTCACCATATGTGCAAATCTAGTTTAGTGTCAATTAAATCAAAAATATAAATTTCGGAGTAACAGAGGATTAAAAAAATAAGAAAAAACATAAATAAAATATAATTTTACATATGTATTAATGGGTTAACCATTAAAAAAAATTAGAATTTTCTTAAAAATCTCTTTAAAAGCTTTTAAAGGATGCCCATATTGATATTTAAAAAAATATGATGCACAATTGTGCTTTTCTATTAGAAGTTCAGAGGCCCATAATTCGGAAAATATGGGTGAGCTCTAATTTTTTCACTTGATGTTTTTTCTTACTTCTTAATTCTATGTTTGTTTTTTTAATTGGAGTTACTTCACTTAACTAGATTTGTTCCAAATTATATGGGCAAATTAGAGGCAGGCGTGATGTCTTACCCGCTGCCTCGAAGAATATGGACCTATCTGGCTGATTTTAATTATCAAAATTTTCGAAACTATGTCTGATCGATTGGCATCTTTAAATTTTCTCTAGCTTATCTAGTGCCTTGGCAAAGTTGATTACAACCCAAGCACGTACGGACAGAAGGACATCGATCAATGTACTTTTTTGTGCATAAGAATTTAGAGTGTATATACTTTATGGGGTCGGAAATTGATATTATACGAATAACGCACGCCATGACAAATATAGATATACCCTTTCTCCACCTGTAGGGAAGGGTATAATAAGTGGAAAATGCCGTTATAAGTTAAAATATAAATCAATTTAAAGTTAAAATTCTTTTAATTATCTGGCTAGAACGGGTGATTCTTTCATTGCCTTTTTGTCATATGTTTTTGTAAAGATGTTCTTAAAATTTGTTTGAATGTGTTTTAACTCAGATCTTGTATAATGTGTGTAAAATTTAAAAAACAACAAGATATGATTATGAACTTTTGTAGGTTAAAATAACATGCTAATCAATCTAACGTACCTTAAATGTTAAGCTTACATGATTCTAAATGTTATATTCTGATTATAATTTTAAAGTGGATTATTTGTCCTAAACTTATAAGAATAAGTTTGGCTTTTCATGAGTCACACTCAATATATATAAATATATACTTGTATTTTAATATTAATAATAATTTTGATGTTAAAACAGCAAACATATTGCTATTTGTATTAACACCATGTTTTGTTTTCTTTCACTTCCGTGTTCAAAACAAAAGCTTACACACAATTAGGTTTTTTATCTCCTTCCTACACATATTTCATGCTTGTCTAACCAATGTTTTATGCACAAAAGATAACAATAAAAGAAAGCATAATAAAAAACAATCAACATTGAAGAATTTTATTAAAAAAAACCCAGCGGCGTTTTAAAGCTGCTATTTATGCCAGTGTGATTTTTAATTTAACAAAAGGAAAACTTTTTAGTCATGACTCGATTCCGAATCAAACGATTGCTGTTTAAAATAAAAAAAAAATAAAAAAATTTAACTTTTCCTAGGAACACACAATCTAAAGCAAACAAATATATTTTTTAGCTGCGGGTAAAGTTTTCGGTTTTGTTCACATAAAAATGGTGCTGAGGTACACGATACTGAGTACACAATACTTAGTACACAATACCGAGTGTTATTTTCTATAGTCATGTGCTTTTGTTTTTGAGTAGCATAGAAATAATATCCAGTAGCAGTATAGTCGTAGTAGTCTTTTTGCACCAGGAGTAAATATAGCAAGAAAAAAAAGAACACAGTGTGTTGCCAAATTATATAATAAATTTTAGCGACTGGTGGCATTTCTAAAACGGTTATTAAATTTTGTTATTTACTTTAAAGGGCATGTTTGCAGAGAAGAATCATACTTGTTCGCATTGGCAAGTCTATTGACAAGAAGCTTCGCCCTAAACAGGCAGGCTTAAGAGAAAAAAGATCCTGTATCGACCAAATAAACTCATTCAAATCATCATTGAACAATCAGTTGAACTACGTTCCCCGTTATACCTCCTGTTCGTTGATTACGAAAAAAGCAATCGATGCCATCAACCGAGAATGTATTTGGGCTGAGCTATCGAACTACCGTGTTCTCCAAATCATTATTGCCCTATTCACAAGCCCCCTAGTAAGTGCTAAGTGCTAACAAAATACAACGGTGCTAGCTGTGTTGTTGGGTATTTTCATGCAAACATGCGATACAACAGTACTTTTTTTCATATGTTTTTCAAACGTTGTATAGTGCCTTTTTTTAATATGATTTTTGTTTTATATTTTTTTTATGTTTAAATGTTTTTTGTTTAAATGAATTATTATTTTTGTGTTCATGTGTGAATTATATTAAATTAAATTGAATTAAAAGATATTTTTATTAGTTTGATTTATTTAATTTATTGATTTGACTGATTTATTAGAAAGTGGAATAAGTCATTTCTGTTGTATAAAGTAGGAGTGGGTATATTGGCAACATATCTTAAGGTTTACTCTCTGCCACCTTGTTCTAAATAATATTTAATAATAATGTTATGAAGAATGCAGCAAGCCATTATCCAATCATTGCATCTTTTAAAAATTATAAACACGGGAATAATTAATAATATAATTTAACTTTAAATTTATCGTGCTATTTTCCCGGTATTGATTATTGAAGGTGAAAGCACGTCTCGATGGCCATTTCGCTATCGCTTACTTAGCTCGTCAGGAAACTTCTCACAAATATTTTAAATGAACTAAAGATTTTTGTCCAAACCATAAAGAAAAGACAAAAATCAAAGTTCAAGCAAAAACAACAATAATCATCTTTTCTTATTTTGTGCTGATAGCATTCTAAACTTTTAAGCTTCCAAATTTTTCCTTCAGTAATATAACTTACTTGAGTCAACCATTAATATATCGAAACTATATTTTTCACACAAAAAATTTATTAATTTACTTTTTTCTGTTTTCTCCCCCATTTGGCTTATAAATAACAAATGATGAATAGCACTTTTTTTCTTCTTATTCAGTTTTTGACGTAGAAGTACAATGTAATGAAGTAAACAAAAGGTAGTATGCAATACTACCTACACCTTAGCAGAGCTTGTGAATACGGCATATATATTTAATACATAGCAGCTACAACACCTTTCAGTGCAGAGTCTTGAACACTGGCAGACTTTCGGACCTTTTCGTTACCAAAACTGGAATTCAATAAGGTTGCATGCTACCTCCACTGATCTTCCTTGTGATAATAAATAAATTTATAAATCAAAGGTTCTTCCTATAGTTGACGTAAATTGACCTTTATGCGCCTCTCTTGAACCGTTATAGACAAACGCTTGAAAATTGGATAGAATGTTGATTACAACGACCGTTATAATATCATGTAAAAATATTCAAATTTCTAAATTAAAGGGCGTCTCAATTGCTTATTTATTTTGATGTTTATGGCTATAGCTTTGAACTGCTGTTGACAAAGAACCCGTATTTCTAAGTCAGCAATAAGAACAAGTATACAATTTGAATTTAGAAGTAAAAGGCAAATAAGTAAAATCAGTTTTGAAGTCGGTTTTTTAAAGAATTGTTAATAATTTATTTGTTCTTTTATTATTTACATGATGATATCAAAGAAAATAATGTGTGCAAAGATTTCCAAATTTGTTTCTATTAAATCAACAGCAATTCATTCATTAACTATTAAAGTGTGTTATAAAACTGCGTTTTTATATAAAATTTTATTAAACATAAAGTGGAACATTTTGTGTCGTCACAACCGCTATACCTATTCAATATATCTGAAAAGGTAACAGTGAAATTGTTACAATTAAATTGGCTCCCCGTACGCCAAAATAAAGGCTATAGCGCTTGTTAGAATTATAGAAGCTTGCACTTCCTTAGATTACACATAAATTTTATTTAAAAAAATGTTAAAATCTTAAAAAATTGATTTTAGTTTGTTATTTATTTTCGAAATCGTCAAAAGTATATTTCACTGGCTGGAAAACATATTTTCAGCCAATCATAGGCAGACGGACACATTCGAGGTCCCTATAAAAAAGACTTTACATATGAATGGAGTGACACGTAATAAAAACAATACAAAACGCACAAAAGAAAGTCATTAATCTTTTCTGAAATTAATATATAAAAGTGGACAAGCACAACCAGATTAATGTGTCTACATGTGTTTTGTAGTAAATAAATAATTTTGATGACAAAAAGAAAAAAACGTTTTATTAGTTGTTTAAGTGATGTACGGGAAGATTATATTTCAACATACCAGACTTTACAGCAATTAGAAAGGTTAAGGATTTATAGTCAAGTTGGTGATTTTCAAAAAATACCACAAAACATAATTTTGAATATTGATTAAACGTTTTGTTATACTTGATTACAAAGTCTACACAATAAATAATACAAAAGTTAACGAAAGAACTAAAATATATTTTTATGTAAACACTTTGTTTAACCATAAACATAAAAACTGTTAAAAAATTTGAAATTGTTTTAAAAATGTCCTAAATTAAAATAAAGGGTTTGGATAAAAATGTGGTGCTTGCTTATTTACTTATTTAGCGATATGCCAAAATATTTGCAAAATATGACAATAGTATGCAGCAGAGTTTTTTCTGTCTTCAGACAGACGTATACACTGGTACATACACACCTTTTTGCTAAAATGTGAAACGATCCATTTTGCATAAATTTGGCTACATATGGCTGAAGTAACATGGAACTCATACTTTGAAACAAAAAAAAAAAAAAAAAAAAAAGGAAATGGGAATACAAGTATATATTTAAATTAATTAAGTAGCATATCACATCACACAGTGGCGTGAGATACAAAAATAAATGGAATAAAAGTCTGGAAGTTCTAAACTATTTATCAGATTTTCATGAAACAAACTGCGATTTATAGATGAGGTAATAAGCTTTTCGCGTATTGCGTTTGGATACATCCTGTTGCAGTACAGGGTAGTACCATAGGGCATCAAATAAGGTAACCTCAAATTAGAAAAATGTTTTTTTTTGTTTAAATACAAAAATTTTACCTTGGCATTTTTTAGCTTTTCACCTGTAGTCTTTTTAGAAAACAAGATATTATTCTTTTAAAAACAGACTGAGAAAACTTATACTATTGCAAATGACTTTAAAAAAATCTTTTTCTTTGGCTTCATTATTTTAGTGGTAATAATTTTTTATTTTAAAATTTCATAAAAAGTTTAAAAAACTGTGAAATTTTTTTCAAAAAATAATTTCAGTTTTTAATAACTTGTTGACGTTTTTTGTAGTAAATTTACAAAATTTAAAATTTTTCTTTAAGTGAAGGCCTTGTGTAATACATCTGATTTCTTTTTTTGTTCGAATATAGGCAATTTTTTAACAAAAATCTAAATGTCTGTGACTGCAAAAAAATTGCACGCGGATTTTCACTATATAAATAATCTCGGTCTTTCAGTATTAGCTTCATTTGTTTTGTCCAAAAATTTATTTTTTAAATTGTTTAAAATAAGTTTCTTCATCATAGCGTCAGGGAAAGAGTTTCTTTTCAAAATACATTTTATCTTCCTGATATTATCTTCATGAAATCGTTTGTCAATTATTGCCAAAACTTGTTTAATAAAATTGTTTGCGGTATTAGTTATGATATTTTGTTTGTTGTTTTTGTTAGACATTAATAACCCGTCCAGATCCAGTAGGTTTTTGGTATAGTAACTTGCCATGTTTCTCTTCTTCACTTGTAAATTTAATTCTAAGATAGAAATTGCTAAGCTCTCTTAAAGTTTCGTCAATTGCATCTGTTTTCACTTTACCAAAAGGTCGTCTACATATTTCGTCAGGACTCTTGGTTGTAATTTCAATTATTTCTTCGTTTTATTTATCGGTTCTTCCGAAACACTGTCAGCAATAATAGGTGATGCTGGAGAGCCCATAGCTAATCCAGTGTAGTGACAGTAGACCTTGTCCTTATATTTGAAATATCTATTTCCTAAATACAAAATTTCAGTATTTTTAAAAATAAGTCCTTAGAAATTAATGTATATTTTTTATTATCGTTACATTTTCTGCTTTTTAAGTCAATAGCGTAGTTCACAGGTATGCTTGGAAATAACGACACTACATCTTTCTTGTTTTCTTTGAAAAACGTCCGCATACGTTTTCAAAATAACTATCTTTTCTTAAGAAAAAGGTTTGTAGGAATTAAAAAAAAGAACTTAAGCAACAATAAATATCAATTCATTTGTAATATCAACAGTTCAACTACCAATTTTATAAAAACTAAAAATAATTAATAAATTTAATTGATTTCTTGGCTATGATTGGATGTGACTGATTGTTTTTTGCGAAATTTTTATTTGTGAAATTCACAAACTGATGCTTTTTAGTTTAAACTTATTTTTTGTTTTGCAAAATAAATTTTTTTATAAAATATCCACTGTTTTGTTGTTTCTTTAAATTTTAAATTTGTTCCTGGGTTACATTATAGCTTTTTACGAAACAGTTATTTTTTTGGGAAACTTGGGTTTGGTATTAATATATTCTTTTTTAATTTGTAAAATTAAAATTCGATTTTTTGCATAAATTATTATTGTGAATATTGTTTTAAACTTATCATTATATTCTACTAAATTGAGTTTTCTTAACTCCGCATTATGGGCTATAATGTAGTATTACAGTGAAATTGGGATTTTTTGGTACATCATGTATTTGTTGTCGATATATCGTCTTTGTGGTGAAACGCCGATTATAAGTGTGGTTTGATTTTTTGATAAATTTTCGAACTGTAAAATTTAAGACTAAATTTTTTTTCTTCTGACATTTGAGAAGAAGACGATTTCAGATTTCTTCGTGAAATGCATATTTTGTTAAACTTAATTTCTATTTTGTTTTGTAAAAAGTAATTGTTGAAAAAACAAAAACAAAACTTCTTTTTATGTAAAACATTACAAATTGTTTAACTAACAAATATAATGAATGTTAAATGCTGTCATAATTTCTACAAATATTAAACAATCTAGAAATTGTGCCAATATATAAAAAATAATTTTAAAAATGTGCTAGAATATGTTTGATCACCATTGAAAATATGCATACATACATATGAAATGTATAAAATTAAATTTATTGTTAAGAAAGTAACTAAGCATTTATTATTAAATATGAGAGACAGAATGACAGAAAATTAATCATAAATTATTACACTTACTACATCGTAGTATCTTATTTTTGTTAATTTTTCTGTTCATTGCAAAAAATCTTATATAGACAATACGTATGTAATTTTTTTTATCCGTTACCTTTTTATACAATATAATATTTCGCCCATTAAAAAAAAAAATAAGCAACAATAAAAGAAACGAAATGTAATAAAATAAAAACAACATTGCGTTGAATCTCATTAAAAAAAAATAGCAAATAAAATAAATAAAAAAATTTATATATATATATATATATATATATATATATATATATATATATATATATATATATTTTATTTGCAATCTATTTTACAATAATAAGCAAATTTTTTAACTTATAAAAAAATAACATGACTTATTGATTCCCATTAGAAACAATAATATAACTTATATATGTATTAACATCCATATATACAGATAATTTCAATATAGATATATATTCATTATAAATAAACTAATATTAAAAATTAAATTTAGTATTATTTAATTATGTACTTATTGTCGATTTTAAACAAAAGGGATATCTACAATGTGATTACGTTTAAGTCTTCTAACTTCATCAGTCTCATCAGTAGTGTAATTGCCAATAAATTAGTATGGTTGCTGAGTCTTTCTATGTAATTGCTGCTAAATTTTCTTATTTCTGTTTTTATAAAAGGAATTTTAAGGTCATTATGTAATGCCTTATTTGTTACGTAAAACGGAGCGTTTGTTATAGACCGTAATGCCTTTAACTGAAATCTTTGTAAGATTTCAATATTCGAATTACTGGAAGTTCCCCATAATTCTATCCTATAGGTCCAAATAGGTTTTAATATAGTTTTATACAATAAAACTTTATTCTCAAGTGATAGTTGAGATTTACGCCCAAGTAACCAATACATTTGACAAAACTTTTTATCTAGCTGCTTCCGTTTCGAGTTTATGTGGGCTTTCCCTGTAAGTCGCCGGTCCAGTTTAAGACCTAAATATTTAACGACATCACTTTTAGGTATAACGGATCCATTTAGAAATACGGGTGGACAATTCTCTTTCCTTGTTGTAAATGTAATATGATTTGATTTTTGAGTGTTAACTACAATATTCCATTTTAAGAGCCATTGGTAAAGACTATCAAGTTGTATTTGAAGTTTTCTAGAGTTTATATATGGTTTATGCCTTTAAATTAAAAGATTTCTGTTAAAAAACAAATAAATAAATAAAAAATAAAAAAAGAAAAAGATTTATTAGGATATAATAACAGTAACGTCAATGCACTCGTATGTTCTCAATCAGTCGAGCATTTAATCAAAAAGAAGTTTTTAGACTACTAGTAAATGTAGAAATAGAAATAAAACAGTGTAATTTCTTTGTATTTTATTACAGTCCTTTTAATGAGTTATTTTCTATTTTACCAGTTTTTTATAGGTATTTTATTTGATGTCATCAATCAAACATAAATTTTAAAAGCTATTGCAAGTAACGGTGACACCCTGTAATTTTTCTGTAAATATGCGATAAAATTTTTGTCATACAACCAAGGAAGGTAATAAACAGAATTAAGTGCTTCAAACTATTAATTGTTTTCTTTGTTTTTAATTGAGTTTTTAACTAATTGAATCAAATATATAATTAAGTTAAAAATACATATATAAAAAATTTTACCATTTAAATAAATTTGTTTTTTTTTTTTATTGAATAAATATATGAATCAATTAAAATTTTCATCAAATTTGGATTTGAAAAAAAAAAAATAAACCTATTGATAGCTGCTAATACTTTTTTATGTGTATTTACACACTCAAAAATATATTTTATTCCCAAATAAAAAAAACAGGTTTAATTCCTTATAAAATGAATAATTATTTTAAAAAATTTTGGCACGAAAAACAAGCAGAGCAATATTAAGTCACTGAGGTATAAATAATTTTTATTCAGAATGAAATACTGATTCTGAAATGTTGGTATTAAAATTTAAAATACCCACTCTTAATAATGACGCAATATCCCCGTACTAAATTAGTTTACTGTTTTGTATGCCAGCAATTTGTCTTTTAACTTTTATTATTTTTTTTGCGTTTACTTGTACCTTAGAAAGTGTGTTTATAAAAAACAAAAAACAGCCATTTTTTTACTTCACTGAATAAACAGTCTTACCTGGAGACAAAAATCAAAATGACTAAAAAATGACAAATAATTGAATGATTGAATAAAGAAATGTTTAATGTCTATTTTTATTTTTCAAACTTAAATTCCAATGAAAAATCTAAGACAATATTTTTAATCTTTTTTTTTTAAGTTATTACAGCATAAATACCATCAACAAGTTAATAATCCTGTGACCGATATTCTGTTTGGTTTCAAATATTTTTATCCTCGTCGTTTTTGTTTTCTATTTTATTCTTTGAACCTCATCTTTACATTGGCTGTTCACACGTAGAAGTTTATTTAAGTGGAAATTAAATAGGTGACATCAAAAAAATTAAAATAAGCCAATCAATGAAAAAAAAAACATTAAAATTTTGTCGATGTTCTGATAATTCTGAAGTAGGTATTGTAAACAATGGAGCTGCCAAGATATTTTACAGAACCCACGTAAGCGGTCCAGACTTACATTGGGAAAATAACGAATAGCTTTTATTATCAATAATAATTACAAATAAGTTAAGGAAATATTACTTTTTTATAATTTACAAAATTAAAACCTCAATAGTCAACGATAGAAAATAAGAAAATTTTTAGAATAGTTTTAAGTCCGAGGGAAGTTCATTTTCATAATGGAAATATAACATCAGTTGTGTAAAAAAGAGTTCTTGACATTTGTCCACCTACAATTGTTTATCAGGATTCAGTAGTAATTACTACCATGTATCCTTAAAAAGAGCTTAAGGAAAAACTAAGGTAATCCCGTCCTTAGAAACAAAGCTGGTAAATACTTGCGAACTTCTGTATCTTAAAAATAACATTTTGTTTCAACTTTCTGAATGTTGACCAAGGCATAAAGTTTGTTTTGTGGTCTGTTAAATCTCTATCGAAAAGTATGTTTACATTAGGTCCCTTATATGTACACAGAAAAAAGATTGGTTAAAAATCAGTTGAAATATTTAAAATTCAACTACTAACATCATAATTTAATTTTAATAATAAATAAAATATAATCTTGACGTATTTTTTGTATTATGAACTATCAAATTATATTAGGCCTTAAAGGTTAGTCACAACAGTTAACAAAGTTTACCTAACCAATTTGTGTCTTTACTAAAATCTATTCTGGTTATTTCCAGATTTCAGCGAAACTTATTCAGCACTTTAGTACCGAAACCCTAATATTGGTAATCAGAACCACAAATATCGATTGCATTATTTCTTATGAATTTTTTGACATAAAAATAAATATTTTATAAAAAATATTGAAATTTAAAAAAATTAAAATTTGTATATAACTGTGCAATAAGATTTATTGAAATTTCGGAAAATTTCTGCAATAATGTTCAAAGGTGAGCTAGAGACATGTATAAATAAACTTAATTTTCAAAAGTTTTATTTACTTCGCAGTGGAGAAGCGTGAAGTATGGAAAGTTAAACGGGAGACAATTGCATCTAAAGTGAAAAGCATGAAAACGTAAGGAAATTGGAATGCTAAGAGCTGAGGCAAAATTTCATGTTACAGTCATGAATTGTATTATTTGTGTTCTTTTTTCCTAAATAAAGATATATATAAAAATGTAAAGTTGCTTTATTTAATTCGAATCAATTTTGAAAATAGTTGGAAGTACCGTATTTATTCAGTCCATTTAACCGAATTTCAGATAATAACTGCAACCAACAAAATTCGATTGGCAACAAATTCGGTTCTCATGACGAATCTCTTTTCTCCGTGTATTTACTAAAATGGTTGAAACACAATCCTTGAGTATAAGTGGCTTTATACTAATGTAAGCTTTTGTGTAGGCTTAATCAATCAACAATTCCATTTTATAGCTAGAAGTCTAAAGAAAGGGCAGAGAGTTGAATACGAGATTTTATTGTCCAGGTTACTTAACCTAAATTGCCTGATATTAGCATATTCTAGAGAGCGCTGATTGCACCAAGAACTGATTTGTTTAAAAAACAGCACTAAAAATATATGAAGGACACTCTTCGTAGTTTGTATTATCCTGCAAATAAATTGCATTCATTTTTAATCTGCAAAAGTGTAAGATTGGTTTTGTCTTTTAAACAATAAATTTCTACAACATATTGTTTAATCAATATATATAATAACCGTTTTTGTAAAAAATCGACTTCAAAACAGATTATATCAGATTACATTCACATTCAGACCCCTTGGCCATATACATCAAATTACATCAACTATTGTAACAAAATTTAATTTATAATATAAAATATTTCTACTTCTTATTATACCAAACAAATTATTTTTATGTAACAGTTCAAAAAATACGGTCAAATTTAACTAATTTTGGGAACACCCTTTAGTTTTGCTAAACCCAAATTGTATATTTTTGTCATAGCGGACTAAGCAAAGCAAGTCACTTGTAAGTTTCCGCTATTTGTCCAAAACGGTTCAAAAGTTTGGCTACATCCATCAAATTACATCAACTATTGGGACACCCTTTAATTTCCAAACCCAAATTTTTTATTTGTTGTTATAGCGGAGGTATTTATTTTTATTTTTAGATTTATTTTTATGCAACTCTATGCTATTTAGTGATATGCAGTTTTTTTCAATTTTAAAGTGGTGCCCTGTACGGTTCATAACACACGTAAAAAACATGTACATTGTAAGGGAACACTCTATAATTTTTAAAATTATGAATTGTTTTTAAACCGAGACAAAATTTTAAGGACCACCTCTCAAAATTCGTTCAGAAATGGCTGAATTCTGTGGGCACAAATATAAAAAAGCAACATTCGAATTGATTAAGTCCCTCTTATTGTTTTCTTTTTAGTCGGTTTATAATAATGTGGTTTCAAATTTTTAAGCGTTATTCTGGCATATGTACGTATAAATATTAAAAACTTAATGAAATGAAATTTATAATACCTCATACGCATATTGCGTTTTCTTCTTGCTGTTCGGCTTTCTTTTGTGTATGAAAATTAATATTTCAAATTTAGAGATTTACCTTTTTGGTAAAATCATGTAAAATTTAGAAAATGGATTTATTATTCAGATTAATTAATTTTCATTATATCGATGTGTGAAAACTTCTATTCGATTTGGCTGATGAGTTGCTGTGTTTCAAATTTTTGTTTTCCTACCTTTTTTGAAATTCCTTGAGCCAATAAATGTGAGAAAATTTTGTTGATTCTAAATATAAATTCCAGAGCTAAAACTTGTTAGAACTATTTCCCATATTAGATACCATAAACCAACAATTTTAGATTTAATCCTGGTGCAATCGGTATTCATTATTGCTGAACTTAACCGAAGATGTGTTACACATCAAAACTCGTTGAAGATATCCGCAATGCTTTTAGGCATATCACCCATACTGAAAGACTTTCGTGTGTGTAAATTATGTAAAATTGTATATCGCAAGACATAAAACGCAAATCTCGCTACGCAAAACCTTTGCTCTGTGAGAACTATTTTTCTTGACTTGTAACATAAGAAATTAAAGCCGTAAATATGGGGTTACGCTAAGCTGAGGTAGGATTTTTCATTTGCCTTCAAACTTTTTCTTACTTGTAGTATATTTAAAATAGTTATTAGAGAGCATAACCATTAACTGCATTAATCAGGGCCAACTAGAAAAAGAATCTGAAATATAATTGATATATCCAAAAATGTAATAGTTATATTTAAAATTCCATCCATCTTTAGATTGACAACGCACACCCATAAATAAACACAGCAGTGAGTGGTTTTTGATTTAAAAACGTTGTAAAACTGCAATCAATGAGACAAAGGACAAACTGCAGACACTGTTTTTAATTTAGTTTTTAATTTTAAAAAATTTCTTAACGAGAGAGAAAGAAAATGACAAGAAAAAAATGGTACAGCATTTTGCTGTTAAATTTTATATGGGTATTAAAATGAGTATTTCTTATCTCCTTAAAAGTAATAAAAAAGAAATACAAACAAAAGCTAAGAAATAACAGACGGTTCATTATAGTAACATGTGATTATTTTGAATAACGTATTATCTATTATTCTGAGAAGAAAATCCGTAAAAATTTTTCTTTCAAATAGATTTGACCAAAATTGTTATTACAATATTTTCTCATTAACGTTAAGCAATACGGAGGGAGACCCTTATGAACGAGTTCGTCTCGCACGTGGCCGATATATAATTTGAATGTGTTGTTAACGAAAATCCTGTGTGTGTTTTATTACATTAAGCAACTAACAAAATGAACTTGTTTTCCATAGGTATATTTTCAACAAAAATAATGTAATTTAAAAACCCCTTAAAGATATTAAATTTTCTTGAAAACCAGAAAGATAATTATAAATATTGAATTCAGTAAGACCTTTTTATTTATTTGGGCAAGTCTTAAGAATGAACGTAGACAAATTAGGTTTCATTGACTCCACATTAAAAGGTAGATTAAATAAAAGATCCTGTGGTGTGGACGTGGTATCTTATGTTGTACAGAACAGAGCCACTGTTATAGCATGGAGTGTTTTAGCCAGAGTTTTTAACCATTGCTATAATAATATTGGTTATATTCCAAAAGCGTGCTGCCTCCTTTTGAAAAGCTATTTGATTTCTTACACCTGGCAAAGATAAATGACGTTATCATTGACAAACATATTTTAAAAGACTTCCAATTTGGGTTTAAAAGCGGACTTTCGACAACGCACGTTCTGACGGCACTCATGGATTTTATTGCCAAGGGATTGGATAGAAAATGGCCCACGGTAGCGGTTAGCTTAGACTTTGCTAGGGCTTTTGACATGGTTTAGCATGATGTCAAAATGATAAACATGGGATTTGGTGTCAGCGTTTGCCATATAGTTGACAACTTGTTAAGGAACCGATCTTTTAGGGTTTAGTTGTTTTCTGCACATCACAACAGCCACTGAAGGTTCTCTTACTTATATATGCCGATGGTATTCTGATTGATTTATCAAATGCTTGAGTAAGGAATATTAAATAAAGACCGAACCGATACTTGATGCTATTGGCGGACTATTTTACAAAATGGGGTCTCGCCTTGAACATTTCGAAGATCATCGTCGTAATATTCAAATATAGACGCAAATATATTTTCACAAATTCCTCACCATACATACCATGTTTGACTATCAGACGAGAACTGATTAGGATTTCGGACAGACTCAAATACCTGGTGTCCTTCCACGAGAATTTTGAGAGCTACTGCCACATTGACGACATTCTTTACGACAGCATGAATGGTCTTGTGTAAGAAGCTCTTGTGTCAACTTAATTCTAAATGGAAGCAAATGCAAATCCTTGTGCAAAATTTGTTCATTGAAAACCAAGTTCCTGAGCACGGCGCCGCATTGAGGTTGATGGATTGTTTTTAACACTTTTTTCAGTTTTTAACCGATCTTTCAGTACGTTATGGTCCATGCTTGGGACTATCGCCTGCAGGCTCTCTTTTTACGAAGTTATTCACAGGATAAATAGTGCGTTTTTTGTCACGTTGTTAATTCCAAAAACTTCACGTAACTTTCAAATACATTTTATATTTTGCGCATCATTGGTCTAGATGTAGATAAGACATAGAAATATGTTTGACATCCATAAGATATAAACATGAATAGAGATATAAATTTTGTTAAAGTGACATTTTCTAAATTACGCTAAAAGTAAAACTACTTTAGACTTGGATAGAAAAGATGTAGACATGTGTTGAATTGATAATTTTTGATCATTGCAGAGAGTAAATTTTATAACCATAAAGTATGGCTAGGTAAACAGGAAGTAGTTAAACATTTTAATAGGTTTATTATTGCATAAATAAGTGGCTTAGGAGTTGCCTTTAAATGGTTGTAAAGTATTATATAAGTTAAGAAATTTCTTACATTGTAAAAAATAAATGAAAGTATTAAATGGCAATATTATTGATATGTATTTTATTGCAGTTACGGTAAAAAAGATGACAATAAAATAAAATTTAAAATTTATTTTCTCATCCTTTAAGGCATGTGTTCATGTGAGCGCATTGGTTAACTCTTATCAAATAAATCGAATTTATTAAACTATTTTTGGTTTATCCTGTTATTTTAATAAAAAGCCTTTCGGAAAGCTGTGTGTAAAGTAACACAATAAATTCATGCGATTCGTACAATTAAATGCGTTAAAATTTTTAATTTTTTTTTTTCTGCGCATCCAGTAAATGGTAAATAAATAAATGTTATAAATTCCCACATGAAAAAGAAATTTAAGCAAAAAATATTTTTTGTTGTGTTCATCATAAAATGTTTGCGTGTTTAAGTGATGGTTCAGTTTATAATTTTTGGGAAAATTTTATATATTTGCTTCACTAAAATATTAAACAAAAAAAAAATTAAAAAAATAAAAAAAAATAAAATTAAGTAAAAAATTAAGTAAATAATTAACAATTTAATTGCAAAGTGTCTGTGCATAGAAATTAATTATCATGGTATTTTTTGATATTTTATTTTTCATCCCTTTTCATCTGTATAAAAGGGCCGAAAAAAAGTCAGCCGTATACAGTGGAGAAAGAAAAAAAAGAAACATTGTTAGTTATTGTTGTATTTGCCTAAACTTTGAATCTTGTCTTTACTTTATAGTTTGGAAAGAAAATTTCCTGAAGAGCTAAGTAAGCAGTAGCGAAATGGCCATCGAGACGTGCTTTCTGACCCTCAATAATCAATACCGGTAATTTCCTTAATCGGGATAACTAAAATAATGGCACAATGTTTTTTTTTTTGAAAATTAAATAAATTCAATTTGTTTTTAAATATTTTCTCTTATTTTCTAATATTTGAGAGAAATGTTCAATAAAGATCTTTGTTACATAATTTTTTGTTTTCGTGTGTTCTTTGTGTAAATTATTTTTTTAGAATTATTCGTTCATAGCCTTATTTCTGTTTTCTTCGAATATTTAAATTTCAAATTTCAGTGCAGGAAATACCTTATTAACATTGCATAAATTGTAGTTTGTTAAAGGCCACACACTTTACAAATAAGCTTTCATATGCTGTTTAAAATTGAAGTATCCTTCCTTGTATCCTTTCTAAATATGCACAAACTTTCCTAATATTAACATTTTAATATAATTATGGTCATAATTATAAATTTTTTGCTAAAAACACAAAGGCAAACGTTTATAACATTTTTGATAATAATAAAGTAATAATGAAAAACTAATGTATTTTTCAGTTGAGGTCATAAACAGTAAATTTTGTTTAAATACACTTCCTTAAGTATCTAATATAAAATAAAAAATTGATTTTATGTATTTAAGATATTTCATGTGATATTGAGGGTTAAAGTAACAGAAAAAAATTATCATATTTTTCATTTATTAGTACAACATCGTAGCTCATAAATTCAAGTTTGGAGTTAATCAAAAAGAATTGTTCGCCAATTAATGCTTTATATTGTGTATATGTTTTATCTTTATGTCTGCTGTATTTTTCCCGTTTTTAGAGAATAAGCCGTTATTTCAATTAATGTTTGTCAATAAGAACGACACATTTGAGAAGTGGAAAAAACTTATTAAAATAAAGATCATATCGCTTTCTAACACATGAAATGTATTTTTGTGAGTTATGACTGTGTTAATGAAAAATTCCGTTTTTCTTTTCATCAATAACAAAATATTGTAGTCTATGACGCATTATTTGATATATATTTACAGCAATAAAGTCATAATCCAAACATTCCACATTGTTTGTATATCCCCTTTAATAATTAATTTATAAAAGTTTTCCTAAATAGATTTTTTATTTATAAGAGGTTTTAAAAACATGAAGATCTTTAAAGAGCTATACCAAAAAACTTTGCTGTACATTCTTTTTAAATAGATGCTTTTCCTAATGACGACTTTAGACAAAAATCCCCTTTAGAAATAGTGGTTTTTATAAACAGGAATAAAAATTTTTTACAAATGTCTAAGACAGGCTGTTATGAAATGCAAAGCCTAATCCAAACTTTTAAAATTAACAATTTAAATACACATTTCCTAGAGCCTGTTAAAAAAATTTTTACGAGTCTTTATGAAGCTAATATTTTTTTAGGAGTTTTTCTCCAATATTTAAATTATTTGATTTTTTGTATTTAAATTGATAACTTACAGATTTTTTTCTTATTGATCTTTTAGATAGCACTACCTCGTAAAATCAACTTTTCGTAATAAAAGTCACTGTTACTGAAGTATTAATATTATTTTTTACTTAGTAAGTCATAAATTGTTCTAACTTAAGTGGTCTGATGTAATTATTTTTTATTTTACATAATTTTATCGCTTTTATGTTTTCTTTGAGATATGTCTTGTGTTTATGAACAAAACGACATTAATTACTTGTTTAGCAACAACCTTTCTAAGTAACAAATTTTGATCTGATAATTTTTTTCTTTATAATAAGCAGCAAGTTTTCTGATGTTTTATAACTTTTGGTCAAAATTTCAGTACATATCAGGGATCGCAAATAACGATTATTTAACAAATAATAAAAAAACTTATTGAAAGAAAAATGCTAAAATATGAAGAAATATTAAAACATGATAGTTATTCCCGGACTACGTTTGCCTGCGTTTTTTTTATTTGACTTTTATTTAAAAAATTAATAGTTATATTTTAAGTTTAATTTTTTGCTAAAAAATAGTTAATTCTCAAGTTCTATTTTTTTCTCTCAAAAATAATAATTATATATTTAAGTTTTATTTTTTGATTAAAAATCACAGTTACTTTTCGAGTTGTTTTTTCTTTCTAGCTTGAAAAATTGCAATTCAATCTACTATAGAGAGAGCGCTTGCCGCCTATAAACTTATATTGACAAAATATTTTCCAGAGTCTGTATATAAACTCTTATTTGTTAAGTTATTATTAAAAATGATACTATTAATTTTTAAGTAAAACATAAAGCTTGAAAATAACTGTTTTTAACCAACTTCAAAAAAGAAGGAAGTTATACAATTCGGCTGAATATTGCTTTTTTATATTTGTGCCTCCAGAATTCAATCATTTCTGATATATTATGCTTACAGATTGTTCCCGTTTTAAAAACATAATCTTAAAAATTAAAGGGTGTCCCAATACAACATACATATTTTTTACGTGTATTATGAATTGTACAGGGCACTTCTATAAAATTGAAAATGACTGCGTATTACTTTAGCTCCCAAAAACAAAGAGTTATACAAAATAAATCAAAAAATTAAAGGATGCCCCCATAATTGATGTAAATTTATTTATATGGGCCTATCTTTTGAACCGTTATAGACAAACGTGTGCAAAGTGGACAGAATGTCGATTGCTATGGCCGTTATAGTAACAGCTGATAATATTTAAAATTATAAATTAAAGGGAGCACCAATAGTTAGTTAGTTAGGAGTGGCAGCCACTCGCGACAAAGCTCACTTGAGCACAATCGAATGGCCCGTTGTGATACCACAAGGAAAGCGGCGCGACTCCCCTTACACAGCCGAGAACCATGAGGATTCACGGACGAACTTCGCTATGTCCCCTATAGAGTGAGATGATAGCTCCGTAAGAGTTCCAAAGAAAGGAGACCCCAGAATTCTTAGTCTTCTTCGAGCTAGGGATGGGCAGTGGCACAGGAGGTGCAGTACGGTCTCTTCCTCTTCCTCCGAACCACAGCTGCGACAGAAATCATTAAATGGCAGGTCGAGTCTTTCAGCATGCCTGCCGATCAGACAGTGTCCAGTAAGTACCGAGACCGTGATACTTATGGATTTTATGTTTAGTATGAACAGCTGCCTGGTTCGCTTGAGGACCAGTGTAATCCACAGTTGTCTAGAGACATAACAGGAACTTTCCTCTACCCATAATTTGCTAGCCAAATTGAGGTAGTGGTTCTTTATGGCCATTTTTACCGTTGCCAGAGGAATTCCAACATCTGGTAGCGAGGAGACGTTAGGAAGCAATGTGCCTTGTTTAGCAAGATCATCGGCCTCACAGTTACCCTGGATATCCCTGTGACCAGGGACCCAAATCAGGTCAATCTGTGATCGCTCCGATAGAGTGTTAAGTAATGAGCGACAAAGCAGGACTAGCTTAGATGTACTGTATGCACCAGCAAGCGCCCTGATTGCCGCCTGACTGTCTGAAAATATCCGAATAGCAAGGCCAGAAATATCGTCCCTAAGCGCTATTTCGGATGTTTTCAGAATGGCCATTACCTCGGCTTGAAAGACGCTGCAGTAGTCAGGAAGTCTAAGGGAGAGTCTTAGTCCAAGGCTATTGGAGGAGATTCTGCAACCGACTCTGTCGTCAAGTTTCGAGCCATCGGTGTAGATGTCAACAGTACCACTCACAACCACTTCGTTGCGGACCCATATCTCCCTACTCGGAATATTGGTCTGAAATCGTGGTCCAGATAGCGGGAATAGAAGAGATGTAATCCACCGTAGATTGCAGTGGTACATCCAAATCGATAATCTTAGAGTGCCCTAAATCCAGCCTGAGCCAGCGTGAGAGGGCATTAAGTCTGGCTGCACAGCATTTAGCCTGCTGCAATACCAGAAGTTTGGTGGGTAACCAGTGGAGAAGTGCATACAGAGCCTTTGTCGAAGTAGTTCGGAGAGCACCAGTAATCAAAATGGCGGCTGTTCTCCTGACTTTATCAAGAGGCTTTTGGTTGACCGTTTTTCCGAGAGCGGGCCACCAAAGAACAGCACCATAGAGAATATTTGGCTCTATAACTGCCTTGTAGAGCCAGGAGATGATCCGAGGCTGAAGGCCCCATCTTGGTCCTTGAGCTCTCTGGCAGAGATAGAGCGCAGGTCGCCTTCCGAGCTCTTTCGGCAATGTTTGCCTTTCATTGAAGTTTGGGGTCAAGTATCACCCCAAGGTATTTCACACTTTTACTTACACCTAGCACAGTACCGTTCAGCCTAGGTGCAGTAAAAATCGGGATCTTGTATCTCCGTGTAAAGAGCATAACCTCCGTTTTGCCGGGGTTAACATCAAGACCAAACTTACAGCACCATTGAGACAGAACATTGAGCGAATAGTTCACCCGTTCTGTAAGTGTTGTCAGGTATTTTCCAGAGACTGCGATAGCAATGTCATCAGCATAATCTATCACCCTATTACCCGTTTGGTCCAGTCGCCGTAGCAGCGTGTTGACTGCCAGATTCCAGACGAGGGGAGACAAAACACCACCTTGTGGAGTGCCTCTTTTCACTACTCTTACAACGTGATCATTTCCCAAGGTGGGCGTGATGATACGTGTCCTCAGTAGTTGCGCAATGAATCCCACCAGATTTGCATCAAGATCGAGATCCAAGAGGGCCTTTATAACGGCATTGAAGCAGACGTTATTGAAAGCTCCTTCTACGTCAAGAAACACTGCAAGCGTAAATTCCTTATTTGAAAGGGACTTTTCAACATCGGATATTAACATGTGCAACGCTGCTTCCACAGATTTCCCTTTCGTATAGGCGTGCAGCGAGCTAGAAATAAGCGCGGGATTTATGGACTTCCTGATCTGAAGATCAAGAATCCTTTCCAGCGTTTTAAGTAAGAAGGATGACAGGCTTATGGGCCTAAAGCCTTTCGGTTTAATATGAGATGTCTTTCCCGCTTTAGGGATGAAAACAACTCGGGCTATACGCCAACCTATCGGCATGTAAGTATTTTCCAGGCAAGCATTGTAGATACGCAATAGCCATGGTTTTATGAGGTCCATGCCATGTTGCAAGTCTGCTGGAATGATATTGTCAATTCCAGGAGATTTAAAGGCATTAAACGACATGATGGCCCACTCTATGTGGGCATTGGTCACCCGGAAAGTGGGGGGACAGACCGACGCGGAATACACAGTCCCCATCGTTTCGTCAATCCCTTCACTACCAGGGAAGTGAGTACTGAGCAGCGTCTCCAAGGTATCGATTACAGAGTCCGTCCATTGACCGTCCGGCTTCTGAATACTCTCAATAATTCTCGGGGACATGCTTAGAATCCGAATCGGATGAGCTTTCTATGTTGCCACAGAAAGTTTTCCACGAGGCTCTTTTGGATCTTCGTATGGCATACTTAAACTCCCTTTGTTTATCCTTATAGGGCAGCCAGTTTCCACCATTTTTGGCTCTATTAAAGAGTTTTCTACATTCCCTACGTAGCTCTGCAATCTCCGTATTGCACCAAGGGGGTTTCGGTTTACCCATTGGCTTCGGTGGATTGCAGGCCGCTTTTGCCGGATAATTGCAAGGTCAAGAATTCAACCGCCCGATCAATATCGCAGTGGTCACTAATCTCGAAGGGAGCAGGTCGTAGGCCAAGCTTTAAAATGGACCGAAATTTATTCCAGTCCGTTTGTTTCCTATTTATGTAGGAGCGAGACGCCCCGGAATCTACTGATTCCAGATAGTTCATTTAATTTGGTATATGGCCATACGTTTAAGCAGTTGTAGACAGGCGATTAAAATTTACAAAGAACATGTGTTACTAACTCTCTATAACAACAAGTATAAAATTTAGACTTGGAAATAAACGGGTGTCCCAATAGCTGATATAATATGGTGTGGACGGCCGGACTTTTGAACCGTTATAGACAGACAGCTAAAATTTACGAGGGACATTTTTTCTGCTTAGTCCGCTATAACAAGACGCTTAAAATTTGAATTTAGAAATTAAAGGGTGTTCCAAATATTAATGTAATTTGTTTTTTGACAAACGTATATTTTTACAAACATCTGAATTTTAGACGGAATGTCTACTACTTTGTTTCGTATAGTAAGAAGTATAAAAATTTTTAATCATAAATTAAAGGGTTTTACAACAGTTGATATAATCTGATGTATATGGCCAAACTGTTGAACCGTTAAAGACAGACGGACAAGTATATAATTTGAATTTGGAAATAAAAGGGTGACCCCCTAGTTGCTGTAATTTAATGTATATTGCCAAACTATTGAACAGTTGAACTAGTATAAAGTTTGGAGATATAAAGGTTCCTAATAGTTAACGTAATCTAATTATGTGGCCATACACTTGAACTGTTATAGGCAGGCAGATGAAATCTGTTTTGAAGTCGGTTTTTTTTGCAAGAATTATTAATAAAAAAATAAAACTTGAAGAATAACAATACTTTTCCAAACAGTAAAATAATAATTAAAAAGTACTTTTTTAAATAAAACTAATAACCGTTGCGATCCCTGGTATTCACTTCTTTTAGTCCGTTTTAAAACAGCAGTGCGATGCTTAGGATTCTAGTTAAATAAATTAATTAATTTGAAATCTTTGGACAGATCTATTTTCAATGTCTTTTTAGAACAACAAATTTAGAAAATCGATTCTGATTTCTAAGAAAATATTAAATTTGAATTTCAGTAGAGCAAACTATTCATTTGCATTAGATAAATTATTTTTAATTAAAGAACACACAAGAACATATAATATGTTTTCATTTGCCTTTGAATATTTAAATATCTTTGTATTCTTTTTAAACACACAAAACTTTCTCGTTATTCCTTTTTGCTTAAAAGTTTTAAGTTTATAATAGGAAACAGAAGATGTGTAATTGGAGACTTATGTACTTTTCGACTGAGTTCATAAAAACAAAGTACAAGTTTGTTTTGTTTCAAGGGACTTCCTTTCCAATGCTAAAACTAATTTATTTTATATTTTATGGTTGATTTGCCTTGTGTTTGTTTTATATATAACACGATGTGTGGATTCATGAATATGATTCTTTAGCCAATAATCAGTATACCAAAGACCCAAATATTAATGTTCCTTTTGATATTGAGCTCTACAGCAATAATAGAGAGTAATAGTAATTTAAAATCAATCACGTGTAAAATGTGTATTTATTATATAGAAAAAATTACAGCTTTTTAAAAATATACTTGCAAGGAAGGTTCATTAAAACAAGAAGCTAAAAAAGTACCTTTAAAAATACCCATTTACATTTTTTTAATATTTATTTAAAATATTTTTTTGATAAAGATTTTAAAAGTTAGACTGTAAATTACCTATTTGAGGACTAAAAAACTTCCTTACAAAAGATATGCTTTATTAAAGTTGATTTTAAATAAATTAAATTTGACAGAGAACGATTTCAAAAGATACAGCACCTTTTACATAATTCACCTTTAAAAAAATTTTATTATAAAAACAATTTTTGGGTAACTGTATAAAAAAAAATTTTTCAAACTAGTTTTCCTCAAAATATAACTTTAAGAACATTTATTTTTATAACAAAAGCTCTTCTATAGGTATAACAAAACAGTAACGGTGTCATTTCTGTTGAGAGGAGGTCTATGGAGCCTTGATATCAACATAAAATTTCGTAGAGAAAATGGAAACACAAGTGTGAAAGCACCCGATTTTACCGGTATAATGGTACTAAAACAGTTGTATGCACAATTTATTTTTGCAAATGGAAAATTTTAACTCTGTCTCAAAACTCTTAATTAATTATATAAAAACACATTTTTCTAAATTTGAATATTAAAAAAATTAGAAATGACACGCAGATGAAGTCGTAGAGAATAAGACTATATTTTTGATATAAGTACTTTACATGAAGGTTATTTCTTTGAATGATAATCTTTGAAGAAATGTCGTGTTGAAAAAATACTCTTCCAAAAAGTGCCTTTTATACCGAATATTTAGGCCTTATAAATGATTTTCGTTAGATTAAATAAATTTTAAAAACAACTCTCAATAAATGTCCTTTTGAAGGATTCTCCTAAAGCCAATTATGATAAGTACGTAAAGTAAGTAAGAGTGATATGTTCGGTTATGCCGAATCTTTTATACCCTTCACCAAATGTGTATACCCAGCAACAAATTTTAGAAAAGGTTATCGAGAGTGGCAGTAAACATATTTTGAAGAAGGACTTCTAAACTAGATTACCAACTTAATAAATTTTATAACGCATGAGGCTTTTATAATCAATTACATCGGAAATACCGATGATCATTTGTACGTATTTTAAGGTATTCTCTCTTAACTTAAAGAACTACTTCCTTCTTTGCACACTAATGTAATGTGTTTTGTAAGCGAGTAACAAAATATGGCGATCACAAAAGTACGTCATTATATGGCAAGTACTTTTCAGGGCAATGTCTAATTTTTTGTTAATTAACCACGTGAACTATTCTGCAGATTTTCTATCGAATTGTCCACATAAAAATTGTCATAAGAAATTATTTCCTGCTATTAATCTTTTCTGTTCAAAAAAAGTATTTCTTCCGAAAATTGAAGGTTTTGAAAAGGTTTTTTCTGGGTCATTGTTAGTAAATGAAATTGTTGCAGCATCAGGTTAAAGCTAACCAAGTTTTCTTAACTTTTTCAATATTTGTTATCCTAAACAACAACCACCTGCAGAAATACGGCAAAATTTTCGAAACTGTCATCAAATGCCTTGGCAAATTTGATTCGAACACGAACTTGAACGTACAGATGGACAGACGGTAATCGCGCAATCGCCTTTGCTATGCATAAGAACTCAGGTAGAAATTACAAACCGAATAACAAACTTAAATATACACTTTTCAAGCTGTGGTGAAAGGTATAAAATAACTTTAACTTTGAAAGCCACCACACAAAAAATCTTTTTTATTTGTACGATTTCGTTTTAATATCAAATAGTGTGATCATTGAACTGATATCAAACACAATGAAAATTAACAATATTCTTTCTACAAGACTTACAGCAAACCAACCGAAAATGGATGCACACCCACATATTCATTTAATTCAAACGTTAATTTAAATTACAAATTATATCCAATGATCGTCCTTCAAGCTTCTCTTATTTCTCATACCAATATTATGCAGAAAATGAATATTTTTAACCACAGCTAAGGCCACATCATTAGCACAAATGGCCAGCCAGTCACACATGAAATGTTAAAACCCTAATTATCTAATTAAACACAAAATGTTATATTAACGCAGAAGCAATCTAAGCAGCATCAGTAAACATTTTTTTTTTTTTTTTTGTGCAAATCAGTTTTTGTTTTTCCTTTTCTGTAAAACTAAGAGTGTGTATATTAATTTAAACAAGTTTTTAAATAATTACTTAAGATATATAAAATAATTTTATGTTGATGCTATACAAACGTCTCGTAAGTGTATATTGTGTCGATTTATGCCATTTCATGTGACGATGAGGTTTTAAGTTCTCCCCTAATTGCAACTGCTGTAGATGTAACTCATCATTAGCAGTCGGTGTTTGTTTCATCAATAATTTAAATTGTTGCTTGGAAACAAAACTTTAAAATTTAAAAATTGAAAAGTAAACAAAGCATAAACAGGATTAATATTAACCTGTAAGTAATTTGCAACGTAACAATTTGTTTCTTATATAAATAAAATTACAACGTCTCAAATCGCTAGAGCTTTTCTGTGTTAATTACTATCACTCCGTGTATAATTTCTACAATATCCATTTCTGACCCCATAAAGCGCATTGAATTCAAGGTAATAGAAGGTCGCTCAAAAAAAATAGTTTTTATAGTTTTTCTTTTGTATCTGTAAAAATATTGGAGGGGGTTTTCAGAAAAGATACATGCCTTTTAGATTAGACTTGCAAATCATGTTAGAAAATTTTGCAAAAATTTTATTCAATTTTGTACGTTAGGTCAACTCAATATAAATTTTCCCCTCTCATAATAAGAAAAGTTACGAAACATGTGATTCAATTCATTTTCTCAGAGTCTTCTACGCAAATATTGTTAAAGGCTGTTTAACACTATAATACTGAGTATTAATTACATAAGTGTTATAAAAAAGTGTGATGGTGGGAAAGCAAATATAATGCATATGTAAAATAATACGGATTAAAGTTTGACATCAGTTTTAAAAGTTTTTCTAAACGCTCTGATTTTCCATTTAATCAGGGTTTCTTTGCTGCTCATAATCCGAAAAAAGACATTTAAAAGAACCCACCCAGGGAGCTTGTTGCAAGCATGACTCCCGCAATGTTTTCTATATGACACTCAAATGTGTGTATGTTCGGAGCTAAATATGTAAGAGCGCTTTTAAAACAAAAATGCTTTTAGAGACAAAAATCTATATTTTTTGTAATAAATTAAGAACCCTTAAAAATTTACCAGTTCAGTATAAAAAGCAGTCATTTTATAAGTTTTCTAATGGAAAATGATTGTTTTTTGTACCCTTTGTGAGCGTAAAAGCTCCGAGAAATTAGTTAAAAAAGTTTCCTTACTGATTCATATGGGTTGCAATGAATTTTTTATTCTACTTAAAGTGTGATGGTGCAGAAAAAAATCTAATGTAACGTTGGATATTTTGACATTCACAATAGTTCTTATTAGATTTCTTTCTTAAAAAACCTAATGAAAATCTTAAAACATTTCTTAACCTAAATTGACTTCGAACAAAATATATGAAGAATCTACTTCAATATCATTTAGTTTATGTAAAAAGAGTTCTCTTATCATATGTGATTGTTGAGAATAACTGTTGGGTTATTAGACCTAAAATTTCATAATTAAAATCATTTGCTCGAAAAGCATCGTCCATAATTTTTAAATGTAAACGAAGGATACCTAAAAATAAAACAATTCCGTAAAAAAGTAATTTTAAATATGCCGAATTTTTTTTAATTTTTTTTAAAGCTCTTCCAAGATGCAGTTCTTGCAGTTAGCTGGCTGCCTTGGTAAATGTGTGTTCTTACTGTAAAACAGAAGATCGCAAAGTTTTCAGTTTGAGCCTACTATCAGTTATGCGTACATGGGAAAACAACTAATTGTAGTATAATGGCAACTAAATGGGAAACAGGTGTTTTAATCTTCTTAAATTTAAGCTAGAAAAGAAATACAAAATCATTGTGTGAAGCCATGTTAGATAATTTAAAAGGCGTCTAATTCGTCATCTGTTTAATTTAAGTAGCCATAATACATCCACTTACATTCAATTACATCAACTAATGAAACGCCCTTTAATTTCCAAATCCAAATTATATACTTGCAATACAAGTTGTTTGTAAAATTCAACCATCTGTCTAAAACTGTTTAACTGTTTGGTAATATACATCAAATATTCGGACACCCTTTAATTCACAAATTCAAATTTTACTCATGCTGTTATAGCGAATTTAGCATCAAATATTTTTGTAAATTGCAACCGTCTATCTACAGCTGATCAAAAGTATACCATATAAATAAAATTACATCAAATATTGGGACACCCTTTAATTTTCAAACTAAAATTTTACACTTGATGTTAAAGAAGACTTGCCATAAATGTCTTTTGTATGTAAGTATGGCCATATACATCAAATTAAATAAACTATAAGGCACCCTTTAATTTATAAATTTAGTTTACATTACATATGTCCAATTTTATAGCGTTTGCCTATAACGGTTCAAAAGATAGGCTCATTTAAGTCACTTTCAGCACCTCTGGGGATACCCTCTAATTTTTAGATTTATTTTTGTATTACTTTTTGCTATTGGCAGCTACAGTGATACGCAGTTTTTTTATTTTTAAAGTGGTGTCCTTTACGGTATATAATGCAAGTAAAAAACATATATGTTGTAAGGGGACACTCTTTAATTTTAGAATTTTGAACATAAATATACCCTTTCAAGTAAAGAAAAAAATTTCAAAATCGGTTTAAAAATAACTGAGTCCTGCAGGCACAAACATAAAAAAAAAACAAAATTTCATTAAAAACGAGTCAAGGCGCCTTTATGATAAAGAGCCGCAGCTTTAACAACAACAGTAACCATACTGTGGTAAATGTGGCTAAGTTGCATAAAAAGTCTTGAATGTAAACGAGAATAAGAAGGTTGATGAGTCGAAGTCGCTGCCGCAGCAAAAGTGTAAGTGGTCTATATGGTTTAGTGTTACTAAATTAAATAATTAAATAAGGCATTAAGTAGTTCGTGTCTTGTCAAAGTAACACAGTAGTAGTTAGTGTAGCGTAGAAGGCTTTCTTAAGAAAGCAGAATGCATGTTTAGCAAGCAAAGGAATTGGTAGGATTAACTGTTTCAAGAAAGAGTCACAGAGTAGAATAGAGAATATATTATATGCCATAGTGGTATAACAATGAAAGGAACCTGTATGTTTGTCAAAAAAAAAGAAAAACCAAACAATATTGTTAACAGAAATATTTTTATTTACTACAAATCCTCCAACAGGAAAGTTTTAAAAATGTACAAAATGTATCAAATTGATACTAAAATAGAAGAATTAAAAAAATTAAATGACCATTTAACTATTTAAAATTTGACATAAAGAAAATGTCTATAGATGTCTATATATGTGTGAATGTTAATTTTTAAGTTATTTTTCAATGTTCTTTTTTTGTATTTCTGTGAGGAATTAAACGTTGAGAATAAAAATGCTAAACATAACGAAAAAGAAAATTATAAGTCAAGGCACTAAATTTCCTTCAATTTCATAATTATACGTTTTTTTTTTGTTGTTAAAGTTGATATACGAATAAAATTTACAGTGAAATCTGAACTAAATTTTTCATTCTCTTTTATTACTGTAATAAAATCAACAGCACTTAAAACTACTTTTTTTTGCTTTTGTAATTTTAATAAAATTTTACTTGCTAAGTAATTATTAAAAAAAAAGTATATTTAATAATATTCAACATTTGTAGTTTTTATAAAGGAATATTTTAATAGCAGCTTAAATATCAATTTGTGATACAGTTATAAGAATTATGTTTAAGCAATAAAATGTGTGAAAAAATTAGCCCTTTTCCAATACTCCCAATTTTTCAGTGTCAGTTTTGAAAAAATTCAATTAATAATTAATTAAATAATTAAATATTTAGCAAGTTTTTATTACCTTAGTTTTTCGTTCCACAGCACAAATCATTTGCTTCAATTTAACTGCAAGAAAACAACATTATAACATTATCGATTCATTACATTGTTGTTAAATACTTTTTAGTTCAGGTTTATGTACATGTGTGTTATATGTTTTAGCTCTCAATTAAAATTAAATAAATAATTTACCCCAAAGGCTTATGAATGCTTAAAATTAGATAATTAATTACATCAGATGACAAATTAATCCTAAAGTATTGCTTTAATACGATTGGTAAAGAGCTTTACAATTTAAACACCAATGTAGTAATAATATGTCTTATAGCAACAGCAGCACAACGGACAGTGGTTAAAAAATGATTTATTTTGGACTAAATTTTGTATCTTATTAACCACTGCAAATGTCTTAATGAAATTTCGTAAAGGAAAAGCAGAGCTGTATCTGATTACAGCTGCGAACAGTCGGCCGCCTAGGGTAAAGAAGGGCTTCTGGTTGGCTACCAAAATTGGGTACCTCGGACGTTTAAAATTTTTGGAAATGTCATGAAAAAATAATTTTAAACTAAAATTTTAATATTTTTCAATTTAATTAGACCTTGAAATTACCTACGAAAAGAGAGCTTACAATTTGTAATCTTGGCTGAACTTAACTTAATACTTTTAACGTGGTGTATTCAATAATGATCAAATTACTACTTAAAGGTGTTTGCTATAATCCTTATAACATTTAAAAGAAATAAGTTTAAAGTTTTGTTCCGCTAGCGCTTTTCGTTAAAATATACAAGCCTCTGAATTGTGAAAATGTAAAATATACCATTTTTTCAGGATTTTTCCCAAAAAGGTAGCATTGTTTTTTTGCGTTTGTAATTTTAATTTATTTTGGTACTATTAAATTTATTAAAAAATTTTAAAGAAAACCTGTTACAAATATAAATAAAAGAAAAGCTAGGTCAATCATTATTCTCCCTCCAGCCCTATAAAAAAATGAAAATCTTTAAACTATTGTAAAATTCCTCGGAGTGCAAAGCACCGATGAAATAAACATATACGGATTTATAAATCCTCTATTGTTGGCTCCATATTTCAAAGATGATTTGAAAGTCCCTTGATTAATAAAGGCATGATAGCAAGTTTTATAAAAAAACATTTTTTCGGGGCATTTTTCTCTGTAAAAAAGAATTAAATTTTATTACACTATTTTATTAAAAACACTTTTATCTGTATAATTTCAAAAGTTTTTAAAAATCGAAATTGATTTTGGTTTAAGTTCATTCATTTTAATTTGTAAAAACCTTTTTTAGAAAGGAAAATTATTTTTCAAACGTATGCGAACGTTTTCCAAAGAAAACAAGAAAATTTGACACCAGCAGAATGTAATGTCGCATATTCTGGATCGCTTCATCCTTCATCAGCATTCTTCGCATCTATCTATCTTAACAATGCGAGGAGTGTACGTATCAATAATAATTTAGTTAGACGAACTCCGCACGCAAACCAAAGTATTTCTTCACTGTTTTCTCTCCAATTCGTCTTGTACATTTTTTTTATTTTTAATAATTCTTTGCTTGTTTTCGCAAAACATTAAAGATACGGTTTCAGTAACATATTGATTGTTATGAGTTAATCATAAATGTATATGCGCTGTGCCGTGTCTAATTTTTCTTGTTTTATTTGAAAACGTCCGTTTGCATTTGAAAAATAATTTTTCTTTTTAAAAAAATGTTCTCTGAAATTAAACTAACCCTGGAGTTAATGTCGACGTCGTTGACGGCGTCAAATGTCAAAAAAAAAAAGTTAAATCGTATGAAATTGTATGAGAGCAGTTAATCTCAACGCGTTGAAACGCCGTAAAAGTTCAATTTGTTTCAACTTTTTTGGCGTTGAAACGCCGTCAACGACGTCGAGATTAACTCCAGGGTAAGGAACTTAAGCCAAAATCAATTTCGATTCATTTACGCCTTGAATTTTACTTGTTTCATTCTCTTTATTTGTTTCATTCTGTCTTTTTTTTACCATTATAATTCAATAAATTTTATTTAAAAAAATAAAAATAATTAATACTCATGTCTCTTTTAGAAGCATAATACTATGTGTTGATAAGAAAAAACATTACAGTCAGAGTGTTGGATATTGCCGTCAGAACAGAAGATTGAATTAAAGCGTGTAAGTAAATGCCAATTCATTTAAGTCGAACTGATTAATACCAAGTAAACACATGCGCTTAAAAGGAAAATATATTAAAAACTTTCTACCTTTTCCCTACATATCACTTGCATAAAATATCCAATAACACATATTTTAAGGTGCGCACAGATATTTCAAAGATTTGACTAAAAGAGCAGAACCAATAGTTTTATAATTATTTATTTAATCTTTCTTTACAAGTATCATTAAAAATGACGATTTATAATATAATAAATGTGATATCTTATTAGAATCGCCGTGTAAAGGAGGCTAATTTTGTTGTTATTTCAAAACGCATCATTCAATTCCTAGCTTAGTACAGTAAACATTTTTAAAAACTTTATAATAACTATTACAGGAGTGCATACAGCCAAGGTGTTAACAGAGAAATTTCGAAAGACGTTTATTTCCACATTTTTATAACTATATAACTTCCTCAATCTTTTAACTTGAACATAAGTTTTACAAATGAACATTTTAATTTTATGTAAAATATATGCACGATTTTTTTAAAATCATACACCTACATGTTCACCCACGTCATGCATGTGCGCAATCATGAAAATAAGTCTTTGTTAAAAACAGGTTTTTTTTTGCACAAATTTAATTTTATGTCTTCATTTTAAACCCACAGCAGAATATATTAACATTGAATTAGTAAACAACAATATTCTTGCATTTTTCAAGCACTTTAATGTATTGAATTAAATTAAAAGTTTTAAAACATTATGTTTCTCAGTTCTATTTGTGTTGAACTAAAATCAGAGTAAAATGCCCTTGTATGTAAAAATTTGTTTGGTTTAAGTTGAATTAATGTTTTTAAATATAAAGAATTTGTGTAAAATCATGCTTAAATATAAAAAAGGCCATTAAGTTTAGAAAAAAATTTAAATTAAAAACATCACCTATCCGTCGCTTGTAATAATAAAAATACCTGCTTTAAAACTTTTATATGATAAAATTTTTCTTTTTAACATATAGCTTTGAGGAAAAGTGTATTTAATGAAAGAAAAATTAGTATCACAACTATATATTCCCTTGTATTTCTAAGTATCGAAACACGCAGAAAAAAATTTGCGAGCGCCTATTGTACACTTGATTTTTTTCTTTCTTGTTTTTTAGAGGTAGGCGTTGTGTTTTGCCTGCTGTGTCTAAGGTCATGGACCGATCTTGCTGATTTCCAATAGCACCGCTTTCGACACTATATCTGATCGGTTGACATACTTTTTGTTTGTTTTGTGAAATCAAGTTTGCTGAGGCAAACGGACATCGTTCAATCGACTTCGATATACATAAGAATTTATAATATTTATATGTACTTTATGGGGTCGGAAATGGATAGGTAGACAGCAACGGAATGGAAAACTTAATTATACCCCTTTTTGACTTTTTGTGGTGAAGGGTATAAAAAACTAATGTTTTGAATCTTTCCGTGCTATTGAAATTAATAAGGCTATAAAAAGTACATAAATATATCAATTATTTAAAAAATTTCTTATACAATAAAAATATTTTGATGGTACTTTTATACATAAGTAAAAATTAATTTAAAACAATAAACGTTGATGACAATTTCGTAACAAATAGGAAAATAATTCTATTAAAAATTTCTTCTATGTACAGTGGCTCACAGCTTATTTTATGCACTGCATAATTTTATCCTTTAAGTCCTATAACAATAATACCAGTAGGAATTAAAAAAAGAAATTGGTATCAATAAATAGAGAAAAGGGTCTAGTTTAACAAGAAAACTTTATTTATTTAGAAAATTAATATTAACATAATTAAAAAACAAGAAAAGTAAAATATACAGCTTTTTTCATCTCACAGCTTATTTTATGCATTTACTTCTTTTGGTAACGATACTTTCAGAATGCGTTGTCTAGCGGAAATTTATTTTTAATTCTACCCTATTGTACTTTTCGATATGATTGGCACTTAATTAATGGTCTTATTTTGTCAATAATTTGGTTAATTTCGGGAAATTTAAAATGGGTCCACGCACAACATTAGTACACAAAGAATTGGCAGTAAATCATTTTAAAAACGGTCACTCGCAGCGGAAAATAGTTGAAATGATGAATAAAAAAAACTTAGGCGTCGCAACAAATTATCGAGTGCTTCGTTCGTGAAAACCGTTTAATTAACAAATGTAGATAAGCACCAAATAAAATTTTTAATAAACATGATGAGCGTTATATTGGGGGCTCTCAGCTCCCAAACTGACTCTCGATATTCAATATGACATAGGAAAACGCTGCTGCGTTGAAACTTTTCAGTGTGTTCTTCGTCACCATGATTTTAATGGTCGAGTTGCACGTAAGAAGCCTTCCATTAGCGCCAAATTTAAAATATGCAGTCTCAACTTCACTGTAGAACACGAATCCAAAGACGCATCGATTTGGAATGCAGTTATCTTAACCGATAAATCCAAATTTAATAAATTCCGCTCCGATGATAAGTCCTACGTATGGAAAAAACCTAACACCGAGCTTAATAAAGAATATTTAAAGGCAACAGGTAAGCATGGTGGTGGCAGCGTCATGATTTGGGCCTTTATGTCGACTGTTGGTACTGAGAGTTTAGAGTTTATTGAAACAACCATTGACAAAATAAGTATCTTCAAATTTTAAAGGACAATTTGTTGCAAAATGCAGAGAATCTGGGTATAAGATCAAATTTTCGATTTTATCATGATAACGATCCGAAACATAAATCGGGAATTGTAAGGTTTTGGTCAATTTATAACTACCCTTACTTGATGATTACGCCACCTCAGTCACCAAGCCTCAATGTCATTAAAAATCTATGGTCCATTTTGAAAGAAACATAAGGCAACACGAGTTTTTAAGCAAAAATAGCCTAAAAGAATTGGAGTGATAGAATATTTCGCCCAATTCATCGCGAAAACTAGTTGCATCTATACCAAACCGTCTTAAGCCTGTTATAGACAATAAAGTGTTTTAGACAAAGTATTAAAAATATATATTAGCAAACACAACTTGAAAGTTTTCAATACTTAAGGTTACCGCATTAAATAAGCTGTGATATGAAAAAAGCTGTATTTTTTATTTGTTTTACTTTTAGGATAATTAAATCTTAATTTTTTAAAAATTTAAGTTTTCTTGTTAAATTAAGCCCTTTTATCTATTAAATGATACCAATTTCTTTTTTTAATTCTTACTGGTTTTATTGTTACAGGACTTAAAAAATTAAGATATGCTGTGTATAAAATAAGCTGTGAGCCACTGTATATTTAAAAAAAAAATAGTTTCTTTGATGTTATTTGAAATGAAAATCAAGCGAAATTTTATTGTTTATTAGAACAAATTTTATAGGAAATTTTAAAATTGTTTTCGTAAAAAAGGTACCGTTAATAATAAATGTAAATTTTGCTAAAACGGAGCAAAAGTTATAAAATTTATTTGCAAAATTTATTATCTTTTATTGTTCTTATCGTTAACTAAAATGCAAAAAGGCGTAATTATAAAAATTTAATTTTGCAGGAGAAGTAAAAAACTTTATAAAACAGAAACTGTAAAAATTTTTAACGTAGTTTTAGTTTTCTTGAGGGAGCAGTGTGTATAAATTTTATATCAAATTTGAATTTTGTTTTATTCATTAACAGAAAATTCAAAATATTTAATAATAAAAGCCAATTATGCCGAATTTCATCGTTTTTGTTTTATACTGTAATAAATTCTTGCAACTTAAGGTGCGGTCAGCTTATTGAAATATTTGACCAAGAAAGCTTATCCACTATTTCCGTTAATGTTTGTTTCATCTTTCTTGACACGTGTCATTACGAAAAACGCTTTATAATATAACTAGCAGTGCCAGCCTGTCATTTCTGATTTTCTTTAAATTCATGTTAAGAAAACAAGTCTTTTTAAATATTTATTGTTGAATTAACTAGTTTTACGAAAAAAAAATATTTATATTTGAACCAAGGGACGCCTAAGGAAACGGCATTTAAGTGTTTGTCAGTTACCAGTTGTAGATTGTCGAAAATATTTTAGCACTCACTTCACAAAAATCTAATTGCTCCTAGGAGGAATTCAATATCGCTCAGGCTCAAACATTTGCTTTAAAGAATTTTTTAGGAGCAGGACTGTCTCAGGGATGGGCTATAGATTGGTCTGATAGGCATCGCAAGAAGCCCTAGGTGGTTTTTACAAACCAAGGATCCAGGGATTTTGTAGAGTATTGTGGGTATATTTTTTGTAGTGGTTGGTGCATCATATTGAGCCGTTTTGATTCCCGAGTGCATTCGTCTCTTTGCAAGCTGCCTACTTTACTAAACCATAACAAATACACCCAAATTCTTTAAGGGATTTATCCTTGGAATGGGAACAGAAAATTTATTTTGTATGTCATGTCACCACCATCCATATTATACAATATCGAATAAGCAGCGAAAATACGTCTTCTTATAGTTTTATTGCATTTTCCCGTCCCTAACGTATGCAAGCATAAGAATGCACGATGAGCTTTTCTTTTTTAAATGTGTGTGTAAGTTTTTTACGGCAATCATTCACATTTTAATATGAAGCAAATTACTTTGCTTTTATATTTTCTACTATTAGATGTTAAGTCATGTCATGTGTGGCATTTAGAATATCTTGAGAAATTTCTTAATAAAAGTAATTTACATCTGGAAGGTCAACAGTCATAGATGAATGATGTGAAAGCTCTTTTGATTTAGATTTGAATGTTTGTTTCTTTTCAATAAAATTTATTTGCTAATAAGTCTTGCTTTTTATATTTTTTAAAAATTCAAGGATAAGTTTAGAAATTTTCGAATATAAAAATAACTTCATAACTAAAGAATATACATTTTTTAAGGTTAACTTCTTTATGAGATTTATATATTGTTACGTTTTACCCTTTTAAGCAGGGCAAACTTACGGATTCTTTTGATTGCAAATACCACTGTGGCTAAATTCTGTCTTCGAACTTTATTTCTTTATGGCTTTTCCTGGCTCTACTTCTCGATCCTACCGGTCTTGTGAACCCTTGGTCTCGTATTTACTAAACATGCGTTATCACCACAAACGCAGCCATCAACGCTACACTACTGTGTTACTCCGGCGAGACATGAACTACTCGATGCCTTGTTTAGTAACCTTATTCATCGACAGACATCTCCACTTCTCCTTTTATCCAAGCCAGTCATCTCCTTTAATCTAGTAGCCACAACACACGTCTGCCATACACTGTTGTTATGCTGTTACATTTCCCCGCGCTAACCGCTATTGCTCTTTACTTTTTATTATAAAGGGCTTCTTGACAATTATCTGCTCTCTTATATTAAATTGGACGTCTCCACTAAATTATCTGCCATGGCTTCTCACAATAATTGCCTTTTTGCCTCTCGGGAGGTTTGCACTGCTGTTTATTAATTTTAATTGCTTATAACAATTATTATTTCTTTCGTTGCACGCATGCCCGCATGCGGTATCGAACTCGGACCATCTGGTTTGTAGTACGCACCTCTACCAACGCAGGTATTGAGGCTGCTCAGCTTTTGTTGGCTAACTTGTGGTTTTTATTCTATACACATACCGTTGGTTGTTGAATTAACTTTATTCACCACGCTCATGCGGAAACAACTACAGGGGTTGTCAGATTTTATTATTCGTAACAATATTATATGTTATTTATCTTAGAAGCGATTGAAATTTATTAATTAAATTTGAGGTTTTAAAATAATTACTTAAAGTCTAGTTTAAATAACATTTAAGTTTAAGTGTTGTTTGAAGATTATTTAAGCTTTTAATGAAAACAATAGAAGTCAGTGTAAAAATTTTTCTTACAAATTTTAAATTATATGTTCGAAAACTTCAGTAGAAAATTTAGCTGCATTAGTAATAAGGTATAAAGTTCTTGTGGTCTATAAGTGATTACAGTGAAAAGAAGTAAGAAAAGTAAATTTTCTATAACCCTGTTCTTATGACATTATTTTTTTCGGGATTTAAAAAAGTAACAAAAAATTTCAACTAAACAAATGCTTTACCAGCTTTCAATTGTAAAAAATTAACAACTTTTATTCTGGAGCAAGAATAAAACATAGAATGTAGTCGTGGTTTGAATGTTCCTAAGGCTTAGAAGATCGTTATAGCCATTAAATTTTCTTAATTTAAATCAGTAAATGAATATATCTGGTATCATATGTTGCAAATACCCACTGACATGTCAACACATCTACCATACTCGACTCACACAAACTCAAATTTATTACCCTGTAGTTTGTAATAATTATTAAAAAGTGAACTATGGTTACTTTACTTAATACTTTCTTAAAAGATACAAGCATAATTAAAATACTTTAATTGTGCTTGCTTCCTTTAAATATAAATATTGCATTTTATTTTTATAAAATATTTTTTATTTAAAACTAAAAAATGAAATGTATTCCTGCAGCGAAGGTATATCCAAATGACCATTTCACTACTGCTCATATAGATCATCAGTGAATTCTAGTCAAATTTTGTATATAAAACCAAGAAATCTTATATCAAAAACCAAATGGATTAAATGAGAACTTTATTGAATCAATAAAACAAAAAGACAATAAAAACTCAAAATTCTTTTATACAAAAACACAGTAACTATTGAGGAACTTTTTTATTTTTCTTTCATTTTAATTTGTTTAACTTATTTTATTTTAAAAGTACCGTTCAAACCCCTAAAGTACTGTTTTCTTAAAAATTATACTTTTCAAGAGAAATATTCTTTAAAGTACCCTTTCAAAGGATTCTCTTTAACAGGTTGCTTTCAATATGTTCTTTACAAAAGGAATTTGTTTAAAAGCTACGTCGGTACAAGCTAGTTTTTTAAGGCATTTCAAGAATTTACTTATTTCAGTACGAAGAGAAATTTTTGCTCTTCTTAAATTAGGAGAAATACATATAAGATCCGATCCTACTGATGTAAAAGGTAAGATTTTACTTTTATTTTGTTATAAATCGTTATCGTAATGATACTTGTTACGAAAGATTGAAATTAAATTTGTAATAATGGTGGTTATGCTTTTTTGGTAAAATTGTTTACTTATCTGACCGTAGCTTAAGTTTATTTGTAAATTATTTTTGTCTCTTTTAAAGAACAGCGGGACAATGCACAATATGACACTATCTTATATTTGCTCTATTCAAACCATATTAGCAGCTCAAAGAATAACGTTCATACAAACTTATGTATTTCAAAAATGTGTTTGCATTAAATCTTTCACCATAGAAACAGTTTTTAGAATACACTCGTTTAAAGTAAACCATATTTGGCTTTACAAAGAAACCAGAAAAAGTCATATTTTACCCAGTAAAGTTTCAATTACGTCCGCAGAGTAAAATATTTTTTTTTTTCTAATAACGCCATTTTTTTCTTTAAGCTCGACCAACTTAGTACATAATTTTTTCAATATTTCTTGTTTAAAATACTCTATATAAGTGTTTTCTTCATTAATTATTTTTTAAAGCAGACCAGCTTTCTTGTAGTAGTACCTTTATGTTTCGAAACCAAAATTAGTCAACAAAAACACTTTTAACTTTAAAACTGATCAATGTATACTATTTATGGATCTTATATGTTCAAAAGTAAAACCATATACATCACATAAAATGATCTATTAGGGCACCTTTTAATTTATATATTTCAAATTCTATACTTGTTAATATAACTGTCATAGTAATTTTATAATTTTGTGAAATTTTCATTTTAATTTTCATTTGTCTATAACGGTTCAAAAATAGGTCCATATAGGTCAGTTTCCGTCACCTACGGGGACAGCCTTTAATTTTTCTATTTATTTTTCTTTTAATTTTTGTTATTGAGAGCTATAGTGATAGCTACTTTTTTTAATTTTAGAGTGGTCCCCTTTACGCACTGCAATCACTTAAAAAACATGAATGTTGAGGGGGACACCCTTTATTTTTTTAAACTATGAACTTTTCTTAAAACAGGACCAATCTGTATGCATATCCTTTTAAATAAATAAAAAAATTTCAAAATCTGTTATGCAGGAGTTATGCGGACACAAATGTAAAAAAACAATATTCAGTCGAATTGATAACCTCCTACCTTTTTTGAAGTCGCTTACAAACAGCTGCTGACCTAATGAAATGCAAACTTTGTTAAAAATATTTGAAGGAGGTATATGAAAAATTGTTTGCTATACCCATGTCTTCACTATCTTAAATTATTTTATTTATTTACTTAACTTTTTAACTACCACAAACTATTTAAATTAACAAATGAAAGCAAAACATAAAATACACATCTGTCAATGGCTAGAATTGTTTGTTTACAATTGTTCAGTTTTGCGAAACAACAACAAAAAAAGTAATATTACAATATGTTTAAACTTTATAATTTGAATGGACTTTTAATGCACAAGATTGGTCACTTAAGTTTCATTTAAGTGTATCTTGAAAAACTGAAGTTTGTTTTTAAATAGAACTTAAATACAAAGGACAAGTCAACAACTTGCCATTAGAAAGCGTCATTTTATTTCTCAAGCTACAAAATAAACAGTGAAATATCAATATATAGATTAAATGTCGATTACGTTTTCTTGTAAGCGTCATTTTACCTTTCAAGGGAAAAGTTCTAATTTTTATAAACTAAGTGTTAACTTTCTTTGTGGGATGGGTGCGGCCATGTCCTATATTTTTTTATGTTATAAGATTAATTAAAATTAATTATAAGCAATAAATCTAATGTCACCTTTTCAATGTTGGTAATTAAATTCAATGAAATAATTCAAATCATGTTCTGATAAATGTTTCAGTCTTGAGTTTTAAATAAAATTTTCGTTATTTTGTATACTTACGTAACTACAGTTCTCGCATTTCATAATATAAGGTATTTCTTTGGTACGCTGTTTTATTGAAGATTTTGTAGTAAAGAATTATTTTAGTTGAATTTCTACTCATTCTGTAGTTTTGCAGGCACGTAGCCAAAATTCCTGTTTCTAATAATTTTACTAGCTGCCTTTACTCTTTGGCATATTTCCAGCTTTTTCCAAAAAATTGTTAAAACATTTTTAAGAAAGGTATATTATAAAATTTCAATAGTTGATTTAAAATGGCTAATTTTATCCACTGCATGTCACCGATTGGTACGAATTTTTGGCTGAAGGCATCATTCTGTTCATTCTGCTCTATTTATATAATATTAATTTTAACGATATGTTGTAGCATCACGAAAATGTCAAAATACATCACGAAAATGTCAAAATACATACAGAGATCGATAGAGATCTTAGATTTTTCTCATTCAATTAATTACTATTTACCCATACACTCTTCTTCAAATGATACTTTAGAATGAGTTGGCAATGTCCCCTGTTCTGTGGGGCTAAAACTTTCTGTATTCTTGATAAATAAGCAGAACCTATTTTAAGTTAAATATTTATGAATCTTAAGAAAAACTTTCAGCTGGTAACTTTCTTTATATTCCTAATAGGTAAAAACTATTAAATGAAAATTAATTTCTTTTGCCTTAATAAGGGTGACAAATTGGTTTTGCTTTCATCCAAAAGAGAAGCAATTTCAATTACATTACATAATTTCTTTTACATTCTCAACAAAAAAAAAAAAATACTTTATACACCACAAAATTGGCTTCTCCTTTAATGGCGTCAGACGGTTAAAAGCTGCTGCATAAAAATTCAAAGCAACAGGATTGAAAGCACGTGAATATGTGGTTTTTATGTTTTACATTTTATAGCATTTAAAATACATTTTAAAGAAAAAATTGTTGCACACGAGGTCACAGCTTTTACAAATTCCTTAACAATTTGTTCCCTAACTCAGCCTGACTCTTCTACTTTATCACTTAGTCAATGTTACATTAAAATGCCAGCCAGAACAATTTGTAAGTAATAAAATACTTTAGTTGTAATAAAAGAGAGTTTATAAGAACATTAAGTGTGACACATGGAATATTTTCGCTGTATTAAAATTTTACTAAAACGCTTTAGCTTTTTCAAATAAAACAATTTTCTTCTTTTTTACTGTCATTTAAAATTTCACCTTTTTCTTAAACATTATTTTACCCTTCACTACAAAAAGTGAAAAAAGGGTCTAACTAAGTTTGTCATTCTGTTTGTAATTTGTACAAAATCCATTTTGACCCCATAAAGTAAATATATTCTGAATTCTAATGCATAGCGATTGAGCGATGTCCGTCCGTGTTAGTGTTGAATTCAAGTTTGCCTCGACAAAAAAATAAATATGTCAATCGATCAGATATAGTGTCGAAAGAGGTGCTATTGGAAATCCGCATGATCGGTCCATGTCCTTCGAGGCAGCAAGCAAAACACCACGCCTACCTCCATTTTTTCCTTTCATTTGGAACAATAAACTAATCAAAAAAATATATATATTTTTTTAGTTTTTAATTTATTATTTAAGCACAAGGTCTTTTAATTTTATTATTTTATTTTGTCAATATTTCGCTACTCCCTTGTGTAGCATCATCAGGACAAAGAAATATTTATTTAAACACAAAAAAGCAACAACAAAAAAGTTATAAAAAATTTTTTCAATTTAACATAAAACAAAAAACATAAAATTATTTTGTCATATAAAAAATTTTTGTAACAAAAAATAAAGTACAATATTATTTCTTATTTATCAAGTGTCTGTAAATTTGAGCTACATTATCTGTGTCTGCCTTAAAATTAATTCTGTGTGCTATTGGTGTATTAATTATATGTAACATTTCTAACATATACCGTCGTTTATAATTATTTTCTGTGTTTATTACTGAAACATTTTCAAAATTAGGATAGTGATTTAATCTAGCGCAATGAGATGATAATGCAGTTTTTTGTGAATTAATATTTCTATATCTTTGATCAGATTTATGACCAGCAATTCTAGTTTTTAGTTTATTTTTTGTTGTTCCTATATATACTTTGTTGCAAATCTCGTTGTCTTTTCCGCTACAAGGAATTTTATAGACTAAATTTGATAATTCTAGATTCGGTATTTTATCTTTGGTTTTACTAAATAGTCTTTTTAATATATAGTGTGTTTTGTATGCCATTCTATACTTATTGTAGTCAAAAATTTTTGATTTCTCTAACCTTTCTGATATTTCAGGTACATAAATCAAAGACTTATACATTTTTGGCTCAATCATATTTTCTGTTGTTAAATTATTCGTATTTAAATTATTCTTATTTATATATTGCCTAATTAATCTATTTGTAAGATGAATTGGAAAATTATTATTATTCAGTATATTTCTAATATTTTCCTTATTCTTTTTATGAAACACAATATCACTTATCATAAGTATCCTTTCTATCAAATTTTTTGCTGCATTTATTATAACTCTTTTACTGTGTTTCGAAAAGTAATTAATGATTCTGCCAGAAGCCGTTGGTTTCTGATACCAATCTATTAATAAATTATTTCCACTCCTAATAAGTAAAGTATCTAAATATGGAAGTCTTGAATTACATTCTATTTCTATTGTAAACTTAATACTGGGATGAAATTCATTAAAAGTTTTAAGTAAAGTATCAATGGCATTTTCGGATATTATACAAAACAAATCATCAACATATTTGGTCAATATTACTGGTTTAATACCAAGCTTTTCAATACATGTGTCTAGTAACTTCTCCATAACAATATCAGCTACAATTGGAGAGGCAGGAGATCCCATCGGTAATCCTTTCTGTTGTTTATAAAATTTACTATTATATTGAAAATAACTATTATCTTCTATACAAAATTTAACAATACGGAGAAACAAGCTCTTTTCTATATTAGTATGTCGCTCTATCATATTCCATTTTTCTTCTATTGTGTTTATTGCCAAATCAACAGGCACGCTTGGAAACAAAGACACTACATCTAAGGAAATCAGTTTTTCATTATCTTTTACTTTTTGGTTCCTAATTTTATTTTTGAACTCTACAGAATTTTTTATATTATACTTAGAATGTTCAGTTATCTTTTTTAGAATATTAGTTATATATTTACAAAGTTCATAAGATGGGGAATTTACACATGAACAAATTGGTCTTAATGGAAAACTATCTTTATGAATTTTTGGTAGACCGTACAATCTAGGTGCATTAGAGATATTCGTTTTTAGGGTATTTTTTTCTAAAAAAGTTATAATCTTTGTCCTAAAAAGTTCTTCAACAAAATCATTATTAATTTTTTGTAATTTATTTGTAGGATCTTTATTCAGTAATTTATAATTTATACTATCTTCAACAATATGGTTAATACGTGTGTCATAATCCTGCCTAGTTATAGCTACAGTTGCGTTACCTTTATCTGCCTTTAGTATGAATATATCCTTATTTCCTTTTAAAAATTTTTTAGCTTTTTCTACTTTGTCCAATACAAACTTATCTCTATTTGTTAGCCTCATTTTATTCAAATGATTATCAATTATTGTTGTCAATTTTATTCTTGCTACTTCCTGTTCTTCTTTTCCTTGTAACGTCTGTATAAAGTCTTCACCATCCGCTATTATTTTTAAAACAGGAAACTCCTCTCTCCTTACTGGAAGTGCATGTTTTTCTCCTAGGGAAAGAATCCATTCTACATCTTCCGGAATATCTAAGTTAGTCTTATTAACAAACCATTTTTTAACAAACCATTTTTTGTTAATAAGACTAACTTAGATATTCCGGAAGATGTAGAATGGATTCTTTCCCTAGGAGAAAAACATGCACTTCCAGTAAGGAGAGAGGAGTTTCCTGTTTTAAAAATAATAGCGGATGGTGAAGACTTTATACAGACGTTACAAGGAAAAGAAGAACAGGAAGTAGCAAGAATAAAATTAACAACAATAATTGATAATCATTTGAATAAAATGAGGCTAACAAATAGAGATAAGTTTGTATTGGACAAAGTAGAAAAAGCTAAAAAATTTTTAAAAGGAAATAAGGATATATTCATACTAAAGGCAGATAAAGGTAACGCAACTGTAGCTATAACTAGGCAGGATTATGACACACGTATTAACCATATTGTTGAAGATAGTATAAATTATAAATTACTGAATAAAGATCCTACAAATAAATTACAAAAAATTAATAATGATTTTGTTGAAGAACTTTTTAGGACAAAGATTATAACTTTTTTAGAAAAAAATACCCTAAAAACGAATATCTCTAATGCACCTAGATTGTACGGTCTACCAAAAATTCATAAAGATAGTTTTCCATTAAGACCAATTTGTTCATGTGTAAATTCCCCATCTTATGAACTTTGTAAATATATAACTAATATTCTAAAAAAGATAACTGAACATTCTAAGTATAATATAAAAAATTCTGTAGAGTTCAAAAATAAAATTAGGAACCAAAAAGTAAAAGATAATGAAAAACTGATTTCCTTAGATGTAGTGTCTTTGTTTCCAAGCGTGCCTGTTGATTTGGCAATAAACACAATAGAAGAAAAATGGAATATGATAGAGCGACATACTAATATAGAAAAGAGCTTGTTTCTCCGTATTGTTAAATTTTGTATAGAAGATAATAGTTATTTTCAATATAATAGTAAATTTTATAAACAACAGAAAGGATTACCGATGGGATCTCCTGCCTCTCCAATTGTAGCTGATATTGTTATGGAGAAGTTACTAGACACATGTATTGAAAAGCTTGGTATTAAACCAGTAATATTGACCAAATATGTTGATGATTTGTTTTGTATAATATCCGAAAATGCCATTGATACTTTACTTAAAACTTTTAATGAATTTCATCCCAGTATTAAGTTTACAATAGAAATAGAATGTAATTCAAGACTTCCATATTTAGATACTTTACTTATTAGGAGTGGAAATAATTTATTAATAGATTGGTATCAGAAACCAACGGCTTCTGGCAGAATCATTAATTACTTTTCGAAACACAGTAAAAGAGTTATAATAAATGCAGCAAAAAATTTGATAGAAAGGATACTTATGATAAGTGATATTGTGTTTCATAAAAAGAATAAGGAAAATATTAGAAATATACTGAATAATAATAATTTTCCAATTCATCTTACAAATAGATTAATTAGGCAATATATAAATAAGAATAATTTAAATACGAATAATTTAACAACAGAAAATATGATTGAGCCAAAAATATATAAGTCTTTGATTTATGTACCTGAAATATCAGAAAGGTTAGAGAAATCAAAAATTTTTGACTACAATAAGTATAGAATGGCATACAAAACACACTATACATTAAAAAGACTATTTAGTAAAACCAAAGATAAAATACCGAATCTAGAATTATCAAATTTAGTCTATAAAATTCCTTGTAGCGGAAAAGACAACGAGATTTGCAACAAAGTATATATAGGAACAACAAAAAATAAACTAAAAACTAGAATTGCTGGTCATAAATCTGATCAAAGATATAGAAATATTAATTCACAAAAAACTGCATTATCATCTCATTGCGCTAGATTAAATCACTATCCTAATTTTGAAAATGTTTCAGTAATAAACACAGAAAATAATTATAAACGACGGTATATGTTAGAAATGTTACATATAATTAATACACCAATAGCACACAGAATTAATTTTAAGGCAGACACAGATAATGTAGCTCAAATTTACAGACACTTGATAAATAAGAAATAATATTGTACTTTATTTTTTGTTACAAAAATTTTTTATATGACAAAATAATTATATGTTTTTTGTTTTATGTTAAATTGAAAAAATTTTTTATAACTTTTTTGTTGTTGCTTTTTTGTGTTTAAATAAATATTTCTTTGTCCTGATGATGCTACACAAGGGAGTAGCGAAATATTGACAAAATAAAATAATAAAATTAAAAGACCTTGTGCTTAAATAATAAATTAAAAACTAAATAATTAAAAAGGTCAAATAAAAACTATATTATTATATATTTTTTTTGTAATATGGGTGTTTAAATTAAAAAATTATAAATAAAGTGAACAATAATTATAAACTAACATTAAGAGAATTAAAAGATCTTGTAGAGAAATTTAAAATAAAAATCTTAAAAATTAAAATTAGGATACAGCCAAATCCTTCATCTTGGCTCTGTCACCTTTTTCGGTCGGTTTGTTTTTTCATGTTTGTTACCAATAGCATCGTTTATTTCGGAAAATTTTAATCGGTACGCTTCTATAAAAATAAAAAACTAAGATTATTCATTATAAAGCATTTTATATTGAAACCCTTTTCTTCTTTCATGTTGTTTAAATTAATAAAGATCGCGAAGCCTTTTATTTTATTTTTCTATTTATTTATGGAATGAAAAAATATTATAGAAATATATTAAACTAGCAGAAATATTCTAAGCAAAATAGTTTTAAAACCAAATAAGTATGCCTTACTATCTAACAATTTTCTACTAACAATCTTCCAATGCTTCTTAAAATGCGTATTAGATGATTCTCTTTTCTAACAATCGTAAGAGTGGCTCGCAAAATCATAATTTGGAAGAGCAAAACACAAATTTTTTTGAACAATCGTCTGGATGATTGAAAAAAATCATGATTCTGCTTGTCAAACAAACTTTCAAATGCTAGCTAAAAAATAATAATAATAAAAAATCTAATTAATTTTCAAAAAACTTATTGTGTTATCCCGATTTAAATTATAAATCACAGATGTTGATTATTGAGGGTGAAACACGATTTGATGGCCAATTCGCAACCGCCTATTTAGGTCTTCAGGAAAGTTGTCACAAACATTTAAAATAAAATTACGACTTTTGTCAAAACAATAAAGTAAAGGCAAACATCAAAGTTTAAGCAGAAAGAAGAATAAATTATTGTCATTTAGAACCTGCTGCCAAAATATATATTTTCTAAAAATTTGAACAAAATATTTCAAAATATTTCATTTACACCTATTTTTAAATAACAAATTTATGATATGATGATTATTCAACGAATGTAATAATTTGCTAAATTTTTTTGATTTATTATTATAATTTTTTTCACTTATTAAGGGTAAAACTGAATTTGTAATATCAAATTTCTGTTAATCAAACTTATATTTAAAGTGTAGTTCCTATTCGAAACCTAAGAAAAGCCGGGGTTATTACCGAAGTTCTTCAAAACAAATTACTGTGGGAAAAATAGGGAGGTGGACAAAGCAATGAACAATGGACGTTAGCTAGAGAGCCTAAGTAGAAGCGAAAGAGCCCATTCCTAACATGGTAATAGAAAAATTGATGGAAAGAAAGATGGTAGTCAAGTGTGATAAAAGACAGGTGGTGACACACGAAAACACATTGGGACGAAAGAGAAAACAATGCAAGTCAAACGGAGAAGCTAAGTATAAGCTGCAGAGTCCATCCCCTGGATGGTATTAAAAAAATCATCAGAGATGTTAACCAGGTATGATAGGTAGGGAACTCTTTGAATAAAAAAATAGTCTTTTCTGGACAGTAAAAGTTTGATGAATTTTCCAAAAAGATAAAGAAAAAATTTTTTTGAAGTTTTGCAATTACTGGCAATAACTGTCAATTTTTATTAATAACACACAGACTACTTTGTTAAGATTTTATGATAAAACACATATAACATCTTCGCCCTTAGGATCAATTTTAAAAATTCACTTCAAGCATTTCGTTAAGAAAATATATACACTTTTTAGAAAAGTTACACTCAGACTATATTGCCTTCTGATTACTTATGCTACCGCCTTTGGTAAAAATAAAGTAGATTCAGAAAGATAAGAAAATAATCATATCACAAAGTTTTTGTTATTAGAAAGTATAACTGTGAAATGAAAGTACGATTATCGTGAATTATATAATAATAAATCCAAATAATTAATTTTCCATTCGCTAGATTTTATTTATAAATTTTTGGCATCTGTTTAAAATATTTGTTATGGTCCTCTTTATATCTACATCGTATACCTAGATGTCAAATTGTTTTGTTGTGTGTTTATCTGCTCTCGACTGACTGAATATAGACAAGAAAATTTCATTTTTACAAAATTCCAGTTTTTTTTTAATAATTTTTTTGTATCGTTTTTTCCATGTTCCATGCAAAAGCAATAAAAATTATAACTAATACTTTTTTGGAAAAACAAAAACCACATAAACGTAGATATTAAGTTCTTTAATGTAGATAAATTTTCTCATGAAAAATAACACTCATAGCATCATTTATCTTATTTTAAAGCTGTAGAAAATTGGGTTTAGTTTCACTAAAAATATAAAATTTTATATGTACCATTATTGAATATGTTTTTGCTTGCTTAAATTTTTATTATGAGTACCACTATTGTTTTTTTTTAAGCTTCGATAAATCCTTACGAATCTGCCATTTTCATTTTACTATATTCTAAGTTAAAACACTAAAATACCATAAAGACATCAACTGGTTAAAATAATTTTTAAGAAGACAGTGAATGGTTGAAAAAAGTTGTGCTTATTCGGAAAGATAAGTGTTGTGTAGAATTTATTATTAAGTATCTGGCACTGCTCATAGAAAAGCATCAAATTATGATGGTAGTGGATAGTTCTTGGTAGTATATGCAAATAATTTGTTGTCAACCAACACACAATAAATAACGATTCTGTAAAATAATAAATATTTACAAAAATGCAATATAAAATAATTAAAAAACTCAGAATTTGAAAAATTTACAATTAATTTACAATTAATATTAAAGTTGATAATGAACTTAACCGATAAGGCAAAAATCAAGTTTTTGTTTTTTTCTTTTGTCTCTCAACACTTCTTCCTAAGTGGAGGCAGACTTTTGCTTCAGCTTTTTGGAGTGTAAAGAGTGTAATAAAAAAATTCTCTCGTTTCTTTAGTCCTCAATGACCGAAATTCGTATAATCATAGAAAATTTTTTAACAAACCGTATATGAATAAACGATATTGTTTTTTTTATTAAAATTAATCTTTTTCAACTTTGTCTTTAGTTGCTTCTAAAATAAAAAAAAATTTCTTGGTATAACTTTTTATTTGGTTCAAGGCTTCTTTATAGTAAACACAAAGCATTAAATGAGCAAACTATTAAAATTTTTTTCAAAGTTTATTTTGCTTAAAACTAATGGAAACATTTTTTAAATTTTTCCCAAAAAAAACTTATGTCTTGTTCACATTCTGTCAACATAATTTTCTATAAGAAAGAATACAAAAACAAGCACCTTAGAACATTTAAGCTTTGTAATTATTACAACATTTTTCTGATTCTTTGAATATATATTCAAAAGTTTTCTTCTGACGCACAATGTGATTTTTCATCGAAAACTTATATCCTCAACTTAGTGGTAGTTGTATCGGACTGAATAAAAATTTAATTTATGCTTTATGTTTTACTAAATAAATACGAAGTGTTTATCATCTACGGGGCACCCATAGTGTTGTCACGAATTAACGAAATTAATGTAAAAAATCACGAAACTACTTTTTGATAGTTTAATAATATTTAAGTTCCTTTTAAATAAAAGAAAGCAAAGCACAAAAAAAACAGACGAGTTATAGAGAGAACATCGAGAAAATATTTGGTTTGTGCGTGGACTTCGTCTAACAAAATTTATATTGATATGAATACAATGTACACAACCTAAGGTAGATAGTTGCGCAGAATGCTGGTGAAGAATGTAGCGATCAAGAAAATATAACCTTTTATTCCGCTGTTTTATTTCCTGTTTTCTTATAAAAACTTGTGCATACATTTGTGAATGGTTTTTCTTTCTTAAAATTTTTTAGAAAGAAAATGGAATTGAACTTAAGCCAAAATTAAATTAATTCATTTGTTAAAATAGTTTTTTGTAAAAAAATAATATTTCATCGAAATGGGTAAAATTCGCCATAAATCTTAAAAAATCGGCAAATTATATACATATGTAATTTTCTTTTTATTTTAAAAACAACAAATAATTAGTGGACACAACGTTTACTGTAAACTAGAACTAGTATAAATCGAGATCTAATAAATAAAATAATATTTAATAATAAGATTACAGTTTTATAACATTTCTAATATGCCGTCCCTTTATTCACAAGACATTCATTAGCGTCCTCTTACTTGGAATACATTGTGTGCACTTGGAATTTGTCAAACATTTGAAAAGATATAAAGGAGTGCTATCTGCATTCATTGAATTTTTAACGCGCAATAAAGCGTCAAGAAGCTCATACTGCATTTTGTTTTGCGGCCGAGTAGAAGTAAAATTCATTATCGAAAATACTAATAATATTATCAATACAATGTCGCACAGTGGTTATGATTAATAAAAAAAACTAATAAATAAATAATTGTAATAAAATAAATCTGCAGTTTTTTAATGATAGGGATAACAATAAAATTGGTTAATTTTTCAAAAATTTGGATTTTTCTGTTTTTTTTTAAGTTTTACTTGTCTATACAATATATATTTTTAAGGATTTGAAATAAAATTTGGATTTTTTTAATATCTAAGTTTAGGCTTCCATTTGTAATTTCTACAATATCCTTTTTCGATTCCATAAATTATATATATTCTGAGTCATTATGCATAGCGAAGTCGATTGAGCGATGTCCGCCTGACCGTCCGTGTTCAGATTGAAATCAGCAAGCACTACGCTTGCCTAACATTTTTCCATATTGTTTGGAACAAATCTAGTTTAGTGAAGTAATTCCAAAAAAAAAAAAGAAAACAAATATATCGGGAGATAGAGAGTGAAAAAAGAAAAAGAAAACCTAGGAAAAGGGAAAAATTGGCGTTCACCTAAAGTTTCTGAGTTGTGTACCATATTTTTGTTTAATAATACCAATATGGGTATCATTTTAAAGCTTGTGTAGAGGTCTAAAAGAAAAACACTAAAATTAAAAAAAAAAAAATCTTAACCCATTAAGAGCCGACTTTTTAAATCTCTCTCAACAATATTCGTTTTTTAATTAGAGTTACTTCACTATATTAGATTTACATATACAGTGAAGGTTATATATGATTCGGCATAGCGGAATACAGCACTCTTACTTGTTTTAATTAAGTTTCATACACATCAAACGGTGTATTAGGGTTCATAATAATTTTTAAATAAAAAAATTTTAAAACAATGAATTTTGTTTGTGATAACGAATTATGACATTTTGCAATGCAAAAGTATTCGTAAACTTGAAATACATTCATATTTTCAGGTAGGCAATTAATTAGTTGCTTTAAAAGCAAACTTCAATATGAAAAATAGTTTTCTCATATAGTTTTAATGGTTCCAGTTCAAATGTTGAACCATAATCAATGGCATTTAGTGGAAGGAATGTGTTTGATATATCAATGAATATGGTTATACACTTCATAAATTGCTAACAATTATGTTTCTTATTAAAAACGAATGTCCTACATATTTGAGGAAATTTAAATTAAACTAGAATACAGCCTTAAACGCATACTGCCTGCTTCAGTTTTGCATGATTGAAATTCTAAGTTAAAAAAATGAATTTCATTAACTATAGTTTAGTTCATGTCTTACTCTGTAAAATCATTTTCCGCTATTAAAATTAATAAAAATGATACTTCAGCTCTATCCCATTTTTTCATATTGATATTTGTCAAGACAAAACAAGTACTAATCAAGACATACAAAAATCGCCAAGAAAATCAACAACTACTTTATAAGTCGCCAAAAAAACGCCACGTCGCCAAATTAGAAATTAGGTCGCCAATTGAGTTTAAAAATCGTCACGTCTGGCCATACTTGACATTCCTTGATACCCTTAAGTTTTTAGTTTTTTGTTTTGATTATTTGTCTGTGTACGTCTTATACGTTTTTAAAACTATAAACAGCAGTACAAACCTCCCGGGAGGCAAAAGACAATTATTGTGTGAAGTAATGGCAGATAATTAGGTGGAGACGTCGAATATAAAATAAAAGTAACAGACAATTGTCCAGCAGCCTTATTCTGTAAGTTGCTTAAGCTAAATCGCCATCTCTAAAATTATTTAATTTTAACAAAGCAGTGCTTTGCTACAAATACGACATTGGAACATATAACCCTATACTTAACACCTTCTTATTTATTGAAATAGACTTACAGATACCTATTAATTAAATAAAATAAACATGGATAAGTTCATTTAAGCAATTTAGCTTAGGAGAATTACAGAATAAGGCCTCAGAAGCCCTTTCTAATAAAAAGTAAGAACGGTAGCGGTTAACGCAGGGAAGTGTTACAGCATAACAACAGTGTATAGCGAGTTGTGGCTATTGGATAAAAGGAGTAGTGAAGATGTCTGTGGATGGTTAAGTTTACTAAACAAGGCATGGAGTAGTTCATGTCTCGCCGAAGTAACACAGTAGTGTAGCGTGGATGGCTGCGTTTGTAATAATAACGCATGTTTAGTTAATATGAGACCAAGAGTTCACAAGACCGGTAGGATCAAGAAGTATAGCCAGAGAAAGCTACAAAGTAAAGAATACAGAATTAAAAATGACTCACAGTGGTATTTGCAATTAAAAGAATCCGTGCGTTTGCTCTAAAAAGCGAAAAACGTAACAATATTATATTTTGTTATAGCGGCTATAATATTACACCTACTGAATAACAATTACAGATTTTACCAATCTAGTCGGACATTAGGAAAAAATAAATATTGAGAAATGTTAAAATTTAAGTACGCAGCTGGACAGATAACAAAATTCTGCATCGTGTAGTGAATTTTCAAGGCTTTCTCTTGAGATTTGTCGTTTGGGGATCCTGTTAAAGTCAGGAAAATCGCATACGTTTTTATTGACTTTACACCTCTCAAGGTTTGCAATATATTTTTTGTGATTAAATTAATAAAGATTTTGTCTTAATTTTTTTCCTGTGAAAGGCTATACCTTCAGCTAATTATATTAATTTTTAGAAAAATTTTGTTTTAAATTTTTATGATAAAAATTTTTTGTAAAAAAAAGTGAAAAGGTTTTTGAGAGTGATCTCCATCGCGATCCTAAAAATGTTATATATCATTATAAAATTTGCGATCTCTGTTTTTATACTGTAGAAAAAGACGTTGCGCGTTTTTGCGCCTAATCCACTGCTTAATTACTTTTCTTTCATACTTCTATCGGCATCTAACGCTGAAGAGGATTCAGGTTTGAAACAGGTCTTTGAAGAATCAGACGAAAATGGACCATAGCACTAATGATCAGTTACTGCAATGAAGTTTTTTTTAAATGAATCAATTGTAATAATTTTATACAGAATTTACCGTTACTATCATAAATCAGTTATACTACGAATAAATTAATTATTTTCAGATAAATAAAATACTATAAAGTAACAAATAAAAACGTGGTTTGTTTGTTGGTAATTTTTGTTAAAGACTAAACATTTCCGTATTGGCTTCTAAAATAACTCTCATGTTGTTTTTGAAGTTTTCATACTTAAATGAAATGTTTTTGGCTTTTCTAAAAATTTGAATAAAGTACGGCGAATACGTATAGATATTTGCTATTCTAAACCAACAAATAAATTGCATTTTTAGTTGAAAACGTTATGGGATATTAGCAAAATATAATAAATAATAAAGTAATAAATTACACTGATATCTTTTTAATAATATTCTTGGGAGGCGGGGATTGGTAAGGCATTGGAAAGATTAATAATAAATATTTTTAGGAAATTGGCCAAAAAATTAAATTTTTTTCACAGGGACATTTTTGGGGTAGGATTGGAGGGGTACCTTCCCTCTGCCTATATAAATTAATTTCTATGGTTTAAGGCGTATGTAATCCATTTCGTTTAATAATTACATTATTTTTTCAAACAATAGTTTATTTTACTACCCACAAAAATAGGCGGGGAAAATGTATTTTAGAAAACCTTGAGTCGAACTTAAAGTTTTTAAACATTCTTTGATATAAAAAGTTGTAATTGCTTAAAAAAATGACTTGAAAAATAAAAAAACTTGCATTTTTCAGAGGTAGGACTATTTCTTCTAAGTTGAACTTTTTTCTCCTTGGTCCGATTTTTCTTGTTTCCTTGATTTAACAGCCTATAACCAAGCAGACTTTCCTGCCAAGTTTAATATGCGCATATGTAGTTCTTAAGTACTTGTGATTTAATTGATATCTGCATTGTGAAATGCACGTCTCGTAATGATTTCTGCAGTATCCAACCTTTGTTAAAACTTCATTGTTTAAATTATGGTTTATTTTATTCGCAGTATATTTGTCTTTATTATCAATGAAAAATTTGTTAAGTTTTGCCATTATTAATTTTTACTTTGTGAATAATCTAATTAAAATTTGCTTAAAGCTTCTGAAAACATTTCGTTTAACATTTTTGGAAAAACAACTTTTTAAGTTTTTTTTTCTTTATCTGTCAACACAATATTCTATAATTAGAAATATTAAAAACGACAAACAAGCATCTTAGAACATTTAAGCTTTCCGTGTATTTCAAACCACTAAGTAATTTTTCTGTCTGCTTAAAAATATATTACGAGTAAAAACTTTTCTTCTGACACACAATGTAATTTTTTCTCAAAAACTTTTATCTACAACTTAGTGGCATTTGTGTCGAATTGAATAAAAAATTTAATTTCTGATTTTTTGTTTTAAGCGCTGAAATATCAAAGTGCATAAAGCCTCTCAAACTGTAGGAAAGAATAAATAAAATGGAAGTGTTATGACAGCATCGTAGCAATTTAATAAACTAACTACCACTTAAATCAACTAAAAGAGTATAGAAGTAACGAACATGAAGTAAAGAGAGGTAATACTATAACAAAAGGGTTGTTCAAAAAAGATAAATTCTCAAGGCAAACTATTATTAATTATGTTTATTATTTGGTAAAAGGTTAAATATAAGATTTTTTCCACAAAGTTTTTTTTTTTTTTTTGCAATAAATAAATTTCAGTTAAAACAAGTAAGAGAGCTATGCCTGATCTTATATACCCTTTGCCATTAGTGTAAATCTAGTTTAGCGAAGTAATTTCAATGAAGAAAACAAATATTGGGGTGACAGGGAATTGAAAAATAAAAAATTTAATACTGCATATATTACAGAGAAATATCATAGCATTTTTACAAAATTTTAGTATTTCCTAAAACATCTCTTCAAAAGCTTTTAAAAGACACCCATTTTTATATCTTAAAATATATGGCCCATAACTAGTAAAATATGGGCGAGCATTAATTTTTTAACTTGATGTTTTTTCTTGTTTTTTAATTTTCTATCACCTTATTTACTTGTTTTTTTGATTGGGTCACTGAAACAGATTTTTTTCAAATGATATGGAAAAAGAGAAAAAATGAAAAAAGGCAGGCGTGGTGTTTAATTTTCAATAGCAAAATTTTCTAAACTATGTCTGATCGATTAGCGTATTTAAATATCTTCTAGCTCATCCAGAGCCTTGGCAAAGTTTATTTCAACCCGAATGCGGACGGACATATGGACATCGCTCAATCTACTTCGCTATACATAAGAACTCAGAATATATATACTTTATGGGGTCGGAAATGGATATTGTAGAAATTTAAGACGATTAGTTTAGTTCCAATTTTTGTAGTGAAGGGTAAAAAACGTGAAAAATGGCTATGATCGACGTTCCTGAAAGTCAAAGGTATTCGTAACTAATCGATATAAATGCAACACTGGAATTTAAGGAACGAAGATGAGCAACAGAAATATGTCACCCAACATTACTTTGCTTTGTCCCATGCAGAAAGAGATAAGGGTACTCTAGTACTGAAAAACTTCATGAGAAAACATGAGAAAAAATTGTACACAAGGCGAAAATGTTTAGGATGTTTAATGTTGAATATTACTAGAATAAAAGCCTGTTTTAATATTTTACACTAGAATATAAAGTGTCCTAAAGCTTAAAGCTTGCCAAGTGTAAGCTGAAGGTACAAGCCACCCTTTAATTTTTAATTTTGTGTTTCTGACTGTTTGTGTCCGACCGCTTTATATGGTTCAAAAGATAATCTTTCACATTGTGTTTTAATTTTTATGGTTGTAGCTATTAAATACTCGGTGTAAGATTAAAATTTAAGCTTAATTTATTATGTGCTTTTGTAGCAGCCATAATGATATTAGTACCGTCAAACAATTCTAGTTAAATAACATCGCCTTTAGTTTTAGGCTAACCGCTGTTTAGTTTTAACAAAACGTAAATAATGTTTATTAGCTTTATGTACGTGCATTCAAACTCGTCTTTTTGTATCTGTAATTTTTAGAGTGTTTAGCTCTTGCACAACTGTAATATTCGCATGTAGGGAACACCATTTTACTTTCTGCTTTCAAAAACACTTGTAAATAGTAAGTACTCGTATGACCTGTTGTAAATATTTTAGATTTTTGTTAATTAAGTTCTTGTTAAAATTTCTTTAAAAGCAATGTGAGTCTGCTCAAATTCTATTTTTTTGTTTTCAAGACCAGGGGCCTTAAATTTACTGTGAAGAAACATTAAGCTTTTCGCATGGATATTAAAGAAGTATGGATTATTTTATTCGTTATGTATGTATGTGTTTATTATAAAAAAAAAATTGTTCAGTTTTTCCATTCTTAATTTTTTTGTAATTTTTGTTTATTTTTAAAATAGTTAAGAGTCTATTGAGCAGCTAGAAAATGTGCCACTCCACTGTAAAACAACCTGCACGTCAGACAAAACAAACAAAAATAAAAAATAAAATTATGAAAGCAGACTTTTTACTAAGCTCATTAAATTCGTGATGATCATCCTATTTATATTTATAGTAGTCTTTTTGGCAGTGTTTTTATGTTGCAACTAATCGACTTATATCATTCTTAATCTTTTGAGAATTTTCTTTATAATAACACAATTAAATATTAATCATTTTTCAATTGGTTGTGTCACTACCAACCACAATTCATAAAATATATTTGACATATTTATCTTACTTCGGTGTGTGATAGCATTATGAAGAGCTTTAAATAAAACGTCATGTTCATTGATATTTTTACAACAAAGTTTTGTTGATGTCGTAACTGCTTATATATTGTGGAAGAGCACTATAGCTTCAAAACATCCAAACTTTTAGAATATGTTTGATTAAAACCTGTCAAGGCCAGATTTTTTGTAATTCAATAATTATTAAAAGTGTTTCGGTAAGGGCACAACGACTGATGTGGCTTAAAATAAGTTAATTTATTACTTTTTTGACATTTTACAAATTTTGTTTAATTTTTTACTTTTTAATTATGTTAGAAAGTAATTAAAAAGAAAAGAAAACAAAAGAAAATCGTATGAAAAAAGAGCAAAAAGGGTTGTGGCATTGGCAACGAGAAAATATTTAATAAAACATCAGCAAATTAATAAATATAAAATCCTGAATAAAAACTCGCAGAAACAAAAGGACTGTAACATTTAATAAAAAATGAGAAATGTGTAAAATAAATATACTCAAATTTAAGATATTATATAATATATAAGTTCAATAGTTAACACATGAAACCATCATTAAATTCATTTCTGTCAAATAAATTTATAGCACTCTCTCTACATTTTACAGTTTGCAATTTTAACATGCTTTTATTTTTTTAACTGACTTCAGAAAATCCATATTCTAAATTTTTGCTTTTTTATCTTTGTGTCCCTAGAACTCAGTCATTTCTGATTCGATTTTGAAAATGTTTTCTTTATTTAAAAGTGTATATTTTAAAACCAATTCATCAATTTAAAGATTAAAAGGTGTCGTAAAGGGCACCTCATTTAAATTGAAAAAAACTGCATATTACTATAGCTGCCAATGGCAAAAACGATACGAAATTAAAACTAAAAATGAAATGGTGTCCCCATAGCTGACTTTAATTCACCTATATGGCCATACTTTTGACCAGTTGTAGACAGATGGTTGAAATTCACAAAGCCACTGTCTGCTACCTACGGTATAAGAGTAAGTATAAAAGAATTTGGATTTTTAAATTAAAGGGTGTCCCAATATTTTATGTAATTTGATGTATGCGGCCATACTTTTGAAACTTTATGGACAAACAGCAAAATCTGTTTTAAGTCGGTTTTTTAGCAAGAACTATTTAAATTAAAACCCAATATCTTCTTCTACGTTCAAGCTCAATAATGAAAGGGTGTTTTATGAGAATATCTCATTGCTATAAATTAAAAATGAACCAATAAAAAGCCGAAAATAAGTCAATTTTCATTGCTTTTGCCTAAAAATTTTCTTAGGCAAAAAACTTTCAACAAAATATTTTAAAGATAAGTTACTTCTAATCAACAAATGTTGCACAATCTAATGAGGGAAATATTTCTTAAATATATTCTGCTAATAAAAAAAATGTTGTTGGGGTTAAAGGGGGAGTATAACTTAAAATTTCACAAGTTTTTGAAAACTACTTCTTGTGTAAACAAATACGTTGCATACTACTGTGTAAAAATATAGTTCGATGGTAAGGGTTAGTAAAAAAATATTCCTTTGATAACTACAAACTTCACTTCAATCTAAACTTGATATTTGGGAGCAACAAAGAAAAACAAACTTCTTTTATGCACGACTGCTTCCAACTTGTAATAACACGATACATATTATTAAATGAAAATACCTGCCAATATATTTACACAAGTACAAATAACAACAACGAAAAATCGATTATATTACAAACAGCAAATAAAAAAACAATTTCTTATAGATAAAGAATTAAAAAAAATCTAAAATCTAAAGACATTTTGTTCTACTCGTATACTAGTGGTTACGATGTTGCTTTAAGTTAAAAGTCTTTTTATAAGACTTATGTCCAACCAGCAAGATCAGGCATCCACTTGCGAAAAATCAATTGCGCTTTAGATTGATTTACATAATGTCCTTCGAATCTCGCCAGCTTGTCCAATATAAGGCCTATAGCCAAAACAAACAGAAAAAACGAATCTCTCCCATTTTGTAGCCACTCCACCCGGTACGATGAAATTCTAAACCAAGCCGGAAATGCGTAAGGGATGATAGGACGGATAATTTTGGGGTACACTAGCACTTTTCTATCAAGAACCCCCTGAAACTCAAAATTAAAATTTTCATCCATTTTTAGACATATAATATCTATGGTTATACCTGGTACTTTTTAAGTTTTTATATATAAAAGTGTACAAATATGTGATAATAAAATAACACCCAATTTTGAAAAACTATTTTCTTTTTGTTTCTAGTCGGACATAATTTAGCTATAATTTTGAAACTAAATTTTATATTATTATTTTGTATTAAAGTAAAAGTTTTAATAGTTTTTTCTTAAATAAGAATAAGAACAGAATATTAAAATATAACCTCAACTTTGCTTAAAACAATGAAAAGATATTAATAAGCTAATATTACTGCACTTTCGATTTGAGAACCATTCAATAAACTACTTAAAAATTGCTTCGATTAATACCTGACATGTTGGGCCGTTCCACTTTTTATAATTATTTTTAAATAAATATACTTACATTAACACGATAAATTTGTAGAGTAGGCTGCAAAATAGAAAAAAATATATTTAATTATCAGGGAAATAAAAAATTTATTTAAAAAATTAAAGCTTTCAAAACCAAGTCTCAACATTAGTCCCCCATTCTAAAATTACATTTTCACAAAAAAATAAACAAATAAATAAAAGCTGGAACAATACAATTAAATCCCTTTTACCAATTTCATATCAAATCCTGTATGACTGGATAACTAAATCTTGTTAAGTAGATTGATAATCATTTTTTGTGCATTCAAGCATTTACATCAACAGAATTTCCACAAATATTCTGTAAAGTTATTCACAGTAGGGTAGAACAAAATTAATTAAATGATTTTTTAAAACCAATATTCCTGAGTCTGAGCAAGCAGATTTTAATTTATCTGTAATGAATATCATTTTGAATGATTTAATTATGGAACAGGTAGCAGAATTTTGCAACTGCGCAGCTGTTAATAATTTCAGTTTGTTGCTTTTGTCTTGAAGATTAACACGGATAAAATATTGTGCTGGCTGCAATTCGAATCTTTACCGATTATATTGGTGCAGGCCAAAGACCATAAGGACACATAAACTTTAATAGGTGGTCAGAATATTTTTATAAAATCGACATTATTTAGGTGACTATTAAGCGAATATGCTTTGAACATCCTTTGAAATATTATAATTGTCTTTGCAAATATTAAACATTTTAAACAACGGGATTTTTTATGTAATTATATTAATTAATTTTTAAACTTTTAAAAATTCTTTTTTTCATGCTATTTTCCCGATTTATTATTTAAATCACCGATATTGATTATTGAGGGTCAAAGCACGTCTCGATGGCCATTTCGTTATCGCTTACTTAACTCTTCAGGAAACTTCTGACAAATATTTTAAATAAACTAAAGATTTTTGTCCAAACAATAAAGCAATGACAAAAAACAAAGTTTAAGCAAAAACAACAATAACCAATAGTAATTCTATTTTTCTTTCTCCGCTGTATAAGGCAGAGTTTTTTTCTGCTCTTTTATACAGTTGAAAGAGGATGAAAAATAAAATGTCACAAATCGCTACGATAATTTATTTTATGCACGGGCACTTTGCAAATATTAAACATTTTAAACAAAGGGATTTTTTATGTAATTATATTCGGCCTTATTACGGTTGTCGAAAACGACATTCGAGAATAGTCGAAGTCGCTGTCGATAGTTAGTTTTTTTGGTACATTCAGCCTTATTACGGTTGTCGTTCTCGTGTCGAAAATCCTACGTTTTTTTAAAATAGTACTACGCACGTCGTTATTGTTAAAAATGTTACTCGAAAAACAAATCTATTACAAAAATCGGTACTACGTTTGTCGCATTCGAATGATAATTTGTTCAAATATTGTCGTTGAAATTTATATACACGACAAATAATTTTTTTTCGTAAATTTTTAAAACGAACGCTAACAAAAGATAAGTTTACTTTTGATTTTTACATTATGCATATTTTAATTTATTTTTTGCATGCTGTTTTTATACCACCACAAAAAGTGGAAAAAGGGTATATTTAAGTTCGTTATTCTGGGTGTAATTTCTACAATATCCATTTCTGACCCCACAAAGTATATATGTATATTCTGACTTCTTATGCATAGCGAAGTCAATTGAGCCATGTCCGTCTGTCCGTCTGTCCGTCCGTGTTGGTGTTGAAATCAACTTTGCAAAAAATAAAAAAAAAATACATATGTCAATCGATCAGATATAGAGTCGAAAGAGCTACTATTAGAAATCAACATGATGGGTCCATGTCCTTCGAGCCAGCAGGCAAAACACCACGCCTACATCTATTTTTTTCATGTCATTTCGAATAATAAAGTAACTCCAACCAAAAAATAAATTTATAAGGAGATAGCGAATAAAAAATAAGAAAAAACACATCAATTAAAAAATTAGCGCTCGCCCATATTTTCTGAGTTACGGGACTCTGAAATTTTAAATTTTTCTTAAATATCAATATGGGTATCATTTAAAAGCTTTTGAAGAGGTCTTTAAGGATATACAAAAATTTTTTTATCCCATTAAGAGCCGATGGTATTTTTATGTAAAATTATATATATGCAGAACCACTTTTTTTTAATTCTCTGTATGGATTTGCACAAAATTTTGTAAGGAGGTCCCTTAGAATCTTGATTCCAATATAGAATAATTTTTTTCATAAAAATAAGATATTTTGTATAGAGAAAAGAGATACAAGTGTAAGAGCACCCAATTTTACCTGTATAATCGTACTAAAACTGCTGTCTTCACATTTTATTTTTGTAAATTTTGTGTTTTTATTTAAAAACACATCTTTCTAAATTTGAATTTTTAGAAAATTGCAAATGAAATACAAAAGTTTTCAAATTGAATTAATAGCTAGTCGTTTTGTTTTTTATTGTTATTTTTAAGTGTTAATTTATCGCCTAAATTTTTTATTAAAATTTTAAGTTTTGATCTATTACAAAATATTTTATTGTCGGTTTAATTTTGATAATTGAACGTAGCAGACGTGTTTGTTAAAATAAAAAAAAAAATATATATATATATAAAAAAAAAAAACTTTTTTTTTCCTGTCAAAAAAAAAATAATTTTTTTTTTGTTTGAATAAATCTTTTACAAAAAGAGGAAAATAATTTTGAAATTGTGAGCATATATCTGCAAGAAATGGACATAAATCCTTTACTTATGCAATCTGGAGGGCGGCCTCCTAGTACCTCAGCTGGGAAATCCCCGAAGGAGAGAGAAATGGATTCGAGTTGTGTTAAGGGCCGAAATTTATCAATGAAGAATGGATCGAGCCAAATATCCATTGAAAATAAAGCAAAGGGAGAGGCTAGTCGCCAGAAGTCACAGCTTGGGACTGAGTTATTGAGGGTAGTGTTGGATCAACCGCCTGCAAGTAATCAAACTAGTGCTAGAAATGCCTTGAAAGAGATGACAGCTGAATCTTCTACAATGTCGGAAAGTGGTGAAACTAATGATGCTGAAATGGAAGCAGTAACCACACATGATATAGAGCAAGATGCGTGGTCCCTTTCCTCGGTGGATAGTCAGTTCAAGATGTTAAGAACAAGAAAAGAAAGTTCCAAGGTGATGTAGTTGTTGATCTATTTGATGAAAAGAACAAACCAGATAAGAAAGTTAACCGTAGCAACAGATTTAGTCTGTTAGGAGACTTAAATATAGTGGCGGATACGCCAATTAACAGGACTTCTTTAAATAATAGGGAAAGTAATGTAACACAAAACACACATTCACAGTTTAATTCTAAGAGTCCTTATTGCCCTCCAATATTTATTGAGAATGTTGATGTTAAGGCACTAATTGACCAACTTAAATCTAAAAACGTTGAATTTAAAATCAAGAACAAATCTCGAAATAAGAGCAAATTGTACTTTAGGGAACTGTCAGCTCATTTGGAAATGGTAGAATTGCTTAAAGAAAAAGGAATTTCTGCTCATAGCTTCACTCCTAGGGAGTTGAAACGTCAAGGTGTTATTTGCAGGGGTTTATATTTCAAGTCGGATGTGAACGAAATTAAAATGGAGTTAGATAATCTTATTCCGGATACAATTGAGTCGGTTTCAAAGTTTTCAACAGAATTCTCGAGGAAAAAGCAAATAGATACGGGTTTGTTTTTAGTGGTACTTAAGCCAGGTCGAAAGGTGAGTGAGTTGTTAGGTTTCAAATTTATTTTGAATCAGGTAGTGTCATGGGAGAGGCCAAAGTCTAGTACAAAACTTCCGCAATGTTGGAGGTGTCAACAGTGGGGTCATTACTCGCGAAATTGCAGTCGACCACCTGCTTGCCTGAAGTGTGATCAGAAACATGAGCCTGGTGAATGCTCCCTGGTGACAGATGGTTCTGTGTTACCTTTTTGTGTGAATTGCTGTGAAAGGGGACATACTTCCAATTACAGGGGCTGTCCAGCCTATAAGAAATATTTAATTTCAGGAAAAAGGCACAACTTCAGGCTGCAAAAAGAAGTACTCTCGCTACTGCCAATGTTAAAACTACATTGCTGCAGTCCAGTATTGTTGAAAACAAGTCATTTGCTGATTGTTTCAAAAATACTGCAAAAGTTAAAAGTACAGAAAAACCTGCAATAGTTCAGGAATTTATGAAAGTGGCGAAGATGTTATGTGCTTCCGATTCACCTTCGTTAGAAGATAGAATTCGAAATTTTTTGGAAAACTATCAATCTTTAGCAAAGGATCAAGCAAGGAAAGAGTGCTTGAATTTAATAAAAGATATTCAAGATGCTTATGGGCCGTAATTCTTTAAATTTTGTAACTTTTAATGTTGGTTCTCTTGTCAGATTAGGAAGGAGAACCGAACTTAATATTATTTTAGAGCAATTCAAAATTGATATTGCTTTTTTGCAGGAATTGCATTTGCCTTCGAGTACGCAGGTATATCTTGATAATTTTGCTGTTGTTAGGAATGAGAGTGCTGTAGGAGTCGGCATTGCCGTAAGAAAATCGGTAGATTATTCAGTTGTTATAATACCTGGTCTTAGTTTCCCGTACTTATTTGTTGAAATTAAAATTTTATTAAATAGCACTGTGCGCAAAATTCTTTGTGGTTCGATATATTTCCGTAGTAACTTTAATCGCCAAGATATCATCAATGGCTTATCCTCAATTTTAAATGTTTCAAGTAACTACAATGGCCTTATATTAGGTGGTGATCTTAATGCAAAAAATACTTTCTGGGGTGATTCAGTTAATAATTTTAATGGTGAGGTCCTTTCGTCATGGCTGCAAAATGAAGCTTTTTCTGTCACTAGAATTTGTGATATATTTCCCTCTTATCCTGGCGGGTCATCTTACCTGGATCACTTTATTGTGAGTAATGATTTGTTGGAAAGTTCTTTGTTCAACTATAGGACTAGATTACTGCCAACCTTTTCGGATCACAATCCTTTAGCCTTAACCATATCATTGTCGGACTTCAACTTTGTTTTAAGAATTCCAGACCATTACATATCCTATAAAAATACCGTTTGGAATTCATTTAAAAGTGATGTAGTAAATGCTATTCTGAATCATTATCCTCCGAACAATAGGAACTTGTCCAATGACGAGATAGACATGTTTTTAGACAGTTTTAGTTCTTCCATCAATTTTGTAACAAGCATACATTCTTCTAGGGTTGAATGTAAGAATAAAAAGTTTATTGCATCAGATAAATTGCAAAAGATGTTGAAAATAAAATATAATTGGCAAAAAGATTTAAAATTAATTTTCTCCAGAACTTTCAATAGGCAACATCCTCAATATTTGTTAATTTCTAAACAAATTGCTTTGTTAAAGATTTTAATAAAGGAGCAAATTGAGTTGGAACAGGCAACATTTTTTAATACTAGATTGGAAGGTATACGTCCAGGACCCAGGGCTTTTAAGGAAATTTTCAAAATTATTGGTAACAAAAATCGTTCAGGTAGCAAGGATATTTTTGTCAATGGCGTTGCAATTTCTGATAATGAGGCAAAATTACGGGCTTTGAAAGATTATTTTGCGATTTTGTTTCAAAATACACCACTGAGTAGGGATGTTTCTGGCATTAATGAAAGTATCAAGAACGTAGTCCTTCAGGCTTCTTGTGTTACGTTTAATGAAAATAATACATCATTGAATGAAGTAAACAACTTAAAATTTACAGATTTGAACTATCTTTTAAACATATCTAAATCATTAAACAGCAAAAAATCTTGTGGTTTGGATGACATATCTAATTTCCTCATAAAGAGATTTCCTGTTAAGGCGTTCGAATACTTGACAATATTATTTAACAACTGCATTAATAACTGCTATTTTCCATATGCTTGGAAAATTGCAAAAGTTGTTCCGATAAAAAAAGTGAAAGGTAACAATGATATTAATAATTTGCGACCAATATCGCTGCTTTCTAATTTAGGAAAAATGTTTGAGAAGGTTGTTTGGAACAAAATGAATAATGCTATAAGTAGTGACTATATTCCTGAAAGGCAATTCGGGTTTAAAAAAGGAAACTCTACTGTTCATGCTCTGCTGAAGTTTCACACAGATGTAGTTCAAAATTTAAGAGAACGCCGCTGCAGTGTAGCGGTTTCCCTTGACATTGAGAAAGCGTTTGACAAAGCATATCACGATGGGATTTTATATAAAATGATAAATATTGGCTTTAATCCTTCAATTGTGAAACTTTTTCAAAGTTATTTCAATGGTAGAAAGTTTTGTGTTCAGAGTTCTGGTAGATTGTCAAGTTACGGAGAAGTTTCTTGTGGAGTACCGCAAGGTTCTGTGTTGGCACCCCACCTGTATAATATTTTTATAAGCGATTTCCCTCATGTTTTTGGTCTCTCCCAAAGTATACTATACGCTGATGATTCACTTTTGTATGCGCATGATGAGTCTCCTAAAGTGGCACTTCAACGAGTATCTTTGCACCTTAAAAAAGTTGACGAGTTTTATTCCCATTGGGGAATAAAAATAAACATTGCAAAGAGCTTTGCTATATGTTTGCGTAATGCCTCCGGTAAGTGTAAATATACGGTTGTACCGGAAAGTAAGAATCTAAAGTTAACGTTGAATGGAAATGAGATTCATTTTAAGGATAGCATTACGTACCTTGGGGTCCATTTTAGTAAGCTCATGAAATTTAATAAACACGTTGATTACAATTTGCAGAAGGCGAATCGGGTTAAAGGAGCCTTTGGTCATTTATTTAATAGTAAGGTTGTGCCAGTTAAAACAAAGCTGCTGTTGTACAAAGTATGCATAAGACCTATTCTTCTTTATGCATTTCCAATATGGTTTAGCATTTCGAAAACGGTAATGAACAGAATGGAGATTTTTGAAAGACATGTAGTACGGAAATGCATAGGGAAAAATTATGAATCTTTAACAAAGAGATTCTCTAATAAATATGTTTATGAAAGTTCCAAACTATCTGCCATATCTCAGTATGCTTTCGAGTTGATGAATAGGTTTGTGAGAAAATTATCTTACTTTGAAGGTAATATCATTCAAGATATTTTATCAAGCGAACAGGATTTCAGTTGGTCAAATACGCCATATATTTCTTGTATTGGGATATTACAGGAAGGGGACAATAATTTTGCTAGTCAAAACTTTTACACACATTATGCTCCCGGCATTCATAGGGGGTAATAATTGTATTTATCCTTTTTTTTTTTTTTTTTTTTTTTTTTTTGTTTTTTGTTTTTTTTTTAGTTTAAGTAGGTATTGTAAGGCTTAGATTTAAGTATTTTATATTAATATTAAGTTCATTATGGTAAACATAGCGTTACCAGTATTGTCTAATGCCGGGAGCAAGCATTTTAATTAAACAAAAAAAAAATAATGTCAAAATTTTTTATAATTTGTTCAACTTTTAACTTAATAAGCGTGTTGCAGTTTCAAAAACAAAAAAAAACTTATGTCATTAAAATAATACTTAATAGTTTTAAGTTTTCATTTAATTTATGTTGGGTAATCCTGTATTATGAAAGAAATGGAGTCTCAATAAATGTCAATTCAATAAAGAAATTTTATTTTATTGTCGAAAATTTTACATAGTACCAAAAAAAGCTAACTTTCGACAGCGACTACGACTATTCTCGAATGTCGTTTTCGACAACCGTAATAAGGCCGAATGTAAAATTTTCGACAATAAAATATTTTGTAATAGATCAAAACATAAAATTTTAATAAAAAAAATTTTGTAGTAGCATTTTAGGCGATAAATTAACACTTAAAAATAACAATAAAAACTAAACGACTAGCTCTTAATTCCATTTAAAAACTTTTGTATTTCATCTGCAATTTTCTTAAAATTCAAATTAAGAAAGAAAAAAATTTTCCATTTACAAAAATAAAATGTGCAGACAACAGTTTTAGTACGATTATGCAGGTAAAATTGGGTGCTCTTACACTTGTATCTCTTTTTTCTATACAAAATATTTTATTTTTATGAAAAAAATTTATTCTATATTGGAATCAAGGTTCTAAGGGTCCTCCTTCCAAAATTTTGTGCAAATCCATACAGCAGTTTTTACATGATGTGAACACAGTCACAAAAAATTCCAAAAATAAGTGTTTTGTATTTGATATAGCGATTGCTATCTACACCAATATCAAAATGTTTTAAAAAATATTTCATGTACAGAAATGACTCCGTTACAGTTTTATTATACGTATAGGTTAAGAAAAAACTTGAAATTTGTAAAATTAAGAAAAAACTTGAAGTTAGTGTAGAATAAAACGTACTCTGCCTCTCAGTTCTTCTAACTCAATTTTACATTTTTTAATTCGATTTCATCGGACGTAAGTTTTAGATGATGTTTTTTATGCTCTTCTTTTTTAAGTTTCTTCCTTTGATATGTATCTTTTTCTATTAAATCTTTCAATTTCTTTTAATGTCTTCATAGCTGTTTGAATGCTTAGTTTTGTTGTTGTTAAAATGAACAAAAAAGAGTTCGGCTATGCCAAATCTTATATACCCTTCACCATCTATGTAAATCTAGTTTAGTGAAGTTGCTCCAATCAAAAAGCAAATATTGGGGTGACAGAGAATTAAAAAAAGTGGTTCTGCATATATATAATTTTACATAAAAATACCACCGGCTCTTAATGGGTTAAGCATTTTTAAAAATTTTTGTATTTCTTTAAAAACTTCTTCAAAAGCTTTTAAATGATACCCATATTGATATTTAAAAAAAATTTTAAATTTCAGAGTCCCGTAACTCAAAAAATATGGGCGTGCGCCAATTTTTTAATTGATGTTTTTTTTTTCTTATTTTTTAATTCGCTTTCTCCTTATATATTAATTTTTTTGGTTGGAGTTACTATATTATTCAAAATGACATGAAAAAATTAGATGTAGGCGTGGTGTTTTGTCTGCTGCCTCGAAGAACATGGATCCATCATGCTGACTTCTAATAGTAGCTCTTTCGACTCTATATCTGATCGATTGACATATGTATTTTTTATTTTTCTTTTTGCAAAGTTGATTTCAACACCAACACGGACGGACAGACGGACATCGCTCAATTGACTTCGCTATGCATAAGAAGTCAGAATATACACTTATACTTTATGGGGTCAGAAATGGATATTGTAGAAATTACACCTAGAATGACAAACTTACCCTTTTTCCACTTTTTGTGGTGGTATAAAAACAGCATGCAAAAAATAAATTAAAATAAGCATAATGTAAAAATCAAAAGTAAACTTATCTTTTGTTAGCGTTCGTTTTAAAAATTTAGAAAAAAAATTGTTTGTCGTGTACATAAATTTCAACGACAATATTTGAACAAATTATCATTCGAATGCGACAAACGTAATACCGATTTTTGTAATAGATTTGTTTTTCGAGTAACATATTTAACGATAACGACGTGCGTAGTACCATTTTAAAAAAACGTAGGATTTTCGACACGAGAACGACAACCTAATAAGGCTGATTAATTAATTTTTAAAATAAACTATCGTAGTGTTTTGTGATATTTTATTTTTCATCCTCTTTCAACTGTATAAAAGAGCAGAAAAAAACTCTGCCTTGTACAGCGCAGAAAGAAAAATAGAATTACTATTGGTTATTGTTGTTTTTGCTTAAACTTTGATTTTTGTCATTGCTTTATTGTTTGGACAAAAATCTTTAGTTTATTTAAAATATTTGTCAGAAGTTTCCTGAAGAGTTAAGTAAGCGATAACGAAATGGCCATCGAGACGTGCTTTGACCCTCAATAATCAATATCGGTGATTTAAATAATAAATCGGGAAAATAGCATGAAAAAAAGAATTTTTAAAAATTTAAAAATTAATTATTATAATTGTCATCTACATCATAGTTACCCACTACGCTTTCCATAAAACTAGTCAAAAACTGTGAAAAAACACCAAAACAATTTTGGTTGTTAAAATTTGAAATGAATTTACTATTTTAGATTTTGTATGCATGTTTAAATAGTGCGTTGCTAAATTGTAAAACCCTCCACCAACATGTGCACAGTTTACTAATTTGTTTCGTATAACGTTTCATTAACTGTGCTTTATTGTTTATTATTGTTTGCCTCAACTCACAAACAAAAACAAACAATATTGGCTTGTTAAAACATAATAAAATTCATAATTAATTTAGGAACAGAGTACCATTACCTTATATTACATTTATTAGCAGCTAAGTTTTCAGCACAAAAAATTGCATAAGAAAACTTAGCAACAATAGCGACTATGCTTTTTTCTTCTTGCCTCTCCAAAATGCAACAAGAACAAAAAATCACTTATTTTACAACAAACTCTTTTCTTTAGTCACTGAAAGCAGCATTGCTGACGTATATTAATTTAATATAGTTCCTGCAAGTGAATCAACAATTAATTATTACTAAGGGAAATCAGGAAGAATACTTTTGTACACTCTGCCTTTTACAGCCTTTTTTTCTCAGTTATTTATCTTCATTAATTTACATTTAAGTGTTATCTTTTCATTTTTTATTGTATTATTTTAAAATAATTGTTAATGATTATACTTTTTTAATCTCCAAATCTGAAAGCTTAGAAAATTCGCGTTTATCTCCCATTATATTTCTATTTACTGACATAAAAGTTGTTCACACATTTTGAGGCATTCAAGGGTTGTATGAATGAAAAGCATTTAATAAAGAAAAGAAGATAATTAAGAAATTTAATAGACAAGTTTTACTATTATCGTACACGATACGGATAATTGTTATTGTTTATATTAATTAACCATCTTGGTGATAAACACTTCTTAAATAACAGTTTATATTTTTTAATGTTAAGAAGCATAAAATGTGGCTGGGGAATCTGAAAAAGCAATTTATATAAAAAAACTAAGAAAATTTGTTTGAAAAACAAGGATTTTATTTTAGCATTTTTATGCTAATATCTAAATATTTTATTAAAAAATGTAATTTATTTTTCTGATAATAAAACATGCTTAAACAAAATGAGAATTTTACTCGATATGTTAGATAGTAAATAAATTAAATTAAATACCAAATAAGAGTATTACTAATTTTTATTTTAAATTACAAATAAATTATTTATATATTTTTACTAGCAGTGCCTAAGACTTCGCCTGCGTGTCATTTTCTTAAAATTCATATTTAACTATTTATTCCAGAGTTCTATATACAGTGTTTAAAATTTTCCATCTATAAAAATTAATAGTGCTGGCTACGAAATGACAGATTTTTACAAAAAAAAAATAAAATATTCTTTGTTGAAACCAAGGTTTTAAGGGACCTCCTCATAAAAATTTGTTCAAATCCATCCAGTAGTTTTCACGTGATGCGAACGCAGACAGACGGACAAAAATTTCAAAAATAGGTGTTTTGTATTCCATATTGGTTATTGCCTACACCAACTTCAAAATTTGCAAAAAATATACCATGTACGAAACTGACCCCCGTTGCAGTTTTATTATATGTATAGATTTATTTTGAAAATAAATTATAGTGTTTGCAAACATTAATGTTTATTTATGGTTATATATAACCATAATATTACCGGTTGTTTCAAAAATATATAAAGGGAAAATATCTGTGTGAAATAATTATTTTTTCGTATCCTTAAGTTTTAGATAGAGGATAAAATATGGCGATCGGGGAAACTCATTACATTATGATTAATTGGGGGAAGGGTATTAGTCTTAACCGTTCTCAACAATATGAGATTCTAAAGATATTTAAAATATAATTGTCTCCTGATCTATAAGTTACAAACTCACGTGCTCGAAGTAGAGCCCCATAGCAAACAAGGCTATATTATATTAGACAATGACTAGGTAACGACAGGTACAACACGCTACACTAATATATATTATAAATCACCACTAAACGACTAAACCGATTTAAATGCAATTTGAAACACGGATAGATATGTCATCATGGTAAAATAAGGGTATTTATATATTCAAACAGCGGCCCAGAACCATTTACAATAATTATTTTATTTTCATTGCGTTCAAATTTGTAACTGCTTTTAATAACTATTAAGTGATTGATATTTGTTAAGCTGTAAGGTACCATCTGCTGCTGTAAGGTACCATCTGTCGCATATATTTGTCATAGTGAGCAACTTCTTGACGGCAAAAGTATTATGTATCTTGTGTATCCTCATAAAACAAGATGAATTGTTTCATGCATAAAAGTTAAAGAAAAGAAAATCTAACTAATTTATCATTTTTGTGATGCTACTCCTTCTGGATGCTGACTTTGTATTTCTCATTAGCAAGAACCTCTTTTTAATTACTTCTAAGTTACTTTATTTTGGCGATGATATTATTCTTCTTATTTTTAATTTAATTAAAATTTTTTTTTCGTTGGTTCCTTAAGTCTTCATTCCTTAGAAGCAACATTATATTCAATTACAGTGATATTTAGTATGATAAAATATACTTTTTGCGCAAAATGTCTTCCAAAAATGTAATGGCAGCCATTCATACTTTTGTTTATAAAATTTATTCTTTTATATATTGACTGATGCTATTCATGACCAAGAGTTAGAAATTACAGCCGTAAAGCTCACTGACTTCTTCATAAATATCCTCTGGCAATGACAGCGACCAAATAGTTAACGCGTATTTGGCTAGCGCGCAAGAACATTATTTATTTTACAAAGTGAACACAATAAGCCATTAATAAGGAAACTAAAACAAGCCTAAAATAAAAGAAAATGAAATGTTCTTTATTTTAGCATTATTACATTATTTTTGGTATAATTTTTAAAATTATAAAAATGTAGAAGCAATAGAAAATCCTTCGCTTTAAAGTTTGAGTCAAAATGAATGATTACTACGGGTTTTAAATGTAGAATTTTAGAAAAAAGTTTTCTTTTAAAAAGTTTTTATCTTAAGACGCCCCATTCCCTTTGTACTCTAGATATAAATTATTTTATGTGCCGCAAGTCCAATGAATTTAAACAAGCCAAAGCATGATTTGTGAAAATAAAGTTAAAAGACTCTTGTTTTACTCAAACTGATTAAGTTCATGAGGAGAGCGCAAAAAACATTGAACACAGCAATGTGCTATTAAGCTTTCCAATAAAAAGAAAGAATAATACTGGTAAAAAAAAATAAACTTAAATATTTTATCAATTGTTCTTTGCAATTGCGAAACCTATTTAACTATCGTTATCATGACTCCTTTTTTAAGCCCTCAAAATACGCTTAAAAACAGTATTTAAAAGAGGAAAGACGGTAGAGCAACTCGATTAAGAAACAACGAAAACAGTGGAAAACATTAGAATATTAAAAGCAATAGCGAACAACCAAAAACATTTTGCTCCTTAAGTGGTTAAACGGAACGAGAAGTAAACAATTTAACTCAAGCTTTGATACAACAGTTAGTGGCTTCAAATTTCTATGCTGAATTTGAATTTCGTATTTATATAACTTTAACTTAAACTTAAGATATATAATTTGATTCGTTAGTACAAAATATTTTTATTTAATTAAAATTAAATGTGTTTCACGTAAAACACGAGAGTAGCAAAAAAAATTTTGGTCGCCGAAAAAGATTTTTCACTTGAAGGTTCTTAATTATTTTTTTATATTCTAACATTTTTAAAACGACAATAAAAATTTTAAAAGACTGAAAATCTTTTACTTTTTGTTATAAAAAACAAACCACATAAAAATACATCAAAAGTTTAAGTTTACATAAAATTAAGATGTTTAAAAAATCGGTAGCAAAATTGTGAGCTCATTTAAAAGTGTTTAACAATTGGAAAACTATAAAAAAAAACCTCAAGTTTTTGGATTTAGTTTTTGTAATTGTGAATATATTTCATTAAATTCTACGTACCGTTCAGATAGTCCAATGGGTCGGACAGTTCTTTATGTTTTATGTTTTATTATTATTTTATTATTTTTGACATATTTTGGTATTTCACTGAAGATATCTTAGTAAAATTTCACAGAGGCAAATCAGAGGTGTTTCACAGTAGATCTGCAAACCCCTTGGCTCCTAGGATTAAGGAGCTTCTGGGGAGGTCTCCAATGTTGGGTACCTCTGGCATATAATTTTTTTTTAAATATTATAAAAAGTTTAACTTTATGTCAAATGTTAAGACTTTTTAAATTTAATCAAGCCTTAAAATTATTTATAAAAAATGTGCTTACATGTTTTAGAGAATATTGTATATGTAAATGAGATAGAAAATCCAATAGCTTTAATACATACTCGATATATATGTAAGTAGTATCAGAGGAAAGCCTTTGATTTTTTTGCCGATTCAAATTTTAAATGACAATTAAGAACTGAAAAAGTCACCTTACGGTGGTTTTTAAGAGATAAACGATATAACTTGAATTGCTACAAAACCAAAACGCATCAATATATTCTTACAAAATTTTGAAAATTTGCAGATGAAAGATCTTTTAAGCAAATGAAATAAATTGTGCTTGATTCCTGCAAATATAAATATTTCATTATATTATAATGAAATATAAAAAATAAAAATAGTTACTGGATGGTTACTGTGTTTTTGTATTAAATTTTTTTGGATACTTTTATGTCCTTTTTTCCTTATTGATTCAATGGAGTTCTCATTTAATTAGTTTGGCTTTTGGTATAAGACTCTAAGGTTTTCTTTACAAAATTTGGGTAGAATGCACTGATAAGCTATATCAGCAGTAGCGAAATGGCCATATGGATATGCTTTCCCCGCAGTAATACATTTCATTTTTTAGTTTAAAATAATAAATATTTCATGAGATTATCATGAAATTTTTATGTTTGAAGAAATCAAGCACAATTAAAGTAAATTGATAAAAAAAATTCCATACAATAAATTTTCTTGTCAAATAAAATAAAATCAAAAGTTTTTTACTTTTAACTTATAAAATCCCAGCACAGGGAAAATTGTCCCAAAAAATTGTTTTTATTTTCACAAACGTCGCTCTGCCTTAATTAAGCAAGGGGCTGTTAAGTTCTTCTTGAAGTATGTAGCTAAAAACTTAGGATTTACGACTTTTTATTTGGTGATTTGCAATTCAAAAAATTTTACAATAATTTATAAATTTTGTTTCAAACTTGGCTGTTTGGATAGGGCTGAAGGGAGACTATTATAATTTTTGACGTTGCTTTTGTTATTCGTCATTTGCTGCTCGTTTTTTTTAAAACGGTTAAAAAAATTTGCTACTACGTGTCATAGCGTCCCAGGACAAAACATCCATGGATCATATATACAATGGTTTTATAAACTGGCTTGCAGAAAAATCTTTGCGACCTTCGGAAAATACTAAGCAGAAAATCTTTGGTAAGCGAAAATTGTATGTGCTTGATGTGAAATTACTGTTTATAAAAAAAGGTTGGTAAAAATATCCTTTAAAACAAAAACTGTTAAAGTAAAATGATATAAATATGACGAATCCATTACAACGGATCTTTGCAGTCTTTCTAGCTGATTTTAGATGGTTTTCATAGAAAATATGAACACAGACAATGCCCTGCCAGTAATATTTTTTAAGAAAACTAAGCCGTAACTATGTAAATAAATTTAAGATTTTCAATAAATAAATTCTCTTAAGAATCAGCAAAACAAAACCTTTCATGTTCGAATGCATTGTCACCAGACAAGATGTACTTAAATTTGCGCTGTTTACCTTTAGGTGTCTGTAGTGAAGTCAAAGTCATCAGAACAATAATTTAAAAGTAAGAAGTCATAAAATCATTCTAAACAAAAACAAATTATAGCAGAATTGTTAAAGATCTTACACCATTGTCTGCCTATAACATTAACTACAAGCAAAGAGTAACTCGAGACAAATTGTATTGAATTTCACGAAAAAAAAATTAAACATTAAATAAATTATGTTTGCAGACAGTTATAAGAAAAGAAAATAGACATTTGAGCAGTAAAAAGATAAATGTTTTTTTTTTTTTTTTTAAGTTCACGCATTATCTAAAAATAATTTTAATGTTAAGAATAATATGACATTATCAAGGTTGTCTTTTCTCACAAAAGAAAATTTCTTTCTTTTATGTTATGTTGTGTTCATTGCAAAATATTTTACAAAGTAAAAATAAAAAAGGTAGGAGAAAATATTATGTCCAAAAATTAGATTTGAATAAAACTACAAAAGAAATCAAAAGTTATACAAATGTTCATGTTGTAATTAAACTTTTAGTTATACTTTTACTATTAGAACTATTAGTCACTGTTTATAGTTTGCTGTAGCCATGTGACTTCATATAAGTTACATCTTTTGTGTCACTGCTGATACGATAGCTCACACAAATGAACAGCAAGGTCAACTAAAAACTTATTTTATTTTTATTATTTTAAATATTTTGGGAGAAAAAAACAGTTTCTTTAAATCCACTTTTAGCTGCTTTAATTTTTACTCCTTTTTAAATTAATCAAGATAAAAGCGAACAAGTATTATTCCAGCAAAATAGAGCTGTAGTAGACATAAAGTGGAGTAGATACAGCGTAATTAAAACTAGCTACAAAACAAAAAATAACTTACTTTAATTGGAATGAGTACTAATGAAATTAAATAAATATATAAATAAACCCAACTGGAATATTTAAAAATTTGGGTATATTTTAAAGCAAGTTTTAAAAATAAAAAAGTCATCTAAGCAATAAAATATTTTAATAAGTTTCATAATAATTATATCTAACATTTAATTAAAACTTTCTGAGTTTATTTCATATCCATTTATTACCGCTAAATAACAAAAATATCAAATGTTTTCGCTGGCATTGAATCTGATTAGTTGTACCGCTATTAAATGTTGGGAGCATTCATTACAATTGTAATGAATTCATTTTAGACAATAAAACTAATAAAACCAAATTGCCTTCATTTATTACCATCATTTTGTGTCAATGTTTTTAATTAGGTTTGACCTAAACTTTTGTGTAACAGAAAAAAAGTTTAGAATTTAAAGTAGCTACAACGAACGTAAAAAAAGGAAATTTATGGCCAGTTTTTGATTTCATATTTAAATACGCATTTAGTTGACTTGCATTTATGTTTAAGTAGTATTTAAATACAGTTTCAGGTTTTCAGTCATTTATGATCGTTCTTATCTAACTATAATAAAAATATGGCAGCGTTACAAAATTTCAAAATAAATCGCCATTGTTTATAAAAAACAGCTACTAAAAGACATAATGAATTGCAAATTTTGTTAAAAATATTTGAAATATATTAAAATATGACACTTAACTTAATAATTTAACTTTTTAATTACTATTTTCATCATGAAATGTGTGCAAAATATAAAATATTGTTCTATCAATGGCTAAAATGTTTGTTTACTTTTGATTAGTTTTGCATAACAATAATTAAAAATAACCATATGATAAAACTGTATTATTTAAATGGTCATTTAAGTTTCATTTAAGTGTGCATTGAAAAACTGAATTTTGTATTTAACCTTCGCTTTTATGGTATATACCGAGGTAGATATTTTGATTTTCAGTCGTTAATAATTTGCACGTTTTTCATCCGATGTTCAATTGCTTTCAGCTCAGTTATTAAAATTTGCCTTCTTTTTAGAAAATAATTAAATAAAAAATTATATAGTAAAATTGCGGAAGTTATTTTATATTTTGTGTTTTTGTGTATACGGACTTATAAATATATACCCTGGTAGATACATACAATAAATTTTATGAAAACTTATATCGTTTTGATGTTTAATTAGGACTTGAGTCATTGTAGCAATTTTGACACTTTGTTTGTGTAAGGCAATGTTCAGCACACGTTGGCTTTTTACATTTGGAGCATTCTTGCCGAGTAGCTTTCTTTCTTTTAGAGTCGTGGTATCACATGTAGCAGCCAAAGGCCAACGTCTTGTTCCAGGATTCTGCTTTGAGCCCGTAATACCAGAGTCACGATGCATAGATGAAAGTAAAACTACCGTCTTTCCTTTTGTTGGCACATAGGAAGTCATGGTTTCATTCGGACCAAATCAAATAATTCTCGATTTTTGGAGGCTTTGAACTGTTCGAGTATATATCGTTTGTTTTTCTTTAGACTTCCGACAATAATCATTTTCTATTTTATAAGTTCTTCAAGCAATGATAGCGAAGTAAAAAATTATCTACCGTCACATTTCGTGCAGAATTTTTGTAAGGAGCAACTAAATACTTCACGATGCGTTCACGTCGCTACTATTAGCCTCTTTTCCGATGTATATTTGTCCATTAAGGAGATATGTAGTTTGTGAATCGCAACCCCACCAAATTTGTATACCATACTTTGCTGGTTTGCAAGGTGTATTTTGAGTGAACTTTGTGCGCCCTCGATAACCATATAGCTGCTCCTCAACAGTTATACATTCATAAAATCTAAAACGAGTTTTCAAATTTGAGTTTATCATTTTAAATTTATTTCTTATTGGAGCTTCTTTATCTGCAGCGAGAAACGCTTGTCATAGATTCTTGAAACAAATAAAATGTAAAAATTGTTGGAATCGATAAATAGATATTGTCACACAATAACTTTTCCTTTAATTATTTTTGAGAGCCCATCACAAGCAAAAATCCTAGCAAGGTTGTGAACTAAATGCCAGTAATTTTAGTCCATGTCAGAGGGTGTTTGTCAGGATTTTTGGCATTCCAAGGATCAAAGACGTCTTCAGCTTTCTTGTTTGAAAGTCTGCAGATTTAGTCTCTTATCGGAGAGCTTATAATGCAAAAAATAAATCCAATGGAGATGAGTTTTTTGTAATTTATATAGGCTCTATTCCAGATGAGTCATGAATAATATTGTGGGCTCTTTGAAGAATAAAAGTTTTAGTGTTCTTATACCATTTGGTTCCATCTTTGCTAGTAAAAGAGTTATTTAAAAGCTGTTTCTTCATTATCAGTTTCATATCTATCGGCTCCGAATTCATTATTGAGCTCAATACTATATATACGAGGGCTGCTTTATATATTTCTGGCCTAATAGTGAAAATGCGAATATTTATAATCAAAAATGGTTTTATTGTTTTTCAAAGTATTCTCCAGCATGATTTATACACTTTTGCATGCGCTCAAACCAGTTGTCGAAGCACTTTTTCCACTCCGATTGAGACACCTCTAAAACATGGTTTTTGAACACTTCAACAGCTTCTTATGGCGACAAAAATCGTTGACCACGCATTTTTTTCTTGATGTGCGGAAACAAGAAGGAGTCATTAGGTGCCAAGTCAGGGCTGTACAGCGGATGACCCATTAATTCGACGTTTTGGCCGGTCAAAAACGCTCTGGTTTGAGCCGATGTGTGAGAGCTCGCATTGTCATGGTGAACAATGATTCGTCTTCTCTTGTTGGCTTTTCGAATTTCTCCGATGACTTCAGGCAAACAAATTGTAGTGTACCACTCAGAAGTGACCGTCCTACGTTTCTCAAGCGGAACAGTCGACACACGTCCAGTTTGGCGAAGAATCAGGCGACCATTTGCTTCGCATTGCTTCTTTCACGAACAACTTTCGCCGGATTTTGCTCGTTTTTGAAGACCCACACGGTCGATCGTTGTTTCGTATCGGGCTCATACGCATAGATCCATGATTCGTCACCTGTGACGATCTTATAAACGTCTTTTGAAGCACCGCAATCGTATTTTTGCAACATTTCTTTGCACCAACCGACACGAGCCTTTTCTTGAGCGACTTTCAAATTGTGCGGGATCCAACGAGAACAAACCTTTTTTACGGCCAGGTGTTCATGCAGTATCGAATGTATGCTGGTGGAAGAAATGTCCAAGGATGTCTCTATCTCTCGGTATGTCGCATGTCGATCTTGCATTCTGAGTTCACGCACGGCATCAATGTTCTCTGGCACAACAGCCGTTTTTGGACGACCTTCACGATTAAAATCATTATACCAATTTTTCACAGTGCTATAGGATGGTGCTTCATCGCCATACAAAGATTTAAGTTCATCAATGCACTCTTGTCGTGATAATCCACGTCGAAAGTTGTGAAAAATGACGGAAAAAATGTACATACATAAAAAGTCGTACACTAATTTAATGTAAAAATTCATTATCTACCCAGGTAGATACCATGAGTTCACATACAAAAACATCTTCATAAAAGCGAAGGTTAAATAGAACTTAATAGCATAAAAATTTTAAATAGATTAAAGTTTTTACTGCCCCAACTGTCTAATGGGTTTTAACTTTGGGTATTTTTAAATGGGTGTTGTGGAAAAAAAGAAATTGATAAAAATATTAGAGTAAATTTTTATATGTCCAAAAATAAAAGTTGAAAAAATTTTTCTTAATATTAGAAGTTTAATACATAATTTATGTGTGTGAAGGGCGTGTTCTTAAATGCGAAAGATTTTTAATTAAAATAAAATATTTAGCAAATATCCAGCCAACAGTACCGATTTCATGTCACGACTTCCACACTTTTGTTGTTATGTTCTTACTTTCCTTACAGGCTAATAATCCGGTAAAGCTTGCACCACTATTTTGGTTTTTACTATCCTGATGCCTTAATCAACTCATATACAGCATTTAAACCATAATTTTTTTACTTTTCAATTTGAGACTTCAAGTTGTTCTCAATATTTTTATACCCTTCATCACAGGTGGAAAAAAGGTATAGCTAAGTTTGTCATTCCGTGTGTAATTTATACAATATCCATTTCCGACCCCATAAAATATATAAAGTATGAATTCTTATACATAGCAAAGTCGATTGCGTATCTGTCCGTCCGTGATCTGGTTGAAATCAACTTCGCCAATGCACTAGATGAGCTAGAGAGAAATTTAAATATGCCAATTGATCAGACACAGTTTTGAAAATTTTCCTATTGAAAATCAGCAAGATAGGTTCATGTTCTTCAAGGCATCGGGCGAAATACCACGCCAGCCTCTAATTTTTCCAAATCAAAAATTTGCACTTTTCATAGAAAAGTACGATTGTGCACCATATTTTTTAAGATATCAATATGGGTATTATTAAAATGCTTGAAAGAAATGCAAATTTTTTTATTTAGTTTTTAAACTTTGGCTACTAACAATCGTGCTAAATACGGGTAAGTACTTCGTAATTATAATATTTGCACACTACATGGCATCACTGTATGTCTGAGTAAATGCACCAAGGCATTTGCTTTATTTGAAAATGATACATTAGCCCAATTCACAATCTTGTGCAAATGGTCTTGCATCACAGCATTTGCAAAATTGTGTAGCATATTTTACTCATTACTATATGTTTTGTTTGTGTAGACTAAAAGTATGCTACACAATTTTGCACATGATTGTGAATTGGGCTATTAAGTTGCTTTTAAATCAAACCACCAAACTATTAACAACTTTTTTATAACGCAATGGTTTTTTTAAACATTTAGCTCTTTTACTTTTGATCTCATGAAGCTTTTTATTTATCTTGATTTTATTTTTATTGTATGCAAACTTTGATGACACCGCGAAATTTAGGCCTTTCTATTTTTTTTTTAATATTATAAGTTGTCTCAACAACTAGATGTTTAAAATGGGTATATGAAGGAACTTTCTAAAAAGGAAAATTAATGATAAATATAAAAAATTAACTCTCTAGAAAAATAATATTTTTTACTCCAAAAGAAAAATAATATTTAAATGTAATTTAACTTTAAACTTAAGTTACTGTTGAGGTTACAACTAAATATTTATGCAAATAGTATTCAATAATAAAAAAAAGGAAAAAAATTAAATGCAGGGAGAGCAAACAAAAATATAATTCATTAGTATTTTAATAGTTAAAATGAAGTTCGTGGTATAAATATTTATAATAAAATAAATCAAAGCACGTAATAATATGTAAATAATACTTTTACGTAAATAAAATGTGCTATTTCATAGGAGTGTATGTATTTTCTCCTCAAACCTGCAGCAAATAGATTTTAGTTGGCCTTAAATTTTGCAAAAAAAATTATTTTACATGTCACAACAAAGACGGATTTGCAAGCTTGATATTTCCTATAGACTTCGTTAGATGCCCTGACAAGATTTAGCATTGCTTTGCGGGAAATTTATTTTAAGTTTTGTTATCAAAATAATTGTATCTACATACGTTTAAAGAAAGATATCACAGCTGCTATATGAGTACTGTAGCACAGCATAACTGAGAAGAAACCAAACGCAAACTCAAATTCAAAAATTTTTCAAATGTTCTGTTTGGAATCAAGAATTATTTACATCCTTTTTTTATCTCACTAAAAATTTTTAATAATAGTTTTTTGGTTCTTATGATATGTCATTTTCAAATTAAAATTTTCACGACTGCTTTAGAGCAAATAATTTCTAAAGAAGCTTTTAGAAGAATATGGAAACTTTTTTTAAAAGAAAATAATAATGATTTTGAACAGTTAAGTATCATCATTTGTATTATTTAGTTTTCATTACAAAGTGAAATTTGAGAAATAAATAAAACAAAAAGAAATAAATTTCGAAATGTTTTGTTTGTATCATTTTCGGTTTCTTGTTAACTGTGATTTGTTCAGTATTATTCTGTCTTTTGTTGATTTTTCATTTTATAAAAAAGTATTAAAACTTTTTCCAACGCAACCCTCGGGATATAATTCCCTCTTACTAACAAAGAAGTTAATTATTTTGTTCATTGTTCAAAATTATAAATTAAGATTTCAAGTTTAAATTTAATATAATGAAAGTTTTAAGTCTGTATTAATGTATTACAGTTTTAGCAGCAGTAAATATAATTATATTTATATATAAGTGGAGCAGCTGAGTTTATAAGAGTAAAATACTTTTTGTGGCAACACATATCACTTATCTAGAGAGCATGCAATTTTGCAATGTGGTGCCACATGATAGACAGATCGTGTAAAATTTCAACTCTTGTCTAGTATGATTTTCCGCACATGTAGTCGCTGCTTTTTGTGTTTAGGATCGTATGAAATAGCACTACTTGGATTTAAGAAAAAAGTATATAAGCAAAAGTCTGTGCCATTTGTATTTATTAAAGTTCTTATTTTGATTAATGATATTTTTGAATTTTAAAACATTTTACACTTAAATTTTGGTTAAGGTAAGAAAGTACGTCAAGTCAACGTAGTGGCTATTGCAAATAAATTGTTTTACTATTACTCTGCTTCAGTGAATTAATATAAAAAAACATTATTAATTAGTTATAAATTAATTTTGTTAACTTTTCAAAAAGAATGATGGGATGATAAAAAATATGAACATATATTACATACATTTGATATTAGTGACTATCATTCTTGAATTCTGTGAATCCAAATGTCGGAATGTCATGGATTTATGAAGCCATCTTGAAACACGAGCTCTTGAAGAAAACGAGAGTTAGAAAAATGCGCGTTTGGATTGTTTGTGACGTCCATATGTTAATTTTGCTACTGTTTACATAGATTATCACTGGCTTTTAGATAGAAAGTAAAGATTTATACCATGTAATTTTTTGATGAAATTTCTTTAATTCTCTTTTTTAGTTTCAGTGATTGCGTTATATTAAAAAAAATAAAAGAAAAAATAACATCCCTTCAAAACTCAAGCCATGCCATATTGCTTAGATTGTTTAAAAAATCATATATATTATTTCTAAAGCACTTTTTTTTGTCGGTTGCAAATATCTCACATACCACGAAAAATAATTAGAAATTGAAAAATTTATATTTTCATTGATAAAAATCATATTTTATATAAAACTGCATGATAATGCAGTGATTATGTGTTTTTGTTCAAGTGTGGTAATGCAGGGTCGCCTCTGCATGATAATACTGTTGCCATTATGATTATATCTTTTTGTTCAAGAGTGGTTATACAGGGTCGCTTAATAGTAATGCAGTTCTACATAATACAGTATGTATTAAAATCCATTCTGGCAATACCGCTATTTACTATAATACCGTTTATTAAAAGAATTTTTGTTTGAATTAAGGATTCCTACGGGCAGAAAGTTAATAATGATCATGTCATTACCTCTAACATTGTATTCAAAGAAGTATTATAAAAGCATTTAAACATATGTATGTATGTAAATATGTACGATATATTATGATTTCTAATATTTTTATACTTTTAATAAAATGCATTGAAGTTATATTAAAAAAAATAAAAGAAAAAATAACATCCCTTCAAAACTCAAGCCATGCCATATTGCTTAGATTGTTTAAAAAATCATATATATTATTTCTAAAGCACTTTTTTTTGTCGGTTGCAAATATCTCACATACCACGAAAAATAATTAGAAATTGAAAAATTTATATTTTCATTGATAAAAATCATATTTTATATAAAACTGCATGATAATGCAGTGATTATGTGTTTTTGTTCAAGTGTGGTAATGCAGGGTCGCCTCTGCATGATAATACTGTTGCCATTATGATTATATCTTTTTGTTCAAGAGTGGTTATACAGGGTCGCTTAATAGTAATGCAGTTCTACATAATACAGTATGTATTAAAATCCATTCTGGCAATACCGCTATTTACTATAATACCGTTTATTAAAAGAATTTTTGTTTGAATTAAGGATTCCTACGGGCAGAAAGTTAATAATGATCATGTCATTACCTCTAACATTGTATTCAAAGAAGTATTATAAAAGCATTTAAACATATGTATGTATGTAAATATGTACGATATATTATGATTTCTAATATTTTTATACTTTTAATAAAATGCATTGAAGTTACTAAAATCTCTATTAATTATTTTCATTTTATCTTACAAAAATGACAACTAACGCTGCGAAATATTCGCACGGGTCAGTCTAGTTTAGATATAAAAGGAATTGTAGTCAATCAAGAGAGTGAAAGAACCTAAACATTTTCTTAAGCAAAAACGCAGTCAAAATATCTCTGGTGAGATGAAAGCAATGGTAAAAGGACCATATAAATATGCTTGTTACAGAGTAATCCATGGTTCCACTTATTTACAAATGACATTGTTACTGTGTTGGCAAAAAAGGGTGGCGACTGGACCAACTGCTGGAAGTACAGCAAATCCGAGGCGTGAATTTAATATAAATTGATATGAACGCTTTTATATTTGAAGGAATCAAGCACAATTTAAATAATTTATGTGTGTTTCAAAAATTATTTAATTTTTTCTTTAAATTTTTATGAAATTATTATTTGAACTGTAGACTCCATCTACGCAAATTAATATTGATTGATTATTAATACACCTTGTGTTATTATTGTCAGTATAAGTTGCTTAAATAGATGATGTTTACAATTACACAACTGGGGTAGATAGATGCAAAGAGTGCTGATGACGGATGTAACAATCGAGAGAATGCAGCACTACATTCAAATGTTGTCTAATTTTTCCTGTTTTCTATGGTAATCTTCCGCATATATTTCGTAATAATTTATTTTCTTAAAAAAAGAATTAGAAATTAAAACTAAAAATGAACTTAAGCTAAAACCAATTTTAATTCATTTGTTATAATTATTTCCTTGTAGCAGCAATTAGCATGACAGATAGCTTTTTCTATGTTATTCCTGTGGCTTTTATGGCTTAAGTTTTTTCTTTTTTAAAATTATTTGAAAAAGTGTGCAGTATAAAACGTCATCCCTCAGTGTAGCGCCATGGGCTAAAAAAGTGATATATCAGCTTTGCCCTTTTTTGGTTCGGGTTGTGCACATGAATTATAAAAATGCGTGATGTCGTTTATGCTTTACTGAGGTCATGTGTCTCTTAGGTATTCATGTTGCCTGCCTTCTTGGGTGCTAGAGAGCTTTACCGGCCTTGTACTTTGCGTTAGCCATAAGCCCGATGGGGATAAAACATTGAATAAATCGTTGACATTGGCATGTATGACGTGTTTTGTGTCCTCTAGATATATGCACTAAAAATATATCAAAAACCATCAAACTTTTCGACGTTTACAGTTTGTAGAACATTCGTTATCATTACAGCTTTTGCGAAATTAACGAAATCCATTACATGTGCAATAGTTTAACACTAAAGTTTTTTCATTTTTCTAGAAAGTAAATAAATATCCATTAACAAAGAGAAATACTAACAATTTTTTTTCAATTACGTAGGAAGTTTTAACATTTACTGTTATATTTATTTATATCCCTGTTTAATGTCTGCACTACTCTCTTTACGTACAAATTTTTTGTGAAAACATCAACATATATTTGATTCGTGAGCAACTAATAGGATGGTTCTCCCCCTCCTTATTTAAATGTAAATGATAAAGGGAAAATGTGAAAACGTAGGTGTGTGATTATTCACAGTCTTTTTATTAATGACTTTTGGAAGGAGTGTGTGGAAATAAAAGTTTAAATAAAAACGAATTATTTGTTAATATTTAAAGAGTTTTCTGGTTTTTAACTGTTCTTTTTTTTTCTCACCGATTTATTGTAACAATTTTCTTATATCAAAAAAGTTTTGCGCCAGACAAAAAAAAATCAATAGATGCAATTTAACAGCTTTATTAAAATATAGACGCTATTTCTTATTAATTTTTTGAATAGCTTTTATTGACGTTCACTTATCTGAAAATCTTTATGATTTAAATTTTTTTTTTTGGTACTTAAAACCTGCGTGTTAAGAGAATTTAGTCGTGGGATTCCTTATTTCATTGGTATGTGCTGTCAGCTTTAATTTGTCTTCATTATGGGAAAGCATGTGTAACTAAAATGTTTCAGAATATTTATTTTGTTCATAATATACTCGGTCTTAATGATGAGGAAATAAATCACATGTCAAATAATTTATTCGTTTAGAGAAATCTAATTAATTATAACCAACAATTTGAAATTGCTTTCATTAGCTTACAAGACTTTATTTAGCCCATTTCTCACCAGAGCAAGGCTTACGCCGCTTTTCAAAAATAAAGCGTTTTTTCCTTTTGTCAAAAAATCATATTCTTTGCGCATTTAATTGCAAGCAAATTTCATTTCTTAAATTCTTAAATTTTTTTCGGTAAAGTTTTTGAGACGAATTGATAGTTTTGGTACAGCGCTACTTTCTTACTGTTTCTTGACAGTGGGTTTTGAACATCTAAAAAAAAGGTAACAAACAAGAGCGACATTTTATAAAATATTTATTATTTTATTTCGCTACTGCTAATATAGCAGTGGACTCAACACAAATTTTGTACAGAAAACTTAAGACCAAATTGATTAAGTTAGAACTTTATTGATTGACTAAAGCAAAAAGATAAAAAACACAAACTTTTATACCAAAAACTGAAAAGAAATATGAAAGAAAAAATATAAATAGTTATTAAATCTTCAATTTGTTTTTACTTTAATTGACAACTTACATTTAAGCAAAATTTCTTAAGTCTCGTTGTTTTAGTACACTTCCATAATCATATTAAAAGAGATGAATTATTTTAACATTGTGGTTTAGTCATCCATCTTCCTTGTGCAAATTGAAACGGAGTTTCCGATGACCAAATTTTGCTTTCTGCTCTACTCGTACATATAAATATATTTTTGTAAGTATGTGGAGTTGTATCAAATATAAATTCCATATTAAAGTTCGATTCGAAATACGAAAAAGCTCAAAACTAAACTGCAAAATCTTAAATTGTAAAAATAAACGAAATATATTAAAAAATTTAACTAAAATTTACACAAAATTCCAAATAATTATTCAAAGACTTTTAGGAGCTTCTAATAAATCAAAAAATATCAATTAATATTGGTTGAAAAAATTATTGACTTTCCTTATAAATAATAATAAACATACTTCATTATTAAATAAAGGGTTTGTAAATTTCATTTTAGCCGATTCTGATTTCTTCCGTGCTTCATGTTTACAACTGATTGCAAATGATTATTATGCGTAACGAAAAACTTTGACAGCTTTGGAATCAAGGCCGGGGCAGATAGAATCCGTCATACCTTATACGTCGCCGATTTCAACTAGTGTAAGGAATATTTTTTTATATATTCTTATTTAGTAAACTGTTTTTTTATATTTTTAAAGTTACGTAGCTGATGGTGGCAGTAATTAGGTTTTTTTATCATTGTTTATGACATTGATCAAATTTTTGTTAGAAACCTGTGAAATGCTTCTGGACACACGTTTTTGTGGAAACAAACTGCGAATCACTTTTACGTTATGTAGAATATCTCAAACTGTGTTGGAGCCACTGATGGCAAACACATCACGTTGAAGGATTCCACCAAATTCCGGCTCTGTATTTTTCAACATAGTAGTTCTGGCGGCGTGTGATGACAATTACACATTCATAGCTATCGATATAGGTGCATATGGCTCTCAAAGTGATGGGGGGTGTATTGGGCAGAAGCTTTTCAATGGGCAACTAGATTTGCCTAAAAACACCACCAACCAAACAACGAATTTCAAATTCTATTACTTTACGAGTATGGTTAGATATGCAGCGTTTTCTTATAAAAGATTTTTAGTGCGACCATATCCAGTTTGTGTACTGGCTTCTACAAGAAATGGATTGCGGCAAAGAAAAATTTCTGCTTCGTTACAAAAACATTGGCGAATGCTTTCTAATAATGCATTAAGAAATGCATTTTCAGCAGCTACAGAAACCCAAGACTTTTAATATTTTAGCCTATTCCTGTACTCCTGTTTGCTCTTGTCAAACAGGTAAGGAAATATTTGCACAGCTTTCATAACTTTGATATCCGTTTATTTTTTATTTTTTTTTTTTTTATTTTTACTATCAAGTAACTCAGCGTACGTTAAAAGTTACTCAACCTTAGTACTTTGTTTTGCCGGCACCGTACTGAATGAATTCAATGTCAATTCAACTTAATTGTCAGTTTAAAGAGGCGAAGTACAAGGGATTATATGTGCCCCAGCCTTAATGAAGGAATCCTTCAAAGTATAAACACACGATTTGTCCTTGTCTACTTCAGCCTGTATTTCTATGCATATTTTCTATTTTGAAGGTCTTTAACAAGTGTTTGCATAATTGAATGTTTGATTGTCATTGATTACTAAATGAAATTGAATATTTATTGCTTCTAATAAAAGTCTTCGTCATTGTGTCTAATGTTTAATGCTCATTTACTACACATTCAACGAATAATAACTTAATAAAATTTTCATGTAAACAGAGTGTCTTTAACATTTAATATTTTCTACGCAACAATAAACAAGTATTTTTTATGCAATAAAATGTTAAGAAACTTTTAATTTAAATTAAGGTAGCAGTGGATATGTTCCGAACAATAACAATAACAATAACAATAACAATAACAATAACAATAATAATAATAATAATAATAATAATAATAATAATAATAATAATAATAATAATAATAATAATAATAATAATATTAATAATAATAATAATAACAATAATAATAATAATAATAATAATAATAATAATAATAATAATAATAATAATGATAATAATAATAAAAATAGTAATAATATAAGATTATAAATAATATGTTATTATTCTGATTATGCCTCGTAAATAGATCGAGGTTACTTTGTGCATAATTCGGTAATTGGTCGAGTTTTTGAAATTTCGATTATTTTTTTAAACTGTTAGTTTCTTTAAAAAATTCTGATTATTCTGAATTCTACTATTATATTCAGTATTCTAATGATTTTTTATTTCACAATTTAAATTTGTTTGTTTTTTTAATTATAAGTTACTCGAAAATGACTTTGCTGTTCACCTTAATTTTTATAACTTTTTTGGTAAATACCTGACTTAAGTTAAATTATGGAATTCAGATTTTTGTAAGTAAATTTAAGTTTGCCATTCCGCTTGTAACTTCTACATTATTCATGTCAGACCCAAAAAAAAGTTTATACATTCTTGATCTTTATATATAATGGAGTCGATTTAGCGTTATTCGTACATATGTTCGCAAAAATAGAGCGCGACAAAATCATTATAAGCTTTTTTGTGATAGCAAGTACATGTGTGCAGAAAATATATTTAAGCTTTTAGAGCCTCCTAAACCTTGTCCTCATGATTTTTTTCTCATTTATTATAAAAAAGTTAAAAATATGTATAAACATATTTTGGGCGAAACTGGTAAACACAAACAGCTAACAAAATGTATAAACATTTTTAATTTTTACACAAAAAAATAAGAAAAAAATTATGAAAAGGCGAGGTTCAGAAAGCTCCACTAAGAAACACCTCTACCCTGTGTGAATTTTCTCTATGATATCTTCAGTGGTTCATGAGATACGTAATTATGTCCATAATAAATCGTTTCAAAATCACTGTGCAGCATTTGTTCCAAAATTTTCATTTCGTGTATTGTTTTTTATTATGCTGCAAAAACAAAAAAAAAAAAAAAACAAGGAATTATGTTCGATGTCATACATTGTAATAGCTGGGTATTTAAAAAAAATAATTTAAAAAAATAACAATAAGCGGCAGCCTAGAAGGATAAGGGACTATAAGACAAAGTTTTTTTGAGTGGATGGCTTAGAAAAAAAAATTGATTGAGTAAAGATTAATCAAGGCAGAAATAGCACCACAATAATTTCCTATTTGTTATTACAAATTCCATCAATTACAGTTTTTTGTACAGAAACACAATTCGTAATGCCTTATTATCATAGCCACTCTAGTTGAAAGCTTAAAAATTTTTTCTGCGATCCCGAACAAAGAATGATTACACAGAACCCACCGACTCTTGATTCCTCTAAAGACGTGGTTCCCTTAGTCATTTCAATTATCTTATTGTAAAAGCAATTTTAATAAGTCCTTACAAAAAATGTATAAAAAAATAGTAAGTTTTTTTCAATGCTATTTTTTGAACCTAAAATACTATATCCAACACTCCAACTTGTTATGCCCTCTGTAGAGTAAGACTTCGATAGCTGTTATAGCCTCGAGTTGATTTAATTACTAAGAGTATTCTTTACTTTTAATTTTTTTTCTTTTCAGGTGGTCTGCGAAATCACTAGCCGATTTTAATGTCTGCTCTACAAGGTATTCTCATGCTTATGTTACCATTAGCTTAAATTTGTTTGATACAACAACTGCTGTAGTCTACGTGGTAAGCACGTTGACTACAAGTCTAGCTGACCTGGGTTCAACCCTTGCGGCAGTCAAAAAATAAAAAATGTTTTTTTTCTGTTTAATGGTATAAATACATAAGCAGAATTAACATAAAAACATGCAGCCTCCTTCGTCGGTACTTCTTCATAGCATATTCGCCGGCGAAGTAAAATAATTAATAAAATGGCTATATCTATCTCCTTTCACCAACTATCTTCTCTCTTTCCTAAAGAATGTAGCACGGTGCTACTTCTCTTTATAAAAAAGCATCTAGTCGTTGCAAGTTCACACTAGATAGTGATGCTTTAACAAATTTCTTTAATTATATATTCTCTTAAATATTAAATTATATATAATAAAATAAAAAAAACCAAGAAAAACAAAGAAATGTAAGTAAATTCTACATTCTCCTCATGTTTTCTTTTTGTACACATTTTATTATTTTTCTTTGTTTTGTAAGTTTTCAAGGCACTGAACTTGATCAAAATAAACAGTCACAATGGAAACAGATTTCTTCACATTTATTATATATTTTTTTCATTTATTCATACAGCCTAGACTTCTTCAGGGCTTTAAAACAACATGTGTTCACTGGCTCCCACAATCAAAACTTATGAACAAATGAACATTAAGAAAGGTATAACATAAAAAAAGTAACAAAACTTATCTAAGACATTTATTTTCTGACAGTAGTTTGCACTGCCAGCCATATAAGTCAGGAATTTTATGTGTTTTTTTTCAATCATTGAGTTAACAGTTTTATGTTTTGAAAGCTGGTTTTTCAAGAAAAAGTCGCATTGTTTATACTTTTTCACTTATTGAGAAAGCAAAATTGAGTTATTATTATTATTATTATTCATTAATTTAATCCAAGAAATACATTTCTAGACTAAAGGTTTATAAACTCGGGCATTAGCTGCCAAGGCCATCAGCCCGCAAAATTGAGTTAATCGACGTAAATTGTGCGTGATTCCTTCAAATATATGAAAATATTTTTTTGTAAAAGACTAAAAGTTAAATCTAATTAAATTTAAATTTATTTAACTCTTTGCAAGAAGCCAAAAAATTGGAAGAAATGTTGTTGAAGTCTCATAAAAAACACACACAATGTATAAAATAATTCAAAAACTTAAACGTGTAATGTTGTGAACACATTTTTAGTACAAAGGAAGATGTGAGCATTTCCTATTTTTAAACTTGAGGAGACGAGTCAAGAGCAAAGAATTTTGGTCAGTGCCAGTGTGCGGGTTGCAGATTGAAAAGTTTAGTTCTCTTTTTTTTTACACTACATAAAGATTACAATTTTAAGCTTTATTCTGTCTAATATTTTATTAAATGTTTGACACAATAATTTACGCAAACATTTATGTTTTTATGATGAAACTAAATGTAATATATCCAAACAATAGGTGACAATTAAGCATAAAAATAAACATGCTTTAACAAATGTTCAATTCAATTGACTGACACACCTATTTGTGCAATAATTTTTGAAGAATTTATTATATTTTCAACTGAACATGAGTGCTGTTTCAGCCTGTAAAAAAAACTGCATATAGTACTTATTGTTGTTTGATTTAGTTGATTCATTGAAATTATATACTAGAGTTTTCTGGTTGATTAAAAAAACCTCATTCGCCTGTTAGTTTCATTCTTTCCTTTTTTGGTACCCTTCATCACAGGTGGAAAAAGATAAACTGTCAAATATTTGACCAAAAAACGTAACCAATCAATTATGGAAAATAAAATTGTGTCTTCAAAAATTTATTAAGAATTATAAGATCCTACACGATATAAAAGGTAAGATATAACATTTATTATATTATAAATCGTGAATACCTGTCAGGAAATATTGAATAAATATTCATAAAAATAGTGGTTACGTTTTTTTTTTTTTTGTAAAATATTTAATTAATTTGACCGCACCTTAAATTTGTTATTCCGTTTATAATTTCCACAATAAACATTTCCCACTCCATAAAGTGTATACATTCTGAGTTTTTATGCACAGCAAAGTTGATTGAGCGACGTCCGTCTTTCCTTCCGTGTTCATGTTGAAATCAACTTTGATAAGGTTAGATGAACTAAAGAAAATTTAAATACCCATATCGATTAGACTTAGTTTCAAATAATTTGTTATTGAAAATCAGCTGGCTTGTTTTCTCATATCTATTTTTTACACATAATAATTCAGTATTAATATTCTGCGACGACATGCTTTGGCTGGCTGCTGGGTATGCTCAGCAGTGCCTAGGGTCGTGTATGCCATGAAGAATAAAACAAGCTGGGTAAACGTTATAAAATTCTGCTGCTTTGTTAAATTTCAGTCAGAAGGCTGCGACGCAGCATCTGTGCTGCGTAGACGTGCGCTGCGGTATACTTACTGCTTGCCCTGGCTTGGAAGTTATCTGGTGCAAGGGATTTCTGCCTAACAGGAACCGTGGAAAATTATAAACTCATGCCTCATTAACTCCTTGTAAAATTTAACCTTTTATCTGTCGTCTGCCTGCGCACTCATATCAAACCACAAATCTACACACACACACACTCACACCATCTCTACTGCTATCAATATTTTATAAATAGCAGGTGGCTGCGTTTATTGACGCAGTATAGATGGCGCCGTTACTTTAAAATTTTAATGATTAATATAATCTTACCACAGCAAAAGATACTAGTAAAGCAAAAAGATATTATATTCATTCTTAGACTGCTAATTACAGTTTACGAAAATATTATAATAAAAAATATATTCTTTAAATATTTGCATAAAAGCAAAGTAGTCTTAAAAATAAAGTAAGTGATAAAGTTCTGCATCAAAAATTCGATATTTTACAAAAATCCAAATACCACCAAAATATCTAAATTCGATGGAATAAATTTTATTGTTCCAATAATTATCATTTAAACAAATATTAACACAACATCGTTTATTAAATATAATAAATATATCGGCATATTTTTTACATTATTATTAACTTCTGAACTAACAAATAGTATTTTATTCTTAGATTTAAAAATTATGCTTTAATAAGTTTGTCCTGTGCTAGACGAAATATTATTTAAACATATGTATCTTTAAAAAACATTAAATTTTACAAAAGAATCCGAAAATCGAGAATCCGAAATATAGAATAAAAGTAGTGTCATATGATTGAAACTTCCTTCTATAAAAAGTAATTTTTTATACCCTTTACCACGTAAAGTGCGAAAAGGGTATATTTAAGTTTGTTATTCCGTGTGCAATTTCTACAATATCTATTTCGAACCCCGTAAAGTATATATATTTTGACTTCTTATGCATTTTAAAGTCGATTGAGCAATGTCCGTCTGTCGATTCGTGTTAGTGTTGCCTCGGCAAACTTGATTTCACAAAAAAAAAAAAAAAAATATGTCAATCGATCAGATATAGTGTCGAAAGAGGTGGTATTGGAAATCAGCATGATCTTATTTCTTCATCTCATTTGAAACAGAAAAGTAACTCCAATCAAAAAAAAAAAAAAAAAAATATGGGGCGATAGAGAAATAAAAAATAAAAAAATAGCGTTCGCCCATATTTTCCGAGTTACGGGGCTCTAAAAATTTTAAATTTTTTAAAATATTAATATAGGTTTCATTTTAAAGTTTTTGAAGAGATCTTTCAGAAAATACTAAAATTTTTGAAAAAAGACTTAATCCATTAGGAGTCGATATCTTTTTTATGTAAAATAATATATATGCAGCACCAAAATTTTTTTATATTTTAATTCTCGGTCATCCCAATATTTGCTTTTTTGATTGGAGTTACTTTACTAAACTTGATTTACGTAGATGGTGAAAGGTATATAAGATTCGGCATAGCCCAATATGGCACTCTTATTTATTTTAATTTAATCTTACAATATTTTATAATCCAATTATTTACTTAAATTTTTAGCTAGTATCAAATTTTATATTTACGACTTACCAACGTTAAAACGAAAATGAAACGTAACTTAAGAAACACAAAAAACTATTAACAAATATTTTCTTCGTTATTGCTTGAGTATTATTTTTATTTTATTTTTATTAAGAATTTTTAATTTTTTAACATGGGCTTTATATTTTTTATATTTTATGCAATTTTGTTTATTACACTTGATGCAATAATAAGCACTTGAAATTTAATTAAAAATATTTTTTATAATTTGTTGTTTAGATTAATTACTAACATTATTTTTTGAAGTCACTTAATATAATCCTATCTCTTTTTAAATTTTTCAAAAGAAGAACTTTATATATTTGATTACTTTCTCTTCTTGATTCAGAATTAACCAACATTTGTTTGTTTTGTTAAGTTATTATTAGGAGAAAAATGCCGTACTATAACTAAACAGAAAAGTAGCCCACCGCTCACATTGACACGCGCAAAATAACTGTGTGAATAACTGTTGTTAGCTATAAGATATGTTATCCTTTGAGTATTTTTCCATTTCATAACAGCACAAATATTATTATCCACTGTTACGAAGCAGTTGAGTGAGTGATGAAAATAACGAATAAAATCACTCAATTTGTTTGAGCTTAGGGTTAACAAGTTGTAAGTTTAAAATCAGCTGTGTCGTTATATATAGATTGTTTTTTCTTAGGAATCTATAAAAAAACCATATTTAAGCAGACACGTCTAAATTATATTTTAATTCTGACAATTAGTCCCAGGTTAATTTTAGTACAAAATCGTAGGTTATACATGCTTGAATACTAATAAGTAATAATTTTTAATTTTCACAGTGAAAACATAAGTTTGCCAGACTTTATGTTTTATTACTGGTAGTTTGGCTTTCTAGAATCCAAAAAAATATGATAACGAGAGATTTTGCGTGTCTATGAAATCTGATGTATAAATAGTTCTTTACAAGACGCAATAAAATAAGCCCGCTTTTCAAGCTAAAGCTTTGAGAGAAGATAATGTGAAAAGTAGGCACCTTATACAGCTTAACCAATTTTGATGAAATTTGAAGCAAAGATCGATCTTAATTAAAAAGTAGAATTAAGTTTTTTTCGTTCCAAAAACTAGGACTCAAAAACATTATAAATATAAAATTTTTGTTGAAATGAACCGATTTAAATGGAATCTCATCAAAGAGGCACAATAGGCCCTGCCAAATTTTGGACCTAGGGTTTTTTAATAGATAAATATTTTTATTCAATATTAATTACAAAATAATAGATGCTGCCTCAGTACCAAGTATGGTTGTTATAGGCTATTTAACAACTGATATTCATTTAGTAATTATTAATCATTTAGTAATTTAGTAATGTAAACAAAATTTACAAAGAGTATGACAATGATAATGATGTAAAAAGCATTTCGACATTATTAAGTTAAAAGGTTCTTAAGTACTTTTTGGAAGTTGATAAAACAAATATATTTTAAAAGCGACTGGTCACAAACTGTAATCTTTCGGTCCTGAATAACGAATTCTTTGTTGACTGAGTTCAAGACGACACCTTCTAATGCTTAATGTCTAGCCTGCCTTATCATATTTTGCTCAAGCTGCATATAATTAGGACCAACATTAATTAATCACTTCCAATAGCTCTATACTATTAAGGGAATATTAAATATAACTAAACGCTTTAATCAAGATACAATGATAAACCATTGCATACATTATGACTACTTGCTCCGGCCCAAAATCTTTTTTAAAACTATATTTTCGTTGAAATACAATATTGTTACCTTAAAAGTAATACAAATTGAATACAAAGTAATAGCCCAGTTGATCCAATTTACGTTGTGTTTTTTACCTTTTGCCTCTAAGTTAGTCAGTATTTTTTTTTGTATGTCGTCACAGTGCCCGTAAAACTGAAAATATGCATTGCCTATCAATAGATTTATGAATTTTGTATCCCAGTTAAACCGCAAGTTCATGTTATCTTTAATTTTTGGTTTTTAAAATTGTTTATTAAAGGTTTTTGAGAGTATAAATTGTACGTTATTTCGTCTTACCATTATTTGCCTAATTTTTTTGAATTGGGCAGCTATATTAAATATTAAATTTTGTAAAATCTCAGCAATATACTGTGTTACAAATAAAAATATTAATTAAAAGTTTAACACTTTATTACTCTTGTGACAAAAAATACTAATTGACTAATGTATTATAGTTATTATTTTTAGGAATCTTGAAAAATAATTTGCACCAATTTGATTCCATTCTTCACTTTTTACATACATGCTTAAAAAGAACTTCGAAATCTAAATATTATAATTAATACGCTTTTGTACATTTTTCCTTTTCAGTAAAAAATAACCTGGAAGTATGTTGTAATTTTTCCTACAGCTTATAATGCAATATATATTCGTTTTATTCTTACTCCTTTTATAATTATTATTGTACCAAAGCGAAATTAATGCTTGAATTTGCTTGAGAAGAAAGAAAGCAAAGTATTTCCGCAACTGAAATGAAATAACAACAACGGTTTTATTTTTATGTACAAACGAAAGCAATGTTTTTACTATAAACATATAATATCATATACAGTTTGTCAATAGTCATTTTGCATATTTTCTCAACTTCAAGAAATTGTGTTTTGTCCCAAATGTTTAAGAGAGGACATAAAAACTGCGCGCGTGGAATAATAAAACTAAAATCCAACAAAAAAAAAAATGAAAGGTGAACTTGTTGTTATCAACATGCAGGATTTCGTTCTCTACAACATTATATCACTATAAATCATATATTACTTATGAATGAAAATTTACTCTCTTCAAATTTTTAGGCAATATGTTATCAAAATACAAATGTAAATGTAATCTTTTCATGAAATAATGTTGTAAAAGTAGTTCTCTGTATGTTCTATTAAAATCACATTAAATTTTTCTAGCAACATTTTAAATTAACATGTAAAGTAATGTAAAGGGCACTTACATATTTTATGTGGATATTTTAATAATAGTTGAATAATATTTTTATTGTTAGTTTTTTAAAGATCTATTTAATTAAAAAAAAGATCCGAAAGTGTAGAGCGTATGAATAAGATTTGTACTTTGTTTATAACATTTACAATATTAGTTTTATGATTATTAGCTAATGTATTTGGTTAGCCTTTTTGCTTGTTCGTATTAAGGTAGGTTTTGCCAGTTAATTTGTCAAACATACTTTCATACACGTAGGGAAATAATATGTAATATGTTCAGAATAACCATATTATGTTCTCTGTAACAATATATAATAATGACAAAGTATAGACGTTTTCAGCACTACTTTTGTAACAATAAACCTTTGTTCATTATGTGGTTACTATGCACAAAAAATGTAACGAACCACAACCAAAATTTTATTACTTATTAAAAATATTGTGATATATTTAACTTCAATATAGAAAGAAATTGTAAAATGGCTCTATTGCATTATTTAAATTTAATAAACGTAGATGCGAAGATCATCAGAAGATGAAATGAATTTCGGTGGACGTCGAATGAAACACACATTGTGGGAAATAGTTCAACGGGTATATCCAGGGAATTCAAGAGGGGCAAATTATCTTGGTGAATTGCTGGTTGAGGAAACTGAAGGACAATATTGTGTTCATCTCTTGCTCTCTTTTGGCTAAATATGAAAAAAAAACAAAAAAGCAAATAGGAAAAATCGTTTTATATAAAAATTTTCGGCTAAAAAAAGCTAGATTATAAGAAAGTTAATGACAAATATATTTTATTATAGTACTTTGATTTTATTTTATGGTACCAACAAATATTAAAAACACAAAATTTTTCAGTTTAAAAAATCAATATTCCTCAACAACTGAGCAGGCGAGAATAATAGCGGTGTTACTCACCAGCGCATCTTCGACTCACTTCATAATATGCAGGGTTTCACTTGGACTTTTATTTATTAATGTTATTATTTCTTTAAGGTAGTTCCCATTTATATTGTTAAGAATTTATTGCGATACAGTCTGGAGAATCTTAATTTTAAATCACTAAAGAAATTTTGTGGTTATTTTCTAAAAATACAGATTTTACGCTAGAATATATATTTGATTCAATATATATATTTTAGTATATCTCTTTATACTCGGTTTACTTATTCGTCGCTCTTAGGTCTGCTATCTGTACGCTAAAAGCCGCCTAGGTTCCTGTGCCTCTTTTAATCGATCCTTTTACATACAAAATCACCAAAACTAAAATAGACTGAACCAAAGGAAAACAATATTTGTCACCCTTATCCTTCTACACTCATTTAAGGTTGTTTGATCATTGCCTTTTACTCCATTTACTCCCACTCTTAGTACCAGTATCGCCCAAACTATGGTCCTCTAATTGGATGTTCATTGAGGTAAAGTGGCTCCCATTTTTTTCTTTTATACATTTCGAAGCCAGCGAAAGTGTGGTCCATTTACCACTTTATATACATTATCTCCACCTGCAAACAATCGGCAATGCTTTCTCTTTCAAAACATAAAGCAAGCAAACTTACCTAATCTTCATCATTGCTGGCCTTTACTTCTGTGGCTTTTTGTCATGAGTAAAATTCTAATTTAAGAAGTAAGAGTGCTATATTCGGCTGTGCCAAATCTGATACCCTTCGCCTCACATATATATCGGCATAAGAAATTCTCTCTTCCATCAAGTTTGTCTATTCAAAATAACGCCAGAAAAAAAATTCGTAAAACTCATTTTTTTTTATTTTGTAAAAGTATTTACAAAACTTTCGACTTTTAATTAAATGTTAGATTTTTTTCACTGCATACAATATTTTATGTAACGGTTAATAATTTGGAAAATTTTAATGGAAACGTAATATTTTTTTCGAAACTATTTTTGATAGACCGGCGATCTCTAAATCGACACACTTATGCATGGTCAAGACTTAAATAATTTATGAGGTCGGAATTGCATATTGTAGAAAATATAAACAGATTAACAAATATATATACGCTACTTTTACCTGTATTAAGGTGTATAATTTATAAGTAACAAAGCAGTAAGAGAGAAATAAGTATATTAAACTACTAATGTCTATTCTGTCTTTGTAGAAAGCAAATTTTCGCAATGTTTTCATGTTGATAAACAAAACGAATCTGCGGAACAGCAACTTTCTGCTGGCACAAGAGTAATAGCGGTTAGATCACAGACTCTGGGGCTAAATTTCATTTTGCAAGCGATCAAGTGACGTGTTCGGCGATTTCGATAATTTTTTTACTGTAAATATTTCATATCAAATGGTGAAGTGGCATTACGGAGAGGTTGTTATATTCGCATTAATAATTTCCGACACTTTGTTACTAATATTACTGTTCATTGTTAGATCTATACTAAATTATCAAATTTGTGGAATAATATTATTGATTTTAAACATATTATCATAGGAAGGATTTTTAGACGTCCCCTAGTATTTAAGAAACCAAAAGTAAAATTCCTAGTACCATCGTAGTGATGGGTTTGATTTTGTCCATTTTCGAAGCAATAAAAAAAAGAGAAAGTGAAATTAAAAGTAAAAGTAAAAGTAAAAGAGAAAGAGAAAGAGAAAGAAAATGGCAACAAACAACACATGAAACAACCTACAACCAATTTTTTATTGCTATGAGTGTATGAGTGATATTAAATTTCATTTTTATTAATTTTAGTACTCATACGTAGACATGGAATCTGATATTTTTAAATCTTTTTATCATTTAAAAGGTAAATTAAAAAATAACAACCTATTTAAAGCCATACGGAAAAAATAAAAATATTTAAACAAGCGTTTAGAGCTTAAAGGTTTCTTTTAGAAAATTATTCAACGAATTAAGAGCTTCGTTATGCAATACACTAACAGTCTTATTCACAAAAATTTTAAACTGCTTAATAAGAGGTTAATAAGAAAAAATCGCTAAAGTAGTATTCACAAACGCCTACTAGCACTATTACGCTGTTATTAATCATTAATAACTTTCAAATATTTAATGTAGCAGTTACACTTCTTTAAACCTTTAATATGTATTGAAAAGCATTTTTCCCGTAAAATTTTTTACTGAAAAAGTGTGAAAAACTATTAATACAAAATACAACGAATACAATAAATTAATTTTCTACAATAGGCAAGTGTTTAAAACGTACTTAAATATAAATGCAAATATTTCATAAAATGGAAAATTGTTGCAGATACTCGCCCAAAACGGCAAAACGTCCTAAAACTTCTAATAGGAGAAGTAATCCGTTTCAACTACCTAATCATCTATTTATATCAAGATAAAGGTTTAATAAGAAAACCGGTTTAAAAATTATAAACATGGCCAAGGATGAGATAGAATTAGATAAAAGAGGCTGTGGAGCTTCAGCCAAGTTACAGGTTTTGGTGGCTTTGCGTTGTTGGTGCCGAAGAGAGGTAAATGTGCAGAGGCAGTACGTATGATTGCTGAATCTTTAATAAGTCAGTTATCAAGCAACGTTTTAAAAATGGCGATTTAAGAGGACGCTTGTTAGGTAACTCCGGGTATAAATTACAACTACATATATGTATTTATTTACACCATTTAAGACTACAAAATGCAAATAAAATCAAATACAATAACGTTACGTTTCCAGGTAATAAATACCAAATTAACTATTAATATTTGGGAAAAATGTGTTAAGAATAGAGAAAATAACATAATTTAATTAATTGTTCTTTCATAATTAAAGCATTGTATTTTATTGATTTGAAAATAAAAATAATAAACAAAAAATTCACAAATTTGTATCATAAATAAACAAAATTATATAGTGATGTACAAACAGTAATGCCAAGCTTGGTATTTGGATACTTTTTTGTACTCGTTCAGTGAATCATTTTATAAAAATAGGTTAAACACCATTTTTTTATTACTTTAAAATTTTTTCTGGTATTAAATAATAATTGATAATAAAATAATGATAATTTAAGTTATGACAAATAATATTATTGCTGATTTCATTATTCTTTTTTAATTATAAAAACATTATTCTTATTATTATTATTATAAAAACCGTTTAATAGTTAATTTTGCGTTATTAAACGTTTGTGAATAAAAATCCTTATTAATGGTTAATAAGACAAAAAGTGCTTAATAACTAAGTACACATTAGGCTTACAATAAGAAATTTTTGTGAATAAGACTGTAAATATATTTGTCTAAAATTGTTTAATATAATTATTAATAGTAGAACTTTTTTTACATGAAAAATCTTTTGTTTTCTGTTAAAACAATAAATACTTATCTAATGAACCAAAAATCATAAATATTTATAATTTTTTCTAGTCTTCTTTATCGAAGTATATTATAAGATGAAAGATGCTTACTTTGTGTTTTACTTAATTTTGTGAGTAAATATTTTCTTCTTAAAACATGATTTTTTTTAGTATAGTAGCAAAAGTTAAATTTTTTTGAACAGTTGCAATTAGATAATTTGAAATCGCAATGGACCAGCATTTTTTTCTTTTCTGCAATTTTTTCGATAAAACGAGATTTCGTTTTATCAAGGTTCAAGTAAAAAATAAATAATATGAATCCTAAGCAACATTTTTCAATCTTGTTCTTTATTTTTATCCAGGGTATTGAAAATAAAGCAAACTAGGTCCATTTAAGGTATTGATAGCCTTTTATGAGCTAAAACAACTTCTGATTTATCAGAGTATACATTTTCACGTTTTTTTTCTGATTTAACTTAGGACTTATAATTTTATTTTTAAAGATTTGTCTGGCATAACATATGCCTTTTGCAAAAATCCTAAAATCGATCAGTATCAGATATCATTTGTTTACCACACTATACCACAAGTCATTTTCTTAAAGTTTTCTGCAATCTTAGACATACAAATTTGGACATAAAACTTCAAACCTCCGAACAAGTTGTTACTAAAAATTACTCTGCGCATTAGTAGCTGTTCAGACAGGCAATAAATTTCAAGGCAAAGCTGTTTAGTGGAAAATAATAATAATTATACACCAATTTATTGATGGAAATTTAATTCAATTAAGTTCAAAGCATTTTGTTCAAAGTGCTCAGTGTAAAATATTGGACTGAAAGCATATTAAGCAATAAGAATCATTTTTAGTGCGCACTTAAAAAATTTCTATTCAGATGATTTATTCCAATGAAAGAAAATGTAATCATTTCAGGCGATATAAAATTCGAAAATGTATAACAAAATGAATTATTGATAGCCACAATATTGTTAATTCAAAAAGGGAACAAGCCTTAAAAATGGCAATAAAAATAAGCAAAATAAGTTTAAACTTCAACTTAGATGCCTTGATATGATATAAATGGAAATTAGTTTATTTATCAAAATCAAAAATTAAAATGCTGCAATTCAGATGGAAAAATAAATGGACATAAGGCTCGGCTTCGGCAGTCAGCATATTCAAAAATCGAAAATAAAAAGGTGAAGACTTAAATAAATGACAGCGAATAGCGTACTCGTCGAATATACTAAAGTTATGTATGCTAAGTATCGTCAAGTACGTATGACAAATTGCGCTTGAATTTTTCATTGGCTGGCTTACACTGCTATATATCCTTACGCTCTCATCTACAGAGACAGAACTTTTTTCTTTGTTTGAAGTCTGTATTAAATCAGTTTGGGATCCAATGATACTTCTATAATTCAGGTGATGTTAAAAGCAATCAACAACAATATATGAAGAAAACTGAAGTGACAATAAATTGATAGAAGAAAAAAGATTTGATACATTGATATTGAATTATAATTTGCGCATGATTGCATTAATAAACAGCTATTAAAATTCAATTCCGCTCAGCTAAATGTAGGAAGGCTAACATGTGAGCCAACGTCCTACCAAAAGTAACATTTATTATGTTAGAAAATAATTCTCAGTTAACATTATTGAAAAAATTAAAAAACAAGAAGTCTGTTCATTCTGTTTATTTTTTAGCAAGTTTATTATCATCGACCATCTTATATATATCAAGTTTAGGTGAAAACATTGTAATATACTTTTTACTTTTCTGTCTCGCTCTCTATATTATTTGTTTGCCTTTTACTGTTGTACTACATTTTAACAGTTAAAATGTACAATTTTTATTAAATCATTCCATTTATAAAAAAAAACTGTTCTGTTTTCAATAAATATAATTATACGTATACGTATAATATACGTGTTTTAATCTTCCGCTCTCATTTAACAAATATAAAAATAAAATAGAATTCCTGGATTTAGAATTTTAAAAATCGCATTATTTTGTTACAGAAACATACATCCAATTATTTGATTCAGAAAGCCATTTCAGCCTCCTTTTTAACTCTGAAGTTATTCCACTGCTTTTCAATGAGCCTTAAAGTAGAGTTTTTTGGCTTTTCCAAAGGATTCAAACGCCATTAATTATTACATTCAAGGGAATTCAAAACATTACAGCAGTATTCTCCAAGAACTCGATTCGAATATATATATATATATATATATATATATATATATATCACTTCGCTAAAATGTCATTGTATTGCTTTAAAGTTGACAAATTTGCGCGTTGAGACTCGTATTTAATGCATGCAAATAGTATATTCATGCAGGATAAGGACCAATGGCTAATGGAGTGACAATTACTTAATCTGTTAATTTGATTTATTTGAGTGCCACTTAATCCAGTTTTGAAACTTTATCACAAAATTTAATAAAAATGCATTTATTTCTCTCTGCTTTATTTGAAAGTTTTAAATATTTTTAAAAGCATGCATAATATCTATTTAAATATTCATTTATTCTCTTTAAATTTTAGTTAAAAATAGTTTTATAAATTTTAATATTGGCAGTTTTAGTAGCTTAGTTTTGTTCTGTTTTCTTTTTTATAAAAGTAAATTTATTTTATTTTTCAGTTTTATTTAAAACAATTTTGGAATTCTTAATTTACATCTAGAACATGAATTTTTCATCAAATTAAATTACAGTGTTCTTGTTTTTTTCGTATTTGTGTCTTAGCAATTATTTTTTGTCTGTAAGATTTTAGATTGTGAACTCATTTGAACTTAAGTGTTTTTTTAAGCTGTATTAGAATGAAAACTATCATTTTTTCTTTCTTTTTTCATGTTTCCAACTTTTATATTTCTTTGTTTAAGAAACACTAAAAAAAATAACGTTAAATTTAAGAAATATAATAGAAATTTATTTGCGTTTAAAACACGTTTAATACACTATAATTATAAAGGAAATAAAAACCATAATGAGTTGCGAACTAAAAATGTTTAATACATTTTTATGTGCAGAGAACCATTTGGTTTATACTTTGTAAGAAAGTGTACCTTAAGTCTTTACTTTATTGTTTGGACAAAAATTTTTAGTATATTTAAAATGTTTGTGAGAAGTTTCCTGAAGAGCCAAGTAAGCAGTAGCGAACTGGCCATCGAGACTTGCTTTTACTCTCAATAATTAATATCGGTGATTTTAATAATTAATCGGGATAATAGAAAATAGCACAAAAATTTTTTATTTATTCATTTTTTTCTCTTCTGGGTCTTGGGGCTGTCGAAAAATGAAATTAGTTGTGTTGATGAGAACAATAAAGTTGCCTAAAGAGAAAAGTTGAGTAAATTAAAAGAAAACATATTCCTTTTTCTAATAAAAGATTAATAAGTAATAATAAATAATTAGTTTCATTTAATGTTGAATCAAAAATATAAAAAGGGATCAACAATAGTGAAAAACTTTAAGAGGAAGCAAATCAAACCTTTTCTTTTTGAAAAATTAAGTCACTATTGGACTATTCTAAGAAAAATAGTTCGATTGAAAACACCGAATTATGTACACAGAAAAGGATATTGCTAAAAAAATATTTAAATTCTGTGCCAGTGTTTAGTTAGGAAATTTTAAAGATATTTAGCTAATAACATTTGACCATTATATGCTCTTGATACTGTGGAAGTTTCAGCTGCCACATACATAAAATAATATCAAGTATTCGGTAACCCCTTAGTTAATAATTTTAAAAGTTAATACTTGTTAGTATAACAGTCATAGCAATGACATTCTGTCCAAAAATTAATATTCAAAATATAGGCCGATATAATTTAATTTATGACACCTATAGGGGCACGTTTATCTCGGTAACTAAGGCTTGGGACACCCGTTAGTTTTTAAGATTATAAAATATTCTTAAAACAGGACCAATCTGTAAGCATCATCTTTCAATTAAAAAAAAATGTTCAAAATCGATTTTAAAATTACTAAGTTATGAGGCATAAATTTAAAAAACGACAACATTCAGTCAAATCTTTCTTGTTTTGAAGTTGGTTACAAAACGTTTAATTTTTAATATGGCTGATTTGACTATGAATAGTTATGCAGACCATCATTTACCAAAATTTAAGTATTTGGGTCAAATACACCAAAAGGTTATTATTTAGCAGGACGACGTTCATTTGCATGTTTAACAGCTGCTAAAAACACAAAGTGCCGCTTTTAGATGTCTCGGGTGTTTTGCTTCAAAACTTTTACTTCTTTTCTGTGCTTTATGTGACTACAGCATTTGGTAATGCTTTATAGAGATTTAAATTATTTATTATACATTTATTTTTTACGGTAAACCACGTAAATAGTTTATTTAGTGTAATTTTATGATGATGATAAATTGATGCAAAACAAAATAATAGTTTTTTTTTAATTTTTATTAGATTTATTTTCAGATTCATTTTCAGTTTGTTATCATCATATCTATATGCATAGCGGTTCCTCAAATAAAGTTTTTTATTTAATTTTTAATTGGTTTGTTTTTATTTAAAAGAAATCAATAATACCGTAATATTACATTTAATAATTAATTATTTTTTTAATAAAATATATCAATCGTTTTGCGTGATGCTCACTAGGTTTTTTAATTATGTCATACAAAAAATTTTAGGTTTTGACAATGTGATTTGCGAAGCCGCACTTAACAGGACACTCAACTGTTCCACTTTACTTTTCTCGCTTAGGCTAGATATTTCTAGGTCTTTGGGGTCTAAAGGTAAATTGATCAGATCTTTATAAAACTAAAGAAGAGAAAATCAAAAAAACATTGAAAACTTTGAGGTGTATGCATCAAATAGGTAAAGTAATTATAAAACCATAAAAATTTTTTATAACTAGCAAAAAGCCCTTTTATACTCTCCAATTCAACTTGAACTGCCAAACTAATTCTAAAAAAATATATAGGTACTTTTTAAATATAGTCTTCAAACTGGTAGAAATTTTTTGTAATAGAGATTTAGTTTTTTAAACCGGTATGTATGTTGTACCATTGCAACCTGTTGCTGTAATATAGCTCTCGTTGTACTCTTTGTGCTTGTACACCTCCTCCTTGTAAGTGTTGTTGGGAGTGTTATTGACATCAATTATTTTTGTATTTTGTTTTTTTGCCACATGGTATGGTTTGTTGTCGTATGCTTGTTTACTAAATGTAGATGTTTCCAAATAACATTTCGGGTTGCGGTGCATATTGATGTAGTAATTTTTTATTCAATCGATGACTACGTCGTTAGACAATCTAAAAGAAAACTTTAAAATTTAATAAATATAAAATAAGTATACAAGAAACGTCATTAAATTAAAAAAATTAAATCAATTAGGACTGTGAACTGTAATTTTTTCAAGCGTTTATCTTCTCAAATATTTTACGATCTTAATTTTAATAGGAGAAGAATAACTATAGAATAACTATAGTCTATAGTTAAACAGCAAATTTTAGAAGGGGCTTCGTGTAAGTATTCGGACCCTATATAATTCAGCAAACGTGGCTATAACTTTCTGAAGGATAGGGAAAGTTGGATAAATGTTGTATGAAATGTTTTGATCTGAGTGTAAACTTGATAAAAAAAAATAAAATATAGAATACAATACCTTTTGGATGTTTTAACCAATAATTAGAAGTTAATTGTTGTGTGTCCTTATAAAATATAGACCTTTCTTTATGCATTGTGAAAGTAGCTCGATATCTAAGCGTTTAAATGTAGATTTATTCACGAATTTGTATCGGCCATACATTATAACTTATTTTATAACCGTCACATGTTAACTGCCTTTAAAATTAGGTGATCAGTTGAAATCAGAAGTTTAACTGAGGATAATATTCATAATTAATTAAATTAAAAAAACGCATGGCACATTGCATGTATATTTAAACTGTACTCATAAATATCAATATGATATTAAAACAACATCTATAAATTATGTTGTGAGTAAACAAGTAAAAATGGTTAAAATAAAGTTATACTGATATAATTTTCGGTGAAGACCGTCGTCTCTGGCTGTGTACATAACAACAGTAAATATTTGCTGGCGAAACAAACCCAATTAAATTAAAAATTGAAATGTCTGTGGACTTCGTTTAACCAAATTAATGCAGCGATCAAGAAAATGCAGCATAACATTTTGCTGGCGAAAATCAATTTTAATTAATTTATATTAAGAGAAATTAAAAACAATAAGACCCAGTTTTTTAATTTGCATATCAATTTGTTTAAAAAGAGAAAGGCATCCCAGATATAAAAGGGATGAAAAAATATTTATTAAATATTAAATAAGAATTTAATTAGTTTACTTTATTCGCGCTTGATTCCTTTAAATATAATAAAGTATATTAATTAAATTTTAAAAGATTTCGAATAATAAATTTTCATTAAATAAAAATATTAAAAATAATATTGTAGCATTAATTTATATAAAGCTATTTCTAGCTTCTTGTGAATTTGTATTTTAAAAATTTGTTAATAGAAACAAAATATCAAATAATACAAGTTTATGTATTTCCAGTGTTTATGCTTTGTGCACAATTACGAAGAAAACAATAACCAAAGTCAAAGAAATTTTAAAGATGCTGTGAAAATAAGTTAATCGAAACAGTTGTCTCGACATCGCATTCAGTGTAAATTATGATCACTCGTTCTAATATATGTGGCATTATTCCAGAAATAATATTGTAAAAGTTGTGCTGGAAAACGTCAAAAGTTGGCTTGTTAATGCAAACCAAAAAAAAAAAAAATATTGATATATCCTTGTTGTTAAACTATGCATACGGTTGGGTCCAGTCATTCTCTGTAACGCAGAATCAACATTTCTGATCCATCTATACTTTCTCTATTTCTTTCTTTCTTAATAAGTTTAAACTGCAAATTCAATCATTTACTAGAGTGCTATTGAAGTTTTACATTTTCTTTTTATGAATATTACTTTACTTTTGTGCATGTTTTCGTTTGTCCCACATCGAACTACATGTGTATATCTATAAATTTAAATGGGTGCACAATCTTAAGAGTTATTTGTTTTAGAATCACGTATATTTGCTTAACAGTGATAGAATTACAGATATACTTCCTTTTAGAGTAGACAAGTTATATGTTTGAAGGTTACTAAGTATAAGTTATTGTATATTTTATGACGTCGTCTTTATATGTCTGTGAATGTTTTCATTTGTTGTTTGCCTGCGTGAATTATAATTCGATAAATCAACAATTGATTCAGAATGTTTAAATATCTAAACATGATATTTCTGGAATGGCGCAATTATCTCCAATACATAAATACTTTGATTCTCTTTGATATAAACAAGATTGCTTAGAAAAAAAATTACTTACACAAATAAATATATACTTATATTTTATCGTGGCATTTAGTTACATCTAAAGACACTCAATATATTATTGAAACTTATGTATGTGTACTTAAAATACTTCTTGCCTTCATAATAATTCTGTAAAAATTTAAAAGACGAGCATGATTAACATTTGATCAGAGATATTTTATCGCTAATTTCATTTGTAAATATTTTCTGTACTTTTGATCTTCTAGTTAAATATTTATTTTTATTTATTTATTCAGTAGTATATCAAAATACTTTAACCTACAATAACATTTATATTTATTTATACTAAAAGTCGTTTGGTTTTTTGGTAGTTATTATTTTTTGCTACAATACGTTTATTAAATGGGTTTGGGTTATATTCCGAAATAACGTTGGTCGGCAAAAAGTTGTAAAGTTTTAATACTTTGTAGAAGAGCGAACGTTACATTGCAGTTGTTGTTGCCCTTTGTAGCCTAAAATAATCCATCTTTCCTAACTGGTATCGTTGAGCCTCATTAACGTATTTCATTATTATTTATTTAGTGTATAAAACAATTTTATCGACTTTAAAGGGTGCTCCAAAATTAACAAATATATATATGCTAAAATATTTTTATTTTTTTGTTTTCCCTTGAAAAGTTTTAAGCGTGGAAGAAGTGTTTTGCTTTTTGATTCGCTAGGCTACATTGGTAGCCTACGAATTGTGAAAGCTAAAACAGCAACATAAATCACGTGATATAAAGATCATCTTTCCATTCGATGAGTGACAGCATACTTTAAAACTATAGCGGAAATGCACGATGAGAAAGAAAGACAAGGTATTATTCTACATAAGCATTTTAACTCAAGTGTATGCAATTTGTTAAGTCTGTCAAAAGGAAACTAAAACATAATGATCAATTAAGAACGATGCGAATAAATAGTTTAAGAAACTTTAATTGTGGTTGTAAAAAAATATTGAAATATTTTTGCGTATGTTATTCAAGTTAATAAGTATTTTAAATGCGTTCCTTTCCAAGAAAGTGCTTTTTAGCAAAAATTATTTTAACTATATAATTCTTAATTACTCTATTAAAAAGAATTTATTTCACAATGACCCCTTTTAAAATACACTTTTTTAAGTTTTTATTTAAAAGCAATTTTATCTTTTGAAGAGGTAGTTTTTGTAAAAAATAAGATGTTTTTTTTAATTTAATTGATTCCAAAGGTACGTTATGTTAAAAAGTTTCGGTATTTTATTTAAAGGCACAATAATTACTAATTTATAAGAACTGCGTTACTGCTAGTTTTAGAATCATATCCATTCTAAGTTTGTTAGTATAGTGAATAAAAATAGTTAATTCATATCTACAAATATCCTTTAATAAAGAGTATATTATAGAAAGGTGTCTTATATTCTCTTAAACGCGTTCCTTTAGAAATGGTTTACTTCACTGAACTATTGAAAAACCTAAAGTTTTAATTTATAAAAAAAAATGAATTTGCAACATGTTCTTTAAAGAAATATATATTTTAAAAACACCTTATGGAAAATATATAAGGAAAATTATGTTTACAGAATGTAGTATTTATTGTAACATTTTTAAAAACTAAATTTTAGCTTTGTAAAAAAATAATTTACTGAACATATTAAAGCTTAAAAATAAATATATTAAACGTATCAAGAAGAAAGTATCAAATACCTATCTGTTAATTTGTAAAATACATATTTAACCTTCTTTTTGCTTGGATTCCTTTCTATTTTACTAATGTTTACAGACATGAGTTGTGGTCTATTTATTTACACTGTTGTTGTTTCACTTAAATCAATTACAAGCAAGTTTTGTAACAGTAATTAACTTCATTTGTAATTGTACATATGTGAGCGCAGTTAAGACCTCAGTAAATGATTTTGTAGATTTTTAGCGTGTTGACGTGGTTGCAAATTTTTGTTTTTTGTTAAAAAGTAATCTTAAAAAACCAATAACAACACTTACCTCGGTGCATGCTGAAGGTTTGAAACCAAAGGCATTTTTTTAAACGAGCATACATACGCATATACCAAAAGCACACTAACGTTAGTTAGACCACTTGCGATGACTAAAAAGAGATATCTAAGGTAAATTAAAAAAAATCAGTATCTCATTTTAACAGAAATAGGCATCTACAACTAAACAAACTAAAATTTATTTCTATTTTAAGCCGATTTTAAACATAATAAGGAGGTTATTAATTCAATTGAATGTTGCTTTTTTATGTTTGTGGCCGCAGAACTCACCCATTTTATTTAATATCCACTATATCCACAATAACAACAACACTATAACAAAAAAATCATGATCACATCATCTTGAAAATAGGGTTAAAACTTTTGAATAAAAAATTATTTGTTACCAGTTTCGTTTTCTTCATAGTCTTTTTTCAATTTATAACTAAAGTTCAGTTTTTGAAGGTACAAAAATTTAATGACAAGAAAATTAGACATAAATTTAATTTTGTGGCAAGGGTCATCAATAATCGCAATGGCGTGAGTAGTACCGAGCGTGAAGAAATGAAAATATTAACCTTTTACAGAAAAACAAATACCAGCCGTACCAGAATCCACATTCCTTCTCTATACGCCTTTTGTACAGTATTCATTCAATTAAATTTTCTTACAATATCCCAGCAAAAAATTTTTGAAAAGGTAATTGAGTGTGGAATTAAGCATTTTTGTCAGAAGTACTTCCTAACTAGATTGCCAACTTAATGATTTTAACAAGGCATGATATTTTTATAATTAGTTCCTGAGAATCGATTACATTAATTACACTGTACAACACACCAAAAAATTACAAGGTCCGGGCTATAAATTCTGATAGAGGAGACAAAAAAAAAGATATACGTGTATCGGCGTTTTGAAAGTTTACATCTGGATTTCATTTGAGAGGGGGTTAAAGTTTCCCAGCTCTGGCACATTCTTATTGTTAAACGGCATAAGAAACCATGTGACCCTTACATTTTAGGTAAAAAATATGTTCAGCAAATTTATGTAAAATGTTACGGAGAACATTTTTGTAGAAATGTTAACCCTCTAACTCCTCAAGATATGGGTCTTTTTTGTCCTTCTTTTAAGAAATAGCAAAAAACAACATTAAAACAGGGTTTTAGAGGGTTAAAATGTTCCACAAAAATGTTACCCGTTAAATTTTACTATAAGTCCCTGAATACACCAAAAAGGAAAAATCAACCGTAAAGTCAGAAATAAGACGCAACAAAAGAGAGCTTAGGGTTAATTTCGCATTTATTAAGAATTTTGTTTTAAATCAAATTTGGATAGCATTAATTACATTTTTTTAGCTCTAGGCAATTCCACTTCATTATCATACAATGTCCAGCATATTTCAGCGATAAGCGAATGAATGCTTTTACCTTTATAGCGTTCTTCAATGAGTGCGCATGTTTGATGAAATTTTTCACCATGCTCATCAGATTCTGTTGACAACTGGTTCTCAAAGTAATACATATGGAAATTTAAAAAATGAATTTTTGTTGACATATGAACGTAATAAAAGGTTCCTGTTTCAGCGATTGTTCCATCAACATAATGACTAGGACTTCGAAGTTGTAGCACAGGTACTGGGAGTTCATCAGAATGCGGAAATGGCAGCATGGCTGATGGCACAGTTTTGTATACAAAACTCTTTCGCCTATATCTATTCAATTTTAATATGGCACACGTAGCACGTAGCGTCATTATGTTCACCTGGATCTAACCACCGCATAGAATACCAAACTGCATTGAATTTCATTGACCTTCAGCGAGAGTTCAAAAATTAAACTATAGTTTTAGAACAAAAAAAAAAAATTTATTACCTTTGGACCACAAAATTAAGCCATTATAACAAATAAAAAATAAGAAAAAAAAAACATCAAATGAAAAGATTGCAGCTCGCCCATATCTGCCGAGGTACGGAGCTTAGAATTTTTCCAATTTTTTTAAATATCAATATGGATATCATATTAAAGCTTTTGAAAAGATCTTTAAGGAAATAGCATTAAGAGTTGATGAAATTTTTATGTAAGATAATACATATGAAGTACCAATTTTTTGTTTAATTCTCTGTCAGTCCAATATTTGCTTTTTTATTGGAATTACTTCACTGAACTAAATTTACATATAATATATTGTGAAGGGTATATAAGATTCATCATAGCCGAATATAGCGCTCTTAATTGTTATTTACAATCTTTAAGAGGAGAAATAATTTTGCGAAGTAATTGAAAATGTATTTATGGCCTCAATAAGGTGTTGTTTTATTATTATTATTTTTTTTATTTCATCATTATTATATGGGCGAGCTCCAATTTTTTCATTTGATGTTTTTTTTTTCTTATTTTTTATTTGTTATAATGGCTTAATTTTGTGGTCCAAAGGTAATAAATTTTTTTTTGTTCTAAAACTATAGTTTAATTTTTGAACTCTCGCTGAAGGTCAACGAAATTCAATGCAGTTTGGTATTCTATGCGGTGGTTAGATCCAGGTGAACATAATGATGCTACGTGCTACGTGTGCCATATTAAAATTGAATAGATATAGGCGAAAGAGTTTTGTATACAAAACTGTGCCATCAGCCATGCTGCCATTTCCGCATTCTGATGAACTCCCAGTACCTGTGCTACAACTTCGAAGTCCTAGTCATTATGTTGATGGAACAATCGCTGAAACAGGAACCTTTTGTTGCGTTCATATGTCAACAAAAATCATTTTTTAAATTCCCATATGTATTACTTTGAGAACCAGTTTTCAACTGAATCTGATGAGCATGGTGAAAAATTTCATCAGACATGCGCACCCATTGAAGAACGCTATAAAGGTAAAAGCATTCATTCGCTTATCGCTGAAATATGCTGGACATTGTATGATAATGAAGTGGAATTGCCTAGAGCTAAAAAAATATGTAATTAATGCTATCCAAATTTGATTTAAAACAAAATTCTTAAGAAATGCGAAATTAACCCTAAGCTGTCTTTTGTTGGGTCTTATTTCTGACTTAATGGTTGATTTTTCCTTTTTGGTGTATTCAGGGACTTATAGTAAAATTTAACGGGTAACATTTTTGTGGAACATTTTAACCCTCTAAAACCCTGTTTTAATGTTGTTTTTTGCTATTTCTTAAAAGAAGGACAAAAAAGACCCATATCTTGAGGAGTTAGAGGGTTAACATTTCTACAAAAATGTTCTCCGTAACATTTTACATAAATTTGCTGAACATATTTTTTACCTAAAATGTAAGGGTCACATGGTTTCTTATGCCGTTTAACAATAAGAATGTGCCAGAGCTGGGAAACTTTAACCCCCTCTCAAATGAAATCCAGATGTAAACTTTCAAAACGCCGATACACGTATATCATTTTTTTGTCTCCTCTATCAGAATTTATAGCCCGGATCTTGTAATTTTTGAAAAAATTTGATTTTGTTGTACAGTGTTATTTAAGGAAATAATGAGTAAAATTAATACGGTAGTCTCTTTTGACGTAAAGAACTAGTTCCATTAATACTTCCTTTTTTGAAAACTAATGTAATGTGTTTTGTAAGCGAGTAACAAAATATGGCAATCACAAAAGTAAGTCATTATATGGCAAGTACATTAAAACATTTAGTTTATTATCCTTGGGCTATTTTTTTTTTGTTCTATGCAATCATGCTCAGTTGAGTACAATACACATGTAGATGGAAATTAGTTTAATCATTTGTCATCGATGAATGAATGATTGACAGCTGGAAAGTAAAACGTTTATCGTTCTAAAGTGCATTGTTAAAAAGAACAAATTCCGAAAACAATCAATATCAGGCATTATTTTTTTATTGTCTCTGTTCAGTTAAATCACATGTCAATTGGAACAATATATAACAATTCACAATTAAAAAACTTATGCAAAATAAAGTTAATTTAAATACAAATCTATTATTTCCATTTAAATTAAATTTGCTTATAAAGCGATCTACAAAATAAATTCAAGAAAATTTTGTATTAAAATTGTTGTAATTAATAGTGATTTAATTACTTCTTCAATAAAAAAAGTTCTCTTAAAACTTTGCACATTTTGTGTGTTAAAAAGTTTTATATGAGAAAATAATTTCTTATTTTCTTATTTCTTATTTTTATACATCAATAAAAGTGTTATTAGGTTAAAACCGCAAAGTTTTGTTAAACTTTTTTAAAGTCAAGAAAAAGAAAAGGTCAACAAAAACAAACAAAACTCTTCTATTGCGCAGTGGGGCAGAATCAAAATATTTTGAAAATAACTCAGCCATTCGTAAAGGGTAAGGCCGATTGATGCAAAATTTTTCACTGGCACAGCAGAGGAATATTCTTCCGGACTATATGTTCTCAAAGTTGGGTAGCTCGTATCTGCAAATCTTTCTAATGCATTTAATTTGTTTATTTTTTGTCTGACTTTTAAAAATTATTATTTTTTTAAGAGAAGTAGCACTTCAGGCATTAATACCTACTTAGCAGCGTTGTCAACTTTGAAATTTCAAAACGCACCAAAGTGGAGAAAAAAAACGCACCATTTAAGAGAAAACGCACCAAGTTTTAGAATTCCTTTTTTATTTAAAATCTTTAATGATTTAATGTTTTTAAAAAAAAGTGGAATTTTTTTGTATTAAAAATATAACAATAAAGCAGTTTTAAAGTTCAAGGTTTTTACAAACAAAATTAAAAAATAAAACTTAACAAAAATAAAAAAATAAACAAATACGTTTGTGTTAATTTGTACTAGATAATAATACATTTTTTTCATATATTGCATACACAAATTTTGAAATAAAAACCAGCGATCATTCATAAAAAAATATTTCTGTATAATTACATACATACAGTTTAATATGTAAAATTGCCCTGCAAAATTCATATTAATTAAGGCTTATAAATGCAAAAAAAAATTATGAATATTTGAAATTACATCAACTAATGGCACACCCTTTAACTTCCAAATCCAAATTTTATACTTGTTGTTATAGCGGACTCAGCAATTCAGGTTTGTTGTAAATTGCAAGCGTCTGTCTACAACTGTTAAAAAGTAGTGCCATATACATCAAATTAAGTGAACTATAGGCGCACCCTTTAGTTCATAATTTTTAGTATTAATACTTGTTACTATATCGGCCATAGCAACCGACATTCTTTCCAATTTACAAGCGTTTGTATATAACGGTTCAAAAGATAGACCCATATAAGTAAATTAACATCAATTATGGGGGCACCCTTTAATTTTTAGATTTATTTTTGTATAACTTTTTGTTATTGGGAGCCATAGTAATACGAAGTCATTTTATATTTTACAGAATCATCCTTTACAGTTCATAATACACGTAAAAAATATGTATGGCGACACCCTTTAATTTTTAAGATTATGAACTGTTTATTAAACGAGACCAATCTGTAAGCATAATCTATCATAGTACCAACAATTTTCAAAATCGGTTCACAAATAACTGAGTTCTGCAGGCACAAACATAAAAAGGCAACATTCAGTCGAATTGTATAACCTCCTTCTTTTTTTGAAGTCGGTTAACTGATCACGACAAAACCTGCTTTTGCTAAGCTGTTTAACAGATACAACAGCAGCCTTTAATACAAAGACAATGACCATGAAAATCTAAAAGGGATAGTATATTCCTTACAGTGTAATGTTTCTTTTTTAACATAACATAAAATAATACAACAACAATACCGTTTCATTTTTTGCTTATGATTTGGTACGTCTTAAACGAAATGGTATTAAAACAGGTTATTTTTTTGTGGTGCCACCACAAATTAAAAAAAGCACCAAAATTAAAAAAAAAACGCACCACGCACCAACACGTGAAATTTTCGCACAAAAAAATCGAAAAAGCACCCAAAATGGTGCGAAACGCACCAAGCTGACAACGCGCTACTCAGTTTGTAACCATGATACATTCTTTCGGAAAGGGAAAAAATGAGAGAGAAGACAGGTGGTGAAAGGAGATAGATATAGCCATTTTATTAATTATTTTACTTTGGCGAATACGATATTAAGAAGTACCGACGAAGGAGATCTGATTATGTATCAAACAGAAAAAAACATTTTTATTTTTCTGAGTGCCGCAAGGGTTGAACCCAGAGCAGCCAGATTTGTGGACAACGTGCTTACCACCTTGACTACAGCAGTCCAGTCTATAAGATATTAAAGGACTAGTCAATACCTACAACATGTTGATCAAACCTGTATGTTTATATAATTAACACATTCGCGGACAGTACATTTTTGTACTGTCCCTTTGTGGGACATAGTCTATATCTCCTGATCAACTAAAGCTAATTAATCCAGGGTAAGAGCAAAATCATTGAAATTATATTTAGTAATTCTATTTAACAATTTTATTTAACGGCTAATGTCGTCATGTCCCAAGCGCAACATCAAATCAGAAGCACAGGAGACGACGGGAAAACCCGTCTTGACAATATTTACCGCCTTAAGCAACGCAGTTGTTCAAAATGTTGTTAATGTGACATCGCGAGATATACCGTCATACATATTTTAATTGTTGTGTGATTATATCGTTTAATGCTATCGCATTTGTGAAATATTTTTGTATCAAATGTAACAACGTACAATATATTCCTGTATTTGAAATATAAGGGAAAACTTGTTGTACAGGAAGTGGAAATAAATAAATCAATAAATAAATAAAAATATAAAAACCGTCATCGGGTTTTAAAATACCTATTAAAATTTTCATTTTTGTATTAAATTTTTTTCCTATTATCAAGTTTTTACTTTTAACTCAAATGCCCAACTAACATCATTTTAAATTGTTATTCTTGAATGCTGCAATTAAACTGAGAATGCTATGAATCAGAAAAAAATTTTGAATTTTTTTAATTCCGCAATATCACAACAGATTTATAATGACTTTTATTTGAACAAAAATAATTTTATGAATATAAATGAATATTTAATGGTAAACTATTTTTGTTAATATTCTTGAAAGTTATATTTTTAAACTAGAAAGAATAATAAAAAAAAGATTTTCTGTGTATAAAAATAATGTTTTTAAGGTCCTTTAAAAAATTCAAGCTGAGTGTATAATTAATATTTTTCTTTTTAATTTCCTTCGCTCGAGCACGCTCATGTGCCTAAAGAGCCAGAAAATAATTGATAAACAGATATAAGTATAAATAGTAACCACTACATTTAGTAAACATATGACTACTAATAATATTTTTAAAAATATATCATGACTTAGCACACATTCAATAGACACTGCTCTTAACGAGAGTTTCGAAAATTTAAACTAAAATAGAAACGAAAATTAAAACTCAAGCACTTGCTAAAGAGCAACATATTGTGGTTGTATTATATGGTTGCTAACAAAACATGGTATTGTTACATTTATTAATAATAAAGCTGTACTTACAATCATATTCTTTTCGAGCATAACAATAACATGGCAAAATCTAAAAATAATTATTATTATTATTCAAGTATAAACATTAAATGGTTAAAATAGAATATCATTATATGGTTGTAAAAGTCATGTTATATAACTGAATTATACCATAGTTTCGTAAGTGCCAATATTTCCTGTTATTTATTGTTTAATTTATTATTGATTTGTCACAAAAGTTATTTTAAACATAAATTCACAAAAAAGCAATTATTTGCTTATTATGCATACATGAGTAATAAAAAGCTTTTACATATAAGATGCAAAAATCATTTGTACAAAATATATAAAATATAAGCCGAAATAACAGCATCTTAACTTCGTACATTCCTACGAGCCCATCCATTTATGGAACAAATGTTGTACTCGTATTCTCTTATTGAAGATATCATACGGTACGTAATGGTAATTCGGAACTGACACATTTATCCAAAACTTCTAACACGTTAATCTGTCATATGCGGTGATATATTTTGTAACATAACAGCAATTATTGTTGATATATTTAATGACTGCTTTAAATGAAAATAATTCCGCTTAAAACACAAAAATTAATATTTATGAGCCGTCATATAAAAGTATATTTATATACATATGTATGTGTATTTCGACGATTTTTTAAATGTTTTCCTTACATTTTTATTTGTTTTCATGTTTTTTCATAATTTTTTTAATATTCGTTTTAATTTTTTTTTATTTTATCTCACAATAGAGACAATTTAAACTTCAAGCTAACAAAAAACTACTAAAATGATAGAAAAGCATTGCTCCTTGACTTTCTATTCACTAAAGTTTTCACGTTCTTTTTAAAATAAAAATTTATATATTTCGATGGTTGTTAATTGCGTTTTTAAAACGATCCTGTAGTATTTTGCTTAATTGCTGTCTTTTATTTTGCATTTGCACAACGCGGGCAATAGATAAAACTAAGTTTCTTGTTTACGATAAAACATCTTCCATTGAAAGTCTTATTTTAATTTCGTACAAAAAAAAAAAAAAAAAAAAAATAGAAAATCTGGTTTTAAAAAAATCTGTGGAACGTTTAGTAAAACACTTGCATAGAAAACGTTGTTTTAAGACAATCGAATATCTGCAGAAAGCCTTAATCTCAGATAAATGAAGTCATAAAAAACTATTTATTGAACTGTTGCTAATGTCCTGTTTAGGTAAAAAAAATAAAGTTGTTGCTGTAAGGAATTATATTATTCGTACTAGCACAATCTCCCTCATATTTACAAGCCACATAGTATCAGCTGGTGGGATTACCATTTGCTACAACTGACATATAGTTAATGCCACTGCTGTTTTAAAATAAATTAAAAAAATCACCCATTTATAGTTTCGTTCTCATTTAATATTACCCACTCACTTCTTTCATCTCACGTTGCCATAAGCATTTTTCTAAACAAAGAAAACAAAAGCAACAATAATACGAATATTTTTCTATGACTTGAGAGGCAAGAGAACTTTCAATTTCATCCAACGTCGCCTCCATTGAATGGATATCTAAGTCATTGTTATATGAGCGAATATAAATACTCACAGGTATGTAGACGACAGTTAATGCTACTGCCCTTGCACTGAGATGTATAAACCTTAAAAGAAATCAAATCGAGCTTGTGTTGAGCAAGAAGACAAACAAATTAAAAAAAATAAACATAATTTTGTAGCCAAATCATTTAAATTTAATGCCAAATAAACTCCTTTATGTATTGAAAAGACTTGTTAATGTACTATTAACAAATCAGAAAGTATTTAATTCTGTCGATGTAAATTGGGGTTTGTTCTCTTACTTCCCTCTTGGTTGCAAGAACTCAAGTTAAATAAATTTTTCTAAAATACAGGCGTAATTGGTATTTGAATAGATGATGCTTAAAAATGTACACCAGATCTTTTCACCCAACAAAGCTTCCCAAATCAACTAAAGTGCTTTTCGACCGTTTCGATCGGTTTTTTTCAAGTATGAAAAGTACTGTAGCATTGCTTTAATAGCATCGTTATTATAATAATGCATCTTCATATATCGAGACATAAAATGTTCTGTTTTCTATATAAAATATTAAGAGTTTTAAATAATACATATTTAATAAGAACATCATAAAATAAGGGGAACAAGTTGGTTTTTATTATTTTTATTTAGTTTTAAAAGAATGAGCTTTCAAAATTTTTTTTATTAGTTTCTTTTAGAAGAACCTCAAATGAATATTACAGAAATTCATTAAATATATCGCAATGCTTGGGTATGTGGTAGCTGTCATGACACTACGGCGCCTAAATTTTCCCTTTCGATACTAATACTGCACAATTACTAAAGTACTGAATGGAGAATTCCCTGCTTCAATGTGTGCTTTTATAAGAAACAATCTACTGTGTTTATTTTGTTCTGGGAAGTAGTCAACTGTGTTTGTTTCTTTTTCACAAAAATAGTGGCTTGTTGTTGTTAAATATTTCCGTTGCCTTTGTGTTTATTTTGTACTAGAAAAGACATGTGAATTATTCTGCATTTTGTGGTGTTTTTATCTTTTTGAATGGAGATGACTTACTTTTAGCGTTTATATTATACTTTTTACCTTATGTTGTTGCCATGTTTTTCTAGTCCAGAAAAAATTTAATCGATTATGCTGGCGTACAGCAAACTGTGATAACCCAACAAAAAATCATCATTTTAAGAGGAAGGACTTTCAAACTAGACTACCAACCTAATGATTTTACAAAGCATGAGATTTTTATAATCAATTACTAAAAATTGATTACATTTATTACACTTTTTCTAAAAGAAAAAAAAAACGAACTAGCTTAATTATTGATGCATAAGAAACAAAATTTTTTGTTTTGTGCAAATTAAAGTTAAATAAGAATAAACATCAAGGAAATATTATCCTGAGAAATATTGTTATTTAGAAAAAAGAAAAGAAAGATATTATGTCCGTAAAATAATCTGCTCTTTAACTTAGTTTCTAAATTACAGAAAATCGAAATTGTTATGATTTTTCGAAAACTGGTAGTTTTTGAAACGATGTCTATCAAATGTTACTACTGGCCTCAGAATAAATGCTATTAAGGAAATAATATCTTCGCATTATTTAAATACCATCAACTAGAGGAATTTACAAAATTATAAGATTTTTCATTCGTAACATTTCTGGTTAATTGAAAAAGTTTTTATAATTCTTTCATTTGTCTTCAAATTAAAAAAATATAATAAATAAATAAAAATAATAAGGGTAAATTTCATCTCATGGCTTACTAGCACGATTTGTTAATTTTATTTTTAACTGACTTCGAAAAAAGAATTCGTCTGAATATTGCTTTTTAAAAGTTTGTGCCTCAATAATTTCTGAACCTATTTAAAAATTTTTTACAATATGAAAAATTATGCATACGGATTTGTCCCGTTATAAAAACAATACATAATCTTAAAAGTTTAAGGGTGTCACCATACAACATACTTTTTTTTTACCTGTATTTTGCACCGTAGAATATTGATTGCTATGACCGTTTTTGCAACAAGTATTAATATTCAAAATTATCAATTAAAAGGTTCCCCAATAGCTCGTTTAATTTGATTTATATTGGCACACTTTAGAACAAAAGAAGAAAGACCCTTAAAATTTATATTGAAACTGTATTGCTAACTTCGCTATAATAGAAAGTATAAAATTTAGATTTGTAAATTAAAGAGTGTCCCAATTGTTAATGCAATTTAATGTGTGTCACCGAATTTTTGAACCGTTATAGACACAAAACTGAAACTTATAAGGGACCTGTATTGCTAAGTCCGGGTGTTCCAAAAATTAATGTAATTTTACCTTTGTGGCCTTATCTTTGGAACCGTTATATAAAACATTAGAAAATAAGACAGAATGTCCACCATGTCGTTTGGTATAATAAAAAGTATAAATATTTTAAGTTATATGAAAATTTAAGCGTGGTACAATTGCTAGTGTAATTTGAAGTATGTGGCCAAACTTTTAAACCGTTATATACAGACAGTTGAAAAGAAACTGACTACAAAAAGCCAGTTTACAGAACACAATCCGCTGTTTAGACGCACGAAAACGTTACCGTTTTCCATTTTTGGGTCGGGAATGTCTTTCTTTTTTTTTAACGTAACAAATGAAAATTGTTTCTGGTTTATGTATCGCGCATTGTAGTGTCAGAATTGTCAAAACTGTCGAAGTGCTTCTTCCACGAACAACTTTCGTTGGATTTTGCACGTCTTTGAAGACCCACACGGTCATTTGTTGTTTTGTTTCGGGCTCATACGCATAGATCCATGATTCGTCACCTGTGACGATCTTATAAACGTCTTTTGAAACACCGCAATCGTATTTTTGCAACATTTCTTTGCACCCATCGACACGAGCCTTTTTTTGAGCGACTTTCAAATTGTGCGGGATCCAACGAGAACAAACCTTTTTTACGGCCAGGTGTTCATGCAGTATCGAATGTATGCTGGTGGAAGAAATGTTCAAGGATGTCTCTGTCTCTCGGTATGTCGCATGTCGATCTTGCATTATGAGTTCACGCACGGCATCAATGTTCTCTGGCACAACAGCCGCTTTTGGACGAACTTCACGGAATTTGTCTTTGAGCGAGCTTCAGCCACGATTAAATTCATTATACCAATTTTAAACAGTGCTATAGGATGGTGCTTCAGGGCCATACAAAGATTTAAGTTCATCAATGCACTCTTGTCGTGATAATTCGCGTCGAAAGTTGTGAAAAATGATGGCACGAAAATGTACACGAGTTAATTCCATTTTTTTCTATATTAATTTTTTCAAGTCACTTTAAACAACACAAATAATGGTCGTACGTCAAAACGATTTGAGTACGATTATGCTTAAAAATGAAAAATTTTTCAATGGAAATGTTAGATCGTACTTGGCAGCACTCAGTGTTGCCAGGCCAGAAATATATATAGCAGCCCTCGTACTTCACTCGCATCATACATCATTTATTATGAGAACAATAAAGTGATTGCGAAGACAGATTCTCGTTATGCTTAAGCTATCTGAAGTGCTAGCTAAGCCGATGATTGAAGCACGAATGAAAAAAGACAAAGTTAAGCGTAATTATAGAACCAAAATTGCAATTGAAAGCGTTTTGGGTTAACAAGTATCGCCCGTTTCAGAGGCTTCTAGTGAATTTGACAAGCTGGATAGAACAGGAAGAAATAAAGTTACAGGAACTTGGCACATGTTCTAAAAGCAAAAAAAAAAAGAAGACTCAAAACTCAAAAACTGTGCTGAATGTGAACGGCCATTCACTTTAAAGGCGTTGCTAAATGTATAGAATATAATACAAAAACTAATTTAATAAAAAATAAAATAATTTAAAAATAATTTAATAAAACAACATACCGGGGTACCCGGGTGCGCATGGTGCGATTAAGGTTTAAAAAAATATTTTGAAGTATAAGCGGAGCAAAATAATAAATCCAGAGACCTATTTCTCTTTATTTTAAGTTAAATAACGACGATGCAGAAGATTTTTACAAAATTTTAATTGTTAATATATTTTTTTATGTAAATATACGTAGGTGGGTACCCCGGTACCCGGGTATTAACACAAGGGTTAAACACGCATACATAAGCTTTAATAAGTATATTGAGAGCGATGGTACAAATGCTATATAAACGTAAACTTAAGCAGAATCAAACAGGCAAACAACAAATAAAGACATATGTTTTTATATAAACATGACGTCATTAAATATAAACCTACTTATACGTAAGCATCATTTAACCAGATTTACTGTGCGTTTCAAAGGAAGAATTGCTTCTAAGAAAGTACATTTCTTACACTAATTTAGATAAAGCCTTCATAAGAAGCATAATTTCAAAGCCAATGAAAGAAAACGTAAAATTAGCATATGGATTATATATTTAAACAAAACGCAATCGTTTCAATTGAATGTATTTTAGAAAAATATATTTTCGTTAATTTTAATTTCCATTTTTCGTAAAAATATTGCAACATTTGATGGTCGATAAAGAGAAAAGATCAGTTGTTGATTGTTGTTGGTTTTTGCTTAAACTTAGATTTTTGTCTTTATTTTGTTGTTTGGACAAAAATCTATAGTTTATTTAAAATATTAGTAAGAAATTTTCTTAAGAGCTAAATAAGCAATAGCGAAATGGACGTCAGTACGCGCTTTCACCCTTAACAGACAATATCGGTGAAGTTAGTAAATTTAATCGGGACTATAGAAGGATTTAACTTAAAATCATTTTAACATAGAATTCAGAAGCTTTTAAGTTTTGCGTTAGGCCGTTGATTTTTTAGTGTAGAAACTTTAAACATTTGAAAATAAATCATAATGAAAAAACTGCAAAAAACAATTTATTTTTTAATTATGCAATTTCGATTATTAGTGAAAATAATTTAAAACAAATTGTTTAAGTTTCTAATCATTTTTTTGTTAATCTTGTGAATAATTTTCGTTGGCAAATAAACTAATTTTGAAGTATCATTTAAAAATAAAATATTTTTAATTTGTTTTCTAAAAACCGAAAGGCATTTTTTGAAGGTCCGTTTTTGAAAAATTTGAACTGGTATTTGAACTGTGGATATTATAAATCAATTAAAATTGATTTTTGGATAAGTTTATTTTTTATTTCTAAAAACTTTTTTCGAAAGAATTTTATATAACAAATGTATGCTTTCTAAAGAAAATATTCTACATTCTACTACATTCTTTGCATGATCTATTTAACCAACTAACTTTGTAAATAAGAATACGAGGTGTATTACCAATACCAATATTAATTTGGTTAGACGAAGTAGACACTAAGCAGAGTATTTCTTCATCATACTTACTTCTTAAAACTGCACGTTGAGTTCCACTTAACTTAATTAAGTGTGAGAAATGTTACTGTTCTTTTGCTAGGTTTTAGGCATAATTTGCAGGTATCAATTGTTTCCATGTTTAATCTTTAACGGATGATATCTGAAAATAGAAAGGCCTGATAACAGAGCAGTTAGTCACCTTAGGGTACTCTATATGCAACTAAGTAATTCTTCTGTCTCTGCCTGTAAAACAGTAACTCTTTCCATTCTAAAAAAATCTTGGAGTATATCCAATTCTCAACTTGGTTAATTTGGTTCAAAGAAATCGATTGCAATATTTTATTATGTGAGGTGTTCTAAAATTGCTTGCATCATAATGCACTTATTCAACATTTCGTTCATCCTAAAATAAAATTCTATAAATATGAGTAAATTTAATCTTTAATAAAAATGACAATAAGTGTTTTAAACGAGACCCTCCATACCGACTGCCCCCAGCCTACTTAAATATTTAGCTGAAATAGGGATGCCTAGATTTCTGCGTCCCGAAAATTCAATTTTAATATCGGTATATTGATTTGTAATAAAGTAATTAATACAAATATTAACGTGTATTTAAACATATGGACCAAAAAAACGTAACACTACTCACGATTTTCATGATAAACTTGGATTTCCCTTCACATATTTGATAATCTTAAAGCGTACATAAATTAATAAATAATTTTTCCGTCATAACTGTTCTCATAACGAATCAAATAAAGTTAGGAGGGGTTTTGAGAAAAGAATAAACAAACTTCAATATATATTCAAATAAATACTGTATGTTTGAATTAATACATTCTGCTCAAAATGATTTGTTTTATTTTATTTATTAGATTCATAGCATATTGTTTGTTTCTTAACGTGTCGTTTTTAGCTTAGAAACTTTGTTTATTTAACAATGAATTACTTGTATGAAAGAAGCGTGCAGGCCAGCACATGTAAATAATATGTGATTTGTGTTGTTACTGGCAATAAATCGATTCTAGATATTTAAGCAACGAAAATATGTTTTATATGTACATTCTCGTACATATACATACATATAAAACACTCAATAAAAATATTTGACTAATGATTGTTCTGAAATTTAATTTATATTTTTTATTGTTTTCAAAAGAAAATCCCGTAAAACGAACAATATGTTAAAAACTTTGGCGCCGTCCAACACACTCATAGAAACTTGTTTTTTGCAATGTGAATTTATTCCATTGTTGTTATTAATTATTCGATTCAAATAGAAAATACTGACACAAACAAAGTACTACCGTATCCGCTGCATTTTCACGTGTAGAAAATAAATATCTAAAGGTATTCCCCGTAGAAATAGTAATTTAAGTATTTGGCCTATCTTTTTAGCATAATCGAAAAAATCTAAATTTTATTAATAATAATAATAAAATCGAAATTTAATGAATATCACTTTTATCTTAATAGACTTTTATTTTAAACTGTAAAATTTTTATTTTGGGTAAATTATTGATTAAGTATATTTAAAATTTCTTTGTGCTTTTATGAATATCCTTGAATTTTTTTACCCGAATTACTAAAAAAAACGAAAACGCCAAGGGTAACAAAATCCATTGCCCAAAAATAAATATACAGAACAAAGATGAAAATATTTCATTAATATTAAAACCTTCAAGTTTAAGTTTTATTTTCTATACGTTCATTTTACAAAATTGCTATGTTATACGATGACATACTTTATGAGATATTAGGTCTGTTCAGTAACTTTACTAGTAAAATATAGCAACGAGAGAGTAACAACAAAAAAAATTTATACATTCCCTAAGAAAATATTTTGTATAAAAAAAATTATTGATGGCCCTTTTTAGGCTATAATGAAAAAATTAGGAGAATCGTAAAAGATTCAGATTCATATTTATTTCCCAACAAATTTTTACAAATAAGTGAAGTCTTAAAATCTAATACAACATTATAAAAAAATATTTTTTATGACATTTAAAAAATTTAACAAATAATTCCCAAAAAAAGGGATGAAAAAGGGAAGCTCTCAAAATTTACTACAAAAAATAAAACACTAAAGATAACTTACAACCTAAAACTTAGAACTATAATATCAAAAAAGAACAAAACAAAGAAATAATGAAAAACAACAAATTCATATTAAAATAAATAAACAAACATGAATTAACAATACAAATAAAATAAAACTATTGGGCTGTGTTGTAAACAGTGCTCTGAATACTGAGAGAGTGTAGCCTTCTATGATAAAATAAGAGGTCTACATCCCCGTAAAGAATCCCAGCACCCTTAATGGTCAACAGATCTACCGCAGACAAGTACCTTGACATCCGAACAGCCTCCAGATATCTCGACGCGAGAAGCATTCTCTCACCAAGGGGTGTTCTAAGGATCGTGCGCCCTCCAAAAATTTCACAGCCATTTTCACCATGCAGACATCCACCCGCGCAAAATCAATTGCGCTATAGATTGACCTACATGATGCCCTGCGAATCTCGCCGTTTACTCCTACATAAGGCCTAAGCCCTAGAAAAGCAACCAAAACTAATCTTTACCATCTCCGTAGCCTCTATCTGGTGCGAAGATATCCCGAACCAAGCCGGAAATGCATAGGAGATGACAGCACGGATAATTTGGTGGTACACTAGAAGACGCACTTTCCTATCAAGACCCCCTTACGTTTGGGAGCTCCCTGATATACGGAGTAAATCCTCTTGCTTCTCTCAAGAATATCGTCAATGTGGCGACAGCTCTCAAAGTTCTCACGAAAGGTGACACCTAGATACTTAAGCTTGTCCGAGGGCCCAATCAGTTCTTGTCCGACAGTAAACCTGGTATGTTTTGTCTACAATTCGGGTATATATATTTGCGACTACCCTTGAACATTACGGCGACAGTTTTCGAAATGTTCAAGGTAAGAAAAGAAGGAGAAGAATTTTTCAGCGCATGACTAAATCGCAAATAGGAGCGATTTTTTCACTACTTTCAAAACGAAGCACGAAATGAGCGAATGCGCTATTCGTTCGCATTTTGTGAAATCGAAAATTAAACTTTTTTTATTTACAAATAATTGTAAACAGTCAAAAAACAACTTAAGTTAATTTGTTTTGTCTAAAAAATTGTATGGACCAAAATGGTCTTACACCTTAGATTTGTATATTTTATCTAACGGCAGGGTTAGTTGTTTGCTTTAATGATTTTTATTTTTTCATAAATGTTATGTGTATTTAATCTTTGAATATGCTTCTAGATTGGCTGTCATCTGTCACCGAGCATTATAAATTAACACGTTACTAAAACGATATACACAGCAAACGAACATAATATTTCAAACACCTATATGTTGTAGACAAGCAGACAACAATAAACTACGCCATGCATAAGTAAAAAAGACAATATTACAACAGGTTGCAGTGAAACAAATTTTTCACGAGAAAGCAAAATCAGAAACATTTTGGTACCTAACGTAAACATGACAATAATTAAGAACAAAAACAACACCAGGAGCTTGCCCAAATTTAAAATTAAATTTAGAGTGACGCTTAATAACTATAAACCATAATTTTTGTGGCATATCATAGTGTCCGAGGACGTAATAGCCAATATTACGTCCTCGGACATAGGCCCAATCTATCTCCTACTATGTTAATAAAAAAAAAGTTTCGTAAATTTTTTGTTGACTCTATCAAGACGAATAATAAATCTAATATTATTTAATTACATTAAAATGTCAAATATTTAACATAACGCACAATACAATAAATTGAAAATTAAAACACATAAACACAACTTAATATCACAGGTAAAAACTGTATAACAGTTTCAACAATAAATTTTTCGAAATTAAGTCTACTTAATAGGCGTATTTAAATTCTGTCTTGCTCATCTACTGCCTTAGCAGAGTTGAGTTCAACACGAAAACGGACTATTGTCTTCTATTGTCTTCGCTATGCAAGAAAAACTCCAAATATTCATACATACTTTATGGGGTCGGAAAAAAATATTGTAGAAATTACAAATGGAATGACAAAACTAGATATTTTTTACCTGCGGTGAAGGGTATTAAAATCAAAATCCACTTGTACGTATGAGTACTAAAAATTATTCTATTTGTTAAATGGAAATAAATATCAATCATACTCGCATAGCAATAAAAATGATTGGTTTTGAATTGTTTCTGTGGGTAGTTTGCTTTTCTTTGCTTTCTTTTCTTCTGTTTCCTTTTTATTGTTTGTCTATGTTTTTCTTTGCTTTAAATTAAGTAAGTTTTAGTAGATTATACTTTTTGGTAAAAACATAAACCTTAGAGAGTGGAATTAATCTATTCATCAATTCGATAATATTACGAATTTTATTTTTGTGTATTTGAATTCTAGGGAACTTATAAAAATCATTGGATCATCACTAAAGTTAAGAATAAAGTTAAAAATAAATATTTCTTGATAAAAAGGAGATTATTAATTTTTTGGTATTTGTTAATTTTATGTCCAGAGTTTCCGTACACATTAAGGCAAAAGCGCATAACCATTAATTTTTTTCCACTCTGTTTTCTAGTCGCAATCTGCTGAGATTCACTGCCCTTTTGTAATGGCCTCACCATCTACTTTATATTCATTGAACACGTCTATAGAAATATTTCACACAAGCTGTGGTCCATTTGCTGTCCACCGCGATTTGTTGCATCCTCTAAAGATAGCTTATCTACATTAAAATAAAATGGTAAATTTTATGTGCACCGAAATCGGCCGCCTGCTGAGTTAATCTTCCTACAAAGAAAAACAACAACAAATGCATTAAAACCTTAAATGCAAACATAATATAAGGAAGTGCCTCTAAAAATAGAGCGAAGTGGTGATTTCCAAAGCAATAACTAAATGCAAAGTAAAAATATGGTTGAGACAACAATAATATAAGAGTAACATATTATGGTTGAAAGTCAAACATTGTATTGTTACATTAATTAATAAAATAGTTGCTCTCAAAACTATATTTTTGTCTACCGTTACTAAGGTGTTGTTAAAAATAACTACATTTAATTGCTAAACAGAACATAATCTGGTTATTGTAACCATATCACAACCATGGTTTTCTTAACACAATGTGTGTTAAAAGATATACGAATAAAGATTGCCTTCGTTTGTACAGAAACATAAAACCGTTGTTACTAATTCAGTTTTGTTTTTGAATGGCTGCAGCAGTTCATGTTTTAAAGCCAAGCGTCTTAATTTTCCAGAGAAAGTTAAAAATATATACATTCAGATATATATCACAAAAATTTTATGATTTTGATCATTTTAAAATAATGATTTACTATACTTTGAGATGTGTATTTGGAGTACAAAAAAATCGTCAATTAATTAATCCATCTATTTAATTACTCCCATGTATTGGTTTTTAACCATGTGCAAGAAAAATTGATTACTCAATTATTAAATCAAATATTTTTATAATATTTTCCAAGTTGCATAAAAATAATAATTAAAATATTCTCTTGTAGGAACTACTAGGTTTTATAATTTTAAATAATATATTTATTTGCTGTGCTTTAATATAACTAAATTTTTTATAAGCGAGTCCAGTTCAAAATAGTTAAATATAAACGGTCATATTTATAAAAATTTAAAGCCACTTAATAAATATAAAGCAAGCAAATGATGGTAAAATAATATTCAAAAATTACCAATAGTTTTAACAGTCTGTTTCCTATAATCAAAATTAACGCAACGTACTTATTCATGAAATGATGGTTTTTTATTTTTAAAGTCGAGGTCAATAATATTTGTTCATTATATGTTATAGGTTCATAGAAAAAGACACTCCATGTCAACGCAGTTTATTTTAAACTTAAAACTTGACAACCCTAAACTTAAACACATTAAGTGCTTTTATTCGTTACTTTCATCACTAACTCAACCGCATCGTAACAGTGGATAAAGGTATCTGTGTTGGTACTAAGATGCAAAAAACTCAAACGGACAACATATTTTACAACTGACTACAGTTATTCACACAGTTATCTTACGCGTGCCAGTACGAGATGTGGCCTAATTTTCTGTGTGGCTATAATACGGCGTTTTTCTTAATCATAACAAAACAAAGTTGACAAATATTGGTTGCATCTAAATTAAGAAAAGAACTTAATGAAATATACACAGCGCTTCTTAGGAATAATTCAAAAAATAATATTTCAAATTGAAATTAATTACAACACAAATTATATTAAATAATATTTTAAATTATAACTGCTGATAAAAAACAATAAAATATAAAAAATATTAATTAAAATTATTATTTTTATATATTAATAATATAAATAAAATAAAAATTTTTTAAAGCAACAAAAAAGGATATATTTGTTAATATCGTTTCGTTTTAAGTTACTTTTCAATTTCGTTTTAATTTTCGTAACTCTTCAATATCAAATTTATTGTTATGAAAAAGTAAAAAAATATAAAAATTTTGTTAAATGATTAAATTACAAATTATTGTAGTATTAATTTACTTAAATCCTGCTTGACTCCTTCAAGTATAAATGTTTCATGATATTCTCGGTAAGGCATCTGGTGCTTTTGGCATTCGGGGTTTTTAAATTGAACAAATTTTTCACAATTTTGTATCACTCTTGTGTAGAGTTTCATACAATTTCAATTTATTCCAGTGTTGAAAATGCTATTCTTCTACAATACAACTTTAAATAGTATTATTTTATTTTCTACACGCCGTCTTGATGAGCCACTGATTTGGTCAACCATTGAACGATTTCATGTGAGCACCTTGAGATGGCTGGTATAGACCATCGTTGTGGATGTCATGTTCCTGTTCAAACAGCGTTGTCAGAACATTTGTTCATACAACGATCTCTGTCATCTAACGGCACTTTCATTTTGAAAATTCTGCGAAAGATTAAATTGATGCGATATTTGAGCCAAAAAGCCTATATCTGTATATTTGTTTGGAGATTAACAAAAAAAAAAAAAAATAGTAAATAAATAAAAATATATTTCCATGCAGACAATAATAAACAAATATTTCTTACCTATTCTGCTGACGTTTTGTTTATATTCAAACAAATCAATTGCTTGTCAAGACGTGGTGTTATTTAGTAAAAGATAATGGTTTCAACAACTATCAAGGCATCCATTACATAAAAAAAGACAAAATATAACTGAAGTACATATGAGGTTTTATTCATCAATATTTATAGTCATTAGAAAATGAGAGTATTTAATTTAAATAAATCAGCTATAGCAAAAAACAGTAAATATTATATGCAGTTTTTTCTACATACTGAAACAGGTCAGTTCACGCTTCAAAAATTATTGCGTAAAAAGGTGTGTCAGTCAAATTGAACGTAAATAATTTTTCATTTATTCCCACTTCTCTTTTTCATACATTGTTTGGATTTATTACATTTAAGAATTTAATTAAAAAAATATAAAATTTGTGTAATTAATAATACGAGTATGGAATAAAATTTACTAATTGTCCGACTATTGTGGAAACGTAAAATAACAGAATTTTAAAGTCTGAATATAAATAAAAATTTAAAGACATCTGTATTGTAAAAAGGCGTTATTAAACACTTTAATCTGCTACTTAAATTTTAGGGCAATTCGTGGAACATTAATTTCTCAAGACAGTTGATATACAATACAATTTAATTTATATTTCTGGAAGTAAAACTAAGTATATTATGCCCGAAGATCCTTTAAACTGGCAATGAAAATCCCTTTACTGAACCAAAAATACCCAGCAAAAAATTAGACATTACCTTAAAAAGTACTTGCTATATAATGACTTACTTTTCTGGTTGCCATATTTTGTTCCTCGCTTACAAAACACATTACATTAGTTTCCAAAAACGGAAGTATTAATGGAACTAGTTCTTTATGATAAAAGAGAATACCGTACTAATGGTACTCATTATTTCCTACAATAAATAATGTAATCGATTCTCAGTAATTGATTATAAAAGTCTCATGCCTTGTTAAAATCATTAAGTTGGCAATCTATTTGGGAAGTACTTCTGCCAAAAATGCTTAATTCCAACTCGATTACCTTTTCAAAAATTTTTTGCTGGGTACTTTCCATCTAGTCACTTCCTCAGGTTTAAAAATAGGAAATAATTACAGTTACATTTGTATATTAATATGGTGCCAGCAGAGAAAGTTCTTATGTTCAACACATTACCAGTCGATGGAAACATGATAATCTAAAAATGGTTTCTGTTGCTTTGAAAAATGGTGTTGCTACCTACAGCAGAAACGTGCAAGTAAAATATTGCCTCTAGCCAATCTCAACACATTCAGAAATCAGAATTCAGTTTTTTTTTTGTGTTTGCTGATTATCATACTGAAACCAGTTATTACGCCCTGTGACTAAACAAGGCGAAGAACCCTAGAAACAGTTTTTCACAAGTAAAACGTCAACCTCCAACGTCTGTTTATTTCATTTCATGTATATGCGAATTGAATTATTTTACAAAAACTGGAAGCCTGGTGACACCAAAAGGTCATGCAAATGTCCTTCGCATTTAACACGAATCTTCCAGTCCAGTAACTTTTGCATTTTTAGCGTCTTAGATATATGTTGTCTCTACGATAAAAATAATAAAAGCGCGGTAGAAAATGTTGTAAGTGCCATATATGAAAAACCACTAATTCCTAAAATTCAAAAAATTTTGCTATTGATTCCTTTAAAAACAGTTTTTATGAGAAAGTTGCAACTACGAGATAGAAATCGTTTCTTCCAACAGCAGGATGTAAATGAAAGTAAAAACGAGTAAGAGTGCTATGTTTGGCTAAGCCGAATTTTAAATACCCTTCACCATCTGCGTAAATCTCCAAAAAAGCAAATATTGGGGTGACAGAGAATTAAAAAGTAAAAAAATTTTGACTCTTAATGTCTTTAGCATTTTTATTTCCGTAGAGATTTTTTCAAAAGCTTTAAAATGATACTAATATTGATATATCAAAAAATTTTTAAATTTCAGAGTCCCGTAACTCGGAAAATATGGGTGATCACCAATTGTTTCACTTGATGTTTTTTTTATTTTTTAGATCTCTATTGCCCCATATGTTTATTTTTTTGATTGAAGTTACTTTATTGTTCCGAAAGACATGAAAAAATTAGAGGTAGGCGTGGTGTTTTGCTTACTGCCTCAAATGACATGGACCTATCATGTTAGTTTCCAATAGCACCTCTTTCGACACTAGATTTGATCGATTGACACATATTTTTTTTTTTTTTTTTTGGTGAAATCAAGTTTGTCTCGGCAGAGGTATATAAATTTATATGAATGGTGTACAAATTATGTGCTTATAAAACAAAATCCTTTATTTCTAAATGTACCTATTTTTTCATATTTAGAGTTATAGAATTACTTAAAGCTAACATATACAAAAATATGTTAGCTTTGTATTAACAAAACTCCAAAAAGGACGAATTCTGAAAATGGGAAGAAAAAAATTATCAAAAGAACGAATGTTTTATTTCGGTAATAAATTATAAAATATTTAAAATTAAGCTCTAAGAAGTTTTTTTAGGAAATTACTGCTTCCTGTTTTCTTAGCTGATACTGCTATTAACATTTGGTTGCAGCCTTGGTATACTTTTTGTAAAGACGTCTCGTGGCAATTTTCAACATATTTAATCACAACTAATAAAAATATTTAAACACAAATAATCAATAGCAGCATTCCATAAAAAATCTTATGTTCTGACAAAAGATAAACATGACCATACAAAATTCCTTGCTTATGTGGTCTGCAGTGTAAACTAACAGGTAATAAGATAAATGTTTAAAAATGACATTTTACTATTTTTTTATATATTGTACATTTTTCAAAGTTTACTTGCTTATAGTTTTTTTATTGGGGGCGACATTGAACATATGTTGAATACATTTATAAGTTCTGCAGGAGTCTAGGTTTGTGGCTGAATGAAAAAATAAAAAAGGTATAATAAATTAAAAAAAAATCTGAGTTTGATGAAGGAAAACTGTCTCTATTTTTTTTTATCAAGTTCATTGCCTTGACAATTTGTTAAAAAAAAAATCTATAAAAAATGGAAAAAATGACATTAAGGATGGAATGTGCTTTTTATTTTAATACGGAAACTTTCATAATATTTCTTTGTCTTTTGTTTTTTATTACATTTGTTTACTTATTTATACAAGATTTAATATGTAAAAAATATACAATTAAAGAAATGAGTTGGTTCAACCCTTCAACCAAAAAATTTAATTGTCTCGCTGTTAGAATTAGTTTTTTTTTATTTGTCCGTAAAAACAAGAAACTTAAACCCACTAAACGCAGGATCTAAATAACAGTCTTAATCCATCCCTCGATGAATACTAATTGTTTAACGCGATTGACGTCCAAACCATAGCTACCTCGGTACTACCTAAAAACACCTCTAAGAGCCTCATACTACTTCCTACTACAAGTTGGTCAATTAGCAGACAACAAATATCCACCCACTCCAGTTGTAGACATCTGCAAATCTTGGAGACCAGTAGCCCAATGTAATAATAATATATCCAAAAATAAAATAATCTAAGAGAATTTTAATTATATATAATAATAGTATATGTTTCGGCTTGTTTGTTGAATTTAAGATTTGGTGTTCTGGCTTTCAAATCAAATATGCAGAGGCTTTCACATAACTTTACAGGAAAATGTTGGTGCTAATTTAAAAGCCATTTTTCGTTATTTATTTTATTGTTTACAAAACAACAGCATAATTCTTGTGTCCCTACCATAACTTGAGTTAGAATACAGAAGAAAGTAGGAAAATTTGTTTTTTTATCAGCAAATTTTTTTTTTCTTTTTCGTCTTTATTGATCTCTACTTATCTTGCTTTTTTCTATTCACTCACTTTATCTTTAGTAGAACCGATAATAAAATATAAAACTTACACTCAAAATGTTCAGTTATATTTTTTTCATAAATATTTGATATTGAGTTCATAAAGTGTTTCCCTGAAAATTCTTTATTTTAAGGTGTTTGCTCTAGTTTTGTTTGACACTGTTTAGTGAGTACTTTTTGAGGGATTGTGTCCCATTGGTTTGCTTTTTGTCGTTATTATTTACACGATATCAAATTAACTGTTGATTAGTATGGCGGAATTAAAAGGCTTCAATAAATTTTTTTATATTCTCCGCAGCACGTACGAAACATATTCCATATTATTCTTTCATAAACATTTTTACAGTCACATAAAATCACGAAAAGTCTCGAAAACGCAAATATTTTTTAGCAATACAACACAAAAAAATAATAAAACAAAGCGACACGTGAAACCTAAAATACCTCAAACAATCATTATTGATTATCAAAAAACTTACAGGAGGAAATCGAAATTTTACAAAAAAAAAACTGCAATTTTAACTGATAAGAAATAAATCTAAATACTCAAAACAAACAATAAAATTCCAAATTTCAAAAAATACACAAACAACCAAAATTTCATTAAATATTGGAATGTCGGGCGACAGATAAATATTGTAGAAGGTGGATAGAACAAGCATAAACATTTTTTAAATATGCAAATTAATTTAAATTTTCTTTTATTATCTTTTTTTAAATATCTCCACAATAAAAAACTTATATAGAAGGTAATAGACGTCCTTCGTTTTTGTGAAAAATATCAGCCGAGATGTGTGTGACCAAACAGCCTGTTGTTATAGTACAAGCCATTCTTGATAATTTTTAAAAGTTCTTGTCCTATAGTCTGCCTTATTTATACATAGACTGTACTTCTTTTTTTTGCAAAATTTAGTTGAGGCAGTGTTTAATCATAACAAGAAGTTGATTTGTTTTTGTAATTATCGGGGTAATTTTGGGGATACAGAAGACCATCATATTAAAAATGTGGTTTATAGCTTACATTTGTTTTATTTTCGAATAATGGTTGCTGCTTGCTCCTTTTTTAATCACCCTAATTGGTAGCTGTTCACAGAAAAATTTTGAAAACGAATTAAAATATAACATTCTGCCAGCGTTTAATTTTTCTTGTTATAAGAAGTGTTGCAATAACCAAAAGTTTTAAAGTAAATTGGTGTATATGGGCCTATCTTTTGAAAATATATATACAAGCGCTTGAAAATTAGACAAAATGTCGAGAACTATGACCGTAATTATAACAAGAATTTATATTCAAAATAACAAATTAAATGTTGATCCAATAGATCATTTAATTTTATGTATATGATGTTTGTAAACAGCCGATTAATATTTACAAAGAACCTGTATTGATAAGTCCTCTATAACAAAAATTATAAAATTTGGATTTGGAAATTTAGGGGCATCCCAATAACTGATGTTATTTGATGTATGTGACCAAACAGTTATAGACAGGGAACTGAAATTTAAAGATACTTGTATTGCTAAGTCCGCTGTAAGAGCAAATTAAAGGGTGTGCTTATAACTAATGTATTTTGAATCATTATATTTAAACACTTAACAAATTAGGCAAAATGTCCACCACTTTTTATGGTATATTTAGAAGTGTAAATAGCTTAAATTAAATATTAAAGGTTTTCCCAATAGTTGATGTGTGTGGCCAAACTTTTGAAACTTTAAAGACCAACAGCTTAAATCTGATATGAAGTCGGTTTATTGACAGAATTATTCTTCTTGATCCTCGCTAAAATCGTAAGCTGTAACAAACGTCGCAGCTCCTTCGTTTTGATTAATGTTCGTTTGTTTTTATAATTGATATTAAAAAAAAATAAAAAAATTGTCTCTTGAATTGTTTTGATTCTCTTGAATTGTTTCAATTCTTACTATCAGTTTTCTAACAAAGGCTAGTAAATTTGTGAGCTGACAATCTACATTGTGATGAGAGTTCTTCTTTGCCTTGTCATTTTCAGCACATACATGCTCAGTATGATTGTTTTTTTTTCCTCTTGTTATTCTATGTCTCAAAATAGATGGGCACTTTCTAACAGTAAATGTTTATGTTTGTTTTGTTTGGATGTATTTGCTTGTCATCTATTGATATTGAGTGGAGTGCTACCTGGGGCTTAATAAAAATGGTCAATAAAAATTAAAATTTCGTTCATAAATTTTCATTATTTTTATTTTATTTCAGGAACAATTCACAAATAGTTCACGAATGAATATTCCGTCGTAATTTACTTTAAAACTTTTAATAATTTAACAAAAACACGATAAATATTCGGATATTTTATGCATTTTAAATCAAATACTATCAAAATTAAGTGATGCACACCTATTCTTTATGATTCTTATTGTTTTTATTTTCTTTTATTACTTTAAAACGCTAGATCTAAATTTGGCATAAACTTATTAACAAACCCAACTTAAAAAAGGCCTTTGTTGTTCTTGATTTGGAGACAGCTTTTGCATTTTGGTAGAAAAATAAGTCATTTTAAGCAATTACGTTAAAGTGTGATTTACTGAGCGTAATCGTTTAGCTCAAAGACTTTTAAATGACGACATTGCTTTAGATTAACTAAAATATGATGAAGCAAAGACAAAAATTTGAAGTTGTTCTATCAAAACTTTGCTTGTGTTTAAGAAATAAATTTAATTTAATGCATAAAACAGAAATATCTATAAAAGATGGCTAAAATTTTTTTAATAAATAAGATTTCCTTTTATTACTAGTTATTATTAACATGAAAATTTACTTGAAATCGTTTTGACGTTTATCTTGATTCCTTCAAATGAAAATATTTAATGATATTCTTATGAATAATTTTTTATTCAAAACTGAAAAATTAAATGTATTCTGCGGGGAAATCACAAATATAGCAAAATTGTAATTAAATTTTACTGCCACCAAATACCAAACTAAAAATAGTCAACATTCTTTTAGAAACACAAATATTTTTTCAAAAAACTCAAGATTTAGTAAACGGCAAAAAGAAAAAATATTGTTTGAAATACACGGAAATTTCATTGCGCTAAACTCTTGAAAAAACTAATTAATAAAAATGTTCAATAAGAAATTATTGTGTAGAAATTTATTTAGTGCCATTTTATAAACCAATCATGAACTTTTTCGGAATTTCTTTCTTTCTCATAGAAAAAATTTTTTCTCGAGAATAGATTCCTTCAATTATGAATTTCGTTGGAACATTTTGTTTTTCTTTTATAATTCCTAATACCTTTTTTTCATACATTTTACTTTACTTTCTGCAAGCAATAAAAAAAGGACCAGCTTTATAATGGGAGAAAAGAGAAGAAAACTGGCATGATTTTTTACTTCTAAAATAGGCTGAATGTTTTCTGTTAATATGGCTGTTAATAATTTGAATTATTAATTTCATTCTCGCAATAACTATTTTTTACAAGTTTAGTGCATTCTTATTTTATATCAAAATTTCTATCAGAATCATGAAATAAAAATGATAAAAAAGGAACTTTTTATTGCAAAAAACAAAATATATGTTCATGTTTTTCTATAAAAATATTTATTATTGTTTGATGTGTTCTGTATGGAAATTTTATTAAATTGTCCTTTGTTGAAGAAATAGTAAGTAAACAATCATCATCAAACACAACAACATATCAGTAGTAATAGAAAGTCAATCTATTTTTATTATCAATAAAAAAAAAACATTCAATCATGCAAACAATACAAAGTGAAAAACATGCACAGAAGCACAGGCCGACGTAGACAAGGACGAATTCTTTGTTTATACTTTGAAGGATTGTTTTATGACTCTCATGGTGTCAAAGTCTTTCATTAGTCATTTTTATTATTTGCAATCATTTGTTAATTGGAAGAAAGAAAGAAGTTTAAAGAATAATTACATTTAACTGAAACGAAACTTTTCAGCCCTTCACATAGTTCGTTTAATTTTATTCAAATTATAATGAATTGATGACTTTCGGTATAACTTAATGTTATTAAATGTTATTATATAAGTTAAGTGTTTTTTATGTCTTTTCTTGCTTCTAACAACTTTACACTTTGCAGTTCACATGCCTCGCACATACTTACACGTGCATCTAGGCCAATTAATAATACGGAAAAATGGGTCATTAATCCGCAGTAATATATTATTGATCCAAGTTAAAGATGAATACTCGTATAATAATCGAGAATTGTCTCTTATTCGAAGAAATTAAGCTGTGTGTGTACAAGAGTATGAGAGAATATAATTAAAAGCACGGAAATTATCCGCTTTCAAAATAAGTAGAATAAAATGTATGTCTCGTAATATTACGTAGCGTGGTAGGTTGCTTTTGCAAAGGTATTCTTGTAGCTTCCATGGTTCAGTTTTCTTCAACTTTTTCAAAAATTCGCATAGTTTTTATCGTTATTTGCTTATCTCTCTTGAAGATTAAAAAAAAAAGTTATGTGCAGCAATTTGACCATTTTCGGGGCGGATTTTTTCGCTAGGCCTCCAACATGTTGTGGAGAAGGAAAATAAAAGTTCGCGAGATCGTTTACGGCTTAACTATAGCATATACATAGCTCTTAGGTATTGATTTTGTTTACTTTCTTGTGTGCCAAAATGCTGTACATAATGCAGGCGCAGCATTGTACTCAATATTAGCCATAAAGTCAATAGTGTGACAGTTTCGAAGAAGCATTAAAAAAACTCAATTGGGATGATGTATTTTTTTCAGTTAGATAAATGTACCTCCAATAAAGTGATATCATAAATGTTTTAGTCTGAAACATTTCAGTTCACACAATGTTCTTCATCACTATAGCTTGTGCGAATATATATGTGTCCGTTTATAGACCGAAAACTGGCGATTTACTTTCTTCAGAAGCTTTAAAATATCACCGAAATAATAAATATTCTCACGGAATATTCTTGAGAAAAGATTCGTACAATTATGAAGTCCGTGGGAACAAACCAACAAAAAAGTGGCATCATCGTAATTTGAAGGGAGTTATTTTGTTTATCTTTTTTTTTTTTTTTTTTTAATTAGGACCAGCACTCAGGGGATGACCCCTACTTATGCAATGCATTGTGCCAGAACTAGGAAATTAGGTTGTGGGAAGGGGGATAAAGGGAGTAGTGCTTGTGGACATTTGATTTGAATCTTTGCACATTGAAAATGGCAGGAAAGACCTCTGCGGGGAGTTTATTCCACATACGAACTGTTCGGCTAAAAAACGAATTCTCTCTGTAATGCGTAGTGCGATTCACTGGCCAATCGACCACAAAGGAATGCGCTCTTGATGCAGAACGTGTTGCGCGTACGAAATTACGATTTTCAGGAACAAGTTCCCTAATTTCATAAGAGCACATTCCGTTGTAGTAACGATAAAACAGTGAAACACACCCCACATTGCGTCGATGCTCCAGTGAGTCAATAGAGCTGGATACCCTACTGTCACCGATGAGCTTCTTCGCTCTCTCCTGCACGCGGTCGAGTAACTCCAAAATAGACTTTGAAGCACCGGCCCACACATGAGAGTTGTATTCCATTTTCGGTCTGATAAAGGTGACATAGATAGTAAGGAGGTCAGATGGAGTGAAGTATTTCTTACACCGTTTAAAAAAACCTAGGCACTTGAATGCTTCTTTTGCGACATGAAAAATATGCTGGTTCCAACGAACATCACATTGAATTTTCATGCCAAGAACATCGAGAGCTTCTGATTCCTTAATATATATATCACCCATAATTACAGATGAGGTAGCATATTCAGCCGTACGCCTGTGCGAAAGCACACAGCACTGGGTTTTATGAGCGTTAAATTGAACCCTATTCGCAAGGCCCCATTCGGAGATTACCAAAAGGTCGCGATTAAGGGTATCATCCATGTGCTTTCGCACAGCCCCAATTTCCCGAAGGCTTGGTCTATTGCGAAAAGAAAATGAATGGCATATGCTACTGTCACCTGCGAAAGAATAGATAGGGTTGGAAGTCTGACGTAGAAGGTCATTGAGAAAAATAAGAAATAGGGTAGGGGAAAGAACGGAACCTTGCGGTACCCCTGAATTTACCTTGAACTCGTTTGATGCGATCCCATCTATAACAACTCGTATAGTGCGATCCCTGAGAAAGCTCGATATAAGTCGAGAGAAACTATTACCGACACCAAAAGCAACAAGTTTTGATATGAGCGCACCATGCCACACTCTATCAAACGCCTTAGAAATATCTAGAGCCACCACCTTACTTTCGCCGAAATGGTGAATGGATTGACACCACTTTTCCGAAAGGAAGGCCAGTAAGTCACCCGTAGAGCGTCCCCTACGGAAGCCGTACTGCCGGTCACTAAGTAAGCTGTTGGACTCCAGATACCTCACAAGATGAAAATTGAGCATACTCTCCATAACTTTGGAGAGTGCAGAGCAAATTGCGATTGGGCGGTAATTTTCAGGGTTGCTAGCCTCTCCCTTTTTGGGGATCGGTGTTACACTAGCAATCTTCCAACATGATGGAAACTCACCAACATGGTATAAAATGTTGAAAAGTTTTGCTAATGGACGCGATAACGTCGAAGAGCACTGCTTCAAGACCAGTGCTGGAATTCCATCCGGACCAGGGGACTTGTTTATGTTGAGATCCGCTAAAACCCTTTTAACTGCAAGTGCTCGAAAGAATATATCCGGCATAGTTACTGATACTCTTTCCAGTGCGGGCAGTGGTTGATTGCTTACCGGCAAGTAAGAATTACTTGCAAAGATTTCAGCCAAGAGGTTTGCTTTATCAACCGGGTCGTTAAATATTTGATCATCCTTTAAAAGAGGCGGAATTGAGGAACTAGCATTATCCTTCACTCTTTTAACGAATGACCAAAAGCTCTTGCTACTCCTCAGGGTAGCACGAAGGCGCTGCTCGTATAGAGCTTTTTCGCGCCTAAGTACCTTGGCACATGAAGATCTCGACTTTTTGCGTAGCGAATCAGTACTTGCGTTTTTATTACACCGCCATGCACTAAATGCTTCCTCTCTGGATCTGACTGCGTTTTTGCACGTCTGATTAAACCAAGAATTTTTTCTTGGCTTAATGCGGATTTGCTTAGATGGAATGAAGGTTTTCATTCCAAGCAAAATAATGTTCACAATCATCTCCGCCATGGCATCGACTCTACTGTCCAGAAAACAGTGTTTTCTATGCGAGTAGTCCTTTAGAAAAAAATTTAATTCCTGAATTCTAACTTGCTTTTATAAACATTTCCAAACGAATTGATAGTTTTGGCACAGCATATTAATCTATGCCACACAGTAAACTCCTATTACAATATTAATTTATTTTTTTATGTTGCCTCAGCGTAGGTTTTCAATAATTAAAAATATACCAGAAAAGAACGATAGAAAAGAAGCAAAATTTACGCCATTATGTATCAGTTTCACACCTTGTTTTTGCCAGCATTTATTATTATTTAAAAATATTTCCAAACACATTCTAAAGCTTCTTAAGAAATTAAATTCTCTAAAGTTCGGATGAAAATATACATTTGAAAATTTGAAGTTATAACAACCAAAACACTATTATTTTATATCTGTAATGAATTTATAGTTGTGATAAACAAGAGATGTGAATAGTTCTTGATTTGAAACAGAAATATTTTGAGTACCTTATGACAAATGTTTTAATAACAAGTAATATTTCAAAAGAAAGTAGTAGTATCAAAGCAATTCTCATGATTATTCTGCCTCTTTTTGCAGTAACGTTCTTTAAACGGTAGTACACAAAAATATTTTGAACGGCAATACTAACAAATCTTAAAAAAATATTCTGCCAAAGCAATCAACTCATCTTCCCCAGAACATTTTTGGAATCCTGAAAGCAACATCAAACACGCAAAGATGTTTTCGTTATGACGCGCTGCAAAGGAAAGAAATTGCAGTGCGAGAATGAATGAATTTTTTTGGAAAAAAAAAAAATTCATAAAAACTAAGGCCAACTAAAACCTTTATTGCTTTATTATTCAGGGTTTTATTTATTTACATATTAATACGTGCTATGATTTGTACAATTTTATTATAAATGTTATATACTTAACCGATTAAAATACTTATTTATAACACTTTTGTTTGCTCTTACTGCATTAAAATGTTTGCCTTTTTTTATTATTGATAATGTTTATTATAAAGTGTAAATACAACATTAACTAAAGTTTTATATTTAAATGTGGTTATTTTTTATTCCATAGTAAAAAAATATTTTCCTAGAAAAAAACTTTTTTTGTATTTATCAGTAATTTTTAAAAGAATTTAAACCGAAATACATTTAATAGCCGAAAAACATACTTGTATTAACCATTTTATATTAGTTTTATAGTCCAACTAAAGCAAGTCGGTATCAGAGAACTGCAAGAGTGTCTGTTTTTAATACTCTAAGTATACTCATCTTTAATGCGGTTGCGGTGTGATCGCCACCGCATTTCTTAAGTGCGAGTATTTACTATACCCATTCCATTTGAGTATAAGTGTCTACCATACTCAAGTAAAATGTTTTCGATGCTGGCTTTACTTTATTCGTACTCATACTCACAACAAACACCAAGAGAGAGATTTTAACGTGTGTAGTGAGAGGAAAACAGAGTTATCAGATCAGAATTATTAAATCAAACACAATATCAAAAGTCGCCAATGTCTAAATTAGCTAACATACATACTTCTTTGAAATTATGAAAGTTTATTTAATATATAACAGAAAATAAATTTAATAGAACCCGTAAAAATCGCCATATTTTCATCTATTAAAAACACAACAAAAGTTTACTTATAAGTTATTATTATTAGTAATAACTCAAGAATAGTTCATTGTTTATTATATTACGTTTTTGTTAGGGGTTTTTTCTTTGAAGTCACACAGGATAGAAATTTAAATATTCTATTCTTTAAGCAAATAGATTTTAAAATTAATAAATAGGTTTAAAGCAATAATTATATTTAACAAAGTAAAATATGTAAACTAAAAACTAATGAAATTTTACTTTATTTTCGGCTTTTTGGTTCTTTTTAATTAATTTTCTAAACATTTTTAGAAAGAAAAATTATTTACAAATGTATGCGGACGTTTCCCAAAGAAAACAAGAAAAATTAGACGCTAGCAGAATGAAATGCAGCATTTTCTGGACCGCCACATCCTTCATCAGCATTCTTTGCATCTATCTACCTTATGTTATGTACATCGTAAACATCATCTATTTAACCAACTAATCTTAATGTTAATTTGGTGAGACGAAGTTCACACACAACTTAAAGCTTTTCTTTGTCATTCTCTTTTTAACTCGTCTTGTACATTTGTTGTTGCTTTTTTGTACTAGCAATTTGATAGTCACAAATGCAACTTTTTATTTTTAATTATTCATACTTGTTTGCTCACAACATTATAGACACTGTTTCAGTATCATATTGACTTTTATGAGTTAAGTATGAATGTAAATACGCGGTGCCTAGCGTTTGTTTTAATTTTTAATTTTCACCCTGACCAGGATTCGAACCATCGATTTTATAAATTAATGAAATTTTACTTTATTTTCGGCTTTTTGGTTCTTTTTAATTAATTTTCTAAACATTTTTAGAAAGAAAAATTATTTACAAATGTATGCGGACGTTTCCCAAAGAAAACAAGAAAAATTAGACACTAGCAGAATGAAATGCAGCATTTTCTGGACCGCCACATCCTTCATCAGCATTCTTTGCATCTATCTACCTTATGTTATGTACATCGTAAACATCATCTATTTAACCAACTAATCTTAATGTTAATTTGGTGAGACGAAGTTCACACACAACTTAAAGCTTTTCTTTGTCATTCTCTTTTTAACTCGTCTTGTACATTTGTTGTTGCTTTTTTGTACTAGCAATTTGATAGTCACAAATGCAACTTTTTATTTTTTAATTATTCATAATTGTTTGCTCACAACATTATAGACACTGTTTCAGTATCATATTGACTTTTATGAGTTAAGTATGAATGAAAATACGCGATGCCTAGCGTTTGTTTTAATTTTTACCCTGACCAGGATTCGAACCATCGATTTTATAAATTAATGAAATTTTACTTTATTTTCATTAATTTATAAAACTCAAAGTTTTAATGGAAGATGACGCCAAGGTAATTTAACCTATCTGAAGTCCTGATCATTTTGCTACAGACTCTCAAACACGATCTGAAGGATCGGCAATTAGGAGATATGTATTTCCACGTCGCTCAAACATTATAGAGTCTGTTTCATAAATGTTTAGGTTGGGGCCCCATCTTTCGAAATAGCCTCGGAGTTCAATCAGGTATTGATTAACTCGCTCCTTTATAGTCCTTGCCCTTGCTCCTGAAGAAGTAATAAGGATGTCATTAACATAGATTCATAACAAATCTTGCTCTTGGGGCGGAGATATATCTGATGTGTAAGCATTATACAAAACTAGTTCCAGCAACGATCTTTATGTCACTCCCGCAAAAATCAAACGGTCAGGAAAAGTGACATCTCTAATACGTACTATTTAGAAGAGGGGCCTCTTAAAAAGCTATCAATCATACTGCACATGCCTTTATCAAAGCCCATGCTCATTAATTTGTAGATGAAACCATCATGCCAAGAGTTATCAAAGGCTTTGTAATATCCAAACTTACGGTTATAGTAGGGCATCTCCTATTTAGACTCCTGACAGTAACGTAATTGATCTTTGCCAGCAGAAAGTTTTCAATTAACTAACATAAGGCACATCCATTAAATCGTACCACAAATTATTAAATAAATTATTGTAGTACCTGAATTAGATAATAGATAATTGTTTGCTTTTTATTTTATATATGCAAGAGATTTTAAAAATTAAATATACTTATTATATCAAAATACGAATAATGAGAAAGTCTGTGTGTGTTTAGAAAGGGTTTTAGGTTATTTCAATTCTAAACAGCATATGAAAGGATATTGCATGTGTGCTACATTTAAGCTATACAACACTCCAATCCATGTTGACAGATCAAATGAGATGCGCTATTATGAAATCGTTTTATAATAGAAAACATGCTTGTGCGGCAAACCGTCAGTATATATAATGTGAAAGTGAGAGAGCTTACTTCATCAATTTCGTTTGATGAAAAAAAAAAAAAATAAATTAAAATTTAAGTAGAAAATTAAATTAAAGTCTATGTGGAAAACTTTGAATTTTTAATTTAAATATCTTTACTTCCCCTTAACGACATGTAAAAATTATGTATTGTATTGTATTAAATACTTACAAAGAAATTACCAATAAAATTTGTATTATTATTGTAGAATTCGATAACTAAGCAAGCATACAATAGACTGTTAATTAAACACATATTATTTTCTATTGTTTCAAATACATATTAGTTTCATATACAAAACAAAAGCTGCAATTTCAGTATATTTCTACAAACAATGTATAATAGCTTATTTTAACTCTGTAACACGTAGAAATTTCAAATTTATGATGTATAAAATTAAAACCTTCTCATACGAATTATTTTAAATTAATGCAAAACGCTTTGTATTGGCTACGTATATGTTAGCTTCTATTTTTGTAAAATTATTCTTTCTGTTATTTTTAACATTAATTTTTTTATTGTACTCGAAATTCCTTTAATGCAAATTGGGCATTAAGACTCCAAATTTAACTACTTATTTTTAAGTTAAGTAGAGAGCGTTAAAAGTTTTTAATCTACAAAAATAATAAGGGCCTACAACTGTTTTAGTACTATTATTCCAGTAAAATTGGGTGTTGTCACGAGATGACCTATTAAAAAAAAGTATTCTATGTTGGATTCAAGGTTCTAAGGGAGAGACAGCACTAATTCCAAAAATAGGTGTTTTGTATTCTATATTGATTACTATGTACACCAACAACAAAATTTTCAAAAATTATTTCAGGTACAGAAATGGCCCCACTACAGTTTTATTATATGTATAGATAACCAAAACACAATATCAAATCATATGAATGATCATAAAATTTATGGAAATAAAATTTCTATAAAAATACAAAAGATTATAAAATGAATAGCGCTGTTAAGATATAGAGGAGCCTTTGTTCTTACTACTTCGTTTTCAGGTCCCGAACTATAACGCGACGTAAACTGCAAAAAAAAAGGTACAAATCGACAATCTGCGTATTTTACTTTTGAGAAAAGTTCCCCTGGTCAACTAGAATATTTTTAGTAAAACAATCATAGACCAAAGAAGAATTGAAGTAATCATATAACTTATAAGTTTTTCGCCTCATTTTTGTTAGGGTTTTTTTTTAAAGTTACACAGGATAGAAATTTAAAAATTCTATTCGTTAAGCAAATAGATTTTTAAAATAAACAAATAGTTATAAAAGCAATAATTATATTTAACAAAATAAAATATGTTAACTAAGAACTTAATTTTATTTATTATTATTTATGAGGTCTAATGACATTCAGGCAATGCAATATTACATCTGCGTTTTGTTAAAACTAAAAAAATTAAGTAATTTTCCTTTTATTCACGGATTTATTTTATCATTTTGTTTTCCTAAATACCGTTAGTAGCACGTTTATGATAACAAGGCGCATAAACTGAAAATATTTGTTCATAAAAAACATCAAGAAAATAAGTATACCTGCTTTAAATAGTGTATAAAAGCTGTGCCTTTAAGCGGTTTTTATTGCATTTTATTCATTAAATATGTGTTCTATTTCATACCAATGAAAACGGTTGTTGTCTGTTTTTCTGCTTATAATGTTTAAGCAATAGATTTAATCAAATTTTGTTTTTTTTTATTGTTTATAAATAGATCTGCATACAATGCAGTATTTCATAAAACGGCAGTAAAAAACTTTAATAGGCTAAAAATGTGGCAACGTTGCTTACAAATAAAGAGAATTAAAAAATTCTGACGTACGAGTATAAAAAATACTTAAAATTCTGATTGCGATATTTTTAATACTCGTTTTTACAAGAATGGGTAAAATAAACACCGCAACTTTTTATTGCGGTGTTTATAATACTCGAGTATGAAAAGTATAGAGTATGTATAGAGTAAGTATGCGGTGTACTCATGAGTTGCGGTGTACTCGTGCAGTTCTCTGGTCGGTACCACCAAACGACTGAACATGAGAATAAACAATATTTGATATTGTTTGGTGGTTTAAAATCAGACGGAATAAAACTTTAAAATTTCATAAAAACTAAGGTTTACATTAATTTTTTTCATTATTTATTTATTTTATAACCATAGAGTATACTAACGAAGGCGAATTAATTACCAGGTGGCAGCGTTAGAGAAATTATTATTTTTTGCTGGTAGAAACGAACGTCAAACTTCATATATAAAAAATAGTACACAGATTTTTTATATATTGAGTTTAACAGTAGTGTTCACGGCTATATTTATGAATTCGCCTACGCTGCCACCTGGTAATTGATTCGCCTTGATACTAATTATATGTGCCTTTAAAACTTAGATCCAGAGGGGGTACAAGCAAAAACCGACAATTTGTAAGGATTGAAAAATTATAGTTTAATTCGAAACATTAATGGGTCCTTCCCTCGAATAATCAATAGACTTTTTTTGTACAGCTGAACTGAATTTATAAACAATTGCACCATAGATATCTGTAAAGCACAATAAACTCTGCTTGAGTTCAGAATTCTTGTCTACGAAGGAGAAAAAAGAAGTAACCAGGAATTTATGTACAAAAATCATGTGCTGCTACATTCAAGTCATTTTTATACCCATCACTACAAAAATTATTTTTTTAAGTTTTACAATATCCATTTCCGACCCCATATATTCTGACATTTAATGCATGGCGAAGTCGATCTGTAAGTGTTAGTGTTGAAATCAGGTTTGCCTGAGCGTAAGTTCAGCTAGCGAAAATTTAAATACGCCAAACTGTTCTGACATAGTCTTGAAAAAGTGCTATTGAAAATCATCAAGATCGGTATATGCTCTTAGAGGCAGCAGGCAAAAAATAAATATGTGGGGCGATAGAGAATTAAAAAATAGGAAACAAGCATTGAGTGAACGGACAGACGGACATCGCTCAATCGACTTCGCTATGCGTTAGAAGTCAGAATATATATACATTTTGGGGTCGGAAATGTATTTTGTAGAAATTACAGACGGAATGACAAACTTAGTTATACCCTTTTTCCTTTTTTTGCGGTGTAAAAACTAATAAATGGAGAGTAAAAACTAATAAATGGAGAGAGAGTCATACTTTGCACAAATAAATTAGTAATACTGAAAACAGTTTTCTTAACTGTTAATTCTAACCATCTTAAGAATTTTCCCTTATATTAATAACATTAATAGTTTACCAATTTAATTTCTTTCAAAACTTTAATTTTGTAAATATGTATATTTTAAAATCAAAATAGTTTATCTTCATTTCTAGAAAGTTTGATACTTAGGTTTTTACGAGTAATTACTTTAAAAAAATCTAAATAATTGTACTCGTATATTAACAATTCTAACCTTCATTTTTTAACGTGCGTTATCGCTAATTAAATTTAAAAATTTCTACAAAAGCTTAGGTCAAATGCAATTATAAACTTTGACATGAAATGATGGTAATAAATGAAGGCAATTTGGTTTTATAACTTTTTACTACAATAAATTCATTACAGTTGTAATAAATGCTACCAACATTTAATAGCGGTACAACTCAATGGTCAATGGCTGAATTAAGATTTAATATTTTTGTTATTTAACTGTAATAAACAGAGATGAAATACAATGGGAAAACCTTAATTAAATGTTAGCAAATAGTTAGTAAGCAACTTAATTATATGTTTCTATTGTTTAAGCCACATATTTTTTAATAATCAGTAATTCCAGAAAATTGTAAAAAATAGACATTGTGCTTAACAGATCATATTTTAGTTTATTCTATATTAAAAAAAATCGTTTAAAAGTTTACCCAAATCTTGAAAAGTTCCGCGCTCTTTTAATTATTTATACAATTATTATTACTGTCGGTCCTGTTTGCACAGCCTTATTCAGTGACTATTATAAGTTTCATAGATTCATATTTTGCCTCATGGCTTTGTCATTGAATAAATATAAATATATTATTATGCTTCATTCTGGATAAAATATTAACGGGTTGACAAAAAGGAAGAAAAAACATTCTGAACATTTTTCGTGATGTTGCTTAAGAAGTAAGACAGCTTAGAGTACGTCATTATATCTTGCAAATTATTTTAAGAGCATTAATCGGATCTTTTTAGAAGTAGCTGTCTCTGTCATCATTTGAAGCTGCAGCCTTAATAAAAACTTTAGCTTTTTCATCTTCTATTTCTGGAAACAACTATTAATATATAAATTATATAATAAATTTAAAAACAGTTTTCTCAACTTTTACTTCTAGGCTGCTGAAGAATGTTTCCCGATATTTTAAACATTAAAATTTGTCCACAATACCTCTTTCGTAAATACTACAATTAAATAATCAAAAAACCTTGGAGCTTTATTAACGAAGTAACCTCCTCAACCTTTTTTAATTTTTATAATTCTAACCTCAATTTTTTTTCTTGCTAATTTGATTTCTAAACTTTTTTTTTGTAACAAAAAATTCAAGGTTAATGAAATTTAAACTTTGACACGAAGTGATGGGAAAAAATGACCTCAATTTGGTTTTATTAGTTTTGTTTTCTAAAATGAATTCATTACAAATGTAATGATTGCTACCAACTTTTAATAGCGTTATAACTCATCAAGTCAATGGCAGCGGGAACATTTAATAAATAGATATGAAATACAATGAGAAGGACAAGAGGATAGTTTTGCCGACAATTCTCTGAACTATGAGCCGATTCATTCGTGAAAAGCCCACATGCTTAATAATGTTTGTTTTGGGTATTAATAGGTCTTTAATCGTTGTACGAAGCGAACTCTGATCCTGAAAATATATCCGTCCTCATACTACTTTGAACATGTTAAACGAATTTTATCTTACTAGCTGTCATGATTTTGTTAATGTCCAAGGGAGTTTAACCCCATCTAAACTCTTTTAAAATTTAAACACCGCATCAATATTTAATCAATGTTGCTCGCAATTTGGCGTTTAATCACAGTCAACACGTTGCCTGGAGATTTACTCGACTCTTCAACCTCGATGAAGATTATTGACAGCGATGCGTTAAAAAAGAGTTTTAGGAAATTAATCGTAAGAGATATCTTGGAACACTTCGATTTAAAAACAGAAGCTTGAAAATGGTGAATGAATACTGGAAGCAGTTTTTGTATTTAACAGAAGTATTATTTTTAAGAGTATTGACGGATGATAGGCACATGTTAATTATCAATAAGTCTTACCAATGAATAGCATTAAATGTTAAAAATAAATATGTTTCGGAAAAATATAAAGTCACAAATGATGGTTCACAAATTTGTATGAAAAACGCACACATAGTTTTTTTTAACAATTCATTGATTTTTTTGATATTTTTGAAAATGCAAAAATATGTATTTTAAATTAAATGCAAAACATTTAATAAAAGCAGGCATGAATTCGACAAAGTCTATGTTACTACTAAATCAGTTTATAGGACTATATAAAACTCAGTACATGTCTTAAGCTTAGTCGCTCATTTACAAATTAAAAAACTCGTTTCGTTTGTGAGCTAGTTATAGTCAAGTTATATACAATGTAGTTTTGCGCTTTTGTATTAAATAGTAATCGGGAAAGAGGGTTGCGTGTTTGGCCTCAATCATAAATACTCATATGATCAATACAGGAGTTACCTTTAAGCTTTGGTTTATGTGCATACTTCGGATGACAAAATTTATAATGATTGATAATAAATGTACTTCGTATGCCTCTTTATTAAATTACTTGCTTTAGTAGATAATGGTTTCAGTGCTCATAAGCTCAAGTTGAGAAGAATGCTAGTAACAGACGTAACCTAATTCAAAAAAATCTACATTACGTTAATATTTTGTTTAGTTTTACTGTTTTCCTTTATAATCAATACAAAATTTGCGAGTAATTTATTATTTCTTTATAATTGTAAAAAGTAAAACAAAAGTGAAATTAGTTAAGCCTAATTAAAATAATTCAGTTGGTTGTTATAGATCTTCACAAATAATTTAAAAAATTATAAAAATAAAATTGCTACACGTCTAAGGGTCAATCCCAGGATACCTGTAAATAAAGACATTGCGACATATATTTATATTCGTGGGTGCACTTAAAAATGACGGATATTGCGGGTCAAAGAACAGTTAGTTTCTTTCGTGTACAAAATAAAAATATTTGTAAAATAAAGAAAAAATTTTAATATAAGTTTCTTAGAACGAAACACAATCGGTGTTCATATGAATGAACATTGAAATATACGAATTTGGGGAGAATTACCGTGGTGGTATTGGTAGCATTTTTATTATGAAACAAAATTAAGTTTTTTATTGTTTATTTTTTATGTTACTATTAAAAAATTAGCTAAATTATGTTTAATATCGTTCAATTAATAAATAAAATATAAATCAAAGGAATAATTTATAAACACAATAATATTTATTTGCTCTGTTACGTAATTAAAGCATAAAAGCAATGTGTTGAAATGTGTTGAAGTTCAAAAAACCTTCATGTCTAGTTTTAAAATGTACTAAATGATTTCAAATAAATTTACTTTTTAATAATAATCATACTACTACCCAGCAAAAAATTAGACATTACCTTAAAAAGTACTTGCCACATAATGACTTACTTTTGTGGTTGCCATATTTTGTTACTCGGTTACAAAACACTTTGCATTACTTCCCAAAAAAGGAAGTAGTAATGGAACTAATTCTTTTTGTTAAAAGAGACTACCGTACTAATTATTCTCATTAATTCCTACAATAATTAATGTAATCGATTCTCAGTAATTTATTATAAAAGTCTTATGCCTTGTTAAAATTATTAAGTTGGCAATCTAGTTAGGAAGTACATCCGCGAAAAATACTTAATTCCACACTCGATTACCTTTTCAAAAATTTTTTGCTGGGTACTAATACTAAAAACAATAATAATAATAATAATAAATAAAGTTTGACAGATACAATATGTTTCAAAAAGGCCTTGTTTAACAAGTTGCTCTTTATAAGTTACCTTTTATAAAAAAAAAAAACATTGGCCTATATTTATAGTTAAGATAAAGTATACTTTAAAGGAACTAAAGTTGGTTTTACTTTAGAGTCGACTCTAACTCATTCATAGACAATTGAAAATATACTTTTGGCGTTAAAGTCAACTGTAAATTTAAAACGACCTAAAGCTGTGTAATAATTTTTTTAATTAATTTTTTTTAATTATTATTTTATTTGCTTTAAGAACACAATACTCTATATCTGATTTTTATACCAACCAACAAAAAAACAAGGTTACTTTTTTCTGATATTTTTTTAGAAATTGTATAAAAACATTTATCAAATTACAGTTGACACCCAGTGGAAGTAGGCTAATTTTAAAGTATACTTTATTCTTGACTATGTAAGCATAAAAAGATAATAAGAGCCTTTCATTTTAGAGTATACTTTAGCAAGAGTCGACTTTAGTCTATAACTATAAATATGGGTCATAGTTTTTCATTAATTTCAATAAAAAAAAAATACACAAAAATATAGTTTGTGCTAAGAGCGCTTGTTTTAAAATCATAGTAACCAAGAATTTTAAAAAGTTGAGGACGCTTAATAGAAAAAATACTTTTTAAAATAAACAACTTCTACAAAGTAGTACCTGTTATTAAATATGTGTCTTTATAAAAAATATGTGTTTTAAAATTCCCTTTACTTATGTACTTAGCCACATGTTGTTCTTTTTTTGTTTGGATATATGACTTCAATTCTATCATCAGCAAGGCAGAAGGGGGTTCACTAGAATGATAAAAGCATGCAGAAAGCAGTAATTTGTTATCCTAGATAATGGCAAAAATATACACACGCATATTTACATACATAAATATTTGCTAATGTAGACATTTCTCTGTGAAAAAAAGGATTACGAGCTGTTGATGTGTTTTCCAAATTTAAGCAATTTGTCAAGAGCTCAGGCAGTGATGAAATTAAACACACAATACCTCAAGAAGTAAATACTTTTTTTGTATATAAAGAAAATGTATATAAACAAAAATTATCTAAATGTTGTTCATGGAAGAGACAAGGTTGTATTTTTTTAATTCTTTAAAAACTCAACGTCCGTTTTATTTGGAAATGAATGAAATATAATGGAACACAAGTATGCCTGAGTAATAAACAAGAGGACAATAGTAAACAAATACAAATTGGAAAAAAATAAGTCAGATTTAATAAGTTTTTTGTTGAATTTGCCGAATTAAAATTAGATAGTATGACTTATAATAACAAAAGTTTAAATTATTAAAGTTAAATATTGTTACACCTCTTAAGGTTAATCCTAGGCTACCTAGGATAAGATTTGATCTAATGATTTTATTATTGATAGAAAAAACAAGAATTGAAGCTAGTTAAAAGTGTAAAAAAGCTAACAAATTTAAGCCATCTAAGTGGCAACAAAAACACCTATTTAACTGTTTACATAAATTTTTTCTTCACATAAACTTTAAGGAGCTTAGCAAAAGTGAAATTTCGAAAGACGTTAAAAAATAAAATGGCTTTATTTGCAAAAGCTAAACCATTTTATTAAAAATGCAATATAATGTAAATATTCCATGTGTCAGGCTTAATGTCCTTTTAAACTGTCTTTCAGTTAACCGAAAGGATTTTATTACTTACAAGTTTTTATGGCTGGCATTTTATTACTGTACTGACAAAGTGATAAAGAATAAAAATCAGCACGAGTTAGGCAAACAGTGAACAAATTGTTAAGGAATTTGTAGAAGCTGTAGCACCCATTCAGTTCGTGTGCAACAATTTTTACTATAAAATCTGTTTTAAATTGTACAACATAAAAGGAACAATTTTTAAGTGATTTAGATCCTGTTACTTTAAATATATGTACTTGTATATGCAGCAGCTTTAAGTCATCTGACGCCATAAAAAGAAAAGCCAATTTTGTGGTTTTATGTAAACTTTTTTTGCTGAAAATATGAAAGAAATTTATGGAATTTTTTGTTATACTTTGTTAAAATATTAAATTTAATTTGCATCTCTTTTAGATGAAAAATAAAACAATTTTTAACCCTTATTAAGACGAAGAATTAATTTTTGTTAAATAGGTTTGGCTCACTAGGTACATTAAAAACAGTTCCCAAATGAAAGTAAGATTCTTGATTCTTCTATCATGAACAAACAAAGTTTTATTCCCACAAAGTTTCCAGCTCAATATGAAGTATCAATTAAAGAAGAAAGTATGGGTAAGTGGTTAATAAATGAATAAGTTAAATCTATGCTCTCTTAAGTTTGTTATTGTTATGTTTCTTAAAATGAGCTGTTCGTGTAAAAAAAGAATAGAATAGGATTGCAGTATTTTCAGGGTATAAAGTAATAAATTTAAGTCATGTAATTTAAGATGGCCTTTCTTAAATTATCATTACGAAATTGGCTGTATGTCTTGTGACATTCTCTTGTTTTCACCACATATTGTTTAAATAATCATCGTATAAATAGAGTGTCTTTGTATTTTTTAACAGTCAGTACTTGAGTCGTCTCATTTCGAAGTCTGCAGAATGATGCTTTCAACCAAAAATTAGTAACGAGCAGTGGATGTATTTATATTTTCATATAAATTTATGGGTTTTTGAATGCCAAATGTGCTTGTATTCTTTTTCTCTTAATGCGATTATTTTTTAAAAACTGTTCTTCATTTATGTGCCTGCAGTGAAAATATTTTGTAATATTTTTCAAAACAGAGAAGTGTGCAAATTAAATTTTTGGGTGAATAAAACCAAAAAAATTGCGCAAATTTAAAGCAAATAAAAATACTGGCGGTGATATCCACAGATCGGTTTTACGTAATGTTCTGAAAGAAACATAGAGACTTAAATAGTTTTTTCTTTTAATTTAATATATGAATAAAAAGTACATGTAATGAAAAACTGACTGTATTCTAATTTTATATGAACAAATATTTAAAACTGAATCTTCACAAAATGCAATTACGTACAATATAATTTATTTAATGGGAAACTCTTTATAAATAATTTGTTTTGTAATCATTTATAAAAGTAAGAGCAGTTAAAATAAAGTACAGCAAAAATGCTTTTCTTGAGGAGCTGTCTAGAGAAAAAAATTGTATTAAAATAAAAGCTAATGAAGATAAATTTACCCAATTTAAGTTGTTAATTACTTGTTGAAGCATTTTTTTTAATTTCTCAGGAGGAATAATTTTATTAGTTAAAATGATTACTTTAAAACAGTAAGTGAACTGCTTAAGTAAATTGCTGTAGAAATTAATGTAACAAAATATTTATTAGCTTAAATTGGCTGCATGTAATGAATTTAATACCATTATTAAGCCGACATAAAATAACAATCATTTTGGTATAATTATTAATTTTACTTGTTTAAATGAATGAATCTTGTATTTATAAAGGGTACGATGAAAAACTTGTGAGTATGTAGTAATATCATTGTACTGTTTTTTTTTCAGCTGTTGTTGCCTAGAAGACAAACACTTGTATGAAAATACTTTTAAAATAAAATTTTTAAAATATTGCATCACACACATATTTTTTTGCATAAAATATATCACTAAAAATAAGAAAAGGTCTCACGAATGGCATACAAAGATCAGTCTTAAAGTTAAAACTTGTTTATTGATTGAGCGATTGCCAAACATAAAGAAAAACAAGTAAGACTGCTATATTCGCTTATGCCGAATCCTATATACCCTTGACCATATATGCAAATCTAGTTTAGTAAAGTAATTCCAATAAAAAAAAATATATAACTTAATGTGACAGAGAATTAAAAAAGTAGAAGAAATTAAGACCTGCAATTTTAATTTTACATAAAGGTGTCATCGGTTTAAAAAATTTATTACTTTCTTAAATATCTTTTCAAAGGTTTTTATATGATACCGATACTGATATTTGAAAAAAATGGTGCGCTATGAAAAGCTTAAAACCTCATAACTCAGATAATATGGGCGTGCTCCAATTTTTTCACTTCTTTTTTATTGGAGTTACTTCACTAACCTAGATTTGTTCCAAATGATATGGAAAATTAGTGGCAGGCGTGGTGTTTTGCCCGCTGCCTCAAAGGACATGGACCAATATTGCTGATTTCCTATAGCACCTCTTTCGACACTATGTTTAATCGATTGGCGTATTTAATTTTTTTTTTAGGGTCTGAAATGAATATTGTAGAAATTACAAATGGAAAGACAAACTTACCCTTTTTCGAATTTTTTTTGGTGATGGGTATAATAAGGAACTAACGGATTATTTTTTAAGAACAGGTTTTTCAGATTAAGGTATTTATCCCCAAATCGGGGATTTTAGTTTTAAAATTGGGATGAAAATTTCAGTTTGGGGATCGAGGATTTTTTTTGCTACGTACAAGTTTTCATTATTAAAAATTATGACTTTGCCAAATCCTACCGGCGTCGCCCATTGTCCAAAGTTTCATTAAGAAACTATGTGGCAAATGGAACTTGAGTGCACTAGAGACCCTAAAGGTTCTCATGGACAGTAATTTCCCTGGCAATATTCCTTTCAGAGGAGAATGCTTGGCCATCCTGGATTGCCATAATAATGGAATTTTTGACCAACAGGGTCATAACTTCCGATATGGCGCAAACTGCCAACCGGGGTACAACATAAGGAGAGGTATTATTACCCCTTCTTTGGAACCTCGCCATGAACACATTGTTGACAGAAATGGACTCTAAGAGGTATAGGACTGTTCCATATGCTGTTGACGTTGCGGTTGCAGTATCAGGAAAGTATCTAGGCACTCTATCACAATGTCTACAATCGGCGCTAAGTTGTGTCAGTGGGTGTTGCTCAAAATTCTGACCTAATGCACTACTTACTTTTGTCTTCCCATCCAGTATTAAATGCTATTCGCATGAAGTGGTTAGCTAAAATTAGTGTGGAAGTAGGAAAGGATGCCCAAGTAGCAATGGAAATTCACAATCTATGTACCAATAGTTAATCTAATTTCATACATGTTACCAAACTTTTATACCGTAATATGTATACAGCTGAAACCTCTTTTGAAGTAAGCTTTTTTATATTATTTCATTTACTTTAGTCTTTTAAACTGCTTACATTGTTTTAATAACCTCGTCAATTGTTTTATTGCTTACAGATAGTGTCATGCACATGTAGATTACGCAAGAACTTTAAAAATAATTTGCTACAATATTTAAAGCTTCTTGCAGTTTTTAACGATTTAAGTACAAAAACTGTTGTTTCTAGGTTAATGGAAAAACAACAACAACTACTTTTAAAAATTTTTTTAACAAACATAAGATAATAACAAGCAACTACTGTGAGTACCATGAACCATGGCAAATGGTTTTGTACGTATTCGTTTTCTATATTTTTTTTCGTACTGTTTCTCATTTTATAACTGTTTTGTTTAAGCCTTTTAAATGTTATTTAACAGTTTATCTCTAAAAGCGAAAAGGGTAAATTAAAAGGAGTGTCATGTTGTGCAAATTATGAGTACCCGCTATTTCGGTCTTTGACGATGGACTTTTAAAGATACTGAGTACACACATGAATTTTAACAATAGATAGAAATGATTATTTACTTATAAATTTACGCATATGTTAAATCTACTAAATGCGTAAGCTATATAAGATATAAAGATAATTGCTGATGTCATTACTATGCGATGGAAGTTGTTGTATAAACGAGTTTGGCGGGCACTTTGAATGCACTAGACTGTACTGACCATTTTTACTCTAAACTCCTAACGTTTAAGTGTAACATAGTGTTACGAATAATAAAATATGGCAACCCCTTTGTTTCCGTATGAGCGTGGTGAATAAGTTAATTCAACTAATGGTGTGTTTATAGAATAACATAACCACAAGTTAGCCAACAAATGCAAAGCAGCCTTAGTGACTGCGTTGGTAGAGGTGCGTACTGCAAAACAGGGGGTCCTGAGTTCGATACCGCATTCGGACATGCGTGCAACGAAAAAATAATAATTCTTATAAGCAATTAAAAATTAATAGTAATTAATAATAGTACAAACCTCCCGAGAGGCAAAGGACAATTATTATGTGAAGCCATGGCAGACAATTTAGTGGAGACGTCCAACTTAATATAAGAGCAACAGATAATTGTCAAGAACCCCTTTATAATAAAAAGTAAGAACCGGTAGCGGTTAGCGCGGGGAAGTGTAACAGCATAACAACAGTGTATGGAAGACGTGTGTTGTGGCTACTTGATTAAAGGAGAAGACTGGCTTGGATAAAAGAAGTAGTGGAGATGTCTGTGGATGGTTAAGTTTACTAAACAAGGCATCGAGTAGTTCATGTCTCGCCGGATTAACACAGTAGTGTAGCGTGGATGGTTGCGTTTGTGGTGATAATGCATGTTTAGTAAATACGAGACCAAGGGATCACAACACCGGTAGGATCGAGAAGTAAAGCCTGAGAAATCCATAAAGTTCGAAGATAGAATTTAGCCACAGTGGTATTTGCAATCAAAAGAATCCGTACGTTTGCCTGCTAAAAAGGGAAAAACGTAACAATAGTTTATTAATTAATTTATTCTTTATGAGAACTGACAGATTATTTACTGAAAACAGAAGAAAGATTTTTGACTTATCCACTAGAATGATTACAAAAGCTTACGTATCTATTATGAAGTGTTTGCTTTTAATATATGAAACAAAGTGATGTTTAATAATTTTAAGTGACGTCCACAGATCATTGGAATGTTAAGACCCATTTATCTTGTAAATAATAACTACTAATATCCTTCATCGATGGCAACAAAGAATCTCTCATAAATCTATGTACTATTAGATATGGGCAAGCTCTCTTTTGCGGATAATTTATCAGTTATAACCAGGTAAACCGCGCATGCTATTGTATTTTGCATAGCTATTGTATTTTAAAACCAAGCCAAAACGTTCTAATTCAATGCAGCATGTAAAAAGCTTCAACATAATTATTGTATTCATGTTATTGTTATCATGTTTCTACACGAGATATATATTTAGGCATATAACTGAAGTACATCTTTGATTATTTTCTTGCAAAGTTATAAAATCACGGGAGAAAAATAACAATTCCTTTAATCTTGTAATCTCAATTTTTATATACATATATTTTATACATTTTTTACATTCCTTAACACATACAAAATTTATAAAACCGAGTATGTACAATTGGAATGTACTTCATGTATGTTTAAAAAATATATGAAAGTAGAAAGTAGAGCAAAAATAAGATAAACAAATTGTCACTTGTGTACGAGTATTTACTTCGCAGTTGTAATAAATGAAAGCTTTTTTTCGTTTTTACATTTTTTTAAATTACTCTTGTTGTACTTGTCAGATACTTATTGCTTGTATTAACTTTTTTGTGATGTGTCAACCACTAAGATGCTGCTGTTCAAGGCAATCACTTTTACACACCATCTCAAACTAAAGTACATTCAACAAAAATCACTCCAACATTATTTTACATTTTTTATAAGCAGGACCGTGTTATAAATATATTTTGTGAACAAAAATACAATTTGCGCTTAAAATCTTAAAAACCGTGTCGGTTCACCACTTTTTACGCCACGTTGTATTTATTTTGTCGCCATTCAAAATCATGTTCAGTGAGATACTGTCACATTTATCTTAAGACATTTTTACAAAATATTTAGAGTACCTAAGCAGGTTCATATTGCATAGATTTTTTTCCAGAAGTTGTTTAGCCTGTTATGCTAAAAAGAAATATAGAATTTTTTTTGAGTAAGAAAAATATCCATTATTTATGTTGCAAAAATGACAATAAAGTTTACTTGACGTAGTCTTACGCTAATTCAATTAGACACAAAAATGATTCTACAACTTTAAAAGTTGTTAGATGTTAATAAGCTGAAGAAGTTTAAATGTTGCCTTTCAATTACTTAGAATAACTTCCCTCTTCCGTTCTAAGATTATAGACCAAATATAAAAAGTACCTTTCCAAAAAAAAAAGTAATAATAATAATAAATAAGAATAACTGACTCAAGCCAAATTAAAATAAGTTTTATATATGTTTTTTTTTTCTTTTTTTGTTAAACCAATGATCAGTTGCAGTTACGGATTTTTTAGACTACGTTTCCTACATAAAAGGCAAACATATCAAATCCTACGCTCTTTATTATAGATAGGTTCAATTTACATATCCATAAATGTGGCCGAAATTTGTTTGCACGCTTAATAGATAGAAATGTAATAATAATTCCCTTGACTACTTATTCTTAGAGCTGAATAACCATAGTTACTCAAATAAGAAAAAACGTAATATTGAAATAATGTAACCTTTGTATGTGTGCGTGTTTTGTTGTGGTTAAGATTACATGTAAACAAGAGCTTATATAAATACTATACAGTACTGTTGTTACATGAAAGAAACAATTTTAAATATAAATGAGCAATTCCACAACAAAAAATGTAAAGGAAAACCATTTCACATTTTCCATCAAGACCATTTAAGAATTTTTGTTTACACTGGAGATCTGTTTAAAAATTCAGCAAATATCAGCACTTTAAAGTTTAAAATTGCTGTCTGCTTTTTTTTCTTGATTGGTATTGTGTAAATAAATTGCTAAATGACATATATCGAGTACTGTATTCAATGTCGGTTGAAATTACAATGAATTTTTTATGTAAATTTTGATTTTAATCTGCAGTGAGATTGAGAGTGTAATAAAACATAAAAGTAAAAGTTTACTGGTTATTGAAAAAAAAAATCATTAACCAGTAAAATTTTACTGGTTACTGTAATTTTTTTTAGTAAACAGTAGCAATTTTCTGGTTACTGAAAACAATTTAAAAAAATTTTTTAGTAAAATTTCAGTTGCCAGTACAGTCTTACTGGTTGCAGAAAATTTTTTCAGTAAACAGTAAATTCCAAAATCTTACTGCATTATTTAAATAATGCAGTATGCCCAGGTATGGTTAGGGCTTGCAGTCCTTCCTTGCCAGCTGATTGACAAGACAAAATCCTCAATTATTGTGCCTTAGGTCATTCACTAAAAAATTTATTTCTAGGAATTTTATTTAGTCTGGCCAGATTAATACAAGTAATTACTTTTGACCTTAATTTGTAACCACAATCAATTTTTATTACTAATGTTTATTATTTTCAAGGAGTATTCAACTGCAAACGCAGGACTTCAAGTTGGTGAAAAAATGTTTATTAACAAATATTTTTTTATAACTACATAAATATTTAGGCAGCTATTAAAATATGTGTTTGTAAAAATGGAAAAGTTAAAGTTTTCTTTTTTTATTCATTCCTTAGTAGTTAACATTTTATAAGATCACGAAAGCATTAAAATATTAAATAATACTATGGTTTTAATTGCTGTTACTTATATAAAGGTAATAATAGAAAATTAAATTATTAAGTTTTTGTACGTATTTTTAAACACTACTCGTATAGATAATGTTTAATTATTTTTTAAATCAAAAAATATTTAATCATTAATCTACAGCCAACAAAGAAAACGAAATTCAGATATCGCTGTAAATTTTTTTTTTAGGTTTAATTCTTACTGAAATTCTGAGAAAGAAAACTTGAAACAGAACTAAAAACTAATAATTCATACATATTCATATAAACATTTTCGAAAAAAGAGTTATATTAAAAAATGATAAATACTAAATAAAAAAAAATTCTTCCTAACAAATCAAATATAAAATTTTCACTTTTATTACTATGATAATTCATTTTGCACATTCACATTTTTAAAAATTTACTGTATAGGGATTTCCATTAAATAATAAAATTTTATTTTTTTTAGCAGTTTTAATTCAGTATTTTCAAAAACACGGATTACTAAATTTTTTTAATAATATTAAATATTTCCCTTTTTTAAATTACATTTTGCTTAGAAAATTCACTGCAGTTTGACTCCCAATTGTGGAAAAACAAATACTATTGAAGTACAGACTTAAATGGAGGCTCGACTATGAAAGTCCCGAGTGAAAGAAAATCACAAAATGTAGGTTAACATAATTTAACGGCCAGTGCACCGTAGTGGAGTGTTCCGTAGCTTTAAGAAATGCAGAATATCTGAATTTATTCAATTACTTTTCTTGCAGCAGTATTTGGTTATTAGCTTTCATTTAATTACAAAAAAAATCTATGGACTTTGCACTTCGAACAAAACCATGCTAACTGCTGATGTAGCCAGTTACCTTGACATCTTTGCAAATGATTTAATGTCAACTAATTGACACCAGGTAAGATTTTAGAAATATATATTTTTTTATTTTATTTTATTTTTTTTTTTTTAGGTAATAATTTAGATGAGAATTTATCTTGATCTCTCAGATGGGCTTGATGATTTTAGGAACTGGTAGCGAAAAATATGATATCAATCAAAAATTGTTCAAGAATTAATTCCACTGGCGTTTTGCTAATTGCTTAATATCCCTTGGCATTCTTTAGCATTATTGGAACCCTGGTTTTGCATTTTTTTCGACTGTACTTGCACAAGTTCTTAAATCGTATTTCGAAGAGCTAAATACTTATACTTATTTTTCAACTACGCAACACAACAATTCATGTTGGCCTTTTATCAAAATATGGAGTAATATAGAATACGCTTCTACCACAAAATGTCAGTATATAATGGGTCCGCCAAATAACTTCTATTTTAAATGTATGGCGTCATACCAATTTCTTTATGCAAAATTCGTCTCAATGATGTCTTCGAAATGTTCAGTTGTTGAGAACGACAGCCCTTCACGCTTTAGTTTATCGATGAGAATGCCAGTTTCTTTCACTTTTTTACAAGATAACGTACATATGGAGCTGACGGTGCTTCTTTTCTTCAAAAATACGCACGCAATTTTTGCGACGTTCTTCAACATTACCATGATTTTCAAATATCGCAATATTTCCCAGCGACATGTAAAAATGTTGTATTTATTGTATCAAATACTTTCAACGAACTTACCGACAAAATTTGTATTGTTTTTGTGAAATGATTAACCACGCATGTAATAAGTTAGTCATTTAACAAATATTATTGATCCACCATTGTTTTCAATGTATTTTAAGCAAAAACAACAGTATAAAAAGTAAAAATGAAATTAGTGTTTGAATGATTATTACTGTTTTTGCATAAACTTTGACGTTTGTCTTTATTGTTTAGACGAAAATCTTTAGTTTATTTTAATTATTTGTGAGAAGACTTCTGAAGAGCCAAGCAAGCGGTAGCGAAATAGCCATTGAGAAGAGCTTTCACTCTTAATAATTAATATCGTTGATTTTAATAATTTCTACGGAATAATTAGCACGATATATTTAAAGATTAAATAATTAAATGTAATATTCCAGTGATTTAGGTTTAATGACAAATAATACAGTTCTTGTTATTTATATATTCATAACAATTGTAATAAACATAAATGACAAAGTACTGGTTCGTTAAACTGGAAAATTTCTGTAAAATAAATATCTATTCTAACATCGTATGTCTAATGTTGTCTAATGTTAGACAGTAACGTATTTGTTTCTTAGTTTAACTAAAGATGGAAATATTAAATACACAAACTAACAAATATTCTGTACAAAAAAAGCCTGTACCATGTACAGAATTTGTTAATATTTAATGTATGTGTTAATGGGCTAACATATCCACATGATGTGTTTATTACACTTCATTTTTATTTGTTAATCTTGCAGTAACAACATAATGCTTGTTGAAAGCCACATTCCATCACTGCAAAAATAAATTATACCACAAAATATTATTATATTTTTCTTTTGGATGAAATACATTTAGGAAAGCTTTTTCTGTAACGCTTATAAATAAAAAAATAAGTGTTTTGTAATCCAACAGTATAAACTCTTCTTATGGCAATTGAATTATGTATTGCAGTTCTGTTAAAGAAAATATTGTTTACATCGAATATATCTATTTGCTGTACTTAGGTTATCTAAATCTTCGTTGAACATTATTTAGTCAGTTATTGCTAGCTTAGGCGAACACACCATATTATACTTTGATAATCCTTTTACGCATTTACATAAAAAAAACTTTGCACAACCAAATTTCGTCATTTTTGTTAGCTGTCAAATTTAAGTGTTTATTGTTCACCATTTTATTTCAATATGCTTCTTTTCTTATTTACGCTTTGTTAGCAAGAATTCAAAGGAAATGTACTAAATATTCAAATACTAAAATCATTTATTTAAATTACAACATTACCTAAAACCAATGTCATTGTTTCATCATTTATCATTTTGTTTAGCAAAACTAAAAGTTAAGATTTACAATGCGATTTTATCATGCCATTGTTTTATACCCTTCAGCACAAAAAGTGGAAAAACGGTATATTTAAGTTTGTCATTCCGTGTGTAATTTCTATAATATCCATTTCCGGCACAGTGAAGTGTATATATTGTGACTTCTTAACAATAGCGCAGTCAACTTAGGAATGTCCGGCTGTCCATTTTTCCATCCGTGTTAGTGGTTTTGTTCACAAAAAAAAAAATGTCAATCGATCAGATATTGTGTCGAAAGAAGTGCTATTGGAAATCAGCATGGTCGGTCCATGTCTTCGGAGGCAGCGGGCAAAACACCACGCCTTCCTCTAATTTGTTCATGTCATTTGGAACAGTAAACCAACTCCAATCAAAAAAATAAATATATGAGATATAAGAGAATAAAAATAAAAAAATATCAAGTGAAAAAATTGGCACTCGCCCATTTTTACCGAGTTACGGGGCTCAAATTTTTAAAAATATCAATATGGGTATAATTTTAATGGTTTTGCAGAGATCTTTAAGGATATAATAAAATATTCTTAAAAATCTATTAATAGCCGATGGTTTTTTATAAAAAACCTCAATATTTGCTTTTTTGATTGGAGTTACTTCACTAAACTAGATTTATAAAGATAGTGAAGGGTATATAAGATTCGCCATAGCCGAATATAGCACTCAAGATTGTTTATTTTATTGATTTTGTAAAAAACCTCCTCTGCTAAAAACTAATTTTATATTTTTCATTTATTTTGTATCTTATGTTATAGATGTTTTAATTTTGGAAATCAATAAAGTGTAAAGTTCACTAAAGATATCTATCATTTTTGTTAATAATAAAAGGTCTTCGTTATTTACAAATTAACGCCTTGATCTTTTACTTTAATTTGTAATATATCTTGTCAGCTCCTCTGTTTACAATACCATAACATCAATTTCAAAAAACTGTTACCTTAATGATTCTTATATTTAATGATTTGTTTATTTTGATTTGTGTCAATTTCCACTTGAATAAACTTCTTTTTATGAAAGCACAGCTGACGTATCTTTCTTTATATATTTTGATGGCACTGTTATGGCAATTATATTGAAATAACCTGGCAGAAAAAATATATGATATATTGTCGTAAATTTTATATTAGATTTTAAGTATCGAAAATCTAAATTTCCTTTTATCGCACAAAACAATCATAAGGAATAAAATGATTGCTACGAAATAAATTTAGAAACTGTATTAACAAACAAACAACATATAAACATGAAATATTTATTTATTCAATCATTCAATTACCTGTCATTTTTTATTCATTTTGATTGCTGTCTTCAGGAAACACCATGCAGCGAAGCAAATACATTTTTATTAATAACTGTTTTGTGTTCTCCACCCAAAGACCCACTATTTGAAATATGAAACACAACTAAATAAATACATACATAAGAGCTAAAGTACAGAAGTCGGCATAAAAAATAGTCACTATAAATGTCTTTGTTGACCAAACCTAAAGTTGTCGATTTTTAATATTTTACAATCAAGGTTAAGGTTCCAATAAATTTAAAATACTTGGAAAAGTGGCCTTTTACATAAAAACTTTATCGTAAAAAACGAAGAAATAAATAATATATAGAAGAAACTCTTGGGCAAAATTAAAATGGGTTTAAAATGCGTATTTTTAAAGAAAAATTAATATGTAATCCAAGAAAATCCTTATAAACACTATTGCTTGTTTTTACTGAACAACCCTTCACTTATTACAACTTGTCATCACCTGTTTAGATATAATTTATACAAAAGAGTAAATTTATGATTACGTAAGCAAAACATAGCTTCTCATAAAATATCCTAAGATAATAAGTCCAATCGAGTATTTTTGCTCCTGTCAGATAAACAAAAGAGACCTTAGGTATCAGACCATTTGGCCGATACCATTCCTTTGATACAACAAATGCACTTAAACATGTTTTTCGAATATTTATAATGATATATAAAAAAAAAAAGAATTTTTTTCCGATTTAACAAAATTCGAACGAACACTTTTTTCAAATATTTCGCGCTTTGCTTTGATACTATAAACAAATTAGCAAATAAACAAATTAGCGTCTATGCGAGACTTGTGGAATCACTGAAATCTTCTCTTCGCAATTATTAACAACTGTCATAAAAATATTACTATTGACGAATAGTTGGTGGCTTTACAAGGATGACTTTATTTTAGGCAATACATGTCCTTAAAGTCTGCAAAAATACGAGCTAAAACTTTGGCTGGCTGTGGACTCTAAAAATATATACAACACTACTTCGGAAAGTAAAAAACTTAATGGACTAGGCTTAAAAGATTAAAACAGCGCTAACGATATCATTTTAGATACGTACTGAGCAAAAACTTCTAAAACGAAAACTGTCACATAGGAACCGTTCCAAAAACAAAACGTTTATTCCTCCGATATTGCTTTTTTTTAAGTTTCTTTATATACTTCAACATTTGCTTCCAATTAAATTGCAACTGCGATATTTTACATCAGGCATGACAATAAAAATACTTTTTTAAAACACTGTATATTAATTACCATAATCAAATGAAAAAACCTTCAATTGCTTTATATTATAACTCAAAAAGAGGTTTGTAAATATGTTCCATTAGTGTACTCCCTGATGACGATTTTTTATCCTAGAAACGTAGATACTCCTGGCCAAATTCCTGTACTAAACGAATAAAAAATCTATAAAAATAAAATCTTTATATTTTCAAATATGGTTAAAATATCCGTACTGAATGCGTATGGATTATTTAATGAAATCGATGTTTCTTTGGCACAAATTGATGTAAATCAAACATTAGTGGTGCTTCTAACTGAAATTAAAATATTTGCTTGTAGTTCTGTAGCATCTACCAGCGGTGGTACAGTAAGTGGTAAGTTTCATCAACCATAAGTTTTGAGACTTGTAGCTGCTTGAAAATTCTATTCTTGAAGGAAAAATTATTGTGGAGCAAAATTGTCCCAAATTTAAGATTTTATAAAAACATATTTTTATAAAACACTTTAGTATTAAATATATTATTTACTATTGTCAATAATAACACACTTTATTGATGATTAAACGTCAAAGTAGATTACAATAATTATTGAACTAGTGTTTTGCTTGGTAACCTTATGTAAAATTGATAAAACAAATACGGCAAAAACTACCTTTTTAAAAAAGACTGCAAGTTATTAATTAATTTTGGTAGTTGACTACAAAAATAACACACTTCTCATTAGTTTTGATGACCTTAATATAAACTACCTTTCAAGAAATGTAGAACTTCTCTAAAAGCAAATTGTGTTAATTTGAAAAAAAAAAAATTTTTTTTAATTTTCTTCTTGGTTTTTTTTTTTTTGCATATCGAAATTATAAATATGAATATAGTCCCTAGCGAGAAAATGCTAAAGGACTTTAAAACTTTCTATTGTAGCTAATATTAAATGATATAGCTTTAAGCTTACTTTCAAGCAACTAACTTAAAGTTAGTTTACTTGATTACATTCTGTCTGTCTATCTGGAAAAAGGTTAACCAGAGATTTTTTCATTAAAATATTTTCTTAAAAAATTTTTTCCGTATGAAAGCAAAATCAAATTTTCTAGGGAAAACATCTTTTTTCAAAAAAATACATTTTCTATATAAAACTCTTTATAATACTTTATTTAATACATGTGATAGAAAACAGCAATTAAACAAACTACTACTGGAAAAAAGTTTCCAAAAAATAAATAGCAAATATGAAAGGCATTAAAAAATATTTAAGTTTATTTCTTAAAATAACCTGAAACTTTTCTCTCAATTTTGCAAAATAAAAATACAAATTTTACAAGTATAAAATTTAGGTCAAAAAATATAAACAGTTTCTATTTTGTTATCAAATTCTATTGTAAAACTAATAATAATGAAAAACTGGAATAATTTTTTATTATAAAAAAGGCAAAAATAAAGAAAACAACACCCACAATCTTCTATTGTTTCACGTGCACGAGAACATAAATATCCATTTCCGTAACCATTTTAGTTTAACGATTATTCAATTCTGTGTGTTTTGAATGTGGGCTAAGTCATGATATATCTTTAAAAATATTGTTAGTATTTTCTATGCAAATGGTTATAACGTCATTCGCAATAGTTTTTCATATGTTTACTGAATGCTGTAATTACTTAAGTACATATCTTTTATTCCATTATTTTCAAGTCTTGTGACGTATGAGCTATTTAAATAAAAAATATATATAAATTATACGTTTGGTGATTACTTTATAAAGGACCTTGAAAAGCATTAAATACATACTTATGTACATATGTATTGTTTTCTAAAAGGTTCTTCTTTTTAATTCATAAATATAACTTTTTAGAATAATAAAAGAAACATCTTAACATTTAATTGTTCATTTATATGGCTATTGAAAATGCATAAAGCTTTATCTTTAAAAATGAATTTGCTATTTGCAATGACCAAAAAACATACAAATTTTTTTAATTATTATTATATTCTAAATGTATACAGATGAGTTATTTAATTATAATTTGTATTTTGTAAATTATGCGCGCATGTCTCTTACTCTTGTCGGCTATGTATCGACTGTCAGTTTGGTTATCGGCGGGGTACACCACTAGCAGGTGAAGTTGCCAATTGGGTTAGATTGGCTGTATAATTATTGCGCTTCACTATCCCCTTACACTCCACATGATGACATCTATCACATTAATATTTCAAGAGCTATTGTAATTTATAATGACAACTTGTCATATATAAAGTTTGTGATAATAATTTATTTAATTATAGAATTAAATTAATTTAACATTATATTTTTGCGTAAATATATGACAAAAGTTTTATCATAAAACCAAGGCACATAATACACGGAAACAAGTTTTTCCACCAATTAATTGTTTTATTGGTTCTTAGACTAAAATTCAATAGAATCAAATATATAATTAACTGAAAAATTTATATATATATATATATATATATATATATATATATATATATATATATATATATATATATATATATATATATATATATACATATATATATATTAAATATATTTTTTTTTTTTTTTGATTTTAGTTGAATCAATTACATATTTTATTAAAAAAAGGAACCAATTTTGCATTTAAATTAATGATTGAAATAATTTTTAATTTATTTCTAAAAAGATTTCTATTTAAAAATAAATAAAACTATTAGTAGATGCAAAAACTTGTTTATTTGTTTAATATACTCCAATATCCCATAACACCCCAAATTATATCAATAATACTGTGTTAATCCTTTATAAAATTAATAAATATTTTAACAAATTGTGATAAAAAAAACACAAAGAAGCAGGAAGTCACTGATAAATGAGAAATTTTAATTTACTATGAAATACTGATTGTGAAATATAACAATATTCTCTGTACTAAATAAGTTTACTGTTTAATATGCTTTACATTTCTCTTTCAGGTTTCATTTATTTTGTTTACTAATATTTCAAGAAATGTTTCTACAGAGACAAATTTACCAAAGAATCTTGCCAGGAGACATAAACAAAAATAAATAGAAAATGTTAAATGATTGAATTGATAAATATTTACTATTCATTGTAATCTTAAAAAGGTTATATTTTATTATTTATGGAGTGGAGAAGTTTATTTAAGCGGAAATTGCGTAGTTGACATAACACAAATCGATATATTTAATTTAAATAACAAAACAAAATTATTAGTTGATTAAATAACAATTTTTTCCTGTTTAATTTGACAACTAATTGATAACAATTGCAAGTATGTAAGCTAAAAATAAACAGGATTACTTGAGCTAACTTTTAAACAATAGAAATTAATAAAAGTAATTAATTAGTTATTTAATGGATTTTATATTTAGTAGCGCCATGTACATAAAAAAAACTTCATTACATAATTTTTCGATAAACGCTTATTCATTGTGTTTTGGCGGATGACGCAATAACGCATATTTTACTATTATTATACACTTCACCACAAAAAGTGGAGAAAGGGTATAACATTCTAAGTGTTATTCGTGACTTTCGGCTAGCAATTTTGAAAAATTAGCTTTAAAATAGACACTGATCATTCATTTTTGTTAGTCTCATTTATAATTTTCTTAAATACAAGATTTTATTGTTGTAAATTTTTCGAATTTGAAAAGAAAACCCTTTCTGTACATTCATTAGTAAAAACCGACCTCATAAAAGCCGCTTCTATAGAGTACAAGCTAACGAAATTTAATTTTTAAATTTTAACCAAATAAGAGGGATATATACGATTGTGCTGAATCTTATATACCCTTCACCATCTATGTAAATCTAGTTTAGTGAAGTAACTCTAACCAAAAAATAGAAATAAAATATAAGAAAAAAAAATATATATATACAAAACTATATACATATATGCATGATTCTTTCATGAGCACAATAAAAGTAAATTAATACACTTTATGGTTAATTATGACTTCGATTCTAACTACACAATGATGATAAATGAGAAATGAATAAATAAATGATAACTAATCTTTTCCCGGAATTGTATAAAGTAACGATTTTAAAGAAATAGTCTGCTTTCACTTCCACCTTTTTAGGGCATAAAAGAATCAAAAGAATCTACTTCAGCTTAATATTAGAATGATATTGGTTTCTTTTAAAATTTAAACAAGTATGAGTGCTATATTCAGCTATGCCGAATCTTATTTACCCTTCACCATCTATGTTCATCCACTTTAGTGAATTAAGTCCAATAAAAAAAAAAACAAATATTGAGGTGACAGAGAGTTTAAACAAATTTTGGTACTTTTTTTTGGTAGTTTTACATAAAAATTAAATCGGCTCTTAACCCTTTCGGGACGGAAATTTATTTTGAAAACCAAATTATGTATGGTAAAATTTTTTTCATATTCTAAAAGGTATGATAAAAGTATTATGTCCTCCATACTTAAAAATTTTAAATTCGTCATTTTATCCTGGGACATATTATCTCAACAAGTATTTGCATGGGTCACAAAATCCAAATCAGTGTTCTCGAAGAGCGATTCTAAGTTAAAAAGATAACTAAAATATAAATATGTTTAGATTTAGATAACAGTTTACATTTATTTTTAACATTTTTGGAATGCAATTAGGTATTTATTTGTGAAATGGCCCCAAACATTTGTCACATAAGGCGTTATTACAACCTGAGCATATCATCTTTGTTCGCTTTTCTATGCCAAGTGAAGAACAGCGGACACAGCGACAACGCTTCTCTTACTCTACTGGCAAGCGGTCTCCAATATTTAGGCTATCCGTTTTTGGACGTTTGAGAGATCTACCTCCCTGGCGATTGCATTGAAAATAAAGAAAAAAAGATAGTTTGAAAATTGCTGGGACGTATTATCCCAGTAGTCACGAAAGGTTTAATGAGTTTAGCATTTTTTAAAAATTTTAGTATTTTCTTAAAGATCTCTGTAAAAGCTTTAAAACCATTTCGGTACCAACACATATTGATATTTAAAAAAAATTAAATTTCAGAGCCCCGTAACTAGGAAAATAAATTTGTTCACTTGATGTGTTTTCTTATTTTTTAATTCCCTATCGCGCCAAATATATTATATTTTGATCGTAGTTACTTTATTGTTTCAAATGAAATGAAAAATTAGAGGTAGGCGTGGCTGGCTCGAAGGACATGGACCGATCATGATGATTTTTAATAGCACCTCTTTCGACACTATATCTGATCGATTGACATTAATTTTTTTTTTTTTTTTGTTAAATTAAGTTTGCCTTGGCAAAAGATTTCAACACTAATACGGACGGACAGACGGAAATTGCTCAATCGACTTTGCATAAGGAGTCACAATATATATACTTTACGGGGTCAGAAATGGATATTGCCGAAATTACACGCGGAATGACAAACTTATACCCTTTTTTCACTTTTTAAGCTGAAGGATATAAAAGTAATGAACCATATCGTAATTAATTTTTATATCCAATAATAAATAAAACACACAATTAACTCAATTACTTACTTTTTATTTAAAAGCTCCATACGGCGTATGATTAACAATAAATTAAATTAAATAAAGTGTATCCCACACTCATTTGGTGGTTATTCATTTAAATCAAATAAAACACATAAAAAGAGAAATACATCTAACATATTCAATTAATTTGATATTTTATAAAATAAATGTATTAATACCACTTGTTACCTGAATATAATGCTCTACTTGTTTGTTTATAATTCAGGAGAAAAAAAATATAATTAAATTGGGTATTTTTTTCAATTTGGTTAATTAAAGAGGTTTGTACAAAAACACATTTACAATGAGAATACAAATATTATATTTCTATAGATTCAAAGGACATTTTATTGACTAAAATTTAAATAACCGAACTAGAGTGCTTACAATACAATACAATTAGAGAATTTATTTATTTGGAGAAATTATTTCTTTTTTTTTTGCTTTCAAAACATAATTTATTAAATACTATTAAATAATATTTCATTCAAAGTCAAACACTAGACAATACTTTATTTCGCTTTTAAAACAATTAAATGAATTAATATAATAATAATATTCATAAAAGCAGGCATTTCTAACCGACTTCAGAAAAAGAAGGAGGCCATCAATTCGACTGAATGTTACTTTTTATTTTGTGCCTGCATAACTCAGTCATTTCTAAACCGATTTTTTGTTTAAAAGTTCATGCTTACAGATTGGTCCCGTTTTAAAAACAATTCATAATTTTATAAATTAAAGGGTGTCTCCATATAACATATATGTTTTATGAACTGTATTATGAACTAAAAAAAACTTCCAATAGCAAAAAGTAATAGAAAAATAAATCTAAAAATTAAAGGGTATCTCCAGAGTAGCGCAAATTGACCTATATGAGTCTGTCTTTAGAACCGTTATAGATAACCGCTTTAGAACGTTTACAAAATGCTGATTGATATAACCCTTATAGTAACAAGTATTAATTTTCAAAATTATAAATTAAAAGGTGCCCCAATAGATAATTTAATTAAATGTATATAGGCATACCTTTAACAAATCGTAGACAGATTGTTTCAACAAGTATGAAATTTGGATTTGGAAATTAAAGGGATTCCCAATAGTTAATGTAATTTAAAGCATGTTGTCAAACCTTTAAACTGTTGTGAATGGACATCTAAAATCGGTTTTGAAGTCGTATTTTTGCAAGATTTTTTTTGTAATTATATATTCATATTTCTTATTTATTGTACTGACAATGATGGCAATCTTTAATTGTTCTTGTTCATTTTTTTTTTCAAATATACATTACCATAATCCGACTTTGGAAGAAGAATATATAAGTTCTCATTTTCTTACCGATACATTTTTATGTAGAATTATATACATATATGTATGTGGGATTAAAGCAGAAGTCACAACTCTGACGTACTATGAAAAGCAACACTGAAGTATCAAACACAGCAGCACAATAGAAGAACATCTACAAAAAGAAGACAAGAAGATGATACGAAGTTTTTTGAATCAATCGTGGAAAACGTCGAGAGTGAAAAGTCAGTGGAAAAAGTCGATGCGCATAAAAGTTGGAAAGCCGCATAAAGTTGTTCTATATCTAAGTTGTCGTTTAAATATATCGCTCGAAACCAATTCAATATTATTCTCTGTGTTTAAAACAAAACCATAAACATTATTTCAATAATAATCGAAAATAAACTACTGAATTAATAAAAACTAGATCTAATTCAAATTACATTTTTCCTACATATATATGTATATATATATATATATATATATATATATATATATATATATATATATATATATATATATATATATATATATATATATATATATATATATATATATATATATATATCGCTCATTTACTTCTAGAATGACATAACGCAAACAAATACAATTCTAGATAATCGCATTTAAAATTTTTGACTCGTTTTCACTATCAAGAAAAATAACAGACTGCTTAAGTTCCCACTACAACTGGTAAAATTATTTATAAATAAAAAAGAAAATATCCATTTAAGAAAACTTTCATTAATTATATATTAAAGGAGAGGTCTTGGACATGTTTGAATTATTACGTTATTGCTATAAAATATATATCCACTACTGTGTCAAAAGCTAAAAGAAGAACAGAGTTTTACTTTAAAAAATATATATAAAAATATATAAAATAACTAAAAAAAATACTTCTTATGCAAAATCTCGATACATTTTAAAAATATTTTTTTTTTTCATTTATACAGTTACAAGACGAAATGTGATGACGTTTTAGAAAGCGATATGATTTTTACGTTATGAATTTAACTCCATAACTCAAATGTGTTGTTCTTATTAACAAACGAAGTTTCTAAACATGAAGTGAAATAACGTTTTATTCTTTTAAAACATGGAAAGTACAAAAGACATTAAGATGAAACGTTTACACAATATAAAGAATGAATTGACGAACCATTCCGTATGATTAACTGCAAATTATAAAATTTTGAGTTATGACGGTCTAAAAGTAAAAGAAAGATGTGTGGTAGTTATTTTTTTTTTTAATCCACGTACTTTTAATATACGTTTTTTTCGCTTAGTCACGTTCGCCTGGAAATGCTCGAAATAAATATTTAACAGTAAAAAATTTTATTTCAATGAAAACTAAATAATAAATTGGTGAGTGTTAAAAATTTGTACATTTTCAAATTTAAGTGGCCGTCAATTTAATGGTTTGGTAATAAACAACAAATGTTGATCATATCAGTGTCAAATGAAAGCAGATTTAGTATTTATAGTATTTATAGCCCAAAGAAAATGCTAAATGAAATGATATGAAAATCCGCAGGACTATTAAAGTATTTTTTTTTTAGTAAAATTTAAAATAATTGAGATGATTTTCGCTTGCAAATATTAAGTAAAAGTTTGGTTATAATTTAAATAAAAAAGGAACAATAAAGTTTATTTTAAAAATTTTTTTTTCGTTTTTAAGAAAACTTTTCTTTGTCGTATAATCGAATAGTTCTCCGAAACTATTTGGCATAATAATATACCGATCTAATCTCTCGTCTAAAACATTTTTACATATTGAAGTAAAATCGTGTAAACCAAATAATGAAACCAAAATTTAAAAGTTTATAAAAGGAAAAGAAAAAATTTTTCATAATTTTCAAATAAATCTACCTTTCAACAGGAATTAATAAATAACAAGCATAACATTTTAACCATTTGCAAACAGCTGGCAAATAAGAATAAAAATATTTTTTTTTTTCATTTTTCAAAGATTCCTTTGTTTTGTCATCACCAGATGAATGTTTAAATTCGGCTTAAGTTCAAGTATATTTTAATTTCTAAATATATTATTAAACAAAATTATGTACAAAATTTTTTACATTACAAGAAGAATAGATATCATATTGATTTATTAATTTAAGCTTACATGCGATTCACTTGTATTACGAAACGTAAAAGGCACCATTTTAGAATTAAAAAAAAACAGTCTATCACTATAACTCTCAATGTCAAAAAGTAATACAAAAAAATATATATAAAATTAAAATTGAGGGGTGTCCCGATAGGTGACGTTAGTTGACCTTTGGTTGGTGAGTATAGTAAGAAGTACTAATATTTTAAATTAGAATAAAATTTTTATAAATTAAAAGGTGTTACAATAGTTGATGTAATTTGATGTGTATGTGTTGACCCGTTATATACAGATGATTGCAACTTACAAAGAACGCAAGTATATAAATTGAATTTGGAAATTAAAAGATGCTCCAATAATTGCTATAATTTTATTTAGATGGCCAAATTTTTGAACAGTTGTAGGCAGACGGTTGAAATCAACAAGAAGCTGTAGTGCTAAGTCTGCTATAGCAAGTATAAAGTTTGGCAATAGAATGTAAGGGTACCCCAATAGTTAACTTATTTTGATGTATGTGGTCGTAGTTTAGAACCGTTATAGACAAACAAACAGATGAAATTTTTTTTCAGAACTATGTTCCATCTAATCACTTCTTTTAATTTACAAATGCATAAAAGCTAAGGGCGCTTAAACTTTAAAATACAATGAATTCAGAAGCAGTTGAAAACTTAAATGGTGATGTTTGCAATTGAAACCGATAGCGGGCGTTAGCAAAATTAACATTTAATAACGAATTATTTCATAAATTTACATAAATTTGAATTCTAGCGACCAAAAAATCAAGAGTTCGACTATGGGAAAGCTTTAATCGTATTATATTATATTATGTTCCAGACTGTAACCAAATGCTGTCTTGAAAGTAACTATTTTATGAATAAGGTCTTGAGTGGTTTCAAAATGAACTTCCCAGAGTGAATTTAATGTCCTACTTTTTAGAAGCTGACTTTGTTATAAAATGTAATAGCTACTTCTATCATTTGAAGTTTTGTCATTTGGCGACAATTTAACTTTAGCGAGAGAAAATAATCATAAATTAGTAATAATGATACATTCGGCTTTGACGAATCTTATATACTCTTTACCATATATTTAAATGTATGTAAATCTAGTTTAGTGAAGTCAACAGATAGTGGGGTGAAAAAGAAAAGGGAAATAAGAAAAAAATGTGTAAAGATAAAAATGCCATCGGTTCTTAATGAGTTAAGCTTTAAAAAAAATGTTATACCCAAAAAGATCTCTTCAAAAGCTTTTAAATAAAACCCATGTTAGTATATTAAAAAATTTTGTGTACAATCGTACTTTTCTATGAATAGTTCAGAGCTCTATAAGTCGGTACATATAGGCGAGCGCCAATTTTTTCACCTGATATTTTTTTTTTAAATTAATTAATTGTCTATCGTGCCATATATTTGTTTTTCATTGGAGTAACTTCATTGCTCCATAAGATATGGAAAAATTAGAGGCAAGCGTGGTGTTTTGCCCACTGCCTCGAACGACGTAGACCGATCTTGCTGATTTTCAATAGCAACTCTTTCGCCACTATTCTGATCGAATGCCGTATTTAAATTTTCTCTAGCTGATCAAGTGCCTTGGCAAACTTGACTTTAAGACTAACGCAGACCGACAGCCGGACATCGCCCAATTGACTTCGCTATGCATAAGAACTCAGATTTTAAATACTTTATGTCGAAATGGATTTTGTAGAAATTTCACTCTTCAAAAGTTTCGTTCATTTTTATACCTTTACCACAAAAAGTGGAAAAACAATATAACTAACGATTCCTATAGTAAAGCTTAAATAAAAAGACTATATATTTAACAATCTTTTTTTCCGACCGTACGTTGGCCTTTTTTTCCAACATCATCAGGGAATTTTTTTTTTTTTTTTTTTTATTAAATCTGGCAACATTATAAATACAAAAGAAAATCTTAGTAAATAGCAACAATAATCTAAACGCTAAATTTAATTTACTTACAGATATTCTTTTTTTGTCAAATTAACATTATTTTTGTTACAGAGTTTGTGTTGTAAAGGTTGGACAATACTACACAAAACTTAAATTAATCAAAAAGGTTGTAAAATAAACTTAAAATAATATATCACAGTAAAAAAAATTTTTTTTTATGTATATAATCGATCACATTTGTATTTATACTAATGCTATGGTGTAATTTGCATTGGTGTTATCTTTATCCTCTTTTGTATTAATTGCGCTTTTTAATTTTTGTTGAATTCTAAAGCTCTCCAACGTATATCTCTTATTTTTCTTTTTCTCTTTATCTAAAATTTTTTTACATTTTCAAAATTTGGTGTGTAGTTGTTTTCTTTATCACTAAGTTTTAATACTTTTTGAATCAAATTTGTCGCGGTATTAATTTTGTGATACGTTGGCTGCGTGGAGTTAAAGTTTATTAAACATCCTGATGCTATTGGTTTCATATACCAATCGGTAAGTATTCTGTCTTTCTTTCTTATAATCGTCATATCCAGGTATGGAATGGAATTATCCTTTCTCTCTTTCAATCGTAAACTTGAGTTTGTTATGGTAGTTGTTAAATGTTGTCTGTATTATTTCTTCGTCCTTATGCTTAATTATAGCAAATAAATCGTCCACATATTTTACAACTACCTTTATATAAACATTTTTCTCTTTTAAATCGTCAATGCTCTCCTTCAATAGATTGTCTAAGACTATATCTGATATAGTCGGTGATAACGGATTGACATTCGCATACCATATATTTGATGGTAAACTGTGTTAACATACATAAAATAATTATTTTCTATCAGACACAATTTCAGTATTCTCAGAAATTGTGACCTTGGTATCTTGGTGTAATTTTGTAGTATGTCCTATTTTGTCATGATATTAGTAATAGCTAGTAAATAATGATATTAAAATTTCATCTTCGTCCAGTGTTATTGAGTCCAGTTTTTCCTTAAGTTCTATTGAGTTTCGAATGTTATATTCCTTTGATATAATATTTTTCAAAATTTCTCCTATATGTTTCGACATTTTGTAACAGGGTACTCTTACCGATGATGATATCGGACGAAATGGTGTGTTAACCTTGTGAATTTTTGGAAGTCCATAAAGTCTGGGAGCTGTTGCTGCTTTCGATGTTAATTTTATCTTTTCCGATTTACTAAGGTATTGCTTTTTATATAGGTCCATTATGAAAGTGTTGTTTGTTTTCTGTAGTTTTGTTGTTAGGTCTGTCCTTAGTTTCCTGTAAGTAGTTTTTTCTTCCAATAATTTTTCCATTCTAGCTTCATAGTCTTTTCTGTATAATAGAACTGTTTTGTTTCCCTTGTCTGCCTTTGTAAGAACTATTTCCTGCTTTTGTTTTTTCAATATTCCTTTTTGTATCCTCGTAAATGCTTAGAATAAATTTTTTTTGGTAATTTTTGATTGTCCTTTTGTGTGTTAAAATTCTGTTTGCTATTCTTGACTTTATTATATCTTTTTCTCTGTCATCGGTATGGGTTTGTACCCACCGTTCTAATTCTGCTATTAAACCAATTGTTGAAAAATTATTTTTGCTTATTGGCAAAGCAAATTTTGATCCTAAGGAAACAAGCCACTTGCACTCGTCTGGGATGGTTATAGATGTTTTGTTTATAAACCAATCTGGGTTAAACTTCAAATTATATTCTTCTAATCTTTTCTGTTTTAGATTTTAATTTTGGACATATGGGTTCGTCTGTTAATTTGTTTTATTTTGAAAAATCTTCGCTCTTGCATATTTACAAAGTCTTTGTACTCTTCGTTGTTTATTATTTGTGCAATTTGATGCCTTATTACATATGCTTAAGATATAACTAAGTTTGTCATTCCGTTTGTAATTTCTACAGTATCAATTTCCCATCCTATAAAATATATATGTATATTCTGAGTTCTTGTGCATAGCTAAGTCGATTGAATGATGTCCGTCTGTCCGTCCGTGTTAGTATTAAAATTAAGTTTGCCCTTGCCTTATCGATCAGACATAGTATCAAAAGAGGTGCTATTGTAAATCAGCTATATCGGTCCATAACCTCTATATTCTTCTATATTAATAAGAGCAATCAATCAAAGAAACAAATATACGGAGTGATAGAGAATTAAAAATAAAAAATAAAAAACATCAAGTGCAAAAATTGGCGCTCGCCCATATCTTCCGAGTTACGGGGCTCTGAAATCTTCAAATTTTTTAAAATATCAATAAGGGTATCATTTTAAAGTTTTTTAAGTGATCTTTAAGGAAATACTTAATTTTTTAAAAATCCTTAGCTCATTAAGCGCCGATGGCATTTTTATGTAAAATTATTAATATGCAGGGCCAAATTTATTATTTCTTTAATTTTTAATTCGGCTTAGCCGAATGTAGCACTCTCACTTGTTTTTGTATTATATTAAAAACCTACGACGCCATTACAGAATTTAACAAAAATCGCACTGCCTTTATACAAATTATTTAAAAAGTTAAATGGACACAGGAATGCCAAGAGTCTATAGACAAATTAAAAAAAAAAAACTGGTAAACCCTCCTCTCTTACAGTATCCGAATTTTAGAAACCATTTATTTTGACCACAGATGCCAGTAATGAAGCACTTCGACACTTCACATTGCCAACAGAGTATTTAGTTTTACGGAAAAGAGGTATTCCACAATAGAAAGAGAGCTGCTTGCCGTCGTTTAGACAGTTAAAAGTTCAGACCATACGTTCTTCGTAGACACTTCACGGTTTTTACCGATCGTAAGCCTCTCAAAGGAAGGCAGACTACGCCTTAAGTGACTTCGCATAAAATTACTTAAAAATTTATTAATATTTAAATGCGATAATTTTTTTAGTTCTGTAAAAATCTTTTTAACCAATTGATTTTGGCTTAAGTTTATTTTAATCCAGAAAGTGCAGCATTACATTCTGCTGGCGTCTAATTTTTCTTGTTTTCTTTGGAAAACGTCCGCATACACTTGTAAAATAAAAAAAAATAAATAAACTTAAGCTTAAATCAATTTCGATTTTTTTTATACAATCCACAGTTCAAATCCTACCTTAATAAAAATTACACTATAAAACTAACTCATTTAAATATTTTTCAAAAGTTTTCTCTAAATTTCACAAATATATAATTAAATATATTTTATTATATGCTGCATAAAATTGAAGCAACATAATTAATATTTAAATTGTAACTACGATCCAATTAGAAATCTTTTGTTAAAAACTTTTACATTTAAAGCACCAAAGACAAACATTCATTACTTTTTGTCTTTATAATAAAACAGAAAGATGAGTAATTGAAAACTATTGTATTTTGCAACTGAACTCAGAACAACTGCAGCACAAGTATGTTTTGTTTCAAGGCACTTCTTTAAGCATCTAATTCTAGTACTAAAACTTATTTATTTTATATTTTGTGGCATGATTAAATGTGTGTGCTTTGTGTTGGTTTTACTTCCAGCAAGTTTTGCATGTTCAGGAATTTAATCAGTGTATAAAAGAAATTAAACAAAATTTATGGTTGGTCAGAAATATTATATTTTTCCTTAAACACATGTAACTTGAACACAACAACTTCTAAATACTATTTTTTATCCGAAAAAAATTAACTTTGAAAAAGCCATCTTCTTGAGAAAGGTAACTTACTAATATTATTTATTATTTAATCAGAAGGTGTATGAAGTCACAATTAAATTGGTGTTTTTAAATATTTTTAAATAAAAGTGTTCTTTACAAAATTTTAAGTAAGAAAAGAAGTTATAAAATGAAAATATAAAAATGTGTAGAACGTATATCTATCAAAAGAATAAAACTTTGCCTTTAAAATATACAATTTGACGAGGACTTCTTCAAAAAAAAAAGGATGTAGTAAAATAGGGCTTTTAAAAGTCGTTTTCAAAAATAAGTTAATTGAAGCAAAAGGTCAAAAATTAAGAAAACAATAGATAAAATATTAATTTGTTTATGAAATGAAATAACTTTAAAAGCACTAATTCATAATACACAGAAGGAGAAAATATATATTAGTTAAACGTAGGTTTCAAATAAATTACATTTGAAAAATAACGATTTAAGATAAAAAAAATCATTATGAGTCTAATTTAACAAGCGGTTGATTCTGGAAGATAACTATTTGCTCATGTGTGTGATGCGGATTCTTGGACTAGTAGCAAATTTGCATGTCTGTGAAGGCATGGGCAACTAGACAGGTGTCATCAGCGTAGTCCAGAAATTCCAGTATTCGTTTAAGACCCCAAGTGATTCCCCTTCTATGTTGTTCTTTTATTGCCGCATCAAACACACAATAATAAAACTGCAACGATAATGCACGACCTTGACGTACACCGGAATTAACCTTTTCTTGTAGACTTTTGATTGTTCCTCTTATCTTTGAAGGTTCATCTTTGCATTTTAATGCTTTCCATAAGACTTCGTGGAACACAGTGTCAAAAGCCTTTTTAAAGTCTATAAACTTTACATACAAAGGAGATATACATTCTTCTAAATATGATCGACACAGGATTTGTGAGCACGAAACCCGTCTTGTTCTATTCTTTTATTCTTAGCTCTGGAAAAAGAGTAGTTGACAGCCATTTATCTAATATATGTGCTGTCCCCTTATCAAGGTAACTCTGCATTTTTTTTTTTTTTTTTTCGAAAAAAAAATATAAAAAAGTATAAATATTTTAACAATCAAAATATTGTTTATGAAACTTTATGTTGTATACACATTAGAGATGAGTGATCCCGTTATTTTTGAGGAACGTCGTTACCAGTGAACGTGATTTTCAAATCACCGTTCTTATAATTAGTTACCGTGATCACTGTTTGCAGCTCTTTTGTTATTTAAACATACATGTTTATATAGGAAGTACTAAATAATATTTTATGCAAACAGTAATCATAAGGAAAAAGGTATTTTGATCTCTTCATTAAAGGCAGCTGTAATTAAATTTGCCCAGAAATATAGAATTCAGAACACTGATTTATTATAGGTTCAAATAAAAATAGCAAACAACATTTTTTGGTTTTTTTATTACATATGGATGTGTGAAGTTTGGAAAAAAGAATAGTTGTTGTTAATAAGTAGAAGCAAGAAAAAGCTACACAGCAAAGAAGCTGCTTTGATATACATATGAAAGAATGAAAGAGTCAAAAGTACTTACATTTCTCCTTCACAAAGTCAAATTAAATTTAAGTTTGAATGTGTGCAAATATAAAAGAACGTTCTTACGCGGAACTGTTATTGGATCAATTCAGTCGCTGCAGTGACCGGTGATTTTTTAATCACAGTGAATTAATCACAGGTACTAAAATATCGCTCATCTCTAATACACATGTATGCTTTTCGGTAGGGATTGATTGATTTATTTATTTTCAAAAATAAATCATTTTAAAAAAACTTAAACTAACAATAGATTAAAAAAATTCCTTACATACTAAAGTAGTTTACAAGGACTGTTACAATAAAATTTAAACGTTAAGTTTGTGGTGTAGCCTGCAAAATATAGAAAAAAGTATTTTATTAATAGGGTAATAAAATCGCTGTTATTATGCAGTAAAAATTTATAAAAATTATGGTACCATGAAAATAAAATACATAATTTGTCAAAGGTATCCAACCTCACCCCCGAAATATCCCTGTGAATTTATTTTTTCAATTTGTTTTTGTAATTTTCGAAAAATATTTATTTATAGGCTTTTATGTCGAGGTTAAGCTATACATTAATAAAAATATTATTATATTAATAAATAATAACTTTTTCAATTTATTACTTTATAGAATGTATTTCCTTTGAAAATAATTAGTTTATTCATACACTCAAAATATTATGTAGGTAAATTTAAATGAAAAAACACTTTAAACAACTACTTTTTCATTTAAAAAACGGTCCACTTACATTTCATTTAAATTAAATGTAATTTACAATTGTTTTTAAATGTTGATTTTATAACTAAAAAAATATGTAAAAACAACTAATTTTTCCTTTATTCCAACGCACGAAAAAACAACCTACCAGAAAAGTAAAAAGTACTGTTTTTTTATTTATTTCAACTAACAAAATGTAACCTACCAAAACATTAATAATAACTGTTTCTGTATTTATTTTAATTTATAAAATTTAACCTACTAAAACAGTAAAATTAACTGCTTTTTTCTTTTATTCCAACTCTCTAAAAGTAACCTACCAAAACAACAAAAACTACAGCTTTCTTATTTATTTTAAAATTCAAAAGATTTTAATTTATTTATTGATAATTTATTCTATTTTGATACACAAATTCTTCTTGTTTTTATTTGCTTAAATTGTTGTTCTTCCTTGAAAGTCCAAGGATTTCAGGATAGTTCTATGCTGAAAAAATAATGTACTTTTACAAAATTATTTATGTTTTTGCAACCAATAATTAAAGTACATATCGCTCATTTAGAAATAGAACGCCTTAACTCAAACAAAAAATCATTTCAAGATAATCACAGTTAACGTTTTCATCTTGTAAAAGGTCCATACATTTTAAAAAGATCGCCTTTTCAAATGTATATACAGACACAAAACGAAATATGACGATGTTTTAAAAAGCGATATGATCTTCACGTTCTAAAAAATTAAAAGTTATAACGTTGTATTACTAAATGAGCGATATATTTGTAATTCAAAAATTTAAATGACATACCCTTGTTTAAGACCAACCAATGGACCCAAGTGGGCTGTGGCAACACGGCTGCCTGCCTAAAGACTACAGAATTTAGAAGAGAATACCTGCAAAAAGGGAACATTATTTTTTAAAACATAATGCAAATTTTAAATACTATGTAAGAAACTTACCGATATTTTTTTGATGTTTTTCTTTCATAAATTATTTTGTTCTAAATATATTTTTTACAACTGACATATTTTCCAACAGTTTATGTTTTTTATTTTATATTTTAAAGCTATTGTAAAATAGTACTTTTCTACTGACGAACTGTTTTTTTAATTAAGAATTTCATTTTTACTGAAACAAGGCAAAAATTAATTGATAATTTTGACTGCACCGAAAATCAGTATTTTTTTGTCGTTTGTTTTTCTAACAACAGACGAAAAAAGTTAAATAAAAATTTTCCTCCTAAAACAACCACATTTTCATTTATTTTTAACTTTACTGAAAACTTCCTAAATAAACGTCAAACAGTTGATGTTAAAATTTTTTGAGTGTAAGTATCTGTATCTATGTAGTACAGCTACAGTAGTGACAGATTCTGAATTTTTATGGAAGAGACACATATAAATTTTACCTTCGATTCAACCATATTTTCTATTATTTTAAAAAGATAATTTATATTCTTTTGTTTCAGTGTAACAAGTTGTTGATTGATTATCAAGGGCATTCATTAACTATTAATTCGACATGAAAAACAAAATAATGTTTTAGACAAAAGAGCAAAAATGAAATGTAATCACAAAGTCAAATCTAATTACGATTACGCCTGTAACGAAATACATAAGTGATTTGTACCAAGAACTACATTCATTTGCCTTTCATTACAGACCATTCAAACTAAATAGTTTTTACTTTGAAAAAAAAAAATTTAATCTGTACGATTGTAAGAGGGGGTAGTCAGGAAGTTTATTGTAGCATTTTACAACTGATACATAAATATCTTTACTCGTATTATATTTTTACTTTATTTTTACAAAAATTGGTTTTGTTTTACTGGTGCAGCTGACGAAGAGTCATTTTGATATCTAAAATATTTTGGGAAGCATCATAATAAAAATAATAGAAGCTATACTTTGAGGGCACTAACATTTGTTCTTAGGAATATTAATTTGAAAAAAATTTGTGACCTGTTTTAGCGTACTACCAATATAGAGAACATGTAAAGGCGCTCAATTTTGTTGAATTTGGTAATTAAAAGTCTTTCTTAAAGTTGCAATATGTATTAAATTTATATTGACATTTGAATTTTTTTTTCATTGCTTTTTTTATTTATTGCTTTTTATAAGAGATAGTCTTCACATAATGTACTTTCAATAAAAGGTATTTGTATTCTTTTAAATAAAGTACAAAAACTGATTCTAAAAATGGAGGTTGTTAAAAATCTTCGCAACTTTCACATAGAAAATTTTCTAAGAAGGACAATTCTTATAATAATTCTTGCGAAAAAACCGACTTCAAAACAGATTTCATCTGTCTGTCTATAACGGTTCAAGAGTATGGCCACATACATAAAATTACATTAACTATTGGGACACTCTTATATTACATCTTCAAACTTTGTACTTGTATGGCAGCATACTTCAAATTATAGAAAATATGGGGCACCCTTTAATTTCTAAATTTAAATTATAAAGTTGTTGTTGTAGCGGGTTTACCTATACAGGTCCCTTTTAAGTTTTAGCATTCTGTCTATAACGGTTCAAAAGTTCATCAAATTGCATCATTTATTGGGACACCCTTTTACTTCCAAATCCAAATTTTATATTTTTTGTTATAGCAAAGTTAGCAACACAAGTTCTTTGCAAATTTTAAGCGTGTATCTAAAGCTGTTCAAAGAATTGGTCATATACATCAAATAAAATAATCTATTGGGACATCCTTTAATTTATAATTTTGAATATTAATACTTCTTACTATAACGGTGATAGCAATCAACATTCTGTCCATTTTTTAAGCGCTTTTAATTAACGGCTCAAAATGTGGACCCATATAGGCCAATTTTTCTTTTATTTTTGTATTACTTTTTGTTGTTAGAACATATAGTAGTATGCAGTTATTTTAAATTTCAAAGAAGTTCCCTTTACAGCTCATTATACATTTAAAAAATAGGTATGTTGTATAGGCACACCCTTTAATTTTGAAGATTATAAACTGTTTTCAAAACGATACAAGTACGGGAAAAGTACCTGAAAATCGTAAAGTAAAAGAGGCACGTTAAACTTTATAGTACTTTTCGATTACCTTATTAAATTTACTTTTCAAAGAAGGTAATTTTCTCAAGAGTTACATAGCTTTTTTGCATATTATTTAATTGAGTTCCAGTGACTCGAGATAATTTTTATAAACGTAAAGTTACTACGAGGGCTGCTATATATATTTCTGGCCTGGCAACAATGAGTGCTGCCAAGTGCAATCTGACATTTCCATTGGAAAGTTTGTCACTTTTAAGCATAATCGTACTCAAAACGTTTTGACGTACGACCATTATTTGTGTTGTTAACAGTGACTTGAAAAAATTAATAAAGAAAAAAATGGAATTAACTCGTGAACATTTTCGTGCCATTATTTTTCACAACTTTCGACGTGGTTTATCACGACAAGAGTGCATTGATGAACTTAACTCTTTGTATGGCGATGAAGCACCATCCTATAGCACTGTGAAAAATTGGTATAATGAATTTAATCGTGGCCGAAGCTCGCTCAAAGACGAATTCCGTGAAGGTCGTCCAAAAACGGCTGTTGTGCCAAAGAACATTGATGCCGTGCGTGAACTCATAATGCAAGATCGACATGCGACATACCGAGAGATAGAGACATCCTTGGACATTTCTTCCACCAGCATACATTCGATACTGCATGAACACCTGGCTGTAAAAAAGTTTGTTCTCGTTGGATCCCGCACAATTTGAAAGTCGCTCAAAAAAAGGCTCGTGTCGATTGGTGCAAAGAAATGTTTCAAAAATACGATTGCGGTGCTTCAAAAGCGTTTATAAGATCGTCACAGGTGACGAATCATGGATCTATGCGTATGAGCCCGAAACGAAACAATAATCGACCGTGTGGGTCTTAAAAGACGAGCAAAATCCAACGAAAGTTGTTCGTGGAAGAAGCACTTCGAAGCAAATGGTTGCCTGTTTCTTCGGCAAAACTGGTCATGTGGCGACTGTTCCGCTTGAGCAACGTAGGACGGTCACTTCTGATTGGTACACTACAATTTGTTTGCCTGAAGTCATCGGAGAAATTCAAAAAACCAACAAGAGAAAACGAATCATTGTTCACCATGACAATGCGAGCTCTCACACATCGGCTCAAACTAGAGCGTATTAAAAGTGGTACTTTTAAAAATTGCCTCACATACTACTTACTTTATAATAAGATTCTTTCCAAACGTTTAAAAACTCATATTGAAAACATGCGAAAGAACAGAAACTGTTTTTGCTTTCAATATAATTCAAAGTGTAGGCTAATTTTCTGAATTCGAAAGTATTAAATATTAAAATCAAAAAAATAATATTATTTCGTCTTGCATGTTTACTTAATTTTCTAACTTTATTAAGAACAGGAAATTTTTTTTACTAATTTTAAAATTTTAAAAAACATAATAATTCTTGCAAAAACAAATCCGACTTCAACAAAGACAAATTAGCTTTAGTAATATCCTTTAATTAGTAAACCCAAATTTTATACTTGTTATTAAAGCGGACTTGTCAACACAGGTTCTTTAAAAATTTCAACAGTTTTGCATCATAATACATCAGCTATTGTAAAACTCTTTAATTTATAATTTTAAATATTTTTCCGAAAGTAAGATCCGGCAACCAATGTTGTTGTTGTTGTCCGTATCAACGTGGTGAATAAGCTACTTCCACTAGTGATGTGTGCATAGAATAATACCAAAATTAGCTAACAAAAGCTAAGCAACCCCAATGGCTGCGTTGGTAGAGGTGCTTGCTGTAAAACAGAAGATCGTGAGTTCGAGCCCATCTGTACAAAGAAAAATAATGACGGTTATAAAGCAATTAAAAAATTAAGAAGCAGCAGTTCAAACCTCCCGGAAAGGAAAAGACAATTATTGTGTTAAGCCATGGCAGATAATTTAGAGGAGACGTCCGATTTAATATAAGAGCAACAGATAATTGTCAAGAAGCCCTTTACAATAAAAAGTATGAACGGTAGTGGTTAGCATAGGGAAGTGTAACAGCATCGCAAGAGTGTATGGCAAACGTGTGTTGTGGCAATTTGATATGGGGGATGACTGGTTTGGAAAAAAAGACATAGGCGTGGATGATTAATGTTACTAAACAAGGCATCGAGTAGTTTATGTCTCGCCTGAGTAACACAGTAGTGTAGCATGGATGGCTGCATTTGTAATAATAACACATGTTTAGTAAATTCGAGACCATAGGATTCCCAGAACCGTAGGATCAAAAATTATAGCCAGATTAAGCCACAAAGTATGAATACGGAATTTATAATGAGCCACAGTGGTACTTGTAATCAAAAAAATCAGTACGCTTGTCATGAAATAGGAAAAAACGTATCAATATTTATACTGGTTATTATAACGATCATAGCAATCGATATTCTGTCAAATCTTTAAGCGTTTGTCTCTAGCGGTTAAAAAGATAGATCCACAAAAATCAATTTATGTTACCCCATAGATAATTTTTAAATTTATTTTTATATTACTTTTTGCTATTGGGAGCTATAGTGATACGCAGTTTTATTTAATTTGAAAGTGGTATCCATTACGGTTCATAATATATGTAAAAAACATGTATGTTATGTGGGTATACCCTCTAAGTTTTAAAAATATGATCTCATTTTTAAGCGAAATAAATGTATAACCCTCCAAATAAAGAAAAAATGTGTTCAAAATCGATCCAGAAATGTCCGAGTTTTGCGGAAACAAATATAAAAAAGCAATATTCAGACAAAGTGATTACCTCCTTCTTTTTTGACATCGGTGTATGCAAAGAATGCTCATTTTTTCTTGATTTCCTTATTTTAAGAGGATTTATTAAACAACCTCTTTTACGTTCCATTGCTTAAGTATTTCATGTTTGCTTTTTTACCTAAAGTTTTGTGTCCTATATATTAAACTGCCTCTCTATCACTTACATTTAATATCAACTACGCAAATGTAGACAAATAATGTTTGTTCTTTATTTGTCTTACCCTGGAGTTAATGTCGACGTCGTTGACGGCGTTCGAACGCCGAAAAAGTTAAAACAGATTGAACTTTTACGGCGTTGCAACGCGTTGAGATTAACTGCTCTCATACAATTTCATACGATTCAACTTTTTTTTTGACATTTGACGCCGTCAACGATGTCGACATTAACTCCAGGGTTACCCTTCAATGTTTTTTATTAAAATAAATAAATTATCGATGTCAGATAACAAGTCAAATATTTTATATGTATCGAGTATTTTTTTTTTAGCAGCATGAAAAATTAAAATGATAATACAAGATAGAAATAATATTGACATGGACTTTATTATCATCTGGTTGATTATTTTACGGCATTTATGTTTTAAATAGGATTTTTGACATGTTTGTCTGCCGCAGCTATGAGTTACATGGTCCAATCGATCAGCACAATTTTCTTTTTGTAATTAATCTGGTTGTTCGGTATCAATGGTGGCATGAATATCGCTTTCCAATGTTTCAAGACTTGCTGGTTTGTCGGCATTTACCAAGGACTAGATCTATCAAAAGAAGTATTGAGGAAAATTATTATTATTGGAAATAAGCTTGTCACCAAATTGAGTTTGCTATAAATCGACTAATAAGCGCGCTGTATGACAAGTTCCACCGTATTGTTGAAACCAAATTTTTTAATGTTAGCTGATTAATTTTTGGAAACAAAATTTGTTATTGACCGTAGGGCCAGCTTCTTATTTATTTAGAAAGAAATAAGAAACGACGAAGCCGCCAGTGTGTAAGCCATGGGGAGATAATACAGATGGTCTCAATGGCAAATTCAATCATTTTTGCCGTATACTCTAAATGTCAAACACCATATAAAAAATTATACATATTTTATATACATTTACATTTAGCGTTTACTGTGAGATTAATGAATTCGCCATCGAGACCACCTGTATTATGTCACCGAAATTACTGCTTCCACATAAACTACTCAACTTTAAAGAAAAAAACTTTATAGTAATGGTACTTTCAAACAAATTTAACTTTTAAATAAAGTAGCTTTACATTTTAAAACAAGATGTTTGGAAAGCAGTACCTATTAAAGAATATTATTAAATAAAAGAGCTATGCCTAATATAATAAACCCTTTACTACGAGTATATACGTAAATCTAGTTTATTGAAGTAACTCAAATAAAAAAAAAACAAATATTGGAGTGATAGAGAATTAAATAATTCTTGCGAAAAAAACCAACTTCAAAACAGATTTCATCTATCTGCCTATAGCAGTTCAAGTGTATGGCCACATAAATTAGATTACTTTAACTATTGGGACACCTTATATCTCAAAACTTTATACTAGTTCAACTGTTCAATAATTTGAAAATATACATCAAATTATAGCAACTATAGGGTCACCCTTTTAGTTCCAAATTCAAATTATATACTTATTGTTGTAGTAGTTTTAGCAATCAGGTTCTGTGTAAATTTCAACCGTCTGCCTTTTGCGGTTCAACAGTTTGCCCATATACATCAGATTATATCAACTATTAAATTTATAATATAGCATTTGTATACTCCTTATTATAATAAATAATACCATTCTATCTAAAATTAAGGTGTTTATATACAACGGTTTAAAAATATGGCCATATACAACAAATTACATTAATTTTGGGAACACCCTTTAATTTCTAAATTCAAATTATAAGCTTCTTGTTTAGCGGACTAAACAAAATATGTCCCTTATGAATTTTAGCTGTCTGTCTATAACGCTCCAAAAGTCCGGCCACATACACCATATTATATAAACTACTGAGATACCCGCTTATTTCCAAATCCAAATTTTATACTTGTTGTTATAGAGGAGTTAGTAATACAGGTTCTTTGTAAATTTCAATCGTCTGTCTACAACTGTTTAAAAGTATGGCCATATATAGCAAACTAAATGAACTATTGGTGCACCCTTTAATTTATAATTTTAAATAGTATCAGCTGTTACTATAACAGCCATAGCAATCGACATTGCGTCAAATTTGCAAGCGTTTGTCTATAATGGTTCAAAAGATAGGCCTGTACAGTAATTATGGGACACCCTTTAATTTTTAAATTCAAATTAATTTCTAAATTCAATTATTGGACTTAGAAATACAGGTGCCTTTTAAGTTTCAGCGTTCTGTCTATAACGGTTCAAAAGTACGGCCACACACTTGAAATTACATCAACTATTGGAACACCCTTTAACTTCCAAATCCAAATTTTATACTTGTTGTTTTAGCGGACTTAGCAATACAGGTTTGTTGTAAATTTCAAGCCTTTGTCTACAACTGTTCAAAAGTATGGCCATATACATCAAATTTAATGAATTATTGACGCACCCTTTAATTTATAATTCTTAATATTAATACTTGTTACTATTACGCCCAAAGCAATTGACATTCTGTCCAATTTGCAACCGTTTGTCTATAACGGTTCAAAAGATAGGCACATATAAGTAAATTTACATCAATTATGTGGGCACCCTTTAATTTTTAGATTTATTTTTGAATAACTTTTTGTTATTGGGGCTATAGTAAGACGCACTCATTTTAAATTTTACAGAATCGCCCTTTACAGTTCATAATACACGTAAAAAATATGTATGTTGTGTGGGGACACCCTTTAATTTTTAAGATTATGAACTGTTTTTAAAACGGGCCCAATCTGTAAGCATAATCTATCATATTACCAAAAAATTTTCAAAATCGGATCATAAATAACTGAGTTCTGGAGGAAAATATAAAAAAAGCAACATTCAGCCGAATTGTATAACCTCCTTCTTTTTTAAAGTCGGTTGAAAATAAGAACAGACGGACAGACGGACATAACTCAATCCACTTTGCTATGCATAAAAAGTCAAAATATATATATTTTATGGGGTTGGAAATGAATGTTGTAGAAAGTACACACGGAATGACAATTTTACCCAATAAAAAATTTTAGAAAAGGTAATCGAGTGAAGAATTAAGCAGTTTTGGCAGAAGGACTTCCCAACAAGATTACCTACCAACCTAATAAGTTTAACAGGGCATGAGACTTTTATAATCAATTGTTGAGAATCGATTACACTGATTATTGTTGGATATTATAACGACAATTAGTACATATTTTAAGGTATTTTGTTTTAACTTAAAGAACCAGTTCAGTTTCTTGTTCCTTTTTTGCGACCTAATGTAATGTGTTTTGTAAGCGAGTAACAAAAAACAGCAAATACAAAAGAAAGTCATTATATGGCAAGTAGTTTTTAAGGTAATGTCTATTTTTTTGCAGGGTAGATATACCCTTTTTCCACTTTTTTGATAAAGGGAATAAAAAGGTTAATATCTTAGGAGCACCTCTTTAAAAAGTATCTATTAAAAACTAAATAATTTATATGATAATACCAGTAAGTACTTTTTATAAATAAACTTTTGAAAATATAGCTTTTCAAAAATTTTCTTTTAAAGGCGTTAAAAAAATTACCTGTTAGAAAAGTACCTTTGAAAACTCTTAGTAAATTACCTTAAAAGAAATTAACTGTAAAAAACTTCCATATGGGAAATGAGCTTTTGTGATTCCTTACTCAACTTCTCCTAATACAGGCACATTTTAAAACATTAATAAACTAGAAACCACAGGTTTTAAAATTTGAACACTTCATCATTTATAAATAGATTTACATATTACATTTTGTGGTTTTTTAACCAAAACCACAAAAACTAATATTCTCTACACCCAAGCAAACACAAGAATGAACCACACTGGTAACACAATTACTTTAAAATAACTCAACAGTTCTGGCAAATGTTCGTTAACAAGTTACTTTTCTATATATAAAATTGCTTTATAAAACAAAATACATTATTATCGTATCAAGATCTAACAAACACTATTTCGCTCTACCAGAAGTTAAATGGATAACAACGTACGTTATTTTAATACAAAAACACTATTAATAAACTTTGTAATTTTAAGAGTAACTTTTTCTCAACACCAGATGGTCATTACTTGATAGTTAAAAAATCTATTGATCTTTTATGCGTCATAACTTCGGCTCTACTATAACTGAATTAATGTGCAACTTGTTAAGTGATCGGTTAAGTTAAATGAATGTAATTTATGAAAAGCGTTTAAAAAATTACAAAACAATGATTGATAAAAAACAAATTGTAAACTTATAGGCAACTGTAATTATACTTACATAAGGTATCCGCCGGGAAGGCATACTACTCGCAGCAATTCCATTGTAATCTTGGCTGTATACGATGTGGCACCATCTTGTTGATACCACATTTCCATGCTTGGGCCTATCACCTACAGATCCTCATTTTTCGAAATCAATCACTTAAAGATAAATAGTGCGTTTTGTTGGTACGTTGTTTCTTCCAAAAATTTCACGTAATCTTCTCATCGCCACAGTAATCGATAATTAATTTTTGTGTTTTAAAAATTAAAACATATTGGTTAATGCAATATTTTTCCATAATAAATTTGCCACGTGTCTACTTCACGACTGCCAAATTGGAACTGTCAAGACTAATGTTTACCAGAATGGCGGCAAAACAAAATAGTATACTTTTTCGGCAGACACGCTGCATACGCTAACAAGTAGGTTATTTATTTATTTATTTTATTTATTTATTTATTTTTGTTTATTTATTTATTTGAACAGATATAATATTTTCAAGGGAATTTTGTAGGCCTGAATTTTTTATTTTTTGCTTTGTTGATGTACTTTAGATTCATAAATTCTTATAATTTAAATTAAAGCCCTTTCTCTTTAACCTTTTCTATTGCATTTAAATGAACATTTTTATAAAGCAGAAATTCGTTATTTTCAAACGTTGTTTATTTGATACTTTAAGAAGACACCCTTTTACACTTCTAAAGCACACATATTCGAAACTACATATACTACTATACCACTACATATTCGAAAATACAGACTCATTTAAAGCAGACTCTCAGAACATTGACCTGTTTTATATTTATGTTTTAGTTTTTTTTTTTTTGTAAAGCTCACTGGTTTAACGTGCTTAAATCAAATGAGATTTAAAAATTGTATTGGCAATGGTTTTAACAGTAATTGAATGATTAATGCGTTTGTGATTACACTTACAGTGGCGAGCAACTAAAGTTACATCGCTAATAAAAACTGCGCAAAAATTCAAGCGTTACACTTTAGATGGTGTGTATTTAATAATTTGACTAAAGAATGACAAAACTTCTTGCGAAAAAAACCGGCTGCAAAACTGTTTTCATCTGTGTGCATATAACAGTTTAAGAGTGTGGCCACATGCATCAAATAACATAAACTATTGGGACGACTTATATTATATATCAAAACCTTATACTTGCTATAGCAGAGTTAGCAATACAGCTCCAGATTAATTCTGGAAACACCCTTTAATTTATAAATTTAAGTTATGAACTATTGAGACGCCCTTTTTTCCAAATCCAAATGTTATACTTGTTGTTATAGCGGAGTTTGCAATTCTTTGCTTCTGTCTACAACTGTTTAAAAAGTATGATTATAATTTTTGATAGTAATACTTGTTACTATAACGGTCATAGCGATCGCCAGTCTGTCTAGTTTGCATTTTATTTAATTTATGTACTCATTTGGCTAAATTTATGTAATCCAATCCAAAAAGCAAATATTAAGGTGACAGAGACTTAAAAAATAAAAAAAAATTTTGGTACTCAAAAGCTTTAAAATGATGCCCATATTGATATTTAAAAAAAAATTTAAAATTCCAGAGCCCCGTAACTCGAAAAATATGGGCGCGCGCCAATTTTTTCACTTGATGCTTTTTTCCACTTTTTAATTCTCTATCACCCTATATATTTATTTTTTTATTGGAGTTACTTTATTGTTCCAAATGACATAAAAAGATTAGAGGTAGGCGTGGTGTTTTGCTGCTGTCTCGAAGAACATGGACCGATCATGGTGATTTCCAATAGCACGTCCTTCGACATATTTTTTTTTTTTTACTAACACGTAAGGACAGACGAACAGACGGACATCGCTCAATGGACTTTGCTATGCATAAGAAGTCAGAATATATATTCTTTATGGGGTTGGAAATGGATATTGTAGAAATTACGCACGGAATGAAGGGTATAAAAACTGTTTCATAAATACCAAGTGCGTAATAAGGTTCTCTTAATCTTTAATTAATATTTTTGAAATGCTGATATTTTAATTTGAATATTAAAAATTTCGCAAAGTATTTTAAATATCGACAAACTCTCGCCTTCTACGTTTGGTAGGAAATCGCCATAACTGTCAGCACTGTATGTAAGTATTTAAAAGAAAATCAAAAATGCCATAACTACGTTCTTAAACTTTGTTTTTTTTTTCATTTCTTTAACTATGGTTATTAAGATCGCAGAATCAGTAGTCTAAAAAATTATTTTTACATTTATTTTTAATACCTATCACTATCAAGTATGGGTCACATTTAAGGAGATTTAGGTAAGAGTTTTAACCATAACTGTAATAAATATTACTTGTTTTTTAAGATCTTGTTAAAGCTTGCGCCAAGACTACAATAAATCGTTTGTATTGACACATGTACAAGAAAACTCTTTTTAGTTCAAGTGTGGGTTTTGAAAGTTGAAGATGTTCCTCTTTAAAAGTTTTAAGAAGGAACATTTTTCAAAACACGATTTTAAAGGCTGTTATAAAGGTTCTTTTTAAAAGGAATTGTATATAGTTGTTTTAGAACCTTTTTTTCAGAATTCGCCTTCATTAAATATAATTTCTAAGAGATACTAAATAATTGTTAAAGAGTTATTTTCCAAAGAGGTAGTTTTTTGGATGTACTTTTTAAAAAGTACTTTTTGCGAAAAGATACCAAATTGAAGTTATTCTTATGAAAGCCTTTAATCAAATCTTCTCAAGGGCAACCATTTTGATCTGCGAAAGTTGACCAACTCTCATTACATTCTTATTAAATACATTTTGCCTTTATTTTTATTGATGAAATACATTGTCGGTCAAAGTCCCTACATGAAAAATCACAAAAAGAATGCGTAACTTAATTTGTTAATAAATTTTGTTGCACTTCCACGTTAGCGGTCCAAAAAAAGAGTGCACAGTAATAACGGTCAGTATTATTAGTGCACTTAAAGTATCCGACATATAGCCACTCACTGATTCACACAGTGATGTTCCTGGCAGAGTTATGCTAATAATAGCAATTATATTCATACATTCTTAACTCGGACTCAGAAAAACCCTAATAGCCGTCTATGGGTACTTTTTTAAACTCAGCTTCATTTTTTTTGCGATTTCCCTTTCTTCTAGTTTAACCCCAAAAATAAATTTTGTTATTAACAAATTGCAAATTTCTTTACTGTTATTCTTTAAAAAAAAAAAAAAACATCTAGAGGACGATCATTAATTAAGGCTAATATCGTGTTCATAATAAAACAATAATAAAAAGCAATAAAGATTTATTTTTCGTTTGGCCACTCTTTCTTCTTTTTATTTTACAACATTGACACGAAGCAGCCTTTAACAATATTTTTTTGCAAAAGGTGATTTTAAAGCTCCAAAAATATTCAAAATAAAATAAAACTATCGATATCTGATCATAGTCAGAGAAAACCGCTGAAACCAATTCGGAAAATTGCAACAACGCAAGAAACGTGATGTTGCTTCATAAATGGGAAGTCAACTACAGATGGCTTTAGCATGAAGAAAAGATAAGGCGGTCTTTATGCATTACATCTGTTCTTTTATTTTCCAAAGTAACTTTTTTGTACGACTTAATTTTTATAAAACAACCTTTTGTGCCAATTTAAGAAAACTGCCAGCAGAAACCCTGTTGTTAATGAACGAGATTGCGAGTATTAATACTTTGCACAACATAACACTCCCTTATATTTGCCCTTTTAACAGCTAAAAAAAAAAACTGCTAAATGACATTTATATGGCTCAAGCAAAACAGTTTAAAAAAATGAGTAACTGTGCGAGAAAAACGGAATGATACGAGTATGCAAAACAAATAACTATAAAACCATTTACAATGGTTCATAGCACTCACAGGAGTTGTTTGTTTTTATATTTTTTATTTTTGAAAGTAGTTTTTGTTGTTGTGTTTTTATTAACCCACAACCACAACAGTATTTGCTGTACATGAATCTTTACAAACTGCAAAGAGCTTAAACAATTGTGGCAAATCATTATTTTTAAGTTCTTCCGTTATCTACATGCGTATGCATGACACGCTGGAGTAAAATATTTAATGTTAATAGTTTCAAAGACTAACGTGCATACAAATAAGTGTACTTTTAAAATTTGTTTATTTTGTTCAGTTAAGTCGGCAGAGTAAACAATTTTTTTTTTAGCAGCAAAGTTTTTTAATTTTTATTACGTTAAACTCAATTCCTTCTTTTTCTATTATTTTTTCTTCTTGAAATAAGTATTTGCTTTGATGATAATAATTTTATTGACACCATCTGTCCTTTAAAACTACTAATATGAAGGTTAAGTGATTGTTTTCGCCTCAATTTGCAGAAGCCTAAAACATTTCCTTTAATCATTTGCATCAACATCAGTCCCAAAAACGAATTACTTTTAGAGCTATCTTAAGTGCTCACTAATAATGGTTACGATTTCCACACACTTACGATAAATGTCAACCTTCATTATTCTGCTTTCCAAGGAATGTTAAAACGCATGTGTTTCAACCAATTTTTGTGATAATAATTTCATTTTAAAATAATGCTTTAATATACTTTAGGATCTTCATTTACTATACACAGACAAAAAATGACGTTTATAATGGTAATGGCTTGAAACCATCTAATCATTATCAGTAATTATCAATGATAACTTTTAATTAGAAGCATTAATTCTTAAAATTAATAAATTAATTCTCTGTATGATCTAATGCTGGAAAGCGAAGCTGCCGTTTTAATTCGTTTACTGATTTGGTGACAGAGCATGACATCTTCTGGTGTCCATATCTTGGAGTACGCGCCGGCGAAGTAAAACTTCGCATTAAAATAAAAAATATTAAAAGTTTTACTGTTTTTCATTAAAACAAACTGCTAATAAAAGAAAAAGAAAAGCAACCAACGCCTTTTTAGCCAACTTCAAAAAAGAAGCAGGTTATCAATTCGACTGAACATTGCTTTTTTATATTTGTGCCCTCATAACTAAGTCATTTCTGAATCGATTTTGAAAATATTTTTTTATTTGAAAGGTAATGCCTACAGATCATCTTAAAAATTAAAGGATGTCTCCATAAAACAAATATATTTTTACGTGTATTAAAAACCGTAAAAGACACCACTTTAAAATTAAAATAAAATCTTTTTATAACATTATCTCCCAATGTAAAGAAATCTAAAATTAAAGGGTGTCCCCATATGGAAGCCTATCTTTTAAACCGTTTTAGACAAACATTTGTAAACTGGACAGAATGTCGATTGTTATGACAGTTGTAGCAACCGGTGTGCCCCAATAGTTGATGGAATTTGATGTATGAGACCAAGCCTCCGAACCGTTAGAGTCTAAAATTTACAAGGGACCTGCATTGCTAAGTCCGCTATATCAATAAGTTAATAATTTGAATATAGAAATGAAAAGGTGTGCTAATAATTAAAGTAAATTCTTTTGAACCGTTATAAACAAACGCTTGCATTTTTTTTTTAATTAAAGAATGCCTAAATAATTCATTTATAGCTCCGCTATAAAAACAATAATAAGATTTGGATTTGGAAATAAAAGGGTATCACAATAGTTCATGCATGTCGCCAAACTTTTGTACCGTTGCAGACAGACAAAGATTTATTCTCCCTTCTTCAACAATTCTTTTTTCAGATTTTTGATACATAATTTTTTCATGTAAAGTTTTATTTCTGTGCCTGAAAGAGGCTAAGCGATAAGTGCGCATCATCTTAAAATATACAGTACTGGCTGAAATTAAAATCAGGTTTACTGGCAGAAGTATAGTGTGTGGGAGCGCCATGAAGTCCTTTAAGGAAGCAACTATTATCAGTCGACGGCCAGAAATCACTAGTTTTAAGTAAAGGCCGTTTGAGTGGTATTTTGTCGAAAGGTCTAATTCAGTGGAACTGCTTCTGCTGCGCCACAGAAGAACGTGAATTATTTAAAGTAGCACTAAAAAAAGCAGTGGCCTTCTTTAATATTTCTCTTACGCAATAGTAATCGTCTTGTAAGTTGACATCTTTCTCTTAAGCCCAGGATTCACTATCATTCTCAGTCGTACGATCTGTCAAAAATTGTATGTGTACTCAAAAGGTATGATAGTGTGGACTAAACGTACATGTGTAAACAGATGTGTACGATTTTATAATTTTTCAAAATAGCTCATAAAATAACTCCCTATGCGATTAGATTTGATTTTTTTAATATAATTTATTTTCGTTAATTGTGGCCACAAATTTCTTACATATGCTTTTGTATGTTTTGCCTTAAAGTTCTTATTAAATATTTTTTAATCTCTATTTAAATTACAGTTAAAAATCTGCCGCCCATAAACTTTTTTCTGCATTTGCTGTTTAATTCATGATTTAAAAACTAGAAGTTTAACTTCTTAACTAAGAGTAGGGTTTCCCCGAGTAATTTAATCGACATTGTTTAATTTTAATTAAATTTAGAATAATGATTCTAATAGTTTACTTACACTTTATGTTGATGGACAAACTTCTTTTATCTGTATCTTCTCTTTTGATAGCGAATTTTCTTTGCTTTATGAAAATACAGCTAATTTATTTTTATTTCTTTCACTCCTGCATAATGGTCTCGTCCAAGATTAAGTTACAAAATAAATTATTTTTAAATAGTTTTTTATTAGATTATTTCTATTTTAAATGGTTGAATAGTTCACTATTAAACAACTATTCATATAAATTTAAAATGCGCTCAGCCTTCTATTGCATTTTTTATTTTTTTCAAATATAAAATTATTTGATCGCTATTTCTAGCTGGATATAATCTGGACTCTTTTTCATTAAACCCCAGTTTGGAACATCACAGTCACTCTTTTACCTTCTTCAAATTTGTGGCAAACTGTTGCTATTATTGTCCATTTCTGTTATAAAAGCACAAAATAAAAATTAAACCATCATTTTCAGCGATGAAAAACATTTTAACCTTCATGGATTTATTAATCACATTTGGTGTTCCAAAGACCCATCTATTTTCGTCGCAAAAAAAGACAACTACAATATGTTGGGCATATTTTTATGGTTGAACTCATTCTCCGACTTCTTCGAAAATAAAAACGGTCAAGCAATAGCTCTGGAGAGATATGAAGATTTGATAACAAAATATTTTCTGTAAGGCGATTCACTACATTTTTTTAACGATTATAGATTTGTTAAATTGATTTAACAGCAAAATTGTCGATTTTGCTATTCAGTAACACTTTTAACAATATTATCTACTGTTTGAACCCAGTTCATAGTTAGAAAGCTGCTCATCGTTAAAAGCGACTAAAATTTTTGCGTCATTAAATTTGTTTACAAAATAAACAACGTACAACTTGTGTTCATGTACATTCATACATAGTTCCATATTTTCATGTTAAAAATATAACAATAAAACAGCCTATAATAAAAGTATTATCTTTCAACAGCCTTAAATCCCATTATTTAACAACACTGCTTTATTTTCGTGACCATTTTTGTATATGTTTTAGTGCACTCGATGTTTCTACTATGACATACCGTTTTTTTACTTCATTGTCGTCTTTTGTTCTGATATTCTACTCTGTTTTAAAACACAAGCACTAACAAAGCTGTAAAGAGAATCTTTTCAAATGGTGCTTGACAGCGTTGTGAACTTTGAAATTTCAAAACGCACCAAAGTGGAGAAAAAGACGCACCGTTTAAGAGAAAACGCACCAAGTTTTAGAATTTCTTTTTTATTTAAAATCTTTAATAATTTAGTTTTTCAAAAAAAGTGTAATTTTTTTTTATTAAAAATATAACAATAAAGCAGTCTTAAAGTTCAAGGTTTTTAATAACAAACAAAATTAAAAAATAAAACTTAACAAAAATAAACAAATATAATTGTGTTAATTTGTACTAAATAATAAATTTTTTTCATATATTGCATACACAACTTTTGAAATAAAAAACAGCGATCATTCAAAAAAAAAAAAAAAATCTGTATAATTACCCTACAAAATTCATTTTATTAAACGCTTATAAATGCGAAAAAAAATTATAAGTAATTTGAAATTACATCAACTATTGGTACACCCTTTATCTTCCAAATCCAAATTTTATACTTGTTGTTATAGCGGACTCAGCAATTCAGGTTCGTTGTAAATTTCAAGCGTCTGTCTACAACTGTTAAAAAGTATGGCCATAGACATCAAATTTAATAAACTATTGGCGCACCCTTTAATTAATAATTTGTAACATTAATACTTGTTACTATATCGGCCGTAGCAACCGACATTCTGTCCAATTTACAAGCGTTTGTCTATAACGGTTCAAAACATAGGCCGATATAAGTAAATTTACATCAATTATGGGGACACCCTTTAACTTTAAGATGTATTTTTGTATAACTTTTTGTTATTGGGAGCCATAGTAATACACAGTCATTTTATATTTTACAGAATCGTCCTTTACAGTTCATAATACGCGTAAAAAATATGTAAGTTGTATGGGGACACCCTTTAATTTTTAAGATTATGAACTGTTTAAACGGGACCAATCTGTAAGCATAATCCATCATATTACCAACAATTTTCAACATGGGTTCAGAAATGACTAAGTTCTGCAGGCACAAACATAAAAAAGCAACATTCTGTCGAATTGTATAACCTCCTTCTTTTTTTGAAGTCGGTTAACTTAATCACGGCAAAACTTTGCTTTTGCTAAACAGATACGACAGCAGCCTTTACTACAAAAACAATGACCATGAAAATCTAAAAGGGATAGTATATTCCATACAGTGAAATGTTTTTTTTTAACATAACATAAATTATTACAACAACAATACCGTTTCATTTTGTGCTTCTGATTTGGTACGTCTTGAACGAAATGGTATTAAAACAGGTGTATTTTTTGTACAAAAATTTTTTTCTCACACTAAAAAAAAGTGGTGTTAAATTTGCTTTGGTGCCACCACAAATTAAAAAAGCACCAATATTTAAAAAAAAACGCACCAACACGTGAAATTTTCGCACAAAAAATTCGAAAAAGCACCCAAAATGGTGCGAAACGCACTAAGTTGACAACGCTGGTGCTTTTTTTGTTTTAGTGAGAGCCATGTTTTGTTATGCTATAAACACAATCATGTCCACCGACGATCGACTTCAAGATGTCAAAAATAGAATACATGCGTGCTTATTAGAATAGTTTTTTTAGCCGCTACACGACTACCGACTACACGGCTACTTTTGTAGCCCGTAGCCAACTTCGGTTAATTTCTATTTTTCTTGGCTACAAAAAACAGATTAGTGCTGCCAATACAATAAATGCATGAAATGGTGGTTTTAAAAACGCAATACATTAAACATCGCTATTAAAAAGGCGAAAAACTTTTATAGTGGCACCATTAAAAAATAATAATCATCTGTTCATTTGTTTACATTTTTCATTTACTATTTATTTGGCGCATTTTTCATTTACTTTTTGTTTGTGAAATTTTCCATTTAGTTCTTTTTTCATCAATTTCTAATTTGTTTCATTTGTATTTATTTTTTGGGTTTTTTAATGAAATTGATAAGTATATAAAAGCCGTTTTTACTATTTATACTCGTATGTGTTTATTATAGTGTTTAATGTAAATGTTTAGTTCAATTTACATGCAAATACGCACGTGGACTAGGCTTGCCAGATGGCCTGGATTTGCCTGAATTTTCCAGTTTTTTATGTCTGGTCCAGTTTCCAGGAAAAATGCAATCAGTCCAGTTTTTTCATATTTTATATTCTTTTATAATGAAATTAATATTTTGTACAGAAAAATTGCGTTCTAAATACAATGAAATTACAACTATATTTGCAAATGTTTAGATTTTATCTTTTTCTAATTCCAATTATTACCATTTTACTTCTGCTGCCTGCGAAGGAAATTTAATAACTTGCCAAAAATATTCCAATCGATAAGATATGGTCCGCCTTTTTTCAAAAATGTGATTAAAATAAAGTACAAAATCTGTATAAATTGGTCTCATTCGTTCTTTCCATTCCAATAAGCGATGCTTTTTGCGAAAGGATCTTTCGTATTTTAAATAATTTATACTCTCAGGAGAGACATAGAATGAAATTATACTCGTAATGAGATTAAACTTTGATGAAAGTTGCAATAATTTTCAAACTTTTTTGCATACCAATAGCGCAAAAGAGTTAGTAAATTCTGTAAATAAAAATTCAAAATATATGTGGCAAAAGACATATACTATGTACCTATGTAAAAATATGTACTTAATATAACGTAAGATTGAATTAAATTGTTATGTTAACGTGTTTTTTTTTTTAATTTTTAATAAAATTTCACTTTTTGGAACAACAAGTGCATTTTAAACAGGTTCAGTTTTTTTTCTAAAATCCAGGTGCAAATTTTACGTTTTTCAGTTTTCAGGCTTTTGGGATCTGGCAAGCCTAGCGTGGACACTTCATACACTGAAGTCGTTGTTTCCACTATTTTAGCAATAGTACTTAAAAAGTTTTTTTTTTCATACAAATTCACTTAAAAAAATCAAGTTTGTTTTGTTTTGGTTAACTTTAATACACATGTGAAAACAGATGTTTATTTTTTGTAGTAAGTGGCCGATAGTCGTTAAAAGAATTAAGTAGCTGGCGACTTGGCTATTTTTGTAGCCAGCTACTTTTGTAGTCGGTAGTCGATGGTCGGTAGCCTTAGATTGTATTTATAGCATTATGTTTGTTTTGAAATTTATATTTACAATGAAATTCTATATTTAAAAGTAGTGCACAGTAGAACATAGAACTTTTAAAACATTTTGTGCAGCTCTTTAATACATGTGTACATATAACCATAATCATAGAACATATGTGTACATACATTTAAATACAAAATAAAAACACAATTTGTTTTCATTTTAATTGAATTAAACATACTTGTTTAACGTAGTTGTTAATACGAACATTAAGAATTTATGTCAAAAATAAATTTCTTGTCTAACAAATTACACATAAACAAACTTATGTTTGACCGTATTTAAGAAGAGGTCTCCGCAACTCTACAACTAACACTATTATTATGCTTTTCTTGGAAAATACGTATTCATGTGTATAAATTGACATCTAAGAAATAAACACATGCGTGTGCCTTGCTTAAATTCAAATGCTTTTACTTTCTCCAAGTTGCCACTCAATTTCAAGTTGTGTCTATTATTGTTAAGCTGAAGTTAGTGAATCACTTAATCGTTATTGCAAACGACAAAAAATGTCGACAAATATAACTATTGTCGTATTGTTTTAAGTAATTGAGTTGCACTACTGACCTTATTATACGACATTGATTTACTAATGTAACATTATTAACAAGAGATTGGCCACAGGACATACAGCCCGTTTCGTTTAAATGATTGTAATTAGTCTACATACTTCAGATGTGCAACACCATATTGAACCTTAAATTATTTGGGTGTTATTTATTATATTATGCTAATATCCCGCAACTTTTTCAAATAAAACTGCAATTTATTTGTTGGTTTGGAATAGCAGGGGGCTTATTCTGAATTGCGATGCGAAAATCAATGCAATGCGCAATTGAAATGTGATGCGAAAGAAAATTGGTATTCTGTTAGACTTTCGCAATTGCATTCGCAATTTATTTCAAATCGTTGGCAACGCAGCTCAAATAAACATCAGTATCAACAAACGTCAAATTAAAAATAAATAAATTTTTTGTGCTTCGCTGTGAAAATTGTTTCTAAAATTTATTTAATAGGTCCAAACCTATTAAAATTTAAGTCAAATATTTTTTAACTTCTCTAATAGGTGGTCCATTAATATTTAATTCTTTAGTTAACGTTTGCCACAAAGTATTTGCAGACTAACGTGCATTTGGTGTTTTTAAATGGCCTCTTGCCGAATGGCTGTGCTTATTCATAAATTCTATTTTTATTTTAAGTTGACGCGGTTTGTTGGTCTTATTGCTTACTTCCCTGAATAAAATAATAAATATATGATGAATACATTAATAAAATATTGTTTTTTACTTACATGTTTGTACTTTGCGAATGCTACTTTGTTGTCGAATAAATTTTGCGAATTTGACATGTGTTTTTGCAATTTAGAATACCGATTTACCACCTTTTCGCATTTGAAATGCGATTAAAATAGAACTTTGCGAATATCGCAATACAGAATAGCAATTATTCGCATTTATGTATTTTCGCATCGCATTGACTTTCGCAACGCAATTCAGAATAAGCCTCCAGGTATCTATACGTATTTCGCCGGTTGCTACAGCATTTCCTTTTTTTAAAAACTTCAAAAACTACATGACAGTTATTTAATAAGCCAATACAGAAATGTTAAGGCCTTAACAAAAATTTCTAACAAATTACCAAATTACAATATTTGAGTGTATTTCTTTAATTTTTTATATAAATAAGAACTGGAGGTGCTACACTGCGTTTTTATTTTGCAAGAACAGTCTATTTTAGGAAACAAGCAAAAACAAACTTAAGGAATCTTCGATTTTACTTATTAATTTTTCTACTACTTTCTCCTTTAACAGATACCTTATAATGAGCTGGCATTTTTATGCTGTGAGACTTAATGTTTTGTTGTTTTTGTTGAAGGAGCAGTTAAATTATTAACAATCCGTATAAAGTTAAACTTTTATGCATCTGTAAAAAACGTTACTTTCTTAATGAATGTTCTTCATGAGAAAATTTTTATTTAATGTAAATTAATTTCTTTATCGACAATAAATATGAAAACTATTTTATTTTGTTTTTGTGGGGAATTACGATTAGAGTAATTAGTTAATTCAAAACGACTGCCGATGAAAGAACAATAAAATAAGCGTTACAAAGATAAAAGAGTGTGAAAACACAAAGTGTTGATTTTTGAAGAAAGTAACGAATTGTGACCGATATAAACACACAAACAAGAACAAAAATCTTTGCAAATTTAGGAATATAAAAAACTTAAACCAAAACAAAAACCGAGTTTTTAAATCGAAAAAGTTACTCAACAAAATTTTTTATAACTAGCAGCCTCTCCTAACTAAAACAACTGCGTATCATGTGTGTGAAGATAAATACGTCAAGTTAAATACGTTTTTTAAAAAATGTAGCATGCGATAATTTTTTCTCCCATCCATACAGTACAATTTGTATAGTAAATTTCGGACTTTTTTAACGAATACGATTACAGCTACAAAACCCTACGATCTCGGAGAATGAAACCTATTGGGAAATCAAGGGCACATATAGAGCTATTAATCTGTAAACACAGTTTATTCAAATTGAATTTGAGAAATTTTTTATAAGACGCAATTTTCTCATATAAGATGAGTTCTGTGAGGGATTTTGTAAATGTGGCCAAACCCTTCGATCTCGCGGAATTGCACCTATTGGGAAATCAAGGGCACATATAGAGCTATTAATCTGTAAACACAGTTTATTCAAATTGCATTTGAGAAATTTTTTATAAGACGCGGAAAATTGACTTAGTGCAATTTTCTCATATAAGATGAGTTCTGTGAGGGATTTTGTCAATGTGGCCAAACCCTTCGATCTCGCGGAATTGCACCTATTGGGAAATGAAGAGCACATATAGGGCTATTAATCTGTAAACACAGTTTATTCAAATTGAATTTGAGAAATTTTTTATAAGACGCGGAAAATTGACTTAGTGCAATTTTCTCATATACGATGAGTTCTGTGAGGGAATTTGTCATTGTGGCCAAACCCTTCGATCTCGCGGAATTACACCTATTGGGAAATCAAGAGCACATATAGAGCTATTAACCTGTAAACACAGTTTAGTCAAATTGAATTTGAGAAATTTTTTATAAGACGCGGAAAATAGACTTAGTGCAATTTTCTCATATACGATGAGTTCTGTGAGGGAATTTGTCATTGTGGCCAAACCCTTCGATCTCGCGGAACTACACCTATTGGGAAATCAAGAGCACATATAGAGCTATTAATCTGTAAACACAGTTTAGTCAAATTGAATTTGAGAAATTTTTTATAAGACGCGGAAAATTGACTTAGTGCAATTTTCTTATATACGATGAGTTCTGTGAGGGAATTTGTCATTGTGGCCAAACCCTTCGATCTCGCGGAACTACACCTATTGGGAAATCAAGAGCACATATAGAGCTATTAATCTGTAAACACAGTTTAGTCAAATTGAATTTGAGAAATTTTTTATAAGAGGCGGAAAATTGACTTAGTGCAATTTTCTCATATACGATGAGTTCTGTGAGGGAATGTGTCATTGTGGCCAAACCCTTCGATCTCGCGGAATTACACCTATTGGGAAATCAAGGGCACATATAAAGATATTAAACTGTAAACACAGTTTGTTCAAATTGAATTTGAGAAATTTTTTATAAGACGCGGAAAATTGACTTAGTGCAATTTTCTCATATACGATGAGTTCTGTGAGGGAATTTGTCATTGTGGCCAAACCCTTCGACCTCGCGGAATTACACCTATTGGGAAATCAAGAGCACATATAGAGCTATTAATCTGTAAACACAGTTTATTCAAACTTGAAAATTGCACTAAGTCAATTTTCCGCGTCTTATAAAAAATTTCTCAAATTCAATTTGAATAAACTGTGTTTACAGATTAATAGCTCTATATGTGCTCTTGATTTCCCAATAGGTTTGATTCTCCGAGATCGTAGGGTTTTGTAGCTGTAGTCGTATTCGTTAAAAAAGTCCGGAATTTACTATACAAATTGTACTGTATGTATGGAAGAAAAAAATATCGCATGCTACATTTTTTATAAAACGTATTTAACTTGACGTATTTATCTTCACACACATCTGCGTATCACTATAGCTTCTAATGACAAAAAGGAATACAAAAATAAAACTTAAAGTGAAAAGGGGTCTCAAGAGATGTCGTAAATTGACCGTTATAGTAACAATTTTTAACTTTCAGAATTATAAGTTAAAGGGAGCCCCAATAGTTTACTTAATTTGATGTATATTGCCATACTTTTGAACAGACAATAGACGCTTAAAATTTACAACTAACCTGCAGTCTTATTCTGTAATTCTCGGAGCTAAATCTAGATCTCGATTGCTAAAAAGCTAAAAATAAATTACGGCAAATATTTTAGCTGTATCTCCAAATTTGTATTCTGTATATACAATCGGTTAGCTAAAATTTTATATTTTCGGCGTAGCTAATTTGCTCTTAAAATAAACAATGAAATTAAAATTATTAAAAGTTATTTTGAAATGCATACTAAAATTTTCTTTTTTAACCGACTTTAAAGAAAGGAGGAGCTTATCAATTTGACTAAATGTCGTTTTTTATGTTTTAACCGATTTTGAACATTTTTTATTAGAAAGCTTATGCTTAACGACTATCCCTTTTTCAAAACAGTTTATAATTTTAAAAATAAAAGGGTGTCCCCATACAATTATATATTTTTTTAACGTCTTATGAATTGTAAAGGGCACCACTCTAATCGGAATGGGTGTCCCCAAAGGTGATTCCGATTACTATGACTGTAATAAAAAAAATTTAAATTTTCAAAATTATAAATTAAAGGGTACCCCAAAAGTTCATATAATTTGGTATATACGGCAATACTTTTCAATGGTTGTTGACAGACGGTTGAAATTTACAAAAAACTGTATTGCTTAGTGCGCTATAATAACAAGTATAAAATTTAGATTTGAAAATTAAGGTGTGCCCCTCTAGTTTATTTAATTTGATTCAAGTTGTCAAATTTTAAAGCCGTTATAGATAGACAGCTAAAATCAATTTTGAAGTAGGTTTTTTTTTGCAAGAATTATTGCAACATACTTCACATAGACATGTATTTTAATAAAAAATCTATAAACAATAAGTTAAACATGAAACAATCAAGCGCTGGAATCATAGGCACCGGATTTTTAAGTCCGGTGGAATTTACAAATTTAAAAATGAACTCTTTTCAGTTAAAAATGGTTTCATACCCGTCATGATTTATGATTCTTTATGCTCCCTTAAAAATGAATGAGCACAAATATATTTCTGGTCCTTTGTAACCCGTTTGGTTGTTATTTAAATTTTTTTTCTCTAAAATTTAGAGAAAAAGTTTTACAGAATTGCATGTCTAGCCAAAAATCGCTAAATAGATTTTTTAGATTTTTACCGATAGATATTTAGCTTTAGCAATTTACAGAATAAGGCTGCTGCATTGCTAGCTAAGCTATAATAAAAAGTATAAAATTTGGATTTGAAAATTAAATGGTGTCCCAATAGTTGATGTAATTGAACGTGTGTGACCAAACTTTTGAACCGTTATAAACAGACAGCTGACACTTAAATTAAAGAAAGAAAAGGGTGTTTCCATAATTGATGTAAATTGACCCATCTTATTTCTTTTAAGCCGTAATAGACAAATGCTTTGAAAAACGACAGAATGTCGATTGCTATGACCGTAATAGTAACAAGTATTAATATTCAAAGTTATAAATTAGAGGGTGCCCCCTTTATTTAAATTAATTTTAAATATATTGCCAAGCTGTTTAACAGTTGTCAACAGACGGTTGAAATTAACAAGGAGCTGTAGTGCTAAGTCCGCTATTATAAGTATAAAGTTTGGGGTCGGAATATAAGGGGGTCACAATAGTTAATGTAATTAGAACCTTTATAGACAGACAGATGAAATCTCTTTTGAAGTAGGGTTTATTTTTTTTTTGCCAGAATTTTTTTTATTTTATGTGTGCCTTTTGTATGTTTCTAAATTTTCTATGTTGCGTTGTTTTTTTTAATTTTTGGTTGTTAAACGACTAATGTTTAGGAAGAACGAACATGTGTCATGCATGAAAAAATGTACATTAAACATATATTTGAAGTTCGTTTAGGTGTATGGAACACACAATTGATATACGATTCACACGATTGATTGTATATAAAAATAAGTAAGAGTGCTATGCCAAATCTTGTATAGCCTCCACCATCTCTATAAATGTAGCTTAGTAAAGTAACTCCAATCAAAAAAGCAAATATTGGGGTGACAGATAACTAAAAAAGGCATAATAAATGCATGTATATAACTTTACATAAAAATGATATCAGCTCTGAATGGGTTAAGCATTTTTTTTTTAATTTTAGTATTTTATAAATGAATAGAAATTATTTTGGCTTAAGTTCATTTATTTTTAATTTCTAAAAATCGTTTTTTAGAAATAAAATTTATTTTTACAAATGTATTCGGACGTTTTTTTAAAGAAAACAAGAAAAATTAGACGCTAGCAGAATGAAATGCTGCACTTTCTGGACCGCTACGACCTTCATCAGCTTTCTTGACATCTATCTACCTTAGTTGTGTATTTTATAAACATCATCTATTTAACCAACTAACTTTGTAAATAAGAATACGAGAATATTCATATCAACATTAATTTGGTTAGACGAAATTTACACACAAACCAAGGTATTTCTTTACTGTTCTCTCTGTTGTCTTGTACATTTGTTCTTGCTTTGTTTCAATCATCGATTGAATACGAATGCAATTTTTTTTTAGTTTTTCTTACTTAACCTTCATTAGGTCTTCGGATCAAATTTGACCCAGTTTGCAAGAAAATTGTGTTTTTTTCCGAAAGTAGGGGGTTTAGATTTTAGATATTTTATGAATTTTATTTATTTTTGAATACTAATAACTATTTTTGGTTTTTATAAGAAAATATTGTACCAAAAAAAAATTATGCAGTTTTTAGCACTTAAGACCTTCGGGTCAAATTTGACCCGTAACAAAATCTTTATGTTTTTACACAGTTTTGTTTAAATAATTTATTTGTAAAGAAAAATGGCAAATGTTTTTTGCACCAAAATTAAAAGTCAATATATCTGTCTCCTTTATTTTCTCCATTTTTGGTGAACATTACTGGTATGAAAAATGGGTCCCCATGTAAAAAGCAACTAACTAATCTAACGTATCAACGTTATAAAGTGTCGAGTCTGTATTTCTTGTCGGAAAATGAATACTAGTGAAATAGAAAATTTGCTAAATGCACTATCGGACGAAGAGGAGATTTGTTCAGAATATGAAGATAACTTAGAATCGCGGAGACAACTGTCAGTTTTAGTGGAAATGAAATTGATGTAGTAACAACTGCAGCAATGACAACAAAAGTAGGTGGAATAAGATATTTCAGACAACCTCTTACAAATAGTCAAGGAAGATTCCGGAGCAAGAACATTATTAGCGTGAAGCCACACCTCACCCGCTTCTCTTGTTCGATAATCACAAGGGAAGAAATTTCCACTTTTCAATTGTTTTTCCCGCCACCTGTAATAAACATTATTTTGAAATATACCAATAATAAAGGTAAACGTGTTTTTGATATGGATTGGACTGAAGTTGACGACACCTTTATGGGTACACTTTTGTTAGCTGGAGTGTAAAGATCAAATAATGAAAGTACAGAATGTGTATGGGACTCTGAGAAAGGAATACCAATTTTTAGAGCAATTATACCATTGAGAAGATTCAAAAGTCATGCTAGAGTAATAAGATTTGACAATAAGGATTGAATTGACACCTAAGCTTTTGTCAACTAGAGGAAGACCGTTATTTTCATCATTTTTTGGTTCACTAAGGACACTACTCTCGTTTCATATATTCCAAGGAAAAATAAGTCTATGAATCTTCTTAGCACTTTGCATCATAGTCCAGAAATAAGCAATCGTGAGGACATAAGCCGCAAACGATACTAGACTGTAATAAATGTAAAGGAGGAGTTGATACTCTGGATAAAGTTGTTCATGTTGCACTTGCAAAAGGAAATCCAATGGATGGACTCAAGTTTTATTTTGCAACATTTTAGATATATCAGCTTTCAATGCTTTTATATTATTTACATCGGCTAGTAATGGTTGGAAAGAAACCTGTTTTGCCAAACGTCGTCATTTTTTGGAATATTTAGGATTGTAGTTTGCCACGCCCTATATAAAACAGCAAAATTCCTTGCCAAGAACACAACTTTCTTTATTTAAAATAAATATATACATATATGAATTCGTAATAAATAAACAAAACGTGCAGCTTTAATATTCAAAACAAAGCTAAAAAAGTACTAACTTTAAAAACAAACTTAATTAAAGAAAACAAGTTTTTTCATATCGAACTTTCTAACTGGGTCAAATTTGACCCAAAGAACGTTAACGTAAGTAAAATTTCAGGACCTTATGAAGGTTAAAAAATAATATTATTTCTAAAAAAAAGATTTTTATAAATTAAAAATAAATGAACTTAAGCCAAAATAATTTCTATTCATTTATGATATTCACAGTTAAAATAATAATTTAATAAAAATTAAATTTTAGTAGTTTCTTAAAGATCTCATCAAAAGATTTTTAATTGATGCCCATATTGATATTTTAAAAAAATTTAAAAATTTCGGGGTCCCACAACTCGGAAAATATGGGCGTGTTCCAATTTTTTCACTTAATATTTAATTTTTATCTTTATTTTTTATCGCCCCATATATTTATTTTTTTTGGTTGGAGGTCCAAATGACATGAAGATATATTTATTTTTTAGGATGCCGAGGCAAACTTGATTTCAACACTAACACGGATTTACGGACGAATATCGCTCAATCGACTTCGCTATGCATAAGAACTCAGAATATATATATACTTTATGGGGTCGGAAATTGGTATTGTAGAAATTACACACGGAATGACAAACTTAGATATACCCCCTTTTTCCACTTTTTGTGGTAAAGGGTATAATTAAAACCTTTGGCGCTACAGCAACAAATACATGACAGTATTATTATAAAACCTACTTCAAATAATACTATAATTTATACAAAATAAAAATTGAAGAGTATTTTATTAGATATTAGGTGTATCTTGGAAACCTTAAGATAAAAACCCTTGAATTTTTTTTTATTTAATGCAATATTAAAAACAAAACAAAATTAAAGGATGTTCTAGCAGAATATTTTTACATATCTTTTTTTAGCGATAATGTAAATTAAATACTTATGTATATGTAATTGAATTCTTAAAAGTAAGCAGTTTATTGAAAGGACAAAGAATTAACACTTAAAGGGCATTCTATCAGTTTTGACAGTTTGCTGTATCTTAGAAAATGTGAAAGGCAAACTTTTGATATTTTCTCCAAAATGCCATAACGCCAAACGAAAAATCGCCATAATGTAGATAGCACTAAAGGAAAGGTACTGAAACTACGGGGTTAAAATTTTATTTTATTTTTATTGGCTTTATATGGTGTTCATACATGCAGCAATTTTCAAATTATTACAATTAAGTCCATTATTGAGACTAAATTTTCATACAAAAATTACAATTTAGTTATTGCCAATTAAGAGATAATTGTTTTAATAATGAGTAAAATTTATAATGCAACACTGTCAGAAGTGTGTTTAGTAAAAAGAACAATACTAACTGAACATACTTTTACAACAACAGTACCAAGGCGAATTAATACAGGTGACTGCACGGCTACAACAATCCAACAACACAAAAAACAACAGGCAATTTGATGCTACAAAATTAAGGTATGTTGTCAAAAAATATTGTTAAAAAAAAACAAAATAAAAAAATATATTTGATGAAAAAAAGTGGTTGTAATTTTCAGAATAAGAAAATTATAAAAATTAAGTTACTTAAAAATGAAAATCCACGAAAAGTGTGACCAAAATTCTGATGTACCACTAGTTTGCCCAAATCACATGCATCGTTCCATTCTTGCACGTTGACCATTTGAAGACTAACATAATCTTCCACAAAAAAACCAAGAAATTAACTATAAATGTGTTAACAATAATTTTTACTATCTTTTTACGTATATTTTGATTATACACATCAGGAACTGCAAATGCGGTTCCATGTTGTGGTAATTTATTTTTGACAAATTTATTGACAGCTGCAATGTATACAGCTGATGGGATTTTTCGCCCGTGCGTTCACCCGTATTATTTCGCCATGAACAATACTTATTGAATACACTTTGAAATTTGATTAACAAACGTCAACAAAAATAAACAAACAAAAAAAAATGGACAAACAAATTAAGGGTGGAAAACTTATTAAAATCAAATTTATTAGCAAATTATTTATTGTTAATAACTTTTTTATTCATCAACAGGCGTGAAATCAAAAAAGAAGAGGATTCTGTGAAATGACGTATGATCTTTCCTCTTATATTGAAAAAAGCAAGAACTGCTGCTTCCTCCAACTCCAACAGGATTTCCAAATTTTATTCTTTTTTTTAAAGATATTTAATTTGAAATATAAACTGGAAAGCACTGCTTGAAAAATTTGTATTTTTCTATTGCAATAAAGAAACGCTTTTTTTAAAACAAAATGTTTTTCCATTTAGTATGATAAAAACCACAAACACAAAAAGTAAAAATTTAAACAATTTTTTTCAGTTGTCAATTGCTAATTGTCGTATCAATATTGAGTATGTATGAACACTAAAAATATATTGACAATTAACTGAATATTGTTTCAATTAAAAACGCATGTATGAACACCATATTAGCACTCAGAATAAAGTAAAAATATAAATGACATGGCTTTCACCTTGCAGTTCTCTAATGTTTGATGTATGTTTTTTCCGTACATGATATTCTTTCTTGCAGAACACGTGTTCGTCTAATAACCAAATATATATGTGTTCGCTAACATACAAAATTACAAAATTAAGATATATACTTGTCGTGTATTTTTCTAAACTCTTAATTAAGGCCAGGATTCACTATCATACTCAGTCGTACGATCTGTCACAAATTGCATGTGTGCTCAAAAAGTATGATAGTGTGAATTAAAATTGTATGTGTCTGACAGAGTTTTTGACAGATCTGTACGATTTTATAATCTTTTGGAATAATTCATAAAATATTTTTGTCTATGCGATCAGATGATGAGGAGAAAAAACAACAAAATATTAAAACCGTATATTTTTGCATCTATTTTTGTATAATAGTGTGGCACATACGAGCCAATTTGGATTCTTAAAGAAGGACAGAATTCTGTCAGATTTTTGTGTGATTAAATTGTACGATTGTGTATGATAATGAATCCTGGACTTTAGACAACAAATGACATTGCGAAAAAAAAATAAACGCTGGTGTTGCTAATACAATACTACACAAATAAGATGTTTTACATCGATTTGATATGAAAAGTTGAAATTTTTTCTTAACGTCACCCAACTTAGCTAAACTTATTAAAAATGTTATATTGATTGTTGGCCGTGTATGCGTGGTAATAAGGTGATAAAAAAAAGACTCAGATTATTGCCATACCTAAATCAGCGCGGAAAGCGCAACTCTACATAGCGCATAAAATTTAATAATAAAGCACCATAATTTTCCTTAATATTCCTAGCAAGAAAGTTTACCCCACTATTGCATTGTCCTTTAATGGCGTCAGGCACTAACAAGCTGCTGCATATATACGTATGTATAAATTAAAATGCAACCGGAACTAAAGCACTTTCAGTATGTGCCATTTATGTCGAAATGTTAATGGCATTTAAAACTAATTTGAAAGAAAAATATGTTGTGCACGAACTGGATGTATGCCAGAGCACTAACAAATTCTTTAACAACTTGGTTGCAATGTGCATAACTAATGCTGGCTCTTATCCTTTATCATTTTGTTAGCGCAATAGAAGAATTAAATTGCCAGTCATAAAATGTTTTAACTAATAAAATCTTCTAGCTTTAAAATTTTCAGTTTATGTAGACATTAGACATGAGGCAATATACTTGCACTGTATATAGAAAAAAATTTTAATTCAATTACTGAGTGCATAAACTCAAATAAAATTTTATGTAAAAAAATTTAAATTAAATTTAAATTTAAAATTTAAGAAAATTTAATTACAACATTTATAAAACCAATGAAAACAGTAATAAAACTTAAAGTCAGCATCAAACAAATTTTTGTGAAAAGAAGTTCAAATTTTGTTCGATATGTAAAACATTTTCAATAAAACGCCGTATCTTTTTAAAATAAAGTAATATTCTTTTTTATCTGATTTGACATTTTGCTTAAGATCTCTCATGTTTTGCATATCGCTTATTTAGTAATAAATTTTGGAGTTAATCATACAAAATTGTTCGCCATTTCATGTTTTATATTGTGTATACAAGAAAAGGTTGTTATTTCATTTTCTGTTTGGAAACTTTGTTTGTCAATAAGAACGATACATTCGAGTTGTGGGTTAAACTTAATTATGTAAAGACCAGATAGTTTTTTAAAACATCGTCACATTTCATTTTGTGACTGTATATAATAATAAAAGGTGATCTTTTTTAAACGTATAGCGTAAAATGTATTATTTGATTCCGTTTTCCGACACATTTTGGTTTACGACACAGTAGCAGATATATTTCAACAGCAATAACTTCGTAAGTCAAACGTTTCATACAATTTGTTAAAGCCTTTTCTTAAAATTTAATATGTGTTTTTAAATATTTATTCTAGAGATCTGTAGACAATGTTAAAAAATGTTCATCTTCAAAAATAAAAGTAAGAAAGCGACAACTGTGTTAAGACCACTATACTGGTAATATTGGCTGCTTTCACATGTAATTGTCATGTTTTCCATACATATGTATGGAAAACATGGACATGGATTTATAAATTTTCACATTCGTACTTTTAACTATTCATTCATACGAACATTGATTTTGTTTCTTTTTAAAATATTTGTTAAGAAATATTTATTTTCCTTTTAATAATATTTTGCCTTGTGCATGTAAACAAAAAACACCGCAACACCAGTTTTGTCCACAACATCTGACATTTTGTGTGCACCCACAAATAGAAATATTTTTGTAAATTTATGTATGTATGTGTGCATGAATGTATATCTTACCATTTTGTATTGCCCCTTAACAATTTCTTCTTTTATTTAAAATCTTTCTAAAAATCAACATCTGATTAATAAAATTTTTTATTATAAAATAACTTCCCTTGGAACATAGGTGAACCAGTCAATTTTGTGAAAATAGGATCTAACTTACCCCACATACCTAAAATTTCCGCAAATTTATTTAACATCACCCAGCAAAAAATTAGACATTACCTTAAAAAGTACTTGCCATATAATGACTTACTTTTGTGATTACCATATTTTGTTACTCGCTTAAAAAACACATTACATTAGTTCCAAAAAAAGGAAGTAGAAGTGGAACTAGTTCTTTATGTTGAAAGAGACTACCGTACTAATGGTACTCATTATTTCCTACAATAATTAATGAATAGATTCTCAGTAATTGATTATAAAAGTCTCATGCCTTGTTAAAATCATTAAGTTGGCAATCTACTTCTCCCAAAAATGCTTAATTCCACACTCGATTACCTTTTAAAAAATTTTTGCTGGGCAGTAGTAAAAATAAATGTACGTTACTCTCATCCAGTATTCCAACTCTCTATAAGTGGAATAAAAAATAATTTCTTTATTTAGTGGTGGCCTTAACTCGAAAACGCATGTCATTCTCAGAGATGCCTGTATCAAGTTCATAGCAGAAAGCTCCATCTTAATAGTTCTAAATATATATAGAATAATTAATATTTATTTTACTTCAGGATCAAGCGTCCCCTATAACACTCAGTGGCGTGAAATACAAAAAAATTGAATAAAATTCTGGACTTTTTAAAGTGTTTACCCGATTTTTTTAAAGTGTTTCCGATTTATAGAGAAGAGCATAAGCTTTTTGTCTACTGCATTTAAATAAATATACCCTGTTTCAGTACAGGGTAGTACCACAACGCTTCAATATAAGCAACATCGAATTTTAAAAAATGTTTCAGAGCGTATAACTTAAACAAAAATAAACCGAAATGTTTTAGCGCTTAAAATTTTATCAAAAGTAATTCGATTTAAAAATTTTCTTATGGTTACAAAAGCTCTAATGATGACAGTACTGCTCTATGAATTTTTAAAGATCCAGAAACAGCTTCTGTAATAACTAACATTTACAAGAACTTAAAGTCATAACTGCGATTTTAAAAACACTAAAAAATCAATAAATACCGAGAAATTTGAAAAATATGTTAGCGAACCCTAATCTGAATCTGTAAATTATATATAATTATATCCCTGGAGACAAATAACACCTACTGTCCACAAAGTGTTGGCGCATACCAAAGAAATTGTTCAAAACAACACTCTTCCCCTCGGAAAATTTACGGAAGAAGCACAGTAAGCTATAAATAGGGATGCCAAGCAATATTGGTTGTTTAACACATGCAAATGCTCTAAAACAGATCCAAATTCATACTATTTGAATGTAGTTAATTTCTTGCAGTAGTTTTTCAAATTAAAAAAAGGCTGTAAAAAATTCCAAAAAAAAAATAACAAGTGCAATTTTGCGAATGAAATTTTACCTTGAATACCTCCGAAGGCCATTATGTACGCAACTAAAATCAGTAAAAATTTTGCAAACAAAAATTTAAAATATTATATTTTGTGTAGATACACAGAGAAAAGAAATTTGTTATAAGAACCGAATTTGTTGCCAATCGCGTTCTGTCGGTTGTGTGTATTATCTTGAATTCGGTTGTAGTAACTGAATAAATATAGCAGTTACAACTATTTAAAAAAAATGATTCATGGGTGATTATAAAATATTATTGTGAAATAAAAAAACAAAATAATTTTTAAATATTTACTTTTATTTTAATAATAAATTATAGTAATAAGATTATACATTATTAATTTCATGATTCGAATCATTGAATGCAGCTTTCTTCTTCCTTTACATCATGGTTTCTTCTTTTCCACATAGTTTCTTCAACTTGCTATACCATACCGTACGTTTTGCGCTGTGAAATAAATTAAATATTATAAAATTATTTTTATATATAAATGTCTTTCTGAGATAATTTTGAACTTCCCATTTACCAATATTGGAGAACTTTTCACCACTTTTAATAAATCTTTTTATTTTTGAACTAAAATATTTTTGATTTTGGTAATGTGTACAAATTTTATTTATATTGTGTCAAACATTTTTCGATTTCAGAATATACAATCTAGTTTTATGATTCTTACTTCCAATATTTGGTTTTCAGTAGTAATGCACTGAACAAGTTTAGTTGGGTCCTCCATTTAATAGAATAGATTTTAGTAAAAACACAAATCGGTCATGTTAACTTTTCTAAGAGATATTACAACTAACATTTAGAAGCAAATATCATTTGTTAGCTTTCAATATAAAAAATAAATAAAGACTATAAATTATTAATAATAAAAATCAAATTATTATATGAGTAATTGAATTTTGAACGTATCAAGTGAATTGTTACCAGCCCTTTTTCTGTGTGTAACTAATTTTTTCCCCAAATTTGTAATTTCTCTCCAATCGCCTACCCAGACCCTATTTATGCGCAGGATGTCTACAAAATTTGGCCATTTTCTGAAAACTAAACGTTCTGCCAAGTTTTTTACAGTTTCGAACATTTAGATTTTTGATAAAAATAATTGCCAGCTGAATGTCATGCTGCACTTTCTGGACCGCTACATCCTTCATCAGCATTCTTCGCATCTATTTGTGTGATATTTTAAAAACTTTAAAAATTTTAGAGGCACGGAAAATATGGGCGAGCGCCAATTTTGTCACCTGATGTTTGTTTTTCTTATTTTTTAATTCTCTATCGCCCCATATATTTGTTTATTTGATTGGAGTTACTTCATTATTCCAAATAATATGTTAAAGTTAAAGGTAGTGGTAGGTGTGGTGTTTTGCCCGCTGCCTCCAAGGTTATGGATCGCACTTGCTGATTTCAAACATCACCCCTTTTGACACTATATCTGATCGATTGGGCTATTAAGATTTTTTCTAGCTGATCTAGTGCTGTGGCAAACTTGATACCAATACTAACACAGACGAATATCGCTCAATAGACTTCGCTATGCATAAGAACTCAGAATATATATACTTTATGGCGTCAGAAATGGATATAGTAGAAGTACAAACGGAATGATAAACTTAGTTATACCCTTTTTCCACTTTTTGCAGTGAAGGGTATACAAATTGTTATCATTAACCTAATAAAATCAAGGAAAAAAAAATTTATAAGTTATTTCCTATAGTATTAGCTTTCTAAATCTACTTTTAAAATAGTTCTATCTTTATTTTAAAAAACCAAAAAATTCAAAGGTAAACAATTTGTATTTTAAATTTAAATTTCTCTAAAAGCATAAAAGATACCCTGAATATCCAAGCACTCTACTGTGTACCGTCAAACTTTTACTCGAAAACGAAGGTTAGTCTTAGAGAAGCCTCTATCAGATTTAGTCAGTATCTTTATCGTTGTTCTCTTGATATAAATTAATTATCAATTATTTATTATAACAAGTGCACTTTTAACGTAATACACTTCAACCTGTGATTCTTTAGCTTTATAAAACCTAAATTAATGTATAGGGTTTTTAAAATAGACTTCAGCTTGCTTTTTTCGCCTGGAATATACTTCCGTCAAAATCAATTACATACAATTGAAATAATGTGATTTAATGTAACGTAATTTAATGTAATGTAATGGTCGTCATTAGCCAAATGTGAAAAAATAAGAGAGCTCGAAATTGAACTCATCTTAAAGAACTTTGAAAATAACCTGTCTTAAATTGATTAACGGTCACTCAGAATTTGTATACTCTTTAATATCTTTTAACTTTTCACGCAGAAAAAAGACATGGTTGTAATATGGTCACAATAACCAATTATAGTTTTCAACAAAACTTTAGTCACGATAAACATTTTTCGTTAACTTATAACTTTTATATGGTTACTGTTCACAAAAAATGCGACATAATTGGTTTTAACTTAAAAAAATTTCAACTACAACCAAAGTTTTATAACTTTTTAAAAATAATTAACCATAATATATTATTATTAATCAAAGTATGGTTAAAAGCAACAAAATAATGTTTGCGCTAAAAAGTATTTTGTTCTAGTTCTTGACAGTTTAATAATTTTTCTAGTAGCTAAAATTTGAAATTGTGTTTTTAATTGTTATAGAAAGTGAAAAAAATAAAAATTAATGTACAAAATAGATAATAAAAAATAATATGCAAAACATAAAAAAATAAAAAGAAAACAAAAACCAAAACATTAAAAAAAAAGTTGTAATAAGTATGTATGTATTGTACGAGTAAGCACATAAATATTTATTTTTGTGTTTGAAGCACAATTGTGAAGTCATTTATTTTTAAAAAACTGATTCTTGTAGCCAATGATCTAAGCGTTATTATAAGCAAGTATGTGATTTTTTGTGAATGTATGTTTTTAAATAATTTTTATGACAAATCGTTAATGAATAAAAATAATAAGTCTTTCATATCAGAAAAATATTACTCTTACGAGACTATATTATAATTCAAATATATAACATGACATTTTCAGCCATATTATTATATTTTAAATAAACAATTTAATGTTTATATTTGAACATAATTATGTCTTAAATTATGGTTACCTCAACCATGTTTTTCCTTTGCGTGCCTAGGAAGTAACTAAAGGTTTAGTGAGAGGTTCATAGTTTGTCGAAACGCAACCAACGTGAAAACCCACCAACGTAACAAGGACTTTGCGAACCCTTCCTTGTTTTTCTTAGATGACCTTCTGCCATAACTTTAATAACTCTCATCGCCTGATGCCATCAGCTAATAATGAATCTATCTCAATTTATTAACTCTCAATTAATAACCACTATAGTCAGATCAAGTTAATTTTACCTTTTGTTTAGATAATTCTATTGTCAGTTCGCAACTTTAAAATCGACATCCACTATAAAGTATTCCAGGGTCTTCTTTAGTTGCGAATTGGTTAAACTTTTCTTAAAATCAATACTGCCACGTAGCTTTCCTAGGATATACTAAGGTGCCGGGATATTCTAGGAGCCTTACATTAAAAGAAAAGAATCGTCAAGGTAAAATGCTAGCTGTGACTAAAACTAGGGATGCATCGATACCCCACTGCCAACACGATACCAATGCTCAAGAAAAATTATCGGCGGTACCGACTCGGGAAAAATATTTTTTAATTTAAACAAAGAAATCTGTAATGTTACGTAATTAAACTTGGAAAATCTCAAAAATTAATTATTTTTCTTTTTAATAAATAAAAATCAAACAAGAATTACTGATAATTCTTGAACAAAAAACTGACTTTAACACAAACAAAATCATATTTTTCTTATTGCTGACACAGTAAGCAAAATTTGTTTTAGTCGTAACCGTTCAAAACATTGGCCATATCCATGAAACTACACACAGAAAAAAGATTGGTAACAATTCGCTTGATACGTTAAAAATTCAATTACTAATATAATAATTTGATTTTTACTATTAATAATTTATAGTCTTAATTTATTTATTATATTAAAAGCTAACAAATGATATTTGCCTCCAAATGTTGGTTGTAACACCTCTTGAAAAAGTTAACATGACCGATTTGTGTCTTTACTAAAATCTTTTCTATTAAATGGAAGATGCAACTAAATTTATTCAGTACATTACTACTGAAAACTAAATTTTAGAAGTAAGAATCATAAAACTCGATTGTATATTCTGAAATCGAAAAATGTTTGATACAATATAAATAAAACTTTTACACATTACAAAAATTAAAATTTTAAGTTCAAAAATAAAAAGATTTGTTAAAAGTGGTGAAAAGTTCTGCTATATTGGTAAATGGTAAGTTCAAAATTTTCTCAGAAAGACATTTATATATAATAATAATTTTATAATATTTAATTTATTTCGCAGCGCAAAACGTGCGTTAGAAGATAGCAAGTTGAAGATACTATGAGGAAAAGAAGAAATCATGATGTAAAGGAAGAAGATAGCTGCATTCAATGGATCGAATCATGAAATTTATATTGTGTAATCTTATTCCTATAATTTATTATAAAAATAAAAGAAAATATTAAAAAATTATTTTGTTTTTTTAATTCACAATAACATTTTATAATTACAAAAGAATCATTTTTTAAAATAGTTGTGACTGCTATATTTATTCAGTTATTACAACCGAATTCAATATAATACACACAACCGACAAAGTTCGATTGGCAACAAATTCGGTTCTTATAACGAATTTCTTTTCTCTGTGTACGTCAACTATAAGGGCGTTGATTTTTAATTTCAAATATTTATACTTCTTATTATACTGGATATAGTAATGGGTATTCTGTATAATTTTCAAGTGTTCAAAAGATAGGGGTATGTAGATCAAATTACATTAATTATGGGAAAACCTTTTAATTTCTTAATGTTCTTATAGCGGACTTAGCAATACAGATTCTTTTTAAATTTTAACTATCTGGCTATAATTGTTCAAAAGTTCGGCCATATACATTAAATTTCATCAACTATAATGTCCAAATTCAAATTTTATACCTGCTGTTATAGGGAACTTAGCAATTCAAGTTCTTTGTAAATTTATACCGTCTGTCTACAAGTGTTCAAAAGTATGGCCAGATACATAAAATTAAATAAAATTTTGCGGCACCCTTTAATTAATAATTTTAAATTTCTACTTATTATTATCAAGGTCGTAGTAATCGACATTTTATTAACCGACTTCAAAAAAAGAAGGAGATTGTACAATTCGACTTATACCCTGTTCAGACATACGTTTTAATTTATACAATTAAAATTTTAATTGAGTAATTAATTTTGGTGTTCACACATATCCAATTTAATATACTTAATTAAAATTTGACAATAGAATATAGTTCTGTTCAATAACAAGAAGTTGTTACTAATTGTTATTGGAAAGTGTTTACTTCAGTACCTCAAAAGAAGCAGGGAAAGAGTAAAAAAGAGTAGAAGATGTGAATGTTAATAAATTTGTTACTACTTTTGTTACTGTCAAGAAAAGAACAGCTGATTCTTGTTCTGTTTTACAAAATAAGTTAATGAATATTAAATACTTTGAGATGAAAGTGTTTATTAGAACTCTCCACGAAAATATTTACATCACATCGTTGTGGCTTTTTTGCCATAATTTATATGGCGATTTTAAAACCGAATATCTACGCTGAAATTTTTTACAACCACACAGCAAAAAATATACATAACATTTATAGTTTTCTATTTTAAATACAAAATAATTGAAGCTAATATTTGTATAATAGTTAGAAGAAAGCTGAGGAAACTATGTACAAGTAAACGCCAGGTTAATAAAACAATAAACAAAAGAAATAGAATAAAATAAACTAATAATTTTACAAAAAAGACAGAAAATTTTTGGCAATTTGCACACAATCGATGACAAAGCTCTTGCAAATGCTAACTGTTGCAATACAAAATGATTTAAGCAACGAACACCGCTATTATGGTATTATGGTAAGTTCGGCTTTACTTTGTTATTTTTTTCCAAAAATGCGTTTATTTCGTTTTTTTTTTATTTGGAATAGTAATGTCGTAAATTTTTATTTTACTCTATCGTTGCTAGTTTCTGCCGGAAATTTATTGAACAGACCTAATTTTTACATTAGAAATTTGTGTTGGTAAATTTGGAAGAATGAAGAGAAGTTCGGCTTTAAAAGAAAGTTTGCTTGTTTTTATTCGAAATATGGAACTTTTCCAGTTTGTACGATCAAGTTTTGACTGCACGCTAGCTTTGAATTCCCATAAAATTTTCAAAAACTTTTTATTTCATATAATTTGAAAATAATTTATTTTTCATTTTTATGGCATTTACTTTTGTCATTGAATAAAATTTTCTCTAACTGAACACACTTCACAAGGGTTGTTGGAGGAAACTTAAGCAATTATCGACTTAATTAAGTGCTAATTGAAAAATTTTTTAATTAATTTCTTATATGGTAAATTAAATTCAATTAGGGACTTAATTGCTTAAATTCCTTTATTGCGCAATTAAAACGTATGTCTGAACAGGGTATTACTGTTGTTTTTTGATGTTTTTTTTGGTAATATAATAGATTATGCTTACAGATTGGTTAAAAATTAAAGGGTGTCCCCATATAACATACATATTTTTTATGTGTTCTATGAACTGTAAAGTGCGATTCTGTAAAATTTTAAATGACTGCGTATTACTATGGCTCCCAATAACAAAAACCGATACTAAAATAAATCTAAAATAATGATGTAAATTTACTTATATGGGCCTATCTTTTGAACCGTTAAAGACAAACGCTTGCAAATTGGACAGAATGTCGATTGCTTTGGCCGTTATAGTAAATGTTATAATATTAAAAATTATAAACTAAGGGGTGCGCCAATAGTTAATTTAATTTGATGTAAATGGTCATACTTTTTAACAGTTGTAGACAAACGCTTGAAATTTACAAAGAACCTGTATTACTAACTCCGCTACAACAAAAAGCATAAATTTGGATTTGGAAATAAACGGGTGCCCCAATAATTGATGTAATTTAGTGTATGTGGCCGAACCTTTGAACCGTTATAAACAGACAGCTGCAACTTACAAGGAGCCTGTTTTGCTAAGTCCGCTATAACAAGAAGCTTAGTATTTGAATTTAGAAATTAAAGGGTGTTCTCAAAATTAATGTAATTTGTTCTATATGGTCGTATTTTTTTGAATCGTTGTATACAAACACCTGAATTTTAGACAGAATGTCCACTACTTTGTTTCGTATAATAAGAAGTATAAAAACTATAAATTATATATTAAAGGGTTTTACAATAGTTGATATAATCTGATATATATGGCTAAACCGTTGAACCGTGATGGACAGACGGTTGAAATTTACACAGAAATCTATTACAACAGTAAGTATATAATTTGAATTTTTAAAATAAAGGGTGACCCTATAGTTGCTGTAATTTGATGTATATTGTTAAACTATTAAACAGTTGAAAAAGTATAAAGTTTGGAGATATAATTGTGTCCCAATAGTTAATGTAATCTAATTTATGTGGCCATACTCTTGAACCGTTTTAGGCAGACAGATGAAATCTGTTTTGAAGTCGGTTTTGTTTTTTAAATTATTAAATCAAAAGATAGATCCGTTAGGGTGTCACTTATAGAGACACCCTTTAATTATAAGATTTATTTTTAAATTTAAAGGTTGTGGCCTTTACGGGTTATAAAACACGTAAAAAACGGACGAATACAAACGAAAGTTAAATAAAAGATATAGAAAGATGAGAGGCAGGCGTAAAGTTTTGCCCATGCCTTGAAGAACATAGACCGATTTTGCTGATTTTCAATAGCAAAATTTTCGAAACTGGTTATTAAAGCTTCTGATTCTTTACTCTCGATACACATCTATAATGGCTTGTATTATCAATTCATTTTAAAGTTAATAATGCAACTCATAATCACAAATCAAATCGAACAAGTAATTTACAATTTCCTCTCCTTGCGCTGACAGTATTTTTCAGTATTCACCAAAATTGTAGGGTACACTTATGCGTGACTTGTGCAATAAAACTCTTTTAATAATTGAATTGTAGAAAAGCACTATTTCTTCTGTAACGGTGAAAAATTAAAGTAAAAAAAAATATTATTCTTAAATGTATAACATCCGTTTTGCTGTTGACAAATGCCGTGGAGTTCGGCTTTAGTCAAGGACACAAAAATTTTATTTTTTCTTTAATTTCTTTTTCGCTTAATCACATCATGACAACGAAAAAGTTGCAAATGTCAGCAATAAAACTAAAGTATATGAATAATATTTTTATTTTCTTTCATTTCCTCTTCACTTAATAACAACATGATAACGAAAAAGTTTTAAACGCCAGCAATAAAAGTAAAGCCAGATGAATGTTTTTATTTAAAGGGGTATTTTTTTCAACTGAATGGAAACAAGTGATATGAACACATTTATATTTTTAATAACAATTTTTTTTGCTAAATGGTTGAATAAAAGCAAATTCGTGAGAGTTTACAAACAGAATTATGTCAAGTCCAATCAAGCTCAACTGGAAAGTAACTATCACTACATTTAGCTAGCGTATATTTATTGATTTTTTCAATATTTCTACGTAGTTTTTTTTGCTTTATTTTTTCCACTGAAAGACGGCTGCAATGCTCATATTTTCAGCCAAGGAACTGAAATTTCTTTGTTTTAATATACAGGGACCTTGCCACTCGACCGTGCACAATGATAGTTGATAGTTTCTTTTTTTCATTCCATTTCTATAGTAGCAGTGTAGTTAAGATTAAGTTTTAAATTTGGAATACGGTGTCGCGATACTTTAAATTAGAAAACTTCGGGTGTACGATAATTTAATTCGTTGCCAAATTAATATTTTGGTGCAGATTTTGAAAATGTTAAATAATTAATATTCTTCACGCACTACACCTCCACTACAGCCATGTGAAGTTTCAATAGAACCAGGCTAGCCGCTTAGAATTGTTTCCATTTTTTTTTTACTAAATCCCCACTGTGTTCGGCTGCCCAACAAATGATTTGCTATGCAATACAGGCACAATTGCATCTCTTTTTTAAACGAGACTGCAAAATCTTTGAAGTTCTAAAGGGTCTGTTGGGATTTGAACTAGTACTCAAGATTATCACCAGACACATCTTCCAATGAAGCTTTGATCTTATACACATGTGTTTTTGTAACAAAAAACATAATTTTAGTCATAGAAATAATTGGTCAATTATAGACCATTGCAGCTGGTAAATTCTGCTAGCAGTGCAAATTGCATTCATCCCACTTCTTCTTCTGCTACATGGCTACTCACGTTGGCAAGACTCTGGTGCCATTTTGACCTCCTGTTTTAATGACATATGAATTTTTGTATACTCGGGTACATACAGTTTGATCATATTAAAAGAGACAGATCCGAAAATGGAATTATTAGTGATAAGCCTGGGAATTCCTACACATTCGAAGGAGGTTAAGGTGGCTCTATACATTCTGCCTAACTATAGAAGAAGAGCTGTGTATGAGTAGACTAGAGAGAACCAAACATGACATTAATGGAGGAAAGCAGGACGCAATTTTTAATATCTTAGCTAACCTTCAATAGATTAAACGAGGTGTGAAAACTGGAGGATCAGGGAGGACATTCGACCTCGGTCCAACAACATATGGGGAATATTAATAGCATAGCGAAGAATTTCTACAAATTATCGGCAAAAATATAATAGGAGCTAAGATGATATTCTAAGTTACTGTTATCCAGATTTCATCTAAGCACACCTAAGTGATAAATGTGCAGTGCCACAACAGCTCTGAATATAATCTGACTGTAGGTAATGCTTGGCGATTACAGTATGGAGATAAAGATCGCGGCTAGTGTTTTGCCGGAGGATTACAGGTAGAAACATAACCAATTTTGATACCATGATTTGCTTTAACTTAATGTGGACTTTCTTTCATAATTAATCAGATCTGTGCGCAGGAAAACAAAACTTTTTTTAAAGTAAGTTTTATAAAATTTAAACTGAAATAAGCTGAAATATATAAGATACGGAGTTTGGACGTCTTTTTGTTGTGCGTCAGCAACCACGACATACTAAAGGAAATCTCAGCAGTGAAGTAGGAGTTTTGATGTAAACAATCATTGGTTTTATGTTTACTTTGATTAATAATTAAATTAAACCTCATTCGCCTTAACTGATAGAGATCTCGTGATTTCAATAGAACGTGAACGTGTCTATAAGGAATAATAACAGATTTATATGGTTATTTTTGTTGTCGTCAATTTTTTTTTTTTTTTTTGGTAGTAAACAATACTATTACTCAGGATTGAAAGAAATTAGATTTGGCATTCACATACGTTTAAATATTTTTTTTAAAGAAAACTGGGTTTTTATTTATTGAGAAAAAGTAAAGATAATCAAATTGACATTTGCTAAAAGCTGTAAGAACAAATTTAACATAAAAAGGAAAAAATGGAAAATGGAGTATAAGCAATTACAACAAATGCTTTCAAATCTTTTTAGCGTCTTTATAAATGATACATAAAAATATTTTAATAAATTTAACCTTAAACATAACAAACCAACGATAAAAGTAAGAAAATCACAGTTGAAATGGCAGGCTGGATAATAAATGGAAACATTTTGTATTGTTGTTGTTGTTGCTGCTGTTGCTTTTAATCTTGAGTATAAAACAATTTTCGCCTGCATGTATGCAACACATTTCTGTAAAAGTGCATAATTCAGGCCATGTAACTTTCATGAATCATGATGAAAGTACTTCGTGTACACTTGCTTATGCTCTTAAATTGAAAAATGTTTTTTTTTTAATGTTTGATTAATTTTCTTTTAATTAAATTTTTTTCTTTTCTTGTTTGTAACTCATGCCATTACTTGTAAAAACCAACACACATAAGCTCTATTCACGACCTTTGTGCAATGGTCTTGCATCATAGCATTTGCAAAATGTGTAGCATATTTTACTCATTACTGTGTGTTTTGTTGGTGTAAACTAAAAGTATGCTACACAATTTTGCAAATGCTATGATTCAAGACCATTTGCACAAGATCGTGAATAGGGCCATAGATTTTGTTACGTTTCGACACTTTCAAGAGGTTGCAATTGAAGAAACCTTTTAAGGAAAGTATAGCTTATTACACCTAAAGTGGGACACAGAGAAAAATGTATGTTGCCATGTTTGTAGCGGAAAATAAAGGCCTTAGTTTAATTTTGGGAACTTATGTTTAACATAGTGCTAATACTTCTATGCTACTAATAACAATTTAGTCATTGCATAAAAATACTACAATATTTGCCATTTTGTATTGCAACTCCTATAATCGAAGCTCACACCTAAAGTGGGACATTGAAGTTTTCGTATTTTTATTTCTTGTTAAATAAAATTTTAATACTTGTTTGACTTTCCCTTGCTGAGAAGCAGTGCTTTTAGACGTCGCTGTATACTTAACGCTGTATAAATAACTTAATAAACAAATCGCTAAGTGATAAACAACATAACAGAGAAACAACCAAAAATACAAAAACTTTTTATAGCGTACCGTTTATTCCAAAACTTACTAGAGCTAAAACATTTAGAAACCTGATAAGAGAAAAACAACAACAATAACGTACAGATCAAACACAAACAAAAAAACAAAACACGACAAACTAAAAACTGATTATGTTGTATATGAAATAAAATGTGACGGAAATGAGAGGGAAAGGTGCAATTTAGTTTACATTGGTACAACCATGAATCAAGAAAACAAGATTGCGCATTGCGCAGGTCCGTTAGTTTGTTGTCTCTTTTGTGTGACGTAGAAATAGACTATTTGTATGGAAAGTTAAAGTAAGAGAGCCAAAAATCTCTTATATTTTTACAACAAACACACGTTATAGGTCTATTGTGACGTAGATGCGCAGTAGAAATATTTTTTGAACGGCTGAATGCGCAATCTTGTTTTCTTGATTCATGGGTACAACAAAGAGAATGTTAGAAACACGTATAAAAGAGCACAAGGCAGATATATCCAAAGGTAAAGATTCGACAGCATTATCACAGCATGCAAAAGAGTCCAGTCACACAGTAAACTTTGAAAACATCAAAATATTGGATAGAGAACACAAAGAGAATAAACGATACACTCTAGAAAGCTTGCGTATTCAACAAAAAATTAACACCACCATGAATACAAAAGAGGACAGAGATAAAACAAAATTGCAATATTACACTGCACTTATTTAGTTATTAAAATTAGTTGAAGTTCTGTGATATTAGCTGTAAGACTGACAATAAATTCTGTGTTTGTGTTGTATAAAACTTTTTAAATATTTTTTTTTATTTATTAATTAATTTTCGGTGTTGTGAAAGTCCAGTTTTTAAATATTAAATAATTTAATATAAAAAATTTTTTTATGTAATATTAATAAAGTAAACGTGAGTAAAAACCTGTAAAAATATTAGTGCAGCTTTAACCATATTTATAAAAACATTTGTTATTTTATGTTGCTAGATTTTTAATAAAAATCCCCTGATGAAGTTTGAAAAAAACAAACGAAACGTTGGGAAAAATACATGAAAATGCTTTGATTTTTATTAATATTTGAAAACAGATAATTGACCAAATAGTCCAAGGAGATTAAAAAAAATCTCAAAATAATAACAAAAGCGATTTTGTTTATTATTTTACTTCGCCAATTATTTCATGCCGTTGTGGGATGCTGGTATAGCAGCGAAAATCTTTTATACAGCAAGTCATATTTGTGCTTATAGTTCAATGATGTGAAAACATCACAAATTGTTTGTTGACAAAAAGTTTATATTTTAAATGAATCGCACAAGCTTTTCGTAAGTAGTGTTAAATAATAATTGGAAATTTTATAAATTGTTGGTGTTTGCTCATTAAAAATCAGTTTGGAACTCTTATCACTGACCTCGTATAAATAAGTGTTATATTGCTTTCTTCTTGTTGTACGACAACTTTTCTAAAAAACAAGCAACAAACCAACTTTACTAGTTTTGAAGCTCTTAATATATCACAGCAGTTAAGGGTCTTTGGTCAAATTTTGTTATTTCAGTTTACTCTCGTTACATCTTCGTTAATTTATTTTATTTTAAGTCTATTTTTTTATATTAGCTTTATTTTAAGAAATAAAGTTACAATTATTAAAATACCGTTTTTAACACTTTCTTGTACTTTTTTAAAACTCAAGCAAACTATCTGATCTTGTGCCTTGGCACACTTAATTTCAACGTTAACACGAACGGACAGACAGACATACTGACATCGCTCAGTCGACATGGCTATGCATAAGAACTCAGAATATATACACTTTATAGGGTCGAAAATTGATAGTTTAGAAATTACAAATTTCCAATTTTTGTTGTGGAGGTAGAAAAAGGAGTATTAACAATTGGAACAAATGCTTTTAAATCTCTTTAGAATCTTTATAAATGTAGAACAAAAATATGTTAATGAATTTTACCTTAAACATAAAAAACCAACGAGAAAAGTTAGAAGATTACAGTTGAAGTAGCAGATTGCATAATAAATGGAAGCATTTTGTATTGTTGTTGTTGTTGCTGCTGTTGCTTTTGATCTTGAGTATAAAACAATAGCCCAACTCACGATCTTGTGCAAATGGTCTTGCATCATAGTATTTGCGAAATTGTGTAGCATATTTTACTCATTACTATATATTTTGTTGGTGTAGACTAAAAGTATGCTACACAATTTTGCAAATGCTATGATGCAAGACCATTTGCACAAGATCGTGAATTGGGCTAATATTTTCATGGATTTATGTAATACATTTCTGTTGAAGTGTATAATTCAGGATATGAAAGCAGTTCGTGTGCACTTGCTTATGCTCTTAAATCGAAAAATGATTTTTATTGCGTGTTTGATGGAGTTTCCGAAATGAAGAAGAAATTTATTTTATTTTTTTTTTCTTTAATTTTTTTTTTCTTTTGATATTTAAAACTTATGCAACTACTAGTAAAAGCCATCACTCTCACAGAGTTTATAATAGAAGAAATGTTACGTTTCGACCCCATGGAGTCGAAAAATCTGGCGCTCGCCCATATTTTCCGAGTTACGGTGCTCTGAAATGTTAAAATTTTTTTATATATCAATATGGGTATCATTTTAAAACTTTTGGAGAGATCTTTAAGGAAACATTAAAATTTTTTAAAAATACTTAACCCATTAAGAGCCGATGTCCAATCTTTTTTTAATTCTCTGTTACCCCAACATTTGCTTTTTTGATAAGAGTTACTTCACTCAACTAGATTTACATAGATGGTGAAGGGTATATAAGACGCGGCATAGACGAATACAGCACTCTTACATGTTTTTTTTTTTTAATTGTAGTTACTTCACTAAACTAGATTTACGTATATTGTCAAGGGTATATAAGATTCGGCAAATACAGCACCCTTACATGTTTTTTTTTTATTTGTTCTTACACCTTTTAGGAAATGTCAATTTAATTATCTTAAAATAAAATAACCCAAATTGCTGCGGTCTCAATCTCTATAATGTAATCGCCAGGCATTATCTTCAGTCAGAGTATATTCAGAGCTGTTGTAGCACTGTACATTTATCACCTAGGTATGCTTAGATGAAATCTGGATAACTTTTTGTTTAAGAGTAACTAGAAACCCCACTATATTTTTTGCCGATAATTTGGAGCAATTCTTCAATATGCGAGTAGTATTCCCCATACATGTTTGGACCGACGTCGAATATCAAGCTATTGTTACCTTCAAGTGTCCTCTCTGATCCTCCAGTTTTCTTACCATGTTTATTGTATTAAAGGTAAGCTAATAAATTAACAATTGCGATCTGCTATTCTCCATTAATTTTATGTTTGGATCTCTACAGTTTACTCTTGCAACCCTCTTCTTCTATAGTTAAGCAGGATGTATTGAGCCACCACTTAACCACCTTTGAATGGGTTCAAAATCCCAGACTCATCACTAATAATTCCATTTTTGGAACTGTCTCTTTTAATATGATCAAACTGTAGTTATCCGAGTATTGTACATTCGCTTTAATGATGGAACAAGTACACTTGAACAGAGATTTATATTTTATAAAACAGGAGGTCAAAATGCCACCATAGTCTTACTAATATATATAGCCATGTATTAGAAGAAGAATTGTTGGATGTGTGCAAATTGCAATGCTAGCAGAATTTACCAGGTACATTGGTCATCAATTGACCAATTATTTACATTACTTTAATTATGTTTTTTTACGAACAAAATTTTGATACCTTCACACATATTTTTGTAACATCAAAGTTAAACCATAAAGATATATCTTATGATGATCTTGAGTATGAGTTTAAATCCCAACAGACCCTTTAGAACTTCAGTTGTGCCTGTATTGCATAGCAAAGAAATGAAAGTCTCGAATTGAATAACGAAATCATTTGTTGGAAGCCGACACAGTGGGTATTCAGTACAAAAAATGGAAACAATTCTAAAATTTCTAAGCGTCTAGCCAGATTCTTTTGAAACTTCATATGGCTGTAGTAGAGGTGTAGTCCGTGAAGAATATTAAATATTTAACATTTTCAAAACCTGCGCAAGAATATTAATTTGTCAACGGCTTAATTTTTCATACGCTCGAAGAGTTCTAATTTAAAGCATTGCGGCACCGTATCCCAAATTTAAAACGCAATCTTAACAACGCCTCTACTATAGAAATAGAATAAGCAGAAGAAACTATCATCTATATTTGTGCCGCGGTAGATGGGTTGGGAGGAAGCCTCTATATTAGGACACAAGCTAAGATAATAATGGAATTTCAGTTTCTTGGCTGAAAACATAAGCTGTCTTCTAAAGTAAAAAGTTAAAGCCAAAGACAATGAATTAGTATTACTTAGAAGTAGAACACACAGACATTTGCCTGTTGAGACTTGTTAGATTTGACATCATTCTGTTTGCAATGTCCCATGAATTTTCTGATATTAAACAATTTAGCAAAAGTTTGTTATTTAAAATATAAATGTGTTCACATCACTTGTTTCCATTCAGTTGAAAAAAATACCCCTTTAAATAAAAACATTTATCTGGCTTTACTTTCATTGCTGGCGTTTGAAACTTTTTCGTTATCATGTTATTATTAAGTGAAAAGGAAATAAAAGAAAAACAAAATTATTCATATTACTTTAGTTTATTTGCTGACATTTGCAAATTTTTCGTTGTCGTGATGTGCTTAAGCGAAAAAGAAATTAAAGAGATAAGTTTTGTGCTCTTAACTAAAGCGGATGTTATTCATTTAAGAATAATATTATACTAGGAATTTTTTTATTACCATTGAAATTTCATTGGCATTGTTTGAGATAATGACAACAAAAGACATTTAACTATTATTTAATGCTAATGATTTTATTTTAATTGTAATTGTTTTACTAATAGTGATGAAATCAGTTAGTTTTTTTAAATATTTCGTGCTGTTTTTTATCCGAATTAAATTATAAAATAACCAATATTGATTATTGAGGGTGAAAGCACGTCTCGATGGCCATTTAGCTACCGCTTACTTAGCTCTTCAGGAAACTTCTCACAAACATTTTACATAAACTAGAGATTTTTGTAAAAACAATAAAGCAAAGACAGAAATCAAAGTTTAAGCAAAAAGCAACAGTAATTAACAATGATTTTATTTTTCTTCAACTTTTAAAATGTTTGTGAAAAATTACCTCTCAACAGCTTTTTCTAAACACTTAAGCATCTGATAGGGCGATATATATCTCTTAGAAGATTTTGAATCCTTTGTAAAAAGTACAAGTCAATTAAAAAAGTACCTGCAATTTATCAGGCATGTCACAAATTTCGTTCGGAATTGAAATGATTCCGTTCGGTTTTAGTAAACCGGAGAAAACACAAGACCACTTATGTATGTTCAAAATATGGCAACATAAAACCGAATGTAGCAAAACAAAAAACAGCTGGCTTAGTTACTTAGTAAGTTAGGAATGGCAGCGTCTCACGATAAAGCTCACTTGAGCACAATCGAATGGCCCGTTGTGATACCACAAGGAAGACGGCGCGACTCCCCTTACCCAGTTGGGAACCATAAAGATTCCCGGATGAACTTCCCTATGTCCCCTATAGAGTGAGATGATAACTCCGTAAGGGTTCCGAAGAAAGCAGAGCCCAGAATTCTTAGTCTTCTTCGAGCCATGGATGTGCACAGGAGGTGCAGTACGGTCTCTTCCTTATCCTCCGAGTCACAGCTGTGACAGAATTCATTAAAGGGCAGACCCAGTTTTCAGCATGCCTGCCGAATAGACAGTGACCAGTACCGGGTCCGCTTGAGGTCCAGTGTAGTCTACAGTTGTCTGGAGATACAACAGGCACTTTCCTCCACCCATAATTTGCGAGCAAAATTGAGGTAGTGGTTCTTTATGGCCATTTTAACCGTTACTATAGGAATCCCAACGTCGGAAAGCGAGGAGACGCTAGAAAGCAATCTGTGATCGCTCCGATAGTGTGTTTAGTAATGAGCGAGTCTCAGGACTAGCTTAGATGTACTGTATGCACCAGCAAGCGCCCTGATTGCCGCCTGACTGTCCGAAAATATCCGAATAGCAAGGAGAAAAAGTTCGTCCCGAAGTATTATTTCGGATGTTTTCAGAATGGCCATTATCTCGGCTTGAAAGACGCTGTAGTAGTCAGGGTGTCTAAAGGAGAGTCTCAGTCCAAGGTTATTGGAGAAGATTCCGCAACCGACCCTGTCTTCCAATTTCGAGCTATCGGTGAAGATGTCGAGAGTATTGCTCACAACCACTTCGTTACAGACTCATTCCTCCCTATTTGGAATATTGATCTACACCTGCTCTGGACCACGGATCAGAGGTGTAGTCCACCATTGACGATGTGGGCACATCCGGAACGATAATCTTGGAGTGAGTTATGTCCGGCCTAAGCCAGCGTAAGAGGGCATTAAGTCTGGCTGCACAGCATTTGGCCTGTTGCAAAACCAGGAGTTTAGTAGGTAACCAGTGGAGAAGGCCATACAGAGCCTTTGTCGGAGAGCCTTAGCAATCAAAATGGCGACTGTTCTCCTAACTTTATCAAGAGGCTTTTGGCTGACCGCTTCTTAATAGCGGGCCACCAAATACAGTACTATAGATAATATTCGGCTCGATTACTGCCTTATAGAGCTAGGAGGTGATTCGAGGCTGAAGTCCCCATCTTGGCCCTAAAGCTCTCTGGGAGAGATAGAGCGCGCAGGTCGTCTTCCAAGCTCTTTCGGCAATTTTTCCCTTCCATTGAAGTTTGGGGTCAAGTATCACCCCAAGGTACTTCACACTTCTACTTACACTGAGCACAGTGCCGTTTAGCTTAGGTGCATTAACCCTTATCGGTCGTAAGTCACCTCTGACGTGACAACAGTACTTTTCTGCAACGGTCGTATGGCACGTGTGAAGTGACAAGGCGAATTATGTCGAAACATACTGTCTATTGATGAGATTTGTTTTTAAAATGCATTCATTTCTTTAATTTACCGTTACCATTTGAAAATACGTATTTACCACTTGTAAAAATAACAACTCTAAACCAATGCCGCATAAGCAATTTATTCGAAAAATAGTTATGTCACTAGTTGGTGATTTTCGTGAAGGGGAAACTGTACGATATGGAAAGCCTTCAACATCAGACAATGAGGAGAGATTGGATGGCAAACTACATATCTTGCAACCTGATAGTAAAGGAAAGCATAACGACTGTTTAGTATGTTCTAATCGCAAGTTACCTGGAGGGAGGAAAACAACAGTATACTTTTGCGAAACATGCCAGAGAAAACCATTTCTTCATGTTGGAGATTGCTTCAAAAAATACCATACCTTACAAGTATATAAATAATTATCAGAAACTCAGACATGTAGTAGTTGTACAAAAAATAAATAATTTGTAACAAAACTGAAAAGAAATGAATATAAATGTATAATAACATTCTATTGTTTTTTTTTTTCATATTTGTTAAAAAAAACTACAACCTGGTGAGAATCAAACGTGTGAAAAGTCGCGTCCGATAAGGGTTAAAAATCGGAATCTTGCATCTCCGTGTGAAGAGCATAACCTCCGTTTTGCCGGAGTTAACATCGAGATCAAATTCACGGCACCATTGAGACAGAATATTCAGCGAATAGTGTTGTTAGGTATTTTCCTGAGACCGCGATAGCAATGTCATCAGCATAAGCTATTACCCGTTTGGGCCAGTCGCCGTAGAAGCGTATTGACTGACAGATTCCAGACGAGGGGAGACACCAGCTTGCCTCTTTTCACTACCCTTTCTACGTGATCATTTCCCAGAGTGGACGTGATGATACGTCTCTTTAGTAGAAGCGCAATGAATACCACCAGATTTGCATCAAGATCAAGATTCAATTCACTCCAAGAAGACGTTATGGAAAGCTCCTGCTAGCTGACTTAAAACACAATAAAAATTCAAGAAATATTTGTGTTATGGTGCGAATTGCAAAAAAAAAGTTAAAACAAAAAATAGCAAAAATGCCCGGAATATCTATAATTGCACCGACAAAAAAAGAAATATTGAAAAGTTGCGTCGCAGAGGTTTAAGGGATGTTTCAGATCCTTTAGCATATCCCGACATACTGCAAGTATTGAAAAATTAATGCATACATATCTATAAATTAATATTAAAAATATCTAATGTTCTTCTGAGCTCGACAATACCATCAGTACTACAGTTAGCGACTGCACTTAGGTTTCTGACAACTGGTTCTTTTCAAGGAGTTATAGGTAAGCAAAGTTTTCACTATTTATTATCTGTAAAAAGATGTTAACATCATTAATATTACAGCAAAAGATGTTGATGTAAGAGCACGGAAAACCATAAATGCACGCATTGGATAAGGCTCCAAATGTCTGCTGATGAAAAGCAAAAATCAAAAGCATTTTTTTTTTTCGAAAAATACTAAATTCCTGGTGTAGTTGGCTGTATTGACGGTACGGACATCAAGTTGACTAAGCCACCTTAAAGATGAATCTCTCTTCCTAAACCGAAAGGGATCGTTCAGCATCAACGTAATGATTGTAAGAACATTTTATTATGTGTACTGTATAACAGTTTTTTCTTTTCTTAGTCTGTTTCATTAGATATGCGGTTATAAAATAAAAGTCAGGGCTGTGGATGCTTACAGACCTGGTTCTTGCCATGACTCTTTTATTTGGAACATGAGCGTTGCAAGAACTTATTTTTTAAATTCATATTCAAATGGAGAAAAAAATTCGTGGCTGCTGGGCTATTCAGGATATGGTTTAGAACCCTTTTTACTTACACCTTACAAAAATGTGATGGCAGAAACAATGGAACACAGATTTAACAAAAAACATACATATGTACTTCCTGTCACAACATAATAGAACGCACAATCGGGGTATTAAAAAATCGTTTCAGGTGTTTGCAGGGTACTTTAGTATACACTCCAGAAAAGGTTATTAAAATCATAATAAAAACAACTTATAAATGTTAATTATTATGTAAATTAATTTTTTTTAATTCATTTTATATAAATATTAATAAAAATAAGTTATAAATAACATACATTTTATGTACTAAGGTACTAGTGTTTTGTACTAAATGAGATCAGTAAAAAAGTAAGGGAAATTCTAAAATATTTCAGCTTTTTTCGCTCTATTTTTAGTTTTAATGTTTCAAGATTAATTATTTTGAGCTTGAACTCATTTTTTTCACACAAAACTTTTTTTTACTTCAGTATCATTTTTTTGCTTCGCTTCGAAATGTTTTTTCTAAAATATTACAAAACCTACGAAACATTTGATTTTGAATTACCATTTGGTCGCGTTGTTCTTCCATTAGTTTTGTATTTTTTTTTTTTTTTTTTTTTTTTGTTCATTAAGTTAATCACTCATTAGTTGTACCAAATTTTTTAAATGTTGGTTTCCCTCTACTTAAAGGCTGTTCAGGTTTAGGTGCTGTGCGTGAACCGGTTCTTTTTAAAACAAATGGCGATGCAGTGGGAAGCACCTGGGAACTTTCTTGATCAGGACATGGAGTACATGGAGGTCTTTTTGCTTCTGAAGATGGTGAAGAAGATCTTCGCCTCTTCGCTGATGTTGAGGGGCGTACATCAATTGATTCATTTTCTTTTTCGGAATCGTATGGGAATAAATTACTATCAAATTCTGAAAAACTTTATTCCATCGACACTTTATAAATGCCACTTATTCACGCTACGGATTCCTCCACATCGTTCAAAACATATTTGTTGTATTCACACTCACCAGTATTTTGATTTTCCTTTTTGTTGTGACACATCTTTTTTTTCACGTACGTCTTCCAATCTGCACATGCCTTTTTTCCAGCCATTCACATATTTTGCTGGTGGGCCACATAAATTTAATTCCTTCGCCAATTCACTCCAATAAGACTCCACTACAACACGCTTTCCTTTTACATACCCCCTGGCAAAGTCTTGATGACGTTCCATTAAATCGATAAAAAATTTTTCTTCACCAGCACTTGGATGCTTACCCCTTAAAATGTGAATAAATTTAAATATACAAAAATAAAAAACAAAAAACGAATCATTTATATATTTACAGAATAAATTTTTTTTGTAATTGTTTCATTCCGAAAATTTTTTTCGATTTTCGTTTTCTATAGAAGCAAACTACGGAATCAATACCACTTCCCAACGAATTTAGTTCTGTGGCATGACGGTATAAGTGCTCTTTATAAAAAAGTATATTTCGAAATTAATGTTAAAAAAATAAAGTTTTGAAATACCCATCAGTATGGCAACGCAGTGTTTATAAATAAAATCTGGTATTATGATATTGTTACCATATTTTAGTTTTTAGTAATTAAAAAAAATATATAGAATTGAATGTCGTTTTACCATTAAGGCAGGATAATTTATCTATTTTCTTTAGAAGTCTTTTTTGCCTTAAAAGTCCATTTTGCTTAGTATTAACTGCTACATAGTGTGCTTTATTGCCTTAAAAGTTTATTTACAACTTATTGACAAAGGGTCCGCCAAATAACTTTTCTTTTTGAAAATGCTATAAAAAACTACTGAATATTTTCTCAAATTTCTTTTTTTATTTGAAAGTACAATCCTTCCGGTTAATAATGGAAAATAATTTTATTCAAATGGCTGCCTCGGCTGGCCATGCAGTAGCCTACACTATCGGTCCAATTTTTAAGCACATTATCGATTGTGTGCAGCTGTATTTCACCAATGACTTCACGAATATTGTCCTTAACGCATCGGTTGTCTCTGGTTTGTTGACGTAACACTTATCTTTGACCTCACCCTACAAATAATAGTCCAACGGTGTCTTATCGCAGCTCCGAGGTAGCCAAACGACATCAGCTCTGCGGCTGATAATGGGGGTCTTCAAAAACAATGCGCAAAATATCGAGTGTAACCTGTTGAAACCAAATGTTGCCAATATCCTCCTCTTCAATTTTTGTGAACAAAAATTCTTTCAACATGGCCCGATAACGATCGCCATTAACTGTAACGGCAACTCCTTGCTCATTTTCGAAGAAAAATGGCCCAGTATGCTTCTGGACCAAAATCCGCACCAAACAGTGACTCGTTTTGGGTCACCGGCTTTTCAATATATGCTTGCGGATTTTTTGTGCCCCAAATGCGACAATATTGCTTGTTTACATACCTGCCAAGATCAAAATGAGCTTCATCTGAAAAGATGATTTTTTTGGCAAAATCGGCATCTTAATGTCGCAATATTTCCCAGCGTTGTTCAAGCGTATACACAACCATATTCGTTCAGCGGAAGGATACAATTATAAATTATCTGTGAAATCAGACATGAGGAAAGTTTTATCATTAGGGCTGAGATTTTCATGCACTAAATAATCCATAATATGCACTCAAAAAATAAAAAATATGCAGTCAATGAAAAAATAGTTTTTAATTTAATTAAAAACAAAAATTCAGTCCATTGTTATTCAAAGCTACAACATACATATGGATTTTAAAAACTTAAATACATAGCTAATTTAAATTTTTGTTTGTATAAACAAATAAATAGGCCGACTTCCTAAACGCCTGTTGCAATGCATAATTTTAAAAAATGCGTATGCAATGCTTAACCCTGGAGTTAATGTCGACGTCGTTGACGGCGTTTCAACGCCGAAAAAGTTGAAACAGATTGAACTTTTACGGCGTTGCAACGCGTTGAGATTAACTGCTCTCATACAATTTCATGCGATTCAACTTTTTTTTGACATTTGACGCCGTCAACGACGTCGACTTTAACTCTAGGGTAACATGTTTTAAATGCAAACTTGCGTTGAAGAGACATTTTTTGCATTTTATCGGCATTTAGGAACGTCGCTATGCAACTCATACGTTAAGCAAATGTCAAAAACATGGTATAAAATTGAATAAATTTTTTTAGAAAAATAGAGGTTACACAAAATTATTTATCAATTTTGTTGGCAAGTGCTGAGGAATTATCTCAGGTCAAATCTTCCAAAAAATATTGATTTGCTATAGAAACCTATTAAAAAGAAAAAAAAACGGGCCAACTTTGTTAAGGACAATAAAAATCTCGGAAACAAGTGGTCAAAAATAAATATTTTTTTAAGAATTCATTGAATTAATGGATGATGGCATTTTTTATTCACATTGCATTTTAAAAATAACAAAAATAAAAATAACAAAAATAAAAATAACATTTTTAAAATGTTTGCATACAAAATAAAAATGATGCGTGATTTTGACTTCTGATACTCATTAAAGTGAGTTGCCAAACGATTAGGAACATTGTACGTTGCCAAAAAGTTTAGATATGCGTTTACGAAGTGTATGCATTGTAAATATGCATTGCAACTTGCGTTTAGGAAGTCGGCCATACTTTTTTTATTATCAAAAATAAAACTTTGTTCAGACGTAAAAATTTTTTACATAGAAAATGACCTCTCAACGTCAGCCGAAGTTTTAGGAGCATACCTGAAGGAAGCCAATTCGTTTGTAGAATATTCACTTTCTAATTTAGATACCACATATGATTCCAGATCAAAAATATTTGAAATTTGTTTAATTATTTTAAATTCTTCATTTTTTGCAAAACGCTTTGGATTTTTGTTTTAATTTGCATTATCAACTAATTTGACTTGAGTCAAACAGTTTTAATCAGTTCTTGCACCTCCTATGTACATATCTATACTGAAAATCTTACACTCAAAAAATTTAAACATTAACTGTTTGCAGTTTATTTAAGAAGTTTTCAGTAAAGTTAAAAATAAATGAAAATATGGTTATTTTAGGAAGAAAATTTTTGTTTAACTTTTTTTTGACTGTTGTTAGAGAAACAAACGACAAAAATATACTGATTTTCGGTGCAGTCAAAATTATCAATTAATTTTTACCTTGTTTCAGTAAAAATGAAATACTTAATTAAATTAAATTAAATTTAAAACAAAATAATTTATGGTAGGAAAACATAAAAAATATATTGGTACGTATTTTACATTACAATTCCCATTATGTTTTATAAAATAATGTTCCCTTTTCACAGGTACAGAATATAGGAAATATATATTTTGTGGTCTTTAACATTTACAAGATTTAAGCAAGGTATGTAGCTTATTTAAAGATTTGAATTACAGACATATCGCTCATTTAGTAATACATACATCACACAAAATTTAAAATTTTTGTGTTAATCATACAGAATTGTTAGTCAATTTATTTATGCCCTTTGTACGTGAAACGTTTTAAGAGCGTAAGTCGTTATTTCTTTTCATGTTTAGAAACTTTGTTTGTCAATAAGTAGTCGTTGAGTTTCGGAGTACACTTCATAACGTGAAGATCATATCGCTTTCTAAAACATCGTCAAATTTCGTTTTGTGACTGTATATAATATAATTTTGATAAAAGTTTTCTTAAATGGATGATTTATTTCTGAATCATTTTACTAACTGTATGAGAACTTTAGCAGTCTGACATTTTTCTAGATATAATTTTTTTTTTTTTAGTTAAGGCGTTCTACCAGTAAATGAGCGATATGAACTTTAAGTATTGGTTGCTAAACTATAACAAAATTTTAAAATTACATTATTTTTCAGCATAGAATAATTTCAAGGAAAAACAAAAATATGCTGCAAATCAAAAAGAAGAAGAAAAAATAGCATTTATGTACCAAAATAATACAAATAAAAAAATAATAAATTGAGACCTTTTGATGTTTAAAATGAATAAAAAATCTGTACTTTTTATTGTTAGGTAGGTTATTTTTAGAGGGTTGGAATAAAAGAAAAAAGCAGTTAATTTTACTGTTTTAGTAGGTTAAATTTTATAAAATAAAATAATTACAGAAACAGTAATTACTAATGTTTTGGTAGGTTATATTTTGTTAGTTAAAATTAATGAAAAAACAGTACTTTTTACTCCTCTGTAGGTTGTTTTTTGAGCGTTGGAATAAAAGAAAAATTATTTGTTTTTACAATTTTTGTTAGTTATAAAATCAACATTCAAAAACAATTGAAAATTACATTTAATTTAAATGAAATGTAAGTGGACCGTTTTTTAAATGAAAAAGTAGTTGTTAAAAGTGTTTTTTCATTTAAATTTACCTACATAATATTTTGAGTGTATAATTAAATTATCACATTATTATAAAACTATTTGCCAACAAAAGATTTCAGTCTGTGGTGTATCCTTAAAAATAAAATATTTTACGTATAAAAAGGTTTGAACAAAAAGTTAAAACTAATTTATAATTTCAGTGATGCTGCTACTGTTGGTTCTACTGCGGTTGCTGCTTTTGTGCTTTTTAAAGCCACGTTTTTTTAATTAATGCTCTGAAACTTTGTAAGGATGATAACATATAAGTATACAGTTTTGTCTTTAAATTTAATTAACAATTTTTTGCTGTTGGTTGCTGAGAAACAACATTCATTAACACCACCAAAGCTCATCTTACAACCCACTTAATAATATATTCTTTTTGCGAAAGTGTGCGTAAAGCTGTAATGTATTCTTTTGTTTATGTCTTCTATTTTGTCTGTTGCTAGTCATACCCACAAGTTAGAAACCGCAGCTCGAAACAAAAACTTTCTTAGCATCTTCACCAGCACCCTCTGGCAATGACGGCAACCAAATTTACCACGACTGTCTGCCACACAAAACCACTTTTTCTTTATGAATGTCAAAACAATTGGCCATAAATAAAGAATTTAAGACTCACGTTAAATGAAGGAAAAACCATCTACTCGATACATGATACGAGTGACGGCTTTCTAAGCAACAGTTTATTAACTTTAACATTGTTGCTTTACTTTTGGGAAAGTTTAATTTGTCGAAAACAAAAACGAATGCATAAACAAGTGAATGAATATATTTTCTAAAAAAATTAATTTCTACAAAATTGAAGGCAAATCGAATCGTTTTTAAGACATTTTTCAATAAATAATTAAAAACATCTTCTTATTTTTAAATTCTTATACAAAAACTTAGTTGTTTAAATAGTCGTTAAAAAGATGATGCGAAGAATGCTGATGGAGGTTATAGCGAACCAGGGAATGCACTACTACATTCTGCTGGTGACTAATTTTTCTAGTTTTTTTTGGTAAACGTCCGCATTAAAATAATTTTTTTTTTTTGCCAGTTTCCCCTAAAGATGAATAGTGAAGCTATTTGAAATATTGGGAATAAAAATTAAAAAAAAAATTAATTAACATTAACAAATCGTTTTATTTACCCAAAACGACCTTAAGCCGAACAAAGAATTTAAATCATTTATCAAAAATTAAAAGGTCAACAGTGCACCACATTTTTATAAATTTTCTTCCTAAAAAAGGTTTATAGAAATTAAAAAAATTAACTTAAGCCAAAATCAATTTAAATTTAATTAAAAACAAGTAACAGTGCTGTATTCGGCTATGCCGAATCTTATATACATTTCACCGTCTATGTAAATCTAGTTTAGTGAATTAACTCCAATCAAAAAAGCAAATATTGCGGTGACCAAGATTTAAAAAATAAAAAAAATAAACAATTTGGTACGGCATATACATGTGTATTATAATTTTACACAAATACCATCGGCTATGGGTAAAGCATTTTTAAAAAATTTTACTATTTCCTTAAAGATCTCTTCAAAAACTTTAAAATTATATCCATATTGATATTTTAAAAAATTGGAACAATTCCGCGGAACAATATGCGCCAGCGCCGTTTTTTCACGGGATTTTTTTTTTCTTATTTTTTTAATTTTTTATCGCTCCGTTTATTTGTTGTTTTGATTGGAGTTACTTTATTGTTCCAAATAATTTAGAAAAATAAGAGGTAGGCATGTACATACATTAGTGTACATATCAATGTATGTACCATGGCGAAATAATACAGGTGGTCTCGATGGCGAATTTATCACTTTTGCTGTAAACGCTAAATGTCAAACTCCATACATAAAAAAATGTGTATATATTTTTTTTATATGATGTTTGACATTTCATGTTTGCGGCGAAAATTATGAATTCGCCTAGTATATTTTCGCCATGGTATGTACATACGCAAGGCGAATTAATACAGGTGACCGCACGGCTACAACAATCCAACAACACAAAAAACAACAGGCAATTTGTTGCTACAAAATTATGTATGTTGTCAAAAAAATATTGTAAAAAAACAAACAAAATAAAAAAATATATTTGATGAAAAAAGAGATTGAAATTTTCAGAATAAAAAAATTAAGTTAAATAAAAATACAGGAAAAGTGACCAAAATTCTTTTGTACCACTAGTTTGCCGAAATCACATGCACCGTTCCATTCTTGCACGTTGACCATTTGAAGACTAACATAATCTTCCACAAAAAAACCAAGAAATTATAAATGTGTTAACAATAATTTCACTATCTTTTTACGCATATTTTGATTATACACATCAGGAACTGCAAATACGGTTCCATGTTGTGGTAGTTTTCTCTAGGAATTTCAATTGTTTGTTTTCTATTAGCAATCAAAAAAAATTAAATTAAAAAAAATTTAACAAATTATTTATTTTTGACAACTGTAATGTATACAGCTGATGGGCTTTTTCGCCCGTGCGTCCACCTGTATTATTTCGCCATGTACATACGTGTATTTAAAGCAAGGCGAATTAATACAGGTGAACGCACAGGCGAAAAAGCTCATCAGCTGTAAACATTGCAGTTGTCAAGGCGAAGTTAAATAATTTAGGAAAATTGTCAAAAATTAATTGTCTGCTAAAAAAAATTAAAAAATTTAATGTTTTTTGATTACTTTTAAAAAATAAAATATTTTAATTCCTAAAAAAATTAGTACAAAATAGAATCGTAATCGCATATTGCTGGTGTGCATGTCTGTTACGAGACACGATGAAAATTTCGTGCTTACTGTGCAAGATTTTGTGGCTGCCGCTTGTGCTGTGGATATCTGTGTTCGTTTTAGATATGGAGTTGGATATATCATGCAAATAACACTTTTCAATTGGGAGATGAATGTGTGGCAAATCTAAGGTAATCTTTTACACTGAACTGCTGAATACATCAAAAAATGTCGCTAAGTGAGTTTGCAATTTCGCTATAATCAACAATAAGATTCATAACATGCAGTTAATGTAGAGTTTCTTATGCTACTGGATAGGCTGCTGGCATTGAACTTGTTGCGGTAGAAGACGAAAGCTGGAGAATTCTACTATTTATCTGCAATTGGTCAACTTGCAATATAAATAAATAATAATTATAATAAAATAATTTAATAGGTTAAATAAAAACGTGATTTGAAAGTGTTAAAATAAATGTTGTTGGTGGATGTTTTTTTCTAAGAAAATAAAAAAGTGATACAATGTAGTTTTTGAAATATAATTATTTATTTACCTTGTTAAATACTACATAAAGTCCGCGGCCATTACATTGAATGCAACTAACAAAAAAATCATAGATGAACAATATATTATAATTTACTTTTGTTTATTTTTTTTCAATTTTATGTTTTGTTTATTTTTTTAACAAAAGTTTTTGACAACAAACCTAAATTTTGTACCAACAAAATCCCTGTTGTTTTTTGTGTTGTTGCATTGTTGTAGCCGTGCAATCACCTGTATTAATTCGCCTTGATTCAAAGTATATCTATAATATAGATATATTAAGTACATGCAAGTCTACAACAAATACTACATTGGAAAAACAACAGGCATTTTAAGAGACGGCAAAGTGGGTAACATTTTATCGTTTTTCTAACTAAAAAATTAATATGAATTTTTCTTTATTAAAAAAAAAAATATTTGTAAAAGCAAAAATTTATTTAACAATAAAAACGATTTTTTACAAAAAATAACATAATTTTTTTTTTCATTTACGCAAAAAGTGTCAGTGTTACCGTAACACTGTTACGTCACAAATTCGAATTTACAAAAAACAAAACACTTCAGCTCAATGGAAACATTTCGAAGTGTTTTTCTCAAAACTAATTGATTTTAAGTCAATGGAAACGCACTATAATATTGTATGACTACACTGCTTTATAAAGTAATTCGATAACATTTTTGTACATTTATGAACGCATAAATTAACACAAACCTTCTGTTCTCAGATTGTTGAGCCCTCGCCTTTTTGCCTTTTTTTTATTCTTTTGCACGTTCCCATTATGTAAACAAGCATTTTGTGCTTTTATATTTTGTACATGGTAAAGTTGGTTAAATAGATGATGTTTATAAAATACACAACTAAGGTAGATAGATACGAAGAATGCTGATGAAGGTCGTAGCGGTCCAGAAAGTGCAGCATTTCATTCTGCTAGCGTCTAATTTTTCTTGTTTTCTTTAAAAAACGTCCGCATACATTTGTAAAATAAATTTTGTTTTCTAAAAAAGATTTTTAGAAATTCAAAATAAATAAACTCAAGCCAAAATAATTTCTATTCATTTATAATATTCACAGTTCAAATAATAATTCAATAAAAATTAAATTATTTAATTTTTTTTAACCTCCTCCACACTTTTCTTCATTTCTTTTGCTATTTCCTCCCAGGCATTTAATTTAGGATGCGTTCTTTTATAAAGGGCACTTTTGTAATCCGGTATAAAGCTATTACTTTAAAAACACCCTTTTCTGTTGAGCCCTAATAAAAATTTGAAAAGCATTAAACATGAAATAGTGAATGGTGTAAAAAGGATACTCTGTTTTATTTTTAATAATAATGAATTACATTTACAATTACCATTTTTATAACAGCGAAACAACAGGAAGATTTTCCCACTTTTTGTGGTGAAGGGTATAAAAAGACAGTTTAACAAATAACTATCGGAATATAAAAGCTTGATGAATATAAAAGCTTGAACTGAAATTATTAAAATTAATTTAATCATGTAAAAAGAAATCTTAAGCTTTTTACTTAAGCCGCTTGTGTGGCTTATTTTTGTAATGATGATGGACTAATCAAAAAAGGCACAATGAAACAAAATTCTTCTCTAATTAATAGTAATACATGTATATGTACGTTTATAGACAAAAGGGCAAAGACGAAAGGGCAGGAGCCGTTGCGAAGCAACCAGATTTAACTTTTATTTAAATTAATAATAAAACTTCTCTTATATATTGTGCTTTTATTTTTTCATGCGAAAAATAGAGTATACAACACTATCGCGACCACCTGGTATCGATATGCCTTGATTGCGAAATTACGTACCAGGTAATAGAACAAGGCGAATTAACAACAGGTGGCCTTAACAGCCCAGGTGACTATTCTGATTTTTCCTTCTTCGAGTGTCAAAACTTATATTCTCCTTTGCTTTTGACAGCCGAAAACTATTTCTACAAAAACAAAATGTACATGTTTCTATCGCAGTGTTGTATTCATTTTCGCCGTGAGTATACCTGTTATCAAATTGCCTTGGTAATAGACATGATACCATGGTATAATTCAAGGCGAATTAAATACTAGGTGGCCACACGGCTACAGAAACCTAATGTCATTTTGTTATTGCAGAGCACTACGTTGATGTTAAAAATAGCTTACTTACCAAGAGGAAGCCGAATTAAATTAATCTTTTTAGCATCATTCGATACTTTAAATGAATTTGTTCCAGTTGGTTTTTTTTCTCCTACACATGCAGCAATGCCTCGTATTTCATTTTTTGGTTTTTAATTGTATAAAATCAATTTTTTTTCCTTTTTCAAATTATTTAAAAATTGTTTACTTTTATAATTATTTTAAAATTTTGACAACAACATCGAACATAAGCAAAAGCAAGGCGAATTAATACAGGTGACCGGCTACAACAATCCAACAACATAAAAAATAACCGGCAAGTTGTTGCTAAAAAATTTAGGTATGTTGTCAAAAAATATTGTTAAAAAAAAACAAAATAAAAAATATAATTGATGAAAAAAGTGGTTGTAATTTTCAGAATAAAAACTTATAAAAATTAAGTTACATAAAATTGAAAATCCAGGTAAAGTGTGACCAGAATTCTATTGTACCACTAGTTTGCCAAAATCACATGCATCGTTCCATTCTTGCACGTTGACTATTTGAAGACTAACATAATCTTCCACAAAAAAACCAAGAAATTATAAATGTGTTGATAATAATTTCACTATCTTTTTACGCATAGATTGATTATAAACATCAGGAACTGCAAATACGGTTCCATGTTGTGGTAGGTTTTTCTGGAAATAGCAATCAAAAAAAAATTTACTTAAAAAAAAAATTACAAATAATTTATTTTTGACAACTGCAATGTATACAGCTGATGGGCTTTTTCACCCGTGCGTTCAACTGTATTATTTTGCCATGAGCAAAAGGCATCCAGGCAGCGTTGCCACACAAGAAATTGACTTCCTACCAATAATTTTCCAAAATCCTACCAAAATCGTTCACAGCCTACCAAAAATTTAAAAATGCGTTTCTTGCACATAAACTCTGTTTTTTTCCGTAATTGTTGAGGTGGAAATTTGTCTTTTGGTGATTTTTAAGATGGATGTTATGATTTAAAATAGTTTTAGAGCATATTATGCAGAATGAACACCCATCCCTTTCCTGGAGCCAATCAAATTCGCTCAACCATTCAGTTCTAAATTTTTTTTGACTGTTTCTTTACATGAAATATTAGTAAATATTTATGTAATTAATAGGTACATATATACAATTAAAAAAGTTTATTGACTTTCCTATATTGTCTGTTAATTTTTTTAATATAAACACTTGTAAATAAGACTTCACTCAAAAATATTGTTAATTTCAATTTCATAATATTGTTCGCGTTTCTTAAACCAGAGATGGTTATAGCTTTAATCATCTTTATGCAAAAAAGCAGAGATGTTTTTTATTACACCTAAAACAGTTTTTGAAAACAGTGGTAAAACTATTCACAGTTATTGTTTATTTAATTCAAAGTTACATTTTTTTATTTTATGTTCTGAATTTTTAAGGTAAAAAATTTACTATTGCTAAAAATTTGCTACAGGAGGAAAACCTACCAAAAATAAAAAAAAAATGCAACAAACCAACCAAACTACCAAACTGTTATTTAAAAACGAAAAACTACCAAGTTTGGTCCGATTGGACCAAAGCGGCAACGCTGCATCCAGGCTGTAAATTAATTCGCCTTGGTTTAATTATAGTAGTCCCCATGGCGAAAAAGCCCACCAGCTGTATACATTGCAGTTGTCCAAAAATTTTGTCAGAAATAAATTATTTATTAAATTTTTTTTAATTTAATTTTTTTTTGATTGCTAATAGAAAACAAAGTAACTATTGAAATTCCTAGAAAAAACTCCAACATGGAACCGTATTTGCAGTTCCTGATGTTTATAATCAATCTATGCGTAAAAAGATAGTGAAATTATTGTCAACACATTTATAATTTCTTGGTTTTTTTGTGGAAGATTATGTTAGTCTTCAAATAGTCAACGTGCAAGAATGGAACGATGCATGTGATTTGGGCAAACTAGTGGTTCAATAGAATTTTGGTCACTTTTCCTGTATTTTTATTGTTATGTGACTTAATTTTTGTAATTTTCTTATTCTGATAATTTTAACCACTTTTTTTCATCAAATATATTTTTTATTTTGTTTGTTTTTTTACAATATTTTTTTGACAACATACATAATTTTGTAGCAACAAATTGCTTGTTGTTTTTTCTGTTGTTGGATTGTTGTAGCCGTGCGGTCACCTGTATTAATTCGCCATGGTAGTCCCGTTAACACAACAACAAAAACCACGTGCATTTTGCATGTGTAAAAAATACTCTGTCATAAACATTTACGCATTTTATATACTTAGTTTACACACACAACTTCTGGTTTTGTAGCACTTTTTTACGCCTTTTCAGTTTGCGAATTTAATTGTGTTTTTAGGGCCAAATTCTAAAAATGTTTTTTTTTTATTTGTTTTAAATGTAATTTTTCGAACGAACGTTGTCCAACGTGTAGCGGTACTAGGGAAACATTTTTACTTATATTTTTACTTTCAGCATCTTGCAGAATCCCATTAACTGCTGTTTAGATTTCTTTAATTTTTGTTGAGCACTTTTATTTTGTTAAGCACAAATTATTTCTGAAAATCTTCGTACCTTTTTTTGGCGCAACCACATACCTACAATAAGAAAAAAAACAACAGAAAACATATGTTGACTGTATGGCCTAATGCAGTCACCTGCTTAATTCGCCTTGGTTATTTCTGTAGACCCAAGGCGAATTGAATATGTTTGTGTAAATTTACTTGTACTTGTCAGTTAACAACTGACGAAAAATATAAAAAAAATAAAAACAAATTTATTAAAAAGTGTTTGTATATATGGAACAAATCTAGTTTACGGACGCAACTTTAAATTAAAAAAAGGTTTCCTACGGGGTGTAGAATTTAATTTTAAGCAAAAAATGTTAAGTGATAAATTTGAAGCTGACCCTTAGTTTTAGAGTTACGGGCCTCCAAAGTTTGTATGTACAATATGAAATATATCGAGTATTTTTTGGTGAAATAATACAATATGGGTATCATTGGAAAGGTAATTTCAATATCTTTTCAATTTAAAAGGAAAATAGTAAAAAAAAAATTGTATATGAAAGTTTTTTGGACAGCTCTTAGTTTTAGCTTCGCTTACTAAAGATTTTCTGCGTAGCCGGCCTTCGACCGGACGCAAAACTTTTCTCCTCTATGGTATGAACAACACCGGCTTGGCTTGCTAAAGATTTTTTTATCTCTTTTCGTATGGTATTGTCACTAAACTTAATTTATTTAATATATATATTTTTTGGTCGTTATCTGTTTTTATTGTATTTTTTTTACTATTTTCCTTTTCAATTGAAAAGATATTGTCTTATTTCACCAAAAAAATACTCGATATATTCCATATTGTACATACGAACTTTGGAGGCCCGTAACTTGGTAACTAAGGGTCAACCCCAAATTTGTCGCTTTACATTTGTTGCTTAAAATTAAATTTTACACTCCGTAGAATTTTTTTCTTTAATTTTTAAGCTGCGTCCGTAAACTAGATTTAAGGCGTATATATTTGTACACTGTGGTGTCCAATAAAATGAAAAATATGGGGGTAAGTTGTTTATTATCACTGGCATGTTAGACCTATACGCGCCGCTGCAGAAAAATTGATTGCACAAATGCTACTCCATTTCACTTTTCTTTTAGTGTCCTTTGGCATATCGAACAAAGTTCCACACCCGCGTTCTTATTTTTCTTGCAAACCGCACAACAAAATATTTTTAGAAATGTATATTTTGTTTAAAATCTCTCTAATTTACAAAAGTTTTATAAAGAAACGTTTTCTTTTCTAGTAAGTTTTTTGTTCTTTTTTTATATTCCTACAGCACTTTTTGGCACACACACTTTTCACTTTTTAAACATCGTTTTTTTGCACATTCAATTTTTTTCAAATTAATTATTCAATTTTATTTTCAAGTTCATTATTTTTTAGTTTTTTTAAATGGCGCGTCACGAAAATGTAAATAAATTTTGCGCTACTAGTTTTACCTAGTATTCAATTTGCCTTGTGTAGACCTAACTACGATGTTTTCGAGACTCTTGGTAACACTGCTTAAGGAATATATATTTAATAGGGCTTCCAGATTTTTTATCGAATCCTATCCCCACTTAGATAAATTTTATCCCCACAATCTCCAAAAGACAATTTCAACTAACCCCAAAAATCCCCACTACAAATACTACTTGTAATTTCTAAATTAAATTTAAGTATTAACATACGTTTTATAATATTGTATTTGTACAAGCTTTGTATATTATATATTAGTGTGTCATTTTTAATTTTCTTAAAACTCAAATTTAGAAAAATGTGTTTTTAAATAATAATTGTAGAGTTCTGTAAACAGTGTAAAAATTTGCCACATCTAAAAATAAATCGTGCTAACAACTGTTTGACATACCCTAAAGATAACGTGATAACTAGTCCATACACGCATGGAATTTATATTTCACAAGGGACTAGGACTAGTCCAAAGGTAACCCAAGTGTATAGAAAAAACCTTATCCATTTAACATTAAGATGTCCTAGGGCTGGACCATATAACCCAGCTTTGCATTATAGTTTCAAAACTATTTTATGTCACTACACTATGGAACACCCCAGAGGGTTTTTTTAAACTACTTCATATCACTACGCTATGAAACACTCCGGGGGGCTAGTTTTCAAGCTACTATTCTACTGTTCCATTAAACACCAAAAATAAAATTTTACATCAAAGTTGTTTTTTTAAAAAACAGGAAGTAAATTACATTTACATGCGTTTGTACTAAAAAAGCTTTCATTTTCTATTAAAACAAAAACCAAGGAACATATTCACCATATGATGTGTTTTAAATCAACTGTGCCACCTTCATAAAATTTTGTTTAATACCGAAATGCGCTTATTGGCTGCACAGTCACTATATTTGGTAGCCCTTCAATATTTTCGACAAGCGTCAGTGGAAATAGAGGCACGTCTACAACATGAGTTCTTTATAGCCAAAAGTTATCTCATGTTCCTCCTTGAAGTTCTGCTTCTTAACTGCCGTTGCCCTTATTTACTAGCAAATTTGTTTTTGCTGTATCCTGATGCACGGAAATTTCGATATTCGAGGATTTCATGTTGGCATTATCTGCTAAGTCATTTATGCACACGATTGCTTTACTTGCACTTTCTAATCCCTTTAAACAATTTTCTTTTTCTATTTTTACAAGTCGCAGTTATGTCGCGCACTACATTTCACATTTCTTTTTATTAATAATACCTTTTATTAATTAGGTTCTTTAATAATAATTTTAATTTTACCACTTTACATTATACAATGTAGATACGAAGGCGAATTAATTACCAGGTGGCAGCGTTAGAGAATTTATTATTTTTTGGTAGAAACGAATGTCCAACTTCATATATAAAAAATAGTACACAGATTTTTTATATATGGAGTTTAACAGTAGTGTTCACGTCGAAAATTAATGAATTCGCCTAAGCTGCCACCTGGTGATTCGCCTTGGTAGATACTAAAGAGCTGCACAAAATGTCTTAAAAGTTCTATGTTCTAGTGTACACTACTTCCAAACACAGAATTTCAGTGTAAATATAAATATCAAAACAAGCATAACAAAACATGGCTCTCTCTTAAACAAAACAAGCACCATTCGAAAAGTTTCTCTTTACAGCTGTATTAGTGCCACTGTTGCATTTTGCAGATTTTAGCCTCTTAAATTGTCAAAAACTAGATTTGAAGATTTTTGGCCTAAAATTGAAGATTTTTTAAATCTGTGTGGCAACTAATTTTTTTTGTTTTCCTTGGAAAAGTCCCCATACATTTGTAAAATAATTTTACTTTCTAAAAAAAAAGGTTTTTAGGTTTTTTTAAGCCAATGCGACGCTTTTTGCCTACACAATTTCTTTGTTAAATATTTTATCGACAATGACGTTGACTATAAAGAGAACATGGTTGGATTTGCAGCAGATGGAGCTGCTCTCATTACAGGCAAAAAACATTCCGTTGAACAAATGTTAAAAGGTCAAATGTCAGATTTATTTATTATTGAATGCATAAATATGTCACTCACTGGTATTATGTTCCTCGTAGGAATAACTCAAATTTCTATCCGAAACATCATAATCAATGTGATAAAATACATTTATTAGTTATTAAACCTAAAAAGATTTTACACCCATCCCAAACGCGTCGGCTTTATGTAGAAACGGTTGTAAGTCGCTTATTAGAATTATATGAGCGCTTTAAAATTAATTATTCATTTGCTGTTAATATTAAACAAATCGACTATTCTAAATTCATATTTAATAACCTTAACGATACTAATAAAATATATTTATCATTCTAAAGGACATTCATGGTATTATTAAATATTCTAATAAAATGGTACAAAGCAAGCGGCAGAGATTCACATTTTATATAATCAGATGCCAAAACTATTAAAAATTATAATTAGTAACTTTCTGAAACAATATTTAATAAAACCTACTGATATTTTGGCTGTAGATTACAAGAGCAAACCAAAGTCTTGATCAATGTATTAGATTTTAAAGATATGGGGCTGTAACCATAGTCAAACACTAAAGTCGGTTTTTTTTAGAAACAACTTAAAATTTTAAAACTGTTACTATTTTTTTTTTTTAACTATAGTCATAATTAAAATATACTTTAAGTTGAAGCAACTTTATGTGGGTGCCAACACAAATACAAGAAATGTTTTCATACAAATTGTAGAAAAATGTTATCAAGTGGCATCATTGAACAGCTGGCGTTAAAATAAAAAAACAGTTTGTTTAGTTTTGAAAATTTTTCAAAAAAAAATTATTTCAAAATATTTTAAAAATTTAGGCTAACAATATGGAAAAAGAACAAAAGGTACGTCTTAGCACATTAGTTGTTTTAGATATAATTGCATTATATAAGTTTTTAGGAAGAAAAAAAACCAAGAGAAAGAGAGGCAAATTGGAGCACAGCGGAAAAAGAATATTTGCGGGAGTGCATAAATATGCACCTGGACATCGTGGAACACAAGGGCAATGACACTTCTATGATTTCAAAAAAGAAAAATGCATGGAAAGACATACGAGTTGCTATGGCTTCTGCGGGCTTCGATCGCGATGTTTCAAAATTGAAATCACAGTGGGTGCGCATGAAAGTGAGCGCTAGAAAAGCCGTTGCGTCCATGAAGCGAGCGTCAGTCGCAACAGGTAATTTTGTCGCCATTCCTCAAATGAGTGCAGAGGATAATTTAGTCCAGAGCATGCTGGTAAAAGAGTTTGCAGAAGACGAAATTTTAATCGACAGTGATTGTGTCGATGAACATAGATTGATTGAAAGCCCCATTTTAGCTGAATACTTGGACTGCGAAGTACTAAATGATAAAAGCAACAAAGAAATAGGCTCTTCAGATAATATAAAAATATCGCTCGAAAGTCCGCAACTATGTACTGTTAACACTAATAAGAAAACTACATATGTTTCATCTTTTACCACTCCGCTTAAAAGTTTCGATGATATTAAAAAACAAAAATGTTCTTCCTCTAAACTTCAACGACTTAGAAATCTTCCTAAAACACCACCCAAAAATAATATTATCTTAGAGCGACAGAACCAAATCGTTAAGGAATCATTATGTTATGAAGAAATAACTAATCTTCAAAAAGAAAAACTTAAAGCCGAAATTCAAAACATAATGCAGGAAAAGGAACTAAATTTTCTTAAGCTACAACGCCTTCAAAGACAAATGGAACACGACGAAGAACTACATGATTTGAAAATGGAAATTCTCCGTAAAAAGACTGGCAGAAACCAAAATGATCTTTTCGATTTTTAAAATTTAAACGTTATAGCAATACTGCAAAGTAGAATTATGAAGTGATCTCATATTTCTTTAATTTTAGTTTATATTTTAAATGTTTCTTTGGAACTAAATTAATTTGGAAGTCCATTTTTAATTCCTTTTTATTTATTTTATTTCTGTTATAAAATGAAAATGAATTTTTGTTAAAGAAAATAAAACACTTAAATAAAAATGTTTTGAATTTGAAGTTCATTTACATATGTATGTAAAAGGCCGAATTCCCTGAATTTGCGGCATTGCCATTTTGACTTAAACTGCTCCCATATTCATTTATTTCAAAACTTTGTACTTCTGTGTCAGTAGTAGGAAACACATCCAAAACTGTTTAAATATAAATTTTTTATCAGTTGTTTATTAAAAAATTACAATAGTTGCAATTTATATATGTATGTATGTATGTATATGTCGCTCTCTTGCTGCAACTTTGTCATAATTTAAAAAACTAAATTCGAGAAAAATAGCTTTTTAATTCTTACAGTTTTGATATTTATTTATTATTTACATTAATTAGAAAGCGAAAACTTCTGAATTATTATGAATTTGCAGTAAATGAGCGATATGTACAGATTACATGTAACACCTTTACTAACAGTGCAGTCACACGGCCAAGTTTTTGTTCAATTCTCTTTCAAGAAATTTACACATACTGCTTGTCAAAATTCACAAAAATTGAAAGCTGAGACGTAGGCTGCACGCAATTTCAAAGCAAGTTTTTAAGCAAGATGTCATAAAGAAACCAAAAAAAATTTATTTGAAGGAAAAAACTGCAATCAGGTGTTCTCTTGAATGAAATTTGAAAGACTCAATTGAACGAAAATTTGAAAGCAAATTCTCAGCAAGTTTTTAAAGTGAGAGTGTATTGGTAAAAAAATGAGAGAAATTTTAAAAATTGAATGAAAACTTGATCGTCTGACACCCTAGTAAACTTACACGAATAATTTCTTTCCTTTGCTATGTTATGTAGTACAGCCACGGCAACCACAATGTTCTTTGCTGTATCCAGATCAACCCGAAGTCTTTCAAATATTGCCCGAAATTTTGATTTCAGCTGCCCATTCACACATTCAATTTTGCTACAGGGTTAAGAATCATTAATTTATTTATTTATTAGGCTATTATGAGTTCTTAAGTTCAAAACTGATGTTAGTAGTACTGTAGATAATGGATAACCCGCAACTCCAAGAAGCACTCCATTGTGTGCATTTTTACTATTTTCTAATTTTCTCTTCAGTTGACACTCAGACCATATGCGGGCATCATGCTTGGATCCACGAGACCTTGCCACTATGTCAGTTATTTTGCAATCTGCATCACATACAATCTTAAAAAATACATAATTGTGCACGTGTGGCAAACACTAACATAAAAGTTTTGTGAACTTACTTGAACATTCAAGGAATAAAATCCCTTCCTGTTAAGATAATATCCCGCCATTTCTTGACCAACTTTTTTGGCCGGGCACTTTATACGTATATGAGTGCTGTCAATGGCTCCTATTACATTTGGAAATCGAGCCAACTGGTAAAATATTTGTTTCACTTTACCCAGATCAGCAATATCTGGAAAATTTATAAAATATGGAAACAGCAATGCTATTTTCTTCGAAATGTTTTTAATAATTCTTCCGACAGTAGTCTGAGACATCCCATGAAGATCAGCTAAAAAACAAAGTTTAGTGGTGCAGTTTAAAAGTCTGCCAACCTCTTTTATGTATGTATGTAGTTCCTTGATGTTTAGCTTTTTTGTCCTTTATTTTTGTTCATTTTAAATATTATGTATATTGCATAAAATTAGTTGGCAGCTATATGTATGTAAGTATATGTTGCTTACCAATGTCACTTTGGTGGGCATTTCTACCAAAAAAACGCAACGTAGTTAAAACTTGCAAACTTATTGGAATAGGCAAACCTCTATTGTTTTTAGCTTCCTTCGGATCCAACAAACTTATTAAAAATCGTGCTGTTATTTTGTCAAACCTGTATCTTGAAAAGAATTCATCATCATCCAGGCCAAATGCATCAAATCTTTCCTTGTATATTTTGTGTTTTTTTTCCTCCTGTAAATCCTCAAAGATTGCGAAATCTGTTTTAATTTTTTCGTTCGTACACATTTTATAAACTTTCTGAACACTGAGTTGAATTTTATTTTTATAAAATTTATTATATTTCTGACTGATTAAAACGATGTTAAGTTTGATAAAAACAACTTCAGCTGGTTTTAAATTTAAAACACTTTTTAACGTTAAAAGTATATTTTTACTTGTCTATGATTGACGAAATGTATATTTTTTACAAAAATATACTTTAAAAAATTTAAAGCTTAAGGCCCAACTATAATGTGCATAAGCTAGCTTTAGCTTATGTCAAAAATTCAACGAAAAGCCTGTCAAATGCTTAGGTAACTTATCAAAGAAATTTATGTGGCTACAATGTACATATATAAATTTAGTAACTTATTTGCCACAGTTGCACATTTATGTTTATTTCGTACTTTTGCCAAAAATAATTTCCATATAAATCAACAAAATTTTAAAACTAAAATGCTTTAAAGAAAATATTTTATATATTTCAAGGCAGATTTATTTTACTAGGTAATAGCGGCTCTACAACATTGACAATAACAACATGCTTTTTTATTGTTGTTTTGTGGGTTGGAAACGTCAAAAACACAAAGAAAAATAAAAGATAATTGCTCTCAATACACATGCTTGCTTTGTCTCGCAAACGCTTGTTGTTAGTGTTTATTTGAAATTCGTAAACAAACAAAGGAAAATACAAAACTTTTGACATTTCCAACTACAAACCAGCTGGGCGGACGACACTACCTAGTAAAATAAATCTGCCTTGATATATTTAATAATATTCACATACACATTTACATATTTTGGTTTATGTTCTAAGAAAATGTAAAAAAAAAATTATTACAAATTATTTTCTGTTTTGTGTTTTTGGCCAACCGTACTAAAAAATGCAACGATGTTCATCGTTTATATGGTATACATATGTGTGTATAAATACAAATTTAATTTAAATATATTATAATTGTAAAAAATTGGCCATAAAGAAATATGTTGTTTTTTTCTAAATTTTGTATTGAATTTAAAACTAAAAAATTTAACAATATAGGTCTTAATTAGAAAATTTCTTTATTAATGTATAAACCAAAGCACAATCAGCTGTTTCCATACGGAAAGTGCGATCAGTTTCGTACCTTGCATAAAGAAATGAAATTTAACGAAACTTGACGAAAAGTTATCTTAATCACATTATAGTTTACCACATATAATTTAATGTATTTGCACAGTTGTATAAGTTGGCATAAGCTAGTTTATGCACATTATAGTTGGGCCTTTACTCTTTTAATGACTATGACTAGGGCCCATGCTTAATAAAAAAGAAACGACTTTAGTTAATTTCTGAAAAAAAGTATTCTAAATAAAACGTACTGATTCTTCAAATTTGATGAAAATTATGTCATTTGATTTTTATGAACAAAACTCAAAAAAAAAAACTTTAATTAAAGTTTATAACATCTAAGGGAACTTTTACATGTATAACATAAGTACATATGTATGTAACTTTAACATAGTTTATTTATTCTGTAAGCAAATACAATTCCTTTTAAGTTTAAATGGAATCGTATTGTTTTTGGTTTTTTTTATTATTTTCATAAATATTTGGATATACGTATTAAAAAAATAAATTATTATTTTTAAAATTAAAGAAAAATGCATTTGAAGATTTATTGAAGATTTTTAAAACAAGGTGCAGATTTTGCAGATTTTTTCGCCAAATATTGTTGAATTTCTCAGATTTTGCACATTAAAGTTTTGGCAACACTGGTTAGTGCTTGTGTTTTAAAACAGAGTAGAACATCAAAACAAAAGGCGACAATGAAGTAAAAAAACTGTAAATCATAGTAGAGACATCGAGTGCACTAGAACATATACAAAGCATGCTCACGAAAAAAAAGTAGTGTTGTTAAATAATGCGATTTAAGGCTGTGAAAGAAAATACTTTTATACAATATAGAAATGATATGCAAACATACAAATATGTTTTTTTATTACAGGCTGTTTTATTGTTATATTTTTAATATGAAACATCGGATAAATAATTTATTTTTAAAAAAGGATAGATACTGAACCACGTGTTATTAATTTGAATTCCTTACTATCAATTGCTGAACCCTTTTTAAAATTTTTTGTATAGAACTTATAAAAAATATATTATTTAGTACAATTTTTTTTTTATTTTTTTAAGTTTTATTACTATTCATTTTTCTGAAAACCCCGACTATTATATTTTTAATATAAAAATATTAAATTTTTTTTGAAAAAGTAATTCAATTAACATTTTAAATAAGACAGATATTATAATGTTTATTTTTTCATTTTTATGCGTTTTCAAATCTCAAAAAGTTGACGACACCTCATATTGAGAAAAACGAAAATGATTGTAGTTTCTCTTTAGCCTAATTCTGCTATCAAAAACTTCAAGCATGTTTTAAATGTTCTACTTCAGTTTTAATATTCATTTTTGTTCTAGTTCTGTTATGTTTTACTTCAATGTTGTTCTAAAACACTTTTGTTCTCTAATTCTATATTTTGGTGGCAAAGCAAAACATTTGTGTTTGGAAGTATGTCCTCTTTTACACACATCAAGTTTACTTGATCAGTTTTAGTAGATACACAAACAGTGCTGCCACAACCAAAAAATTTTTACAACCAAAATTTGCTTTAAAAGTTACCAAATGAGAAAAAAAAATAACCAAATTTCAATATGTAGTATTTTTATTAAATAACATTAAAAATGGATACATATTTATAATGTAACTTATGTGATTTAAATTCAGTTAATATTAATAATAACAAAAGTAAAATTCTTTTACCTACATATGTATGTATGTGATAAGTAACGATTGTACACGTATGTTTAAAAAAATAAAAGTTTGTTTAAAACAAATTAAACAAAACTTGCAGTTCACAGTATAATAGTTAAAGACAACAGATTTACTTATTAAAAGTTCATTGCATTTTGAAGTGAAATTTCACATTTAACAAAATTAAAAGCTGTTGACAGTGTTGTAAAAGAAAATTATTATAAGCAAGTGAGTAGCAATAAAGGCGAATTCATAACACACGCACTAGCGATTTTAGTCACAGCTGTTTTATTTTCAGTTGTCTTGGTAGCAATTCGAAAAATTGAAGAATATAAAATTAAAAAGTATAACATAAAAAATATGTACATGTGTATTATTATTTTGGAGAAAAAATAACCTAAATGAGAAAATTATTCACATCTCCACATTAAAGAAAAAAATAACCACTTTTGGTTAGAAATAACTAAAAACGGCAGCCCTGTACACAAAATTGTTTACTAGGGTGTCAGACGATCAAGTTTTCATTCAATTTTTAAAATTTCTCTCATTTTTTTACCAATACACTCTCACTTTAAAAACTTGCTTTCAAATTTTCGTTCAATTGAGTCTTTCAAATTTTCATTCAAGAGAACAGCTGATTGAAGTTTTTTCCTTAAAATTAATTTTTTTGTTTTCTTCACGACATCTTGCTTAAAAACTTGCTTTGAAATTGCGCGCAGCCTACGTCACAGCTTTCAATTTTTGTGAATTTTGACAAGCAGTATGTGTAAATTTCTTGAAAGAGAATTGAACAAAAACTTGGCCGTGTGACTGCACTGTTAGTCCCAATTTTCACCAAGCAATTCTTATTAATAAACTTATCACTCTTTCTTCTTTGAACTTGCCTTGTCGTTTTCACAATTCTTAGCTTATTGTTTTAGCGGTTCAACAACAAACAACAACAACAAATTTCAATTTGTGTATAAAAACATATAACATTTAATCAGCTAAAAATTACGAATAAGAAAGCAAAACGAATTGAACGAGTACATCAGCTTCTGTACTCGTTTCTTTTCCTCTTGTCGCCCTCACCTACAAGCAAAAGGGATAAGCCGATAAGAATTGCCTAGTGAAAATTGGGACGGATGGCATCAGAGTTACCACTATGTAATATTTTAACAAATATTATACTACGTAGTTCTAACTGCACGAACTGTACAGCTCTTGGCAACACTTTATGCAATCGTTAAAATGCGATCACTTGTCGCTTAACATCAAATTCTTGTTGGAAAATAACAAGGTCCATGACTGAATTACATAGGACCATGTCGTAGTTAGTACGTTTCATTTATAATGGACCACGTAGCCCAATATTATCTGCAGGGTATTACAAAAGCATTCGACGCCATTTATTCATTTGTCGAGCATAGGAACTGTTTATTTTTATGTCGATGCAAGTTTCACTAGTTAAAACAATTTATTCTGTTGTACGCTATTGTCATAGTATGACAACAGTGCCGAGTATACAGAAAACTACTCTGATTTTCTCATTCTCAAATGTGACACTTTTTTTGGTTTGTTTACCTTTGTTGCTGAATAAAGTAAATGAATATGAATTTACGTTTAAGAAAATTAAAGTTTCTTCTCTTAATAAATGCAACCGCAATTGACAAGTGTAACACCCAGTATTGTACAACATTTTCGTTGTACTCCTAAGACTATTGTCTTTTAACCTATTGCCCAACAAACTTGTGTGTGCTTGTTTATTCTTCCTCTATGCTTACTATGCAATAAATTTCTCTTACAGCTAGTCAATATTTGCTTTTGAAAAATAAACAATATTAAACACTTTTAATAAAGTTTTCAAAAAATATTTCATGTAAAAAAATTATCCTGAAATGCTTTAAATTTTTAGTCTAAAAATATGTACTAAAAATTGTTCTATATCGTTATATATGTACATACATATATACATAAATATATATATATATTAAAAGTTTCTGAATCATTTCTTAATATGAAACAAATTGTATTGTTATTTAAATGTGTGTTAATTCTCAATAAAGATTCAAGCATCTTGGATTCAATTTATTTCTTATTTTGGTTTTCATTGCGTTCATTGCTAAAAAAGGTGAATTCATTTTTTAAATTTACGGAGAAACTTACCCAAGGCGAATTAATACAGGTGACCGCACGGCTACAACAATCCAACAACACAAAAAACAACAGGCAATTTGTTGCTACAAAATTATGTATGTTGTCAAAAAAATATTGTAAAAAAACAAACAAAATAAAAAAATATATTTGATGAAAAAAAGTGGTTGTAATTTTCAGAATAAAAAAATTATAAAAATTAAGTTACATAAAAATAAAGGAAAATTGACCAAGATTCTTTTGTACCACTAGTTTGCCCAAATCACATGCATCGTTTAATTCTTGCACGTTGACCATTTGAAGATTAACATAATCTTCCACAAAAAATGCAAGAAATTATAAATGTGTTAACAATAATTTTACTATCTTTTTACGCATATTTTGATTATACACATCAGGAACTGCAAATACGGTTCCATGTTGTGGTAGTTTTCTTTAGGAATTTCAATTGTTTGTTTTCTATTAGCCATCAAAAAAAAAATTAAATTAAAATAAATTTAACAAATTATTTATTTTTGACAACTGTAATATATACAGCTGATGGGCTTTTTCGCCCGTGCGTTCACCTGTATTATTTCGCCATGGACTTACCAGTCATTTAAGTAATGTCAAAATAATTTATTTTGTTTACGAATGGAAAAAAATTTATTGAAATTTTATATCCAAGTGCTGTGTTTAAATATTGAATAAGTGATATAAAACAAATATAAATAAAATCTACAAATTAAATTTTTCTTTCTGTTTTTGACACTTATCATTGAATTGTTGTTGTATTTGTTATCGTCACGCTGCCAAAAAAAACACTCGAATTCCTCAAAACGCAAAATATATCCTCAAATTCCTCAATCTCCAAACCGAAGTTTTTATCCAAACTTTTAAAATAAAATCCTTAATTTGGTGATAAATCCCCTAACCTGGCAACACTGCTGTGCATTATAATAATTTTTTAAAAGTCAAATTTTTTATCAGTTGCGTTTGAGTTTTTGTAGTGAAAGGTTCTTTTTTTTTAATAAAACAATTTCAAAAAATACCAAAGGTAAGCATAATATAATTCTTTCTTTGAATAACATTTTCAACCTGTAACGTGAGTACATTAAATAATTTCCTGTTAAATATATTATTGCAATTATGTATGTATGTATTAATGCAAACTTGTTTTTATGAAAGGAAAAATTTGCTGAGCTATATACATTTTAAATAAAAATTTTTGAATATTGTATTAAATGTTATGTTTCCAATTTTATTAAAGAATGGAAACAAAAAATATAGGCATGAAACAAATGCACAATCGTTCACCAGGCAAATACAGTAGCATTTTTTTTCATTAAAAATAAATTTTTTGTGTTTACAGTAATTTGACGTATACCGTTTCAATTACTCCCAATAGCCAATTAATACTACTAAGCGACTTTTTTCTTGAAAAGCAACAAAACAGCATCTTTTAAGGTTCTATCTTTTATTCACTACAAAAAGTGGAAAAGGGTATATCTAATTTTACCATTCCGTTTGTAATTTCTACAATATCTATTTCCGACCCCATAAAGTATATATGTACATATATTCTGACTTCTTATGCAAAGCGAAATCGATTGAGCGATGTCCGTCTGTCCGTCCGTGCCGAGGCAAACTTGATTTCACAAACAAAAAATATATCAATCGATTAGATTTAGTGTCGCAAGAGGTGCTATTGAAAATCAGCATGATCGGTCCATGTCCTTCGAGGCTACAGACAAAAAACCACGCCTACCTCTAATTTTTTCATGTCATTTGGAACAATAACGTAATCCAGTCACAAAAATAAATAAATGGGGCGATAAAGAATTAGAAAGTAAGAACAAAAATCAAGTGAAAAAACTGGCTTTCGCCCATATTTTTCGAGTTACGGGGCTCTGAAATTTTAAATTTTTTTAATTCAATATGGGTATATAAAAGCTTTTGAAGAGGTCTTTAAGGAAACATTAAAATTTTAAAAAAAATGCTTAATCTATTAAGAGCCGATGACATTTCATGTTAAATTATATATGTATATGCAGTACCAAATTTTTAGTTTTTAAATCTTAGTCACACGAAACAAACAAACGGAATGACAAACCTAGCTACCCTTTTTCCACTTTTTTTGGTAAAGGGCATAAAAGGTGATTTTAAATAAACTAAAGAAATTGCACGAAGAAAAAGAAGCGAAATTTCGTTGCATTTTACAGAGGATGGAGAAAATCGGCAAAAATTTCTTTACCCTCACAGGTGGATCTACTGAATTAGCAGATCAATAGCTTTTAAGCAGCTTACAATATTCTACAAGCTTTCCTCCTCTCCCGTTAGAAAAGTACAACGTATAGACAGGCTGGTGCTAAAAGCTGTGGAAAATAAACAAATAATGTTTTAAATTTATTTCAACATACGATTTTTTTTATGACATCCATTCTTTTGTTATCTTTACCGACGACACTGTGTAAATGTCCTGTTGTCGAATAAACCATAAGGACACCTTGTTGCAACATATTTCTCTGTTGTTTCAGTTTGTCACCTTCGAATAAGACCATCGATTGATTATTTAGATGAGTCTGTTCAGCCAACTGTAGGCTAGGTTCCATGAACTTGTTTTTTTTTAATTTTTATAATATTTAGTGTGTTAACACACAAACAATGATGGTGCATTGCTGGCACAGATCACAATTTCTGCGTTCAAAAAACACTGCAGATTTAAAAACGTTTTTACTTGTATATGCTGAAATTATTAAATTACTAATTTTCACGAACAAAGTTTATTTTTTTTGTGGGAAAAAACTTTTTGTGCTTTGTGTTTTCTCTTTAAATATCTTGTTTTTGTTTATTTTCCATTTTTCATAATAAGCACTATATTTATCTCTCTCTCTCTCTCTCTCTTGCCAAGAGTCTTATATCTGTGTACTTGTGGTTTTTATTAAAAGACAAGAAAATCACACACAAAAATGATTGTTGTTTAAATTCGCTCAAATTAAAGGAATTGAGCAACCGAATTAAGGCCCAACTATAATGCGCATATACTAGCTTATGTCAACTTAAACAACTGTGCAAATACATTAAATTATATGTGGTAAACTATAATGTGATTAAAGGGGGGTTTAGATGGTACGACTTTACGTACGTAAAATCCAAGAGAAAGTAATATAAAATTCCATCCGTATTTTAAAACTGAGAGTAAAAATCATACGACAGATTATTTTTGCGTTTACACAATTGGTATGGGTAAAACACATCAAAACTAAAATAGCTGTTTGCAGAAAAATACATCCCTGATCTAATGATTCGTAGTTGTCTTTTGAAAATTTCCAAAAAACAAAGAGAGCCATACGACTGTCAAATTTTCATCCGTATTTTCTCTCAATTTGTGCAGATTCATTACGTATTTTGTTTAGACGATCCCACTGGTACTATTCTGCACAAAAATTTGACATGTCGTAAGACTTCTGTGACCATGTAAACCGCCCTTAAGATAACTTTTCATCAAGTTTCGTTAAATTTCATTTCTTTATGCAAGGTACGAAACTGATCGCACTTTCCGTACGGAAACAGCTGATTGTGCTTTGGTTTATACATTAATAAAGAAATTTTCTAATTAAGATCTAAATTGTTAAATTTTTTAGTTTTTAATTCAATAAAAAATGTAGAAAAAACAACATATTTCTTTATGGGCAATTTTTTACAATTATAATATATTTAAATTAAATTTGTATTTATACACACATATGTATACCATATAAACGATGAGCATCGTTGCATTTTTTAGTACGGTTGGCCACAAACACAAAACAAAATAATTTGTAATAATTTTTTTTTTTACATTTTCTTAGAACATAAATCAAAATATGTAAATGTGTTTGTGAATGTTATTAAATATAAAAAATATTTTCTTTAAAGCCTTTTAGTTTTAAAATTTTGTTGATTTATATAAAAATTATTTTTGGCAAAAGTACGAAATAAAAATAAATGTGCAACTGTGGCAAATAAGTTACTAAATTTATATATGTACATTGTAGCCACATAAATTTCTTTGATAAGTTACCTAAGCATTTGACAGGCTTTTCGTTGAATTTTTGACATAAGCTAAAGCTAGCTTATGCACATTATAGTTGGGCCTTTAAGGCTGGTTCACCGGCAAAAATTTTGTTCCGAAACATTTTTTTATATGTAGTTTGACATTTTATTTTTTGAGAGAGAGAAACTACATATAAAAAAAAATGTTTCGGAACAAAATTTTTGCCGGTGAACCAGCCTTTAGTCTTTAATAAATGACCGAAAAAGACCTGTCACTAAAACAAACGACCTGGCACATCTCTATTTAATATAAATAAAAATTTTTCTATTTAATATAAATAAATAAAATCGTTGTGAAAATTCCTCCTATAAAGCACAACAACGACGAAAAAACACAGCTGTTATAATTTTTAAGTTGTTAATTTTTTCTAAACTGTTAAGGTGACCATAAAAAATATTATTTAAAAAGTTAAACATTATAAAAAACACAACTAAAACCTATTTTTTATTGAACAAATAATCTGTACATTTATTATAAATGCTGCAAAATAAAAATACATAAATCTTTTAAATAAAATTATTATTATCTAAAATACTTTGACACTAAAGTCAAACATGGCACATTCGTACGACGTCGTGATTGTGTTCATTTCAAATATACAAATGTGTTTTATTTTTTAGGACGAGTATACACGACCAAAAATTTATCGTTCATCCCAGTTGTGTTCCTAAAATAAGAATGCTATATTCGGCTAAGCCGAACCTTATATAACCTTCATCGTGTATGTAAATCTAGTTTAGTGAAGTAAGTTTAATCAAAAATGCAAATATTGAGGTGACAGAAGAAAATTAAGTACTAAATATAATTTTAAGTATAATCGGCATTTAAAAAAAATAGTATTTCTTTAAACATCTCTTCAAAAGCTTTAAAGTGATACCCACATTGATATTTTAAAAAATTAAAAAACTTCAGAGGCCCGTAACTATGAAAATATGGGTGAGCGCCAATTTTTGTTGTTTTTTATTTTTTAATTTTCTATAGCCTCATGTATTTGTTTTTTTTTTTAATGGTTTTACTTCATTGTTCCAAATAATATGGAAAAATTAGAGGTAGGCGTGGTGTTTAGCCCGTTGCGTCTAAGGGCATGGACCGATCGTGCTGTTTTCCAATATCATCTCTTTTGATACTATGTCTGATCGATTAGCGTATTAAATTTTTCGTTGAAATCAAGTTTGCCTTCGCAACTCTAACACGGACGGACAGACATCGCTCAATCCACTTGCATAGCGAAGATGTATATAATGTCAGAATGTATATAAGTTATGTGGTCGAAAATTAATATTGTAAAAATCACAAATGGAATAACAAACTTAGTTTTACCCTTTTTTCACTTTTTGTGGTGAAGGATATAACTGTTGCAGCTACAAAAACTGTAACTTTGAAAATGATCGAATTTAGGTTATGTTTTTCTCGCTCTAATGTCTCAAAGGAAGAGTGTTTATTATTTCAAATAACATTTATATGGACCAGTGAAAAAACTCAAAGGTAGAGACCGTTAAAGCCATTTTAATCACTAAATTCAACTAATATTTCGATTCTATTGAGTTTAAGGAATATTTAATACGAGGGCTGCTATATATATTTCTGGCCAAGTGCAATCTGACATTTCCATTGGAAAGTTAGTCGTTTTTAAGCATAATCGTACTCAAAACGTTTTGACGTACGATCATTATTTGTGTTGTTAACAGCGACTTGAAAAAATTAATATAGAAAAAAATGGAATTAACTCGTGAACATTTTTGTGCCATCATTTTTCACAAATTTCGACGTGGATTATCACGACAAGAGTGCATTGATGAACTTAAATCTTTGTATGGCGATGAAGCACCATCCTATAGCACTGTGAAAAATTGCTATAATGAATTTAATCGTGGCCGAAGCTCGCTCAAAGACGAATTCCGTGAAGGTCGTCCAAAGACGACTGTTGTGCCAGAGAACATTGATGCCGTGCGTGAACTCATAATGCAAGATCGACATGCGACATACCGAGAGATAGAGATATCCTTGGACATTTCATCCACCAGCATACATTCGATACTGCATGGACACCTGGCCGTAAAAAAGATTTGTTCTCGTTGGATCCCGCAGAATTTGAAAGTCGCTCAAAAAAAGGCTCGTGTCGATTGGTGCAAAGAAATGTTGCAAAAATACGATTGCGGTGCTTCAAAAGATCTTCATAAGATCGTCACAGTTGACGAATCATGGATCTATGCGCATGAGTCCGAAACGAAACAACAATCGACCGTGTGGGTCTGCAAAGACGAGCAAAATGCAACGAAAGTTGTTCTTGGAAGAAGCACTTCGAAGCAAATGGTCGCCTGTTTCTTCGGCAAAACTGGTCATGTGGCGACTATTCCGCTTGAGCAACGTAGGACGGTCACTTCTGTGTGGTACACTACAATTTGTTTGCCTGAAGTCATCGGAGAAATTCGAAAAACCAACAAGAGAAGACGAATCATTGTTCACCATGACAATGCGAGCTCTCACACATCGGCTCAAACCAGAGCGTTTTTGACCGGCCAAAACGTCGAATTAATGGGTCATTCGCCGTACAGCCCTGACTTGGCACCTAATGACTTCTTCTTGTTTCCGCACATCAAGAAAAAAATGCATGGTCAACGAAATTCGTCGCCAGAAAAAGCTGTAGAAGTGTTCAAAAACCATGTTTTAGAGGTGTCTCAATCGGAGTGGAAAAAGTGCTTCGACAACTGGTTTGAGCGCATGCAAAAGTGTATAAATCATGCTGGAGAATACTTTGAAAAACAATAAAACCATTTTTGATTTCAAATATTCGCATTTTCACTATTAGGCCAGAAATATATAGAGCAGCCCTCGTATGAATCTAATATTTGGTAAATAAAATTTATTCTACAGAAAAAAAAACGTTTGAACACGCATGAATTAATTCTGAAAATGTTAACTTAAGAGTTAAAACAAATTTAAAGCATGAGTATTTTTAATATGTATTGAATATAAATTGAATAAAATTTAAGTAAAATGTTTAGACTTCAATTTCATTACTAATGATCTCAAAAAACTATGTAGCTATGAATTTTTTGTTTTGATCTACATACATATGTACATTACATTTACATTATTTTTTTCTTAACACTTTTTTTATTTTGTTAATTTTGCATTTTATTTTATGTTTGCCTTGCATTTTATTTTATGTTTGTTGTTGTTAAATACATATGTTTATGTTCTGTATTTGAGGCTGACTTCCAAAATGTAAGAATACAAAGTTTGTATACAGTTTTACTGCGGTATTTAAACTTTTTCCATATGCAAAGTTCCGATACAACGCAACTACATGCTTTGTTTACATTTTCATTATGAAACAGAAATGTTGCAATGCACCATTTTATTATTGACAAACACGAAAATTGCAACGTCGGGTGTACAATTTTTATTTGATAATTTTTTTAAATTATCAGAAAATTCGAGTGGAAACTCTGCACAAATTTTCCTCGCTGTAATAAAATCTATTAAAAGAAAAAGGAATATTTTACTGAAGCCAAAACACAGCGCGAAGTTATTGCAAAAATGCCGGATGACGTTTTCAGCAGCCACTTCAGGGTGAAAATGACTACTTTTAACGTAAGGAATAGGAAGTTTTTTCACTCTGTTTCTAAATTTTTTTTATAGGCTTTAAAAGACATGCTTGAGCCTTAGTGGCCAAAGCACGACCAAGAGCGGCCTTGTTTACTATTAACTAAATCGATATACCTTACTCTATGGAAGCTAAGCAACCAAAATAGCTTTAGAGAATTGGGTTATCGATTTTGTGTAAGAGCTGGAACAGTATATTATTAGAAGCAATTTTTTTTGCTCATGATTCCATTTTTTTCGCTAAAATATGTTAAAAAAAAAATTAATTTTTGCTATTTATATATTAATTATTAAAAACAATTTAACTCACTTTCGTGAGTCGGTCATTATTTATAATTTATGTTTTTTTTTTCTTTGCGAACAAAAACGTTTTGTGGTTGTTTTTTATTTTTTATGAGTAAACAAACGAATACCAAACAAAACATCAACTATAAAACTGATGCCTGGTTGCTTTTTTATTGCCTTAAAAATACTCATTGTTGACGTTTTGAAATCGTATACATTGTAAATATTTTGTACAGCGGCTTTATGAAACAGTATACATTGTTCGAATGCAAAGCAATTAACATTTTGGAAGTCAGCCGTTTTTATAACGATTTAAATGCTCTTGATATCATTGTCCTGCACGAAAATCCGCCTATAAACCAAAATATGGGTTTTTACTGTTTTCAAATGTGCTGAACACGAATTTAAAGTCAGATTGTGTCTGTCACGCACAGTTTCTTGAGAAATTCTAGTTTTTTATCCAAAACTGTGATTTTTTTTTGTAAATTTGACGAATTTTTTTTTTGCATCAAAACATAGTGAAAAAAATTCAAAAGCCCGATGATTTTGAGCGCAATAAAGTATATTTGAACAAAAAAAAATTTGAAGAAATATGGCTAAAAGTTTTTTTCCTGTATGTATAATCTTACAATTTTTTTATGGTGGTATCCTTTTCATTCAAATCCCTACCTGTCCCCCCTTCCACCCTCAATACCCCAACTCCCCCCTGCCACTCAGCCGCTCTCTTGTCACTATTTTCTTCTAGGATTTGATAAGTACTCTCGAGGCTTTCGCTCCAAGTTTCTCCTTTTTTCTCTCAAAATCAGAGGGTGATAGAATTTTTCTGAATTCAGATTCGGACTCAACACACCTTAAAACATTGGAACAGGCAAAATTGTTCAAGGGAGGGGAGAAAAGTTTTTTTTTGCAGAACAGTGTATTTAGTGATCAAGAACTATATCAAAACTCTTTGTCCCACATTATTATATGTATATAATTTTATTTGTATGAAGTAGCGCCACAAATATATTTAAATTAAAAGCTAAAACCACATAGAAAACAAAACAAAAAATACTATTTTGATTCTGTAAACTTCTCTACCCCGCACGCCAGCAATGACGAAATTCCAGACTTTTTACTCAAAGAAAACACCCTAAATTTAGCGAATTTTACGACGAAGTTTTTAATGCAATCAGCTGGCGAAATTAAACAAGGTGGTCGCGAAGGCAAATTTATTAATTTCGCCGTAAACGCTAAATGTCAAACTCCATATATAAAAAATATCTATAATTTGTTATATGATGTTTGACATTTAGCATTTACGGCGAAAATCAGTGAATTCGCTATCGAGACCACCTGTATTATTTCGCCATGGCTACCAGCTTAAATTAATTAACTCTAAATAGACCCAGTTTACATTAGCTACAAAACTCATGATGCAGAAGTTTCTAGTCAAGAAGTGTAGAGCAATTTTCAGAGTAGCAAAAGTAGCAAGAAATGAATATTCATGACTCTTCAGTTTTTTCTATCATTCCTGTTTTCCTTTTTCGTTTTTTGCAGTTCTATGCTTGAGTGGTGTTACCAAAATGGCTGTTTTTTTCTATATTGGGCGTGTGTGAAACGGTAACAAATTACCATGGTTAAATAAATTTTTTCTATGGGGAGAAAATTTAATGTAATGTTGTGTGAAATGATATTTTTGTTGGCAATATAAAATTTTACGTTTGTATACAAAATAGGAAATTTTTAAAATGAATTAATTAAAAATTTTTTTCGTTGCTTATTTCAATCCTTTTGGGAATGTCATCGTCGCATTGTTTAATATTTTCTTTTTTATTCAAACCTTTATACATATATATGTAAATTGTATGTATTTATATTAAGGCATTAAACACATTGAGCACAGCAGGCTAGACGAACACACGACAACAAATGCTGCTGGCTACCAATGTCGCCATGTAGTCAGCTACTTATTTATTTTAAAAGCGGCAGCTGCACTACAAACAGCTGTTCTGTAATTTAGACGTTTGACTTAATCATTGTTTTTTGTTCGTGGTTGTATTTAAAAAATGTGTGAAGAAAAGTTAATAAATTTTGTGCAAGCTATTGCTAAAATAGTGCAAACAACAGCCTCAGTGTATGAATTGACAAATAATTTGCATCCAATAAACAACCGATGATGGTGGGTCCGACCAGTGAATGTAAATCGAGTTTTTATCAAACTTGTGTACGGCAGATAAAAGAAAAAGATGAGGAACATTTTTTTAAAACGACACAGATGTCCGCACCCAAGTTTAATTTATTGGTCAGTCTTTTAAAAGAAAAAATTTAAAGATTCTCTAACAATAGACGTCGAAACGCGTTTGGCGGTTACAATAATGTAAGTGTACTTTCCAGTCTTCAGTATTATAAAGTAAAATACTTGCGCTTTCAGTTACTTGGCACAAGGATGCAATTCAAGTTCTTGCTTGGTCGTTCAAGTTGGGAATATCAACAATTCGTAAAATTATTTACGATACATGCGAAGCAATTTGGGATGAACCACACAGCGTTTATTTGCCACCTCCGAACATAAATGAGCTTATAACCATATCTGACAAGTTCTATGTGAAGACAGGACTCCCAAATTGTTTAGGAGCATTGATGGCAAACATATCCATATAGTTTCCCCAAGAAAAATTGGTTCTTTATATTATAATTATAAAAAGACGTTCAGCATTGTATTAATGGCAGTTTGTGATGCCAACTACGTTTTCACATATGTAGACGTTGGAGCTTTAGGCAGCCAGAGCGATGGGGGAGTACTTGCCAGAAGTAAATTTGGGAAAAAATTATTAAACGAAACTTTAGAAGTTCCGCGTTTTGCTAATTTACCGGCGACGTCAATAAATTTTCTCTATTATATAGAAAATGCGTTTGGCATTTTATCTAATAGATGGAGAATATTACATACAACAATGCACATGTCTCCAAAAAATGCTGATAAAATTGTGTTAGCTACTGTAGTGCTACATAACTTTTTAATGTTGAAGAACGACAGGAACTACTTTGATCTTAAACTTGTTGACCACTTAGTTGACAATAGCGAGTTCGATGCCCAATGGAGAGGACAAGGTCACGCTCTACAATCATATCACACTAGAGCAGCTAACCACAATTGTATTTCAACAGCGAGAGATTGAATCAATAAATAATTGTTTTCTTGATGATGCTAAACAATGGAGTAGCGAAATATCGAGAATATATATAAAAATAAAAAAGACCTAGTGCCTAAAAATTAAATAAATATATTAATTATTAAAAAGGTCGAATAAAAACTTTATTAACAATTTTATTGGTAATATAAAGAAAGGCACTTGAGATCATAAAATATAGAATATGTACATACATATATGTATGCATGTATATATAGCATAAATTTAACACGTATTGGATTTTTCATAAAAAAGTTCAATTTCGTTAAAAAACAAATTTGAAACTTTTGCTTCAAGCCTGTTTTTAATATTTGGTGGCATGTTAGCTTCACTAATTTTTTTGTGCTAAACTTGCAAAATGAATGGCTGTGGAATCCTCCTCTTTCATTTTTGCAAAAGTTTCACACGTTTCTGTGATGCTTGATGTAGCTAAATCCAAAAAATTTATTAAAATTTTCGGTGTTGTTCCAAAAATATGAATTTTAAACAAATTAGGATAACTATCAAACAGAAAATAAATGTATATTTATCTATACATTTTTTGTTGTTTTGCTCGTTGAGGTTTGGCTGTCGGCCGAGAGGCAGTCATTAGATGAGTCTGCGTCAATGACGACAGACAAGCTATCATCTTCATCAATCTTTGCAAAAGTACTAAATATTGAAATAAAATATTAGAGTTGACACTGTTTAGAGGAACTAGTGCGATATATACGTAAGTATGTACGTATTTTTACTAAACTTGTACAATTTACTTACTTTTTATAACTAGGAACCCTCTCCAAAAAACTTAAGGCCTCAAAATACTTCCATTTCTTTTTCGGGGTTTCAGCACTGCTACCAGAAGCAATTTGTTGCATTCTTTTGCAGCGTTTGTAAGAATCGCGAAGTCCCTTCCATCGCTTCTTGCATTCAAGTTCTATAAAAGATACATACATCTTAACTTATATCTGTAGTGCAATTCACTAACTTTAAACAACACGACAATAGTTATTTATGACAACATTTATTGTTGTTTGCAATAACGATGAAGCGATTCACTATGTTCAGCTAAACTATAATAGACACAAGTTGCATTTGAGTGGCATCACCGTCAACAACTAAACGAAAAACACAAAAGAGAAAAATAAAAACATGTGAATTTAAGCAAGGCACATGCATGTGTTTATTTCTTAGATGTCAATTTATACACATAAATACGTATTTTATTATATGTGTGTATGGAGTTTGACAATAGGAAAAGCATAATAATAGTTTTGGTTGTAGAGCTGCGGTTACCACTTCTTAAGTACGGTCGAAACATATGTTTATGTTCAATCATTTTTAATAGAAAATTTATTTTTTAAATAAATTTTACATATGCGTAAATGTGCTAAGTTTAAAAAAATTTTTAATTTACTTAAACTGAAAACAAACTGTGTTTTTATTTTTCGTTCAAATAAATGTATATGTTCTGTGTATAGGCTTATATGTATGTATGTATGAATGTTCATAAACACAAGTTGTACGTTGTTTATTTTGTAGACAAATTTAACAACGCAAAAATTATGGTCGCTTTCTTAACAATATAGAAAATTGTCAAAGGTGCTACTGAATAGCAAAATCGACATTTTGTTGTTAAGTTAATTTAACAAGCCGAAAATCGTTAACAAAAAAAGTAGTGAATCGCACTACTCAAAAATATGAAAAATAAACATTACTTACCATTTAATTTTAAATTTGCTGCAATTTCTCTCCAAGTATATTCCTTTTTTTCATGTTTTTATAGTCTGCCTCTTCCAAATCATACAAAATTGTGCGGCTACGCACCTCCTCAATTAAAATTTCGTCCTTATCCATTTCTTTTTTCCTGAAATAAACCAAATACGTTCAAAAATATATAAAAAAATAAATATAAGCACTGCTTTGCTATAAATATTTTGTTATGTTGTGAACATTGTTTTTATATTGTAGCCAAGAAAAATATAAATTAGTTTAATTAGATTACAACGACATTAGCAGCCCAGACAACAACCTGCAGTGCTGTAGTCAAAATAATCATTCTCATATACAAGTATGTATTTTATTTTTGACATATTGTAGCCCGTAGCTTGCTGGTGCCTATTTGTTTATAGCTTAATTTTCAAAAGTTACAATTTTATTTTTTAGAAAATTATTAGTATTAGAATTTTTTGTGTCATAAATTTCTATGCTTTTGTCAAAAATTCTATTTGCCCTCAGGGCTGTCAAGCCCCGTAACTCGGAAAATATGGAAGAGCGCCAATTTTTTCACGTAACGTTTTTTTTTCTTATTTTTTATTCATTATCGCACCATATATTTATTTGTTTGATTGGAGTTACCTTATTGTTCCAAATGACATAAAAAAATTAGAGTGTTTTGCCTGCTGCCTCGAAGGACATGGACCGATCATTATGATTTCCAATAGCACCTCTTATGACACTATATCTGAACTGACAAACGAATTTATTATTTTTTTTTTGTGAAACACGGACGGACATCGCTCAATCGACTTCGCTATGCATAAGAAATCAGAATATATACACTTTATGGGGTCGGAAATGGTTATTGTAGAAATTACACACGCCCATATTTTTCGAGTTATGGGCCTCTACAATTTTCATACAAAAGTACGTATATAAAATACTTAATTTTTTTCTTATTCTTTACTTCGCTGTCACCTGTTGTAGTTACTTTACATTAGTACATGGTGAAGGGTTTATAAGGTTCGTCATAGCGGAACACAGCAGTCTTTCTTGTCTTCAATAAATATTAAGCTGAAAGTCCGTACAACGCGTTTTATGCATACACGCTTTTTACGCTTTTCATACTTTTTACGCTTTCTACACTTCTTAAACGTCAATTTACATGCAGCGCTTTTTATGCGCCAATCTTTTGTTTTGATCAGCTGTAGTGTAAATATTTTTGTATAAAGAAATTATTTTTGGAAAAATGGAAAGTGTAACACTACATATATTAAGTTTATACACATAATATTTTGTGTAACAAGGACCTATGAAAATCTTTAGAAGAAAAGATAACGATTTTTGCATTTGTATTAAAAACTTTATAAAATAAATAAACACATTAGAGATTAAAGTCAGTACGTAAAAGTAATCGATAGCAAAGACACTAGTTTTGTTGATGAAAGAGTTGTTGTAAATTATTAATATTAACGTATTTTTTACTGAAGTTATTGTTAAACTTTACTAAAAAAAGGTTTTTTTTATTAAAAAAAAAACTTTTTAAAACAAAAAAAAAGGAAACATTAACACAACAATATTTATCGATACCATTGATAATACAATATAATTTACCATCCTTAGATTTAAACAGTTGACATTTTTTCATGACGCTTGCGAAGCGTAGAAAGAAAACGAACTTCTTGCGTTCTACGCGTTTATGCTTTCTACGCTTTGTGCTGTGTAACTTGTCATATATGTATGTACGTATGTACATAAGTATATTTACATTGATTCTACTTTCTTAACAGACGCGCATAAAACGCATGCTATGCAGCTTTAAAGTTTTCCTTCGAAGGTTTTTTTTATTTGTATTATTCTAATAAAATTGGATATTGTTCTTCCTTATACTCTGAACTTGTTACTTTCCAAATTGCAGGCGATAAATTCCTAGATTTATTTTTTTCTTCCGACAATTTTGAAACCCGCACATGTTTCGTTTTAAATAAAAAATTTGTTCGTGCTTGAAGAAGGCAGTGGGATATTTAATCATGACGACCGATTTTTTTAAGTAATTCAATACACAGCAAACAACACAGAAACAATAAAGGGTATTGAACTCCAGACTGACCGACTTACAAATTATGGCATACAACATGTTTTTGTAAATTGGTTATTTGCAAATAAAATAGTGCTTATGCGGCAAAATTCTTTATTTGTTATACATGCATACATACTTATTTTTATTTGCAAATATAACGTCCATATAAACGTAGAAACATATCGTTGGTATCATGTAGAAAGGCCCTAACTCAAATTTCTATCAAATTGAGATATTTTTTTTTTTTTTGTGATTTCAACACATAACATTCGTCACAAAAGCATTTATATTTTAAATATCGCATGGTCATAAATACAGTTCCTATTATGTTTTTAAATTTTTCTGTAAAGCTAAATTTTTTTTCTACATGAGACCAATGTACTTGTTTACCTATGTAAATAGAGTTACTCACGATTATTTCAACCACCCTCTTTAAAAAGATTTTGACAATATAAAAATACTAGACAAAGTAAACAACGAGAAAAAGAGATACACCATAGAAAGCTTAAGAATACAACAAAAAAATAAACAAAACAATGAACATAAAAGAGGACACAGACAATTTAAGCGCCAGTTATAAACTCGCATTAGTTTAAGGAACAGTTTAAATTAAATTTTGTGTTTGTTAATTCATGTTTAATATTGTTTTTTATTGTTAATTTTATCAAAATTCCTTAATTTATTAATGTAAGTAAACATATTTTGTACATTTTTGCGGTAATTGTTTTTAATTGTAACTGTGTTAAATTTTCTTCTTTTTAATTAAATAGACGACCCCTTGAGAAAGTGAACAAAAAATTCACGAAACGTTGGGGAAAAATGTAATAAAAATTGTTTTTTATTTACATGGATTAATTCAGGCCTGATTAGCTTAAAATATAAGATTATACATAAATAGAAATTTGGTGGCCAAAAGTAACAACAATAATGAAAAAGTCTTTATTTTTTTAATGAAACAAAATATTGGAAAAATTTAAGTAGCATTTAATAAAACTATAAAATATATCTACAAATAATAGAAATTTACCGTTACACGATAAGTAATGTTAATTAAACAGGTTCTACAAAAAGCTGGTTAAAATAAGCTGTGATTACAGAAATACACGGGTACGTTTTCTTATTTTTAGTTTTTTAGTTAATAAATCTGTTAGGTTTCAATTGAACAAAAGTGCTATATTCGGCTATGCCGAATCTAATATACCCTTCCTTCATCATCTATGTAAATCTAGTTAAGTCAAAAAAGCAAATATCGGTAATAGAGAATTAAAAAGTAAGAAAAAATGAAGTTCTTCATATACATAATCTATATATAAATAAACAATAGAAAAAAGTTAAGAACCATTTTAACGGACTTAAAATAAACGTATTCGATTGATTTTTTTATATAGATTGTCAATATGAGCAGCACAGAATGTATATTTTCGTCTACTTTTTTGTGTCTAACTGCCATCCCTAAATTAGGGCGTAAAGCCCAATATAACTGTCAAAATTTCTCATGTACATACAAAATGTATGAAGCATCCCTAAATAGCACGGAGTCAACGCCTAGCAATTGGAAAATACAATTTTAACAGTGCGTTAGGAAGTGAAGTTGGCTGCTTGTTGGTTTGTTTTGTTTTGATATGGTTGAAAAGTAATGACAATTTAGTTATTTTTAAGGCAGTCTAGCGGTTTTATCTCTTTTTTATTTTTATACATCGGGTTTTATAAAATAAAATGAGTTAACATTACTGCTGAAGACACATAATTGACGTTGTTATTTAGGAATGACATTCCAGCGCAAAAGCTATTAATTACATTGCTTTGCGTCTTACGCGCTAATTTAGGGATGGCAGTAAGATAGCTAAAAAGAGTTAAGAATGAGCCAATCATAAAGCCAAGATCTCTCTCTCTCTAGTGTATAGGAACTGTGCGTTCTAAACCACTTCCGGCCAAAAAGTGTATAAAATGTATGGAAATCATGCGAAAGCCATAAATCATTCATGCAGAAGCCATTAATGTCATGCGAAAGCAATTAATGTCATTATTAATGGGTAATAAATTAGGGGGAGAGTAAAAAAGGGTCTAGCACGTGTCTCATTAACATAAGGAAGCCATTAATGTCAAGTACGTAGGCAACTAATAATGACAAGGGTCGCATGACTGTAGTTGTGAAATGCAGGTGTTCATTGATCTTGTGTATAGGGATTTGGTGAGAAAAAGAAAGTATGTTAATTTCTGTTTTAGGTTTGTTTGAAATGATCGTGATTTGAATAATTAAAGATGCAGGTGTGCATTGATCTTGTGTAAGTGGATAGAATAGTATGATGGTATGTACTGATCTTGTGTATAGGGATTAGGTGATGAAAGGAAAATATGTTAACTTCTGTGTTAGGTTTTATTGAAATGATCGTGATTTGAATAATTAAAAATGCAGGTGTGTATTAATCTTATGTAAGTGGATGTAATAGTATGATGGTTTATACTGATCTTGTGTATAGGCATTTGGTGAGAAAAAAGAAAAATGTGTTGATTTCTGTTTAATAAGAATAATATTTGGGAGTAGAAAATTTGTATTGAAAAATTTATAAATGTGTTTAAAAAGTTTAATCACGTAGGCCATTGAAGAATGATGAGGGTTGGAAATGTAAGATGAATGCAGGTGTTAAGGTTATTGAATTTTGAATTTGGTTTTTAATAAGCAGAAGCGACATGAAAGAAAAAAAGGTACAAGAAAAATTTTGTTTTTTAAAAAACTAAAAACTAAGGATTGTATTATTTTTTTTTTTAAAGGGTAATAAATTCTTGCAACTAATTGCTTAAATGTGAAGTGCTATATGACGTGGGTTGGTATATTAATAAGTGTGACAATGTGATCACAAGTATAGGAAGGAATAGAGAAGCCAAACACAGCAGGTGTGTTGAGAGACAGTCATATTGATAAATGTAAAAAATGCTAACAATTGTAGTTAAAGATACCTAAGAAAATACAAGTATTTTACACATTAGGAAAAATAAGCAATCTAGGTAAAGGTCACTAAATTTAGATTTTTTTTTTTCATAGGAAAAAAAAATAAATAAACAAGGTAAAGATCACTATATTTTGATTTTTTCATGACGAGGGTTGAAAATGTAAGATGAATGCAGGTGTTAAGGTCATTGAACTTTGATTTTTTGTTTTCAAGAAGCAGGAGTATGAATTTGGGTGTATTGAATTTTCCAATAAAACACTACAGAGATAGATACTGAGTATAGGTAATGATTTGTGTGTGTGTGTTTGATAAATTTACGTTTTAGGTTTGTTCACATTAGAAAAAATAAGCAATCTATGTAAAGGTCATTGACCTTTGATTTTTTTTTGTTTTCAAGAATAAGAAAATACAAGTATTTTACACATTAGGCAATATAAGCAATCTAGGTAAAGGTCATTGAACTTTGATTTTTTGAAGCAGAAGTAAGAATTTGGCTGTATTCCATTTTCTAATGAAACTGCAGAGATAGATACTGAGTAAAGGTAATGATCTTGTGTGTGCGTACGTGTATGTGTTTGTTTGTGTCTGTGTATGTATGTGTGTGAATGTGTGTGTGTGTGTGTGTGTGTGTGTGTGTGTGTGTTTATGGTCAATTTAAGTTTTAAGATTGATTGAAATGATCGTGATTAAAATATTTAAGAAAGGGTTAATAGTAATATTAGGGAATAGAAAATCTTTGTTGAATAATTAATAATTAAAGGTGTTCTTTTTTAAATATATTTTTAGTTTTTGTTCTATACTCTTTATTTAAATTATTGTTTGTTATCACCCATGTTTAGTTTAATATTCATTATCATTTACGTATATGAAAAGAGACAGACAGATAAATTTATAATATATTCTAGTTGTGCTTCAATATTAACAAGACTATTTTTATCCTCTTCACTCATGATATTACTGAATGGTTTTAAAAATTTATAGATTTCTTTGATCATTTTACAAGGATTACTATATACTCATGTGAAGTTTTTGTGATTAGTCTTTAATATTGTTAATATTAATTTCTTTTTCGAAATACTTCAATGAAATCATCTATAGTAAAATGTTGTTGATTATCGTTGAATTTCAGTTTAGCGAGGGAAAAGGTTGTTGTTGTTGTTGGTCTATCGTTTCCTGATAGATTAACTGTATTCCCCCCACAGTCAGAGTTTGGTTTGGAAGTTTATATATAAAATTAATATATTTGTTTGTTTTACCATCTAATAAAATGGTTTCGTTTTAAATTTCTCCTTGATATTGTTGTTCTTGTTGATATGTTGAACCATAATAGGCTTGTATACTACTTCTTTCAATATTAAACATCAGGGCAAACAACAACTATGAAAATATAATAAAAGATTTAAACATTCTTAACACAAAATTATATACTGCGCAAGTATTGCTATTGAGTTTTACAACGATACACGATTTTTGAAAGAAATTAACCACCAATACAACACAAGAAGACAGATAGAAGGCTGTTTTAAAGTCGGAAGCCTTAAAAATAAATACGGAAGACCCTAGAGTATCTTTACCTACAATTTTTAACATGTTGCCAAAAAATATGCTATATATTTCAAAGAAAAACACGAGGAAAAAATTTATCAAGCGATATTTTATAAGTTCTTAATGAAATCTGTTATTTTTTTTTATGTATTTTATTTATTAAGATCGAGCGAATTTTTACTAATAATATGAAACCGTACATGTATTAAGTATATTTTTCTGCAGGCAAACAATTAAGCTTCGCGGAATTAATAATATATATTTTTAAATTTTTCTGTTAGATTAATTAAAATAAAGTAAGAAAGTAAAGTTATTAATATCGTGTAATTTAAGGGATAAGTCTGGTAAAAGAATTTTCTCAATTTAACCATTATTATGAATTCTTTCTGTTCAATTTCATGATATTCAAAACAATTTATTTTCAAGTATTGTATTTTTTTTTTATCTACTTTCATTTTTATAATTAAATATTTGTGGTTTTTATTATTTGGTTAGAATTTACAGCTGAAGCAAATGTTGGCGTTTACCTTAAAACGAAATTAAAACAACAGTGTGGCATTACCGTTGTCGTTATCGAGATCAGTCATAAATATAACGGTGTTCACCATTTTGAAATGAAGATAGTAACAACAATAAAACATTATTTCTCTGTCGACATCATTACCCAGCAAAAAATTAGAAATTACCTTAAAAAGTACTTACCATATTGACTTACTTACAAAAGACATCACATTAGTTCGCAAAAAAGGAAGTTGTTATTGAACTAGTTATTTAAATACAAGCTAAGCTTATGATCATCATTATTTCCTACAATAATTAATGTAATCAATTCTCAGTAATTGATTATAAAGTCTCATGCCTTGTTTAAATCATTAGGTTGGTAGTCTAGTTGAAAAGTCCTTCCGCCAAAAATGCTTAATTCTACACTTGACTACCTTTTCTTTTTGCTTCTTGTTTGCTGGGTATTAGCGACGAAAATCAAACGAACACAATAAATAAATTCAAAATAAAAAACAAGCTTATCACGGCAGTACGAAAATTTAGTTTCTGAAATGTAACAAAAATCCCACTTACACTTAGGGTATTAATATCATTACCAACGCTTAGTTGTAGGATACTTGTGCAAAAAATCGCAAAATACTTGCTAGTTTACTGTTAGCGTAACTGCAGACTTTCGCATGTTACATTTCAGTTAAGGAGTAATATTCCAACACGTATTGGAAGGTAGTTTTATTAAGTCTGATTATTCTTACAAATATTAAGAAATAAAAATTTTGATGTATACATACATTTTAAAATTGTTTTATAAATAAACCGTTTCTAACAAAGAATAAGGTATTGCAAAATATGCATCTTCACTTGAACTTGAAGAACAACCATTAAATGGAATCTTTATTCATATTTATAAAAACTTCTACCTGTTGAAGATTGTGTAGCTGATCATTGTCATTTAACGGGTGAATGTAGCGAGCCCGCGCATAACATACTTATGTAATTTAGAGTATCAAACTGCAAACTTCATTCCTATATTTTTTCATAACTTTTCGGCATATTATTGTCATTTCTTAATTAGAGAACTTTTATCTATTGAAGGTGATATAAATATAATTACTTCAACTGAAGAATTATATATATTTACATATATAAAAAAAATTTAGTTAATGATGATGGTGATGAAAATCAATGTTAATAGAACTACCACGAATACTACTACTACTAAAAAATCGTAAAAATTCAGTTAATTGAAGCGTAATTGTGTCTTTCCATATGACTAACTAGATTCAGTAAATTGTCTCGAGGAAACACAGCTACCACCTCATTCATATATCTTCAATAGCATTACTAATGAGTAGTGCAGTGAAGATGATTATGAACACGCTTAAAAACATTGGCAAACATTCAAATGTAACACACTTTTGGCTTTCTTTTATTATATTTAAAAGTAGATATTTTATTGCTTTTTTATGTATTTTAAAGTTTTCGTAAGGTTTGTAAAGACATTTACAATTTAGATCCATATCAATATTATTATAATATTCCGAGGCTATCTTGGGATGGAATGTTAAAACCAACTGAAATAGAGTTGCAATTATTGACTGATATTGACATACACAGTTTTACTGTGCGGGGGGTTACGGGGAGGTATTTTACAATGTTAGAGATTATGATTTTACGAAAGATTCGAATTATAAAATGTATTTTGATGTAAATAATTTATATGGATATGCATTTTCGCAATACCTACCCTATAGAAATTTGAAGCGGCTTGAAAACTTTAAGGACTTTAATATGGATAAATATAGATGAAGACTCTGAAATTTGATATATACATGTATATTAGAGGATGATTTAGAATATCCAATCGCACAGCACGATTATCAGAAGAACTTGTTATTTTGTGCACAAAATAAGATAAAGAAATAAATGTAGAGCATGAAACAGCAAAAGTTAATTGCAAATTTAAATAATAAAACCAATTATTTAATACATTATAGCAACCTTCTACAATGTCTGAAACACGGATTGATTTTGAAGAAAATTCATAAAAAAAATTTATTTTATTTTAATCTATACATATAATAAAACAGTAACGAGGTCATTTCTATACATAATATATATTTTTTTTGTTGAAAATTATGTAGTTGGTAATCGATATAGAATGCAAAACACCTACTCTTTGAATTTTTATCTGTCTGTCTGTCTGTATGTCTGTCTGTCTTTGTGTCTGTGTGTCTGTCTGTCTGTCTGTCTATATGTCTGTCTATCTGTCTTTCTGTCTGTCTGTCTATCTGTCTGTCTGTCTATCTGTCTATCTATCCGTTTCCCTGTCTGCTGTATTCGCATCATGTAAAAACCATTGGATGGATTTGAACAAAATTTCGTAAGGAGGCCCTTAGAACCTTGGCTTCAATATACAATACTTTTTCTTCACAATATTATGTCATTTCATAGACAAAATAGAGAAACAAATGTGAAAGCACCCAATTTTACGGGTATAATGATACTAACACAGTTGTCACCACTTTTTATTGTTGTAAATGGAAAACTTATAACACTATCTATAGAACTCTGGAATGTACGTATAGTTAAATTTGAATTTTTAATAAAATTAAAAATTACACGCAGACGATGTGAGCATTGCTAGTAATCATAATAAAAAATTGGCTAAAAATTCATTTGAACAAAAATATCTTTAAATTATTGAACAACGCTGTGTATGGTAAGATTATGGAAAATTTTAATAAAAGAAAGAATATTAAAATAGTATGTGAGTGGGAGAGTAAAAGTAAGCGATTAGAAGCTAGAACTCTTGTTGCAAGACCTAACTTTCATAGTTGTGTCAAAATTCAAAACGAAATGATAGTCATTGAAATGAGTAAAGTGTGAACTGAATATAATACAGCCATTTATATTTGTTTTTCTGTTTTAGAGCTATCGAAATGGAAAATGTATAATTTTTATTACGATTACGTGTAACCTAAATACAAAGAAAATATTCAGCTCAATTATATGGGTACTGATTCCTTTATATATGTTATAAGAACAAATGATTTATATATTGAAATTCGTTATGATATTATACATCATTTTGACACATCCACATATCAGAAAGAAATCCCTTATAATTTCCTACTCATGAATGAAAAAAGTTTTTGGAGTGATGAAAGATGAGTGTAATGGTCGAATTACTAAGGAATTTATTGGTTTACGATCTTAAATGTATTCTGTTAAAATAGACAAAGTTGATAAGCAAATGAAGAAAATAAAAGGAGTAAAACCACGTATAACCAACGAACTAACAATAATAAATGATTTTAGGAAATGTTTGTTAAATAAAAAAAAAGCTTTACTCTAATGCAATGTATATATAGACCTAAGGTACATCAAATCTATACACAATATACAAAAAAGCTATCATTAAGTTGTTTATATGATAAGAAATTTATCAAAGAAAATAATTTATAATTAAAACTTGCAATAAGATTAAAAAACTTGTTTTTTTTTTATTTCAAATTATATTTATTGTATAGAAATTCTAAGCACAAGTGACCGCATTTAAATGTATTGAATTTTTGTGTTCGTTAATAATTATATTTTATAGGCGATTTGAAATAGTTGCTGACTTCCAATGGTGGTTGTTAAACTATTCCTTATAGTTATAGTGCTTATAATGTGATACCTAATGTGTTGCAAGACCATTTGAATTATTAAAATGAACAATATTACATTCTTGTGCTAGAGTTTCTTAGTTAAATTGCTCCGCATTAAAGCACCTCTAAAATGTTCAAGTTCCAGGTCTTATACCCGACGATTAGGTAAATTTAAAAATAATTGTTTGGAGGTGTTCTATAAAAGAGGCCATATTCAGTTTTATATGGTGTAACATATAGTCACTTTTAATATCATTGATTGCCATAACAATGGCAGATCCACGGTTGCTAAACCTTCAAGTTCTGATAATACTGTAAGAATAGAAACAAGTGGAAGAAATCCGCCTGCTATTTGTTTAACACAAATTAAGGGTTATTTTACTGTTAATATAATCTGTTAACTGTTTAAAGAAGCAGTTTAGCTGTTCAAAGAAGCTATTTAGCTGTTCAAAAAAGCTGTTTAGCTGTTCAAAGAAGCTGTTTAGCTGTTCAAAAAAAGCTGTTTAGCTGTTCAAAGAAGCTGTTTAGCTGTTTTTAGATGCTGTTTATAGATCTCATACATTTTTTTAATAATTAAGAGTCTTATACACAAACATATCTTAAAAAAAATATGGTACACAACATATTTTTCTATATATAAATCAATTTTAAGATATGGCAACACCCTACCATCGGTCATGGTCGCATAATATAATATATAACACGTTACATTCTGCATCAAACAAACCAATTAACCAATAAAATAAACTGACCGACTGTAGCGTAGGCATGAACAGCTTTTTGTATGGAAATGTCTGATATAGACGTTTCCATTCAAAAACTTTTTGTATGGAAATGGCTGATACAGAAACCCCACAAATGTACTATTATATACATAATAGTATATTGGTTTCTGTATCAGCCATTTCCATACAAAAAGCTGTTCATGCCTACGCTACAGTCGGTCAGTTTATTTTATTGGTTAATTGGTTTGTTTGATGCAGAATGTAACGTGTTATATATTATATTATGCGACCATGACCGATGGTAGGGTGTTGCCATATCTTAAAATTGATTTATATATAGAAAAATATGTTGTGTACCATATTTTTTTTAAGATATGTTTGTGTATAAGACTCTTAATTATTAAAAAAATGTATGAGATCTATAAACAGCATCTAAAAACAGCTAAACAGCTTCTTTGAACAGCTAAACAGCTTTTTTTGAACAGCTAAACAGCTTCTTTGAACAGCTAAACAGCTTTTTTGAACAGCTAAATAGCTTCTTTGAACAGCTAAACTGCTTCTTTAAACAGTTAACAGATTATATTAACAGTAAAATAACCCTTAATTTGTGTTAAACAAATAGCAGGCGGATTTCTTCCACTTGTTTCTATTCTTACAGTATTATCAGAACTTGAAGGTTTAGCAACCGTGGATCTGCCATTGTTATGGCAATCAATGATATTAAAAGTGACTATATGTTACACCATATAAAACTGAATATGGCCTCTTTTATAGAACACCTCCAAACAATTATTTTTAAATTTACCTAATCGTCGGGTATAAGACCTGGAACTTGAACATTTTAGAGGTGCTTTAATGCGGAGCAATTTAACTAAGAAACTCTAGCACAAGAATGTAATATTGTTCATTTTAATAATTCAAATGGTCTTGCAACACATTAGGTATCACATTATAAGCACTATAACTATAAGGAATAGTTTAACAACCACCATTGGAAGTCAGCAACTATTTCAAATCGCCTATAAAATATAATTATTAACGAACACAAAAATTCAATACATTTAAATGCGGTCACTTGTGCTTAGAATTTCTATACAATAAATATAATTTGAAATAAAAAAAAAACAAGTTTTTTAATCTTATTGCAAGTTTTAATTATAAATTATTTTCTTTGATAAATTTCTTATCATATAAACAACTTAATGATAGCTTTTTTGTATATTGTGTATAGATTTGATGTACCTTAGGTCTATATATACATTGCATTAGAGTAAAGCTTTTTTTTTATTTAACAAACATTTCCTAAAATCATTTATTATTGTTAGTTCGTTGGTTATACGTGGTTTTACTCCTTTTATTTTCTTCATTTGCTTATCAACTTTGTCTATTTTAACAGAATACATTTAAGATCGTAAACCAATAAATTCCTTAGTAATTCGACCATTACACTCATCTTTCATCACTCCAAAAACTTTTTTCATTCATGAGTAGGAAATTATAAGGGATTTCTTTCTGATATGTGGATGTGTCAAAATGATGTATAATATCATAACGAATTTCAATATATAAATCATTTGTTCTTATAACATATATAAAGGAATCAGTACCCATATAATTGAGCTGAATATTTTCTTTGTATTTAGGTTACACGTAATCGTAATAAAAATTATACATTTTCCATTTCGATAGCTCTAAAACAGAAAAACAAATATAAATGGCTGTATTATATTCAGTTCACACTTTACTCATTTCAATGACTATCATTTCGTTTTGAATTTTGACACAACTATGAAAGTTAGGTCTTGCAACAAGAGTTCTAGCTTCTAATCGCTTACTTTTACTCTCCCACTCACATACTATTTTAATATTCTTTCTTTTATTAAAATTTTCCATAATCTTACCATACACAGCGTTGTTCAATAATTTAAAGATATTTTTGTTCAAATGAATTTTTAGCCAATTTTTTATTATGATTACTAGCAATGCTCACATCGTCTGCGTGTAATTTTTAATTTTATTAAAAATTCAAATTTAACTATACGTACATTCCAGAGTTCTATAGATAGTGTTATAAGTTTTCCATTTACAACAATAAAAAGTGGTGACAACTGTGTTAGTATCATTATACCCGTAAAATTGGGTGCTTTCACATTTGTTTCTCTATTTTGTCTATGAAATGACATAATATTGTGAAGAAAAAGTATTGTATATTGAAGCCAAGGTTCTAAGGGCCTCCTTACGAAATTTTGTTCAAATCCATCCAATGGTTTTTACATGATGCGAATACAGCAGACAGGGAAACGGATAGATAGACAGATAGACAGACAGACAGATAGACAGACAGACAGAAAGACAGATAGACAGACATATAGACAGACAGACAGACAGACACACAGACACAAAGACAGACAGACATACAGACAGACAGACAGATAAAAATTCAAAGAGTAGGTGTTTTGCATTCTATATCGATTACCAACTACATAATTTTCAACAAAAAAAATATATATTATGTATAGAAATGACCTCGTTACTGTTTTATTATATGTATAGATTAAAATAAAATAAATTTTTTTTATGAATTTTCTTCAAAATCAATCCGTGTTTAAGACATTGTAGAAGGTTGCTATAATGTATTAAATAATTGGTTTTATTATTTAAATTTGCAATTAACTTTTGCTGTTTCATGCTCTACATTTATTTCTTTATCTTATTTTGTGCACAAAATAACAAGTTCTTCTGATAATCGTGCTGTGCGATTGGATATTCTAAATCATCCTCTAATATACATGTATATATCAAATTTCAGAGTCTTCATCTATATTTATCCATATTAAAGTCCTTAAAGTTTTCAAGCCGCTTCAAATTTCTATAGGGTAGGTATTGCGAAAATGCATATCCATATAAATTATTTACATCAAAATACATTTTATAATTCGAATCTTTCGTAAAATCATAATCTCTAACATTGTAAAACACCTCCCCGTAACCCCCCCGCACAGTAAAACTGTGTATGTCAATATCAGTCAATAATTGCAACTCTATTTCAGTTGGTTTTAACATTCCATCCCAAGATAGCCTCGGAATATTATAATAATATTGATATGGATCTAAATTGTAAATGTCTTTACAAACCTTACGAAAACTTTAAAATACATAAAAAAGCAATAAAATATCTACTTTTAAATATAATAAAAGAAAGCCAAAAGTGTGTTACATTTGAATGTTTGCCAATGTTTTTAAGCGTGTTCATAATCATCTTCACTGCACTACTCATTAGTAATGCTATTGAAGATATATGAATGAGGTGGTAGCTGTGTTTCCTCGAGACAATTTACTGAATCTAGTTAGTCATATGGAAAGACACAATTACGCTTCAATTAACTGAATTTTTACGATTTTTTAGTAGTAGTAGTATTCGTGGTAGTTCTATTAACATTGATTTTCATCACCATCATCATTAACTAAATTTTTTTTATATATGTAAATATATATAATTCTTCAGTTGAAGTAATTATATTTATATCACCTTCAATAGATAAAAGTTCTCTAATTAAGAAATGACAATAATATACCGAAAAGTTATGAAAAAATATAGGAATGAAGTTTGCAGTTTGATACTCTAAATTACATAAGTATGTTATGCGCGGGCTCGCTACATTCACCCGTTAAATGACAATGATCAGCTACACAATCTTCAACAGGTAGAAGTTTTTATAAATATGAATAAAGATTCCATTTAATGGTTGTTCTTCAAGTTCAAGTGAAGATGCATATTTTGCAATACCTTATTCTTTGTTAGAAACGGTTTATTTATAAAACAATTTTAAAATGTATGTATACATCAAAATTTTTATTTCTTAATATTTGTCAATATGGTAAGTACTTTTTAAGGTAATTTCTAATTTTTTGCTGGGTAATGATGTCGACACAGAAATAATGTTTTATTGTTGTTACTATCTTCATTTCAAAATGGTGAACACCGTTATATTTATGACTGATCTCGATAACGACAACGGTAATGCCACACTGTTGTTTTAATTTCGTTTTAAGGTAAACGCCAACATTTGCTTCAGCTGTAAATTCTAACCAAATAATAAAAACCACAAATATTTAATTATAAAAATGAAAGTAGATAAAAAAAAAATACAATACTTGAAAATAAATTGTTTTGAATATCATGAAATTGAACAGAAAGAATTCATAATAATGGTTAAATTGAGAAAATTCTTTTACCAGACTTATCCCTTAAATTACACGATATTAATAACTTTACTTTCTTACTTTATTTTAATTAATCTAACAGAAAAATTTAAAAATATATATTATTAATTCCGCGAAGCTTAATTGTTTGCCTGCAGAAAAATATACTTAATACATGTACGGTTTCATATTATTAGTAAAAATTCGCTCGTATCTTAATAAATAAAATACATAAAAAAAATAACAGATTTCATTAAGAACTTATAAAATATCGCTTGATAAATTTTTTCCTCGTGTTTTTCTTTGAAATATATAGCATATTTTTTGGCAACATGTTAAAAATTGTAGGTAAAGATACTCTAGGGTCTTCCGTATTTATTTTTAAGGCTTCCGACTTTAAAACAGCCTTCTATCTGTCTTCTTGTGTTGTATTGGTGGTTAATTTCTTTCAAAAATCGTGTATCGTTGTAAAACTCAATAGCAATACTTGCGCAGTATATAATTTTGTGTTAAGAATGTTTAAATCTTTTATTATATTTTCATAGTTGTTGTTTGCCCTGATGTTTAATATTGAAAGAAGTAGTATACAAGCCTATTATGGTTCAACATATCAACAAGAACAACAATATCAAGGAGAAATTTAAAACGAAACCATTTTATTAGATGGTAAAACAAACAAATATATTAATTTTATATATAAACTTCCAAACCAAACTCTGACTGTGGGGGGAATACAGTTAATCTATCAGGAAACGATAGACCAACAACAACAACAACCTTTTCCCTCGCTAAACTGAAATTCAACGATAATCAACAACATTTTACTATAGATGATTTCATTGAAGTATTTCGAAAAAGAAATTAATATTAACAATATTAAAGACTAATCACAAAAACTTCACATGAGTATATAGTAATCCTTGTAAAATGATCAAAGAAATCTATAAATTTTTAAAACCATTCAGTAATATCATGAGTGAAGAGGATAAAAATAGTCTTGTTAATATTGAAGCACAACTAGAATATATTATAAATTTATCTGTCTGTCTCTTTTCATATACGTAAATGATAATGAATATTAAACTAAACATGGGTGATAACAAACAATAATTTAAATAAAGAGTATAGAACAAAAACTAAAAATATATTTAAAAAAGAACACCTTTAATTATTAATTATTCAACAAAGATTTTCTATTCCCTAATATTACTATTAACCCTTTCTTAAATATTTTAATCACGATCATTTCAATCAATCTTAAAACTTAAATTGACCATAAACACACACACACACACACACACACACACATTCACACACATACATACACAGACACAAACAAACACATACACGTACGCACACACAAGATCATTACCTTTACTCAGTATCTATCTCTGCAGTTTCATTAGAAAATGGAATACAGCCAAATTCTTACTTCTGCTTCAAAAAATCAAAGTTCAATGACCTTTACCTAGATTGCTTATATTGCCTAATGTGTAAAATACTTGTATTTTCTTATTCTTGAAAACAAAAAAAAATCAAAGGTCAATGACCTTTACATAGATTGCTTATTTTTTCTAATGTGAACAAACCTAAAACGTAAATTTATCAAACACACACACACAAATCATTACCTATACTCAGTATCTATCTCTGTAGTGTTTTATTGGAAAATTCAATACACCCAAATTCATACTCCTGCTTCTTGAAAACAAAAAATCAAAGTTCAATGACCTTAACACCTGCATTCATCTTACATTTTCAACCCTCGTCATGAAAAAATCAAAATATAGTGATCTTTACCTTGTTTATTTATTTTTTTTTCCTATGAAAAAAAAAATCTAAATTTAGTGACCTTTACCTAGATTGCTTATTTTTCCTAATGTGTAAAATACTTGTATTTTCTTAGGTATCTTTAACTACAATTGTTAGCATTTTTTACATTTATCAATATGACTGTCTCTCAACACACCTGCTGTGTTTGGCTTCTCTATTCCTTCCTATACTTGTGATCACATTGTCACACTTATTAATATACCAACCCACGTCATATAGCACTTCACATTTAAGCAATTAGTTGCAAGAATTTATTACCCTTTAAAAAAAAAATAATACAATCCTTAGTTTTTAGTTTTTTAAAAAACAAAATTTTTCTTGTACCTTTTTTTCTTTCATGTCGCTTCTGCTTATTAAAAACCAAATTCAAAATTCAATAACCTTAACACCTGCATTCATCTTACATTTCCAACCCTCATCATTCTTCAATGGCCTACGTGATTAAACTTTTTAAACACATTTATAAATTTTTCAATACAAATTTTCTACTCCCAAATATTATTCTTATTAAACAGAAATCAACACATTTTTCTTTTTTCTCACCTAATCCCTATACACAAGATCAGTACATACCATCATACTATTACATCCACTTACATAAGATTAATACACACCTGCATTTTTAATTTTTCAAATCACGATCATTTCAAACAAACCTAAAACAGAAATTAACATACTTTCTTTTTCTCACCAAATCCCTATACACAAGATCAATGAACACCTTCATTTCACAACTACAGTCATGCGACCCTTGTCATTATTAGCTGCCTACGTACTTGACATTAATGGCTTCCTTATGTTAATGAGACACGTGCTAGACCCTTTTTTACTCTCCCCCTAATTTATTACCCATTAATAATGACATTAATTGCTTTCGCATGACATTAATGGCTTCTGCATGAATGATTTATGGCTTTCGCATGATTTCCATACATTTTATACACTTTTTGGCCGGAAGTGGTTTAGAACGCACAGTTCCTATATACTCTCTCTCTCTCTCTCTTCATTTGCTAAAAAATTACAACAAAGAACTTAAAATTATGCAAGCAACACAACTAGGACCAACGACGAAGTTCGTCCAACACAATGAATACGTCGTCAAAAATTCGTTGTGTAAATTCGTCGTATGAAACACAACAACGACGAAAAACACAGCTGTTATAATTTTTGAAGTTGTTTACTTTTTGTAAGCTGCTAAGGTGACCATCACAAAAAATAATATTTAAAAAGTTGAACATTAGCAGAAACACAACTAAAAACTATTTTATATTTAACTCATAATCTGTACGCTTATTGTAAATGCTTCAAAATAAAAATACATAAACTTTTTAAGTAAAATAACTTTATTTACTAAAATACTTCGAATCTAAAGTCAAACATGAGCACTTTGTACTGATTTGTTCGTCACTCGACGCGTATGACGAATTTCGTCCATTTTCATATATACACATGTGTTTTATTTTTGACGACGAATATTCGCGACCAAAAATCTGTCGTTCGTCCCAGTTGGGTTCCTAGCATTAACTAAATTAAATTTAGCTTGGCAACTCCGTAAACAATCAAAAGGAAAAATATACTTTATTTGTTCATATGTTATTGCCAAGTGATAAAGAATATTTAGTCATAATTAAAATGTTGAAAACAAATCAAATCATAATTTAAATCTTATGAAAAAAAAATTATAATCATTAAAGGTAATGAGGAAAGCTACTTACGTATGCCAAAAATTTGCAATAAAATTATAAAAAACATTAGTAAAATTACCCTAAGCACAAGAGATACCATTTTTTATAATTGCGTTTAATGATTTAACAGTTATTTTCTAATTTATGTGCGGTTTTTGTATTGCAAGCGAGCGACTCGTTTTGTTATTGTTATTAAGTTATTTTATGGTTGTAAGATAATTTATATTTTTCAGTTTTATTTTTTATTTGGAAAATAATGGGTGTTTCTATGAGACGTAAATATTTCGTTTGTTTAAGAAACGCATTGTTGAGTAGTTCCGCTTAAGTCAACAGTTGGGTACTGGCTGCAATTTTTGTTCATCATAAAATTTATATGCTACCTATAATTAACATGTTGTCATCAGAGCTGAAGAGAATTAAGCCATTTATATTTTAATGCAACGTCGCATTGTTCAGATTGGGGCTCAACAGTTTCGTAGCAGTTGAGCACACCACTTACGTCTTGTTAATGTTGCTCATTATTATTTAAACATAAAAAGTATTAAAAAAACAAATAAGAGTGGTGTATTCGGCTATTGCAATTCTTATATACCCTTCTCTATATATAAATCTAGTTTAGTGAAGTAACTCCATTAAAAAAAACAAATATTGGGGTGACAGAGAATTAACTCCTGATATTTTAGATTATTTCAAGGAAAATAAGTAAAAAACAATTAAGAGTGCTATATTCTTTATACCTTTCACTATATACATATGCAAATCTAATTTAGTTAAGTAACTCCAATCACAAAAGCCAATATCGCGGTGACAGAGAATTAAAAACTAAAAAAAATTCGTACTGCATAAATATAATTTCACATAAAAATGATATCGGCTCTTAATGTGTTAAGCATTTTTAAAAGATTGTAGTATTTCCTGAAATATCTCATCAAAAGCTTTTAAACGATACTTATATTGATATTGTTACGAATATAAGATCTGGCAACCCCTGTTGTTGTTATCCGTATGAGCGTAGTGAATAAGTAAATGCAACTAATGGTGTGTGTATAGAATAAAAACCACAATTAGCTAACAAAAGCTGAGCAGCCTCAATGGCTGCGTTGGTAGAGGTGCGTTCTGCAAAACAGGGGGTCCCGAGTTCAACGAAGAAATAATGCGAAATGTTATAATGCGATTAAAATTAATAAATAGCAGTACAAACCTCCCAAGAGGCAAAAGACAATATTGTGTGAAGCCATGGCAGACAATTTAGTGGAGACGTCCAATTTATTATAAGAGTAACAGATAATTCTCAAGAAGCCCTTTATAATAAAAAGTAAGAAAGTTATCGTTTAGCGCAGGAAAGTGTAACAGCATAAAAACAGTGTATGGCAGACGTGTGTTGTGGCTATTGGATTAAAGGAGATGACTGGCTTTGATAACACAGTATTGTAGCGTGGATGACTGCGTTTGTAGTAATAACGCATGTTTAGTAAATAAAGGGTTCACAAAACCGGTAGGATTAAAAAAAATTAGAAACTTAAGAGGCCCGTATAGAGCTGCAAAACTATCGATGGCACTATCGATAGTATCGATTGTTTTGTTTTAAGCAGACTATCAATAATATTTTTTCGATAGTGATACTATCGACAAAAAAAGGCTACTAAAAATAAAGTCAATAAAAACAGTAAGACGACGACTGTGAAATGCAAAATGTAGCATCCAAATTTCGCCACCTGTAAACCTTTTATAATAATGGTTATCATTACATACATACTTATGTATATAAAGTGAAAATCTATTAATTATTTGTTGCAGATTTTCACAATAAGCTAACTAAAGTAGTTTATTATTATTTTTTATTTTTTTTTTTGTTCTGACGCCTTTTCAGCAATTAAACAATATATAAATATGTACATAGGTAAATAATCAAATGTGATCTCCTTTTTAAATGACTTCAAAATAAAAGAAGGATGTCATCAATTCGACTGCAGTTTTTTTTTTGGTGTTTGTGCCTCCAGAACTCAGTCATTTCAAAAACGATTTTGAAAATTTTTGGTAGTATGATTGAATATGCTTACAGACTGATTTCGTTTTAAAGACAGTTCATTATCTTAAAAATTAAAGGGTGTCCCCATACAACATACATACTTTTTACTTGTATTTTGAACTGTAAAGGGAACTTCAGTAAAATTTAAAATGACTGCGTATAACTATAGCTCCCAATAACAAAAAGTAATACGAAAATAAGTCTAAAAATTAAAGGGTGACCCCATAAAAGATGTAAATTTACTTAGATGGGCCTCTCTTTTGAACCGTTATAGACATATGATTGCAAATTGGCCGGACTGTCGATTGCCAAATTAAAGGGTGTACTTTTGAGCAGTTGTAGACAGACGCTTGAAATTTACAACGAGCCTGTATTGCTAAGTCTGCTATAAGACCAAGTATTGAATTTGGATTTGGAAGTTAAAGGGTGTCCCAGTAGTTGATGTGATTTCAAGTATGCGGCGGAGCTTTTGAACCGTTATAGACAGAACGCTGAAACTTAAAGGCACTTATATTGCTGAGCCAGCTATATCAACGAGTTTATAATTTGTATTTAGAAATTAAAGGGCGTCCCATAATTGGTGTAATTGGACAGAATGTCATTTGCTATGGCAGTTATAGTAATAAGTATTAATATTTAAAATTATAAATTAAAGAGTGCCCAATAAATAAATACCTTTAGAACCTGTATTACTAACTCCGCTATTACAACAAATTTGGATTTAGACATAAACGTGTGTTCCAATAGTCGATGTAATTTGGTGTATGTGGCCGAACAAGAGACCTGTGTTGCTAAGTCCGCTATAACAAAAAGCTTACAATTTGAGTTTTGAAATTAAAGGGTGTTCCCAAAATTAATATAACTTGTTCTATATGGCTGTATTTTTTTAACCCTTGTATACAAACACCTTAATTTTAGACAGAATATCCACTACTTTATTTGGTATAATAAGAAGTATAAAAAATTTAAATTATAAATTAAAGGGTTTGACAATAATTGATATAATCTGATGTATATGGCCAAACTGTATAACCGTTATAGAAAATCGGTTGAAATTTACACAGAATCTAATTTTTGTGGCCACTCTCTTGAACCGTTATAGCCGACAGATGAAATCTGTTTTGAAGTCCGTTTTATTTGTAAGAATTAAGTTAAATCAATTCTTTTTAGTTAACTACAGTAGTTGAAAGAATTTTTATACCCTTCACCACAAAAAGTGAAAGTCCCATAAGTTATATATATATTCTGACTTCTTATGCATAGCGGAGTCGATTGGGCGATGTCCGTCTGTCTGTCTGTCCGACCGTTTGAGTGTTTTGATTTCACATAAAAAAGTGTCAAAGTGTAGTGTCGAAAGAGGTGCTATTGGAAATCAACATGATCGGTCCATGTCCTTCGAGGCAGCAGGCAAAACTCCACTCCTACCTCTAATTTTTTCATATCATTTGAAACAATGAAGTAACTCCAATAAAAGAAAAATAAATATATAGCGCGATAGAGAATTAAAAAATAAGAAAAGTGAAAAACTAGCGCTCACCCATATTTTCCGAGTTACGGGGCTCTGAAATTTTCAAATTTCTTTAAATATCTATATGGGTATTATTTTAAAGCTTTTGAAGAGATCTATAAGGAAATACTAAAATTTTTTTAAAATGCTTTACCCATTAAGAGCCGATGTTACTTTTATGTGAAATTATATATATGCAGTACTAAATTTTTTTTTTTTTAATTCTCTCTCAAACCCAACATTTGCTTTTGTTAATGGAGTAACTACACTAAACTAGATTTACATATATAGATGATGAAGTGGATATAAGATTCGGCATAGCCGAATAAAGCACTCTTACTTGTTTAATTTTTTTTTTCCTTTTAATTTATTTTTTATTATTCTATATGTTTTGTTTGCCATGTTATTTTCTACAGAATTATATTTGTTTTGTTTGTTTTTTTATTAAATATTAATGTATGTAAACACATGTCTGTATATTAAAAACATTGATATCAGCTTTCTTTTTACTTTAAGGAATGCTTAAAGATATTATATAAGAAAAATACTTAATTGACATTTTTCCTAGAATCAAAAACTATCGATAGTATCGATGGCATCAAAAAATACTATCGAAACTATCGAATGGCGCCACTATCGATAGTTTTGCAGCTCTAGGCCCGTAACTCGGATTGGAGTGTTTAAATTTTTGTTGATTTTAACACTAACACCGACGGACAGACGGACATTTCTTAATATATGTGTATCTATAAATTTACATCTACTTCACTTAAACATCGTAAATATCAATATATTCAGAGTGAAATATTAAATATAAATACATAACAATGATACAGAATTTGATTTTTTAATATACTTCAACCAATAGTAATTGCTTTGCAAATATACACATAAAAATGTCTATAACTTGTACTACTACTAGTGACGAAATTAACTAATAAATGCACTATATAAAGTCTCTTTTTTCTTTTTTAAAAAAGTGTAATTTATCTAAATTTTCTATATTTCCTCAAGTCCATTATGAATTACAATTTTTAATAGGGTAGCAATCTTTATGAGCGCCTAGATGACGTTCCAGTTCCTCTATTTTTTTTTCTTTGGCATTTTGCCATAAACGTCGTCAAACACTTCTTTCCATTTGGGTTTTTTAATCTCTTTTCAGATACTGAAATTTACTTCAAAATTCTGTTTCCGAACGGCTTTAACAAATCGTTTTCCTCGGCTTAATTGAACCAACCCTGCTTTATCATATAATTTTTTAATTTAAATATTGGAATTTCAAATCTCGATTTCCTGTGCTAAACGGTAAGCAGTTGAGTCTTCTGAGGTAGAGTGATGGGCAATACTAAAAATAAGAGCACAGAAAATAAGCTATTTCTCTTGTGCTTAAAAACATTACAACATCTACTTACTTACTTAAAATAAACAGACAGACAAACACACAAGGTTGAATAATTAACAACAGCGGTTAAAACCAAACACATATTTTAAACAAATGAACGGATAGACATTGATGATCATAAACACGATACGAGTAAATATCGATACTTTCCTCTCGATACCAAGTAGTTTTAGCATCGATACTTTACCACCGAGTACCAAGTAGGTATCGGTAAAAAAGTACTCGTATCGGTCAAAAATACTCGTTGCATATTGACTTCGAGTTAATATTGAACGTGACTCCATTATAGTCTTTATGAAATGGGCATTAATGAGTTATCTTTGGTAAAGCGGTTAAAAATTAATAGGCCAGAACTTGTATAGAGTTATTGCTACTTTATTATGGAAATATTGAGTCTAACTTCTGTTTTATAAGTGCCAAGAGGGTTTCTAAATCTTTAAAAAACTTTTTCAACTGCAGAAATATTTAATTTTAGATACAGAGTTAAGGCATTTTGAAATTGAAAATTTACAATATACTTCAAAAATATACATGTTTTCTGGAAGTCAAACATGCCTTTCTATTAAACACTTTTTTAAATATAAAAACAACTTTCTTGTAAAATTAACGTATCAGTTATATTTAAAACAGTCTTGTTCAGTTCAGTTTAAAATTTTGTGCAAAAATCAATGCTGTCTATATTTAAAACCAATTTTGTAAATGGTTTTTCTCTTAAAATTTGTAATTCATTCATCGATATTTTTTTATTAAAACTTTTGTTGTTGTCAAAGCCAAATCTCATTTAATTTTAACAATTTTGATTTTTTGTCGTATTGCCTTTTCTTAAGACGCCTTTACACTCTGATTGTTATCTCTAAAATTAATATATACTTATACAAACAAGACAAAAAAAGTGGGTCGTACCATGGCGAAATCATGTACCAGGTAGTGGCAATGGCGAATTTATTAATTTTTGCCGTTGCAGGAAACGTCAAATTTTATATAAAAAATTTGACGCTGAGTTTTTGTGAATGGAGTTTGACATTTCCTGCCACTACCTGGTAAGTATATCTTAATTTTAGAATTAATAATTCTAGGACTTAGACAGAAAGTCGATTGTTATGGCAGTTATAGTAAAAAGTTTTAATATTAAAAATTATAAATTAAAGGGTGCACCAATAGTTCATTTATTTTGGTATATGGCCATACTTTTTAACTGCTGTAGACAGACGATTGAAATTTACAAAGAACCTGTATTACTAACTCTCTATAACAAAAGTATAAAATTTGGATTGGAAATAAACGGGTATTCCAATAGTTGACATAATATGGTGTATGTGAACGGACTTTTGAACATTTATAGACAGACAGCTGAAATTTACAAGAGACATGTTTTGCTAAGTCCGCTATAACAAGAAGCTTATAATTTGAATTTAGGAATTAAAGAGTGTTCCCAAAATTAATGTAATGTGTTCTATATGGCCGTATTTTTTTAACCGTTGTATATAAACACCATAATTTTAAACAGAATGTCCACTACTTTATTTGGTATAATAAGAAGTATAAATATGTTATACTATAAATTAAATAGTTGAAATAATCGGATTTATATGGGCAAACTGTTGAACCTTTACAGACAGACGGTTGAAATTTACACAGAACCTGATTGCTAAACCTACTACAACAACAAGTATATAATATAAATTTGGAAATTAAAGAGTGACGCTATAGTTGCTGCAATTTGATGTATATTGCCAAACTATTGAACAGTTGAAAAAGTATAAAGTTTGGAAATATAAGTGTGTCCCAATAGTTAATGTTACCTAATTTATGAGACATATGCTTGAACTGTTATAGGCAGACAGATGAAACTGTTTTGAAGTCGGTTTTTTCGCAAGAATTATTTTCTTCTAACTGGGTACAAGCAAAAACGTGTTGCAAAATTCACCATTGCTCCAATGTTCTTCTTACAACAGACTAAAAATACAACCATCTAAATTGAAAATCAAACAAAAAGTGCCATATAACAAAAAAGGTGCAAAAACGGGGTAAAATATTTCAAAAAGTGGCATATTACGGTCTTTTTAAAAAGAGGGCACTAAAAGGGTCAATAATTCGAGAAAATAGCATTTTGCTGCCTTAGTAGCAAAAACGTTCACGCTGCATTAAACCAGCGATATGTATTTTTATTTTTCTTTGTTTTAATTTAATGAAATACTCGACCGATACGAGTAGGAATCGATACTTTTTGTGTGATATTGAGTACGTATCGATATTTTTCGATCGATACTGTATCGAATAAAAATATCGATACCCTAGTGGTATCGTTCTATCCCTAATCCCAACACACACACACACACGGGTAACAGAGCGCACAATTAATATGAAAAGCTTTTCTCCTGGTAAAAGGGTGTTCAACACTTTTACACATTTTAAATTCCTGAAATTTGAAAAAAAATACTTTAATAAACAAATAAATTTTAATTTTTGTATGTTGCATAATAACATGTTGTTTGGCATTTGCATGTTAATTTTCTACACAATTAAAAAATAGAATTAGAAACACACTCAAATGTTAACACCTATAAAAATGTACTTACGTTAAAAATAAACAAAATTGGCTTCTGCTACCAATGAATATACTTATATAAATTTCACTTATTTTTTAATAATTAACTCACCCTTTTGCCTGTAAGAAAACGTTTAATTTTTTCTTGCGCCAGAAACACAAATCAAAAAAAAATTGAAGTCGATAACATGTCAAGAATGAGATGCACAGAAAAACATGTTTATAGCCGTCTCGTGACACTTCTGAATACTCGACATGGATAGATAATTACCTCTAATATTCAGTTGTGCTCATTTTCAACCGACTTCAAAAAAAGAGGTTATACAATTCGGCTGAATGTAGCTTTTTTATATTTGTGCCTCCGGAACTCAGTCATTTCTGATCCGATTTTGAAAATATTTGGTAATATAAAATATTTGGGAATATGATAGATTATGCTTACAGATTGATCCCATTTTAAAAACAGTTCATAATCTTAAAAATTAAAGGGTGTCCCCATACAACATACATATTTTTTAAATGTATTATGAACTGTAAAGGATACTTCTGTAAAATTTAAAATTACTGCGTATTACTATAGCTCCAAAAAACAAAAAATTATACAAAATCAAATCTAAAAATTAAAGGGTGCCCCCATAATTAATGTAAATTTACTTATATGGCCTTATCTTTTGAACCGTTATAGACAAACGCTTGCAAATTGGACAGAATGTCTATTCACTGATAGAAAAATCATCATAACGCTAAAGTAATTTAACATCAATTCAATGACAAATGTCTTCGTTTTTGACCCCGTGACACTTGTCATTGTTGTGATGTCAACCATGTCATTATTTGCTTATTTTGTCATCAATGCCAAGGATCACAATTTTGTCATCAATTCAATGACACGCTGACGTAAACGGAATGAAAAACCGATATAATTAAATGACAAAATTACATCAAAATGATGACGAAAGTTTTTGGTTTAATGAAAGAATGTCATCAATGCCAAGACTAAATATTTCGATTTAATGAAAAAATGTCATTAATGCAACGACGAAACTTTTGTATTCAATTAAAGCATGTCATCAATGTAATGACGAAACTTCTTGATTTAATGAAAAATATTATCAATACAATATATATATATACATATATATATATAATATAAACTTAATGGCAGAATATCATCGAAGCAGCAATCATTGATGTAATACGGAAGCAATAAAAGTTTCAAATCCATGTGTTTTTCTAACAATAAAGATACATATAATTTTTATTTACAATATGTATGTATATATTTCACAAAACAGAAAACTTAATACTTCAATTTTTATACTATTGGTATATTTTTCGGTAATTTTTATGTTATATTATAATTAAAATAAAAAGTTATAAAATATACATAAAAAACTGTGTCAACAACATGATGCTAAAAGTTCATCAATCTGATGACATATTAACATTACTCCCTATGAATATGAGAAAATTCTCTGTGTTTAGCACTTTGCTCTCATTACTTTTTACGTTGGCGCCAAATTTGATGATTATAATCATAATTATGTGTCATCAATATAACGACGGGGTGTCATCATCTTCGTTGTATATATGCTTTAGCTTTTTAAGCATTGTTTTCAAGAGGCCGTGCATATTTAGTTATATATTTGTTTGGTCATAATAATGATGATGAACTTACATCAATGTGATTTTATTTTTTAAATAAAAAAATAATCAAGTTGCAATTAAAATGCTAACTGGAATTATAAAAACTCTATTTACTTTTTTCTTAAATATATATTTTACGAAATAATTGTATACGAAATATTGCATCAAGTTGATGACATTGTAGTCATAACTTAGATGACATCTAAAATATGACAAAATTCTATGATGATGTCTGTCATTGCATTGATGCCATTTTATACCTTATTGATGACATCTTTCATAACATTGATGTTTAAATTTTGATGTTATAGCGTCATCAAACCAACGATGATTTTTTCTATCAGTGTTGCTATGGCCGTTATAGTAACCAGTGTTAACTTTAAAAATTATAAATTAAAGGGTGCGCCAATAGTTCATTTAATTTGATGTATGTTGCCATACTTTTTAACAATTATAGACAGACGCTTGAAATTTACAACGAACCTGTATTTGTAAGTCCGCTATAACAACAAGTATAAAATATGGATTTGTAAGTTAAAAGGTGTTCCAATAGTTGATGTAATTTCAAGTGTGTGGCAGTACTTTTGAACCGTTATAGACAGAACGCTGAAACTGAAAAGGGACCTGTATTTCTAAGTCCTCTACATCTTTTGAACCGTTATAGACAAACGCTTATAAATTTGACGCAATGTTCATAATCCTAAAAATTAAAGGGTGTCCCCATACAACATAAATATTTTTTAAATGTATTATGAACTGTAAAGGACACTTCTGTAAAATTTAAAATTACTGCGTATTACTACAGCTCCAAAAAACAAAAAATTATACAAAATCAAATCTAAAAATTAAAGGGTGCCCCCATAATTAATGTAAATTTACTTATATGGCCTTATCTATTGCTATGGCCGTTATAGTAACAGCTAATAATATTTAAAATTATAATTTAAAGAGTGCACCAATAGTTCATTTAATTTGGTATATGGCCATACTTTTAAACAGGTGTAGACAGACGGTTGAAATTTACACAGAACCTGATTGCAAGTATATAATTTGAATTTGGAAATTAAAGGGTGACCCTATAGTTTCTGTAATTTGATGTATATTACCAAACTATTGATCAGTTGAACTAGTATAAAGTTTAGAGATATAAGAGTGTCCCAATAGTTAATGTTATCTAATTTATGTGGGCATACACTTGAACTGTTATAGGCAGACAGATGAAAACTGTTTTGAAGGCGGTTTTTTTTCGCAAGAATTATTTTGCAGTAGTTTTTCGTATAAAAAAAAGGATAATTTTGTAAATGAAATTTTACTTTGAATATCTCCGAATATATAAAATATATTAAATGAGGTTTTCATCCCATTAAAGACCAACATGTACGTAACTAAAATCAATAAAAATGTTGGCAAAAAATAAATTAAAGTATTATTTTTTGTGTAAGATGTCTACAAAATTTGGCAACTACTGAAAACCAATCATACTAAAATAGTTGGTTATAAAAAGAATGAAAATCCGCGTCAAATTTTTTTACATGCTGACTTTGGGTGCCTCACAAGAATTCCATTTTTCTATTTAAGCTACAGCGTTATGCGTTATCTAAAAGTAAACATTAGCAACAGTAACATCCCCTTAAAACTCAAGCAATACCATATGTCTTACTTCTCCTGCCTCACCAACAAACAAAAATATAATGTTAGTTTCATGAAAAATTGCATAGTGTAAATGCCGTCGTACTCTAAAAGGAAACATTTTATCTCTGCCTCTAATGGATTAATATCTAAAAATGACGACGGTTTGTAAGTACTAAAATTTCTAAACAAAGATTATGATACGGAATTAAATGAACTTATTGATAATTGTGTCACCTTTTAAATTTAGTTCTGTAAACAAATAACAAAACTATTTGACTTTAACGATGAAACCTTAAAAATCATTCTTATGTTGACCCGCTAAACGTTATTAACAAAGTTTCTTCACTAGCAGGTCTTATGAAACTTTTTCAAAACTTAATTGAAGACAGTCAGATACAAAATTTAAACGACGAACTTAGGAAATTCCGCCACATAGACTTTAATAATTATTTAAAAAATATATAAAATACGTAATAAAAATAGATTGTAAAAAATATACATTACATTAAAGCTTAAAAATAGTTTATGTATGTATAATATATAATGTTATATGTAACATTTCTTTTTAGTATGTGTAGTCAGAATTTCATTGTTCCTTACATTTGTTTTTATATGTACGTAATTATACAATATTATTTTTTCTTTAAAAAATTTACATACATATTTTTAACAAGATCTGCACTTGGAGTGCAATATTTCAGGTCAATATCCAATGAATTTAAAACTGAAAGCATAGGTTCGCAAGTATTTGTTTTAAACCTGTCATCTTGTGTCATACAAAAACGTTAAAAAATCATGGCTGGTGATGAATAAAACCTGAATACAATGTAGAAATTGAATGGTAGAAAAAGTTCGTGGTGATGAGGTAGAGTGTGTAGTACACGACCATCTTACTAGATATTTTTTGATTTTTTTCGACTCTTCGTAACTTTCATGTTGTTGCTTCATATCATTTGTCTTATTTCAATATCATTTTACTGACGCTATTGCCACAGAGTATGCTTAGTGCTATTGCAAAGAATGAAACAAAAAAATTCAACAGCGAGAAGGAATGATAAAAGAAAGCAAAAAAATTTTTGTTTGTCTAGTAATTTCGCGGTTGTAAAAGGTTCAGGCAAGTTCAAAAGAGAATGAGAAAAATGTTAAAAAGGGACTTATAAAAATGTATAGTGTATACCAGAGTTTAGAAAAATACCCAACATGTACATACTGTGAGCGTCAAAATAAAGTGTACACAAACATTTTCTTTAAATTAGTTTATATTTCAGTCTTTAAAAATACTATTTTATTTAACATTTTATGTTTTTTTAATTGTTATTCAGTTCTCTACTTAAAAAAATAACAACAAAAATTTACAAAAACAAAACTTATTAAACAAAAACAAAATCTATTCCATATTTTATGCGTCAAAATAAAGTGTACACATATAAATCATTATAAAAATTAGTATGATTTAGTATTTGGTTGATTTTCTTTAGCTTTAATAACGGCACTTAGTCTTCGGGGCATCTACTCAACTAGCTTTTTGGTTATGTCAGATTAAATTTTCTGCCACTCCTCCATTATAAGGGATTTAAGCGTATCCTTTTTAGTAATTGTCCTCTTTTGTATTTGCAGGTCAAGATGCTACCACAAATGCTCAATCGGGTTAAGGTCCGGTGATTGGGGAGGATTATCTAATGTTTTAGGAGTATGATAAAGGAGCGATTCTTTTACTATCTTCGCCGTATGTTCAGGATTATTGTGTTGTTGAAAGATCCAAGGTCCCTTTAAGCCCAATTTCTCCACACTACATGGCAAATTGTTTTTCAAAATGTTTAAATAGTCCGTTTTATTCATGGTATCTTCAATAAAAGCCAAGCTTTTCACTCCACTTGCCGCAATGCATCCCCACACCATCACCGAACTTCCTCCATGGTTAACCGTAGATATTATATTTTGTTCAGCATAATGTGCATTTTTTGTACGCCATACTTTTACAGGTTTTTTCTGGCCAAAACTCTCAAATTTACTCTCATCACTAAATAAAAAGTTATTCCAGAAAGAACCATCTTTAGTTTCGTACTTTTTTGCATACTACATACAAGTAGCATACAAGTTCCCTGACATCTGTGGATGTTTGTCTACCAATTTTTAATAAAATAACAAATTTCTTTCTGCAAAGAAGTTATAGTCTGAAAATTGCGTCTGTCTACTATAAAACAGTAAAAGTGATTTAAAAGAATGCAGGAAAGTAAATAAACAACAAAACATAACGGTATTTTATGCGGTTCTACTTCGCTAAAATGCTACAAAATAAAATAAAAATATTTTGACGCGTAAAATATGGAATAGATTTTGTTTTTGTTTTATAACTTTTGTTGTTGTAAATTTTTGTTGTTGTTTTTTTAAGTTTAAGTAGAGAACTGAATAACAAATAAAAAAACATAAAATATTAAATAAAATAGTATTTTTAAAGACTAAAATAAAAACCAATCTAAAGAAAATGTTTGTGTACACTTTATTTTGACGCTCACAGTATGTACATATGCAAAACTGGAATATAAATATCAAACACTGCTTAAAGAAACATACACATTTTTTTACACATGCACATATGTATAAACTATGTACATATGTTTCTAAATTTTGTATGTTGCCGAACACACATAAATATTTTTGATCATTTTTAATATTCGGTTGTAACACGAACACGTAAATTAAAAATGTACTTTTTGAAAGAAAAGCGTAACTTTTTCCTGTTTTTCCTGACAACACGGGCATAGATGTTTCCAAGGCACATTGATACAGGTGACTGCATTAGCTTTTGCGTGTATTTTGTTTTTGTAAAATTTTGTTGAGCAGTCAAAAACGTCTGGCAATGTGTGTGTATGTATTTGTGAAAAATAAGCAAGCAATTGGACACATACATATAATACACATGCACACACAATAAAAACATACAGTAAGAAAAGGAGCAACAATTTTGACAAATCGCAAAGGAAAACAGCAAACATATGTTGACCGCAGCGTTGCCACACAAGAAATTGACTTCCTACCAATAATTTTCAAAAATCCTACCAAAATCGTTTACAGCCTACCAAAAATTTAAAAATGCGTTTCTTGCACATAAACTCTGTTATACTCACTTGGTTTTTTTCCGTAATTGTTGAGGTGGAAATTTGTCGCTTGGTGATTTTTAAGATAAGTGTTATGATTTAAAATAGTTTTAGAGCATATTATGCAGAATGAACACCCTTCCCTTTCCTGGAGCCAATCTAATTCGCTCAACCATTCGGTTCTAAATTTTTTTTACTGTTTCTTTACATGCAATATTAGTAAATATTTATGCAGTTAATAGGTACATATATACAATTAAAAAAGTTTACTTACTTTTCCATTTTGTCTGTTAATTTTTTTAATACAAACACTTGTAAATAAGACTTCACTCAAAAATATTGTTAATTTCAATTTCAAAATATTGTTCGCGTTTCTTAAACCAGAGATGGTTATAGCTTTAATCATCTTTATGCAGAAAAGCAGAGATGTTTTTTATTACACCTAAAACAGTTTTTGAAAACAGTGGTAAAACTATTCACGGTTATTGTTTATTTAATTCAAAGTTACATTTTTTTATTTTATATTCTGAATTTTTAAGGTAAAAAATTTACTATTGCTAAAAATTTGCTACAGTAGGAAAACCTACCAAAAATTAAAAAAAATGCAACAAACCAACCAAACTACCAAACTGTTTTTTAAAAACGAAAAACTACCAAGTTTGGTCCGATTGGACCAAAGCGGCAACGCTGGTTGACCGCATGATCTAATGCATTTAACTGTTCAATATGTACCCCTATCACACTGGCATATTTTACTTTGCAAAGTTTTGATTTTATGTGAGAGAGAGGGAGAAAGCATGAAGAACAGTACAGACTTTGATGTACTCGCAAAGTTGCTTTGGTTTTCTTTCGTTGCTTATACACAGTTGTATATATTTACATATACATACATATAAGCACCACATACAAAACGTCCAAAAATAAGGAACGATCAAAGAGAAGAAAACAAAAATTTGTAAAAGAAAACTTTTTGTGTCTGAACACTAAACAAAGTTTAAAAGAAAATTAACAAAACTTTGTCAAAGTAAACTTTCCTTGTATGAATTCAGTCATGCCTTGGATGTTTCGTTGTATGGCATTATATAACTTGGCAGCACTTTGCAGCGAATTTGTAATGCATTTGTTTTTGCCCTTCTCCACGCAAGCGAATAAAATTATTGATTTAGAGCTGCCAAATCTACCGATTTTTGTCATTTTGCCGATTTTTCCCATTAAAGAATACCAAATGTCAATTATGCGTAAAAATTTCGATTTTTCTAAAATTAATTTATTTATGAAGGTAATGTATTTAGCAGAGAGAAAGTTGAAATTACATATCTCTTACAGAACAAATTATTTTGGCGCGCCGAGTTCAACGTTGTGTTGCATCTAGCTTTAACGATGAAATGTCATACCTAAACTAATGATTACCGATTTGAAATCACATGTTAGTTTTTTCTACTTACTTTGTTTAGACTCCAATAATACTGCTACTATATATTTAAAACGACATATCTTCAAATTAATATTAAAAACATGGGTATATTAGAGTAAATAAATTAAACCTTGTGGTTATTATGCTATTTTTCTAAACAAGTTATTTAAATCATCGATATTTATTACTTATGTTGAAAGCACATCTCGATGGCCATTTCGCTACCACTCACTCAGCGTTTCAGGAAACTTCTCACAAATATTTTAAATGAACTAAAGATTTTTGTCCAAATAATAAGATAAAGACAAAATCAAAATTCAAGCAAAAACTACAATCAACTAAGATTTTATTTTTCTGTTTCCACTTTTTTTTGGACTCGTTTATGCAGTTTGAAGATGTTGAAAAATAAAATAAAAACAGTAAGTAAAGTATCAAGAAAACTACGATATTTTATTTTTGCTTTATGCAGGGCCACTTGAAATTTAATAATTTAAATTAAAAACACCGGAATATTAAATAAATTAAACTTTAAAATTAATTAATTATTATATTTAAATCACCGATAATTTAAAAGTTTAATTTATGTTAAAGTTAAACATGTCTTCTATTTATTTATGTAAAAGAATTATGTATTATACACAACACCATAAATTTAAAAAAAAAAATTTCGGAAGACACTGCGTCTTTTATAAAAATTTGTTTGGTTTATTAAGGAATGTACGTTATTTACTTTTTCTTTTTATCAGCTGGTTTTTGTTTCGAAGATAATGCTGAGGCTACCGTATTGGACATACCATAAAAAATGGAATGTAAAATTTGTCTAAATTATTCTATCATGTTCTTAATTTAAAAAAAAATGTGCTGATTATTGTTAAAAAAAAATATAACAGCCAATAACTGAGACATTTTTGAACAAATTAAAAAAAAAACAAGTTCAAACGGGTTTTCTACAACATTTCTTGTTGAGGTACTTACATTATTAGTTATATATTTGCTAAGCAGTACCGTAGGAAGGATTTACGCATTTACGGAGTCTCCCAAAAGCCAAAAATCCATCTTCCCTAATTAGACATTTCGGTAAGGTATCTATTATAAATTTCATAGCGACAAATCTAAAATAAAAAATAGCGCCAGGCATCTTGAATTACGTACTTAAATTAAATTACCAATATAATGAAATAAGCAAACAAACCACAAAAAAAACAACTGCTTTCTTGTGTCTTCAAAAAATTGAGACCACGCCGAAAAATTTAAAATCGCGTGATTTGTAGAACAGCACCAAACCGTTTAAACTTGTGATTTCCAGAACAGACCTAATTAACCTATTTTCTTAAAAAAAAACACAGGAATAAAAGTAAAAAATCGAATCGCTAGATAGGTCTGAAAATAACGAAATTCTCAATATTTTTCTAAAATAATATTTTCTTCGTACATTTTGTATGAGCATGCCAATTTTTAACAGATAGGCGTGTGTTTGTGCGCTGATTTAGGTTTGGATGTTTTGTGCCAAGTGAACGCGTCATTTTTTAAACTATAATTTTGTATTGTATTAGTAAAAATCTCACATGTGTTGGTTTAGGTGTGCTTGGCGGAAGTCAAAATACTTTTGATTTTCAAAACTCGCTCCGCAAGAATTTGAGGTTAGGTTATTAAGGTTATTGAGGTTATTAAGAATTTTATTTAGGGTTAGTTGCTAAAACATACGAAAAAAATATTTTAGAATTGGTTTGCCTCTTTAATAGGAAGTTAAATGCAAGGAGTATAGTAACAAAATAAAAAAAGATACTTTGCACTCACTGTTCTTGCTTCTGTTTAAAAGCGTACTATAACAATGCAACAGAAAAAAAGCTCAATAATTATTTTTCATCTTGAAATTAACTTTGAAATAAAGTTTAATGGAACGAATTTGATGTGTTGCTGTAAAAAAAAATAATAATTTACTAAATTGATTGCTTAGATTTCTAGCAACCCACACTGCCGTAGGTAGATAAATAGATCTGGGGAATGCTAATAAAATATGTGTTCAAAAATTCATTCCATTAAGCTAGTGGCTAATTTTCCCGACATCTTTTACAATTTACACTTCATTTAAAAAAATGTTTCTTAATGAAATGCATAAAATGCTGGGCAGTTATTTATTTAATTTTTTTAAACACATAATTGTTATTTTTATTTAAAACTTTGAAAATGCGTTGTTTTTATATGCCAATTTTCTTAGTGTTGTTTTCAAAATGAAGCGCCAAAAACACCGATTTTTTCCTTCATAAAGTTATTTTCATCAAATTTAACTGGCAGCCCTGGTTAAACTGGTTTTACTATACACATTAAGGCGAATTCATAATAAAATCGCCTTGGCCTTGCACATAACAAAAAGAACGGAAAGTATGTAGTTTGTTTTTGTAACAATGACTCATTCTTCGCGATTGTTCTAGCACACAGCAGTGTTGCCATTTAGTTACATTTTTTGTAACTTTTAAAGGTTCGTCGGCCTATTGGGCAACTTTTCGTAACTTTTGCTACAGACACCAAATAAAGCAAAAACTTCTTTGAATGCCGTTGCTCTTAACATATCTACTCGATTTTAATATAAAGGATAACACACTTGCAAGAGGTATTATTAAAATTGTAAATTCTATCTTTAGCTTTATTAAAAATCCTACTATAACTAATTTTATTGAGTGGAGTTAGCGTGTACTTTTTCATACCGAAAGATTAGTACTGAGTACTAACTTAAATCCTCATGAGTATCATCGGGCTGAAATTTATACGTTTTTTAACTTTTTTTATTTCGTGTTTTTTTTTGTCTAGTATATGAGTTTTTTGCCATGTTAATTTCCCTAAAATAAGGAGGGAAATTTATAACTATATTTTATATTAATTAAATTTCTATTTATTTAACGAAAATTTTAAAATGTAACTTTAAATGAAAAAAGTTACTTGTTTTTAAAGAAAAACCGTAACTTTTGCCTGCCTTTTCCTGGCAACACTGCCACACAGCAAACATACACATGCAGTTGATGGTATTGATTCGCCTTGTACATACGCATGCATATATACAGATGTGTATACATACATACAGATGTAATATTTATGCCTGGCTATAGTAATGCATTGAATAAGTCGTTATTTATTTATCAGTTGCTTGTGGATTTTAGAAGTGGAAAGTTCTGTTTTTTAAGTAATATAGAAAAATTATAAAAGGTGGGTAAACTGTACCTCATTTCATATTTTTGTTGTTTGGACATACATACTTATGTTATTTAACCCGAAATGCATATTATGTATAAAATAAATCGCCAGTTTCTTTTGTTATTGCTTGCTTATTAAGTACATTTGCACGTAAATAAAAAAAAACATAATACGAGGAAATAGTGTACATACCTACTAAAAATGTGGCTAATGGTTACGTTTTTAAGTGTGTTAAATAGATGATAATATCTCTTGTCTTATGTAGAAAAACCCTTACTCGAATAATTGTGATCTTAACCCTTTCGGGACGGAGTTTTATTTTGAAAACCAAATTATATATGGTAAAATTTTTTTCATATTCTAAAAGGTATGATAAAAATATTATGTTCTCCATACTTAAAAATTTTAAATTTGTCCTTTTATCCTAGGACATATAATCCCAACAAGTATTTTCATGGGACATAAAATGCCAATCAGTGTTCTCAAGAACGATTCGAAATTAAAAAGATAACTAAAATATAAATATTATTAGATTTAGTTAATAGTTTACATTTATTTTTAACATTTAAGGAATGCAATTAGGTATTTATTTTTGGAATGGCCCAAAACACTTGTAACATAAGGTGTTGTTACAACCTGAGCATATCATCTTTGTTTGCTTTTCTATGCCAAGTGAAGAACAGCGGACACAGCGACAACGCTTCTCTTGCTCTACTGGCAAGTGGTCTCCAATATTGAGGCTATCCGTTTTTGGACGTTTGGGAGTTCTACCTCCCTGGCGATTGCCTTGAAAATAAGGAAAATACGACAGTTTGAAAATTGCTGGGACGTATTATCCCAGTAGTCCCGAAAGGGTTAAGTGGCTATTAGACGGTCAAGCTTTGCATGTCATGTTTTACCGTCTAATAGGTAGCTACATACAATAAAGGAGAAGGTAAAAACATAATAGAAACTACTTATCACAATGTAATATTTTAAATGTAAATGCTTCGTTGTTTTTGATTCTATTGCATTGTATCTGAGTAAAATGTATTAGAATCACGAAAAAAATCAATTTCGTAAAAATTCGAGTCAGGGCCTTTCTTTAAGAGACCAACGGTATATGTATAAGCATAATATATCTATGTATATCAAGTGCATACAGGAGTTCAGCTGAAAGTTTTTCGGTTCATTTTTTCTACAATGATATCGGACTATGTCGAAATTCGTTTCGCCTCTTTTATAAAAAAGGCTTTGTAAGCGCAAAGCAAAATGTGCTGTAGAAAAACTGAGAAATTTTTTCTTAATTAAAAAAAATGGAACTTGTCAACACATGGGTTAATACAAATTTTGAAATCAGATGTTGTGACTCTTAAGTTTATCCATATCAGTAAGCTGGCCTGATAATTTTATCCGCTTAACTTTAGTCTTCTTTAATTAAAAAAAAGGTTTTTTTGAAAATATTGCTCCCTAAAATAATATTAAATTTAAATGCGAATAAACTATTAATAATGAATATTCTCACGAAATTTCCTCCCCACGGAAAATATTTTTCTCGAGAAAGATTTCCTCAATTAGGAAATTCGTTGCATCATCGTAATTTGAAGGGAGTTATTTTGTTTAATTCAATATAATTTTTCTTTTATAATTCATAATATCTACTTTTTTCACTTCCCGCAATCAATGAGAAGGGGAAAAATGAATAATAGGAGAAACGGGAGAAGTGATAAAACTCGCATTAAATCCTTAAATTCGTACTTACACTCTTAAAAAAATAAGAAAATTTGTTATAAGTAGCAGACCTGCCAAAATTTTATAATTTGAAATCTTAATGTGATTTTGTTTCTGTTTAAAAGAAATTTAAAACAATTTCTTTAGTTTCTAATAGACATGTGCCCGGTCGTTCGTTTCAGTAACCGGTCTCTTTCGTTCATTTATAGAAGACTGCTTCGTTCGTTCAATCGTCCAATTTAAACAACAATCTTTATTGTATGTGATTTTCTTGTCTTGTCAAATTGTGGTTTTGATACAGAGGTGAAACTCTTGGCACATAGAAAACAGTGTAATCAGGTTTTCTGTAGGTACTGAAGAGAAACACATATACATATCGTGCTTTTTTATTATGAAGAAGGAAAACAACAAGGAAAACTAGATATTTTACAAAATAAAAAAAGCACAAAAAGCTGCTTTTCTACTAAAAAAAAGGGGGGGAAAATATTCGTGAAAATAAAGAATTTAATTACTAAATTTCTTAAAAATGTGATAGGCTATGGCTTTACGAGATAACTTCAGCACAAATTACGCTTCTTCTTCTGATATTTCTTTTGTTTATTTAAAATCACTTTTTTATTCATTTGAATATTGCCAATTTTCCATAAAAACGAAACAATATAAAAAAAAGTTCATCCATATTACCCAGCTAACGAAGTTTGTCGGGTATTTTCTTATTCTCTTCGTGAATATTACAACCAGGGTTACCCAAAGGCCAAGAATATTTCTACCTGAAAGATTCTTGAAATGTACCAAAACCAACTGTATTGCTTACCGTTACTATATTATATTTTAATTTAAGTATTGTTCCGTATTAAATGATGTTGCTTTTATAATTTCAAAAAAGCTATTTCTGTTTTATTTTGTTAGGAAAATTTAATGAAGATTTTAGAGCGAGCTGAGGTTTTTGTTGTTTTTTGTGGTTCTCTTTGTGAGCAAAACATCAACTGAATAAAAGAGAACAAATAACTGAACAAAAGAGATTAGTACGCCATATTATATTCCGTACACTATTGAACGAAAGTAGCCGGTTTAATATCTGACTCATTCCGTTCACTTAAATCATCCGTTCAATTTTACCCGTACGCTGTTGAACGAAAAGACCTCATTTAAATGACTAAATCATTCTGTTCACTTGATTGAATCGGTCAATTTAACCCGTTCGTTCACGAACGACACAGCTCTAGTTTCTATGCTACGCTTTTAGCATGCAAATAAGCTTTTGTGAATTTGAGTTTTTTATCTTTGGATATTTTGAAGCCTCGTTAATATGAAAACTCGATTATTTGAACTTTTTTCTGGTCCCTTGAGTTTCAAATTATAGTCGATTGTATTTCTTTTAGTTTTCCATTTTTGTTATGATTGTTTTGAACTTTCCAGAGGTAGTAAACAAAAATTTCAAAAGAAATATTTAGGTCGCAAATTCCACTTGAACACTTTATGTATTCTTGTGCAATTTTTGTAATAAACACTGTGTTTAAATTCCTTTTATTATTATTTACCAAAATGAATTTAAATTGATTTTGATTTAAGTTCATTTTTATAATTCTAGACGCCTTTCTTATGTAGCGGATGTTTTCCGAAAAAAATTTGAAGCCAGCAAACTGTAAGGCTGCCTTTTTTGAATCGCTACATCCTTTTCCAGCACTCTTCGCATCTGTCTACCTTAGGTTGTGTACATTGAAAATATCATCTATTTAACCAACTAACTTTATAAATAAAAAAACGAGGAGTATTCATATCAATATTCATTTGGTTACATAAAGTACTTCTTCACTGTTCTCTCTGTAACTCGTCTTGTACATTTGTTTTTGCTTTATACCAACCGTTGGTTAGTCACAAATGACATTTTTATTTTTTAATCATTCTTTGCTTGTTTTACAACATTATAGATGCTGTTTCAGTATCATATTGATTATTATGAGTTAAGCATGAATGTACATGCGCTGTGCCATGTGTGTTTTTTAATTTTTTTTACTAATGATAAATTAAATTTGATTTCGACTTAAGTTCATTTTATTTCTAAAAAAAAACTTTTCTAAATGTAATTTTAAATTTATGGTGACAAGGAAGCATAAGTGTACTCACGTTACCATCCTTGGATTGCAGTCAGCTGCTTTTTGACACAATTCATGATTTTTACATAAACAAATTGCCTGTTGTTGTTTTAATGTTGTATTTGTTGTAGACTTTTGCTTTATGTGTGAGTACATTTTTTTTATTTTTGAGATGGCGTGTTACTGTTTGATTTATATGTAGCTGCACTCACATAAAGTGGGACACACAAGAAACTTATGTTGTCATGTTAGTAACGCAAAATAAAGCCTTAGTTTAATGTTAAAACTAACGTTTAATATATCACTTTTTCAGAACAAAATAAGAATTCAGTCAAGTTGTATTGCGTTTGAAGTGGGACGTTACAGTCTTCGTAATTTATTATCTTGTTAAATAAATATATAATACTTGGTTGACCTTCCTTTGCTAAAAATGACAGCTTAAAGACGCCGCAGTATACACAGCATCAAACGTTTATAAAAATTGGGTTCAATATTGTACCATTTTTCTGTTGCTGCTTCCTTCAGTTCGGCAATACTCTTTTAGCTATTCTTTTTTTAGTTCTCACAGAGTTCAATAACATTCAGGTCATGAGGCTAGGAAGAAGCCAATTTCGTGTATTCTCCTGCTGACAAAAGTGGATCGTACTTTATTAACTTTAAACAGTACCGTTTATCACGGTCGGGCAAATTAAACTTGTTTTCACAATTTCTTTTTGTTTATTTTGAACACTATTAGTAGCTTTAAATGGTTTAATAATACTAAACACTAAACATTTGTTTCTGTTTAATATTTCTGCAATTCTTCTAATAGTATTGTGTTTTTTACAATTATTTATGACAATTTGTCTGTCTTCAATTGTAATTTGATCCTTTTGTACAAATTTTAATAAATTAATATTTCAAATAAGGGATTGCAAGTGCCAAAGTAAACGGTAATTCAAAACAAGTAAGAATGTTATATTCGGCTATGACAAATCTTATACAGTAGTTTTCCTGTTTAACGAACCTTCGGTTCTGCGAACATCGCATTTAACGAACACATAAGATTGCTCGATTGAGTACTTTATATTATAATTTGAACCTATTTTTCATTCATTTAATTTTAGATTTTATGCTTCCAGTATAATGAATTGTACCTTTTCTAAATTTTGTAAATATATTATACAGATCTCAAAACATATTTTAAAGTAAACGACAAATAACACAGTTCTAGTTTTTATTTATTCATAACATGGGTACTGGGCATAAATATAGCATATAAAAAACTTTTCAGTTTAACGAACAGGCCTGACAAAGTACTGGTTCGTTAAACCGGAAAACTACGGTACATATACCCTTAACCATATATCGCTGGTCTCATGTAGAAAGGCCCTAACTCGAATTTTTATGAAATTCAGTTTTTCGTGATTCCATTACATTTCATGCAAATACACCTTGTCACAAAATTTGAATGCAATAGTATCAAAAATAACAATATTAGAAGCAATTGCATTTCAAATATTACATTGTGATAAATCCTGTAAAATCACAATTATGCGAGTTAGGGCCTTTCTACATGAGACCAGCGATATGTAAATATAGTTCAGTGAAGTAACAGCAATCAAAAAAGCAAATATTGCAATAACGGAGAATTAAAAAAAATAGGAACTACATATATATAATTTTATATAAAAATGCCCATCTGCTCTTAATGGGTTAAGCATTTTTGAAAATTTTAGTATTTTCTCCTCAAAAGCTTTAAAATGATACCCATATTGATATTTTAAAAAATTTCAAGGTTCCGTAACACTTGTTTTTTATTTTTTAATTTTCTATTGCCCATATATTTATTTTTTGATTGGAGTTACTTCATTGTTCCAAATGATGTAAAAAAAATTAGAGTAGGCGTGGTGTTTTGCCCTGTGCCTTGAAGGACATGGATCGATCGTGCTTATTTTCAATAGCACCTCTTTCGACGCTACGTCTAATCGATTGGCGGATTTAAATGTTTGTTTGAAAAGGCAAATTTAATTTCAACACTAACACTGACGGTCAGACGGACCTCGCTCAATCGACTTAGCTGTACATAAGAACTCAAAGTATATATATGTTATTGGGTCGGAAATAGATATTGTAAAAATTACAAACGGAATGTCAAACTTAGTTATACCCTTTTTTCAGTTTTTGTGATGAAGGGTATGAAGTTTAAGCCGTACTACTTTAAATGTATTTTCCGCTGACATAAAGCCCCATATCATAAGAGAACCCGACGCGGTTTTCTCCAAGCGAATCTTTTTTCATCTGGTCTAAAGAGGTTTATTTTTGTTTCTTCTGTAAAAATAACCTAATAACCTAACCATAAATTACACACGTTTATTTCTCTGATAATATTAATGGCTGTCGGCGGCAAGGCAGACGTTCTATATAAATTATTACTTTTAAAGATACGTCGGACTGTTTCAGCGCTAACACTAACATGTTTTATTTCATTTAATTTGTTTTTATGACAATTGCTGACAAAAGTTCTTGAGTAGCTTCACACAATATCGCTTATCGCGGTTGAACATTTTGCATCTGTTTGCATAATTTTTATTTTATTTTGGACACTATTAGAAGCTTTATATCATTTTATAATATCAAACACTGTACTATACTGTACTATTTCTCTAATAGTTTTGTGGTTTTTATAAATATTGTTACGTTTTTCCCTTTTAAAACAAACGTACGGATTCTTTTGCAAATACCACTGTGGCTTATTACAAATTCTGTACTCTTACTTTGTGGTCTTATCTGGCTATACTTCTTGATCCTACGGTCTTGTGAATCCTATCGTCTCGTATTTACTAAACATGTCATTCCCTTTTAACTAATAGCCACAACACACGTCTGCGGTACACTGACTGTTGTTAAGCTGTTACTTTACTGTGCCAACAGCCAGAGCTCTCTCTTATTGTAAAGGGCGTTTTGACAGTTATGTTTCTCTTATATTAAATTAGACGTCTCCACTTCAATATCTGTCCAGATCTTATTTTCGTAACATCCCTCACTTAAGCCTGTTCGTCCCGAATAGGCACAATTTTTATTCTTGAGGATAATTGCTTGTCCTTTTTTTCAAATGTTAACACAACTAATGTACAGCCTTACTTTGCAATTAATTTCTGCAATCCCATTTCTGACACCAATGTTACGTTTTTCTCTTTTTAGACAAACGTTCCGATTCTTTTGATTGCAAATACCACTGTGGCTCATTACAAATTCTGTACTCTTACTTTGTGGCTTTATCTGGCTATAATTTTCGATCCTACGGTCTCGTATTTACTAAACTTGCGTTATTATTACAAACGCAGCGATTCATGCTATACTACTGTGTTACTCCGGCGGTAGATGAAAAACTCGATGCCTTGTTTGGTTACCTAAACCATCCACAGAGTTCTCCACTACGCCCTTTATCCCAGCCAGTTATCCCCTTTACCTAATAGCCAAAACATTCGTCTGTCATACACCTGTTACACTTCCCTGTGCTTACCGGTACCGTTCTTACTTTTCTTATTATAAAAAGCATCTTGACAATTATCTGTTACTCTTATATTAAATTAGATGTCTCCACTAAATTATCTGCCATGGCTTCACACAGTAAATGTCTTTTCCTCCTTTTATCTCGATTACACGTCAAGAGATGCAATACCATTTCGTCAGCTCTGTGTCACCTTCATATTTTGGTATCATAAATTGATCATTGGTATTTCCTGTGAAAGCTAGATACTTTAATTGAAAAGAATTGAAAGATGTGTGATCTGTTTGTTGTTGACATTTGTTGTTTACATGAAAAATTGTTTAAGATTAAAATTTGTAGGACAAAATAACCGACGAAGTATACGAAAAATGTATACAAAGAACATACTTAAGAATGTTAAAGGCATGTTCTGAGTTTCGCACGAATTTTAACCTTTTTTTTTTCACAATGCCACAGAGAACTTCGTGTGGAATTCAGATTCACATTGTTTTTTTTCATATTCGATATTTTCACAAAGCTTTCTAGAAATATTTGGCTCTGTTTAAAAAAAAAATAAAATTGTTAAATTAAAGCAAAATTTCAAGGCACATGAGGCACTTGCCTCATGCCTTTCAAAAGATGTATTTTATAGAAGCATAGAAGTTTGAGTTGGCAATATTTTTGTAACTAGTGGCCATTTTGTGATTTATGTTTTATAATTTTCGGTAAAAACCGTCGTCTCTGAGTTATGTTTTGTTTGACAAATCAGTCTATGCGCCATTATGCAGAGGAACTGGATATGTGTCCATCCACTTTATGAAAGATCTCGGTTTGCATGTTTGCAAAACTTAAATCGTGTACAATTAAAGTTACACAATCACCTAGAAAGGCGTAAAAATAAGGTTACAGTTGCTCCTGATTTTCATAAGCGAATTTTGATTAGCGATGAAGCTCACTTTTGGTTAAATGTATACGTCAAGTTTACGTTACATTCAGAAATACTGACTGTTTAATATGCTTTGTAGGCTCGTGGAATCATTGATCCGTACTTCTTTAAAAACGATGCTGATCAGACCGTTACAGTCAACGGTGGCCGCTATAAACCTATGATTACTGACTTTTTCGTTCATCAGTGGAATAACCAACATGCAAAATGTCACATAATTCGTGCCACAATTGATTATTGAAGGAAAAATTTGGTAACTACATTGTTTCACGCTTGGGATTCGTGATTTGGTCGCCAAGATCGTGCAACTTAACGCGGCACTGTGGTCAATATTTTGAGATAGCGGCCAAAACTACTTTTGGTTTTTGTTCTCCGATTTTAAAGTTATTAGACTCATATGAAAGTAGACAGTAATAAACCTTGTTAGCCAAAAAATTAGAACTCTATTTCAACTATTTCACTGAGAACAGGGTGGTCCAAAATGGGCTTTTTAGAATTTAGTAAATTTATGATATTTTTAGTTAATTTTTAGTGTTTAAATGATCATAACTTTTTTTTTTCAAGATTTTTGGTCGAAATAAATTTTGTGTTGTAACTTAATTTATTTCCTATGACTGAAGCTGAAGCTTTACTGTTTTCAGATCAATTTAAATATTTTTTTAAAAAAGGTCAAATTTCTCGGAAATTTCCTACTTCATAGAGCACAACTCAAGCTGAGTCAAAACACAAATTTACTATTTTGTAGTCCTAACTCTCCCCTACATTCCTATATACACGTGTCCATGCATCGGGACTTCACTTTTTGAGCTACAGCAATTTTTCTGACCCAAGGTAAGATATTCGGTACAAATGCACGTCATATTTCTTGAGAAGTTATTTGTATGTGAAAGTGGTTATTATGCATATATTTTGATAAAATTATGTACAAGAGTTCTTATTGACCCAAAAAATAATTCTGTTGAAATTAGGAGAAGTTGGCCCATATTTGGACCTAGTCCACATAGAAGGGTGTATCAAAATTTTGACAAAAATGACAATAGAACTCTCAAATTATGTCGTATCTAGCAATTCATTTGGAAAAGGTAAAAATGATTTTATTGCCATCTAATATTACACAACTTAAATATCTGAAAATTGCAAATAAATTTAAAACCAATGGAAATAACTGGTAAAACCAAGTACCTGTTATATTATGTTTATGTTGGGAATTTCAGTGTTATTTTTCAGTTTAATCCTCACAAGAATTAGCTTTCTTACAAAAAAAAAAAAAAACATCCTTTGGCCCCTGTAAATATTGAGACTTAGTAAATGTCAGTGGCCAAATGTTGGCATTTTCTGACCAAAATTAAGTTTAGGAATAACAAATAAGTATTGGTTGTAAAATACGATTGAAGAAAATAAGAAATTATAAAAAAAAATACCTATTTTAAATGTCAAAATATTCAACTGCTACATGGAAACTCAACAAAAAATTAAAATGCATTTTTAACTCCACATTACTTACGTTCCTATCAGTCGATTTTTACGTTTGAACACGGAAATTAAAGCTTAAAGTCCCTCCAATTGAACAAAACAAATTGCGTAAAAAATACCAATCCGGTCAAAAGTTATAGACCGCTAGACTATTTTATATGGGAATATGTGAAGTCTACGCCAATAATCCCGAAACGATTGATAACTGGAGAATAACAATCGCCGCGTTGTTTCTTACTAGTCTACGCAGATATAAGCCAGCCGCGACGGTCATATACCGGAAGTCGTATTTAAATAAATACCAGAATCAAGTAAATTTCAGATCAATTTAAAAAAATCATCTTTGTTTTATCTCATCTCAAAGTTCTATACGTCTATAACAAAACACGTTTATCAAGTGCAGGTGATCTATTGCTTGCATCAACTTAAGTAGTTCTGTCTTGTAAACGGAAACGTACTTCCCCAAACGCAGACTACAGGATAGGTTCAGCTTAGCTATTTAAACACCTGCTCCTGCTTTACTGTCAATAAAAATGCTGGTTTCTTACTCCATGCACTCATTGTCTATAATGTCCGATGCAGTATTTCAACTACTTCTACTAATGCGTTCAATTGTCATTTGACTTTCTCTACCCCCTTACCGACCAGGTCTAGAGTACTTTAATAACCGATGACAAATAGCATCTCTCTTCATATGCAAAGCCGACATAGCAACCCTTGACCTAATGAATAAGAGTTGAAGCCTTGCGTTTTGCACCACCTATACTCACACAAGCCATCCCTTGAACTCTATCTAACCTACGCTTAATGCTATTCTGAGAGGTCTTTTGCCACTAACCATAGTTGTTTAGGTTATTATGGATCGCACTTTGATCTTTTTTTCTTTTCCTCTCTTCATTTAATTTAGTTCCAAGTAAGTTCCCTATTAATAATAACGCCTAGGTAATTCAGTGTCCTTGATGTACCGATTTTCGACAAAAAACAAACATTAAGGATCCAGTCTTTCTACCCTTCTTCCTTTGAGTAAGGAGCATAACGTTGCATTTGCTTGCATTTACAGGTAGCCCCTACTTTTAACAGAGCCTGTCGCATACATCTTGTATGGTCATAATGAACTTTCCACCAAACAAATGCCAGATGTCGTATAAGCACCTATTCAGTCCAGTTTCCAAAAAAGCCGTTAACGATGACGTTAATAACAGAGGTTATAAAAATCCTTACGGGCAACCCCTGACTACCCTATTTAGGAGTCTAAAACGCCCATTTATGAGATTTGAAGGTCTAAACATAAGTATGGAATGGCTTAAATCCTACGCCCAGTAAGAGCATTTCTCAACTTCGAGAAAGAGTTTTTCTCACAGGCATTTTCAATATCCATAAACAAGGACCAATGCAGCTCCATCTCTTTTCACGGTTCTAACAAGTTCATTAGTGTCAGGAGATCTACCTGTACTATAAGCATGTTAGTATCTACTCAAGGGTCTTTCCGTCACCCTCTCTTATTCGGTTTGTAAAGAAAGACAACATTAGTTTCCCTCCATTCCATCGGAATGCGTCACCTCGCTAGAAAGGCTCTTAAATTTCGCTAACGCTTACATGCAAAGTGTTTATATTCCTCTGTAATAATGCACAAAAAATTCCATTCATTTCATTTGCTTTAAATGGTGTAAAAGGTAGTATTACACTTCTAAGATTATTAATTTTAAATTGTCATACTCTAAATAATAGAAATAACATTGAATTCTCCATACAAATTTGTCTTAAAATACATTTCAAACCTATTTTAATACTTTACGAATACGGCAGAATTTATTTAAAAAAATTTTAAATAGTTTTTCTTTCTAAAATATTTAGCAATTAAAATATACATAGTCTGGATTTACATTATGCAGTTTTTCAAGGCATTTTCTTCTTAATTTTCTATTTAAGTTACAGCGTTATGCGTTATCTAAAAGAAAACATTAGCAACAGTAAAATCCTCTCAAAACTCAAGCAATACCATATTGCTTACTCCTCCTGCTTCACCAACAAACAAATTTTTAATTTTGTTATACTAAAATAACTTACCTAACAATTGCAAAAACAGAAAAATAAATATATAAAAAAATTTTTTAAATGGTATTTTATATAAGCCGCTTTGAAAAAACAATGAAAACGTTGTCTTATCTACGTGCAAACTCTCCTTAAAAAAAAACTCCGCACTTCTATTTGGAATATTTTATTCCCAAAAACTACAATTTCTTCGTTCTCCAGCATAACTTCTGCTAATTCTTCAACAGCAATAATTAAACTATATATTGTAGACTTTGTTAGCTCCATTTTATTAAATACTTTAATATTTTGGTACACGCATAACAATGTGTTTATCAAAGATGAAAGATGTTGCAAATGTAAACGACTTTTTTCATTTTCAACATCTTCCACGCATTCCTTTAATTGCTATAGAGAGGTCCCATATAATAAGGCAATTGAAATTTTACCATTACCGTATGTTACCGCCTTAACATGGGTAGATAGATATACTGTTTTTGTAATAAGCGCAGACTTATTTTTAGGTTTTCCTACACAAGAGTCATTCTAAGGAATCTATTTTAGAACATTTTATACCAAGCAAATCGAAATTTTTCTATGCGAGTAACCACATTTAAAATTTTTGAAGGGCTAAAATCTATCCATATACATATCTCAAATAGCTTAGAAATCAGCTAAAATGCATGTTTATTTTAAATACTTACAAAGTTAAATTTTTAAATAATTTTTTTTGCAACAACTATGTATGTGTGATTATTTCGTACAGCAAAATCAGAAAATGATAATATCGCCGTGTTGAACGCAAGTAAAAAAGAAATATTTTTTGCAACGGGATTTTATTTTGTAATATTTAAGCATAAAACACTTTGCAATTGCAGGGTTGTAAGAAATAAAGCATTCTATCTATTACTCTTCTTTGGCAACTATTCCTACTAGCTATCCCTTTCCAAAAAAGGTAACAAAATTTATTAGCAGGCGTTGTTACCTACTGTTATTATTATTTTTTTTTAAATCCGACTTTTATCATTGTGTAAATTATGTAAAGCCCTGAAAATAATTTTTAATTACGTAGTTGTAAACTTTGTTGACAAAATTTCAGATAATAAATTTTTTTTATACTTTTAATTATGGTTAGAAAAGATATGCATTAAGGGTTTATTTATAATTTTTGTGTTTACAGTTAATCTCATTAAAGTGCACAAACATAACTGCTTAAATGTCAATATACACCGTCAATACATGCAATTTATAGTATTAATATGCTTGCCACCTAAGATACTGGATAGAAAATCAAATTTATGTTCATTTTTTTTATACTCTGATAGGTTTTTTGGTGTTTTCTTTCAAGAACACTGTTGTTTAGTGGATATTTGTCAAGGTTTTGCTTAAATATATCAAAATTAATAAAAGAAAAAAAATTTTAAAAGCGTTGTCCACTAACAAAACGCCTTCACACAGCAAAACATATTTGACTAATCAGCACACATTAGTATAACATCACGAAGATAGTTGTATATAATGGGTGATTTTTTAGCTATTATCTTTTTGGCAACACTGATTAAAATAGCTGACGCACGTTTCATGTTTTGTTTCACTGTCAAACATCTTCAATTTGGTCTATAATTTAACCATGAATCGTCTTACAAACGAAAAATGCTTGCAAATTTTTGAATTTTATTATCAAAATGCGTGCTCTGTTAAGAAAGTTCATCGCGCGATTCTTCCATTTTATGGTCGAACCACTGAAATAAGCAGAATTGGAGTGAATATCAGCCCGAAGCATTGCAAGAGCTACCAATGCATCCAGAAAAAGTCACAGTTTGGTGCAGTTTATGGGCTGGTGGCATCATTGGACCGTACTTCTTCAAAGATGATGCGAATCGTAACGTAACTGTGAATATTGAGCGCTATCGTAAGATGATATCCAACTTTTTTTTTTACAAAATGCAAGAGCTTGACTTGCATGGCATGTGGTTTCAACAAGACGGTGCCACATGCCACACAGCACAGGCGAGTTCGGTGAACACTTTATTTCACTTTCGGGACTGGTTAGACTATTTTTTGTGGGGCTATGTTAAAGCTCATGTCTATACAGACAAGCCCGCTTCAATTGACGTATTGGAAGACAACATTGAAGCATTTATACATGAGATACCGGCCGAAATGTTGAAAAAAATATGCCAAAATTGGACTAAGCGGGTGGATCATTTGATGGGCAGTCAAGGTCAACATTTGCATGAAATAATCTTTAAACATTATATAATATAGACCGTACTATCGATTCAAATAAAGATTTCATGCGTTTTTCTGAATTTGATGTTTTTTTTTTTAATTTTTTACAGCTTTAAAAAATCACCCCTTGCATACTTCGCTTAAACGTCAGTAAGTGATATCTGTTTTACATAACCTATTATAGCAATAATTTAGACCAGCTAAAGCTTAATGAATAAATTTCTAAAAACATAGTAAATGAATTTTCGTCACGATTTGCAAACAATTTAACAGTAGTTAAATTCTTAAACATATATTAAAAAAAAACTTTATCAAACTGAGAATGCTTGGTGTAGTGCATATTAATTTTTTAAATGTTCTTAGAAATGAGTATTTGTTATTTTACAATGTTAGCTGCTCTTCCAGTACAAAATGTAAATTATTGCAAGTCTTATCAATATTTAGAAAACTATTTAAGATTATAAAAAGTATAAAGTAGATTGATCTTTAATTATTAAAATAGAATTTTAAATGTCTAAGTAAAAACCTATTGTAAATAATTGCTCTTTATCATGTTTACTTATTTTCATTTTATTAATTACATGTTGACGATTTGGTTTATATGCTTAATTAGCATTTCAGTTTTAGTTTTGTCTTTAATTTTTAGCTTGCGTGCTTTATTAATAAACATTTTGTGGTTTTGGTTTTCATAACAATACGCTTTCCATTTTGTTACTGCACCGCATTTTTCATTTATCTTTTACCTTGATTGACCTCATTCATTTATTAACATATGTTATATGATATTCACCATGTACCAAGGATGCCAAATATACTACAGTAATCAGAAATAAAAAGAAAAAACATTAAGTTTGGAAATCCTTCTTGTTATCAATATTTACGCAACAGAATTTAAAAACAAATTAAAAGAAACTACCAAAGAATATAATTTCCTAAGTAACAAGGAAGGCGCTGCTACTTAAAATCTATATAAGTAATAATATATTATATTTTTTCTTTTATCTTATTTTAGGTTAACCAAACTATATTTTAACTTAACAAACAACCAAGAATCCTTTGTGGATCTCCTACAAAATAAATGTCCCATTGTTTTTTTACTGGAGTTATTCTTATCATAACCCATTAGTAAATTAGAATGAAGCTTATATTCTAGACTGAGCTTATCACATCTCTCCTTTTTTATCATCACATGTATTTTTTTACTTCTGTTAACTATCGATAAGCAAAGAATCGATTTTTCATACTATTTTTCTCATCACAGTAGATACTGTTGTAGTATGATACCAATTGTTGTGAAGTAGGCATACGGTTTTACGATACGTTTGAACAACCTAAAAAAGCACAGAGTCCGGAACTCCTCCAGTAGTTTTCCAAGGCGCTTATTACCGCACTCTGGAATTTGTTGGCAGCCAAAAACTAAGGTCCTCGTGACTACGATTACTGTCTCGCAGGGCTCCAGCAACCGCCCCCTGGGATCTTTTTTCAATAGCAAACGAACTTATGTAGTATGGAACTTTCACAAATCCTACCTTAACTTGGACAGACGAACATGTTCGGAATACTTTGTTATATATATCCGTTTTTTGGGCATTTTAGTTAATCATTTACCGTATAGGAGATATTTTTCCCTCCCACCTGTTGTCGACTATGATAACTTTTTGCTGTAACTGTTTTTCAGACATATAAACAAAACATGCAAAACAAAAAAATTTTGCAACCCAAAGGCCCTTTCGACTCTTTATGTTCACTAGGCAGATCTTACGGTATGTTTTCCCTTGATCCATGTAGTCTACTGAAAGCACTCGTGACTGTGTGAAGCTATGGGGCTGTTGTTAACATGCTTGTAATCATCTAGACTACAAATCTGCTTGGCCAGGGTTCAACTCGTGCGGCAACCAAAAAATAAAATGTTTTTTTTACAGGACCTCCTTCGTCGTTACTTCTTCATAGCATATTCCCCAACAAAGTAAAATAACTAATAAAATGGCTATATATATCTTATATATATCTAATATCCCCCTTTCAAAATGTGTAAGATTTATTTAGAAATATTTTTAGGTTTCCAAGTAAAAGCCTGTTGCATGCCATTTTTACCGAAATCAGTTTCATGATAACTTTTCAACACAAACGCACATATCTCTGGAACCACTGCATAGATTTTCTTACAACCTATTGCATGTTGTTGATCTAATATCCCTCTTTCAAAACGTGTAAGCTTTATTTAGAAATATTTCATGCCATTTTTACCAAAATCAGTTTCATGGTAAATTTTTAACACAAACGCAGATATCTCTGGAACCACTCCATAGATTTTCTTACAATCTACTGTATTTTGTTCTAAAATCAATCAAAGAAGAGTGATAGCGAAAAGCATTTTCAATTTTAAAATGGCACCAAAATGTAAAGAAACTACGGAAGAGGGGCGAAAAAAAAATTGCCAATGATCCAAGATGCGGACGTCCTCAGACACTTTCTGAAGGGGAAAAGAGGTATATTGTGAGGGAAGTAAAGAAAAATCATAAGTTACCGGCAAAAGAAATAACGAGAATCATCAATAATAACTTTAACAAGTAAGAGTGCTATATTCAGCCAAATCTTTTATACATATTACCATCTATGTAAATCTAGTTAATTAACTCTAATCAGGAAAGCAAATATTGGGGTATAAGAGAGTTAAACAAGTTATAGTACTATATTCGGCTATGCCGAATCTTCTATACCCTTCAAATATAGTTTGGTGAAGTTACTTGATTTCAACACTAATACGGACGGACAGACGACTTCGCTATGCATAGAAAGTCAGAATATATAAACTTTATGGGGTCGGAAATGGATATTGTAGAAATTACACACGAAATTACAAACTTAGATGATAAAGGGTATAAAAAAAGCATATACCCAAATACAGTACGAGAAGTTCTTCATGAGGGTGGGTACAACAGTTGTGTTCTACGTAAGAAACCATGTACAAGCAATCTGAACAAAGCTAAGCGACTTAAATACGCCGAAGAACATAGCAACAAGTCTTATGACTTTGGAACAGAGTGGTTTTTATAGATGAAAGTAAATTTAATATAACGGAAACTATGGCAGATGCAGAGTGTGGAGAAAGACCAATAAAGAAATTAAAGGAAAAAAATGTTAGTTTGGGGATGTAAGAACGCTGCTGGAGTTGGAAATTTGCAGATAATTGATGGAATTAGGGATCACAAGAAATACATTGATATTTAAAAAACGATTCTCCAGCCTAGTGTGCAAAAAATGGGTGTAGCTGAAAACTTCATCACCCTTATTCTAGTTGTCGTCGTCGTTGTTTTAGTATCAATGTCGGCATCAATTAAATACAAATTTTGTACTCTATAACATTCCTGTGACGACGTCGATGGTTTATCGATTTTTATGAAATGAAAATTCACATCCCTAAGTTTTTTACTAAATTTTATATGTGTATATATTTTATATGGTAATATATTTTCTAAAGGTGAAAAAATTTTGATTTATTTGATGATAAAAGCTCAAAAAAAACAAACTTTTGTTCGAAAGAAAACTTTTTAGGCAGAATTACAATATTTTTTATTTGCCGGATCGCAAATATGTGCATATGTTTTGCCTGTAAGTGAAAATTGTTTAAACATTCCGCTGCCAGTGGCTTAACACTCCGTTTTACTAGCAATCATCTTTTTTTCACTTTAAATTTTAAATTACGCCATACCTTATAAGTATTTTTTACAAACTTTTTTATAAATCCCTTTTCGATTCTTTATTTTATTACATTTTGCCATCCATCTGCTAATTTTCTAGGCGGACCATGAGATTTAGAACTTTTCAAATTTCTTCAAATTTTTCTTTAAAAATGCAGTGCTTCTGGGAAATCCCAGTACAAGAGATGGATTCTTCTGTAATTCTTCCACAAATTTTTTAAATTTATTTGCATTTCTAACCTTCACTTTTTGCATTTTCAATGTTATGTTTAGTTTAAATCACTTCCAGTCGTTATGCAAAAAGGCGTCGACAAAAAACAGCGTCACGTCAATACAATATCGTCGTCACATTTGTTATAGAATACAAAAAATCTTTGAGCAGTAATCGATAAATATCAATAACGAAAGGTACGAGGGCTGCTATATATATTTTTGACCTGGCAACACTGACATTTCATTAACTCGTGAACATTTTCGTGCCATCATTTTTCACAACTTTCGACGTGGATTATCACGACAAGAGTGCATTGATGAACTTAAATCTTTGTATGGCGATGAAGCACCATCCTATAGCACTGTGAACAATTAGTATAATGAATTTAATCGTGGCCGAAGCTCGCTCAAAGACGAATTCCCTGAAGGTCGTCCAAAAACTGCTGTTGTGCCAGAGAACATTGATGCCGTGCGTGAATGCAAGATCGACATGCGACATACCGAGAGATAGAGACATCCTTGGACATTTCTTCCACCAGCATAAATTCGAACTGCATGAACACCTGGCCATAAAAAAGGTTTGTTCTCGTTGGATCCCGCACAATTTGAAAGTCACTAAAAAATAGGCTCGTGTCGATTGGTGCAAAGAAATGTTGCAAAAATACGATTGCGGTGCTTCAAAAGACGCTTATAAGATCGTCACAGGTGACGAATAATGGATCTATGCGTATGAGCCCGAAACGAAACAACAATCGACCGTGTAGGTCTTCAAAGACGAGCAAAATCCAACGAAAGTTCGTGGAAGAAGCACTTCGAAGCAAATGGTCGCCTGTTTCTTCGGCAAAACTAGTCACTTCTGAGTAGTACACTACAATTTGTTTGCCTGAAGTCATCGGAGAAATTCGAAAAACCAACAAGAGAAAACGAATCATTGTTCACCATGACAATGCGAACTTTCACACATCGGCTCAAACCAGAGCGTTTTTGACCGGCCAAAACGTCGAATTAATGGGTCATCCGCCGTACAGCCCTGACTTGGCACCTAATGACTTCTTCTTGTTTCCGCACATCAAAAAAAAAAAATGCGTGGTCAACGATTTTCGTTGCCAGAAGAAGCTGTTGAAGTGTTCAAAAACCATGTTTTAGAAGTGTCTCAATCGTAGTGAAAAAAGTGCTTCGACAACTGGTTTGAGCGCATGCAAAAGTGTATAAATCATGCTGGAGAATACTTTGAAAAACAATAAAACCATTTTTGATTATAAATATTCGTATTTTCACTATTAGGCCAGAAATATATAGAGCAGCCCTCGTAAAATAACAAATCGAATGCGTCGACACATATTAACGTTGATATGAGACGACGTCGACAACTAGAATAAGGGTGCATATTTACCCGAGCCAACGACCCCAAATAAACGGCTCATAATACTAGGTTATGGTTATTATATAACACTCCCAAATGGATGGAAACTCCTCTCCAATCACCGAATATCAACCCCATTGTTAATTTGTGGAACCATTTACATAGAAAAAATAGAGAGAGGGAGATAAGAAACAAAACTGAGCTTGTAGGAAGAATGGGAAAAAATTTTAACAAAATGTTTTTTGTCATCTTCACTATTTTGCTTTTTATGAGCAATTTTCGAATTTAGTCCAAAGAGCTAATCGGACGAACAGTGCATTAAAGGGTCAATGCACCCAAATTCACTAATGACCCTGGGAGGACCCAATATATCTCGAAGAGTCAAATCAGGCCTTTGACGTCCCTATTTTCGATAGGACAAATAAGCTATCCTAATTGTCCCAGTGGTGAAAATGTACCTTCAGAGGTTCCAATTAACATTGGAATGGTCATGCGCCACAAAGAGCCCAATGAATCACTGAGTGGCCAATAAAACTTAAAAGTGCCCAGTAGATCCCGAAGGAGCAAACGCACCTTAAGAAGAGCAGGTAGTTTGCCAGGAGACAGTAGACTTAAGATAAGTCAAAGTAATATCGACAAACCCAACGGACCTTTGGAGTCCAATAGAAAATATGGTGAGCAAATGGTCGAAAAGAGCTACGGAGGGTTCCTATGACGCTTTGGAAGGGCAGAGGGGCGCAGTGTACCCCGAATAAAATTTAGGGAGCTCAGTGGTCGCCAAAGGGATCAATGCACTTACTAGGAGCACAGTGGCAACAAATTCTTTAGTTTATTCAAAACTAATCTTAACGAGCAATGCCTAATTTGAATATATTTAAATATTGTTTTTATAATTTTTGCGTGGTGGCGGGTCTTATTTTACAACTCTTTGAGGGATCCTGGAAGAGATGCTTCGAGGGTCTAGTGGCTGCCGTACGGGCCAGTGAATTGTCGGAGGGCCTAGTGAATTCTAAAATTCCTAAGGCACGAAACCCCTAAGGAACGACTTTGCTTGATTTCAATGGTTCTTCGGATTGGGTAATATATTTTGGATTCACCAATAGCACGTAACCCCCAGGGTGAATTAGAAATCGCCGGGAGGCTAATGAATCCTACAGAAGTTAGTGAATTATCGGAATGTTTTATAGATCTTCATTGGGTCCAACACTCTCGAAAGTAACCAAGGGTCCTAATATACTTCTCTAGGGCAGCATGCTCTTTCAGAGGATCCGGAAACCAATCGCTGCTCACAAAGAACTCCAGGTTTCACAATAGAAAGCAAAAGGACAATTGACCTTGGAGTGCTCAATGCACCTTCGAGTATCCAATAAGACCGCAGAGAAGACAATGAACCCTACAGCGGGCATTAGAATCAAGAAAGGCCCAACAGACCTTGAAAGGAAACACGCCTACAGGAAGCCTAGAGAAACAATACTTGATTCTCGTCATTTTGACTAATATATTCCATAAATTACGGTGATCCATTGGACCTTCTGAAAATCTACTCGCCATTGAAGAATCAATTGAATCCACGAAAGCTCATTGGCCTTTGCAGGGCTGGATGTGCCCAAATGTGCCAATGACCCTCGGGGAACCCAATATATCCCAAAGAGGCAAATGGACATTAAGACGCTCCAATTGATCTCGATGGGAAAATTAACTTTCGGGGGTCCAATGCTCCCTGAGGTTAATATATACCTTCCGAACTCCAAAATAAACATTGGTATGATCAAAGTGCGTCTGAAAATCTGATTAATCGCGGAGAGGCCAGTAGAACCCTTAGAGCAAATGCACCTTAAGAGGAGAAGATACTACGCCGGGAGTCCTTTGGACCCAAGATATGGCGATATATCCCCGACAAACCCAATGGACCTTAAGAGTCTAATAGAAAATATGTGGAAAAATGGCCCAAAGGACTGCGGAGTGTTCCAATAAAGCTGTGGCAGGCCCGCATGGCTTAGTGTACCTCGAAGCGGACAATAGACTTGCAGGAAGTTGAGTGCAATTCAATGCACAATGAGGAGCACGGAGGCGACAAATCTTTTACTTTATCAAAAGTTTTTGTTCGTGTTTTCTAAAATGTCTAAATTTATTTTTTAACCCACAAAAAGCGATGTTCATCTGTCCGTCGGTGTTAGTTTGAAATCATGTTTGCAAAGGAACTGGATGACCTAGTGAAAATTTAAATACCACAATCGATCAGACATAGTTTAAAAAATTTTGCCTTTGCTTATACCTCGGAAAATATTGACGCTCACCCATATTTTCCGAGGTATTGGCCTCTGAACTTTTCATAGAAAAGTACAAAGAAAAGAACAACGATTATGCACTATATTAAAAATATATCAATGTGGGTATCATTTAAAAGCTTTTGAATAGATCTTTCAAGAAATACTAAAATTTTTAAAAAATGCTCAACTTATTAAAATAAATGTATGAGGCGATAAAGAAATTAAAACTAAAAAAAACAACATATAGAAATTTTGGTGCTGCCAATATTTTTCGAGTTACGGAGCTACAAGTAAATAACAATGCTCACATAATGTGTCTGAGATAAAAATGGCAGCGCAACAATTTTTACTACGCAACAGATGGAGGTAGAATAGAAAAAATTCAAGAACGCATAAAAATAGGGTATATAAAAGCAACGCCAATACGTTCTGATTGTGAGCGTCATCTAGTTTAGATCTTGTGGTATAACAGTGTAAAGTTGCCAGCGTGTATTATTAATCGCGAACAGTTAAATCGTCAAATAATTGGTTAAATAAAGTGTAATTTAATTAAAACTCTAAAAGTTGTGTGTGTAATTATTTTGCAAATAAAGAACTCATAAATAACACGTTTATAATTTAAATAAACGTTACAACTGGTGTCAGAAGTGGGATCGCAAAATAATACATAAAAAGTTTAAATAAAATTCGACGAGCTAAAAGTTGAGCAGCTAAAAATGGAGCTGAGTAAGTTAAATCTACCGACAGCAGGCAAGCAAAGTAGAATTGCAAAAGCGGTTAATAGATGAATTTATGCAGCGTGGTATCGATGTTGAGACATACGAACTTGGAGAAAAAGACGAAAAGGAAGAGATTGAAATATGTACCCCAGCAATAAACAGCGTTATAGACTTAAATTCAATGTTTGCCGCCATAATAAAGAAAGTAGAATAAAACAACCAGAAGCAGGAAAACCGGAAGCAGGAAAGCCAGATGAAGGAAATAGTAGAATACAACCAGAAGCAGGAAAACCATATCAAAAAATTAGAAGAAAACAACCTGAAGTAATACAATTCAGCAATGAAAAAAATAGAAGAAAATAATCAAAATGCAGGAAAGCTCTAGCGTCAACGGGGAAAGGCTTTTAGCGAAGGTAAATGAGAAATTTGAAGAAATATCAGAAGTCTTCGACAAACGAGTGAATATCGTAGAACAAAGGGTCAGAGAGTTTGATGAAAAATTATGCGGCCTGAAGAGTAAAGTAAACAAAGACATGAATTAAAAGTGCAAATGGGCGACTTTCAAATTCGAGAGGGACCGGTGATAGTTATCTCTGAGCACGCCAGCAAGATTAACACCCCGACCTGTGACGGCAGCGCACCTTTTAATGTTTTTAAGTTCCAGTTCGAAATTGGCCAGCAAAAATAGATAGGACAACGAAGAAAAAGCTATAAAGCTAATTCTGGCCTTAAGCAGCACAGATACTCGAAAGCTAACCAGCCGGTTGCAGAAGTAATTGTGAGGACAAACGAGGGCTGCTATATATATTTCTGGCCTGGCAACACTGAGTGCAGCTAAGTGCAATCTGACATTTTCATTGGAAAGTTTGTCATTTTTAAGCATAATCTTACTCAAAACGTTTTGACGTACGACCATTATTTGTGTTGTTTACAGTGACTTGAAAAAATTAATATAGAAAAAAATGGAATTAACTCGTGAACATTTTCGTGCAATCATTTTTCACAACTTTCGACGTGGATTATCACGACAAGAGTGCATTGATGAACTTAAATCTTTGTATGGCGATGAAGCACCATCCTATAGCGCTGTGAAAAGAGATGCTGCGCGTGAACTCATAATGCAAGATCAACATGCGACATACCGAGAGATAGACATCCTTGGACATTTCTTCCACCAGCATACATTCGATACTGCATGAACACCTGGCCGTAAAAAAGGTTTGTTCTCGTTGGATCCCGCACAATTTGAAAGTCGCTCAAAAAAAGGCTCGTGTCGATTGGTGCAAAGAAATGTTGCAAAAATAGGATTGCGGTGCTTCAAAAAACGTTTATAAGATCATCACAGGTGACGAATCATGGATCTATGCGTATAAGCCTGAAACGAAACAACAATCGACCGTGTGGGTCTTCAAAGACGAGCAAAATCCAACGAAAGTTGTTCGTGGAAGAAGCACTTCGAAGCAAATGGTCGCCTATTTCTTCGGCAAAACTGGTCATGTGTCGGACGGTCACTTCTGAGTGGTACACTACAATTTGTTTGCCTGAAGTCATTAGAGAAATTCGAAAAACCAACAAGAGAAGACGAATCATTGTTCACCATGACAATGCGAGCTCTCACACATCTGCTCAAACCAGAGCGTTTTTGACCGGCCAAAACGTCAAATTAATGGGTCATCCGCCGTACAGCCCTGACTTGGCACCTAATGACTTCTTCTTGTTTCCGCACATCAAGAAAAAAATGCGTGGTCGCCAGAAGAAGCTGTTGAAGTGTTCAAAAACCATGTTTTAGAGGTGTCTCAATCGGAGTGGAAAAAGTGCTTCGACAACTGGTTTGAGCGCATGCAAAAGTGTATAAATCATGCTGGAGAATACTTTGAAAAACAATAATACCATTTTTGATTATAAATATTCGCATTTTCACTATTAGGCCAGAAATATATAGAGCAGCCCTCGTAATGGTAGCATTACAACGTAAGTGTCTTGGCAAGTACAAAAGAGAACTCTACAGAATGTGGTTACGAAGCAGGTTGCAGAAGGCAAATGAGACGCTGCAAGACTCCGCTATGGAAATTGAACGTTTGGTGCAGCTCACTTACTCAGGCGAAGATCATCCGTTTCTGGATCAGTTTAAGATTGAAGCATTTGTGACCATCTCGTACGCGCTAGCCCAGGAGACCGCATAATTCATCTCAAAGCCACAGGTGTACAAGCTGCGATGTCTTGATACTGAAACTTATAACAGAGACAATAGAGGAGGAAAAAGTAATTCTCGCCCTAAATGCTTTAAATGCGGTAAGGCCGGCCATTTTCAGCGCAACTGTAGATCCACAAAGAAAAATTCAAGATCTGCTTCGCCAGCAAGGGACAACAAGCGGGCGAGTAACACCAAATCGCATGAGTCACCGTTAAACTAAATCGAGCTAGCACTAAGGGGCAAGTGCTGGCTCCCACAATCTCCATTTCCGTTGTGCATCATAAAAATAGCAACCTAACTGTTTGCGGTCTTATAAACAGAAGAAAGTAAATCCTCACCATAGACACAGGAGCATCTCAATCAATTATAAGGCCCGATTTAGTAAAAGGGGCAGTGGAGCCGTTAAATAATGCACGACTGCTACTGGCGAATTAGCCACTGTCTATGGAAGAGCCAGCGTAAGACTGACTATTGCAAACATCAGCGCTGACCATGCATTTGTTGTTGCCGATATAGTGGATGAAGTTATCATTGGTGCAGACTTTATGATAGCCCACGGTATTAATATGCGCATGGGCGAGCAAATTATGATCTGGCGCAATGTGGAGATACCCCTGGATGTTGGATATGATAGAAAGACCACAGTAAGGAAGATATTTGCCGTTGAACGCCAGAAATTATCACCTCAGGCGGAAACTATAGTATGGGCACGTGTGGAGACAGATTGTGAGGATAAGTTCCTGTGAGAGTACTTAATATGTCTAATAGCAAAAAAACTATAAACAGGAATTTTAAGATGGGTCGATGTGAGCCAGCAGAAGCCATAATTAAAGCAAAGCAGTTTCTGAGAAAACATGCCTCCGTCTTCGCCCTAAATAATAGAAGCCAAGTTAGAACGGCAGTTGTTAAACATGAAACTAATACTGGCACCCAGAAGTGTTCCCCTAGCTAAACGAAATGAGATCAAAGAACTTGTCAGCGAAATGGAACGGAATGGAGTCATTGAGTCATCCTCGAGTCCGTGGAGTTCGCCAATAGTTTTAGTAAAGAAGAAGGACGGCAGTACCAGGTTTTGTGTTGACTACAGGAAGCTCGATGACGTCACCAAGAAGGACAGTTATCCGTTGCCTAGAATTGACGATACCCTAGACCCGTTGGCTGGAACGGAACGGTTCTCTACCTTGGACTTGCAGATCGTTCTTTGGCAAGTAGAGATAGCCGATAAAGACAAGGAGAAAACTGCCTTTAGCGCAAGTGGTGGCTTATGGCAGTTCAAGGTGATGCCATTCGTGTTCTGCAACGCTCCAGCTACTTTTGAGCGTATAATAGAACGTGTGCTTGAGGTGACGAACCCCTCAAAAACCTGGATGAAGTTTTCAAGCGTATAACAGCTGCAGGATTAAAATTAAGTGTTAAGAAATGTACTTTGTTTCAAAAGGAGGTTTAAATACATGGGGCATTGTGTAACAGCAGAGGGCGTATCAACTGATGAAGACAAAGTACTGGCAGTAAAGACCTGGCCTCGCCCACAAAATCTTCATGAGCTTCGTGGTTTCCTGGGGCTTTGCACATACTACAGGAGATTTGTGCCAAACTTTGCTCAAGTGGCTGGCTTGCACGCTGGTTATAATGTCTGCAGAGCTATGACTTTAGTATTGTGCATAGAAAAGGCGGAAAGCACAATAATGCTGATGCCCTTTCAAGACGACCATGCAATGTAGAGTGCAAGCACTGCACAAATATCGAGAAAAAGGAGTGCGTCATTGATGTGCGGCTTACCCAAATTGGGTCAAGGAAAGATTGGTCGAAGGCCCAGAGTGACGACCCAATTTTGTCAAAAATTATATTAGCTAAGCAAAACAACAGGAGACCGAATCATAACGAAATTTCGGCAGAAAGCCAACTAGCCAAGTGCTCAGGAGAATAGCCTGAAAGTATAAGATGGCTGTTTATATCGATCTTGGGAAAGAACAGATAGAAAAACTACAACGGACTTAATTGTCGTGCCAAATTTTGAAAGAAATGAGATACTAAAGCAGTTCCAAAACGGTCCCAGCGGCAGCCATATGGGTATAACAAAAACTCTGGAAAAGATAAAGCAGAGGTTTACTGGGTGGGTTGCCAACAATACGTAGCCGATTGGATAGCTAATTGCGAACAGTGCATTACGGCCAAGGGTCCTGTAAGAAAAAGTCGTGGCAAACTTCAACAGTACAACGCAGGTGCTCCCTTTGAGCGGATAGCAATTGATATCACAGGTCCATTCTCTGTTAGTGATGCTGGAAACCGATATGTACTAGTGGTAATGGATTATTTTAGCAAATGGCCCGAAGTTCGTGCTATTCCAAACCAAGAATCCAAAACATTGGTAGATGCCCTTGTGAACAATTGGGTGTGTCGATAGGGTGTTCCGCTAGAACTACATTCAGACCAGGGACGAAATTTTGCATCGGCTATATTCAAAGAGATGTGCGACGTTTATGGTATCAAAAAGACGAGAACGACACCACTGCATCCACAGTTTGATGGAATGGTGGAAAGATTCAATCATACCCTGGAGGAATAACTCATAAAAGTGGTCAGTACACACCAAAAGGATTGAGACGAGCAAATACCCAAATTTCTACTGGCATACCGCTCAGCTGTACACGATTCAACCTCACGTAGTCCAGCAAAAATCTTGTTTAGGACAGAACTAAAACTGGAAGCAGATTTAGAATTTGGTGTTAAACTTGGACCAGTGCACGAAGACAATGGAAATATTCTCCAGGTACAAGAAGAACTGCATGAGTTTCATAAGGTTGTCCGTAACCGCATTAAAATGACCAGCTATAAGATAAAAGCCAGATATGGTCGAGCAGCAAATACGGAGGGATTTACTGAAGAACAAATGGTTCTACTCTTCAACCCCCAACGCAAGAAAGGATTATCCCCTAAACTGCAAACCCACTGGGAAGGAAGGACGTGGTTTTCCGGATACAGAGATATCATAATCCGACGTCAAATATGAAAGTGGTTCACCTGGAGCGGCTGGCTAAATATGGCAGAGGTAATGTTCAGGCTATTCGGAACAAAAAGGCTTAAGTGGGCGGCAGTGTTACAAAGATGCTTTATTAAAATCATAAAAATAATTGAGGCCAAGAAAGTGAAACGAAATGGCCTATTGTGTTTGTTTTCAAAGTAGAAGTTTCTACAAAACATTTTTACGAGGGCTGCTATATATATTTCTTGCCTGGCAACACTGAGTGCTGCCAAGTGCAATCTGACATTTCCATTGGAAAGTTTGCCATTTTTAAGCATAATCGTACTCATAACGTTTTTACGTACGACCATTATTTGTGTTGTTTACAGTGACTTGAAAAAATTAATATAGAAAAAAATGTAATTAACTCGTGAACATTTTCCTGCCATCATTTTCACAACTTTCGACGTGGATTATCACGACAAGAGTGCATTGATGAACTTAAATCTTTGTATGGCGATAAAGCACCATCCTGTAGCACTGTGAAAAATTGGTATAATGAATTTAATCGTGGCCGAAGCTCGCTCAGAGACGAATTCCGTGAAGGTCGTCCAAAAACGGCTGTTGTGCCAGAGAACATTAATGCCGTGCGTGAACTCATAATGCATGATCGACATGCGACATACCGAGAGATAGAGACATCCTTGGACATTTCTTCCACCAGCATACATTGGATACTGCATGAACACCTGACCGTAAAAAAGGTTTGTTCTCGTTGGAATCCGCACAATTTGAAAGTCTCTCAAAAAAAGGCTCGTGCCGATTGGTGCAAAGAAATGTTGCAAAAATACGATTGTGGTGCTTCAAAAGACGGTTATAAGATCGTCACAAGTGGCGAATCATGGATCTATGCGTATGAGCCAGAAACGAAACAACAATCGACTGTGTGGGTCTTCAAAGACGAACAAAATCAAACGAAAGTTGTTCGTGGAAGAAGCACTTCGAAGCAAATGGTCGCCTGTTACTTCGGCAAAACTGGTCATGTGGCGACTGTTCCGCTTGAGCAACGTAGGACGGTCACTTCTGAGTGGTACACTACAAGTTGTTTGCCTGAAGTCATCGGAGAAATTCGAAAAACCAACAAGAGAAGACGAAACATTGTTCACCATGACAATGCGAGCTCTCACACATCGGCTCAAACCAGATCGTTTTTGACCGGCCAAAACGTCGAATTAATGGGTCATCCGCCGTACAGCCCTGACTTGGCTACTAATGACTTCTTGTTTCCGCACATCAAGAAAAAATTGCGTGGTCAACGATTTTCGTCGCCATAAGAAGCTGTTGAAGTGTTAAAAAACCATGTTTTAGAGGTGTCTCATTCGGAGTGGAAAAAGTGCTTCTACAACTGGTTTGAGCGCATGCAAAAGTGTATAAATCATGTTGGAGAATAGTTTGAAAAACAATAAAAACCATTTTTGATTATAAATATTCGCATTTTCACTATTAGGCCAGAAATATATAGAGCAGCCCTCGTATTACAAAACAAAAACAACTAACACAAAGCGATAAATAAACAAACACAATACACAACCATACACACATCTGAATTGTATAACAACTAAATAAAAATACACAACATGTATGTTGACATAATAATTGAAGGTTCTAGAAGTAAACAACAATGCTCACTAATGTGTCTGAGATAAAACTGGCAACGCAGCATTTTCTACTACGCAGCAGATGGAGGTAGAAATTCTCGAATAATCAAAACGCCTAAAAATAGGGTATATATAAGCAACGCCAATACGTTCTGATTCGTTTTGATTGTGAGCGTCATCTAGTTAAGATCTTGTGGTACAGCAAGTAAAGTTTCCAGCGTGTATTATTAATCGCGAATAGTTAAAACGTCAAATAATTGATTAAATAAACATTCATGTTCTGATAATCGCAAATCGCTTAAAACTAGCGATGCGAGTTGAAATCGCATGAAAGGTGTTCTGTAGTTCACAATCGCACGAAATTTGGCGACTTTAAATCGGAAGCACATACTGAAGTGAAGTTATGAATTTTACTTAAAATAAACTTTAAAGCAGCTATAAAATTATACACAAATGAAAATAAATATGTTCTCTATTATTAAAAAAAATAAATAATTATAATTTTTACACAATTAAAGTCGCAAATAATTAATTTAAAATATGTTATTTGTTCTATCAATTGTTTGTTTTGATTGTTTTCTTGAGTACTGGCGATTTCATAAAAACAGCTGTTGTAATCAGCACTACTCGTAAAATGCTAACATAGTGCTCTCCAGTCATTTTGGAATCTATTCTTACTAGTCATCCAGCTCCCGCTATTGAGAAACAGGCCCAAACCATTAGATTTCCGCCACCATGTTTCACCGTATGAATAACTAAGTTTGTCATTCCATTTGTAATTTCTACAAGATCCATTTCCGACCCCATAAAGTATATACAAATATTCTGACTTATGCAATACGTCCGTGTTGGTGTTGAAATCAAGTTTGCAGAGGCAATAGATTAGCTGGAGAATAATTAAATACGCCAATCGATCAGATATAGTGTCGAAAGAGGTGTTATTGGAAATCAGCATGATCGGTCATTGTCCTTCGGCAGCGGACAAGACACAACGCCTACCTTAAAATTTTTCATTTGTAACAATGAAGTAACTCCAATCAAAAAAATAAATATATGAAGCGATTTTTTTCCAAAAGAGAAGTAGCACTTTAGACATTAATGCCTACTTAGTTTGTAACCGTGCTACATTCTTTAGGAAAGGGATAGATGAGAGAGAAGAAAGGTAATGAAAGGAGATATATATAGCCATTTTATTAATTATTTTACTTCGCCGGACAATATGCTATAGAGAAGTACCGACGAAGGAGGCTACATGTTGTGAATATGTATTTATACCATTAAACAGAAAAAAACATTTTTATTTTTTGACTGCCGCAAGGGTTAAACCCAGGGCAGCCAGATTTGTAGTCAACCTGCTTACCACTTTTACTACAGCAGCCAATACAGCGTATATATATAGAGGATTTTATATATTACTTGAAATATTAATTAGCAATTAAAGATAAGAAAGTATTGTAACTAAGAGCCAGGGCATTGTAGCTGACTTTTTTTTTGCTTTCTCTTTTGGAGTATCTCCGTAAGTCATCACGCGTTTACATTATGACTCTTTTGTAGCAAGTGAGAGAATTTAATAATGTTTTATCAACCAATTTTTCAAGTGTTGCCATAAACTAAACGTATTAATTTTTGAACAATTTGGTAACACCGCTCAAGCATAGAACTGCAAAAAACGAAAGAGAGAAACAGAAATGGGAGAAAAAACTGAAAAGAGTCATGAATATTCATTTCGTGCTACTTTTGCTACACCCAAAGCTTCTCTTCACCTCTTGCCTAGAAACTTCTGTATCATGACTTTTGTCGCTGATACAATGCCCTTAATGTAAACTGGCTCTAACTAACACATATTGACAAGAGAATATCCTAAACTAATACGTAAATACTCAATTGATTACCCTAAACTAGTTTTAAGAGTCTCATACTTAGAAAGTAAGGTGTGTTGATAATAAAGTGGCAGTTTATGAAGAAAACTCAAAGGTACAACATCGGATTTCAATTACTTATGTACCTATATACATATAAAAAAAAGGCATAAAATTACGTTTTGTAGCGTATTACGACTAAAGATGTCTTCTTATATGGTCCAATGAATTTGTAACACTTCGAGTGGACCACAAAGGGGGAAGCCGTCGTTGGCCCAATGATATGTACGTTTGAGCTTGTTGTTCCACTTTTTGGAAGAAATAGATTGACATTATTTTAGTGTTCTTGAATAATTTAGCTTTTTCTAAACATAAACACTTTGAATCAATGACGAATTATACTAAAAAAAATATTATATAAGTGAAAAACAAATACAAATTTTTATTTTTATCTTTTTTTAGATAAGAAATGAAGGATGTGGTCGAGGAAAAAATGGAATCATTGAAAAAATATGTGCCTTTTATCGATTTTCTTTTAAAAATTGATCGCCAAAAATATATTAAGTTTATAAATATTAGAAGGTGGATTTTGCTAAGAAAAAAGAAGTAAGTCGAAAATTCTTGAACTAAAAAATAATTTGATTAAATATTAATAGTTATTTTCATCTTTTCTATTTGAAATAAATTCTTTTCAGGTATCCCCTAAGCGACTTGAATAAAATAGAACAGTCCATTATTACCCAATATAAAAATTTGCTGGTTGAAAACAATGTGGTAAGTAAGAAAGCAAAATTGTTGGTTTTAACTTTTTGTTTTTGTATTACATACGAAGGCTGCTATATATATTTCTGGCCTGGCATTCCTGAGTGCTGCCAAGTGCAATCTGACATTTCCATTGGAAAGTTTGTCATTTTTAAGCATAATCGTACTCAAAACGTTTTGACGTACGACCATTATTTGTGTTGTTTACAGAGACTTGAAAAAATTAATATAGAAAAAAATGGAATTAACTCGTGAACATTTTCGTGCCATCCTTTTTCACAACTTTCGACGTGGATTATCACGACAAGAGTGCAATGATGAACTTAAATCTTTGTATGGCGATGAAGCACCATCCTATAGCACTGTGAAAAATTGGTATAATGAATTTAATCGTGGCCGAAGCTCGCTCAGAGACGAATTCCGTGAAGGTCGTCCAAAAACGGCTGTTGAGCCAGAGAACATTGATGCCGTGCGTGAACTCAACGAGCAACGTAGGACGATCACTTCTGAGTGGTACACTACAATTTGTTTGCCTGAAGTCATCGGAGAAATTCGAAAAACCAACAAGAGAAGACGAATCATTGTTCAACATGACAATACGAGTTCTCACACATCGGCTCAAACCAGAGCGTTTTTGACCGGCCAAAACGTCGAATTAATGGGTCATCCGCCCTACAGCCCTGACTTGGCACCTAATGACTTCTTCTTGTTTCCGCACATCAAGAAAAAAATGCGTGGTCAACGAGAAGCTGTTGAAGTGTTCAAAAACCATGTTTTAGAGGTGTCTCAATCGGAGTGGAAAAAGTGCTTCGACAACTGGTTTGAGCGCATGCAAAAGTGTATAAATCATGCTGGAGAATACTTTGAAAAACAATAATACCATTTTTGATTATAAATATTCGCATTTTCACTATTAGGCCAGAAATATATAGAGCAGCCCTCGTATGTACATACATATAAAGACTTTGCAAAGCAGAAACCTTTAATTAAAACAAGTAATGCATATGTATATGGGATTTATAGGATTTACTGAACTACCTAAGAAAAATATGCTGTATTTATTAAAAGGAGGGGAAATGTGGGGAGCTCCACTTGACTTTTTGGATATTTTAACTTATATAAGGAAACGCCGTGGGACTGTTTTATGGCTCTAGCTAAACTAAATTCTTCAATATCTTTCATAAAAAAGATAGTATACTATATATACTTTACATATAATTGTAATTTATAAATAACTGCAAATTAAAATAGATAACTGATGCTTCAAAATAGTATATTAAAAAATTTAAAACGGTAGATTTACAAAAAATTGTCGAGTGTAGCAATAATAAACGCTATAGATGCTGCTAGCAGGTATAAGTGCATGTAGGAGATAATATTTTGCAGACACTTACCGGCTATGTGATGCATGAAAAAAATATATAAATATTAGCTGCACAAAATTTAAAATCCATTTTTGTCGCCGTAACTCAGTTATTTGTCACTATGTATCCCGGGGGACCTACCAACCAGTTTTTTATATAATTTTCCAGTGGAATATTTCGACTTGAGAAAAAACAAAATACCTGAAATGCCTTGCCGTACTACATTGACTAGCTGTGTTGAGAGAATTAGAAGCAGATGATGTTTGCGGTAGCAAAAAATCAAAACGATGCCATTGACATCTAAAATGATTCATTCCGTTTGTTATTTCTACAATATCCATTTCCGACCCCATATTCCAGATTCTTATCCGTAGCGAAGTTGATTAGGTGATGTCCGTCTGTCCGTCCGTATTCGTGTTAATTTCAACTTTGCCAAGACACTAGCTGAGTTAGTTTTAAAAATTTGTTATTGAAAATCAATGTCAATCAAATCCATGTCCTTTGAGGCATCGTTACCCACCAGCCTCTTATTTTTCCATATATTTTTTTCAACTTTCGTTTCAGGTGATTGTTTTTTTTTTCTTATTCAACTCTTAATATTTATTCACCACAATCAGTTGGCCAACACCCCTAAGATAAACTTACTGCTTGTTTTGAACTGATATTTTATTTGCTTTGTATACACTTGGTCACACCCTTTATAGTTAAGACCCAGTAAAATACAGTGTTCCTGAAATCTTAAATTTGTATCTCTGAAAGTACTCCTTCAATTTTACAGATTATGTCTGCTGTGTTTGAAGTGCCCAGAAAAAACCTACAAAATACACTGAATTCAATACGCTAGATTTTAAATAAATCTCAAATTCTAATAAAGACTGAATTTTTTATTTAAACCACAAACTTTCTGAGGCGCTACAATAAAAATTTCTAATGTAAACAAATTTTAAAACAAGTTGTAAAAAACACGAACATAATCAATGATCCTAGGATATTTATTAATTAAAATGCATTCAAGAAAAAGTTGAAAAAACACAAAAAGTCTGTGGAATTGTGTTGTTGGCGCCATCCGGCTGCCCTCTTTCAATTCACCGTCGTTAAGCAGCTCTGTGTAATTAAAAATTCGGGCGGCACTGTCATCATGTATTATTCACTAACAAGAAATTCTGATGTAATTCTAAACACACACAGAAGAATCGCAAAGATCTCTCAAAAGCTGTTATTATTTTAAAAGATTATACTAAATCTCATAAAGTGTGTTTGGGCTAATGATTAAGAGGGCAACATAATGTTACCACCGGATTTTTAGAAAATTACAAAATGATATTTTCTTTATTGGCTTGTTAATTATCACTTAGACTGACAAAAAACATTAAACTCTAGAAGTGGATATCAGAAAATATCGTATACATTCATCGAAAGGCAGTTCTCGATGGTTGCTCCTATTTTTCTAACAACCTGGATTATATAACTTTTAGTTGGCCATAAAATACTACAACCAACAGACGTGGTTTACTCCTTAGCATATGTTTAAAACTTCGTTAGAAAGAATATGTCATGTCTTATAAATGAAGTCTGTATATGCAAACTTTGTGCTAAATTTTTCTTACGCATAAGACGCTTTGTCAATGTCTATTTGAAGCTAAAAATATATCTTTTCACTTTTATAGCAAATGCCGCAAAATATAACTGATATTTTTGCTCCAATGAAATTAAAAGAGTTTGTTAATTTGTGTTCGGACGATGAGGAAGATGATATTCAATATAAAGTGGATTATAATGGCGTAAACAAAAAAAGTACTTCGAAAACGAAAGAAGAAAAGAGCAGACTTTCGAACATAAATCGAAAGCATTCTAAACCAAATACAGGTAATAAAATTCATAATTCAATATAAAATATAACATCAGCAAATTGCAATGTATATTTTTATATCTTTAGTTGATGATAGTGATGATGATTTGGAAATCGTTTGTGTCGAATATGACACCAAAAGTGTGAGCAAAAATGTACAAAATTTATCAAGCAAAAAAAATATTACTCCAGTTGAAGCTAAAGAAGAAGTTGATATCGACGATATATCCAAAGATCTTTTAATTAAAATTGACAAATTAGCTGCAGATGACGTCAAAATGAAAAGTTTAAGCTATGAACCAAATAATTATACATATAAGGAAAATGAATACATTGATTTAGTACAGGGCGAGGAAGTCATTTACGAAAGACGTGCCACCACCTCAGATGTATTATTTAAAAGACGTGCCGATTTTAAGGATGATGATGAAGTCATAGTATCAAGCCTAGATAAAACAGAAGCCATATTATATACCAAGAACCCAGTAGAAGTTATTTCCTTAGACTCCTGTAGCGATAGTGAGGTCTGTGATGGTGATGAACGACCTTCAACATCCCACGCAGTTGAAAAAGAAAAAATAGTTAATAACACGAATTCCAATAGTAGTGAAAGCGATGTTGGAAGCAAAAAAGATCAAAAGGTTGAAATGTTATGTCATTCTATTGATGCCATTTTGCCTGATATGAACGAGTTATTAAATGAAGAGGAAGGCGTAACTGATTCATCCACAACTTTGCCTGAAACACAAAAAACAGCAACAGAAAGTGATAAAGAGAATAGCAATAAGCCAATAAATCAAAACAACAGTAGTACGAATACACCTAGTCTAAACCCTGAACAAATAAACAAACTACTTGAAGACATTTGCAGTAAAACAGAATTTGAATTAGAAACGTTATATGAAGCTTTATCGTACGTAAAGCAAATAAATTTATCTTCGCCAAAACATGTACCGGAAAACGGCTCTGACCCAGTAACTCCGCCTAAAACACCTCCACCCGCTCCTCCGCCAATTACCAATAATTTACTTTCACCTCATGTACAAACGTGTTTTCTGCCACAACAGCAAAACCAAATGGCTGTGCCGTTGGCACCAATTTATAGTCAAACATCAAATTATGTTCCAGCGACGGGCCTGGCGCCACCCAGACGAAAAATAAACATAAATGATCCTCGAATAAAAAAAGAACTGCAGGCCATACAAAATTCTCCGTTGTTTAAGTATAACGTTTTAAATTCTGACATTGAAGAGAGTATAAGGAGAATTTGTCAGGCCCAGCAACTTCAGCCACAAGAGCCAACAAATTTGCAAACCTCATCAGCACATCTTAATAAACCAAATATGGCACCTTGTTCTAAGACTTCGAAAAATTTTCACAAATCATCTATAAGTTATGGAGAGTACAAACGAAGGCAGCTTGAAAAAAAATTAGAAATGGAAAAACGTAGGGAAGGGGAACGGAATGCCAAAGCTAATACACAGGAGGAACAAGACAAACTAGAGTTGTCCAAAACTAGGGATGAATGTATACGCTCCAAACTATTGTCTACTTTAAATCCTTGTAAAGAGCAGCTTACCACATTGTGGAATCAACAAAAGAGTTTATTTAGCAAATCCTTATCTGAAAATCACAATAACAACAGTCAAGTGAAGGCAACAACTAGTGACCAAACTAATATTGTAGGACCAAATGAGAAAAACACGCTTTTAAAAGAAGATGCTAGCCAAAATCAGAAAAAAGGCGCGGAGCAAAAACTCAATCGTATATATAATGAGTTGAAATGTACTGTTAAAGGTTTTAATCATATTCAGGATTACATTCCCAGCGTAGGAGAGGAAGCTTTAGAAAAATCTATAAGAAATGGTTTAAAAAGTGATGCAAATACGAGTCAAGTAACATCTAGGCCTATAGGGCTTAGACGAAGATCAAGTATTCACGCTCTTTCAGCAATTTCGGAGCAATTAGATCAGCAATCTGACTGCTCAGATTCTGATTGTGGCCCAAACAAGAATTCTAAAAGGCGTTTAACAAATTCCTCCCATAGTTCCTCAACAGAAAATTTACACCCAATTGCAAAACGTAGAAAAACGGTTGATGAAATTATAAAGCCAACCAAAAGAACAAAGGTTTTGCGAATTACAGATGATGATACCACTTCAGTGGAATCCGCCACCGATGATGAAGGACGTAAAACACCTTCAATCACAAAAGAACCTATTATTAAATTACGTCGTTTAAGCAAGAGCTTTATTAGAAAACATACACAATCCCATAAGAAGGATACAGATGCACAAGCTTCCTTGAATGGGCAAAGTATTAAATTAAAGAAAACCTGCGAAATAGTCCAAAGAACTAAAGAACCTGCCCAAAAAATTCCTAAACTTAAAAAATACAATAATGATTGTCAAATGACTGAACGTAGTGCTTCTTTCTGCGTTCTTTGTCGTTCTAAACCTTCCGATTTGACAAATCATTATATAGGTCGCCACAAAACTGAATCATATGTGTCCAGATTAGATTGGTCGGAACTCGAGGATCTAGCAATAAATACTCCCTTTGCTAAGTTGCAACCACAAACAAAAAATAATCGCTTCGAACGTTATGAAGTAAAATGTCCCTTCTGCAATGAACAAGTTGTCGATCTCTTCATCAATCTATATAATCATTATTCCGCTCATACAGGAGAGTATGCATTTCGATGTTCCCATTGTCAACTCGCAAAGCCTTATAGACCCGACATACAGTCTCATATACTTCATTCAAAAACCTGCCGAAATTCTTCAGTACAAGTTATGTACCGTTATCCACCAAATGCCCAATGTATATATTTACATTATTGTACCATTTGCAATTTCGTTCAGTTAAACGAAGCCAACGTTTTAAAGCATCTGAGAGAACATCATCAATTTTCGAGAGCTAATGAGAGTAACGTACAAAAATGTATATTAACAGCTATGAATGATGTGCCCGACGTAAATGTAACAAATAAATCTCCTTCGCCTACAACGGTCATAACGACGACGCCTTTAGCTTCTGAAATTAAATTTAAAGTGGATGATGATGATATACCAGTAAGTAACGAACCCTGTTTTGAAGAGGAATATTTAGAGGAAGAGAAATATTCATTAGAGGAGCAGTTAAAACAATTGCACGAAGGTCCTTCAATTACCACCAGCACAAAAACAATCCCTATGACTGTTATACACTCTCTAGAAAATAATTTTAAAGACTCTCCAGGCATCAGTTCAAAAGGTCCGATCTTGGGATCGACACCACCACAAAGACATTTGCCAATGATTATAAAAACTGAGAACACTAATGAAGAAGACAAGCTAAAAAATACACCAGCTGAAATTAATCAACCCGTTTTAGAAAGTTATACAGTCTACGAGAAATATCGCAGCTATCCTCCAAATGTCAACTATTTAGGCCTGTTCAAGTGCATGATAGATGATTGTTATTATTCTACAGATTGTTCAGAGGAAATAAGCAAGCATTTAACTGAGCATTCTGCGGATGAATTAAAAACATGTGAATTTCTGCAATGTCCGTATTGTGTTATACCGCTAGATATGCCTATAACTATCGCACAACTGGTTGATCATATAAGCAGTCAACATGGACATCTTAACTATCAATGTTCCCTGTGTTGCTATCGCAGCTGTGATGCTTCTAATGTGCAAATACATCAACAAATGCATCACAGCACTGCTCTGAAGACCTCGCAAATTTTTAAATGTTCCGTTGACATTTTGAGCCTCAACGACGAGCAGAAACTTTATGTGAACAAACAAATTGCGAAAAACGTTTTCAATTTTTCCTGTAAAAGTAAGTAGAAAACAACAGTTTTTTGTCACGTACGAAAATTTTAATGCATAATCTCTGCTGTTAATATTAAATAAGTATAATATTAATTATTTTTACTTCAGTTTGCTATACAGATTTCTATCATACACAACTGTTAATAGATCATCTTGAAAAGGAGCACAAGGTATGCGACGCAAAAGACTTAAAAATCTACTCTTGCTTATATTGCCCGCTAACAGTTGGAGATAAAAATGAAATACGAATTCATGTAGCCACAAAACATCCGCAGGAACTACCGCTTATTTATGATCACAACAAGCAAGCAAGCGGCACTTGTGAGGTAAAACAAAAAAGAATTACAATATAAATATTTTAAGTTTAATTAAAAAAAAAATATGTTTTCAGAATTTTAAGAGTTATTCAAACGTTGCTGACTTATCTGAACCGGTGGCATCGGTTGATATCAAAATAAACATAAGCGATGATATCAAGGAAAATGTACCCGAGGATATTAAGCCAGACTTCAAGGAATTGTTCCGAGTAAATGAAGAAACCGCAAAAGTTCGTTTACAAAAGTTAACTTCACATACAGGTGTAGCACCAGATAACCTCTATCGTTGTCCAGAATCAATGTGCGGAGGCTTCTTTTCAACTTTTGAACTCTGGCTTAGACATATGAAAATTCGACATCATACTTTAGAATGTCAGTGTCCACACTGCCCATCAACAATATGGCTGCCATTGGAACAATTTGCATTGCATTTTGAAGAACATCGCCGTCATACTTTTATTTGCTTCTATTGTCCGACAACTAATTCCACCGAAACATTGGCCAGTCAACATGCTGCCCAAGAGCATAATGATATGGGCATAATGAGAATTGAAAAAATCAATTTTAATTTCAACTATTCTTACTCCGTTCTTATACAGAAAGATTTGTTTATAGAGCGCGAGAAATTTATTGCTGAACTCCTTGCCATTTTGGATACTCGTTTAAAAGATTTTGAAAGCAATGAAATCAAAAACTTAAAACACCAATGGCCAGTTCAGGATAATACTCCTTGGGTAGATGAATACTTACAAGCTCTTTCAAATCGCAAAGTAGCTCGACGGTGTTTAGTAAAATACTGCAACTTTCGCACTCTCCGAGAAGACTATCTTTACCGGCACTTAAACACCTCTCACGTAATCAATGGCACACAATTTAATTGTTCCAAATGTGATTATCATGTCGAGAACTGCAGTAATTTCGATGAGATTTTTAATCACATTAAATTACACAACGAATACACTTTTATATGTGGAGCATGTTCTCAAATCGCGTCAAGTCGTTCTAAAATATCAATTCACATAGAAGAACAACATTCGGCGCGCGATGTACCGGTAATACATATGTTTAGGACTAATCAACAAATGTATATAAAAATTTTTATTGTTTTTGCCAATAACCATCTTACATTTTCTACCATAAAAAATTGCTTCTGTTGTTCTGAGCAAAATATGAGCGGTGATGTTTTTAGTTTGCATTTAAAACGATATCACAAATTGTCACTTAACTACTATTGCGAAAAGTGCACTAATTTTTCACTTAAATCATTGACAGAAGTTAAGCCACATTTTCAACAGTTTCACAATTTGGAAACTTTTAAAATTCGTTGTGAACTGGCAGCTCATTACGATTTGAGCGTTACATCGTTGAATGAGTTTCAAATACAAATATTAACGCCGGATAAAATTACACAGAGAACGCCATCTTTGTTACTTATAAAAGATGAACCTTTAGATGTGTCAGAGAAGGATGTTATTTTGCTTGAGGAAGATGATATCGTTATTCAAAATTCGCTGAGAGAAAAGGAGCAAAAACCAGCACAGTCAATGCCGAAATTAAAATGTACATCATTAAGTAAACTTTTGGAACAACCTGTCAGCACTACAATAGCACCATCTATATCGCGTGTCTCAGCAGCACATCAAACATTTTTTCCATCGGTCAATACAGATTTTAATCAATTTACATCAGCACCACAGTTACCTGTGGTATCTACAACAGCTCATACTTCGTATAGTGATTATAATTTAGGTTCACTTATGACCAACACCAATATGTCCATAAATACTTCTTCATACTCTTTGAACTCAGCGGTAACTGATAACACACTTACTACTCATAATAATACAGTTTTATCATCTCTCTTATCAAAAAATGAGAATACTCTACCACAAATTGGATCCAATCCATTGCAATACGAACACAATCGAAATAATATATATACTCAGCATGCACAAAACCGCCTCTATGCGAATGATACGAGTCAAACAGTTCAAGTTCAAGTACCTGTTTTAATCGATTATTCTACTGGCAGACCTTTTATTGATAACACAACATTATAATGCCGTACCAACTCAAAATGGCAAAATAACGGTTAAAATTAATCCTTCTCTTATCTATTTATTTAGTTTTTAGTTTTATTTTTTGAAAAGTTTAAAATTTTTTGAAAAATACCGTGTATTATTTAAGCTTTTTTAATGCAAATAATTTTTTTTTATTGAATATACATAAATACCTTGAATAAACATTTTAAAAATGTGTGTAATTATTGTATTTTATAATTTAAAGTTCTTCAAGCAAATAATCGAACAGCACTAAATTACTTAATATAAAGACAAAATTTATGAGAATACCGAAAGTGAAAAACGCAAATAGCTAACAAAATATGCTTATACACATTTAAGATTTTTATGCATATGTACATATGTATATAAAATAAGCAAAAAAAAATATCATGAGATGAGGTTTGGAAAGCTCCTTTAGCTTGAATATATGCTCAATATACATGTAAGTAAAGAAAGCTCGTAACTTCTACATTAATAAGACTATCAGGCATGTTCTGACACTCGCAAGTTTTTAAAGTCGCATGTGATTTCAAAAACGCCAACTTTTGTTTTACATGTTCTGAAACTCACGCGTTTTGCTTGCGATTTGCTCTTTTTCAAACTTATGTTCGAAAAGAAAAACATATGTTTTTACGGTGCAAAACATAAATAAACAAAAGAAAATTACAACAAAAAAAAATATACAATTACGAATTAAAAAGCGGATGTTTAGAGATTGTAGCAATTCAATGGATACTTCAATCCAATGTATATTTAATTATTTAAAAAATAATCCAAGCCAAGAAATATTTTGGCGACAAATGAATTTTCTATTAGTGATATTGCATTTAGCATCTTTGTAAAAGGTTACTTACGTTGTAAGTAATCAGTACTTAATAAGTATTTTTGTTTATTTTGTTAATTATAACATACACGTTTGGAACTCATATCGTCCAAAACGTAATTTAAATAAATTTTTTAATGTCCCTTAACACTTTAATCGCACATTTTATAAGCACCGAATATTTTATAAGAATTGAAAATTAAAATAACCACATATTTTTTTGACTACCGACTATACGTTCAACCGCACTAGTACAAGTATATTTTCGAACATCAATAATAACAGCTGTTTGTATGAAATCGCCAGTACTCAATAAAACAAACAATTGATAGAACAAATAACAGATTTTAAATTAATTATTTGCGACTTTAATTGTGTAAAAATTAAAATAATTTCTATTAAAAATTAAAGAACATATTAATTTTCATTTGTGTATAATTTTATTATTGCTTAAAGTTTATTTTAAGTAAAATTTGCAACTTCACTTCAGTATGTGCTTGCGATTTGAAGTCGCCAAATTTCTTGCGATTGTGAACTACAGAACACCTTTCATGCGATTTCAACTCGCATCGCCAGTTTTAAGCGATTTGCGATTGTCAGAACATGCCTGTATAATGATTATTTCCGCGCTCCAGTTTTAGAGAAATTAAATATGGAATTAAAATTGCCACAAAATGAAAACGCATCTAGATGTTCTTACCAAACCTAGAAATTATATAGATAAAAAGAGTTTTTAATCAAATGGTGAAATAAAATTTAATTTAAACATAAAAATCCCGGAATCATCCCCGGGAAAAGATGTTCCCCTATGATGTTTTTAAATTTTGTTTTCAAATTAAGTTATGTTTGGAGAGGGCTGGAGGGGAACCGTTATATATTTCGACCTAATTTTCCTTAATTAGCATTTGCTATAGGTTGTCTTAAAAATGGTTTTAATAAATTTGCTAGTTTGATTGTATTGCTTATTCTACCTGCCTTTTAGTGTAGTTCTGCAACTATATTATTAAACGTTTCTTTTCTAGTGATAAAAAAATTTCTGGCGTCTTCATACAAATCTGATACGTCTTTTACGTAATTTGCTAAAAGATTTTCAGCAGGCGTTAAAAAGTTTGCTTGGCAAGCGCGATTATTTTACGATTTTTTGCAATCGTCCAAGCGATTGTACGAGAAAATTTTTGTTTTGTTCTTTCAAATTATGCTTTTGCAAGCCAGTTTGACGATTGTTACAATAGTGAATCGTCTAATAATAATTGTTGCACGATTATTTTTCAAAGAATTCCACAATTAAAACTTTTTTTTGTGGCGATAGTAAATCAAATTTATTTGATTTTGAACTGTATAACTTACATTTTTCTGCTAATAAATTTTATATTTATTCATTTCAATTGCTTTAAGAACGTTCTTCCTGTTGTGATTAAGCTGAAGAAAGTGTCGCGCCTAATAATTTTACAATGTGGTCAGAAAATGTTTTTAAAATTTCTTAAATTAAAAATTGTATAAAATAAACAAGTAAGAGTACAATATTTAGCTATGCCGAATCTTATTTACCCTTCACCATCTATGTAAATCTAGTTTAGTGAAGTGATTCCAATCAAAAAAGCAAATATTGTGGTGACAGAGAATTAAAATATTAAAAAAAAAGGTTGGTACTGCATAAAACGACATGGGCTCTTAATGGGTTTAGCATTTTTGAAAAAATTTAGTATTTCCTTAAAATCTTAACTTAAAAATCATAACCATATTGATATTTAAAAAAAATTTGAAAATTTCAAAGTACCGTTACTCAGAAACGAGCTCCAATTTTTCAGTTGATGTGTTTTTTTCTTATTTTTAATTCTCTATCGCACCAAATATTTATTTTTTTATTAGAGTTACTTTATTGCTCCAAATGACGTAAAATAATAATTCTTGCAAGAAAAAAACCGACTTCAAAACAGATTTCATCTGTTGTATCAACATACGTGATTCTGGAACTCCATGAATGGGGTATACCCTCGGCAATATTGTGGTCAATTTTATCGTTTTTGAAAAATCGTAAAATAATAGTCAAAGTTGATGGATTCCTGTCATCCACTTATACCTTAGATAACGGAGTACCTCAGGGATCTCCTTTGTCAGTTGTTCTCTATTCCCTGTATGCCAATTCCCTAGCAAAGGCTATAGAAAACTTACCAGGCATCGACTTTTTAGGCATTTACGCTGACAACATATTTGCAGTGGCTGCTGGAAGCCCCGAAGATGTTCAGGCAACTTTGAATGTTTTAGATACGAAAGTTCACAACTGGTCAAAAAGTAGAGGAGCTGTAGTTCCTGCCGAAAAGTCAAAATTGCTTCATGTATGCAGAAAATCAAAATGTTCAGCAAACCACGTCACTATCAGAGATGTAAGCTTTCAGGTATTAGATCAAATGAGAGTTCTCGTCTTAATTTTTACGAAAAATCTCCGTTGGAATGCTCACACTAAACACGTCACATCAAAACTGAGCAAGATCAATAACTTTCTTAAACTAATTTGTTCGAGGCAAAAGGGTCCTCATATAGAAGTTGCTTTAAACATCTGTAGATCTTTAACAACTGATGCTTTATTGCACGGTATTACTCTTTATGGATGGACATCCAAGGAAAATATTGGAAAAATAAATGTTTCTTAAAATAATTACTTCATATCCGCTTCAGGTTTGCTACGCTCAACTCCACTAGAAAATCTAAGGGTAGAGGCTGTCTTCGTGGATTTTCAAAATATGTTGGAAAAAATAGCAGTATCTATGACATCTAAATCCTTAGCAATACCTGCAGACGGTCTACATGAAGCCTTTTGGCGACAAGTCACAAACAGCCATAATAAGTCATCTTCCATAAATAAATCCTTATCTTTAATAAAATCCAACAATATTTCCATTCCAAAAAAACCTGTTCTAAATACACTTAATATAATTAACAACTTAATATCCATTGACGATAGTCTCAAAAATCACAACAAGCATGATATGAACCCAGAATGTTTTAAAAACTTTTAGTCGAGAAGGTTGACTATTTCAAACCCAATACCGTTTTATACACAGATGGGTCCTTTCAAAATGGATCAACTTCCTTTGCAATAATAAAACATAACATTACAACTGGTTATGAAGTGTTTAAACAGTGTCGCCTGCCTGACAATTCTGGAATTTTCACGGCAGAATTAACAGCTATTATGGATGCAGTTTCTTGGGCTATCAGCAAAAACATTTCTGCCACGATCTGCACAGATAGTCTTAGTTCCGTTATGGCCTTAAAAAACAACAAAAATGGAATTTTCGATATTATTTTACTACAGAGAACATATTTTCCAATTCAAATACTATGGATTCCATCACATATTGGGATTCTTGGTAATGAAAAAGCTGATATTGCAGCAAGGGAAGCAGTAAATTTTTCGCAAATAAAAAAATTCAGCTTGTTTTTACAAAGGGATTACAAATCAATTCAAAATTATTCAAAAACAGCAAAATCCCAGAAACATGAGACCTCAGTATGCAAAAAATTTGACTAGAAATCAATGTGTTACGCTAGCCCGTCTGAGGATTGGTAAAGCTATATTCAATAGCAAACACTATTATGATAAAACGGAGCCCCCAAAATGTAATTTCTGTAATAGTGCTCTTACTATCCACCATGTACTTGCAGAATGCCCAAAATCCAAATTGAATGCTTCATTTGATAGTATTCTTAGTTGCACTACTGACTGCTATCTATCTGAGATAATTAATAGCCTACGAAAACACAACATTCTTGACATCTAGGACCAATATCCATCGACCAAATCCTCCATAGGATCGCCAGCCCGCGAAGATATTGGCCCTTATTGTGTTTGGCGTAGGCGTATTTCGACTACGACAATTTTGTAATAGATTAATTAAAATTGCTGCGAGCTATCTTTAATCTATTACAAAACTTTAAAAAAACGCCGATTTTTTGCTACGAAAACGCCAAACACAATAAGGGTGATTATTTAACACAATCATTATATCATATATATGTAAATGTATTTTATGTGATCTTAAATCATGCGCACATGGTCTAGTCACCCGGCGCTTTAGTTTGTATATTTTATAAATTAATTTTATAAAGTATATTTGAAATAAATAAATAAACAATTGCCCTTATTGTGGTTGGCGTAGGCGTATTTCGACTACGACAATTTGTAATAGATTAATGACAATTGTTGCGAGCTTTCTTTAATCTATTACAAAACTTTAAAAAAACGCCGAGTTTTTGCTACGAAAACGCCAAACACAATAAGGGTGAATATAACATTTTTATATTTCTTATTATAACAAATAAAGTAGTGGACATTCTGTGTAAAATTAAGGTGTTTGTATACAACGGTTCAAAAAATACGGCCATATAGAACAACTAACATTAGTTTCTTGTTATAGCGGACTTAGCAAAACATGTCCCTTGTTAATTTTAGCAGTTTGACTATAATTATGTCAACTATTGGGACACCCGTTTATTTCCAAATCCAATCTTTACACTTGTTTTTATAGAGGATTTAGTAATACAGGTTCTTTGTAAATTTCAATCGTCTGTCTACAACTGTTTAAAAGTATGGCCATTTACCAAATTAAATGAACTATTGGTGCACCCTTTAATTTATAATTTTAAATATTAATACTTGTTACTATAACGGCCATAGCAGTCGACATTCGGTCCAATTTGCAAGCGTTTGTCTATAACGGTTCAAAAGATAGGCTCATATAAGTAACTCTTCATCAATTATGGGACACTCTTTAATTTCTAAATTCAAATTATAAACTCGTTGATCCCGCCAATAGTTCATTAAATTTGATGTATATGGCCATACTTCTGAACAGTTGTATACAGACGCTTGAAATTTACAACGAAGCTGTATTGCTAAGTCCTCTATAACAACAAGTATAAAATTTGAATTTGGAAGTTAAAGGGTGTTCCAATAGTTAATGTTATTTTGTGTATGTGACCAAACTTTTGAACCGTTATAGACAGAACGCTGAAACTTAAAAGGCAAGGCTCGCTATATCAACGAGTTTATAATTTGAATTTGTAAATTAAAGGGTGTGCCAAAATTGATGTAGATTTACTTATATGGGCCTATCTTCTTTTTTTATTTCGGTTTACTCATACGCTAAATGATACAAAAATAATGCAAATATGAAAATTCAAAACTTATATAAAAATGTATCCCTTAAAATTTTACAAGTGACTAGGTCCTGCCTGTGCATAAAAATAGAGCCAGCAAATTTAGTTACCTAAAATAATTTTTTTTTGTTTATTGACTAAATTTTTTTCTCATTAATTATTATTTCTTTAGCTCAGTACTTCGTAGAATAACGTCTGAGCAACGTTTTGGCATTGAGTCCACAAGGTTTTGGCAGGTTTCTACAGGAATATTTTTCCACGCATCCTGAATAAATGTCCAAAGTTCGTTTTTATTGGATGGATTTGTTCCTCGAGGACACATTTTTACTATTTTCCATAAGTTCTCGATAGGATTTAAGTCTAGGGACTGCGCCGGCCAGATTAAAACCTTGACGTTATGTACTTCAAACAAGTCTTTTGCCCGCTTCGATGTGTGTTTTGGGTCAATGTCTTGGTAAAACATACATCGAAGCGGCATCATAGTGTCATTAAGAATATTTGTACAATAAGTGGCACCTATTCTACTCTCAATTTAAAATAAAGGCCCAATACCATTATACGAAAAACATCCCCATATCATTATGTTTCCGCTTCCATGTTTAATGCTTTTTGTGGTGTATTGTGGACGGAATTCGGTGTTGGGTGGTCTTCGTACAGGAAGGTTGCTCCAGCTAAATTAAACAAATTAACTTTCGTTTCGTCAGACCATAGAATATTTCTCCATTTGTTTACAGGCCAATCTACATGATTTTGGGCAAATTCTAATATTTTCTTTAGGTGCTTTTTACTTAGGTATGGGACCTTTCTACTATTTCGAGCCTTCAAATTGTTTCTAATAAGAACCCTTCTTATGGTTGAGGTAGAAACATAAGATTATGTTCGTTTTTAAGGATGGAAGAGGTGACAAAAGTATATTTTTTTACATGACGCAACATTTTTCGCTGCACTAGAGGTGTAATTTTCGACGGTCTTCCTCTATTTTCTGCCTTGCTTTTATATTTGGCGGCGTTTTCCACAATTTTTGAAATCATCCAATTATTTCGACAATTTGTCTTTTCTTTTTTTTAGTTTTTTTATTGTCTCCCGGCTCTCAAAGCCACAATGTTCTCCTCTGCCCATTGTAAATACTATTATTAAATAAAAATGTTGTGAGATTCCTTTCGAATTGTACTTAAAAAACACTAAGCTTACCTTTTTATACACTTTGAATTAAAAAAAAAAATTTAATTTGTATAAGTTAATTATTTTTCAAAACTGGCTCTATTTTTTGCACACCCGTTTTCGCATTCAAATTTATAATGACAATAAAATGAAGATTAATACTGTTAAAGCTAGTTTAAACATAACGGGATTACATTTGTAAGAGATGTGTAAAATTAGTGGAACAACTCTTTTTTGCGTACTTTTTTGTATAAAGCGGTAAAAGTATTGGGAATCAGGTGGCTCTATTTTATTGCACATCACTGTATATGGCCATACTTTTGAACAGTTGTAGACAGACGCTTGAAACTTACAACGAACCTGTATTGCTAAGTCTGCTATAACAACAAGTATCAAACTTCGATTTGGATGATAAAGGGTGTCCCAATAGCTAATGTAACTTCAAGTATAATCCAAACTTTTGAACCGTTATAGACAGAACGCTGAAACCAGCGAGTTTATAATTTGAATTTAGAAATTAAAGGGTGCCCCATAATTTATGTAGATTTACTCATATGGCCCTATCTTTTGAATTGTTTTAGACAAACGCTTGAAAATTGAACAGAATGTGAATTTCTATGACCGTTATATGGGTCTATCTTTTGAACCGTTATAGACAAACGCTTGCAAATTGGGCAGAATGTCGATTGCTATGGCCGTTATAGTAACAAGTACATATTAATATCAAAAGTTCATTTAATTGGATGTATATGGCAGTTGTGGTCAGTGTGGTCTGCTATAACAACAACTATAAAATTTGAATTTGGCAGTTAAAGGGTGTCCACATACAACATACATGTTTTTTAAATGTACTAGAAACCGTAAAGGACACCGCTCTAAAAATTAATAAAACTGGGTATTACTATAGCCCCCAACAGCAAAAGGTAATAAAAAAATAAATCTAAAAATTAAAAGGTGTCCGCATGAGTGACGCAAATTTACCTATATGGGCCTTTCTTTTGAACCGTTATAGACAAACGCTTGAAAATTTTACAAAACACCAATTATTATTACCGTTATAATTAGAAGTATAGTTTATAGTGAAATGTTTTGTAAATGCTGAGAGCTTTAGTTTTTTTATTTGCTGAAAAACATATAAGCAATCAAATATTTTACTACTGTTGCTATTTTTAAGCAAGCAATTTAAACACTGGTAGCAAAGATATATTAGTTTATACTTTTCAGCCTTGCTAGTACTGAAAAGTTTAAACTAGTGCTAGTAATATGTAGTATTAACTGCCTTTTTAAAGAACGTCGATTGCTATGACCTTTATAGTCAGTATTAATATTTAAATTAAAAATTAAAGGGTGCCCCAATATTTAATGTAATTTGATATATGCGGCCATACTTTTAATCAGTTTTAGACAGACGCTTGAAATTTACAACGAACCTATATTGCTTACTCCGCTATAACAACAAGAATACAATTTGGATTTGGAAACAAAAGGGTGTCCCGATAATTGATGTGATTTTATATATGTATGTGGCTAAACTTTTGAACCGTTATAGATTGACAGCTGAAACTTACAAGGGACCTGTATTGCTAAGTTCGCTTTAACAAAAACAAATTTGAATTTAGAAATTAAAGGGTGTTCCCAAAATTAATGTAATTTGCCCTATATGGCCGCATATTATATATGATTATATACAAAAACTTAAAAATTAGACAGAATGTCGACTAGTTTGTTTGGTATAATAAGAAAATTACAAAGAACCTGATTGCTAAAGGCCCAATTATAATGTGCATAAGCTTGCTTTAGCTTACGTCAAAATTCCAACGGTACTATATTCAAGAAATTTAGGTGTTTACAATGTACTTACATAAATTTAGTAAGTTATTTGCCACAGTTGCACATTTATGTTTAATTCGTACTTTTGCCAAAAATAATTTCTATATAAATAAACAAAATTTTAAAACTAAAGGCTATTACGGACCGGTTGGACTGGCGAGGTTTCCGATTAGCTCTTCTTTTCCTCTCAGGTGGTTCCAACCCTTCTCACCAGCCGCGTATCCGAACACATAAAATAGAACAAAAACAAAACTAACAGATCTAAACACACAGTATACCACACAAAGAATTTTGAGACAGATGGTCGTCTCATTTGCCCTCCCAACCATGTCGTAGACGCTATCCAAAAGAATTTTTTTCTACGACCCACACAGCACTGGATCACTTCTTGACTTACCTCTCCATCATTCCATTATTAAAAAAAACTATCCAAAATTCATCTCAAAGTATACAATCTGCTACATATTTTATTTAAAAAAACTTAAACCTATACAATTTTTAAAATTTACATTTACAACACAAAAAAAAATTTTTTTTTTTACTGTTAAATAAAAATAAGTAATTTGATAAAATAAATTAAAAAATCTCTTATTAATCCCTTTTCTTACAATAAAAAAACTGACTTTTAATTTGTTTTATTTATTTTTCCTTTAAGAACTCAAAACGCTATATGATTTTTATCCTTACCCTGAAGGAGCTCCCTAAGGCTAGTGGAATTCCTTGCAATATTCTTTAGGAATTCTCTACAACAAAACTAATTGCTTTGAGCTATTTTCAAATGCAAATAAAACAAACTAAAAACTTTACGTTCACTGCTTCTATTTCCCTACAAATTAATTCTTATAAGAATAACAAAAATCACCACGAAAAAACGCTGCTTTTAGGCGCTAACAATAAGAGTATTATATAAAACTAAATAACTACGTTCTTAACAAACAACCAATATATAAATATAAATAAACAAATATGTAAATAAACGGATAAACAAATATACAAATAAATAAAACAATACTTATAACTATATCACAGTTTTTAATTCTATTTATGATTTTTCCTTTTAATTTTCTTCTGTTTTTTTATTTAACTTTTCCTTGTTTATTTAGTTTTTTTTTTCAACTTTTGCACATACTTCCTTTTTTACAATATTTCCTTTTGTCATAGCACTTTTTTTTTATATTTATACCAGCGTAAGGTAAGCTTGGAATATTAAATTTTTACCTGGCTGTATTATGGTCTAGAAAGTATTCAATTCTCTTAACTTCTTTGGTTCGCGTCCTATGCACAAACATCTACACCTGGACCTTCGAGTCACTAGTACACTCCTCTATCCAGCCAGGTTTAATTATTCCTTTTTATAAATTATTATTCCTGTGCCTTAATATTCAGGGAAGTTCGGACTTTGCACAAAACCACAAACTTATAAATTCTTAATTTATATTTTCCTTACTTAAATTTATAACGCAAAGCACAATCAGCTGTTTCCATACGGAAAGTGCGATTAGTTTCGTACCTTACTTGAAGAAATGACATTTAACGAAACTTGACGAAAAGTTATCTTATGTACATTATAGTTTACCACATACAATTTAATGTATTTGCACAGTTGTTTAAGTTTGCTTAAGTTATTTTATGCACATTATAGTTGGGCCTTAAGTCTACTACAACAGCAAGTACTTATATAATTTGTATTCGGAAATTAAAGGGTGGCGTTATAGTTGATGTATATTGCCAAACAGTTGAACGAGTATAAAGCTTGGAAATGGAATATAAGGGTGTTCCAATAGTTAATGTAATTTGATATATGTATATTGATAATTGATGTGCCTTGTAGGTGGCCATACCCTTGAACCGTTATAGACGCTCAGATAAAATACGTTTTAAAGTTGGTTTTTTTGTGCAACATCTGTATAAGTTGATTGTTTTGGTTACGTTCTTACAATAAAGATATAAATTGTTTCTAATGCATAGCGAAGTCGATTGAGCAATTTCCGTCTGTCCGTCCATGGTAGAATTGCTTTCACAAAAAAAAAACAAAAATGTCACTCGATCAGATATAGAGTCGAAAGAGGTGCTATTGGAAATCAGCATGATCGGTCCATGTCCTGGCAGCAGGCAAAACACCACGCCAACCTTTCATTTTTTCATCTCATTTCGCACAATAAAGTAACTCCAATCAAAAAATAAATACATGGGTCGTTAGAGAATTAAAAAATAAAAAAACATCAAGTGAAAAAATGGCCGCTCGCCTATATTTACCGAGTTACGGGGCTCTGAAATTTTAAAATTTTTTGGAAATATCAATATGGGTATCATTTTAAAGCTTTTGAAGAGCTCTTTAAGGAAATATTAAATTTTTTAAAAATGCCTACCCATTAAGATGTCATTTTTATGTAAAATTATATATGTATATGCAGCACCAAAATTTTTTTTATATTTTAATTCTCTGTCACAACAATATTTGCTTTTTTGATAGGATTTACTTAACTAAACTAGATTTGCATAGATGGTGAAGGGTATATAAGATTCGGTTTAACCGAATATAGCACTCTTATTTGTTAAACTTCAATTAAAAATTTTCACTGATCTCATCCTTTTACTTACCTTAAATGTGCACTGATAGCACATTTACTTTGAGCAACTGTTCAATGAAGGGAACAAATATTTTTCGGAAAATTCATGATGCCAATTTTCACTTTGAGCGGAACCAAATTTTAAGGAAACATAAATTTAACTTCTAAATCGCGACAAGGGTGATATTCTGTTTAGCTGTTCAAAAGAGATTCAAAAGTATAAAATGTTTATACTGCTGTGGAACATATTTTATGTAAAAAAATTTTAAACTTTAATTTAAAATTTTAACTGGACTACATTTGTACAATAGCTGTGTGAAGTTTCAATACATAATTTGGGGAGCTTCCTATTCCGCCAATACTTTATATTAACCTAGGGTATTACAGAGCAAGTCAGAGGTAAATGTATAGAAATGTAACACAATGTACAATTAACGACTAAAGAATATTTACGGAAAGTAAAAGGGTTTCTGTGTACAAATGTTTGCAAATCCCTAAACAAAATGATTGTTTTAAAAATTAATAATCTTTAATTTTATATTGTTTTTACAACATTTCTAGCTTACTAAAGCTACTCCAATTAAGAAACTACACAGGTTGATAGAAATTAAAAAAATGTAAAGTACTGTGATCTGCGCACTTTTTCACATTTTTCGAGATACAGATAATTCCAGATACTTTTTATATACATAAAACTGGTAACTCATTAGGAGCCGATCCTATATGCATGACTACTGAAAAGATTTAGTGGACAAAAACTATATATAAAAAACTCAGGACCTATAAGACGGGGAATATGGTACAGCACTGAGATTTTACTCTAACAATGTCCTTTTTTTAAGAAGTGGCTTCACTAAACTAGATTTAAGCCAATAATTTGTTTATAAGATGTGGCAGTCCGATTCAAGTTGCTGTAATTTGGCAACGCCTATTCCTAATTGTCACCTTGACGACGTCAGATTTTTATTACGACTTTGACATTAAAAAGCAATCAAGTTGGATTCTGACGAAGAATTCCTACGGAAATGAAGTGAAAAGTGAGATTATAGGAATTTTATTTAAACTAAAAGTCAGCAATAAAGTATTTTTTAATAATTGTTATCTGACCAGAAAACATTCATTGAAAATAAATTAACATTATTATATCTATATGCGTAGTGCTTTGTGAAAATTATTGTGTTGATTAGAAGGGAGGAGCTGATAACACTGAAAATATAAAAGTGACAAAGAACGAAAATTAAAAAAATTAAGAGACTTCATAACAAGGCGTAGCAGCGCCACATTCTGCTTAAAAGTTTTATAAATTGAATAAAAGGAGTACAGGTTTGCAAAAAAGTAAATATAAAATTTAGGAATCCTTGCAGCGGAACAAAAAAACAGTGAAACTCATACCTTGAAGGTTGGAGGAATTTTAAATTTAAATAAAGAGCTGATTCATTATCAGTTGAGTATTCTTAGTGTGTGGTTTTTAAATTTAGTATAAACAAGAAGAACTTGTTTTTCAGCATAAGCTTAGTGTCCATCTTCAATTTTTGTTTTTTTTTTTTGTTCAATAGCTAGTGATTGTCAAGGACATCTCTCAAACAACTAAACGTGTATGTATGTTTTGTTTTTATTATAGTTGCCATGGAAGATAAACGTATTGCCGATTATTTTGTTGTGGCTGGTATGCCGGAGAATCCGAAATTATTGCAAGAAAGTAACTTCAAAGATTCCAGCCATTTAAGAGCTGCCAGCTCAATTGACCCCATAACAGATATTGGAGTTTTTTTTCCTCTCTTGGGTGAAGAAATACCAAATGATTATACTGTATTAGAGAGTACGCCTACTGGATTACCTGCAAATTTAAATTTTGGTTCCTTAAGATCAACAGAATGTTACATTTATTACAGACGTGGAAAGGATCGCCCGCCACTAGTAGATATTGGTAATGATTTTATTCTTATATTTAAGATAAATTTCGTCGTACCTAGCGTTAAAAATAATATTTTTTAAACCTTGTTTCTTTAAAGGTGTGCTCTACGAGGGCCATGAACGCATTATGTCTGATGCTGAAATTGTCATGGAGACACCAGGTGGACGTGTTGCCAATGTTAACAACTCCTCGGCAAAAACTTTTTTAACTTATCGTCGTGCTCCAGCCGAAATGCCCTGCAATGAATTAGTAGTGACTGATCTTTGTGTGATTGTTAGCAGCAAAGGAGAAAAACCACCGCATGCCTTCTGTTTAATATTCAAGTCCTTGAATAAGGCCTTCACCGGTAGCGATGTTTATTTATGCTACAAAAAATCTATGTACCGTCCAAAACACATCAGTTACCAGCCAGAAATTTTACTCCGTTATCCTACAGTTGATCATAATGATTTTCCGCTAACTTTATGTCCTAGTGTACCGTTATTTTGCTTACCAATGGGCGCTTCTTTGGAGGCTTGGCCTCATGTAGCCGAGAACAAAAAACGTAAACCAACAGCTCCAGTATTTAGTACATTTGTTTTAACTGTAAATGATGGCTCATACAAAGTTTACGGTTCGGCCTTAACTTTTTATGAGGATTTTGAGTAAGTAGTTCTACTTAACAGAATGAAAAATAACCAAAATTTTGTATGATAGTAAGTCTCAGTTAACGGAACAACAATGTGAATTACTTGGTTGGGATGAAAAATTTGCTCAAAATCATTCATTGCATATCATAAAAGCCATTTGTTTATTGTCACATTATCCCTTTGGTGACACATTCGATAAATGGTTAAAATATTTACATGTAAGTTGAACCCTCAATTATATAAATAATAAACAATTTCTAGAGTGTGCATTTTTTATTTATTTGCAGCGTTTGGCTGTATACGGTGTTAATTTACCCATTCCAATAGAACGTTATATTACACAACTATTGGATGAAGTGCCATTTCCTGCTCCTAGCATACATTTACAGGTATAATGAAATCAATCTATATATAGCTTTACTGAGCCTTTGGATGTAATAAATACACTTTAATAATTTTAAATTTTCTTAATAGCTTTCTAGCGAATCAAATGATCATCGGATATTACTCACTCAACCCGAAGATTCACCTTTGCCCCGCAGTGGTGCTGGATTTCATATGCTTCTGCAAAATCTAGGCACAGAAAATTGTCTGCATGTGTTACTTTTGGCCTTAACAGAACAGAAAATACTCATACATTCGTTAAGGTAAAATTAAGTTTTTAAATTACAACTTTCTTAAAATTTAATATACAATATCACTTAAGGCCTGCAACTTTGACTGCCGTAGCTGAAGCAATAGTATCGCTTTTGTTCCCATTTAAATGGCAATGTCCATACATTCCATTGTGTCCTCTGGGATTAGCAGAAGTATTACATGCTCCGGTTCCTTATTTAATTGGTGTAGATTCTAGATTTTTTGATCTATATGAACCGCCGACAGATGTAACCTGTATAGATTTGGATACGAATACCATAAGTGTAAGTAAAACTTAAACTAACATCAGGTGTTTTTGTTTTGTGTTTAACATCATGTGTTTTTTGTTTTCTCTTTTAGCTGTGTGAATCTCAAAAACATTTACATGTTAAATTGTTGCCGAAAAGAGCTGCTCGGATTTTGAGACAAACGCTTTCGGAGTTGGAACAAATAAAACCAATGAATATAGAATGCAACAATAGCTTAGATCGCGATTTAAGACGACGTAAACGTGAGGTAAATTAAAAAAATATGTTTTAATCATAATTTAAGTTTTTCTTTTTATTATAATTGTTTTATGTCCATAGTTAAATTTAGAACAACGCATACAAGAAGCGTTTTTATTATTTATGGCTTCAATTTTACGTGGTTATCGCGATTATTTGGTACCCATTTCCAAGGCACCGTCTGTTGGTGCCACTGACCCCAGTGCCTTATTTCAGCTTAAGGCTTTTCTGCGATCCCGCGATAAGGTATAATACATTGATCTTTTGCATTTACTTCATTTAATTTTGTTTGCTTCCTTCATTTAAGGCTTATCATAAATTCTTTGAATTATTGATGAAAACTCAAATGTTTATACGTTTTATTGAAGAGAGATCATTTGTATCGGATGGTGATCATGGATTGACCTTTTTCGATGAGTGTGCAGAAAAGGTTGGATCATATGATGAAACTCCATCGGATGTTCGTTTAGTTGATTGGGAGAGCGGCCAAAATAGTGAACGAACAAAATATATTTTTCCACCAGATAGTATTGCACCCACTAAAGGTAAAAATGTTTTCGCTTCTGTTGCTGTATTTTTGTTCTAATTAAAAGCTATTTCATTTTAGATCATAACGTTCCAGAAACTGTTTACAATTATAAAAATTTTACTTTGACTCCCAGTCTTTTAAAATCATCAAAAAAGACTACTTTATCGACTCTAATACAACAACAAATTAATGGTTCCTTAGCACCAGGCTCACCAATCGCACGACGTACTAAGCATGAAATAAAATTGTCTCAAAAAATGGCTAGACGTTGTCACAGTCGTCCAGAATTATGGTCCAAATACTTACTGGCCACATGTTATTCATTATACTTTTTAATTTTGCCGTCCATGGTCTTAGATACTCGCAGAGCTGGTAAGGAACATGATATTCTACGAGCAGCCTACGATATGTTGGTTAAAGCCAGTAAAATAAAAATCAATTGTGATGAATTCTGTTATCGCATTATGATGCAACTGTGCGGTACATATAATATGCCTGTTTTGGCTGTTCGTTTGCATTACCTTATGAAGAGATTAGGTGTGCAACCGAATGCCTTGACATATGGTTTCTACAATCGCTGTGTTTTAGAATCGGAATGGCCAAGTGATAGTACAACTCTAAGCCAGTTACGTTGGAATCGTATTAAAAATGTAGTATTAGGTGCTGCTCACTTTAAAAGAGCTGGAGAATTAAGGGCTTCAAAGAAGCCTTTATCGGCCTCACATGACACTAACTTAAGCACTTTAGAAACGGTAGATGGCACATCTCGAACTAGTTTAGAATCGTCCAATTCTTCACAACTTGTAGCAGGTGATGGTTATGGGGTAAACATATTAGACTTTTCAGCATTCGATAAATTACGTACAAAACTGGGCAGTATTGTTAGACAATCAATTGGATCCCAGGATGCTACAGATGATGTCATTTCTAGTGCTGGCTTATTAATTTCTGGAGATTCCAAAATATCATCTGATACAACTACGTCCAACATTCCGCCTGCCAGTCCGCAGCCAACATCAAACGATCTGACTAAAAGGCAACTTTCGAACCGTGAAAGTTTTGGTGGTGATGCTGAACTCTTGAATAAACTTCAAAGACAACATACTCTTACAGAAATTAATAATAAAAAAATTATGAATATTGGTGATGAATATGATGAAGATCTAACGAATAAAAATAATTTCAATGACTTAACTAGTTCTCAAGAAGAATTGGACGATGAAAATGTACACGAGACAGAAGACGAAGAAGATGATGAACACCCCTCGACTAGACAAATACAAAGTCCAACTAAGTACGCTGATAAGATAAAAAAACTAAATGTTTTGTTTAATTAAATGTTTGTTATTTACACTGTAGAATTTCTCCACGAACTCCTGTAACACAAAACGATCCATTAGGTGCTTTGAGTGAAGAAAAAGTTGCTGCTAAATCACCAAGTAATGAGGAACAAACTGCTTGTGTCTCTTCTAGTTTTAACAACAATAACACTTTGTATTGTGATAAACCGATACTTTTTAAGGGCCAACGTAGTGCCACATTTGATGAGTCCACCCAGTTAAATAAAAATATGCAACGTTCAGAAACAATGCCAGGCTCAAGTGTAGCTTCAAGTTTGGCTAATCTTGGATCATCGCTCAAAATTAATTTCGGGTGAGTTTAAAAATATAAACGTATTGATTGGAAGAATTTGTGATCAAGTGTAAAAAATATCGTTTGCAAGTGATATGAAAAAATAAACAAAAAATCCGTAAGGAAGCTAGATTACGTTAAGCAGGCAGCCATATTACCACGGCCCACTGACCTCAGCTACACTATAGAGAACAGCGTAACCCTGGAGTTAATGTCGACGTCGTTGACGGCGTTTCAACGCCGAAAAAGTTGAAACAGATTGAACTTTTACGGCGTTGCAACGCGTTGAGATTAACTGCTCTCATACAATTTCATACGATTCAACTTTTTTTTTGACATTTGACGCCGTCAACGACGTCGACATTAACTCCAGGGTAAGATATGCCATAGAAGGTATCAACGGCACCCTTTTCAACCATTGCGCCTTTCTTTGGCAGTTCAACAGCAACATGGTTGCCGGGTTTAGTCCTGTGTCTCCTCACACACTTAAGGATGGCTGTTGAATTCTCCGCTATCTCATTGAAGGCATCCTCAATGAAGCTAAAAAGTTTTATTGTTATTTTTTTTTAGTACAATAGTATTATATTCTTCTCTTTTTGCCTTTTGGACATCTTAAAATTAGGAAAAATAAAATCACTAAACAAAGTTTGTTTTTGTTTCTAAATACATATTTTATATTGAGCTTCTAAAAGCTCTCGTTTAGCATACATAGGAGTAATTAATTAGATAAACTAATTAATTAACGATTTCATTAGCATTGAATGAGAAATAATGCTAATGTTTTTTTTAGCGTTATCGTTACTTTTTACTAATGGTAATGCTTTTTAATGAAAATGTTTCATTGATAATTAGTTAAAAAACAAAATCATTACCATTTACTTATTATTAAATGGTTTCAAATCATTATCAATAATGAATGTGTTCCTTGTCTCTGTACAATAAATACACATGCTATAGTATAGTAGAGAAATATTTTAAAATGGCATTTAGATGAAAAAAATTGGGTGAAATATTTGTTTTAACTTTCACAGGACAAATGAGACACTATTGGAACCTATTTTTGTTTTTGTATAAGTTATAAGATCTGCTAGTTGTGGTGTTAGTTGACTTTAGATCTAATACATCGTTTTACACCTATGTCGCTTAAAAATGATAAACTACAAGAGTGTTAAAATCTATTTATTTTATACATAGTTTTTTATATATTTGCGATCAAAAATTTGTGTTTTATAGAAACAAATATTTTTGATTCAATTTTAATTAGCAATGAAACAATTTCAATAAAATTTCATTGCCATTATTAAAAACTATTATAATTAAAATAAAAACATTAATATTAAATGGTAGTTGAATTTTTTTATTCCCATTATTCCAAATAATGCCAAAGAAATTTCAATGGTAATGAAAAAATCCCAAGTATGAGTTTTACAGTGCTATTCTCGATTGAATGACGAGCCTATTTTAATAATAGTAAAAACCAAACATGACAAGCATTAATAATATTTTTCTATTTTGTGTTTAAAAGTTAAAGTTTTATATCTATTGTCCATGAATCCTTAGTATAGTATAAGCCAGGTCAGCTCGTAGTCTGTTTAACTTAAGCTTGATCTTCGTACTAATTGTTTGCAGCCTAATAGTGCATTTACATTACAGCGAAATCTTCTTCATTTGCACTTTATTTTTTTGACACTACCAAGGTTTTATATTCACAACAAACAGAAGAAAAGGACGTTTTAAAAAATAGCATTACAAATAGCATTTTATTAATATTTTATATAAAGCTTTTTTTATTTTGACCAATTTTGTTTTATATGATAAATAAAATTTAATATTTTCTTGAGCAACGTAGTATTTTTTGGTAAAATTTTAAGAAAACCATAATCGCATCTCTAACAACAGCAGGATTTTGAATAGATTTTGTCAAAATCTAGTAGTGAAGTATATTTTGTTTTGCATGGGAAACGTAGTAAAAATGAAATAGAATTTTCTCAAAATAACGTAAATACTAGATTTCGTTGTAATGTAAATGTACTACAAGAGTCCCGTTAAAGTGTGTACCACTTCGTCAGTGTCTATACACACACATATTTAGGTTGCCTGTGTTTGATGTTGTATATTAGCCGGAAACAATATATAATTTAAACTTTCAGTACAATGTGAATAATTCGTCCAATTGTCTGTAAATAAATAGTTAAACTGTGGAGAAAAGGTCGTTACAGATAGATGCATGTTGTCAAGTTTCAACCAGCATTTAATGAATAGTTTACTCGAAAGAATCCTCTGAAAAATACGTGTAATCTTACTTCTACTATCGTGTACTCGTACTTTGAATATTTTCCATACTGTTAACTTTTTCTCATTTTATATATTATCATTCGTTAGAGTCACTTTATAATCACTGCATTATTTTATTTTTATATTATCGAATTCCAATCAATTTTGTTAGTTTTTAATTTTTTAATTTTGAATTTTTATGTTGCGTTCTTCACAAGTGTTAATTTTCTTTTTAACAAAAAATTGTAAAATGTTTTCGTAGACGTTATTCACCTGCACGCTTGTCCTTTAAGAAAGACTTGAAATTGCCCACCAATATTATAGAAAATATAAGTTACATGAGGTAAGTGTCGAATTTTTAACGAAAAATTGTGGTCATCTAAAAAAAAAAACGTGTGATCATAATTAAGCTTTTGTTACTGTTTTAATTTTCTTATTAAAACTTAAAGTTAAATATGGATGGTGAAGGTGAACTAAGGTGGTGGGTGCTTAAACAAAAAACAAACCTTTTAAAAATCTCTGTTAAATAAGTTGTACAGTTTTGTCAATAGTCGTTTTAGCTAATAAGTTATTTTCTTTTATTTATGTTTTATTTTGTAACTAAAATGAAATCGCTTTAAAAGTTTATTCTGTTAACTATTTTTTTATTAATCTGTTTTCATATTATACTTGTTTAACACTTAAACATAATCTGTTAATTAAGCCAAGAGACTTTAAATTCATATGTGATTTATGCCTTCTTATGTTAAATTAAAAAATAAAAAATACTATTGCCCTTTATAAAATTGTAAGCGATGTTAAAGTTGGCTTTTCATATTTATCGGAAATAGATTTTGAAAATTGTCTTTAATTTTTGTTGTTTTTGTTTTTTTTTTTGTTTTTTGTCGTAGTCCTAATTTTAGTGGTAAAAAATCCAATGAAATCATTCAAGGAAGCTTAAGTAGCATTAAACATGCTGCAACTTCTATTACTCGTAAATTTGACGAAATTAAAGGTGCCATATCGGCCAACACCACACCAGTTAAATCTTCATTATCAACACAAGGTTATAATGACAATGATGTCACCGAAGAAGATATGATTGCGCATGAAGATGGTACTTTAAAAATACGACGTGTGTCCAGTGACTTGGAACATCCGTGGAGTCGTTTAAGTGAATCGCGCAAGTCGAGTTATAATAATCTTGTGCCTCTGGGCGAAAATACTTCGACAATGAATTTAAGTTCGGCCTTATTAGCTTTACCCGAAAATCTTTATGCCACACCACAAGACGTAAGTGTTAATGTTTAATTTCCATTTCATTTCATTCTATTAAATTAATTTTTAATCTTTCGTATAACAAAGAATATGGACGATACAAGTGACTATGATGTTTTAATACAAATGACTTCTTGCTCTCAATGTCATAACTGTTCCGTTTTACTTTATGACGAGGAGATAATGTCTGGTTGGTCGGCTGAGGATTCCAATTTAAATACCACCTGCCATGCTTGCAACAAGTTAACTGTACCCTTTCTTAGTGTACGCTTCAATGTAAATGAAACAAAACAAGACAATAATAAAACACAAATGGAAAATCTTACAATACCTTATTTAAATCCGCTGGTTTTGCGCAAAGAACTTGAAAATATTTTAACACAAGAGGGCGATTTATCTCTTATAAAACCCAATTTTGTTGAAGAACATCCTATAATCTATTGGAATTTATTATGGATAATGGAACGTATAGAGAGTAAGACGCATTTGCCTGATCTCTGTTCACCCACAATCGTAAGTAACCAGAATTGTCTTCATTTTAAGTAATAAAAAGTTGGCATAACATTTTTTTGTTTCTATTTAGGATGATAGTGACTGTGATCCATTGAGTAAGGTGAAACATGTTAAAATTCAATGCTTGTGGGATAATTTACAATTGCATAGCGAAGCTGGTTTACCCATGTACATTCTCTATAGACAGAATCAGCCCACAAGTCCACTACTCAAAGCTTTGCTAACCGATCAAGCTCAATTAAATAAAAAGTAAGTAATAATAATGTGTACAAAACAACATATTGAATTAAAAGCTTGTTTTGGAAAAATTATTTCGGGTAAGTAATTTTTAAATAATGCTCATCATCTATACGACATTTTCCAAAGTCACAATGTTTTTCATCGCTTTCCCGGTTTGCTTCAACGGCACAAGGAGTTACCCCTCCATATTGACGGCCCGGTTTGCGTTTCATTACAGCGTAAGAATTGTTTGTTCATAAGTCAGACCAGTGTCTCGGGGTTTCAAAAATTAAAATAAACCAGGGTTCATAGGCTGTGTTGGTTATATTTGTCCAAACAGTGATTTCTGCTAACCGCATTTTTTACTAAACGCAGTACGCTGTCCATGAATTTTTTATCGTCGTCTAAAAATCATTCTTTCCTTTTTTACGTGCCACATAGTCCTTGGCTTACCAAGACGGCCGCTTCCTTTTGCTTGGATGCCCGGAGTTATTATTAACCTGAGTCTTAAGTGATTATCTCCTAATTTGGATTTGTCCATTTAGGATTCAATAAGGATCATGCAAAAGTTTCACAAGATATCCTCTTATGGTATACTATTAGATACCTACTGATGGAAGAGTAACGATTAATTGAGATTGAAAGAATTAATTATGACATTCTATCAATTTTATTGACCTCGCTGCTTTCAATAGTGTCACAACCAAGTTGATGTCGCTCCTGCCTGCGCACACAATCAGCATCTGTACACATCCGCCTGGTGGTTTTATAACTGGAGGAATAAGAAAATAAAAATTAAGCTTGTTGTTTGTGATTATGTACCGTCATACGTTGTCTGCTGTAGCCTGGATAAACAGGCTGTCGCCCTTACTCCGCAAACTATTTTTTTGTGCAATTAGGGCTCTTGAATTAACGTTGCTTCTACACGCGACTTGTTGTGGAGCATTGATATATTGGTATTTTGGCTGAAGAGCTTGACAATTGGCTACATTGTTGTGAAGGTTTAGCTGCAACTCTACCCGGAATTTTATGCCCGCCATTCCCCTAAAATTTTTCTTTTTTATCATTTTTCATATCTTGATCTCTAAAAATGCATGAACAAATATATAAAATATTTTAAACTAACAATTGGCAAAATAGCATATTAATATTTTGTTCTTTTTTTGTTTTGCTTCAATTTATTTTCAGTGTCATTCAACAAATTGTTTCAGCGATACGGTGTAATGATCTTCTAATGCCTGTCAAAAGATTAGCTAATGAACGTTACAAACTTAGGAACAGTGGCGTCGATCGTTCACATTCAATCTATCGTGATATATTATTTTTGGCAATAACTGCTATCGGTCGCTCTAATGTGGATTTAGCTACATTCCATCGTGAATATGCAGCAGTATTTGATAAACTTACAGAAAAGGAATGCAATATGTATTATCGGAATCAAGATTTACCACCATCAGCAGCCACCATATTTTGTCGAGCCTACTTTAAACCACTACTATTGCTTCCCTGACGAGAAGAGAATCTCATGCAGCAACAATTCCATAGAGATCAAATGAAAAATAATACGTAGTAATAATCAACTGTTAGGAAGAAGGAAATTAAAAAAAAACAAAGACGGATACCGGGCAGTTTAGAAGGGGTTAAGAAAAAATACAATCTAGTAATTAGGAAAAAAAAAACAAGGCAATCATCAATGATACATACTTAAATTGTAAAAGAAATTTTATATTTAGACTAGTTAAATAAGTAAAAATTATTGATTTTTTTTTGTTAATGAAATAGAAATAGATTTATATATCGTATTCATTTTAAAATGACTAAAACAAAGGCACATTACTAATTAGATATATAAGCTCCTTTTGTTTATTGATTTTGACTTTATTTGATAAATGTGAGACATTTGGGCATAATTTCAATTTTCTTTAAATTCATTTTTAGCTTAAGTCATTTTATATGTGTATAAGACCTGGCCGCAGGTTCTTGATAAAATGTTCGTAAAGTTAGATTTGCAATTTGTTTTTACAGAAATGCATTCTTGTACTTACAATTTAAATATGTATTTTTAATGTTCTAGGCTTTTTTTAAAACAGGAAATCTGACTAGCACTTAATTTTTAATTTGACAAATATGTTTGTATATAAAAATATTGGTTATATATGATCAAATATAATTTTAAAGGTTATGTTTGCCTTACAAAAACAAAGGTTTTCTGTTATGTTTTTTCAATAATTGTGTAATAAAATTTTTACTCTAATGAAATGAAGCTAATCTGTGACCATAATAACATCAATAATTCACACATGTATATTCTTTCAATCAATTCAGTAGGTAATCAGTTTTTAACGAAGAAGGAGCGTGACAATTTTTATCGTTTGTTAATACAACAACAATTTGAGTTTCGCTATGACTGAATACACCGTAAATTTTTTTTGGAGAAAAAAAAAAACATTAGGGCGTGCACAAAAATTGTGTTACCTTGCATATGTATAATCAGATATGTGATGAATTTCGATCGACTTCAAAAGTAAATCGAGTATCCAAATCGATAAGAGTGTGATGTATTTCGATCGATTTCATTTTTGCTTTAATTCCATGTTGTTTTAACAAAAATTGCAACCATCCCTTCAAACGCAACTTTGACTTAAATGACATACTACGAAGTAAACAGGTGAACATTGTGCAGCAAAAAAAAAAAATTAAAAAAAAGCCTATGGAATAGGTTTTATTGGATTTTCCGGAAAGCATGTGAGATAATTTTTATCTTAAGATGACATTTTTATTTAATTTATTTTTAGAATTATACAATGTTTTCGGCTCAACAAAGAAGGATTTATGATTGTCCTTAAAAAGATCGAAAATGTCTGGGAAGATATGTACGTCGATTTCAATTGTATTGCAATTGACAGCTTCACTACGATTTTTAGCTGAACGATTTGTTGCAAACGGTATCAATATAACAATGCATCGTACATCAGTATCAAAATAATTTAAAAAATTGTAAAACTGCCTGGAAAGAAAAATTTGCCCAGTATTTATTAAATCCAGCAAAGAAAATTTAAGAAAATCTAAACAATTTCTTTTTGAAAAATATGGTTTACTTGGCGTTATAGAAATTAGTGTACCGTCTATACATCCAGTCAGCCAGAAATATTGTAGAGAGGAAAATTGGGGTTTTGAAAAGTCGGTTTAAGAGTTTGTTTAAAACCTTGTGGTATAAACCGTGGAAAGCAGTTCAAGTTAGAAATATTTTTTGTATTTTGCATAATCTATGCAACTCTCTAAAATAAAACACACACCTGAAATTGTTATTGAAGGCGTCAGCAATCAAAGCTATAAAATAGATGACGAAGAAGTCCCTATCGGATCTGCCCTTTAAAATTATGCTGTAGCTATAAGAAATGACATAGCTGGAAATTTAAATTCAATTTTATAAATATATCATTTCGAAATGAATGCAAAAACTTACATAATTTAAAATGTTTTATTAAAATTTTAAATTAAAAAATTTAATTCACATTTGTTTTGATAAAAAAAAAAATTAAAAATGACATTCCATAAACCTTATGAAGGCATCCTCTTGCTATAAATTCTTATTTTTATGCTTACAAAAATTTAACTTACATTTTTCTTTACGTTTTTAATATGAAAACAAAATTCGCAATGCAATGCTAATGTGAATTAAAAAGGAGTTCAAAGTTATAATAACGATTTTCATCACATGGCAAAACGATTACTTTTTTCATAGAACGAAATGGAATTTGAAATCGAGAACATAAAAACGAAAAAATAACCACATCACACCTCTTATAGCATGTTTACACGGCAATGTGAAGCACTTGCTTCGCTCTCTGAATTATGATTGCGAAGCATGCCGTTTTCACGACACATATACATGCTTCACATTGACTTCTGTTCTAAAATTTTCTTTTTCGTTTCAATTTTAGTGTTTGTAATTAATAAAATATAAAATTATAATATAATTATTTGTTTTTATATTAATACTAGAGATGAGCGATATTTTAGTACCTGTGATTAAATCACTGTGATTAAAAAATCACTGGTCACTACTGTGACTGAGTTGATCAAATAACAGTTCCGCATAAGAACGTTCTTTTACATTTGCACACATACAAACTTAAATTTAATTTTACTTTGCGAAAGTAAAGTACTTTTGACTCTTTCATTCTTTCATATGGATATCAATGCAGCTTTTTTGCTGTGTTGGTTTTTCTTGCTTCTACTTATTAACAACGACTATTTTTTTCCAAGCTTCACACATACATACATATGCAGCAAAAAAACAAAAAATGTTGTGTGCTTCTTTTATTTGAACCTATAATCAATCAGTGTTACCGAATTCTATAATTTTGGGCAAATTTTATTACAGCTGTTTTTAATGTATGTATGTATGTTTATACTGCAAACGGTGATCACGGTAACTATTTAAAAGAACGGTTATTTGAAAATCACGTTCACTGTTAACGATGTTCCTCAAAAATCACGGGATCGCTCATCCCTAATTAATACATATTCACACAGCACTTTTAATATTAGTTTACTTTTTTTGTTTACATTTATATACAGCTAGTTCAGATAAACTTACGATAAAAATTAGGGAAGACAGAAATTTTTCATGCTTCGCAAGTAGATTCAAGCTGAATCGTCTCAAAACAAAATGCTTCGCTCTCAAAATTTTATATGGCGAAGTACGTTGATTCGGTCGTGATTGAGCTGTGAATCATGAAAAGAGAGCGAAGCAAGAATATTGGGCTCCGTGGAGACATAGTATTACCTTATTCTACTCGATTTTATATCGAAATCGATTTTCATCACATACCCGAATATGTATTTATTTGAACAGGTATCAATAAACGGTTCTACTGACGCGGATGAATCATATGTATGCTTGTTTAGTAATTCCACTATTAAATCTAGGCTTTTGTCTGGGGAGAATAAATTTAATAACAAAAGAGGGAGGAGCAATGTGTGGAACATTTTTGGGAAAATTGAAAACCAATTGGGAGTTAATTTATATAGATGAGATCGTATTTTAGTTCTGTTTTTCTTTATGGATTTATTTTATGTTTATATAGTTTGATGTATTGAAAAATAAATATTTTTTTGTTGCAAAAAGTTTAATTAATTTCTTTTGCTTCTGGCCTGTTAATATATTTCATATCAAAAGAAAATTGAAAGGTTTTCTAAAATTTGTGATGTACATCCTTTAGACCTAAGTACTGTCAATATGTGTAAGGCGCCCTATTGTAGATACAGATACGTAGACGACATTATATGCATCCTAGAAAGAGACAACGCCGAACAAATTCTTATAGACTTAAACATAATACATAACAAAATCACATACACAATGGAAAAAGAGCAAAACAGAACTTTACATTATCTTGACATATCAATAACACGAGGAATTGATACCTTAAACTTTGACTTTTATAGAAAACCAACCATGACAGACACAACTATCCACAGCTCCTCAAACCATCCTACTCAACATAAACTTCCAGCGTTTAGACACATGATTCACAGACTTAAATTAGTCCCACTCGCTCCAGATAAATACAACAAAGAACTCGATACAATTTACACTACAGCTAAAGATAACGGTTACAACCACACAACCATCGACAAACTAATCAGACAATACAACAACAAAAACAAGAAGAAAGAAGACAAGGAAACAAACGATACAACACGACGACACATCTTTACTTACACAGGGCTAGAAATATATAGATTAGCTAACCTTTTCCGGAAAGAAGGTTTACACACAACACTAAAAACGACCAAAACTCTACGCAACAATCTCAAGACAATAGAAAAAACCGATAAATTTAGCACCAGCATTAAAAACAAGGTTTACAGAACACATACGATCATACAAAAGGAAAAGGGAAGACTCCAATTTCGCAATACACCTTAATACACATGGGCACGAATAAATAAAGTATACTTTAAGGGAACTAAAGTTGGTTTTACTTTAGAGTCGACTCTAACTCATTCATAGACAATTTAAAATATACTCTTGGCGTTGAAGACAACTAAATTTAAAAGTAGCTAAAGCTGTTTTTAACTCATTTTTCCAAAATTATTTTATTTGGTTTAAGAACACAATACTCTCTATCTGATTTCTATACCAAAGTGAACAAAATAAAAACAAGGTTACTTTTTTTCAAATGTATGTTAAGAAATTATAAGAAAACATTTTTCAAATTACAGTTCATGTTTCTCAGTTAATAATTGCAAAGCCTTGCAACAAATCGTTTTTAATTTTGGCAGACATGTATCTAAAAGTTTAAGAAAGTTAAGAAAGCTTAGATATTAGAAATCTCATTGTTCAGCACCAAGAGAATGAAAAATCGTTGGGCGAAATTTCTGAAATTATTGAGCATTCAAAGTCTAATGTACAAAGATTTTTAAGGAATTGCAAAAGAAACAGCAGTATTAGTTGTAGACCAAGAACTGGCCGTATGCCAAAAATTGCTCAACGTATAAAACGATACATATTGAAAGAAACTGACAAAAACCCGTGGACAACGGCTGTTGACAGCACTGTTCATCTAGAAACAGAACGCACTGTATTGAGAAGTGGAGGTTTTCATAGCTGAGTGCCTTGGATAAACCCAATCATAAGTGATATTAATAAGAAAAACGTTGTCTTTAGTGAAGAAAGTAAATTTAAAACACGGAGGCGGATCCATTATGTCGGCGGCTGGGGTTGGAAATTTAGTTTTTATTAAGACAGCAATGGATCGGTTTATGTAAATGAATTAGAAGGCGTCAGCATCTAAAATGGGTTTGTCTAGAAGTTGGTACCTTCAACACAATAACGACCAAAAGCACACTGCGGCCATTAGAAGCAATGGCTGTTGTACAATGTGCGTAAACAACTGCATTCATCTCCCCAGTTGCTTGACCTAAACTCCACTGAAAATTTATGGGACGAATTAGATCGCAGGATAACAAGAAGTGCTGTATTAACTGTGTATAAAACTGTATAAGCTCTTACCTTTTGAACTTGAAACTTGTACCGAAAAATTTTGATTCGCCTTTTTCTTGCCTACATATGATTATTGAAATAAAGTATTTCGCGTTTTTAAACGAAATTACTTTTTTTAAATGAAATGTTTCGTCAAAAGAGATAGTAGTTTTAATACTCTTCCTATTTTAACAAAATTAAAAACTTTCGGATACTTCACTACTTTATAGTCAGTTGTAATATAATAATATAAATTTATTCCAAAAAGCTGCGATTGTTATTAAGGAAGTTGATTAAAATTGAGAGCGAATTAAACAAAAATTTCTGTTGCTCTCTTGTGTTTCTTTTCATTTAGTAACATATTAATATTGATTCGATTTTCAATATCGTTCAGTGAGGATTATACTTTCAATGCAAAAAAAGAAAAATTGATTGTTGCTTATAATGTGGGCTTGTGTGACTTTTATGGTGTTTTAAAAGCAAACAAAAATTAGCAACAGTGTTTTTAAATATAAAAGAAACGGTTAAAAATAGAATTTACAGAAAAATTGTATACGAACAACGAAAATCTTTTAATCATTAATTGAGCCGCTCAGAAGCCAATGCCAAATCCATTTTTTGATATTTTCTGATTTTTGGAAATTTTGATGAAATAAATAATAATCTTCTTAATTATTAAACTCTTTACTCTTTGGTTACTTTTTCCTTTTTTAATAGCGTCTGATATATTGTATAACAACTTCAGAAGCCATTGTGAAAAAGTCCACCTTATATTAATAATTTTTTACATAAATTTTGAAATAAAAAATAAAATTATTCTTCTTCTTTCGATAAAACAAGATTTACATTTAAATAACTCAGAAGAAGATAATGTTTGTTAATAAACATAAAACTTATGACAATTAATGTTATTTTATAAGTCCAAAAATTTTAAGATGCTCCCATTATTTCAATGAATACTTACGTTTTTATTTACACATCCTGTACATATTTTGTTTTTTTTTTGCAGAGTTTACACATCAAAAAAATACTTTGTACACTTTTTCTAATTAATAAATCATTATTTTTTTTTAATTTTTGCGTTTTGAACTTAACCGCATTTGCTTCTAAGAGACTCAATAATATTTAGGTTCTTCTAACAAAATAGTTGAAATGTTATAGGTTAAAAGATTCACGCAAATTTTGTATTGGTTTATTATGGTTTTCTGCTTGCACTTGTTCTTATAACTTTTTATACTTTTATACTGATTTGCAATTTAATATCATTGCACATATGGTTTTTATCTAGTCCTTTGCCTCTTTTTTTTACAGAAAAACTACCGTAAAAGTTCCGAAGTGAATAACCATAGATTTTCTACATACCAATAGCACGTTTTTAAAATTTATTCATTTCTTTACATTTATGCGTAAGAGTGACTCAACTCAAAATTTTCACTTTTCAGAAATCAAAAAAAGAAAACTGTTTTGACCTGAATAAAAATGGTTAAAAACAAAAACTTTGGACTATTTAGTAGAAAATCAAAACCGATTATGATATAAAAAGTTCTTTTTATTTGTTAAATATTTATACACTAGATAATGAACAATTTAATTAAATTTTGAGTTCAGTCACTTTTGAACTATGTGTGCGATATGTAAGCGAAAACTGTATTTTGATTAAGAATAATAGTGCCTATTATGAGCAACTTTCGATCTTTGACTATAGTCGAAAGAGCTAATCGAATGAACTTTCATTTGGTATTACGGCGCATTTTCGATAAAAATATTGCTATTGTGAATATTACTATCTGGATTATTCACAATAGTATGCGTTTATCAGCTGCCACTCTAAAGAATTATTGTTTTAATAATTTATAAACGAAAAATCGAAATAATTATTAATTAAAATGACTACGACGGAATTATTACAACCGTACACCTGCGTACAATTAAAATAATTTATTGCCACCAATTGTAAAAAAAAAATCCAATACTAACTCATAATACGAATTTGACATTCGATTTTCGTTAGCCAGCGAAGATCGAAAGTCGAATGCAATAGTTAAATATATAAAAATTAAAATGTTTAGAATCTGGTTTTAAGGTACCCATAGACTTGCAATATAATTGTACAATAGTTGATATTTTACAATTATATTGTCAATGTGTATATTATATTTTTACTTTGCACAATATATTAAATTAAATTGCACAAAAAACAATATTTTGTAATATGTTGATAATTATTGTCGTTGCTAGACTAGCATCTTTTTCATCACTAATGTCACTAATAATATTTTTATTTAAAAAAAATTTATAGTTAAAAAAATATAGCTTTGTGTTTGTTTACTTTTAGCACCAAAAAAATTGCGCCATTTTTGCTTAAAAATATTGTTACACTTTTTAAAGAGTGTGGATCAAAACGACAATATTTACATCAATAAAGTACTCAATATCATTGTGTAGTTTATAGGTACCTTTAGATGTGCTCACTACCGTTATGCACCTACACAAAAATTATTTGGAATACCATCAATTATCGAGTTAAGTGCTTGTTTACGATTTTCACCAAGATCATAGATGCATTGTTCGGTTGTGGAGAAAAATGTTTCTAGGTTTTGCCCTCTCTCGTGTTCCTTTTCGGTTTTTTCATAATCGCTGCAGCTTTCATACGAACAATTCGCTTCTGATCTGATCATACCTATTAAATTGAAAACAAAAATATTAAACAAATATACAATATTTGCACCATGACTCAAATTTTTGCCTTTCGGTTATATTTTTAATGAACGAGCCATCACTATTTAACTTTTCTGCTAAACATTTCCAAAAGTCTGGCACCACGTTCTTTAATATCTTAACAAATCCACAGGCAATGTAATGGAATGGTAATAGACCTTGCATCTTTTTGAGAAGAATGTCACTTTAAAATATATTCACCGATTTTGCATCAAAATTGCTTCTACCAACTTTATATTTTTATTAGATAAAAAATACTGACATGATATATGAATTCTACTATCAAAATCAGAGTGAAGAAAACAATAAAAAAAACCGCATTTGGCTAAAAAAACACATTCACGATAAGAGGAATTTTGTATTATATAGATTTTTTCGGGGGAAATTATTCAAGACTGCAAAAAATTTGAAATGTGAAAAAAATTTCATATGGGAAATAATTCACGATAGGGGTGATTGTTTTGTAATTCTCATTTAGTTTACTGCTCAAACTTTAATAGAAACGTATGATTAAATTTGGTTCGCGTGTGTCATCTCAGCAGTGAAAATTAGCGATTGTTTCATTATTTGCAGCGATTTTAGAAGTGTGTATAAATAGTTATAATTTTCATTAAATTATACCATTAACCTTTCCAGAAAAACTACATTTTCAAATCACAGCTGTTACAATTTAGCTTTTCTAAAATTCAAAATACTTTTTTTAATTTTCCAAAAAAAAAAAAATATCTTTTTATAGTGCAATTTTTTATTTATTATCCCTATTACATAATTAATATTTTCATCACTTATGCTGCACTTTTATGGTAAATATTTACATATCTACTTCATTCTTGTTGTCTTATTATTATCGACATACACAATATATGTATTTACGAATAGCATTGGTTGAAAATAACATAATATTTCGACAAAGCCGTCATAGAATCACAAAAAAATAAAAAAAAAATAAATATGGCAATCGATCAAATATAGTGTCGAAAGAAGCGCTATTGGAAATCAGCATGACTGACTGGAGTTACTTCACAAAACTAGATTTACATAGATAGTGAAGAATATAAATGATTCGGCATAGCCGAATATATGTAGAACCATAACTTGTTTTTAGTTTGTTTTGGCTCTAAAAATTTGCTGAGTGCATCTAGATTAATGAAACATGGCAGACAAATCTATTATGGTCATATGCTGTTAAAGCTAGAAGTAAGCAATTTTTTTAATTTTCCCGCCATATTGTTTAGCAATTATAACTTCTAAGGTCAAAGAATATTTTGAAACTTAAAGTTGGACTCAAGAGATACTAAAATGCCATTTTAGCCCCGCCCCTTTTTGTGAAAAAGATTAACTAATAAATGAAATGGAACATAAGCCTTAAAACAGTAGAAATTTATTTATATGGGCTGGGGGAGATATCCATACAATCCTACTACCAAAAACGTCCCTGTAAATTTTTTTTTGCAAATTTCCTAAAAATATTCATTACTAAGCTTTTTAACGCACTACCAATCCCCGCCTCCCAAGAATATTACTAAAAAGATATTTTTGTAATTTGTTAGTTTATAGTATTTTATTTATCTAAAAAGTAACTAATTTATTTGTAATATAACTTATTGATTATCGTAACGGCAAGTTTTATTTAAAATTGTTACTTAGATGATAATGAGTGCCATCGTCCTTCTTTTTCTGATTCTTCAAAGACCTCTTCCGAATCTGAATGTCCTTCAGCGTTAAGTACAGGTCGCAGCATGAAAGAAAGGTAATAACCATTTTTTGACGTGGGTTTTATACAAGTAAAAAGTGGGTTAGCGCAAAAACGCGAACCGTTTTTTTTTCTACTAAAAAAACAAAGAAACTCTTGAATGAGTAAGTCTGGGCTTAATCGAATACTTTTTTGCATGTAGGCTGCCTTAGGAATATTTGCCTCGTTTCTGTAACTTAAGTGAAATATAAATATGGTGAAATAGAGATACTGGTGGCGTTTTTTGTCACTCTATATTTAACCAGGAAACAAAAGTACTTTAATATTAGAAAAAAGGCAAATTTATATCAGGTGACTGCATTAGCTTCAAAAGAAACTCGCTTTTTTGTTGCCAAATTTGCTTTGTTAATTGTTAAACACATTACAAAAAAAATCGTCATTTGTAAATTAAACAAGTAAGAGTGCTATATTCCGCTGTGCCGAAACCAGAGAATATGTAAGATTTTACATAAAAATGTCATCGGCTCTTAATGGTTTAAACATTTTTAAAAAGTTTTAGTATTTGCTTAAAGATCTCTTCAAAAGCGTTTAAATGATACCCATTTTGATATCTTAAAAAATATAGTGCACAATCGTATTTTTTTATAAAAAGTTTAGAGGTCTATAACTCGGAAAATATGTGTGTTTTTACTCGGTTTTTTTTTTCTTATTTTTTAATTCTCTATGTCCCCATATATTTGTTTTTTTTTTTTTTGATTGGGGTTACTTCATTGTTCCAAATAATATGGAAAAATTAGAGGCAAGCGTGGTGTTTGGCCAGCTGCTCCGAAGGACATGGACCGATCTTGCTGATTTTCAATAGCAACTTTTTCGACACTATGTCTGATCGATTGTCGTATTTAAATTTTTTCTAGCTGAAGTAGTTCATTGTCAAACTTGATTTCAACACTAACACGGACGGACAGACGGACATCGCTCAATCGACTTCGCTATACATAAGAAGTCAGAATGTATATACTTTATGGGGTCGGAAATGGATATTGTAGAAATTACGAACGGAATGACATACTCAGATTAACGCTTTTACGCGCATCGTCTGATGCGCTTTGGTTAGAAAATTCCCACTTATGTTTAAAAACACAATGGAAAAATTTGAGCCAAACGTAGATGGTTTCTGACATTATAGTTTGCAGGCTTAGTGCGAAAAATTAAACTTGTACCTTTTAGCGGTATCGAAGACGGTGAAACCAAATACGCCAAAGCAAGCATGGCTTAATGGATCTGGGTAGCAAAAGTGCGCATATTTAATAACACCTATCCTCAAATTTTACTACAGAATTATCTGTGAAAGTGAAAATCCACGGAGGGGAATTGGGCCTCTCTCTTTCTGTTCTGTGGATTGGAGATTAACTAAAACATGAAAACAAAGAATCTTATAAGGCCAAAAACTGAAACTCTTACAAGTAAAGTCTTTTTATACCCATTAAGGCGACAAATGTAACAAGAGTATTTCTTAAACGTGTTAAGAACTAAGACAATAGTTGACATTTTTTAATCAATTGATGTTTAAAGTTTTTTATTTAATTTTTTAATATTCAACCCACTGTACAAAAGCAAAACAAACAAGTTAAGATTGTGCGGGGATGAGGTGTGGCGGCAAAATGCGTGTGGTTGCTATTGAATGGACCGCCGTATTGACATTACAATATTATGAGTTAAATCAGTTGTGACGCGATACTTGCGCGATTAACACACGCCTTTTAGAAAAGAATATTTTGTTTTTATTTTTAAAGTGTTTTCGTTCTGGGGTTAGTAGATACAAATTGGTTATTTTGTTTATAAATCGTACAAACAAAAAAGAAGAAACAAGTTAAGGAAATAAAAAATTAGAAGTAAATTTGTTAAGCATTTAATTAAAAAAAAATAATAATAGTAAAATGAAAACAAGTTAATAATAAAATCGGTGACACATGCGCAAAAAAATTTCTTTATCAAATATTTTCATTTATGTACGTGTGTGGCTTAAACGTTAAATTGTTTTTTTTTCCAAGTGACCAATTAATTTTTGTAGTGCTTTAAAATGTTTAAAACCCTTTTCATAGTCAACAAATAATTAATCAAGCATAAAATTGTGATTTATTTAGCATCTGTTTTTAGTTTTGTTACAAAGCGCTCTTTTTGAAAAGTAACTATATTTGTTATTGTTGTAATAAAAATATTTTAAATCCACTAAAAAAAAACAAAAATTCTGTTGCCGACAACGCGCTGTCGTCATCAATTGCTTAAAATTGACAACAACTTTAAAAGCAAAATAAAAACAACTCCATGTTGCTGAAACAAGTTTGCTTACAATTGAAAAAAAAACATACAAGATCAAAAAATTTAAAACAAAACAAAAACAATATTGATAAAAAAAAATTCAAAATATTTAAATGATAAATAAAAAAATATATAATTTTATAATAGTTTCTGTAACGCCTTCTCAGTTTTGAATTTTAACCAAATCTAGATAAATTTCCAATAAAAATGAAGCACCTGCACATTGAAGTTGAAAACAAGATTAATCTGTAAAATATTATTTCATTGATAAATCAATGAGTGATAAATATAAGTAAACATGTTGGGTAGGTGCAAGCACAGTAGTATCGTATTATGTTACAACAAATATTTAATCGACCATATTCTTTGTAATATCAAAATAGATAAATGGCAAACGCTGGATGAATTGCTGAGACAAACTCATGCGTAAATAAGTTCGACGTTTTGCAATTTAAAAACACGTATTCGTTAGAACCTACACTATTAGCAGTGATTAGATAATTGGATTCTCGTTACCGGCTGGCAATTGTCTCACCTTTGAAACTTGTTAAGCGATTTTTGTCTGATGGCTGGTACTTTTGACTCTTCTTAAATATCACACGAGTCAACGATTTTTTTATGTTTTCACATCATCAGGCAATTTCTGAATCTGATAGCAGCTGGCGCTTTTTTAAGGGAATATTTTTTACACAAATCATTTTCATCCCCTTACTAGTATAAGCCCCTTTTTATAACCGTCACCGCAAAAAGTTGAAAAAGGGTATATATACATAAGTTTGTCATTCCGTGTGTAATTTCTTATGCATAGCGAAGTCGAATGAGCTGTCCATCCGTGTTAGTGTTGAAATCAAGTTTGCCTCGATCAGGTATAGTTTCGAAGGGGGTGCTATTGGAAATCAGCATGATCGGTCCATGTCCCTCGAGGCAGCAGGCCAAACACCAGGCCTACCTTTAAATTTTCCATGCCATTTAGAACAATAAAGTAACAACAATCAAAAAAATAGATATATGGGACGATAGAGAATTAAAAAACAAGAAAAAAAACATCAAGTGCAAAAATTGGCGCTCGCCAAATTATGGGGCTCTGAAATTAAAATTTTTTTTTTAAATATCAATACGAGGGCTGCTCTATATATTTCTGGCCTAATAGTGAAAATGCGAATATTTATAATCAAAAATAGTTTTATTGTTTTTCAAAGTATTCTCCAGCATGATTTATACACTTTTGCATGCGCTCAAACCAGTTGTCGAAGCACTTTTTCCACTCCGATTGAGACACCTCTAAAACATGGTTTTTGAACACATCAACAGCTTCTTCTGGCGACGAAAATCGTTTACCACGCATTTTTTTCTTGATGTGCGGAAACAAGAAGAAGTCATTAGGTGCCAAGTCAGGACTGTACGGCGGATAACCCATTAACTCGACGTTTTGGCCGGTCAAAAACGCTCTGGTTTGAGCCGATGTGTGAGAGCTCGCATTGTCATGGTGAACAATGATTCGTCTTCTCTGGTTGGTTTTTCGAATTTCTCCGATGACTTCAGGTAAACAAATTGTAGTATACCACTCAGAAGTGACCGTCCTACGTTGCTCAAGCGGAACAGTTGCCACATGACCAGTTTTGCCTAAGAAACAGACGACCATTTGCTTCGAAGTGCTTCTTCCACGAACAACTTTCGTTGGATTTTGCTCGTCTTTGAAGACCCACACGGTCGATTGTTGTTACGTTTCGGGCTCATACGCATAGATCCATGATTCGTCACCTGTGACGATCTTATAAACGTCTTTTGAAGCACCGCAATCGTATTTTTGCAATATTTCTTTGCACCAATCGACACGAGCCTTTTTTTGAGCGACTTTCAAATTGTGCGGGATCCAACGAGAACAAATCTTTTTTACGGCCAGGTGTTCATGCAGTATCGAATGTATGCTGGTGGAAGAAATGTCCAAGGATGTCTCTATCTCTCGGTATGTCGCATGTCGGTCTTGCATTATGAGTTCACGCACGACATCAATGTTCTCTGACACAACAGCGGTTTTTGGGCGACCTTCACGGAATTCGTCTTTGAGCGAGCTTCGGCCACGATTAAATTCATTATACCAATTGTTCACAGTGCTATAGGATGGTGCTTCATCGCCATACAAAGATTTAAGTTCATCAATGCACTCTTGTCGTAATAATCCACATCGAAAGTTGTGAAAAACGATGGCACGAAAATGTTCACGAGTTAATTCAATTTTTTTCTATATTAATTTTTTCAAGTCACTGTAAACAACACAAATAATGGTCGTACGTCAAAACGTTTTGAGTACGACTATGCTTAAAAATGACAAACTTTCCAATGGAAATGTCAAATTGCACTTCGCAGCACTCAATGTTGCCAGTCCAGAAATATATATAGCAGCCCTCGTATGGGTATCATTTTAAAGCTTTTGAGTAGATCTTTAAGGAAATACTAACGCATTAAGAGCCAATGTAATTTTAATGTAATAATGCATGTCTTAAATTTTAGCAATAAGAAAGGCATAACACATTTCCGGTCATAATTACGGAGATTTCTTCAACTCCCCAATATCTTTGCATTTTATATTAATTGTGATTTTCATTAAAAAATCTACTAAAAAAATTTTTCACAATATTTGCTACACTTACATATATTTTTACCCATTTATATAAAATACACTTTAAACTTCCTATTACTTTAATAAAGAAAACATTTCACACCTTAACTAATATTTTGTACACCCCCTCACTGAAATAAAATTACTAATCAACAACAACAACGATGACATCTATTAACAACCTCACAAGTCAGTTTTGCGGTCACTAATAATGTAACCTGTTTTTTTCCATACATAGCTATTCGTTTATTTATTCTCAATGTTTGTTTTACATATGGATAGTTACGTTTTTTTTTTGTCAAACAATAAACAGTGGGTCAAAACCAAACGTTTTGTAAGTAAATCGGTAATTTCAAAGCTAAGTTTTCAATTTTGTTTTTTGATAGGAAAACTGTTTACGTCAGAATATTGAAATTCAATAAATTCATTTGAAAGGTTTTGTTCCCAAAAGATGAAAACGTAGCTCTATTAATATTACAACAATATCTGTCCCTAATAGCCGGTACTACAAAAAATAATAAAATGAAGTTTTAAGTTTCTCCATATAGTCTTAATTTTTATGATTATGGGCTAATGTTTTAACTAAACTAGGCAGACCTTTGAAATGTGAACAGAGTGATATATATTATTTTGCTTGTTATAAGACAAAGTATAAAAAAATTAAAGGGTGTGTCCTCAGAAGGCGTGATTTTGACAACTTAGAAGGTGTCCCTATATAGCTAATTTAAACGTACTTCCTGAATTTATTACAAAATGTTTCAGGAATCAAGTTTGCCAAGGCACTAGACCAGCTGAACTTTTCAAATTTTTTCAAATATCGATAGAGATCTTTAAGGAAATATTAAAATTTTTTTAAATGCTCAATATCAATATGGGCATCATTTAAAAGCTATTGAAGAGATCTTTAAGGGAATACTAAAATTTCCTAAAAATGCTTTATCCATTAAGAGCCAATGTCATTTTTATGTTAAATTATATATATGCAGTACACATTTTTTTTTTATTTTTTAATTCTCTGTGTCCCCAATATTTGTTTTTTTAATTGGAATTATTTCACTAAACTAGATTTCATAGATGGTGAAGGGTATATAAGATTAGACATAGTCCAATATAGCATTCTTACTGTTTTTTTTCTAAGTTTTTAATTCTCTCTCACCTAAATATTTGTTTTTTGATAGGAGTTACTTCACTAAACTAGTTTAACATACACCCTTACATGTTTTAAATAACATTTATCTCAAAAACTAAAAATTACACTTTTTTCTTAATTTTCAAAAAAAAGCTGTGCTATTTTTGAAATTATCCCGATTAAACTAATAAATGACCGATATTGATTATTGAGGTTGAAAGCAAGTCTCGATGGCCATTTCGCTTCAGCTTACTTATCTCTTCAGAAAACTTCTGACAAACATTTAAATAAACTAAAGATTTTTGTCTAAACAATAAAGTAATGACAAAAATCAAAGTTTAAGCAAAAACAACAATAACCAACAATAATTCTATTTTTCTTTCTTCACTGTAAACGGCTGACTTTTTTTCGGCTATTTTATACTGTTGAAAGAGAATAAAAAATAAAATATCATAAGCACTACGATAGTTTATTTCTTTGCACAGGCACTTTACAAAGTATTAAATTAAATAAAATTTCTGCCAAATTAAAGTAGATAACCTCCACATGTTCGCATGTTCTTAATAGATATTTTTAATGTCTAATTATATTAAAAAATCTTAATATTTGAGTTAAAAATAATCTTTTTATGACGTTTCCAAAAATTAATATGCCCGAGGTACACAACTTTGGCGTACCCAGAATCCCCTTTTAACCTAGAAGCCGTCCGTTCCCAATTCCACTCAAAAACACCTATACTTTGACTCTGTTAAATTTCATTAAAATATCTTCAGTGGTTCATGGGATACGGAATTATGTTCAAAATAAATCGTTTTCAAGCCACCGTGTGACATTAGTGTAGACCTTAAGGTAAGTTCTGCAGAGGTGAGAGTTATCAACTTTAAATTCCAATACTCATCTTCTTCTATGTCCATGATAGATTTCATGTCGTTTTACAAATAACCGATTATTTCCAAATTTATTTGATTTTACCCCACTGTGTTATAATACACATTCATATAAAAATACTCTGTATGTATGTATAGATCTGTCAAACAAACTGCTCCTACTTTTTTTTCCTGAACTCTTTCGTTTGTTGGTTGTGTATTCGTTGTCTACGTTGTTAATTTTGTTGGTATTTCAAAGCTTTTATATGTGCCTGCTTCTATGTATGGATGCTTGAAGTTATATGAGTGATGGCAGAATTGGTACAATTGTACACTTTATTGTACTATTTGAACTTGTTAGACAAAAGTGTTAACTAATTTCTTCAGCATTCTTCGTATCTGTGTATCTATATACATGTGAAAATTTTTATATTTGCACAACTATGAAACGGTAGCAAAGCACTATGGTTTTTTCTATCATTTTTTGATGCACTTTTTTTTAAATTCTCTTTTTAAGTTGCAGCGACATGCGTTATTTTAAACAAACCAGAAGTAAATTCCCCTCAAAATTCAGGCCATACCATATTCCTTTCCACTCTTATTTCACCCTTTACATAAATTTCCTGCTAGTTTCATGAACAACCTCATAGTGTTAATGGGTTCTTTTTATTACTACTGCAAGTAATAATGCTTTGCTGAGGATATAAAATTTTGACGTTTGTATAAGAAACGAAAAAAAAAAAATAAATTAAAAAAAATATTCCTTTTTTGCTGGGGCTTGTTCTTTTTCCATTTTATTAAAAAATATACTTATTAAAATATTATGATTTTTTGAAGATTTTTTTGCCGAATTTTTAAACAAACCTTTATGCAATGTCTGCCGTATTCACAAAATAAAAAAGATTTGAACTGTACATATTTTAGGAAAAATTTCTATGGAAAATTTGTGAAATTTTCTTCAATTCAAAACTGTCAATATTTAACTTATAAAAGTACTTTGTTACCGTTTCACGCACGCCCTATTTAAAAGAAATATAATTTATATAATTGACCTTAAGCCGAACAAAATCTTCAACTATAAAAAACACAGGTCAACCAACTATCAAATAAAAAACACCCTTAATTTGAATAATTTTTATATTCTTTCATTTTACATTTTTTAAAATATTTATTTCTCGACAAAAACAATATTTTTAACTTAAGTGTGGTTATTCTCTTTCAATTCATATAATAACGAAATTAAGCAAAAAACTTGAAAAAACAATGGTTGATATACAAAAAATATCTGTTTAATGAGAATTAAAACAAGTAAGAGTGCTATATTCGGCTAAACCAAATCTTAGAAACCCTTCACCATCTATGTAAATCTAGTTTAGGGTAACTCCAATCAAAAAAGCAAATATTGGGGTAACAGAGAACTAAAAAATAATACATATATAATTTACATAAAAATGACATCGGCTCTTAACGAGTTCTGCATTTTTTAAATATTTAAGTATTTCCTTAAAGACCTCTTCAAAAGCTTTAAAATGATACCCATATTGATACTTTAAAAAATTAAAAAATTTCAGAGCACCGTAGCTCGGAAAATATGGGCGAGCGCCAGTTTTTTCCCTTAATGTTTTTTTTTTATTATTTTTTCATTCTTTATCGTCCCATATAAATATCCATTTTTTTGATTGGAGTTGCTTTATTTTTCCAAATGACATAAAAAATTAGAGGTAGGCGCGGTGTTTTGCCTGCTACCTCGAAGGACATGGACTGAACATGCTGACTTCCAATAGCACCTCTTTCGACACTATATCTGATCGATTGATATATTATTTTTGTAAAATCAAGTTTGTATAGACAGACCGACATCGCTCAACCGCCTTCGCTATGCATAAGGAGTCAAAATATATATACTTTATGGGATCGGAAATCGATATTGTAGAAATAACACACGGAATGACAAACTTATATATACCCTTTTTCCACTTTTTGTGGTGAAGGGTATATTAACCCTTATCGGTCGTAAGTCACCTCTGACGTGACAACAGTACTTTTCTGCAACGGTCGTATGGCACGTGTGAAGTGACAAGGCGAATTATGTCGAAACATACTGTCTATTGATGAGATTTGTTTTTAAAATGCATTCATTTCTTCAATTTACCGTTACCATTTGAAAATACGTATTTACCGTTACCGTTTGAGCATAAGAATCTTTTCAGTTTGTCGTTATCAGCAGAGCATTTAACTTGTGCAATAAACTTTCAATTCTTTTTTTAATGTCTGAATTTATTTTTTGCCCATAAAATGAATAAAGAAAATATTATAAATATCAAAGAAATTTCTGAAAGTGATTTTAGCTCTAGTGACAATATACTTTTGCGAAACATGCCAGAGAAAACCATTTCTTCATGTTGGAGATTGCTTCAAAAAATACCATACCTTACAAGTATATAAATAATTATCAGAAACTCAGACATGTAGTAGTTGTACAAAAAATAAATAATTTGTAACAAAACTGAAAAGAAATGAATATAAATGTATAATAACATACTATTGTTTTTTTTTCATATTTGTTAAAAATAACTACAACCTGGTGAGAATCAAACGTGTGAAAAGTCGCGTCCGATAAGGGTTAATGATTAATGTAAAAATGTTTTAATACCATGTGCATCTCAAAATTATGTACAATTTAAAACGCCGTTTGGTACAGTTTAAAAGATATCTTTAACCATCTCTGAGGCACACACATACAGATTTTATTGTCGCTCTCAATTACACACGATGTAAATAAACTAACACTTTTGGAATAATGATTAAACACGACCTTGAAAATATTTATGCAAAACTTTTTGTGTAATGTAAGTTTGTATGGTTTTAATAGGAGTAGAGTTTGGGTGTTTAATTTCTTAATTTGTACTTTAATTTTAATTTACCGTTATTAAGCATTAATTGGTTGGCGCAAACCAATGTAGAAAACCAAGAAAGAAAGAAAGAAAGAAACAAGGGTGACATTAGGTTGGCAACTTAGATTGGGAGTAAAGTTTATTTTTTTTTATATTAATACTGATTATTTTTTTAACAGATATAGATCTCATTCATTAATAAGAAAAACAAGTACTTTTGTCGCCTTCGTATAGAGTATGTAAAAAGTGGAGAAAACTAAACAATAAGTAAATGGTTAAATATACAGGAAATACTTAACTTGCGGATTTTTACCTTTGCACATTCATCCTACAAAAGTAAATAATAAAAATTTGAAAATCACAACTAAATAAAATCACAATTTCGAAAATGTTTTAAAGCTAAATCAAATAATTATTTACATAAAATAAAACATTGACGACTTAACTAAACTAAGGTTAATCAAACTAAATCTAAAATTAAACAAATTTAATTTCATTGTTTCAAACTGAAAATATGAGCACATTAGAAAATTCAAAAACACCGAATTCCAGCAATGTTCATTTAGAAAATCACAAGACTAAAAATCAGGAACAGGAATTGGTAAGTACACATTTTTACATGATTTATAAATTTCATATACAGTGCAAGACATATCAATTGAAACTTATTTCTTTTATTCTGTCTTCAATTAATGTGTAATTTGTATCTATTCAATTAAGAAAGTTTAAAAAAAATTCAGATTTGGATTTTTGAAAATCATTATTCATTTTCTTTAGATAATTTAAATATATAAGGCATTTGGCTATATAAAATGCGTTTTATCTAACTTCTTCAATGTTACTACTTTCATTCCACGTTTTTTAATGTTTTATTGAGGGTCCAATTTTCCCCCTTTGAACGTCTTACACAAAATACAAATTTCATTGATATGTCACCTATTTTTTTTATTTTACGAGTATTAATATTCACCCTTATGCTAGTTGTCGGCGTCGTCACGTATCAATGTTGATATCTGTCGACGCATTCGATTTGTTATTCTACTTGTCGTAATTGACACTTATCGATTACTGCTCAAATATTTTTTGTATTCAATAAAAAAATGTACCAACGATATTGTATTGACGTGATTCCTTTTTTTGTCGACGCTTTTTTTCATAATGACTAGAAGTGATTTAAACCAAACATAACGTTGAAAATGTAATCCCTCTCTTGCACCGGGTTTTCGCAGAGGCATTGTTCCATGCAATTTTAAAGAAAAATGGGAAGAAATTGGAAAAAACCTAAATCTTTTGGTCGGCTTAGAACATTAGCAGATGGATGGTAAAAGGTAACAAAATAAAGTATAAAATAGGGATTTATAAAAGAGTTTGTGAAAATTATTTTTAAGGTATGGCGAAATTCAAAGTGAAAAAAAGATGGTTACTAATAAAGCCGAGTGTAAAGCCACTGGCAGCAGAATATTTAAACAATTTTCACTTACTCCGCTGGAAGGAGCTGTGGCAAAGGTTCTTGAAGAAAATTACCAATGAACAATATAACTGATTTACTGCAGAAGCACAGCCAGGAACAGGCAAAACATATGTACATACTTGCGATCTGGCAAATTAAAAATATTGCAGTTCTGCCTAAAAAGTTTTCTTTCCAACACAAGTTTATGTTTTTTCGACCTTTTATAATCAATTAAATCAAAATTTTCTTCACCTATAGAAAACATTTTACCATAAAAGTATCAAGCACAAATGAAATTTAACAAAAAAAATTAGGGTGTTGCATTATCATTTCATAAAAATCGATAAATCGGCGACATCGTCCCAAGAATGTTATAGAATGCAAAATTTGTACTGAATTGACGCCTACATTAATACGAAGTGATATTGATACTAAAATGACGACGACGCCGACAAATAGAATAAGGGTGATTATAAACCAAGTAGTCTCAAATAAGAATCAATTGAAATACAACAATAATTAATACTTCTATTACTAACTTCCAAAATATTTAAAAGAAGACAATTTCAAATATGTTGTAATAAATTTTTTAACCATTATCTGTCATATTCATAAAAAAAAATTGAAATGAGTTTTATCAGAAAATTTCCACACAAAATACATTTTGAATTTATATTTTTTTTATATTTTATTTCTGTTATTTTTATTATTTATTTATTATTTCTAAAGCAGTTATAGTATAGCAACAAAATTAATAAATAAAACTCTTTGTTTCAAAAATTTGTAATGTGTTTTATTATAAGAATAATCAAATACGTAAGTTTCTTTGAAGGGAAAGTGGAACATTTGTTTGAAAAGTTTAAGTACACATATCTACATAATACAAATATACATAAATACAAACAGACAAACTTTGCAGGAGAAGCTTAAAACATAAAATGTAATATAAAAATTTAAATACGAAAATAATTCGTAAAAACACTTTATTACAGTATTTTCAAATTATTATGTACATCATTTTAAACGCAAAATAAACACACGCACATTATTATTTATGCCTCACGCATTTAAGGCCAGGATTCACTATCACGATTTAATCACACAAAAATCTGACAGAATTCTGTCCTACTTTAAAAATCGTTTTGAAATGTGGTCGCTTATTGGTTGAAGAGTGGTCGAAATTCATTTTTTACATGTTCGCCGATTTGGATAATTTTTTGTTATTTTGTTGTCAGATATCTGAATATAATGATTCCGTAATATTAGGCTGATATATTTATTAGTTGTTTGAATAGACACGCTTTTTTAAGCGGCCGTCAAATTTACTGTATATTCAATCTCTTGGTTCAATCACAGTAAACTTATCATTTGACTTTGTTGTATATTTTCATAAATGACAATTGCCATAGATGAGACTTGCATTAAAAAAAGTTGGAATGAGTGCCATATAAAAAATTTCGTAGAACAAAATGTAAACCATATCAAAATTTCAATGTTCATCAACTTTTATGGACTGCTCTTTTTTGCGCTGTGGAGCGCTGTTTAACTAAAAATGTCAAAATAAAGCTTGAAGTCTCAGCTAAAAGCACCTACCTGCTCCTTTCCAAAAAAAAAAAAAAGTAAAAACTGTAAAGTGATAAAGTAACAAAACATGAATTTTCGTTCATGCACATTGTTGTTGTCATAATTCTTTACTATTTAAAACTTTTACACAATGTAAAATACATACTAGTCAATTCATTTGTGTATGGAAATTGCAAGAGAATTAAAGTATAGACGTTAAAAATGTATTAGAAATAAAAAATAAAAAAAAATTAATCGAATTAGAGTATGATGGTATATTTACCACAAACTTTAAAATGATATCCCATATATTGTAATGGCACAAAACGAGGAAGGTCCAACGTATTCGTGGGTTGATCATATATCTGAGGGCGGACTAATAAAGCCGAGACCTGAAACTATGGCACACATTGAAGAACTGAACCAAATATTTAAAAAAAAGTAATAATAAAGTCGGTCTTCTCATTAAACAAGACTTTGTAAAAGATTTACTGTACACAGGCTCACCATATTAAATGTGATGAAAAAGAAAAATTCTATTTTTAGATCAAATATGTATTTTAAAATACGAAAACTTAATGCGGAGCTTAAAGACTACAACAGCAAGCCCAAAAAAAAAAGAAAATTAAATAAAATAAAAAATTAACATTTTGGTTTTAATGTTATTTTGAAAACAAATTTATTTCACTTTCAGTTATTTGGCATTAAGATTATTAATAATTATTATTAATGTACTTCCTTTATAAATAGATTAATTTAGAATAATTAATGAAATAACTTCTGAAAGTAATAATTTTTTATAAGAATTTTCATATAAGCCAAAATTTAAGACTTTAGTAACGCAAAATAGCTCTTCTTCTTCTCGGGCTTCAAGCCCAAACACAATATTTTTACTCGACTCTATCTTTTTTTTTAATTTAAAACTTTGTTCAAATCGATGCACCCGTTTAGAAGTTATGCAATTATTTCCAGTTTTGCGCGAAAAATCTCATACACTTTTACAACAAACACTCATTTTCATTCTATTGTGACGTAGATGCGCAGTAGAAAAAATTTTTGAACGGCTGAATGTGCAATCTTGTTTGGTAAGTGGGCGTAAAAGTGGGTGGATATTTTATAGATTTCAATGACTCTAAGTGTTTAAAAATGCTATGTACCAAAACACAATGCCGTAGGCCAAAATTTAATTTTCACTTTGTATGGGAGGTGGACGTAGAAGTGGGCGGACCATTTTAATTTTTCATTTTTTCTTGATTCAAACAAAAAATATTTATGTGCCTAATTTCATTGTCCTTCGACAACTTCTTCGCTCGTTCTATGAACCGAAACCAATGTGCGTCGTAGGTGTGGCACCTACTACTTTTATATAAAAAGATGCAAGAAACATATAGTTTTAATATTTTGTTGTATTTTTTCTCATGATCTTAAAAATCAAATCTGATCGCTTAGGGAAAATTGTTTTATGATTACAGATCTGACAAAAAGTCTGTCACACACATACACTTTTAATGCACATCATCGTGCGTTTTCAGCAAACATAGATCGTGCCACTGAGTATGATAGTGAATCCTGGCCTTCATTTACGCAAGAGATTCTTAGCTTTTTCCGTTTTCATTCACACTTTTATTATTTTAAACGTTTTGGAATCAGGTTTACTTTTTAAAACGATAATTAAAATTTAAGGTCCCTTTTGTTGCCAAAGCTCTTTATACACCACTAGGAATTACTTCCCAGAACAATACCATGTTGGGATTTGTGGTACAATTGCAACAATTTTAGTACATTCTATACTTTAATGGTATTTTGGTACATTTCATGCTTTTTATACCCTTCACCAAAAAAGTGTTAAAAAGGGTACAACTAAGATTGTCATTCCGTTTGTAATTTTTAAAATATCCATTTCCGTCTTCATAAAGTGTATATATTCTGACTTCTTATGCATAGCAAAATCGATTTAGCGATGTCCTTCAGTCCGTCCGTGTTAGTAAATATATATGTCAATAGATCAGATATAGAGTCGAAATAGGTGCTATTGGAAATCAGCATGATCGATAAATGTCCTTCGAGGCAGCAGGCAAAACACCACGCCTAACTCTAATTTTTTATGTCATTTGGAACAATAAAGTAACTCCAATCAAAAAAATAAATACATGGGGCGATAGAGAATAAAAAAATAATAGAAAAACATTAAGTGAAAAAATCGGCGTTCGCCCATATTTTCCGAGTTACGGGGCTCTGAAATTAAAAAATTTTTCAAAATATCAATATGGGTATCATTTTAAAGCTTTTGAAGAGATCTTTAGGGAAATACTAGAATTTGTTAAAAATGTGTAACCTATTAAAAGCCTATGGTAATTTTATGTAAAATTATAAGTATTAATTTTTTTCCAATTTTTTAATTCTCTGTCACTCCAATATTTGTTCGTTTTTAATTGGAGTTACTTCACTAAACTATAAACTATACTAACATAGATGCTGAAGGGTATATGAGATTCGGCATGGCCGAATATAGCACTCTTACTTGATTAGTACTATTTTAGTATATATTTTGGAATAACAAAAAAATTTTTACATTTACTTATTGTAATCATTTTTAATTAGTTTTCCGAACTTAATCAATACCAAAAAAATGACAAAATAAAAATAGATGGGATAGAAAATAAATGTAAATAGTGTAAATTTAGAAATATAACGCGAAGACAGAAATTTTGTATGCAACCAGTATTTAGATTTTAAAGACATTAATGCAATTAATTAAAATTTATTTGGAGCAGTTAAATTATTTAACCGGTTCTCTTAATAAAATTTTACGATTCAATGTATTGTAAAAAACTTAGAATATTTTAAAAATGGCTGTCAAAGTGTTTTCCAGAAATTGTACTGAGTGGCATAACTAAGAACATTGAACCCTTTGAAAAAGTTATCAAAAATTTAAGTGAATTTTAGAATGAATTCTGTTACATTGGCCTGTATCAAAGAACTTAAGCAATCTTTTTTTTGTATTTTTATATTGACCAGCTATTCACGGTGCGCTTCCAAATACAGGCTGCTTTTTATTTGAATATAACAATAATAGGTATTTCAACACCTCTGCTAATATATGTAGTTCTTTAGGTTTATGATAATAACTTTTCACGTTGTATAAGGAGTTTCCACGCCCAATTAATCCCGGCACTCTTCTGCTTGTCTATTCATATTAAAGAGGGGGCTAGTCTTGGAAAATTCCAACACTCTATGTGCTACAGTTCCCTAGGTACACGATAATATTTTTTCCACGCCTACTTTTCCAATCCAGTCTATGTTTCATCAGAGTATAAATATTGTAGTAACTTGTGCAGTTACGATGTTCATTTTAATTCCGTTAAATTAAATTTTATTAACCGACTTCAAAAAAGAAGGAGGTTATCAATTCGACTAAATGTTGCTTTCTTATATTTCTGCCAGCAGATCTCAGCCATTTCTGAACCGATTTTGAATTTGTCTTTATTTAAAAGGATATGGTTCTGTTTTAAAAATAAATCAAAATCTTGAAGGGTGTTCCCATACAAGATACAGGCTTTTACGTGCAATATGTACCGTAAAGGGCACCACTTTAAAATTAAAAAAAATCCTTATTACTAAAGCCCTCAATGGCAAAAGTCATACAAAAATTTATCTAAGAGTTAAAAGAGGTTTTCTCCATAGGTGATGTAAAATGACCTATATGGGCCTATTTTTAAACCGACAAATGCTTGCAAATTGGACAGAATATCGATTACTATGATCGTTATAGTAATTAGTATTAAATTCAAATTATAATTGTTTTTATTAGGACAAGCACTCACGGGACGACCCATACTTATGCAATGCATTCTGACATAACAAGGAAATTAGGTTGTGGGAAGGGAGATAGAGGGAGTAGTGTTTGTGGACATTTGATTTGAATCTTTGCACATTGAAAGTGGCAGGAAAGACCTTTGCAGGGAGTTTATTCCACATACGAACTGGCTAAAAAAAAAACGAATTCTCTCTGTAATGCATAGTGCGATTAAATCGCACGTGGACAATCGACTACAAAGGAATGCGCTCTTGATGCAGAGCACGTTGCGTGTACGAAATTACGGTTTTCAGGAACAAGTTCCCTGATTTTATAAGAGCACATTTCGTTGTAGTTACGATAAAATAGTGAAACACACCCCACATTGCGTCGATGCTCCAGTGAATCAATAGAGCTGGATACCCTACTGTCACCGATGAGCTTTTTCGCTCTCTTCTGCACGCGGTCGAGTAACTCCAAAATAGAATTTGAAGCACCTGCCCATACATGAGAGTTGTATTCCATTTTTGGTATAATAAACGTGACATAGAAGGTAAGGAGATCAGATGGAGTAAAGTATTTCTTACACCGTTTCAGAAAACCTAGGCACTTGAATTTGCATAACAAGAACATCGAGAGCTTCTGATTCCTTAATATATATATATATCACCCATAATTATAGATGAGGTAGCATACTCAGCCGTAAGCCTGCATGAAAGCACACAGCACTGGGTTTAATGAGCGTTAAATTGAACTCTATTCGCAGGGCCCCATTCGGAGATTACGAAAAATTCACGATTAAAGATATCGTCCATGTGCTTTCGCATAGCCCCAATTTCCCGAAGGTTTGGTCTATTGCGAAACGAAAATGAATTGCATATGATACTATCATCTGCGAAAGAATAGATAGCGTTGAAAGTATGAAGTAGAAAGTCATTGAGAAAAATAAGAAATAGGGTAGGGGAAAGAACGGAACCTTGCGGTACCCCTGAATTAACCTTGAACTCGTTTGATGAGATCTCTAAGAAAGCTCTATATAAGTAGAGAAAAACTATTACCGACACCAAAAGCAATAAGTTTTGATATGAGTGCACTATGCTGCTCTTTATTAAATGCCTTGAAAATATCTAGAGCCACCACCTTACTTTTGCAGAAATGGTGAATGGATTGACACCATTTTTCCGAAAGAAACGAAAGTAAGTCACCCGTAGAGCGTCCCCTATGGAAGCCGTACTAATAATGGACGCGCTAACGTCGAAGAGCACTGCTTCAAGACCAGTGCTGGAATTCCATCCGGACCAGAGGGCTTGTTTATGTTGAGATTTGCTAAAACTCTTTTAACTGTACGTACTCGAAAGAATATATTTAGCATAATTACTGATACTCTTTCCAGTGCAGGCAGTGATTGATTGCTTTCCGGCAAGTAAGAGTTATTTGCAAAGATTTTAGCCAAAATGTTTGCTTTATCAACCGGGTCGTTAATTATTTGATCATCCCTAAAAGAGGCGAAATTGAGGAGCAAGCACTACCCTTCACTCTGTTAAATAATGACCAAAAGCTCTTGATACCGCGAGGAGTAGCAAGAACTTTAGCATGATGGCACTGCTCTATAAAGCTTTTTCGCGCCTAAGAACTTTGGCACACGAAGATCACTCCTTTTTGCGTAGCGACTCAGTACCTGCGTTTTTGTTACAACGCCATGTACTAAATGCTTCCTCTCTGGATCTGACTGCGTTTTTGCACGTCTGATTAAACCTAGAATTCTTTCTTGGTTTAATGTGGATTTGCTTAGATGGAATGAAGGTTTTCTTTCCAAGCTAAATAATGTTCACAACCATTTTCGCCGTGGCATCGACTCTATTGTCCAGAAAATAAAGTTTCCAATTAAAATGCCGAAAAAAGTCGTTAAGCTCAGCCCAATGAGCCTTTTCGTATATATATTTTAAACGTTTCATTTAATTTAATGTATGCGGCCATCTGTTATACACAGATGCTTGAAATTTCCAAAGAACCTTTATTGCTAACTCCGCTATAGCAAAAAGTATAAAATTTGGATTTACTGCTACAATATTTAATGTAATTTTATGTAGATGGCAAAATAGAACAGTTGTAGACCAAGAAGCTGTAGGGATTAGTCCTTTATAACAAGTATAAAACTTGGAGATGGAATATAAGGGTGTCCCAATAGTTAAAGTAATTTTATGTATGTGGTGACACTTTTGAACCGTTGTAGACTGACAGATGAAGTACGTTTTGAAGTCGGCTTTTTGTAAGAAAAATAGACAGGAAATTGTAATATTTTCCTTTTTGTACATTTTGTATTAAATTACACAATCTATCACTGTCATTCTTTACTGAAAATTTTCTTTATGAATTTATGTATGTGTAAAACAAAGGGCATTTCATACTATGCTTTAGCAAATGACATTTGACGAAAAGTTTTGTATGTATTTGCACAGTTGCTTAAGTTGACTTAAGCTAGCTTATGCATATTATAGTTTTGCCTTAAGTTGAAAAATTAGCTAATACATGTTGGAAAACCGCTGTGATTACATTAGCGGAGCTATCTGCTTGTGATGAGGTCAAAAGTTCATCTCTTATCCGCGGCATGAATAGGGTTGGAGGAGTTGTTTAAAAAAAGGAGAATAAATTGATAACAGCAGAGTCACTAATTACTAAAATTGCATTTCTTGTGTAATAAAACAAGTAGGTAAATTACTGGGAGGCGGGGAGTGTAACTAACTAAAAACCGTGTGTGGCAGTTGTGGCTGAATTGGTTAAAAGGGCCTGATTGGTAAAATATGAGATATTGCCGGTGATGTTTTAAAACATTTAGATCCATTAATATAAATTAGCATTTGTAAAATTAAGATTTTGTGGGGGAAGTAAATCATAATCCATTTTTTTGATATACTTTACACAAAGTTTTGGTTTGCTCTAAGATCTAAAAAATCTAAATTTATATTATTGGTTACTTGTAATAATAGAGGCAATTGTACTGAATTTTATATTATAGCTTAAGTTTTGCTTATAAAGTTTATGAATTGAATATTGTGCTGCGATACCCTTAATTCTATTTTTCCAAGAATCGTTCCTTCCTTTTAAACTTTTTATCACTTTATTTAATAAATTGCGTTTTATTGTTCAGATTAAAAACATAATTAACTGATTGAATTGTTTTGAATAAGTCAAACAATAAAATCACGTCTCAATTCGTCTGAATGTTGCTTTTTTTAAATGTTTGTGCCTGAACTCAGTAATTTCTGAACCGATTTTGGAATTTTTTTTAATTTGATAGATTATGCTTACAGATTGGTCCAATTTAAAACAGTTCATAATCTTAAAAATTACAGGGTGTCCCCATACAACATACGTATTTTTGGGGGTTTAATGAACTGTAAAGGGCACTTCTTTAAAATTTACAATGACTGCGTATTACTATAACTCACAATAACAAAAAGCGTAACTTGATCTACATAAGGGCATATCTTTTGAGCCTTAATACACAAACGCTTGAAAATTGGACAGAATGTCGATTACTATGAACGGTGTAATAACAAATATAAACATTTAAAAATTATAAGTTAAAGGGTGCCCCAATAGTTAATGTAATTTGATAATTGCGGTCAAACTTTTGAAACGTTATAGACAGACAACTGAAATTAACAAGGGATCTGTATTGCTATATCCGCTATAATAACAAGTATAAAATTTGGATATAGAATTCAAAGGGTGTCCCAATAGTTGATGTAATTTGATGTATATGGCCGAACTTTTGAACCGTTATAGACAGAACGCTAAAACTTAAAATGGACCTGTGCTGTTAAGGCTGCTATATCAACAAGTTTTAAAATTGTGTTTAGAAATTAAAGGGTTTTCAATAATTTATGTAAATTGACTTACATGGGCCTATCTTTTAAAACATTATAGACAAATGCTTGCAAATTGGACAGAATGTTGATTGCTATAACCATTATAGTAACAAATACTAAAAATTAAAATTTTAAATGAAAGGGTGCCTCAATAGTTAATGTTACTTGATATATGTGGACATACTTTTGAACAATTGTAGACAGACGGTTGAAATTTTCAACGAACCTGTATTGCTTACTGCGATATAACAACAAGAATAAAATTTGGATTTAGAAATAAAATGGTGTCCCAATAGTTGTATGTATGTAGTCGAACTTTTAACCCGTTAAAGACAGATAGCTGAAACTTACTAAGTCCGCTATAAGAACAACTTTATAATTTGAATTTAGTAATTAATTAAAAATTAATTAAATTGACCTATATGGCCGTGTCTTTTGAACCGTTAAATACAAACACTTCTAAAGTAGACAGAATGTCTGCTACTTTGTTTGGTATAATAAGAAATATAAAAATTTTTAATTATAAATAAAAGGGTTTTACAACAGTGGATGTAATCTGATGTATATGGCCAAAGTGTTCAACCGTTATAGACAGACGGTTGAAATTTACTAAGAACCTGTTTGATAAGTCTATTATAACAGCAAGTATATAATTTGTGATTGGATATTAAACTGTGGCCCTATGGTTGCTCTAATTTGATTTGTATTGCCAAACTGTTGAACAGTTAAACAAGTAAAAAGTTTGGAGATGTTATATAAGGGTGTCCCAATAGTTAATGCAATTTGATGTATGTGGCAATGCGTTTGAACCGTTATAGACGGACAGCTGAAATGTAAATATGCGGGGAAAGCATATCTATATGACCATTAAGCTAATGTATAGAAAACCTAAGAGTCTTAGATCTAAAGCCAAATCGATTGAACGAGAACTTTATTGAATGAATTAAGCAAAAAGATTATAAAAAAACTCAAAAATCCTTTATACAAAAACACGTACTAAATATTATTTTTTAACCCTATAACTCAGGTAAGTGAGTTTCGAAAATTTTTATACATCAAGCAACAAGACATTAATTTAAAATGATACACACAGAAAAAAGATCGGTTAAAAATCAGTTAAAATATTCAAAATTCAATTACTAACATCATAATTTAATTTGTATAATAAATAAAACATAATCTTGACAGATTTTTTGTACTATAAACTAACAAACTATATTAGATCTTAAATGTTGGTCGCAACAACAGTTAACAAAGTTTACCTGCTCAATTTGTGTCTGTACTAAAACTTATTCTGGTTATTGGGTGATGCAACGAAACTTATTCAGCACTTTAGTACCGAAACCCGAATATTGGAAGTTAGAATTACAAATATCGATTGCGTTCTTTCTTCTTAGTTTTTTGACATAATAAAAATAAAATTTATATACAAAATATCAAAATTTGAAAAATATTAATATTTATAACAAAATATGCAATAAGATTTATTGAAAGTTGCGAAAATTTCTCCAATAACGTTAAGAGGTAAATAGGTTTTCAAAAGTTGTATTTACTTTGCAGTGGAAAAGCGTGCAGAGTGGAATATAAGACAGAAGACAATGGAGTCAAAAGTGTAAAGCATGAAAACGTGAGAAAGTGGGAGTGCTTAGGTAAAAGTTATTGTTACAGTCAAGAAATGTTTTGTTTTTTTTTCTTTTTTTTTTTATCCTAAATAAAGACAAATGAAAAAAATATCATTGTTAAATTTAATTCACAATAATACTTTTTATCGACTATCGAATTAATTTTTAAAATAATTGGAAGTACTGTATTTATTCAGTCCTCTTAACCGAATTTCAGATAATAACTACAACCGACCAAATTCGATTGGCAACAAATTCGGTTCTCACAACGAATCTCTTTTCTCTGTGTACGCATATTAAGTAGATTAATAAAAATTTTGAACATTTCCAAGACCTTGAATCGAAAAAGGGTTTTAATCACTTAACCATGCGGCTTAAATTGAATATATTATTGAAAATATTGTTGTTACACATCGGCAAAAAATAAATGCCATCTCTTCTTTTGAAGTCTGGTGTCCATGAATCCAAGCAAATCCTAAAATCTCGAGATCTGTTTTAATAAACTGATTCATGATATTCCCAAAGCAAACTAACTAAATATACACAAGTTTTGCAAAGCTTACTGTTGCAATATTTAATTTTTATATTACAAAAAAAAAAAAACAAAAATTACAAAGAAATTGTACTTATTATGTGATACCTCGTATCTGCCCTACAATTAAGAGTATTTTTAGTAACTCACATACTTAAATTCTCTTAAGCTCTTCTTGATTTATAATTTTAACAAAAAGAAAATTGTTAAACAAAATGTGTGTGCTTTTATGACAGTGTTTAAGCTTTTGAGAACTCGACAGTAAATAAAATAAAGTTGAGCTTAAACTTTTCGCGCCAATACATGCAAGTCTGTTTATGTGCGTGATTTCTAAGCTGTCTGCTGGATGGTTAGGAAAATGAAAGCTTTTTCTATTTTGAATTTTCATGCAATTTTCCTTAACTTCTGGTATTAAATAATGAGAAACTCAACAACGAAACTTCAACAAGCTGAGTTAGTAAAGGTTCAGTGCCTCAAGGTGTACGACGTGCTACGGATTAAAAAAAAAACTAAATTTTTAAATATTTAAATTAACTGAAATAACAATTGTATGATTTAAACTTAAATAATAAATATTTTGTAACAAGTGAATGAAGACAAAATTTTAAACTAAATTGTTAACCTTAGTGCTTAAAACTAATGATCTTGAGATTAAAAATAATCATTATAATCGGCAAAAAAGCATTATTAAAAAAGCAAAAAATTAAAAAATATACTGTTCAGAAATTTAACAAAAAAGTGATTGATTTAAATTACATGTGTTGCATAATTGTTTTATATACATTTCATTTCTTTTCTTCATCTTAAAATTTTAACTACAGAAATGTATATGAATGGCGTGATTGTGTGTGTAGTGCTTGTGTGTGTTTGTACTTAAATTGTTAAACTAAATGAATGAAATACAAATGAAAAACGCGCGCAAGAATAAGCAAGAGTCTCCAAGTATAAATTTCAAACAAAACTTAATACTAAACCAACCGATCTAAACCAAAACAACAAGATGAATTGAAAGCAGTTCACTAAAGAATTAAATCTCTTGTTTAAAAGAAAAAAAATATTCATAAGTGTAAAATGAGCAAATGTGAACAAAATAGTGAAATAATTACCAAGTTGTTAAATTTTTCATTTCTTTATAGCAGTTGAAGTTTCAATGTCGAAAGAAAATAAGAATTATTAATTTAAAAGATTATAAGATTATGTAATTTTTAACTTTTTTTAAAATCTTATATTTTCACATAAAATATGCTACAAAAATTAATTAAAATTTTATGTTTTTTAAGTTATAATAAAAAAAAAAAATAATAATTTAAAAAGTGCGGAATTTAATGGACGAATGGAATATTTTTTCCTTTTAATAATAATTTTAATCATTTAAAAAAATTTCTTAGATTGTGTTAACAATTCTTTTAATAAATGAATTCACGAGCACAAATACACATGTATAATATATTTTTCATGAAGTTTGATACATGGCGAAATAATACAACAAGGCGAATCAAATATTAGGTGGCAGCGTTAGAGAATTTATTATTTTTTGCTGGTAGAAACGAATGTCAAACTTGAGATATAAAAAATGGTACACAGATTTTTTATATATGGAGTTTGACAGTAGTGTTCACGGCGAAAATTAATGAATTCGCCTACGCTGCCACATGGTAATTGATTCGCCTTGTCGCGATGGCGAACTCATTAATTTCGCCGTAAACGCTAAATGTCAAACTCCATATATGAAAAATATGTATAATTTTTTATATGTTGTTTGACTTCAATGAATTCGCCATCGAGACCATCTGTATTATTTCGCCATGGTTAATAGTTAGGTCATCGCTATCACTTAGTAGTTTATTCGCCTTGTTCTAAGTATAATAACAGTTCAGAAATATAAACTGTATAATTTATTCTGGTAGATTTTTTTGATTGAACAATTAATGATTTTTAAATAATAAAAAAATAATTTTTAAAAGACCACAACATTTTTTTTACATGAATATGAAATTTAGAAGCTTTAAACTGTTAAGGCCAGGATTCACTATCATACTCAGTCGTACGATCTGTCAAATATTTCATGTGTGCTTAAAAAGTATGATAGTGTGAATTAAAATTGTATGTGTGTGACAGAGTTTTTGACAGATCTGTACGATTTTATAATCTTTTGATATAATTCATAAAATATTTTTTTCTATGCGATCAGGGTTGATTTTTTTAACATAATGATGAGAAAAAACAACAAAATATTAAAACCATATGTTATTGCATCTTTTTTGTATAATAGTGTGGCACATACGACGCCATTTTAGAACGATTTTTAAAGTAGGACAGAATTCTGTCAGATTTTTGTGTGCTTGAATCGTACGATTGTGTATGATAGTGAATCCTGGCCTTTAGTGGACATCGTGATATCATAATACCATCTCTCAATTTCTTTATCTAGAAATGTTTTTAAAATCAGAACAATTATAACACGCACAAACAATCTGAACTTTTTATCCATTTATCTATTTTAGTTTTTAAAGAAATGAAAAAATTTTTTTGTTCAACATATAAACTTTACTCTCAGCTTCAATTTTATGATATATAAGTCCTTCTTGCATCAAGGGCTCAATTTATATACGCCATTCATTTACTTTTTATTTGCCGACAACATTATTTCTTTTATAGAATAGGGGAATAAAATTGGTTATTTTGTAACTATAATAGAAATAAATTGAAATTATATTGGCATTTTACAAATATGTGCGGACGTTTTAAAAAGAAAACAAGAAAAATTAGACGCTAGCAGAATGTAACGCTGGCAGAGTTGATTTCAACACTAACATGGACGGACAGACGGACATTGCTCAATCAACTTCGGTATGTCTAAGAAGTCAGTATATATATATATATATATATATATATATATATATATATATATATATAATTTATGGAGTCGGAAATGGATTTTTAGAAATTACACACGGAATGACAAAATTAGATATACCCTGTTTTCACCTGTGGTGAAGGGTATAAAAAATATATTTTTACATATGTAAAATCTGACGAAGTAGAAACAATGCAGAAAGTTGTGAATGGAACATATGTCACTTTTTTCAGGGAATAGGCAGGTTTAGTGATTTAATTAGATGGCGCAAAGTCGAAAATGAAAATTCCATTGATTGCTCTCTTTAAATAGATGAACTGTTGTTAGGTTTTATTTGTATTATGAAAACAGGAAATTTTAAGAAGAAACTCAATAAATTTAGCATTAAGTTTATTGGGTTTGTTCCGCTAGTAAATATTATACTGTTGTGATCTCTTTCGGTTGTTTATTTGGTATGTTTGGCGGGCGCTTTCGATGTGAGAACATCGTGATGATGTTCTTACATCGTTATTGAGTTATAAATAACGCTAATAACATTACCATTATTTTCACTGATATTATTGCTTTTTAATAAAACAATTTCAGTGAAGAAGAGCATAAATTTGCAATGGCATTATCTATCACAAAAAATGGTTCGATAAAATAGAGCCACCTTGATCTATCATTTTTTAAACTAAAAATAATATGCAACACTTTATAATTAATTCTTTTTTATATTTTGGTTTACTCATAAACTAAATGATACAAATATAATGCAAATGTGGAAATTCAAAATTAAAAAAAAATTATCCATTACATTTGTCTCCCGGCTCTTAAAGGTACAATGTTTTTCTTTGCCCATTGTAAAAACTGTTATATAAAAATGTTGTGAGATTCCTTTCAAATTGTACTTAAAAAACACTTTTAATTAAAAAAATCTATTTGTAAAAGTTATTTTTCAAAATAACTGGCTCTATTTTTTTGCACACCCGCATCCAATTTATTACCGATAAAAAAATAAAGATTAATGACGCTGAAGCTGTTTTAAACATAACGGGATTACATTTGTAAGAGATGTGTAAAATTAGTGGAACAACTCTTTTATGCATACTTTTTAGTATAAGGGATTTATAAAGGGTGAAAGTATTGGGGATCAGTTGGCTATATTTTATTGCACATCACTGTAAGTTTTAACATATTTTGGTTTTCGTGTAAGTTATAAAATCTGTTAGCTGGGATGATTTACACGTCTCTCACTTTTAATTGATAAATTATAAAAAATTTGAATATAGATCCACTTACAAAATGGTTTTTCTTTCATTATTAATTAATTATTTTTTTCCAATTATAATTAGAAATTAAACATTTTCATTTCAATTTCAATACCATTACCATTACCATTAGTAAAAAGAAAGGAATTTTTATTAAAATTAAATCATTAGCATTAAATGGTAGTAAATTTTTTTTACTGTCATCACTTTAAAAATTGCCAATGAAATATTAGTGGTAATGATAAAATCCCAAGTACGAAATTCATGGTATTGATTATTTAACCAACAATTTAGCACGGTTGAATTAAATTTACGTGAATTTAACATTCCCGCAATTTAAGTTTAATAATGAATTTGAAAAGTATTTTTGCAATAAACAAACGAAATGTTCATAATATTTTATTTGCGTTATTTTGTATTATTTTTTAACTGGTAAACAAATCAGCAGTATCCAGAATAACAAAAGAAATAAAATAAGTTGTTCGATATTGTTGGTCTCTTGGGGTAATAAAATTTCCATCTAAACGTGCTTTTACCTGCAATAAAAATATGGATAAAATAAAATTGTTTAACTGGGAATAATAAGCGTAATTTCACAAGCTTTTATATTTTGCGACCAACTCTGATTTGGGTAAAAATACATTTAAAAAAATAGAATTTTGGTTTTCCTAAGTTTGAATATACAGTTTTGGACAAGACGATAAAATCGATCACCACCTTGGAAATTGACTTACCTCTCAGGTAATTAAATACAGTGATTTCCTTTTTTTAAAACTTCGTTCGAAATTATTTAAAAAGTAATAAAATTTTGGTACTTATTTCTTTTTTTTTTGTTAATATTCGAAAGGTTTCTAGTACTCACATCAAATTAAAGAAATTAGTTTGATAGAAAGATAACTTCACTTATAATTAATTTAAATTAATAAGCAAAATTTGTTTATATTCACAACTTAAACAAAAAATGATGGAAAAAAATTTAATTGCAGAAAGGCGTGTTAGAAATAAAAAAACCACACTTAATAATTTAATATTAATACAAAAACACGAAATTCGTTTTTAGTTTACTACACAAGCTGTTGTAAGAAAGGTATGTATTCCAAATTGTACTAAAATTCCTGCATTAAATAAAATGATAGTACACTGGGACAAAGGTTTTAAAACTTCGAACAAAAGTAAAATTAAACATATCTCTAAAATGTATAATTAATTAGATCATTCAAAAATAAGATTATAAAAAATAATGAAAAAATTATTTCACAAAAGACAACATTAGCTTCGTTCTCGTACTTTTTGGGTGAATTTCGGTAAAATTAGATTAAACATTAGTTATTCTCAATTAAAGACGAAAATGCCTGAAAGTACGGGAACATAAAAAACCAAACTTCTGTCCCAAAAAAAGATGTCAAACAAAATATACATTCAGTTCCTAAATAAGTACCATAAAAACACAAATATTTTGAATAATCTTAAATTTATTTTATTATTTTTTGGGATAAAACTTGTAAATAACACTTTTGGTAGACATTTGCGTGATTGAAACATAGATTTTTTTCTTTTTAATACTGTGTACTTTTCAACCAGCTGATTGTTTTTCAGCTTGTACAATCTATCCAAAGAAAAGGTCTGGGCTGTTTCTTTCAGAAAGAAGAATAAGAACTTTATTCTCTCAAAAGCTCTCTCTTCTACCCAAAATTGTAGTACGGGAACAAATTTCGGTAACATTGGGAGTCCGCGGGATGCCAAAGTTGAGTACGGTAACGCACCTATTATTTGATTGCAAATACTACCCATGTGCCACATTTCTTACTCTGTGGCTCTAGCTATACTTATATCCTATAGAGGTTTAGTTGTTGCTTGATAAACAGGCTGCTAATCCAAATGCAGCCATCCATGTTACAAAACCGTGTTATTCTGTCGGGACACGAACTAATTGACGTCTTGTTTAGTAAACTAAACCATACACAGGCCACTTTAGCTGTTTGTCGATCTAATAAAAACACATCTGCTATATACTGTTGTTATCAGTGTTGCCAGGGAAACACTACAAAAAAACTGTGCTTTTCTTAAAAAAAATTACTTTTTTTTCATTAAAAGTTTCATTTTGAAATTTTCCATAAACAAGTTATAATTTAAGGTTCAATTAGACGTGCCATAAACATAACCATATAAAACAGCTGTTCAAACCAACCTCATAGGAAACACTGTACTTGATTATTGGTGACATGCCATAATGCCATAGCCATAACCATAGATATTAACTAAATTTTGATTTTTACCACAACCATATACAGTTGGCTATTGAATTTAGCAATTAACTGTTTGTATTTTTATTTTGTTCCTATTTTTCATGTTTGCTGCATTGTAGTGGCGAGATAGATAGATAGATAGATTCGAAGAATGCTGATGAAGGTCGTAGCGGTCCAGAAAGTGCAGCATTTCATTCTGCTAGCGTTTAACTTTTCTTGTTTTCTTTGGAAAACGTCCGCAAAGTACAAATAATAATTTAATAAAAATTAAATTATAAAATAAAAACTTCAACAAAAATGACTACCCTGCAGGAGATCGAACTAGTATCAAACGAGTATTGTACTAGTACAAAAATCACCAGTACTAGTTCCCAACTGTTATCTTTCCTATACCATCTTAATGCTCAAATTAACATTGAGTGTGTTAGGCAAATTACTAGTACCATTGGTACTAGATGGATACTAGGCGTGTACTAGTACTATTAGTACTAGATGAGTACTAGTATAATTGATTCTAGGTAGATACTAGTACAATAAGTTCTTCATGAAAAACTAGTATTATTGGTTTTAAATAAGAACTAGTACAATAGATTCAAGGTGGATGTCAGATACAATTAGTTCTGCATTAGGAACTGGTTTATAGCAAATAATTTTCTATGCAATTTGGTTTTCCGAAAACATTTTTTTACTTTTTTTAGCTGATTCTCTATTCCTAAATAGTAAAAACTGCCTGATGAAACACTTCGGATTTCAATTTTGTTCCTTTTTCCAAGCAGACCTTTTAGAGATAGCAAAAAACCAAGCTTTCCTCAGACAAAATTGACAAAACTTTTTAGCACATCTTATTGTAGGTTTGTTCTGTATAAACAATTTCTTTAACTTTTTTCAAAGACTGATTTGATAATTCGCAATCTTTTGTAGGTAGGTTAATTTTTTTTTATCACTTATTTTTTCTTTAAAGTATAGTTCAAGTCGATTTACAATTTCTTCACAAATTCAATTTTTTTGAGGATCTTCATTGCACATTACTCTATTTTTTACACAAAAATTTATTTTTTTAATTTGTTTTAAAAATATCTATTTGTGTTACACATTTTAACATTATTGTTGCTCTTAAGCTCACTAATTTATGGCAATTTTTGGGATTTTTAACATGTTGTTCAGGACACACTTATTCAACTAGCAATTTTGTGCAACTTGAGTTACGTTTGTTACTCCACCATATACCAAAATCCTTTAATTTGAGAAATGTGTATTATTTTATACTTCACCATAAAGTAAACAATTAACTTTCTGTATTTTAAGAAAATTCCACAATATTATTGATTTTCATAATTTCAACTACATGCAGGTATTACAGATTGTGTTACTTCACTCAACGACGAAAAATTCCTTCAGTATTTTAAAAAAAGATCGCTAGTTTTTACGAACATCAATCTTAAACAAAAAACATGTTCAAAAATTTTTAAAATTATTTTTTAATTTAATTTATTTTTTTAAATGTCACTTTTTACACACAAGAAAATCAAGTTTTACTTATATAATTGTTTTAACAACTAAATATAACAACTAAAAATAAAATAAATGGAAATGCGAATTAGTAATTCGCGTTAAAACATCATCAAAAATTAATATGACATTCTGCAAGTCAAATCAATCTACAAATGAACTACTTGAAGTACTAGTATTTTTCTATATGTATTCTATCACCTTTTGAACTAGTGCTTGCAGTACTAGTAATAGTAGTTTAAAGACAATTAACGCTTATCCTGCTGCAGGGTACTTATGACACATGCACATTTGTTATGTACATATGTACGTAGTTTATTTCGTGTTTGTATGAAGCGTTACGAAAATTTGGTCAAATACGTGTTACGTAAACCATCAAAAGTTACAAAAAATCTAACAATGTAATTAAGCGTCATCAGCTAAAAGCTAAAGGCTTTATCTCTTTTTTTATAAAGGGCGCTTTGGTAATCATCTGCTACTCTAATATTTAATAGACGTCTTTCACTATGCCTTTCTTTTATAACTTAGACTTCCGGAGATTTATACCGCTGTTTCCCATTTAATTGCCTTCATACGATAAATATTATTTTAACTTTTGCATGCATGCCTGACGGTGGGATCGAACTCTCGAACTTCGCGATCTTTAGTTTTGCAGCAAGCACATCGCGATTGCACAGCTTGTGTAAGGTCATTGTCGTATTATTCTATATAAACAGCCCTGGTGGAAGTAGCCTATGTTTTTTACCTCACACATGCGGACAACAACACCACTGTTGTTTTCAGATATATAGGAATTGCAAGATCGTATATATTTGTAAGAATATGTTGAAAATGTTACAGTCGTGCCTCGATTATGAGTGGTCTGGTTAACTTGTAACTTATATTAACCTTGATGGCCAAAGATCAGTCTACGGTTTTTTGTTTGCAATGTTTTCAAATTGTTTGGTTTGATTAACCGTGATTACTTATATTATCCTTGTTGGCAGATTTTTTTAATTAACTTTTTTTTGTTTTGTTTGCATACGATGAGTCGGAAGCATTTTCAAGTAATTAATTTAATTTTGAAATTTGAGAAAGGTGTGTTAGAACTAAATACATTTAATATGGCATCGTTACAAGTGGTAAAACGCAAAAAACCGTTTTAAATATTAAAGATAAAGTTAAAATAATCAACGAGCATGAATGTTAAAATGTTAATAATTATATTAAAAAATCTTAATGTATAATCAATATCGGTTTTCGATTAACGATGAAAATCGATTATCCGTAATGCTTTTGGTACCGACCATCACGGAAATAATTTCAAAACGGACACTATACAGGCCCGTTCTTACACTCGCCAGTACTCAAGAATTTAATCAAAACAAACAATTGATAAAACTAAGAACATATTTGAAATTAATTGCTGTTGTTTTAAAGTTTATTTTAATTAAAAATTATAACTTCACATCGGTATGTGCTTGCTATTTGAAGTCGCAAAATTTTTTCCGATTGTGAAATGTAGAACACCATTCATGCAACTTCAACTCGCATTTCATGTTTTAAGTGATTTGTGATTGTAACAACATGCCTAATAGACATTTGTGTAGTTCGAAATAATTTACAAAATTTATACTCCTTACTTTTTGTTGCCTTCATGGAACACATACTTTATGGTGGTTTTAAAAAGTTTAATTAAATTTTTTCTAGTTTCTTTTTTAAAAATAATTAAATTATTTATTTTGAAATAGATAAGAAACCCCTCAACTTTTACAATTAATAATAATATTGAAGTTTAAATCTATTTTTTTAAGTCAGTTTTACATTACTCTCAACTATTAGTCGAGAATAGAAAATAATAAATGTTTAAAGCACTAATTTCTTAAGTCAGCTTTATACTTTTGTATAAAACTGTTGCGAAGAAATATTATTAATATAAACAGATGTTAACCGAAGCTAATTTGGCGGTTTTAATCACTCAGTGTAGATAAATATGTAAAATATTTGGCAACGCTAATTGAAAATATGCGATTAAGTAATTAAAAAAAAACAAATGGCTACTATTTTAAAGTCGGTTAAAAATGAACAACCCCTCAACATGAGGGTTATGGACTTTATTCGAGCTTAATAACAAAAAGTTGCATTAAAGCATTAAATATATTTCGGGCAAATTTATTTAAAATTCCTTTAAAAGACTATTAGGCGTTTAAAACTGTCCTGGGAAATATAGTGAGCCTGCTGCTAAAATAATAATGTCAAATGCATATTAAATTTAATATGTAGATGTTCTCCAAATTTACACACCCTTTAAATACCTTAAAAGCTCTGACAAGAAAAACACAAGTAAACACATGAAACCAACAATAATTTAACCAACGAACCAAACTACCAACCAACGCAGCAACGAACTAAAATTACAACAAAAGCCGTCAGTCAAAACAACAATTGTAACTTAAGAGTTACGTAACCACCAACGATCCTGTGAATTAGAAAAAATAAAACAAACACAAATATAAGACTTCAATAAAACAAGTGCAAGTGATTTGTGTGTGTGTGTGTTCACACACTTAAAAAAACATGTGTACATTGCATTTGGAAAAATGTATAGTAGATGAGAATGTTTGTGTTTTTGTTTTGCGACTTGTGGGCCAAATTATTTTTATACAAGTTTTTCTAAAAAAAAAAATATATAAATTTTCTCTAAAAAAATAGCGTGAGAAATTAATGTTCAAACAATATTTTTTATGACACCTTAAATGAACAACTTTAATACTTTGCCAATTGTACTTGATTGTTTGTTGGTGAATTATTTTAGTGCTGTTGTTGCTTTAAATGTTGTGTTATTATTTTTTTGCAATGTTTTTGTTTTTAGCAATGCAACAGGAACATAAGTAAACTAACGTCAAACTAACAACAGCCAACAATAATATGTAACTTTATTACAACAACAATAACAGTAAACAGCAGCAACAAATGAATAAAAAATATTGTGCTAAGCAACACAGACCTCTAGCTGGCATTCACTTCTAAACGTGAAGAAAAAAAAAAACAAAAAACTAAGAAACAACAGCACAACAGCAAAATTAAGATAAATAATCTCATAAATAAAAAAAACGTGTGAATTTCAATTTTGTTTAAACTGTTTTTATTATAATTTTATTCTAAAATCAGAGACTGTTTTTATTTGTTGTTGGCTTTTCTGTTTTAAGTTGCTCTCTTTATCAGTTTTTGCCATTGCAACTTAAGAGAAACATATGTGTATCTGTGTCTTTTTTGGAAGAATATTGTTTTTAGTAGTTCGTTTTTGGAATACACTTCCTAACGAGTTTGTGCAATTGAATTTTATGATCCTACACTCAAATCGTTTAATAAAGCTCGGGATTTTGGCATTTATCACGCTATAAATATTTTATCACTAATCTGTAGTACTCGCGTTATTAAGCAATATGGACCTACGACGTAAAAACTGAACACAATATTTTTTGTTGCCATCTGTTAAGCCTCGCGTAAAAAATGTGCCTTGAGATAATTTTTAGAATTAATTCTGCCGTTAATGAACACTAATTTTGCATCAAAAGTAATGCTGATAAATAGTGCAACGTGCTAAAAAGCTTTACTGTCACAGAATTTTGACTACAATTTATCATAGATTTAAAGCCACAAAATGGTGCTCAAATAAGTATCTCCATGCTGAACTTAAAAATAAAACCTGATGAACAAAAAAGTGCCCTTTTCAATGGTACTTAAATATCAGATGTCGAAAATAAATTTAACAAGTAAAAGTGCTACATTCATTTGGCTATGCTAAATCTTATATACCCTTCATCATGTATATAAAATGGCGGTGACAGAGAATTAAAAAATCAGTTCTTAATCGGTTAAGCATTTTAAAAAAATTTTAGTGCATCCTGAAAGATTGATTGATATCTTATAAATTGTGATGAACTTTTGAATGAGCAGTTCAGAGGCCCATAACTCGGAAAATATGAGCGAGCGCCAATTTTTTCGCTTATTTTTTATATTTGTTAATTCTCTATCGATTAATTTTCGAAATTATATCTGATCGATTGGCGTATTTAAGTTTGCTCTAGCCCAAGTAGTGCTCTGGCAAAGTTGATTTCAACCCAAACGCGGGCGGACAGATAGACGATAGAATTAATCCAAACAATAAAGCAAAGACAAGAATCAAAGTTTAAGCAAAAACAACAATAACCAAGATGAAAAAAAAAACAACAAAATATTAACACCATTTGTTTTTTGCATTTTTCGTGTATAACGGTGTTGCAGCTACGACGTCATTTTAAAACGATTTTTAAATTAGAGAAGAATTCTGTCAGATTTATGTGTGAATAAATCGTACGATTGTGTATGCTTGTGAATTTGGGCCTTAGCTAAGGATTATAAGTTTTTAAACTGTAAAATTTTAATCAGCTGCCCTACAAAATTAGATAAGGGATAGAGAAAATTTAAATACTTTTTTAACCGACTTCAAAAAAAGAAGAAGTTTATCAATTCAACTGAATGTTCCTTTTCTATATATGTGCTTCCATATTTCAGTATTTCTGGTTCGATTTTGAAAATTTTTACTTGAAAGGTTATGCTTACACATTGTTCTCATTTTAAAAACAGTTCTTAATTTTAAAAATTAAAGGGTGTCCCTATACAACATACATGTTTTTACGTGTGCGCTTTATGAACCGCAAATGGGGGCCACTTTAAAATATAAAAACAATGCGTATCACTATAGAGCCCAATAGCACATAGTAGTACAAAAAAAAAATTTAAAATGGAAGGGCGTCCCAATAGGTGAAGTAAATTTATCTATATGGGCCTATCTTTTGAACCGTTATAGACAAATGCTTAAAAATTGGACAGAATGTCAATTTTTAAGATCGTTATAATAATAATAATAAGTATAAATATTTAAAATTATAAAATAAAGGGTGCCCCAATAGTTTATTTGACTTGATGTATACTTTTAAACGATTGAAATTTACAAGGAAACTGTATTGCTTGCTCCGCCATAACAACAAGTATAAAGTTTAAAGGGTGTCCCAATAGTTTCTGTAATTTGAGCAGACAGCTAAAATTGACATAGAACCTGTATTGCTATGTCCGCTGTAACAACAAGCACACAATTTGAATTTAGAAATTACGGGGTGTTATTGTTGACCTGATGTTATTTGAGCTATATTTTCCTATCTTTTAAACTGTTATATATAAACATTTAAAAATTAAATAGAATGTCCACTACTTTGTTTGGTGTAATAAGAAGTATAAATATTAAAATTTGTATATTAAAGGGTGTTACAATAGCAGATGTATTTTGATATATACGAACAAACTGTTGAACCGTTACAGACAGCAAGTATAAAATTTGAATTTGTGAACTAAAGGTTGTGCCAATAGTTAATTTGATTTGATGTATGTGGTCAGACTTTTGAACTGTTATAAACAGATAGCTGTTTTAAAATCGGATTTTTCGCAAGAATTATTTTATTATGGTGTTATCTAATTATTTCTTTTTTAGTTTTCGTGAATTTATGGCAAAATACAAAAGGAAGCAATTTTAGTGTAATAAAATTGGTTTCAGTGTAATTGAAGAAAATAACAAATCGTTAACAGATATGGAGTGCTCTCTTATTAAAAAAATATTTGTACTAAAAAAACTTTATCTAAACAATGAGAGCAAAAATTATGCAACATGTTTTTTATATTCCTGACTTTATATTATATTAATATAATGTAGCCATATTAATTGCATTCAATTAATCACAGATACCTCTGGTACCCATTTCCCTATAATGATGTAAAGGAAATTGCGTAATTAATTCATTCGTTGTATGAATAATTATTTATATAAAAGTCCAACGATCGTTAAATATAGATAAAAGTCAAGTTATTTAATAAATAGGTTAAACAGACATAAAAGTGTTTACTATTATTTAACTCAACATAAAAAACTTAAATGTTAAAGGTGCAATTTTCTAAATTAAATGCTCACAATACGACTTCACGAGTTCTTAAACACTGACTATGAAATTGGTGTAGAAGTAAAATATAAAAGTATGTTATCATATTTGCAAGTCTGTACTATACATACAATATGTATAATTATTTACAAGTGTGTGTGTGTGTGTACGCAAATCATTTTCATTCACTATTCATAAACACTCTATTATTGTTTTTTTATTTTTTTTTGTTTTTTATTTGTCTAATAGCTAAAAATCCAATAAGTATCACTATGTTATTGGGCAACGAGTCATGTTCTCATACATAAATGACAGTACAGAGTAGAATGTGTGTCTGCCTGAATATAAGTACATATATTTTGCCAATATTTTAAACTTGCTAGTATGTCTGATAGACAGATCTGGTCACGAATTGCCGCTGTTTTTATTAGACTTTTTAAGTAAAAATTAAACAACAGATTTTTTTTTGTAAAGTTTCATACCCATTTTTGTTTATTTTTTCATACTTATTGATCGTTAAATTGTTGGCTGTTAAGAACAAAGCGAACGATTATTGAATATTTAATTAAGTTGCCGCAAAGTTAAATTTAATATTTGGCTAATCGAGAAATTTCAATTGTACATGGTTATCGATACTTTTTTGAATTTTTTTTTTCTGTTTAAAACACAACAACAAGCACAAACTTATATAAGTGAACCGGTATTTAAAATTCCGCGATTTGCATTTCAATTTAATTTAATGTTTTATTTTAATTTTTATATTTATTTTTCGAAAGTACTTACCTCTTTTGGAGTGCTAAAATAGAATTAAAGAATATTTTTTGACATTTTTATACTTTAATTCCTTAATGCATTTAAAGGTTTTTGGGCAAAACTTAAGCAGAGAAGTGTGTGTTTGTGGTGAAATTAATTACTATTTTTTCCATAAAAATCAATCGACATATTACAGTTGTTTTTTTGGATATGAAATAAAATAGTAATTTTTTTTTTCTTATTGTTTAAAGGTAATTCTAGGTCTGCCATTCCGTTTGCAATTTATACAATATCCATTTCAGAATAGCGAAGTATATTGAGCGATATACGTCCGTGTTCGTGTTAAGATCAACTTTGTCAAGATACGAGATGAGCTACAGAAAATTTAAAGGCTTCAGTTGATCAGAAATAGTTTCGAAAATTTTGCTATTGAAAATCGAAAATATAGGCTTGGTGATTAGTTCTAATTTTTTCATTTCTTTTTCTTAACTTTTGTTTGTATTCCTGCAAGTGGCTGTGATTTATGATAAAAAATTAATGAAAATGGTAAGAAATATTAGTGATCTTTTTACCACATACTATCCACTCACCACTAAATATTATTAGGATCTGATGCAGTAATCTTTTTATTTAGTAAGGCGGGACAACAAACCTAGGCAAAACTTAAAATTTTCGAAAAAAGCTTTTTTAAACAGGACAACTTTATTGCAAGAAGAAATTTCTTATACCAATTTAAATGTACATATGGTGAAGGGTATTTAAGATTTGGCATAGCCGAATATCGCACTTTTGCGACTAATAAAAAATAACGCACATCAAATTTCCTCGTCCTTTTTTTAAATCGTCGCACAGAGGGGTATTTTGCCTATCTAGCCGGACATTACTTTTTTTTAGCTTATATTGGCTCTAAAAATTTACTCAGGCTGTTAAAACTAAAAAACAAGAAAAATCGGACCAAGGAGAAAAAAGTTCCCCTTAGAAGTACTAATGCTACCTTTAAAAAATGCAAGTTTTTTTTTTTTAATTTTCAAGTCATTTGGTTTAGCAATTACAACTTTTAATGTCAAGGATTTTTTTTAAAACTCATACGCCTTTAAATCATAGAAATTAATTTCTATATGAAAAAATTTTTTTTTTTAATTTTTTTTGCCAATTTCTTAAAAATATTTATTATTACGTTTTCAATGCCTTACCAATCCCCGCCTCTCAAGAATATTATTAAAACGATATTTTTGTAATTTGTTACTTTACAGCATTTTGTTTATCTGAAAATAATTAATTTATTCATATTTATGATTGTAGCGGTAACTTTTATTTAAAATTGTTATGATTAATTTATTTAATCAACTTCTCCTCTGTTTTAAGATGATAATCAGTACCATGGTCCTTCTTCGTCTAATTCTTCAAAGACCTTCCGAATCTACATCCTCTTCAGTGTTAAGTACAGGTGGAACCTATAGTAAATAGTGGGTTAGGCGCAAAAACGCTCAACGTTTTTTTTTACAGTATAAAAGTAGAGATTCTAAATTTTATAGTGATATATAACATTTTTAGGATCGCGATGGAGATCACTCTCAAAAACCTTTTTAAATAAATAAAAATAATATACAAAATATAAATAAAAAAGTGAACCAAAACATTTAAAAAATAGTTGAAATAAATATATATGTAAGAATATAAATCTTTATTTTTGTGTTTGAAGCACAAGTGTGAAATCATTTATTTGGGCTTAAAAACTATATTTTTATATAACTGATTCTTGCTGCCTATGTGTTAAAGCGTTATAATAAGCAAATAATTGATTTTTTGGGAATTTATGTTTTGTCATTAACAAATAAAGCATTAATAACTTTGCCTTTTATATCAGGAAAATTTTGCACTCACGAGACTATATTTAAATTCCATTTTTTAATATGACATTATCAGCTAATATGGCTGATATTTTAACTTAACCATTTAATTGTTATATTTGAACATATTAAGTTTGTACTTTAGGATGTTATTGGTTTGCTAGTCAATAATATAGTTGCAAGACCAGCTATATTAAAATTAATTGTGATCTTTGCGCAATCCAATTTCTACGGCTACGCAACAATTGTTTTTTGTTTCTCTGATTTCCATTATTTTTACGATTTTATTTTTTAACGTACAGGAGGCGCCTTAAGATTTTCTTTTCTATTCGAAACACTGGAAGGCTTTAGTTTTAAAAGGAATGATTATAAATAATAAGTATTTCATGAGAATATTACTGAATTTACTGTTTACGTTTCGAAGCTGTTGCAAACATTTCGGTAGATCAGTGTTTTTAAGCCATTATTCCTTACTTAGGAAATTGGAGGGAGGATGTGTAATTACCGGGAATTTTAATTTAATTTCTGTCTATGGAGAGTAGCTCAATAACTTGCATTCACTCTGACAGTTTTATTACATACAGGAACGATTTTTTTGAGGTCTTTACCGTTTCCCTTGGCATTGGTTGGCCTAAAAACAAAAATATTCAATATTATTTAATTCATTATACCCTTCACCACAAAAGAGGAATAAGGGTTCATATAAGTATGTCATTCCGTTTGTTATTTCTACTATATCCATTTCCGACCCCATAAAGTATATGTATTCTGATTTCTAATGCATAGCGAAGTCGATTGAGCGATGTCCGTCAGTCTGTCTAGCCATCCGTGTTGCCTTGGCAAACTTAATTTAACAAAAAAAAAAAAAAAATAAATAAATATGTCAATCGATCAGATATAGTGTCGAAAGAAGTGCTATTGGAAAACAGCATGATCGGTCCATGTCCGTCGAAGCAGAAGGCAAAACACCACGCCAACCTCTCATTTTTTCATGTCCAATCAAGAAATATATATGTACATGGGGTGATAGAGAATTAAAAAATAAGAAAAAAGCATTAAGTGAAAAAAATGGTACTCGCCCATATTTTCCGAGTTCCGGGGCTCTAAAATGTTCAAATTTTTTAAAATACCAATATGAGTAATATTTGAAAGCTTTTGAAGAAATCTTTAAGGAAATGCTAAAATTTTTTAAAAATTCCCAACCCATTAAGAGCCGATGGCATTTTTATGTAAAATTATATATATGCAGTTTTTCTTTTTCCTATTTTTTATAATCATATTTTCAGATTACATACTTAATTTTTTAACTGTACGCTTTTTTGTATTCTTATTTTGAACACATTTTTTTTTAATTTTCAAAAAGGTTTTTATCAAGGCCTTTAAACTTTTATGAAAAATTGAGAAATATAACATTGTTCCTCTAATCAATTTCAAATTCAAGTTAGCAAAAAAATATATAAAAAGCTCGAATTATTTTTAATGAATTTCCCACAACATTAATTTAAGTGATGCAGGTATTTTCCACCAACAACCTCCAAATTATCATCATTGTTTATGACTTAAAGTAACATATTTCATATTATTAATTATGTATTTTATAACTGGGGGTTAAAACCTGCCATAAATAAACGCAAAAACATCATGAAACACAAAAATAAAAGTAAAAGAAAAATGGCAAAAACAACTTTAAAAAAAATCTGCTTTAGTAAAATTAACAAAAGAAACTTGTATGTATCCCACAATTGTATTTAAACTAAACATGAAATTTTTTGGTTAGTTTTGTAGTTGGAGTTGTTATTGTTGTTGCTAGTGCATATTTGATATTTTTAACTTGAATGTCGTGAGTCAAAAAATCTAGGGCGAACTATTGAGTAACCCAACAGACAACAAAAACATTAACTATAAAAAGGAAAACTAAAAAAACAAAATTTAAATATAATACACCTCAAAAATAAACAAACTAAATTAAAAAAAAAAATAAAAGTAAAAAAAAGGAACTTCAAGAAAATATAAATGACAGCATAAGAAAATCTATTAAAATAAATTACTTGTTACACTAATTCAAGTACGTGTACGATATGTATAAACAGTGACTTAAAACGAAAATCGGACATATCGAAATCAGTTTAAAAACAACTTCAAAATAAATTCGTGTACAGTTTTCAGTTTGTTACTTCAAAACTCTGGCGCTTTTCAACCGATTTTGAAAAATAATTTGTTGGTTTGAAAGGTTGCGCATACGAATGCCTTTCATTGTAAACATAATATTACATTCAAAGGCTTTCCCATGTACCCACAAAGTCGTCGTTTGGTCGTATATGCCCTTATCTAAGGAACTTTAGTAGGCAGATACAGACAGAGTGTATATTACTAAAGACACCACAAGAAAAACTTATAAAAAGAAAAAAATTGAAATGAAAGAGTATTTTTTAAGGGACATATCAACGCATAGAAACTAATTTTTGGAACATTTACAGGAGCGGTCTGGAAACTCAGAAAGAGCGCATATTTCTATATTCGCTATAGAAATAGTAAAATATCTTAAAGGGTATTTATCAATAGGAACTTAATTTCGACTTATAATGTTACCACCATTCCCACTATAACAGTTAGAACTGAAGAAAAAACATTCTTTAGTACTCATTTGGTTTTAAAGAGACGGTTAGAGTAAAATTTTGAATTTAAAAAATGCAGCCCCCCTGTCGAGTATTTTTACAAATAAATTTAATTTAAGGGATGCCCTTTTTACATTTAAAGTCTTTTTATTATTTTTTTTAAATTTGTGCTTTTTAATGATTATATTTTAGATTATATAAAATATAGGGTCCGCCAAATAACTTTTTTTTGGAAAATGCTATAAAAAGCTCATTGGATGATCAGTTGGCTTCAACTCCTGAACCAATTGGACTTTGTATGGCGTCATACCAAGGTCTTTATGCGAAATTCGTCGCAATGATGTCTCCGAAATGTTCAATTGTTGAGAACGATGGTGAATTGATGTTGATGGCGCTTCACGCACACTTTCTGCCACAGCAGCAATAGTGTACGCACTATTTTTGGTTTTTCACGCTTTGGTTTATCGATGAGGATGCCAGTTTCAAAGTAATGTCGCAAAATTTCCCAGCGTTGTTGAAGTGTTCAGCAAAGGGATAAAACTAATAATCTGTCAAATCGGACATGAGCTAAGTGTTACCATTCACGAAATAAGCACTAGTTGAAAAAAAAACGTTAGATTGCCGACCCTTTATGTGAAAATATTTTTAAATTTTTAAACAAAAAATTTTTAAGCGTTCAATAGGGAAAATGTTTAACTTTTAATAAGTCTAGTACACTTTTTTATAAATATCTAGAAATCAATTATAATTTTTTAATCGGTTTTTTACACTAAATCTCACAGAATGATTGTTTGCTTTTTTTGATTTATTGGAAGTGTCCAATATTTACTCAAGATTAGAAATAACTGGAAAACATGTTTTTGTCTCTAGACCAAAATCTGCAGTGATATGCGCCTTAAAAATAATAAAAGAACCACAACACTTAGAAGAGATTTAGTCAAAATCTTAGCATTCAGACTTTATTTTTATACACTTCAACACAAAATCAACTTTGCCATGGTACTACCTGAGCTAGAGAACTTAAATACGACAACCGATCAGCCGTAGTTACGAAAATTTTGTTATTGAAAGTAAGCATGGCCTTAGAGGCAATAGAAAAAACATCGCCTCTACATCTAATTTTTCCATACCTTTCGTTTGTATTATTGCAGATGGTTCTATTTATGATAAAAAATTAATAAAAGATGTAAAAAAAATTGGAGAGCTTATCATCACGTACTATTTATTCACCACTGAATTATACTGAAATATGATACAGTAAACTTTTCATTTACTAAGCTGGGACAAGAACCCTAAGCAATTCTAACTACTAAATTTTTGAAAAAGAAACTTTTTTTGAGCAGAAAAACTTTATTATAGGAAAGAATTTCTCGAATATAGCACTCTTATATGTTTTTAAATTAATATCTTTAACTTTGAAAATATGTCGATCTAATTGTATAGAAACTTCACACAGCTATAGTAGTAGTATAGTGTTGAGGTAGAGATTTACAATAAAAAAATGTTTAGCATTGAAAATAAATTTATTTTCCACAAAAAATTAATTAAAAATATTTCTTTACCGTTTTTGTAAAATGTCTTTTAACAAATTTCAAATTAGTAAAAATTGTATATGCTCTTTAAAAGAAGAGAAAGTTTCCTAAACATTGGCGCATTATATGTCTATTCCACATATTTTTTTGAAGTGAAATTAAATTATGTTACATTGTTAATGACAATTCAAGATAAGGCCAGAGCGATCGCCAGAATTTAATAATTTGGCACATTTAAAACTTAAACGCGACTACACCTCTACTGTAGCTGTATTTAGTTTCAATACAAACTAAAAAAAAATTACAAAATTGTGCAACACTAAGCTGCATAAAATCTGGGAATTTTAATTCCTAGCTTAATTTCGGCTAACTGAACCTTTATTAATAAAAGTGTTTATATATAGATTGTGGGTAAGGCTTCTACAGTTTAGGAAAATGTTAAGTGAGCTAAAGCTGATTTAGCTTGCTGACTTTATTTGTTTATTTTCTATTTATTAATTTCCTACTTGCAAAATCTACTGTTTTTTTTTTTTGTTTGACCTTCTACTACATAGAGATATAGAAAACTTTAGTTTCATGTTAATAAAAAAAATCACGAAAAAGTGCCATATTTGACTATGCAAAAACTTATATACCCTTCAACATATATGAAAATCTAGATTAGTGAAGTAACTCCAATAAAAAATCAAATATTGGGGTGGCAGAGAATTAAAAAAATAAGAAAAAAAATTTTGTACTACTTATATATAATTTTATATAAAATGTCATCGCTCTTAATTGGTTCAGCATTTTTAAAAAATTTTAGTATTTCCTTAAAAATCTCTTCAAAAGCTTATAAATGATACCCATAATGATATCATAAAAATGCACAGTAGTACTTTTTATGAAAAGTTTAAAGGTCCTGACTCCGAAAATATGGGCGAAGGCCAATTTTTTTATTTTTTTTCTTAATTTTTAATACTCTATCGTCGCATATATTTGTTTTTTTGAGTTACTTTATTGTTCCAAATGATATGGAAAAATTAGTTGTTTAGCCAACTGCCTTAAAGGACATGGACCAATCTTGCTATTTTCACCTCAAGCATCTCTTTCAATACTATGTCTGATCGATTGACATATTGAAATTTTCTCTAGCTCATCTAGTGCGTTGGCAAACTTGATTTCAACACCAACAAGGACGGACAGACGGATGGACAGCCATCGCTCAATCGACTTCGCTATGCATAAGAACTCACAATATATTTGCTTATGGGGTCGGAAATGGATATTGTAGAAACTACACACGAAACGACAAACTTATATAAACCCCTTTTCCACCTGTGGTGTAGGGTATAACTATAAAGATGATTGTGAGATTTTTATTTGAGTCACTGTAGCTGTACGTGTGTTTAAAAATTACTTGCAATAATACTTAAACCAAAAATCATCAAGTAATTTATCTTCAATATAGGAACTATAAATTATAAATTAGAAAAAAAACTTTATACTTTATTGGAAGTACTAGCAAAATAATAAAAATGAAAATCGTTTTGTGTGAATAAATAAATAATGACAGTGATAATGATCGTTGAGTATGGTTTAATGCAAAAACAGCACAACAAAAACAACGCATTTGAGAAGTGAATTGAACTACAATTATTTCAAAAAGAAAAGTTATATTTTTTATTTGAATTTTTTGTTACGAAATTAGGAATTTAACTATGAAATATTGAAATAAATGAAATGAAATTGATTTTGGCTTAAGTAAATTTTTTTATTTCTAAAAACCTTTTGTTTACAATAAGAAAAAATATTTTACAATGTATTTTCTGGATTAGCATTCTAACTTAGCAAAAAATTAAATTAAAAAAACGCAGAGCACAGCACATGTACCTTCATGTTTAACTCTCAACAATCAATATGATACTGAAAAAGCATCAATAATGTTGTGAGAAAACAAGCAAAAAATTATTAAAAAATGAAATCGACGGTTGGTTTTTATGTGGACTTTGGTCCGTGTGTGGATTTCATGTAACCCATTTAATATTGATATGAATAATCGTCATTGTCTTATTTACAAAGTTAGATGGTTAAATAGATGATGTTTACAATGTACACATCCTTTGGTAGATATATACGAAGAATGCTGATAAAGGATGTGGCGATCCAGTTTTTTTTTTTTGTTTTCTTTGGAAAACGTCCGCATACATTTGTATAATAATTTTTCTTTCTAAAAAAGGTTCTTAGAAAATAAAAAATGAACTTACCCTGGAGTTAATGTCGACGTCGTTGACGGCGTTTCAACGCCGAAAAAGTTGAAACAGATTGAACTTTTACGGCGTTTCAACGCGTTGAGATTAACTGCTCTCATACAATTTCATACGATTCAACTTTTTTTTTGACATTTGACGCCGTCAACGACGTCGACATTAACTCCAGGGTTAAGCTAAAATCAATTTTAATTCATTTACGATAAATTTTGTACTCAAAACACAATAAAAAGGAAAGAAATTTTAAAGTAAGTGAAAGAAAGTTTCATTTAAGTTAAATGATCGAAAAGCAACCTATGACATTATTTCCTCGTTTTTAAATTTAAATAGAATAAAAAACTGTTTTAATTTAAAAGCTATTACTTTTTTCTTGTTTAAAATCATTTCAATTAATTAGCATATTCAAATTGGCACATAATTTTGGACTCTTTTTCGATCCTTTTTGATGTTTTTTAGGGATTGAATATATATTTTTTAAAATTTCGATAAAGACGGTTATATATGTGTTTTCCATGAAAAAGGATTTTATGAATGTTAACGAGCGAAATATGTTATGGATATTCGTTTAAGTATAAATTTCATGTGACAATGAGAAAACTTTTAAAAGTGTCTTTATTCATAGGGTAACGATTATCTAAAGTTTTCAAAATAATAATTATATAATTTAATAATAATAAAATAATTTAATAATAATAAATAATAAATAATAAATTATTTTCTATTTAATTAAGCTCTGGGTCCTTATATTTTTTATTAATATTCTTATTTCAATATTTCGGTACTTTCTGCGTACCTTCTTCAGGAAACAAAATTAATATTGATATTGACTCAAAAAAACAAAATTAATTAACAATTGAAAAATTTTTTTGTCATAATGAAATTAAAAAACAATGTTTCAAAAAATTTTCAAAAAACAAAAATATAAAAAAGTGTTTTTTGTAACATACATTTATTAAGAACAAAACATTTATGTTATTTTGTGAATTAAGTGTCTGTATATATGAGCGACATTATCTGTATCTGCTTTAAAATTAATTCTTTTAGTCAATGGAGTATTTACAATATGTAACATTTCCAAAATATACCGTCTCTTATAATTTTTTTCAATACTAAGAACTGAAGAATTTTCAAAGTTAGGATAGTGACCTAAGTCAAAACAATGAGTGGATAATGCTGTTTTTTGTGAATTAATATATCTTAAGTCCGACTTATGTCCAGCAATTCTAGTTTTAAGTTTATTTTGTGTTGTACCAATATATACCTTATTGCAAATCTCCTGATCACTACCTTTACAAGGTATTTCATAGACTACATTAGAAATGTCAAATTTATTAATTCTATCTTTAGTCTTACTAAATAATCTATTCAGTGTATTATTTGTTTTATAAGCCATGTTATATTTTTCCTTATTGAAGTTTTTTGAATTCTTTAAACGTTCTGAAAAACCTTGTACATAATTTAAAGACTTATATATCTTAGGTTCCAATGTGTGAAATTTTAAACATTTTTAATTCGCTAAAACATTTTTAAAACTTCCATGCAACTTAAGTCTTTCGAATAGCTTCTGTAAATCATTGTATTTACTTCGTTCAAACGTTTAAATTTAATAAAATCTTAATAGATATAATAATAAAATATTTCAATTGTCCGTGGCATTTATCCTTTATTAATATGGCGCCATCCCTCTAAAGATTGAAATTCAAACTTAAGCTGTATTATAATTTACAGTTATGAAGTTAGATTCCCCAATTAGAAACTTTTTAAGAAATAACACAATAAATTTTCAAGAGCGCCTTAATTTCTTTTAATTTTTTTAATTGGTGGCATGTCATAGTGTCCAAAAACATATCGTCAATGGTCGCTTTGAAAAATGTCAAAATGTTCATTAACATTGCCTCGTTTTTAGTATGGACATAGTGGCACTTATTCCTTGCATATTATGTGTTCTGTGACATTAAAGATTTCTCCATAATAAACTAATTGAGTATAAGTTTAATACTGAAGGTACAAATCGTATGAGTTTGCGTTGTTAGGAATGCATTTCAAGCTACTAGAAAGAGAATTCCGCATAGTTATACACTTAAAAATTTTTTAGCAGATACATTTTATTAAGGCACCTTAAGAATATGCTTTTTATTTTAACTATTATAAAAAAAATTAAAAATGTATTTTCACATAATTTATAACAAAAATCTTTATATATTGCGGTAAAATAGAAACTAATCTTTGGCGAGAATGTAGCAGCATACTTTTGTAAAAAGCTTTTTTTGGAAACCTTTTACAACAAATAATTTTAAAACAGCTAGACAGCCATTAAATTTATAACGAAAACTTAATTGCGACCAATCTGTAAACATGAGTTTAAAATAAAAGTTTATTGCGGTCGAAGTAATACTCACCTTGTGAAAGTTTCAAAATTCCGTCTCTTACATTTTCACGAAAGGGGCATTCTGTGAGTTTTATTTTTATTTTTCTTGTAGTAAAAGTATTTGTACACTTTCTGTGTAAGCTTTAAGTTTCTGTTTATTACGACTTAAAATATAAGGTCATATTCGGCAAAACCTCAATTAGGAAAACAACAATTAATTATTTTTATACCCTTCACGACAAAAAGTGGAAAAAGGGTATAACTAAGTTTGTCATTCCGTGTGTAATTTCTACAATATCCATTTCCGACTTCATAAAGTATGTATATATATTCTGACTTCTTATGCATAGCAAAGTCGATATTTGATTGTCAATCAATCAGATATAGTGTCGAAAGAGGTACTATTGAAAATCAGCATGATCGGTCCATGTGCTTCAAGGCAGTAGGCAAAACAGCACGCCTACCTCTTATTTTTTCATGTCACTTGGAACAGTAAAGTAACTCCAATAAAAAATAAATATATGGGTCGATAGAGAGTTAAAAATAAAAAAACATTCAGTGAAAAAATTGGTGCTCGCCCATATTTTCCGAGTTACGGGGCTCTGGAATTTTCCATTTTTTTTTTTTTTAAATATTATAATGGATATCATTTTAAAGGTCTTGAAGAGATCTTTGAGGAAATACTAAAATTTTTTAAAAATGCTTAACCCGTTAAGAGCCGATGGCATTTTTATGTAAAATTATGTATATGCAGCACTAACAACTTTTTATTTCTTACTTCTCTATCACCCCAATATTTTCTTTCTTGATTGGAGTTACTTCACTAAACTAGAGAGATGGTGGTGTATAAGATTCGGCATAGCCGAATATAGCACTCTTACTTGTTATTTTCTATACCTGTTAATGTAGCTGATAACGTAGAACACACTGTACATGATTTTCAAATGTGTAATACGGCTCAAAACTTAACACCCTTTAATTTTTAAGTTTATTTTTTACCGCCAGTGCAACATACTCTCTACAAAAATTTTTATGGGGATACCCTTTAATTTTAACTTCTTTTATACTGGAACTACTGCTATGCTAATAAAGCTAGAATTTCCCCTGTCGCTCTAACATTGACGCAAATTGAAAACATTTTTTCTTTTTAAATAATCATGCAAAAACCTAAATTTCGTTCACTGTAGCTTATCACAATTACATGAAACTAAAATAACTAATTAATTGTTACACAAAAACAATATAAAATATTATAGTATGAAATCATCTTCCGTTAAGTTTGCATTGTTAAAACAAAATGAAAAAAGTGAAAAAATCACAAAACATACAAAAATAATGATTTAATTCATGAAAAAAGAGACAAACTAAAACTAATTAATGCATCTCAAAAAGAAGAAAAAGAAAAATTAACTCCAAAAATAGAATGAGAAAATTACATTATTAAAAACGACTAGATAATATGATATTAAATAAACTAGACTTATAAATTGAAATTTATATACATACATATTTAAAAACGAACAAAATTAAGAAAAAACGAAAAAGATAATATTATAAATTCCATGCAAATAAATCAACATGATTATGCAACCTCGAACAAATTAAATGAATGAACTAATTCAAATGATCGAATGGTGGTGATTTTACTATTGCCGCCATATTCTACAAATGGCTGTGATGGAAGATCAAATGAAAGCAGCAGTACTGCCACATCGACAACGTCAACCGGCGAAACTGCCATACCAACTAATGACTTTAATCAACAACATCAAACAACTAATTATAAAAATAAACCCTTGGAAGATTATAATAATAATAATCAAGAAACTTCATCATACTACTACGCTGTCCCGCTACCTGAACCACCTGCTGGATTTTTTCAATATACAGCAAATTTTAACCCTCAACATAGTGGTGTTGGTTTGCCAGAAAATACTAGTCATTATAAATATACTTCTGTTTCCCCACCTCCACCACCTTTACCTAAGACTAAACCACCAAATTATGTTGCTAGAAGGCAGCAAGAGGCTTTTCAGTTCTATCACAATGACAACAGCGACAGTGATCCAAATCGTTATGTCAAAATATGTGCAAACATTGTACCAAAACCACCTCGCTGCAGAACGCAAAGTCATCCGACTTTGGAAACAATACCAGAGCATACGATACAACAGCAGCCGGCGAAACAGAAATACCAAACACAGCTACCGCCACCACCAAACACAACAGTTCCCGCTTCAACCACAAACACACCGACTTCAGTGTCATTTTATCAACCCAATTGCAACTATTTATTACCCTCCAAAAAAACTAAATCAAAATCTTATAAGAACTCTAATTATGTTACTAACACCACTAACTATGTACGTCACGTAACCCGTGTTAATTTCTATGATATCGATACTTCCCAGGTCGAATACGAGTACGATTCAAAGGATGACGATGTGGACGATAACCATAATTTAACTCTCGATGATGATAACAATGCGGAAGCTTTAACCAAAGAAGGTAAGTTAAGGATTTAATTAAATTTTATAAATTTTTTTTATAAAATCTTATCATTCCACATCAATCTTTTTTAACTCTTTAAAGATATTTATGTTTATAAATGCAAACTAATTAGAACATTGCTTGCATAAATAGAATGTAAAATTTGCAGATCTTGTGGTTACTTAAACGATGATTTTTTTTAGAGTTTTGTAGTTCGTGAACGACCTAGTTTAATTGAACTACACTCTCAATTTACCGATATGGAGAGCTCTTTTTACTGAGCTCTTTGCTCAGTTACAAAGCAAGTATAAAACTTGAGTGAAACCTTAAAACTTATTTTAGTACAAATTAAGGAAAAACATCCTTTTTAAATCAGAAAATATATTATTATGAACTAATATTCTTTTTAGTTTTAACGGTTTACAAAAATAAAGTCAGTTAAAAGTGCATACTTAAATATAGGTAATGTCTTAATTGTTTTTCAGTTGCTCAATTTTTCATTAGTATGTGTAAATAAGTTTTAAATTTCTGACACTAAAAATTTTCTTAGTTAAAAAAATCAACTAGATTCGCTCAATTGTTTTCTGCTCACTGATTGAGCAATTGAACTTAAAACAATTGAGCTAAACATGTCAACTGAATTCGAGCATTTGTTTTAGCTTACTAAGTAAGCTTTGAACTAAATGAACGAACTAGTTCGTTCTAATGAGCTGAAAAGAGAGCTCACTTTAAGGAGCTGATAAGCCCAACTTTAGATTTTTATGATTTAGTAAATAAAAGTGATAAACTTGGCTATGCCGAATCTTATATACCCTTCATCATATATTTATAACCACATGTATCATACTGCAGATTTCCCATTGAATAGTTTAAATAAAAATCGGTATAAGAAATTATTTTTCTGTCCAAAAAACATTTTGTTCCAAATATTTTTTAAGGTTGTTGTGCCAGCATATTATCTAAAAAGTTGGTGTGTCAAATTTTCTTACCCTTTTTTAATTTTTTATAATAAAAGACAACAATAGCAACATTTTCGAAACTATGTCTGATCGATTGGCTTATGTATTTAAATTTTCTCTAGCTGCCTTGGCAAAGTGTATTGAAACACGAACTCGGACGGACAGACGGATAGACGGACAGACAAACATCGCTCAACCGCACTGAATAAGAACTCAGAATATGTTTACTTTATAGAGTTTAAATTTACCCTTTTCACATGTGGTGAAGGGTACGAGGGCTGCTATATATATTTCTGGCCTGGCAACACTGAGTGCTGCCAAGTGCAATCTGACATTTCCATTGGAAAGTTTGTCATTTTTAAGCATAATCGTACTCAAAACGTTTTGACGTACCACCATTATTTGTGTTGTTTACAGTGACTTGAAAAAATTAATATAGAAAAAAATGGAATTAACTTGTGAACATTTTCGTGCCATCATTTTTCACAACTTTCGACGTGGATTATCACGACAAGAGTGCATTGATGAACTTAAATCTTTGTATGGCGATGAAGCACCATCCTATAGCACTATGAAAAATTGGTATAATGAATTTAATCGTGGCCGAAGCTCGCTCAAAGACGAATTCTGTGACGGTCGTCCAAAAACGGCTGTTGTGACAGAGAACATTGATGCCGTGCGTGAACTCATAATGCAAGATCGACATGCGACACACCGAGAGATAGAGACATCCTTGGACATTTCTTCCACCAGCATACATTCGATACTGCATGAACACCTGGCCGTAAAAAAGGTTTGTTCTCGTTGGATCCCGCACAATTTGAAAGTCGCTCAAAAAAAGGCTCGTGTCGATTGGCGCAAAGAAATGTTGCAAAAATACGATTGCGGTGCTTCCAAAGACGTTTATAAGATCGTCACAGGTGACGAATCATGGATCTATGCGTATGAGCCCGAAACGTAACAACAATCGACCGTGTGGGTCTTCAAAGACGAGCAAAATCCAACGAAAGTTGTTCGTGGAAGAAGCACTTCGAAGCAAATGGTCGCCTGTTTCTTCGGCAAAACTGGTCATGTGGCGACTGTTCCGCTTGAGCAACCTAGGACGGTCACTTCTGAGTGGTACACTACAATTTGTTTGCCTGAAGTCATCGGAGAAATTCGAAAAACCAACAAGAGAAGACGAATCATTGTTCACCATGACAATGCGAGCTCTCACACATCGGCTCAAACAAGAGCGTTTTTTAACGGCCAAAACGTCAAATTAATGGGTCATCCGCCGTACAGCCCTGACTTGGCACCTAATGACTTCTTCTTGTTTCCGCACATCAAGAAAAAAATGCGTGGTCAACGATTTTCGTCGCCAGAAGAAGCTGTTGAAGTGTTCAAAAACCATGTTTTAGAGGTGTCTCAATCGGAGTGGAAAAAGTGCTTCGACAACTGGTTTGAGCGCTTGCAAAAGTGTATAAATCATGCTGGAGAATACTTTGAAAAACAATAAAACCAATTTTGATTATAAATATCCGCATTTTCACTATTAGGCCAGAAATATATAGAGCAGCCCTCGTACAACAACATGTGTTATTTGTTTGTAGCCGCACCGTGTGAGTGTGAATGCTTGATGCATTCAAATATACATATTTAAATGAGAACTATATTAAATCAACAAAGCAAAGAGACAAGACAAACTCAAAAACCTTTTATACAAGAAACACAGCAACCATTGATTAACTATTTTTATTTTATTTTTCCAAATAATAAGTTTTTATATTAAACTCATTATTACTTATTTACATTATTCTTTTGATGTGTCAAGATTTTTTAATAATATTTTTAAAACATTATTATAGTGGACACACACTCTATATACATAAATTTCAAACGTCTGCATTTAAATACATGAAAATCAAATTTTTATTTAAAGTGTCTAATAGCGGTTTAAGAGAAGAGGCCATTTAAGTCTCTAGAGACACTCTTAAATTTTCATCTTTAGCTTATTATTTTTTGTTGTTATGGCCATAAAAATATAACTCCTGTAAAAAACTCAAGGTTATAGATAGCGATTACGGTTCGAGAGATAGATTCTTGCGACAGATGGGCGGACATTTGAGTGAAAACAATAGGCATACATAGTCATCATATAAGTGTACATGATTTTTAAAGGGGATTAAAAAAATCTTAAAAATCAGCGCGTTTTTTGCTTAAAGAAGTATAAGCGGAGCTCATAAATAAATAAAATTAGTAATAAATTAAGACACTTGATAATATTTCTTAAGTTTGTTCGTTTTAATTAACACATCGCACCCAGCATTGCGTTCTAACTAACATATCCTTCAACGAATAAACTCCAATCCATTCAAGATAAAATTCTTTTAAAGCCAAAGGGCATTGTTGAGACATGTTGGCAATTAGATAGCATTACAGAAATGTAATTATATCTATAATTTAAAACTAAAGATCTTTACATAAGATGTTTAAAAAGTACATTTATCTACGCAAAAGCATTTCAAGACTTTCAAATAAAAATTGTTTTAATTCTCGTTTAAACGTTAATATAGCGGTAATCGTCTTTAACCTTGTAGGCAGTCTGTTAAACTCAAGACTTTCAGCATACTCAATCCTTTGCTTTGTTGTCTGCAATCTGCATCTTGGGGTATACAAATTACTCAGACTTCTGTTATTATATATCCTTTGGTTTTGAGCAAAGTCAATAGTGTGGTATCCAATCCTATTTATAGATTTGAACATATAAATTAAAAGTTTATATTTATATTGCGCACAAAAATGCATTATCGGCTTACAAATATCTTCAGAAAGTGTCAATATTGGATAGACTAATGTCAAGTTATGAATCAATTTTAAAGATTTGTTTTGTAATACTTGTAATGATTTTAATTCATTTGTGTTTTTATAGCCATACATGGTAACCATATAGTTTAAGTGACTTTGAATCAATGCCTGATAAATCAAAAGTTTTGATTGTAAATTAAGTTTATTCCATTAGCAGCTGCAATTTTTCGTTTGACGTTATTAATATGTGAATTCCACGATATATTGCTTTGTAAAATTACACCTAAATATTTTACTTCATCAGTATCGAAGATTTGATTTCCATCAAAGAAAATACTGAAGTTATTATTTAAAATATATGAACGCGGTCTGAATCTAATTAACTTTGTTTTGTTTGCATTAAGAATCAGCTTATTAATCCGAGCGTATTCAAAAATCAAGGCTACATCTCGTTCCATATATGTTTTCAAGACTTGATCATATTTGTATGGATAAAACAAGCAAACATACATAATTTCCCAGATAGATTTAACTTAAAAAGATCATTTATATAAATAGAAAACAGCAAAGGCCCCAAGCAACTACCCTGAGGTACTCCACTTTCTACGTTCAATGTATCACTTCTGACATTCTTTAACTGAACAAATTGCTTTCTATTTTTAAAGAATTTTTCGAACTCTTCATCCACAACACCATAGTACTCCAACTTCTGCATTAGTATTTTATGATCAACTAGATCAAAAGCTTTGGTAAAATCTCGAAATAGACCTGCAACACCACACGAACCATTGTCAATTCCACTACAAACATAATTAATAAATTATAACAATAATTAATAACATTTATTACAGCGGATCTGTGCCACAACTTTTTTTAAATCCGTACTGATATTTGTACAAAAAATTATTATTGTCAAAGTAGGCTAGAATTTTCTCATGGATCAATTTTTCAAAAATTTTGTCAATAGTGGATACTAATGGTATGGGACGAAAATCATTAAATATAGCAGCTTTTGGGACTTTGGGTATAGGGACAATTTTGCTTATCTTTAGGCAATCAGAATAGCTTGCAGTTCGAAGTATTTGATTAAAAATATAGACTAGAATTGGAGCCATTGTATCCTTGCACCTATATATTGATTCCGGTGCAATATTATCATAACCAGTAGATTTTTTTATATTTAAATTATTTATGATATTAGACATATCATTTAGAGAAATTGGCTGAAGAACAAAACGACTGGATGTTCTGTAAAAGGTTCCTAACGAATTCTTCTTAGTTATTAAAGGATTTACTCATTGGTTGCTTTTTTCTAGGTTAGGCAGCCTTTTTCTGAATATATTGTATAATAATTTCAGAAGCCATTGTGAATGAGTTCACCTTTTGTAAATATTTATTTCATAAACTTTGAAATAAAAATTAAATTATTCTTCTTTTTTCGATAACTTTCGGTAACACTGAAAAACAAAAAATTCATAGTAACTGTATCAGTTACTTCTATTAGAATTGTTTGAGTTTTATGACAATAAATGTTATTTTATTATTTTTACATAAATTTCTTATTTTTTCAGCTGCAAAAAAGTCTAAGTCCTATAATTCTTAAGATGCAGTCATTATTTCAATAAATACATTCGTTTTTATTTAAACGCCTGTACATATCTTGTTTTTTTTTTGCAGAGTTTACACCTCGAAATATACTTTATGCAATATTCTTATTAAATTAATAAGCCAGGAATTTTAAAGTACTAAGGTGTCAAAAAACTGCTCATATATCATAATTTTTTAGAACAATGTAAATGCAAGTTGTATTTCTAGAACAATTTTGCAGCTCCTCTGGTTTTAAAAGACTCATTAAAGGTTTTTGAAGCTGGTAAAGGCATGAATAGTGCTTATTTTATCAACAAAATTATCCAGATTGCAGTACGCTAATTTTATCTAAGTTTCATTTTAGCTTTCCTGCGTAAAACCTTTCTGAGCACTTTTTCAGCTTACTTTCAGCAGTTGTCCCCTGGCACCCTTTTAATTTATAGAGTCCAATCATACTATCACATCATGTAAATCTGAGTTTCAATTCTGTAAATATTATTTTGCTTTTACAGATTTTTCCCTTTTGTTTACTAAAACAAATTTCGCAAATCTCTTTACTTTCGAGTAGGTTTCTTTGCTCTTATGATTTTTTGGATATTCTTCTGCCCAACTTAAGTAGAAGCCTACTTCCGATCGCTAACACAGGATCCTCGCAATTATGAAGCTTCCTTTCACTTGTATGTCTAAGTTAATGAGCAAATCTGAAAATAATAGCTTCCATTTAAAATACAAATAGTTCCCATAGTAATTTGGAATATTAATTATCGTCTCCAATTTTATTTTTTAATATTTATTAGCGGAAAATCGTAATTCCTTGTGATGTCACCTTTACCATATAATATAAATGCATATATGTATTTAATTTGATTTTTCCATGCCTCAAAGTAAATGAAATTTTTGATATAAGAAGGTATTTAACCTGTTTGACAAAACAGCTATAAAATGCTTGAAAACATTAAAATTAACAATATATTTTAAAATAATTAAATTTTCAAATGATAATCACCGCGTAAAAATGCCGATATTGTCATTTGTGTCTTAAGTCTTTAAAAGCTTTAACTAATGGTTTGAACTTGAAGGTGTTGTTCTAAATGAATGAAGTCTTTGTATTGAGAAGTCATGTTTGTTTCTTAAGTTTATCGGTTTTAAAGTGTTTATAGCTAAGGTTTTGTCTTAAGTCTTATTTAAAAAAAAAAACATTCCAGTTAATATATAAAAGAGTCGTCGGTTCAAACAGTTAATAATTAAAACTACATACGATTGAAACATCCTCTTAAAACATTTTAATTTAATTTATTTATTATGCAGAGATGCATACATTAAAAAGGGTTGTATTGTTGAGCTGAAATACGCCTTTGTTAAGCAAAGTTAGTCTGTTTATGCAACTAATTATTTGGTTAAATTTAAATACATGAAAATTATTCTTTTATTGCTTTTCATTCTATTTAAAACTCTGGTAAATAACTACGACTAGGATTTAAATCAGCGATTTCAAAATGATTTAACAAATTCAAACAAACTTTAACATACTGGTAATAGAAATGGAATTGAGCTTTCCAGACCTTTATACGAGCGATGCATTATGGTACTACTTAAATATTAAAAATAAATAATAAATGCACAAATTGAGAGGTTTTAAAAGCCAGTAATAAATTTATAATTCTTCCATAATTCTTTAAAGCAATCATCAGTTTTAAGACAGCCAGTTTCTTTAATATTCCTATCCAACCTTATAGTGAACCAAATTTCATATATTTTATTAAGTCAGGTTAAATTTTAATAATAATTAAAATACGTTTTTTTGCATAGTTTTTTTTAATAAAATTTGTTAGTTTGATTAAAAAAAATAGTTAAAAAATTGTGAAAATTTTGTTAAATTAAAAAAATATTAGTTTACACGGTAGAAGCACATCGTAAAATGATTCTCGAAAAAAAATCTACTAAAAAACAGATTTATCTGTCGGTCTAAAACGGCTCAAGAGTACGGCCATATACATCAAATTACATCAACCATCGGGACACCTTTATATCACTTTATACTTGTTCAACTGTTCAACAGTTTGAAAATATACATCAAATTAGAACACAATAGGGCCACCCATTAATATCCAAATTCAAATTATTTACTTGATGTTATAGTAGACTTAGCAATCAGGTTCAACGGTTCAACAGGTTGGCATAATCATCAGATTATATAAACTATTGTAAAACCCTTTAATTTATAATTAATAACCTCCTTCTTTTTTTGAAGTCGGTTAAAAACAACACATAAAATGTGTTAAATTTATATTCTAAAAGGAAGTTAAAGTTTATATTATTTTCTTAAATCTCGGACCAGCACTCAGAAGTTGACCACTACTCAAGCAATGTGTTTTGCCAGGTTATGGAATGGTGGATACGTTTAAAGTGAAAAAAATCTGCAGGAAGATGATTATGCTGAATTCTTTCTGTAATACATATTGCAATTCACTGACCAATCCACCATAAATAATTAAGCTCTTAACGAAAAGCGTATTGTTCGCAAAAAAATGCGGATATCGGAAACAAGTTCCCTTATCTTGATAAAATAGCAATACACAATCAACATTGCATCGGTGTTTATGAGAATTAATAGATTTGTATACCCTACTGTTACCGATGAGCCTCTTAGACCTCTTTTGCACGCGGTCGTGTAACTTCAAAACAGACTTTAGAATACTGTCCCATACAGGAGAGTTGTTATCCATATCTGGCCGGGTGAAGGTAAGATTCTGGCTGAGCAGGGATGGTCCGGAATAGATCGAAGTTTTCTGTTACACTCTCAACAGACGACGTTGGATAGTCTCCAACTCTCAAGCAAGACGTAGTTTATGGTCCTGCGAGCAATGTTCTTAAATTTGCAACTACGCCAGGGTAGGACGCTAGTCGAAGCATTATATCCACTCATTGGTAAGACCAAGAAGGTCAGGTTAGGGCACAAACGACCAGGTACTGACGTTAATATGTATCACGTAATGTAAATAGTATGGAGATTTGATGGAATGAAATATCTTTACACCGTTTTAAAAGGCACTTGAAAGCTCCTTTTGAAACTTGAAAATGAAGTTTTCATGGAAAAAACTCATTCATTTGACTAAATATTTTTTTAGTTTACTAACTGCTTTTACTTTACTGAAAGCATGTGGACCTAAAGAAATTTTGATGCACTTAAATAATTTATTTTATTTTTATAAATTAATTTAATTTATAATTTAATTTAAAGTTTGGCAATTATTTAAATACTTTTGGACTTATTTTGGCATAATTTTCTGAATTTTTAAGAAATACAATTATTTTAACATTTCTACTACACACCTTAAGAAACGAAAAAAAGTAAATCAATAGCAAAAAATAATCATTTGACCAAATGCTATTTTTTTGTTTTTTATAATGTTCAAAATTTTGTTACAGCTTTAGAGTCCTAGAGAAAACCCCGTTGTCGAGCTGGGACAGTTGTGCTATTAAGTTTTTTATAACATCTAATTCATTTCTTATGATATTTTACGTCTGTAATAGAAGTGCTTGTAGACAGCAAAAATTTTATTTATTCCCTCTTTTAAAAAATGCCAAAATTCATTAAACTTAACTAAAGTTAAAAGGATAAGGAAAAAGGATATTCTATTGACATATATGTAAGCATTTTATAGCAACCTTCTGGTAAAAAATTTAGTTGAAGAAAGTTTTGTAATTTTAAAAACAACTTGGCTGACAACATTATACTTCTTACTTCAATTGCTTTTTAAAAAATATATTAATTAGGGCAGTTCCTAAATATATGGAAAAAATGAAAAGTTAAAAATATCTGAAAAGTTAAAAATATCTTTCTCCACTATGCAAACTGAAACACAAGAACAAAATTTTGATCAACTGGATAATTTTTAGGAGTCCCTATGAATGGCAAGTTGTGACTTTTCATTTAAGGCCATTTTCTTTTAGAAATTTGAAGTTCCAATTTCTTGAAGGATAAATATTTCTATGTTTATCTGCTAAGTAGCAGCAGTAGTAGTAGTGACAGTAATTATTTTTTTTGCATATAGTTTTGTCTCACAATGAATGTTTTATAAGTGATACGAGTTTCATTTCAACCTCTTAAGTCTTGTTATGTGTTATAACTCCATTATAAGTATAAGTATATCAAAGCAAGAGAGTCGGTTAGTTTAGGTTAGGTTAGGTTGCACGGGCTGCGGTATGAGAAGGCCGACTTACTTGGGTCCTAAATGGTCCCGTTGTGTTGCCTGGAAGGAATGTGCAAGGAATCTTTCACATTATGACTACTGTCGGAGTTGTCAGGATGAGGAAGAGAAAGAAACGGTTAAGCATTTGCTTTGCCATTGTCCAGCTCTTTCTAGGAACAGAGCGGCCCTTTTCGGCAGTCCGAGACTGCATAGTCTTGTAGAACTATCGGCCTGTGAAGTTGTTAGGATAAACTCGTTTATCCGGTTTTCGGGGTGGTTTGGGGATGGATCTCTGATGGTAACATAGGGACCTGAATCGATCCTTGCACATCCCTTCTAGGCCACACAACGGGACCATTTAGGACCCAAGTGAGTCGGTCTTCTCAAGCAATGAGAGTAAATTTCTTATTGTATTTAAATCCTTTCTTATTGTATTAAAAACTGTGTACTGTGAACGAAGTTCATCAGCAAATAACAACAACAACAAATCTCGTGGTTTCAGAATTGATAGCTATGTCTAGCATCCTCTGAAGTGTGGCTTATTGGAAATCTTACTGAATCATTTTCAAAAACAAGGTTACCTACAAAAGGCGAAGCACTGCAAAAATTATTTACCACCATATTAACAACAAGTTGGATTTAAAAAAGGGAATTGGAGCCACTACTGAAGATGTCCTGGAGATTTGGGAAATGGCTAAGATTCCAATTAAAAAAATAGAAGCGATTGAAAGAAATCTTACTTAATTGTAGATCTGTTCTATTTGATACTGCTGAAGACTTTAAAAGTGTTAAATCATAGGGACCTCTAAATATTGATCAAATAACTCTTCTATTCTAATTTTTTAAGCACTAGATCAGTTTATAAATAATAAAATTTTTATTTATATTTTCAATATTTCGCCACACCGTTAGGTGGCATCATCAGGAAACAGGAAACAAAAAATATTAATAATGAAATTTTTTGGAAAAACAAAATTAAAATAAAATTATTTTTTCAAACAAAAACAGAAAACTCAAAACCAAACGATTAAAATTCAAATATTTAAACATTTACATTCTCATAAATTTAAAACTCAAAAACATTCAAGTCAAACAACTCAAAAGTTTTAAACAGGTCAAAAAACATTTATATATTTGATCAAATAACCTGAATTCGTTTTCTCAGTGATAAAATGCAATATGAAACAAGGACAAGATGGCTACTATATTTTTAAAAATTTTAATTTTTGAACCACCCTTATATTTATGTATGTATGAATGTATGTACATATGCAGCCGTTTTTTGTGTTTCTTTAAAATTGCTTAAAAAACATTTAAACCAAAATAAATTTCAGCAAACTTTTAAAGTTTAATTTAGTTTACTTACATATTTATAACAAAAGTGTAAACATTTTGTTAAATTTATTTATTACAGTTCAGGTCTGCACCCCTTGAGCTGTGTGTCATGTAAACTGTGAACTACAGTTAGTAACAACAACATGCAGCTTAATGGCAGGTGTTTTTGTGCACTACTTTATTTGCATTTTTTTTCTTATTATTATTTTTTTAATATGACCATGAATTCAAATATTCTTAAAAATAACAAAAAGTGAATTAATTTCATATTTCTTCGCGCACATATAAAATGATTCATATACCTTTATGGCGCTTAAAGCATGATATTTAATGACAGCGGTGGTCTTTTTTAACCAACAGTGAAAAAAAACGTTTCTTACTGTTGGTAACATTTGAAAATAATAATTAAATAATGACAGCTTGTTTTGAATGTTAGAAATGTCATTGAGTTAATGTGTCAATATGTTTAGACAAGTGTTTTTCAGTGTTCATTATTGCAAGTTTATTGTGTCAAAACTTTTAAGGTTAAATTACTTTAACATTTAATTAGATGAAATAGAGTAAATAGATTAAGAAAATATGACACACTGACTCAACGTTTTAAAACTTATTTTTAAATTCCTCAAAACAAAACAAAATGTGTTAAGTTGCTTAAGTTTTAATTAATTTTTTTTCTGTTTTTCTTTTTTTTAATTTAACTGCAATAACAAAAATATACTTAAAAATTCTTTTAACACGTGTCAGGGTTTTTTGTCAAAACTCCACAGATATAATTTTTTCAAGTGCAAGTTCAACACATTAAAGCATAAAAGTTTAATGCTGTTCTCAAACTGAGAAATTAATTGTTTATTTCTACAATGACTATTAAATAGAGTTATTACATTTAGGACCATAATGATCTTAGATTTCTCAAACATAATTGAGGTTTTATACCTCAACCATAAAACTTGACAATGTATTGGTTTAATCGCTTGATATAAGCTTTTTAAGATTTATTATATATTTTTATTCGATATGCTTGCAAATGAAATACTTAATTACATGTTAAGTAATTAACTACACAAACTCAAATTAAAATTGTGATTAAATCAAATTACCTACTAAATTCTAATTTAAACTTAAATAAATTATTTTAATTTACATCTATTGTGTTGAAAATATACAAAAACATTTTGATTTTATTTTACAATAAATTTCATTTTTTTCGATTCTCTTACAATTTAAAATGTAATTGATATTGTATGGCACTGGCAGCGGTAGCGATAGTTTTAAATTTAACAAAAAAAAAAACTATTAGATATATAATTGGTATTTATTCCATGGCATGTAGTTTCAATTGAACAAAATTGATACCTCTTCAAACAAAGCAAAATCAAGTAAAAAGAAAACATTGCGCATTCGTGCACATGTTTCAAATTTTTCAAATACTTTGCTTCTTGCAAAAAATCAATGCATTCGATCTGTACGCTCACATGTTGCCATCCGATGTAATGAATTCGCTTGTTGGGTTGTTTTTATTTTTTATTATAATTTTTTTGTTATGCTTGAGTGCATTTTCTTATTGCATAATAAGTGAATAGTCGGTGTAAAAAAAATATTAATCTCATTGTGCACTGAAAGAAATATCATCAGAAGAAATTGAATTTGAATATTACCAAATGGAAATTTGTTCTTCAATTTCACATAAATATTGCCATCTGGACGTGTTTTCGCCCTCAATAATCAAAATCGGTGATTTCGTAATTTAACCCTTTCGGGACGGAGTTTTATTTTGCAAACCAAATTATGTATGGTAAAATTTTTTTCATATTCTAAAAGGTACGATAAAAGTATTATGTTCTCCATACTTAAAAATTTTAAATTCGTCCTTTTATCCTGGGACATATAATCCCAACAAGTATTTTCATGGGGCATAAAATCCCAATCAGTGTTCTCGAAGAGCGATTCGAAATTAAAAAGATAACTAAAATGTAAATATTATTAGATTTAGATAAAAGTTTACATTTATTTTTAACATTTTAGGAATGCAATTAGGTATTTATTTGTGGAATGGCCCAAAACACTTGTAACATAAGGCGTTGTTACAACCTGAGCATATCATCTTTCTTCGCTTTTCTATGCCAAGTGAAGAACAGCGGACACAGCGACAACGCTTCTCTTGCTCTACTGGCAAGTGGTCTCCAATATTGAGGCTATCCGTTTTTGGACGTTTGGGAGTTCTACCTCCCTGGCGGTTGCGTTGAAAATAAAGAAAAAAGACAGTTTGAAAATTGCTGGGACGTATTATCCCAGTAGTCCCGAAAGGGTTAATCGCAATAAAATAAATTACTCAGTACTACAGTGATATAACTCAATTTACCTTTTTTAGTTTAAAAAAAATTAAGGCATACTTCACCTGCAAAAATTAAAAAAATATTTTTTGGTGATAATATCACTTGAAAATGTCCTGAAAATATACGCATACATTTGTAAAATAATTTTTCTTTCTTAAAAGATTTTTAAAAATTAAAATAAATGAACTGAAGCCAAATTCACTTCGATTCATTTATAAATTTCACAGTTAAAATCCAAATTTAATAAAAATGAAAATGTTCTTGTTTAGTATCAAGGACGCCCGATAATTTTAATACGAAACTGGCATATTTGCAAAAAAATGGGAAATTTAACACAAAAAAAAAAAGCAGAAAAAGGGCAAATTATTAAAACAACAAAACAGAACAATTCAGTATTAAATAATGTTTTTTTTATTTTTATTTATTTACCTATCATGACTTTAAGAATGAAATTCTTTTACAGTCCAGTGGTATTACATAACGGGCAATGGTATTACATAAAAATTACAATATAGTAATTTGTATTAAAAACTAACAAAAAATTTAAAAATTAAGAAAACAAATAAATTAAAAGCAAAAAAAACTACATAAATAATAAGGAATGGAATAATAACAAAAAATTAAAATTAAAATATTTAGCAAGAATATAAAAAAAGTGATGGAATTGAATAACTTTATTAGAAAATTTAGTCGATGAAGAATAAGATAGAAAGAGGGAGAATGAGTTAGACTATATATGAGGGATTTCTTAAAACCCTGTCTGTCAGCAATAAGTTTTATGTTTGCGGGTAATGAGTTCCAGAGCTTTATGGCATTGATGAAGAAGAATCTACTTGCGTTTAGATGGTTCTACCTTGGTGGTATTAACAACAAACCCCTGGCTGACCTTCCAAATGAGATTTTGTTAAACAAATAGCCAGGTGATTGGACACTTATTAATTTGTGCAGAAAAATCAAGTTGCGCATTTTTAGATAGTCCGGTAGGTCATAACCAAGAATCATACTTCTCCAGGACGAGATACTACAACATCTAAGAAAAAACACAAGATAAAGAAAAAATAATCGTTATTGGTTTATTGGTCGTATTAGTACCAATTAGTCCAATATCTCGTTTGTAAGAGTTCTTAAAGTAGTTTAATAAATAATCTCATAAATTTCATTTTTCCGGAATTTCTTCAATTGGACTTGGAGACAAATTCTCCAGCAGTATTTTTCACTCCTCTTGTTATTAAATCTTTTGTTGGAATACAAATCTGCTGCGACATTCGTTGTACAAAAAACTTTTTCTTCCGCTGCATTGTTCAGCAATTCATAATAATGATTAGGATTACATAAGTAATTCTACTTTTTTCATTTTTATTTTTGTCATTTTGAAATCATGGTCATCAGTTAGAAATAAAAGACTAGATTTTAAAAATTTGTAATCTACGATTTTTATTAACTAATACACTTATTTAAAAAATTGTTTGGCTTAAAGCATAAATGGCTCATTTTTGAACCATTCGGTGAGAAAAAATTTATCAGCTTATTTTTTTTTTACTTACCTTATATCACTTTCATTACTAAAGGATTACAGTTTTCAATGTCGCAAGTATTTTAGTATTGTCTAAAACAATTAAAGTTACCGTATTTTAAGAGTTTAATGAAAAAAATCGCCATTTATGGAGCAAAAATCGACAAATCGGCACTTTGATAATTTTGAAGCAAAAAATCGGCAAAATGCCGATGAGCGGCAAATATGACAGACCTGTTCAGTGCATTTAGTGCATCTTCAGTTCATAACTGTTCTGGGTTTCTAACCACCCAGCGTTGACTTCCTATAAGTTTAGATGCACATCAAAAATGCCGCCCAATTAAATCCTCCCAGAAGGTACAAAGCTGTTGTTGCTTTAATAATTTCATAACGATAACAAATTAACTAATTAAATCCTTTTACATACGTTTTTGTTGCTTTCATGTGGTTTATTTTCTTATTCATTACAATTCGTCTAAAAATATTTACTTATATAAAAATCACTAAGTTTTTTTTTTAATTCTTTTAACTAGTTGATTGCTTGAAGTAAAAAACACCACAATACAAGATAAATAATTTATTTTATTTCCTCTTCTTCTATATCTTATTAAGGTTCTTCTTTAGAAAAGGTTCGCTTAGGCCTAGCAAAGTAAGCAGTTAAGCTCCCACAAGTAGGTTAATGGTAAAACCTACAAGTGGGTCTAAAAGGCATTAGTGGGCAAAAACATCTCGTATAAAAAGTATATGAGTATGGGATATACATACACAAGTACAAGTCTTTGTGCCTGCTAAGTAGGGCGTTATAAAATCACTCATTACCAATGTTGTTATATGATTTTTAAAGACGTCCCTTTAGAATAAAAGTACATTTTATGTTCATGTTTTTTTAAAGTTGCTTAAAAAAAGAAATGTACTCTTTTAAATAAAAATAGTTTAACATAAGAACCTGTTTAAAAACGATGCATTTTCAAGAAGGTTCCATTTTTTAAAAAGTGATTTTTTATTTAAGTATCAAAGAAACAAATTACAAACTTTCCAATTTTTTAAATCTAAAAAAATATTTATTTTTGCCAAACAAAAATATGTAAGGAAATTGAAAACCAATACAAGTAGATTTAGTTTCTAAATAAACACCCTGAACAGCCTTTTTATTTACTTATTTATTTATTTATTTGAATAGTACCATTCACAAGAACCCAAAGTAAGCCAATCAGGCTTCATACACAAATATTAATTAAAAAATTATAATATAAAAATATTACATAAATGTAATGTAAGAAAAGTGCCCCCTAATACACCTAAGAGAGAAGTTAGCCAGTGTCTACACCCAATACACCTACATCACAACAAATGAAAAATTTAATTAAAAAATTAAGCATAAATATTAGTGTTTTCTTTAATATATAATGACACATTTTCAAAACAAATAAATACAATAAAAATAAATTGAACAATCATTACACAAATTAAAAAAAATTAAACTTTTTACAGATGTTTTTATAAGAAAAATACATCAAGTGAAAAAATTGGCTCTCGCCCATATTTTCCAAGTTATGGAGCTCTAAAATTTTCAAATTTTTAAAAATGTCAATATGAGTATCATTTAAAAGCTTTTAATGAGATCTTTAAGTAAATGCTAAAATTTTTTTAAAAATGCCTTAACCATTAAGAGCCGATGGTATTTGTATGTAAATTTATATATGCAGAACTTAATTTTTTTTCTTATTTTTTAATTCTCTGTCACCCCAATATTTGCTTTTTTTGACTGGAGTTACTTCACTAAACTAGATTTACATAGATGGTGAAGGGTGTATAAAATGCGCCATAGACGAATATAGCACTCTTTTTAGTTTTAATTAAATAAATATGGTTTATTCAATAAATTAGGTAATAAGAAATTGCATGATTTATATTTTAGAGTAAATATATGATTGATATAATTACATTAAATTTCAATCTGGAAACAAGTCATTTTGCTGGTACAGTAAATAGAAATAAGGTAAGTTTTACTTACAGGAATTCGTATTTAATTAAGGGGTTACTGCTGCGTTGGCCAAATAATTATGGACAAATTAATGTTATCACACCAAGTTAGAGTTTTATTGGTAGTAACTAGTGGGTTAAAAACAAGTTAACAACAATTATCAAAAAAAATTTTGTTTTTCTACTCGTATTTGGTTCTACAAGTCATTTCTAAAATAAAATTTTTTACGGATTTGATGACCATTTGTTAATACCCAGTTACGAATATGATACTTTGGTCTATCATATTATTTTGACGACCGGTGTAGAATTATACTTTATTATCGTTAATTATAATCTTACAATTTATTTAAATTATAATACATAAAAAATTCACTGCAAATCACTTGAATATGAACAGAATATAAAAACTCGACAGTTCTTTGCGAATAACTTGAATAAGAAAAATTAAGATCAAAATTATACAAAGCATTTATAAAACGTAATAAAAATAAATATTGCCCCAAACAATCTCATATGTATTGTAACTTTTCAAAGGTAAAACGCGTCGACTAAGCGATCAAAAAGAGCTAATTTACAAAAATATCGTTTTTTATTATCTTGTCATTTTATAGATATTTTTACATTTACAAATAAATATTTAGTTAAATTTTTGATTAAGTATATGTAGTAACGTATTAAATTTGTACAAATAGAAGAAAATGCAAAGGCTATTTCAAAAAGAAACAAATTATTATTCCTTCTTATAAAAGAACAAATATATACAGAAATATTTGATATATTTTATATTTATTACAAAAGCAGCCAACCACGCTACACTACTGTTTTACTCCGGCGAAAGATGAACTACTCGATGCCTTGTTTAGCAATCTTAACCATCCACAGAAAACTCCGCTACGCCTTTTATCCAAGGAAGTCATCCCCTTTATCTAATAGCCACAAGCAGTCATACGCTGCTGTAATGCTGTTACACTTCCCTGCGCTGACCTCTATCTTTTTTATTTTTTTTTTGTAAAGCCCGTCTTGACAATTATCTATCTGTTACTCTTATATTTAGTTGCGTCTAGGGAGGTTTGTACTTCTGCTTCTTAATTTCTAATTGCATTATAACAATTATTATTTTCCGTCGTACGGGTGTCCAAAGGTGGGCTCGTACTCTCGATCTTCTGTTTTACAGCAAGCGCCTCTACCAATGCAGCCATAGAGGTTGCTCAGCTTTTGTAAGCTAATTGTGGTATAATTCTGTACACACCAGTGTTGCCGTTTGATTAAATTTTTTACATCTTTTGTATCTTCTGAAGGCTCCACGTAATTTTGTTATATTTGGCCAAATTTTCGTAACTTTTGGTATAGAAACAAAATAAAGTTATATTGCTAAAAAAATACTTGTTTCATTATTTGAAGTCAGAGTGTCTCTCTTAACATATAAATTCGATTTTAATAACTGAGGTTACTTAAAATCCCACATAAAAAATTAGTTTAAAATAATGGATATACCCCGTAACCATTTATCAGTTTTTTATCGTTCTTTTTTGGTAAGAGAATATCCTGTTTGGAATCATTTACTTAATTATTCTCCTACTCCTACCTGACATTTAGATTTTCTTAAATATCTTAATAACCATTGAATTATATAGTGTTCTGTTGACTTGTTGTTGTTATTATTTTTCATACATGTTATTTAATCTTTTTTATATGGCTGGGGAGCCCAACTTTTGATTTAAGTTATAAACTATATTAGAATTATTTCAACTTTTATACATAGTTAATTGTACTACAATACATATAAATTCGCCTTGAAGGCTTCCTTGTACTGGGATCAAATTAAAATAAAATAAATAAATAAAAAAAATTACGTTGCTGAAGTTTTATTCTGTTCTATTAGCAAGAAATCAGGAAGTATTTCTTGCTTCATGTTTAGAAACAGCAAAATGTTTCCGTCAACAATTTTTTCCAGTTGTGAATTATTATTATTCCCTTTAACAAATTCGACAACTTCCTCCAATACTTCAAATCAAAAGTTGCCTTTTAATGTCGTTAAAGAAGTGCCAGATTATATTACGGAAAAATTGTCAGTAAATAAATGTTGAACTTTTAAGCAAATAAGACTCAAATTTGTCTTTAATAACGGTGTTTTAAAATAATTAAAGTAGTAAATTCTATCGAAGCTCAATATTGTTAAGAAAAAAATTGAGGTTGGCGTGATGTTTTGCCCGCTCCCTCGAAGGACGTGGACCGAAACTATATCTAATCGATTGGCGTATTTAAATTTTCTTTAGCACTTCTAGTGCCTTGGCAAAGTTTACTTCAACACGAATACGGACGAAAAATAATTAACGTTTCCTCTCCCTCTTTATACAACTGATTTAGATGTAAAATTTTATAACTTCTACTTTAGATGTAAAATTTTATAACTTTACATGGGGTATTATATTGCGTGACCAGTCAAACACCTTAATAGTTTTTTCTCTAGAACATCCTTTATTTTTATGTTTAATGAAAGTTGTCTTCAGGATTTTAACATAATTTCCTTAGGTAATTTTTTTTAGAATTCCATGCTTAAAAAAGCTTTACTTACATATTCATGTCGAGTAATATTCTTTATTTTTTTATAAATTGACATAGCTCGGATACTTGAGGCAATTAAAAAAAAATTTTTGGTTTTAGGCCCTTCAAATAATTTAAATAAAATAACACTCATTAGGTTTAAACCAAATGTTAATGACCTGAATCTTGAGAAACTTGTACTATATGCTTTGTACTATTTAAGATATTTTTTCCGTTAGTGTACATTTATTACATTTGTTAATAATATTTTTCTATTGTAAGTTAAAACAGTTATATAATTTTCTTTTTTTTTTTTTGTGGTTTATTTATTTGCACGTAAATTTTAAATTCAATAGAAAAACATTTGTTGTCTTTTATTCTGTAGCTAACCTTTTCCACCCTTTAACGACCCATTAAGGAAGCGGTTGGTTTTGCTAGTCCCATTACCGTTTATAAGGGGTTTCCACCCAAGACTGGAGTCGGTGATGCCAAAGTCAGTTGTGTTGTTAAGGCCATCAAGACCATTACGACCATTACGGCAAAAAATATAGATTTATTTTGCAACATATTTTTGGATTTGAATTGTTGATTTATTGAGACAGGAATTAATATATTGGGCAGTGCCGAATATTGTATACTTTTTTTTTTGAAGACGTTACAGCTATCGAATGTTCTTATATCGCTTAACAGAAAATATTTTATGGATCTATTAAAGATTTTAACATTATGAAGCCAAATATTATAAAAGTTTTAATAAATAACTTATTGATTCAATTATTTATGTAACTAAAAATTCTTTTTGTCTATTAAAAATTATAATTTATTTAATAACTTTTTAATAAGAAAATTGTTCTTCATCAACTTTCATTTAAATATATATGCTCGAATAAATTAAAAACTATTAGAGTTCAAAGATGAAAAAATGAAAATTTTTTAGAATCAAATAAATTTTCCTGTGTAAAAATTATGACGACTTTAGTTGTATTGATTTAACAACCTAATTACCTAGGTTTTTTCCTTTCTGATTAAGTATTTTATTTACTCAGTTATTTTATTAGAAAATGGTTTATTTATTAATTTTGAACTAAATATGTGACTAAATTAATAAAAAAAATATTAAAATCAAAAAAAATTTTTAAAATTTGCCGTTCCGTCTAAAAATTTCAAGTCACATCAGTTTTATAAAAAAAACGTTGATTTAATAATTTAATAAAATAGAAAAATTGTTAAGTAATTCAACCATTTATTTGATTAGAAAATTTTAGTATAAAACCACTACATTTTTTGGAGCTTTTAAATATGTTACTCGGTTTACGTTCAAATATAAGTAAATGTTTAATTTATTGAATCAGAAATTTATTTTATATCTTCTTAAATATTTAATTATTCAATTATTTATTTAATTAGAAAAAAGTTTACTTATCAGTTTGTATTTTAATATGAAACTAAATTAAATATTTATTAGGTTCAAATATTTTTTATGGACGAATAAGGTGCCGCCGAAAAATTTCAAATGACTTCAGTTTTATAAAATATGACAACGCTTTAGTTACACTACACTTTTAAATATTTTTTTTTAATGAAATACTTCTGAAATACTTCATTGCTGGAGCTATGAAATATTTTTCTTGGTTTCATATGATTTAGTAATTTATTTAACTGGAAATTTGTTTTATTTTATTTTTTTATGAAATACTTATTGAATATTAACTATTATTATTTATTAAATATTTATTGATTCAATTATTTTTTTAATTAAACAATTTATTATTTATTCAATTTGTATTTAAATATACCACTGAATAAAATATTTAAAAGGGGCAACTGTAATATTCTGTTTTAAGTCAAGTCCCTTTATATGAAATAAAATCATAAAATTTTTATTGCTTAAATTCTGGTAATTGTTAATATTTCTTATCATATTTTTAACCCTGAATGGCTCACGTTTTTTTTTAATTAACTGTTTGAAAAAAAAAAAAATTTTAAATCTTTAATTCATGATAAAATTTACTTATAACATTTAACAAAAAATTTTTTAAAGATTTCGCGTCACACTCAAAAGAATTTTTAAAATTTTCCAAACTTTCTGTCTATTCAGTTATGACGTTATTTTTAGTTCATTGCCATAACAATGATAACTTCTGTGGCCAAACGGAATCATTAAAAAAAATTTTGCTTTATATATTTAGTGGTGAGACCATGCCCCATGCGATCACGGAATATTTGTATTGAGAGCTGATTAAGAGTAGAAATACAACCTCACGGTTGTGGATGCGGTTGTTTTTTTTTTTTTTATATGGAGTTTTGATAGTAAAAAAACGTTCAACGAATCCGCATGAAATTAGAATCTATTTTAATTTGAGTGCGTTTTCTCTCAAGCTCTCAAATTTTAATTTTTTCTCTTTCTGTATGTTGCCACAGTTTTATTGTTTTTCTAACAAAAAATACTATTTGTTAATATTTTTTGTGAATGGCTGCGAAAAAAGGAGAGAAAGAAAATGTAAAAAGTCATTGAAAATCAACAATAATTTTGAAATTTTTCAATTTATTGCTTATTTACCTTTAAAAAAAAAATTAAAAATATTTCAATGAAAAAGAATAAAAAAATTAGTAAACAAATAACAAAAATGACAATAAAATCCGCATCCGTCGCCGAAACTTATTTTATTTGTTTTTTCTCTGACATGCGGAATCCGTCGCCGCAACCGTAAGGTTGTATTTCTACTCTTATATACTCATGAGCATCATCAAGATAAGTTATTTTCACACTTTTCTATTTTTTTTTCTTTAGCTAATAAAGCTTTTTACTATATTTTATGTAAATTACATTTAATAACTATTTACTTAAGTAAATTTAAAAAATGTAACTTTTAATGAAAAAATTTAAATTTTTTTTAAGGAAAACCGTAACTTTTTCCTGTCTTTCTCTGGCAACACTGATACACACACCATTATTGCAAGTTACTTATTCACCACGCTCATACGGACAACAACACCAGGGGGTTGCCAGATTTTATTTTCGTAACACTATAAAAACCAGAGTTCAAACTTTTTCACTCATGAGCATTCAATTATTAACATTTATGATATTTTAGATAAAAGAGATTTCTACGGTTTTTTTTTTATTTTACACGTTCATAAACAAGCATCAAAAAATTTTCTTACTACGATCACACATGAATGAGTGCGTCTCTTTCGTTTTTAAGCATTCATATATGATAAGGGATAAATAACATCATTCTCATTAAAGCTGCTTTTCATAAAAGAAAGCGAAGAATTTTTCAGCGTTGAAAATTTCTCATTTATGAGCGTTCAAGGATGAGAAAAATTAAGTTTCTTTCTCAGAAGTCCTTTCTAGAGTAATGTTTTAAAGGTCCCTGATGAATATAGTAAGCCACAATAGCTCTAAAGTACAAATTTTACATCTGCATACACTCCAAAACAAACAAAAAAAAAAAACAATTAGCCCGCAACATAACATAAAATATGCGTGTATACACACACGCGAACGCTTAATAAAAAAATTTTTCTACGAATTTTCACTTATGAAAAACTATTAAAATTGTAAATTCTTATAAATGAGCACTTGCGTGAAAACAAAATATTTTCTCATTTTTTCACTTTTGAGTAGAAAGAAAAAAAATTAAATTATCACATTCATAAACGAAAATACCAAAATATTTTCTAGTCTCTCACACATGTATGAAAAGAAGCAACAAAAACTAAAATATCGTACTGCTCTCTCATGTTTGAGACGTAAGAGAGAATTTCGGTACTCTGATAAAAACCTTTTCAAAGTGCTATAACCTCAAATGTTATTTTTAATTAAAAACAGTTCCTATAGTCGTGAATACTTAGTTTAACCCATTAGGAAAGCTTTAACCATACTCAGATATGCTTAACCGGCCTATTACGTCTACAAATTTAATTCATCAAATAAGAAGTGCACAAAGAATTACTAAACACAAACATCAAAGCTTAAATAAAATACCAACAATCAAAAGTACAATTATCTTCTGGTCTTAAAATTTTTTTCTTATCTAAAAAAAATAAATGATTGCTCTTATGGCTATGAATGGAAAGCAATACTTTTCCCTCGATAATGACGAACGTTGTAAAATAATATACACGTATGATTTTTGTTTTTATGTTTCGCAAACTTGTATTTAAATGAAACATTCATTTTATAATTTGTAAAATAGAACCTGCTTTTGTTGCGTTGCATTTTACTGAATTGTCTAGTATTTCATAAAATGTACTGTTATATGCATTTGGAGTTACTGGACCATTAAAGGTCGCTTAATTTTTATATTTGTTTTTTAAGAAAATAGGAAACAACATCTAAATCTTTTCATGCAACTCATTGTTGTCCGTCCGCTAGTCTGCGATTTACACTGATAGATTTTGCATTTAAAAAACTGTTAAAATACAGTTTTTAAATGCTTTTAAAATGAAAAAATTCATTCAAACAAACAATGGAAATGATATTTATCAAATAGAAAAATAGTTTTGGCTTTTTTTTTTTTCCTTTGTTAGCAAAGTTTGGTTGGCGCCATCTATCAACAAGTTGAGTTAGAGTTTAGGGCAGCAGACATTTGAATCTTATTAATTTTTTGTTTGTACTATTACACAGTGTAAAAGATATTGATTGATATGTGTTCTTTGAATATTTTTTTATAATTAAAATGTAAAGGTATATATTAAAGGCTCTTTTACATTAATGCTAATTTAAGTTTTAAATCTTCTTTGAGTAAAATGCAATCGAGATTTTTTAGTCAAACGCTTTTTGTTTTTTAGTGATACTTTAACTTTATCATAATTTTTTTCTTTGTTATTAAATCTTAAATACATATTAATATTGTTTTTGAGATGTAAATAAACAATTAAATTAATATTTATCGTTTAAATTTTAATGGCCTTTGTGCACATAATAAATAATTCACGTTTGGCTCAACATAAAATTTATGATCAAATTAAAAATTATAATGCCAGTTAAGCTTAAATACTTTACAATCGATCTTCTTATCCATAATTTGATTTTGTACTTAACACACCCATTTTTCTTTTTTTATTATTAGTTTTATTTTATTGTTATTTTGTTTCGATTTTAAGTACGACGTATTATAAATTTAAGTTTTCCAAAATTTATTTCTTTTCCCGTTATTTTACACTTTTTTAAATAAAAATCACATTAATAAAAATTTTATGACTATTATTAGCGAAAATGGCGGAAATAATGTTATTTAGGCTCATGTTTGTTTTTAGAGTTCATAATTTCTATTTTTTCGAACCATGTCTTCATATATATAAAATATCATATAAATTTTAATTTAATATCCGACCAAATTTTCTGAGTAATATTCTACTGTTGCCAGCTATCTCTGGAACCATAATAGCACTATGTCCATAATAGCAAGTGTAACAAAGAATACTTAAAAGGTCATCTGCCTTTAAGTTTTTCAGGCAGAGATTAAAATCTTCCATACCTATAAAAAAAAATAAATATTAAAAGTAAAATTTAATTTTATTCCTAAACAGTTCGTTATTTTGCCCTAAATTTTGAACTGTTATAGGCAGACACATAAAGTTTTCAACAACAAATAATAAATACCGTAAAACAAAAACTCATGTTTTTTAGAAATAAGAAGTTTTGCTTCTTTTACGGCACACAAAATTATATAAATATTTGAATAAAAAAGATGTATTTGTAAATTCAACTAGCACTTATATAAACTATTTGAACTATTCTTTCATTTTAACTTATCCTAAACTGTCGGTTAAGGCCGTGATTCACTCTCATATTCAGTCGTACGATCTGTCAAAAGTTGCAATTAGAACAATCTTAAGATGATTTGTAAAATCTTTTTCTCTATGCGATCAAAGTTGATTTTTTGGTAAAAGTGCTATATTCGGGTATGCCGAATCTTATATACCCTTCAACATAACTGTATAACCAGATGTACATATAAATCGATACATAAAGTTTTTCTGTTAAAAAAAGCTCTTTTCAGAAAATTGTAGGTTTTGCGTAGGGTTGTTGCGTAGCTTTTTCTTACCATAAACAAAGTTAAAAAATTATATGAAAAAATTAGAAGCAAGCACGGGGTTTTCTCCGCCTCTTCGAAGAATATGGACCTATCGTGCTGATTTTCAATAGCAAAATTTTCGAACTATTTCTGACCGATTGGCATATTTAAATCTTCTCTAGCTTATCTAGTGCCTTGGCAAATACTTATTGTTAGGTTTTTCTCTTTTTAGATAAACATGCTGATTCTTTTTGATTGCAAATACCACTGTGGTGCATTACAAATTCTGTATTCTCTCTTTGTGGCATTATCTGGCTATACTTATTGATCCTACGGTCTTGTGAATCCTATGGTCTCATAGGATGTGTTACTCGGGCGAGACATGAACTACTCGATGCCTTGACCTTAACCACCCACAGACAACGCCTACGCCTTTTACCCAAGCCAGTCATCCCTTTAGCTAATAGCCACAACACACGTTTCCCATACACTGTTGTTATACTGTTGCATTGCCCTGTGCTAACTACTACCGTTCTTATTTTTTATTATAAAGGGTATCTTGACAATTATCTGTTGCTCTTATATTAAATTAGACGTCTCCACTAAATCATCTACCATGGCACTACTGCTGCTTCTTAATTTTTAATTGCATTGTAACAGTAACTCTTTTCCGTTATACGCATGTCCGAAGTGGGCTCGAACTCACGATCTCCTATTTTGCAGCAAGCACCTCTTACAACGCAGCCATTGAGGTTGCTCAGCTTTTGTTAGCTAATTGTGGTATTATTCTATACACACACTATTGGTGGAAGTAATATATTCACCACGCTCATACGTACAACAACAAAAGGGGTTATCAGATATTATTTTCGTAACAATATACTTTATAGGGTCGGAAATGAAAACTGTAGAAATTACAAACAGAATAACAAACTTAGATATACTATTTTTCACCTGTGTTGAAGGGTATTAAAACTACAACATATTAAAACCATTTCCTTTTTGCATCTTTTTTGTATAAAATTGTGGCACCTACGACTCCATTTTTAAGAAATATTCAAGGTCAGACAGAAATCTGTCAGATTTTTGTGTGGTTAAATAGTATGATTATATATTATAGTGAATCCTGGCGCTTATTCAATTGTCTCCAAATGGCCTTAAATTAAAATTTGTGTAAATTTTAAGTCACCCCTTATAAACGAAAAACAAAAAATACCGAAGAAAATAATATAATAAATATCATACATGGGGGTAATATCATTAGCATTGTCATTATTTTTACTAATGGTAATGCTTTTAAATGAAAAGCTTTCATCGATAGTTACCTAAAAAACCAGCATAGTTGTTTTAAATTTCTGTAAGCCAAAATTTTTTATTTGAGATTCAATTGTAATTTGTAGTAAAACGGCTACATTAAAATTTCATTACCATTATTAAAAAAAATATATAATTAAAATTAAATCATTAGCATTAAATGGTAGCTTAAATTATAATTTTTTTCATTCCCATGGTAATGAATAAATCCCAAGTATGATAATATTTTAGCATGTCTTATTCCAGTTTTATTTTTCTATCACATACAAATTTGTTTAAGAGTGCGTGACAAACATGTCCACCTTAAGAAAACGTATTGAACTTTAACTCATAAGAGGTTGTCCAACTTTAAAAAATAAAAAACAAAGAAAAAAAAACTGTGTGGTAGAAAAATCCATTCGTCTTTTGTTTGAAGAAAGATTTCTCTGAAAGGCAGTGATATTTTAACTGCAATATATTGCCGAATATTTCTTAAGATAAACTTTTTTGAACCATGTCACATGATCTCCTAAATACCAGTTAGGGTCCTGTAGTTTACGGTAATGTCTGCCATAAGCTTCCGGGTCTTAAACTGTAATAATTGACACTACAAATTATAAAATGTAGTTGTAAATCAAAGATTATCCCCATAGAGATGTAATTTTTTTTTTGTATGTGGCCTTAGCTGATTTCATAAATGCAGTTTTTAATGTACAATGCATTGTGTTCATAAAAACATTAAAATTTGTTTTGGCAATGCCTCATGTTCATTATTGCATGGCAACGCTTTTCAGTGCGCATTATTTGTCAATTTCTTGCATGGTTTTTATTTGTGATTCTTTTGTAAACATTTAAACACACATCTTTACTGGCGGCAAAGGTTTTATTATAGAATTGGCAGATTTATGGTAATTTAAATCATTTTTATATAGATATGTGATCTACCGTTTCATTTATTGTACATAGTGAAGAAAAATGGAATCACGTTGTTTCAGGCATGAGCTGGAATTCAGTGCTAAAAAAAGACGTACAATTTGGGAACAATTAATGCGGAATATCAAGGATATTGATTGCACTCTTCCATTTACAAGAGATAAAACCACAAGATGCTTTATTAACATAATGGGAACATACAAAAAATTAAAAAAACGCAACAACACCTCTGGCAGGGGCTCGACAAACTGGGAATAGAACGTTTGTTTCAATTTATGAGTTCATAAACGTATAAAAATGTTACCGCATTACTTTAAAAACCAGTGTTATCATACAATATTACTCTGCCTTGTAGACAATTCTCGTTAAAATATTTCGACTAAATATTTAAATCTATATCTAAAGGCGGTAGCCATAGAAGATGCTATTTTGATGAATTTATCCTTATAATTAAAACCTTTATTGACAGACACTAAAAATCATTACATAGTAAAGAGTTATGATCGTAATAATTTGAAATAATAACCTAAAAATATTTAAAGGTGTCCCGCAAAGAAGACGTGTTTTCACAAATAGAGTCCTGTCTTTTTCGTTATAATAAGAAATATAAAAAATGTAATGAAAAGCTTAAAAGTGCTCCGTAAATGTAATGATACATAACAGAAGTTTATACAGAGTGTGTAAAGTGTACAGAAAGTTTATACAATTACTCGTACCAGAACCATTGTGGCAAGTGCGACAAGTTCTCTAAAGCTAAAAAGTAAACAAAATCTTGGTAATGTAATATAAAGCTATTTTCATATCGTTCGCAAAAGAATTCAATATTAATTCAAATCACTAATTTTGTATGAAATTTTGCGAATTCAATTTTTATTTCGTAACAAAGCATTTTTAATTACTTTTGCTTATATGGATCCTTTTTACAGTTGCTTGGGGGACAATCATTAATGTATTTTTCAAGACAACTAAACTAACTATTTTAGGTCGGCTTAAGTTCAGATATATTTTAACTTCTTCAATATCCATTTCCGATACCATACTGTATATATATTCTAAGTTCTTGTGCATATAGAAGTCAATTGAGCGATGTCCGTCTATCCGGGTTCGGGTTGAAATCTACTTTGCCAAAGCACTAGATGAGCTAGAGAAAATTTTAATACGCCATTCGATTAAAAGTAGTCTCGTTTTCTTTGCTATTGAAAATCAGTCATAAAAATCAGAGATATCAGTCCATATTCTTCGAGGTAGCGGGCAAGACACCACATCTGCCTCTAAGTTTTCCATTTTATTTGGAACAAATCTAGTTTAGTTAAGTAACTCTAATAAAAAACAAATATAAGAAGCATTACAGAATTAAAAAACATCAAGTAAAAAATTTAGCGCCCGCCCATATTTTCCGAACTTTTGAACTTTTCATAGAAAAGAACGATTGTGCACCATATATTTTAAGGTATCAAAATGGATATTACTTAAAAGCTTTTGAAGAAATCTTTAAGGAAATACTAAAAATAAAAAAAATGCTTAACGCATTAAGAGCCGATGACATTTTTTTGTAAAATTATATAAGAATATGCAGTACCAATTTTTTTTTTTATATTTACTTCTCTGTCACCACAATATTTGCTTTCTTGATTGGAGTTACTTCACTAAAATCGATTTGCATAGATGGTGATATACCCTTCACCAAGACAAGAGTCGGCATAGCCAAATATAGAGCTCTAACTTATTTCAATTTCGTTAAATTAAAATCCTGTAATATAAAAAAGCCATATACTTTGTGAAAAACTAATGGTCCCTGACAATAATAAATTAATGAGATTCTGCTGTTTTTTTTTAACTAAAAGCAAATATCAATGATCAGAAATTATTATTTCAACTTAACAGTTATTTAGAAATGACAGTAAGGGTGTTCTAAAGTTGCCATTTTAAACAAATTTATATACGAGTATTAAGTTTACACACATTTCACTTCAATGCATTAAAATCCCAATCGTTAACTTTGAATCATGGATCGAAAATAACGATTATTTAAGAAATTTAAACCAAAGAACACAATAAAAAGAAATGCTACAACATAAAAGATTTTACCAACTTAATCGTTGTTTTTTTATTTAAGTTTTATTTAAAAATTTAATTTAAAAGTTCTTTTTCAAGTTTTATTTTTTGTGTAAGATTTAAAGATATTTTCAAGTTCTACTTTTTTGAAAAACAACAATTATTTTTCAAGATTTATTTTTTTTTATTAAAAAATAACATATATTTTTTAACTGCCAGTCCCACGATATCGCAAGCGTTCGTTCGTTCGCACAATTACATTCAAAACAAAAACAAATTCTAAAAAATTGTTATTGTTTTAAATGTAATTCTGCGAACGAACGAACGATTGCGACATCGTGGGACTGGCAGTAAGTTTAATTTTTTGCTTGAAAAAATTTAACTGGAGTTACTGTATGTAAAAAGAGCGTTTACCAACCTAAAACCAATAGTGAGTGATTTTCGTTCAAAATTATCTCCAGAATCCGTTTTTAATTAAATATTTGTTTTCCAAAGCTTAAACAGCTTAATAAATAAATATTAATTTTCAAGTAAAAAAAAATAATAAAACTTAAAAATAACTGGTTTTTTAAACAAGAAATAAAATTTAGAAAATAAGTGTTATTTGTTAATCATAAATTAAAACTTAAACTTTTCAAACCAAAAATAAAACTCGAAATATGACTGTTTTTTCCAAGCAAAAAATACAACTTAAAGATAACAATTATTTTTTAAACAGAATATAAAAATTGTAAAATAACCATTAAAAAGTACTTAAAAAAAAACTTTTAACCGTTACGATCCCAGCTTTAAAAATGTACTTTACAATACATTTTATTATTGACATTAATTTAATAGATATTTAATAGTATACTTTTAGGCCTTAACTATTATTAAAATAAGTTTTAATTTTCGCTTATTTAATCGTGTTGTTTGCTTTTGTAGAAGAATGGATAACAAAACGAAAAACGGAATTAACAACAACACGTCAAATCGAAACTCATGTCAAACGTCAAGTGGTTTTCGAAGATGGCAAAGTAATTGAGGACAGTGGTCCTATAGTATCAACAAATACAACAGAGGATACAGATAAACAAGAAACCGAAACAACAGAGGTATGTTTGCATCACGTGCGCTCTTTGTACTTATATCTATGAATGTAAATATGTATGCATCAGTGTTGCCGTTTTGGTTATTTTTAACTAAAGTTCTTTACTTTTGGTCTGATGTGTACTTTTTTTATTTTTAATATATTTTTTCTTTTTTTGATTTTCCAAATCACCTTTTAACAGAAATAAGTTTAAATATTGTACTTAGGCATTAGACAACATTATGAATACTTGTAAAATTAACTCATCTTCCTTAAAAGGTGACCTTTTATCAACTACAAAAGTATTCAATGTGTTTGAACAATTTAAGGGTTAGTACTACTGGCCATTTTCTATCAAGTGCCTCTGCTTAATACACAGCAGAAACGATTTTTGAAACCGAAAGAATAATTTCTAAAATAAAACTTTTCACATCTCAAAAATAGCGCCACTTTTAAGTTCAGTGTATTAAGTCTACTATCAAAGGTGCACAAAGACAAAGCCTTACTTGCGGAGAATGCGTACCAAGTAGATAGCACATTTTTCCCCTTTTCTCGTATAGACATAGTTTTGCCATTTAGCATCAGGCAAAATTTATTACACCTCTAAAATCGATTGAGCTATACAAAAATTTCCGCCTTTCCTTTATCTACCCTCTTGGACCGGGCTTAAAAAAATAAATAGCCTTTTGAATCACATAAAAATTCTTTCGACACATTTAGTTTGGTTATTTTGATTGTAAAGATTTTGTAGTCGTAGCAACACTGGTGTGTTTATATTTATGTTTGTATATGTGAGTGCATTATAGTATAAATAATAGAGAAAATTTTAACAATAAGATTTGCATAATCAATATACTGTTAAATGTGTTTTGTTTTGCTTTATATTTTTCAACTATTTTGATAATGTTGGCAGAAACGAGATTTAGGACTACCAGTTGCCTTAAATCCAGACGAAATTAAACACAAAGGTGCCTTGCAATATGGCAAAGAAACGATTGCTGCTGCCGGTGAGGAAGAAGGTGGCGATGAATTGGCAGAATTGAAAAATGCTGGAGGCACATTAGTCAAGAGTATTGTACCTAGACCGGCTGATGGTCTAGTGAGAGAGATTAATGAAAAACGAGTAGTTTCGCATGAAGAAACAAAAGATTATTTCGAAACAGAAGATGTCAAACATATGGGCGACTTTTCCGATGAGGTAAGTTGTGGTCTTACTACTATTTCTCTTCTTAATCAAATCTTATACATACACACAAGCGCAAAATTATAAATAAAAAAATATAAAAAACAAGTTAGTAAACAAATGAAAATCTAGTTGAAAAATTAAAAGAAAGGAAAATAAGAGAATGATCGCATTACAAACATCTTTCTAAATTATCGTAGTAATGAGCAAAGTTAGGTCACAGTGGTTTTAATGTTTTAAAATAAAGATACAATTTGAATTCGAAAATTATAAATTTAATTGCTCTCTAATGTTTCTAGAAGGAAAATCTCTTCAATAATTTTTACTTATGTTTGAAGAAGAAGAATATATAATTAAATATCTTGTCTAGTTGTATTGCATTACATATACATCAAGGCGATCTTAAAAGCTTCAAATTAGTATCTGGGTACAATATGCAATGAATTCTGATTGGATAGAACCTAGGATTTTCGATTTCATAAATACACAAGACTGCTAGGCGCGAGCTCAATTGTTAGTCATTACCTAACTGCTTTAAATCTATTATTAAGCCTGATGCCAGCAGCAGGTTTAAATTTTTTCAACTATCTGCTTATGCAACGATATTGAGATTAAACAAGCTAAATAATTAGCTAAGACGGCGAAATGACACGAAAACCACTATTTTGAAAACCTTTGTTTGGCATTTCTAGAGCCTGTAGACACAATTCATTCAAATTGCTGAGAACTATATCGATAAAAGTAGGCAATACTTTACCGATTATTTTCCACCTAAAATTACACTACAATTTTTTAATATTTAGTTATGCAATTAAGAAACTATTTTTCAAAAATTTTTCTTTTCGACAAATACAATTTTTTTTAATCTCAAATAAGTCCATGAGTGTTTTAAACGTAGAAGGGAAATATGTAATTTTTAAAGCCTTATCCGCAAATGAACACAAATCTGGTATTACTGTATGTAAATCTGGTTTAGTATAGTTACTTCAATCAACACGTACATAATTTTAAATAAAAAAGTCATCTGCTCTTAATGGGTTAAGCATTTCTCAAAAGCGTTAATTTTATATTTTGATTGGCCATAAAGTATGCAATTTTTGTTCACTAAGTCTTTTTTGGGCTCTAGGTCAGTACATTTATTCTTTTTTATCTTATCTTATCATATTAATATAAATTAAGTAATATAAATGTATATTTTTTATTTGAATAAATGTGCAAACCTAGAGCCCAAAAAAGACTTGGCGAACAAAAATTTTTCAAAAACTTTAATATTTCCTTTAAGATCCCATTAAAAGCTTTTAAGTGATTTCCATATTGATATTAGAAAAAAAATTAAAATTTCAGAGGCTCTTTTCAGAGGCCAACTTTTTTTACGTGATGTTTTTTCATATTTTTAATTTCTCTATCGTTCCATATATTTGTTTTTTTATTTGGAGTTACTTCATTGTTCTAAATGATATGAAAAAATTAGAGATAGCCATGGTATTTTGCCCGCTGCCTCAAAGGATATGGACCAATCATGCTGATTTCCAGTAGCACCTCTTTCGGTACTATGTCTGATCGATTGGCGTATTTAAATTTTCTCTAGCTGATCTAGTGCCTCGGCAAACTTGATTTCAACACTAACACGGACGGCCAGACCGAATTAGTCGACGTCGCTATGCATGAGCCGTCAGAATATAATGGATATTGTAGAATTTACAAACGGAATAACTAACTTAGTTACACGCTTTTTCCACTTTTTCAGGTGAAGGCCTCGGAAGACTTGATTTCACAAAAAAAATATATGTAAATCGATCAGATATAGTGTCGAAAGAGGTGCTGTTGGAAATCAGCATGATCGGTCTAAGTCCTTCGAGACAGCAGGCAAAACATCACGCATACCTCTATTTTTTATGTCATTTGGAACAATAAAGTAATTCCAATAAAAAAAATATATATATAGGGCGCTCGTCCATATTTTCCGAGTTAGGGTGCTCTAAAACATTAAATTTTTTTTAAATATCAACATGGGTATCATTTTAAAGCTTTTGAAGAGATATTTAAGGAAATACTAAAAATTTTAAAAATGCTTAACCCATTAAGAGCTGATGTGATTTTAATGTAAAATTATATGTATGCAGTACCAAATTTTTTTTATTTTTAAATTCTTTATCACCCCAATATTTGCTTTTTTGGTTGGAGTTGCTTCACTAAACTAGATTTACATAGATGGTAAAGGGTATATAAGATTCCGCATAGCCGAATATAGCACTCTGAATTGTTTTTACACAGTTTTGTATATATTAATGCTTGATGGATTGATTCTTTACATAATTTCGTTTAAGGCGTTAATGTAATTTTTCTTACTATACAGGCCTGTTCTGAAATCCACACGAAATCTTCACTTCAAATTTTTCAAAGCATTGTTTTTGTAAAAAATAATTTTATAGCAACAATGCTTTGAAAAATTTGAAGAGAAAATTTCGTGTGGAATTTAGAACATGTCTGATAATCAAGCCGACTTCTCGAACGTATGTATACCGATGTATAAAAAGATCATTGTCGTTGTAAGGATAAAAACAGCAAATGGATTTCGTAGAACCATATTTTGCAATAGTACAGAACAAATTCCTTTTAACATCTTAAATAAAAATTGCACTGTGCTAAACCATTGCTCCACTATGCAATAGTATACTTTAAAAAAACTCTTTGAAATTGTTTTTTTTTTATTTATTTCTGAGTGGTATACAAACTTTAAACAAGAAATAACAGAAAACGAAGAAAACAACAGAAACTTTAAGATAGCTACAGAATTATAATTATTTATGGACAGCAACATAACTTTGCTAGTTTTACGCTCAGTCTGTGATTGGAGTACAAACCGTAAAGACGTCAAGGTTTGCTACCAAAAAACGACGTAACGGGAAGTGTTTTTTTTCAAATTGTTTTCAGATAAACAACAACAAAAAGAAATAACTGCTATAAAAAGAAAAAAATATAAACAATTAGTGTTTGTTTTAATTATAACAATAAATAACGCACTTAACCACCACACAAAGAAAATTACAAATTTTGCAATAAAAAAAATAATAGAGAAATTTAAAAAAAATATATTTATTTACACTTAGAAATAAAAGAAAAATATGTGCCTTTAAACAAATTAAAAAGAATATACAACAAAAATTCACCAAGAAAACAAAAGGAAAAAGGTTAAATTATACGGTTTGTAAATGTTTACTTCAACTTGTACAATCAATTTGACCTTTCGTAAAAGATATTTTATGTGCATGTTGTTGTTGATAGTGTTGTTGTTTGAAGATTATTATTACAGAAAAAAATAAAAAAATTATTTTAAAGTGAAGTTTTAATGTTTATCAGCAGGTGAACTGAATTATAACTATAGAAAAACAAAAGACTTAAGAAGCAAACTTATCCAGAAATGCCAACGATTATTATATTTGTGTGCTTGTGTTGCTGTGGCTGAGTTAAAATTTTAAAACAAAAGACTTCAGCACAAACCCTAAAACCAGACATGAACCTTTTGCTTTAACGTTTCTTCTTCTACTTCTATTATTATTAATACTACCACAATTATTTTCGCTCTTGGTAACAGAAAACACCTACAGGCCTCTGATTAACATCATTTTAAATAAAATTCATCTAAAGTAAAAAAAGCTGATTATATTATAATTACTTTAATCCTCATCAAAAAAAATAAAATAAAAAATTAAGTGCAACGCCGTACTTGACTTTTTAATTTTTGCCAAAAAAAATATATAAAATTTAGTTCTTTTTTTCTTATCTTTATTAATAATAAAAAAACTAATTTTAAAGGCCATTTGGAATATTTTTTAAAGTAAATGCAAAAATACCAAAAAAAAAATATATATTTTTATACATACATAGCAAACATAAAATTTTAAAAGCATTGTTGCCAAAGTAAGGTTTAATGTTTCTCGCAAAAGTTTAAAACAAAACTTCGATTTAAGGCCTTAAATTCTTAAAGTGTACAAAAAATATATAAAATTTTCAAACTTTTGTAAATAACAGACTTGGAATTTTTTCATTATCATATTTCATTTCCAAATTTCATTTAAATTGTAAAAAAAATTTAACTAGCTTTTAATGCTAATGATTTTATTTTAATTATAATTGTTTTTGTTAATGGTAATGAAATTTAAATGAAATCGTTAAATTACTCTTAGCAATTGAATCAAAAATATTTATGAAACACACATTTTTGATCCCAAAATCTATTCATAAAATAAATCTTAACACCCTTGTAGATTGATCTATATTGGACAATTTTAAAAATTTATCATTGTTAGGTGCGACATAATTTCTGAAGTCACCTAACACTACAGCTGGTTTATCTTATTGTGTTATTTTTTTCCGAGAAAGTTAAAACAGACTTTTTGAAAATTATTTAAAGTTTCTGATGAAAATGACATTTTTAAATAATTTTTTAATACTTTAAGATGTGTATTTAATGAACAAGGACAAGGAATACATTAATTAATCATAATGATTTGAAACCATTTAAACATTAGTCAATGGTAATGATTTAAATTTTTAGCTTATTATCAATGAAACCTTTTCATTATACACCATTATCATTAGTAAAATTAATGATAATGCCAAAAAATCATTAGCATTATTTATTATTCAATGCTAATGAAATCTTTAATTAATTAGTTCATCTAATTAAATACTTCTATATAGTAAATATAAAAAAATGTTTATATTACAAAAATAAAATAAATAAAAGAAAGTATTTATTTTTTAAGTTTTTCTATGGTTCGAGCTACAAAAATTTCTTAAATATAGGTGTAATCTTTTTTTACTTTAGAGACTTAATTTAAATATTTTCAATGTAAATTAGAGAAGATTATTGACTCTTTGCAAAAACAAAATATGCATAAAATCACTTTCTTTACATTTTTAATCTTCTTTATATACGATGCACAAATGTTTTGAAAATAGGATTGTGTTGCAAACAAGATCTTTTTGTGCTTAATTCAAATCTGAAATACCGCATGTTTTCTTATTTTCTCAGCTCAATTGGCCTACTTGTGATAAATCGCAAATCTTTTATTTATCGATGCTATAATTTTTTAGATAGTCAGGGATGGTATTTTTATTCAGACTGCGATAAAATGCTGCCATAAACTAATCAGTCGCTTTAAAGGTCTAGAATTTAGCTTTCGTCCGGACCGATTCTCTTGCTAAAATCTAGCACATTGACTGCTGTATTAGATCCCCCCGTAGCCACTAAGAATCTGGCTGAGCTAACCTAGGCACAGACGAAGTAATCTCGGGGTATAGGGGAAACCAGTCACCCGGTGTGCAGGCACCAAATCAGTGGGGTACTGTCGAAGGATGCAGAAGTGACGTTAACCTTGATCACATCTTGCTGTTTCAGAAGTACAGAATCCGTGTTTCATCAACAGTTGTGCAGGGATCAAAAAACACAATTTCTTTTGCCTCTTTAAGATTTATTATGATCTCGGTTAAGTTACTTGCTGTGTTTCTTGACGATTTTTTTTATTTATTGTAAAAAAGTTGGCCCAATTAAAAAAGTAACAAAACTTCCTTACAATTTACCAATTGTCTTATGTACTTTCTTATTTTCAGATGTTTAAGGATGGCAATAGTTTTTTGAAGAAATATTGACCAACTTCTTAAAAAGTTAAATTTTTAAAGAGTTTTTAAAGTGTTGTAGCACTTCTGGTATTACGCTGTAGAATTGGCGGTCGAGGACACAAGCTTATCCAAGCTTAGCTTAGTATGAAAACCTTAGTACACATTATAAAAAAACTTGATGTTATTAGATTGCAGCGGCTGGCATACGAACCCAAGCCAACTAAAGCGATCACGTGCTTGGCAGCCAAAGTGTTAGACATCTAGTATGTTGTTTGTTTTCGATAGTTAAAATAAGAGTAATGCCTTTAATGTAATACAAGTAAAAACTATCTTAAAGTGATCGTTGAAATCTGTATATATAAATATTCATTTCTTACGTGATGGGCACTTGTGTGATCATTAAATTTTCGCCATTTGCCCTTCCAGATCGTTACTATATACGCAGGCTGAAATTCGGAGCAATTCAGCAAGTTAACTTTCATAGCGTTCAGGCCTATCTATGTACAGACAAACTACCTTCAGAAATATATTTTAACAATTATGGAATTTAACACGTGATATTTTTCTACAATTCGTTTAAGAGTTATAGACCGTCCAAAGAAAATCTCTAGCAACGCTTATGGTTCAATCATTATTAAATTTAAACATTAAGTAAAGAAAGAAGAAATGTAAATGAGCACTTCTTCAATCTTATTTTTATCATAACTCGAAGGGAACTTTATAGCATTTTTAAAAGTTTTGTTATAACTCTATTGGAGGGCTGTACCCGAAAAGCAATAATAACCCTTATACATAAGCAATAACTTCTACAACTGTCCTATTTTTAATATACTAAAGGGTACGTCAATTTCCAACGATCATATCAAATGGTTTAGTAATTACAAAATGATTATCTCATTTGATGAGGTTTGAATTCGGATTTTCATTATTTTTCAGTCTAGCTTATTGTACCTCACGTTGCCTAAGTCTAATTTTAGAACAATTCTACGCATTGTATAATATATTATAGCCTTGTTTGCTATGAGGCTTAACTTCGAAAAATCTATCAAATTAATTTGTATCCTATAGATCATGAAATATCTATATTTCGAATATCCTAAGAATCTGATTTTGTTCTCTCCCCTACTTCCCTCTGCTATTCCTTTTTTTTCAAATTTAACTGAAAATATTGTACGGTTTACATTAATTGCTTATTCTCTCATCTAGATCCTATCCCTGGAAATATATATAGATGAGGACCTATCTATGTTTTGAATTTCATTAAAAGCGATTACCAGAGACTCTGTTAAAATTGATTCAAACTCATAAAAATGCCTGATTCCTCTTTTTATCGCCTCCTATTCCATTTTAACATGAGTACAAATATCTACAAGTGTTTCAAATTTTGATAAAATCAGTTCAGTCGTTTAGCCGTGATTGAAGCCAACACAAACAAACAAACAAATAAATAAACAAACTCATAAACAGATTTATAATATATATTAGGTCTTTTGCCATTAAACCACTGTTATGATTTTTAAAATGTAAATGTAATATATACAAACGCAGAGAAATTACTTTAAAGCAGACGCGGAGGGTGTTGCTCAGAATTATAGACACTAATATATAAAAACTTTTTCTTCTCTTCGTGGATAATTGCTAAGGTTTGCTTTACTTTTTATATACGCGGTTTAGTTAGTTGTTTGTATTTTGTCGTAATATTATCGCATTACGTTGTACAAAAGGTCTATTTTTGTTAAAAAAAATTTTTTTTGAGATTATGACTGGTCCATTTTCACCTTCTAGTTTTTATTACAATGTCCGTTAGAAATTAATTTTTTATTTTCTAAATCGTTTGTTGGCTTTGTAGTTTTGCTCATTACGTCTACAATTCGCATCCATATAAGGGTAACGATCCAACATCACAGTTTTCAATTAGGATTTTAAGATTGGTCGCTAGATATTTTGTTATCGTCAACCGTCTCATTTGTTATCAAAATTTTCATAATTTGTCAGACTATTCTATTAGATAAATTAAATGCTGCTTTGTTTTGCAAACGTTGTTATCAAAACTGGTTTTTTCATGTGGTTACGCAAGCAATAATTGTCAACTAAAGGCGAATGAATCTAATTTCCATATTCCATGATTTTGACGGAAGGGTGTAAAAGTCATCCAGATGCGGCGATTGTTCGTCCTTGTTTTGGTCAGTACATTGCTGGGCGCTACCAGAACAGGAGCGCTTTAAAAAGTATTGAGGTTAATGAGTTTTATCAGTTTTTTTAGATTACTCAATAAAAAAATCTATTTTACTCGTAAATAAATGTCTATATGTTAATCTAAGTATTAAAACTAAATTAGAGCAAACGTACTATTTGTTCAACTTAATACTGTACAAATGGGAATACTTAACGAAATAGTTTAAAATTTAAAACACCACAAATAAAAAGAGTGATAAAGACAAAACAAAAAAGATATTGAGTAGCCGCCATTTATTGTTGAAAGTATGCTTGAAAATGTTGAATTAGCTAAGCAACTTGAATTTTATAACAAAATATTATTTAATTTATTAAAAAAAAAACAATTTCAAGTACATTTTGCTGAACAAATAAAATAAACTGGCAACTTAAGATATTCCTTGAACACGGCAGCCCTGCTTAATTGCAAAAAAGGTATTTTCTTAGAAGAGTGTATGTGTATATGTGTGTTTGTGCGTGTGTGTGTTACATGAAAGTAAAGACATAATTAATCGATTTAAATTCATAGCAAATCACTCTTAATGAAATTGTTCAGCGAAATATTGTTGTATTAATAAAAGTGAGTTGTCGTAGTCATCGACATCGATACAATAACGTCATCATAATTAAATTCTACCTACCGGTCCTTAGAACTTATGGTGGACATAAAGAAATAACTTTTATACGTTCCATAGGTAGCAACAGCTACAGTGAATTGTTTTATACGACTTTTTAAGGTGGTGGCTGGATGCATTGGCTTGTGAATGTCATTAAAAAATTATTTAACAAAAGTTAAAATAAAAATGCTATTGAGTAAAGATTTGAGTTTGGTTTGGATGAGAGCTAATGAAGTGTACTAACCACTCAAATAAGAAAGAAACCTGTTTAAGGGGTTTTATAGACAAAGTAGAATAATAAGAAATAAAATATTGTAGCTAAATTGAAGAAATTGAAAAAACCCACAGCATTTTGTTTTGTTTTGTTGCTGCTACTTCTAGTGTTAGTGAAATTACAGGCTATGCTCTTATTTTTACTACATGTATTCAAAAGCAGTTGCCGATATCATCCAGAGAAAAGTTGTTCAGCTCTTAAAATAACAATTACTTAAATATAAAAGAAACAAATTAAAATTTTTGAAAAACATCACAAAAACTTAAATTCACATAAGAAACCAAAATAGCAATAAACTTTCAGTTCCTTAAAAATTAAAAATTTACTAAAAAGGTACAAATTAATAAACAGCAAGAAATTTAGCACAAAAATTTAAAATTGTATTGGAACTGATAATTTTTTAAAACTTTAACTTACCAAAAATTTGAACGAGTGGGTGGTATACAAAATTCATTAAAAAATTTACAAATCGAAACACCTTTTCAAAAAGCCTAAATTTCTAAAGTTCTACAATTTGCAAAAAAGCGAAAGTTTGCGATATTCGAAATTTCGAAATTCAAAGAATTACAAAACAAATTAAATATTAATGCAAAAATTACAATTTCACCAAAAAATCGAAATACGGAAAAAAAACTTGTATTTTAAGTTAAAATAAAAAAAATACAATAAAAGTTAAAATTTTTAACACAAAAGTCGAAAGCAAAAATTCGCAATTAATGAAAAAAAAATATGAAAATTTGTTATTTGAAATCTTTTTATATTAATGCAAATATTAAAAATATATATAAAATATATATTAAAAAAAAATAGGAGAAGTACCACTTCAGAAAATAATACCGATTAAGTTATTTTTCGTAACCGTGCTACATTATTTAGGAAAGGGATAGATGAGAGATAAGATAGGTGGTGAAAGGAGAAAGACATAGCCATTTTATTAGTTATTTTAGTTCGCCGGTAAATTTATCAATCAATTTGGCTTTTGATATAAGACTCCGAGGTTTTCTTTAGAAAATTTGGGTAGAATCCACTGATAAGCCATAAGAATATGATAAGAATATCATAAAATATTAATATTTGCAGGAATCAAGCACAATTAGAGTAAATTAATAAATAAAAAATTTAATTATCACAAAAATTAAAAAATTTTAAATGATAAATTGAATATTTAGTAAAAGAAACTTGAAAATACAGTGCCGTGAAATAACTCCCAATGCAATATTTTCCAATGAAATAAGTCCAAACAAAAATGAAATAACACTCAAATTAAAAAAAAAAAACGAAATAACTCCCAACGCGAAAATGTAATAAGACCTAAAAACTTAACTGTTAGTTCAAAATAAAAATATTAAAACAAATGAAATAATTCCCAAATAAAATAAGTCCCAAAAATGAAATAACTCCCAATACAAATTATATTTGCACCCGGGCACTGTTTAACTGTTTTAAGCTCTATGGTATAACAGGTACCTCCTTAACTTTGATATCATACCATATATCATAGATATATGACCAAAGACCGGCTATACAGACAATATTTTGTTAGCGAAGCCGCTGTTCCATATACCGTAGAGAGATCATTGAGCCATCCCGGCCTGTGTTGCCGGATGGAAGGGTTTAACCTAGTATGACAAACCCCGGCTCCGCTCACCAAAAGCTTTCTGCATAGCCGGCCTTCGGCCGTGGGGACGGATTTTATTCTCTATGATATAACAAACGCCGGTTTCGCTGATTAAAAGTTTTCTCTGTAGCTAGTATAATGGAATAAGTCCTAATTAAATAACTTCCATTAGGTAACTCCTATACCATAAAACAATATACCATCAAATAAAACAAAAATAAAATAACTCCCAACAAAAATGAAACAACTCCCAATTAGGAAAATAAATAAAATAACTCTCAACAGAATCTAGTGAAAATATATGAAATAACCCTCAAAAAATTAGGAGTTATTTCATTATGAAATAACACTATTAACCCTTTCGGGACGGAGTTTTATTTTGCAAACCAAATTATGTATGGTAAAATTTTTTTCATATTCTAAAAGGTATGATAAAAGTATTATGTTCTCCATACTTAAAAATTTTAAATTCGTCCTTTTATCCTGGGACATATAATCCCAACAAGTGTTTTCATCGGGCATAAAATCGCAATCAGTGTTCTCGAAGAGCGATTCGAAATTAAAAAAACAACTTAAATATATATATTAGTAGATTGAGATAAAAGTTTACATTTATTTTTAACATTTTAGGAATGTAATTAGGTATTTATTTGTGGAATGGCCCAAAACACTTTTAACATAAGGCATTGTTACAATCTGAGCATATCATCTTTGTTCGCTTTTCTATGCCAAGTGAAGAACCGCGGACACAGCGACAACGCTTCTCTTGCTCTACTGGCAAGTGGTCTCCAATATTGATGCTATCCGTTTTTGGACGTTTGGCAGTTCTACCTCCCTGGCGATTGCGTTGAAAATAAAGAAAAAACACAGTTTGAAAATTGCTGGGACGTATTATCCCAGTAGTCCCGAAATGGGTTATGAAATAACAATTTGTATGGGATTTTTGAATTTTTTGTTGGGAGTTATTTCATTATTTTTTTGATAGTTATTTTATTTGGGAGTTATTTCACGCTACCTGAAAATACTAATTAACCAAAAGAAACACAACAAAACCATCGAAATTCTACTATAAAGAAAAAGAAGAAATTTTGTATAACTATATTGCAACCGGTTCACTTTGCTAGCCCTTAATAAATAATTACAATAAGTGGAAGTTCAAATCATAGTATTATCAAAAACAATACCACTAGTATTCTCCGAGATATAAGATTTTAAATATTTAGTTAATTTACTTACAAAATTAAAAATTGAAGATTCAACAAGCCGTTTAAAGTTCAGACACAAAATCTTAAAATTCTTCCTATTGTATTTTCAATTATATTTCAATTTTAGTATTTACTTTGTATGGGCGTGGTACCTCGTTTTAAAGGATTAATGTCAAACATATTTTTATGAATACGATCTAACAAAATTATTACGTTTAAGCTACCTTAATATGAGTCTCAGGAACAATATATATTTCTTAGTACGAAATTATTTTTGCACAAACAGATACCAGCTTAAAAGTAACTAATTTTCTGTACAACGCGTAACAAAATACAGAGCTAATATTGAGCAAACCTCTTTGCAACTTTAAGTCATACTCGTACACTTAAAAATGTTAACAGCAACAACAAATTTAAAAAAAGAAGGCTATTTAATGGATTTTATTTTACCAAAATCAAATGTCCAGATAAGAAAATATTGAAAGGAAAAAAGCGAATAAGAATTAAGAACAGAATGTTGAACAAAATAAAAAGTGAATAAGAAAATAGAATCAAGCTTAGGAAACACATAAACACAAGCGTACAAATTTATGTGTGAAGGATAAACAAAGATTAAAAGAAATTTATTTGTAAGTGAAAATTATTTTATCTATGTATTGGATTATTTAATATGGCAGAATATATAAAATGGTAAGCAGCACGAGCCGGTTTTATTATTTCATATGTTCGCTAACCCCACTGTGCATTGCTTTACTGTGTACTTTGTATGCAAAACATTAACAATATTCGCTTAACTTCAACTTTAATACAACAACAATAAAATCAAGCAATTGTCTGTCCATCTGCCTACTTTTTTAACATATACAAACATAACCTCACAAATGCATACATACATTTCTCACAAAAAAATACTGGCAATATTAAAAAAGATCTATAAAACCGCAGCAGCAGAGCCTTTAACAGCCCAAGCAATGTGACGACGGCTATAAAACAGACAGGCAGCCAGGCTAAAACGATAGATAGACAACAAAAAATTTTGTATTAAACATGTTCCAAGGCAAACAAGTCTTGGAAAAAATAAAAGAAAAAAAAAACGTTCAATAACCCGAAAATATAGAAAAATTAAAAATTTTCAAAATATTTTCTTTCACTACAATAAATAAGAAAATCATTACTAATAAATCTAATACTAATCAAATATTACTTCAATTAAGCACGGGTGTTGTTATTTGAAGTTAAAAGTCATTTTATTTCCTTGAACAGTTCAAAAACAATAATCAATCAATTAAAAAAAACACGTATGTGTGTTCATGTTATATAATCATTATAAAAGTGTAAGGTAACGTTAACTGTCATTTTTTACTTTTTTATTTCTTTTTTTTCTATTTTATTTTCGCATTGTTTTTACTTTTAAATGATTTTGCTTCTGCATCATGGGATTTCAGTTTTACTTTTATGGTATTTTAAATTTACGTTTGTTATTATTAGAGGCCAACAAGTGGATGGACGCCACGTAATTTCTTATTATAATTGAATGTAATTTTTACTTTCTTGGACATTGATGTTTCTCATCACTTAGTTAATACACTTAGCGAAAAAAACGCTTTTAGTGTGAGAACATTATTTGCAGAGACTAAACGATATTGAGTTTTCTAACATTTGTAGATATAAAAATATATATGCAAAATATTCTAAAATACCAACAAAACAATTATTTTTAAAACATGAAGACTGCAAACAGACAATAAACATTGATTAAATGTTTTTGAAATTTGAAATTTAATTACTTGACTTTTTAATTTTTCCCTATGCATTTTTAATGAACGAGAGGTTTGAAGGAACATTTACAATAATGAAATGTTTAGAGGAAGTTAAAATTACTGACATCTAGGCTGCATACAAATCACCAATAGGTGTCCCTACAATATGACATGGGAATAATGGCAACAGCAAGGTTGACAGCCTTGCCAGGATAGGTAAACCACTTTGAAATTCGGAAATTAACGTATTGGAGTCCAAAATCGCTACATTTACGCTGCCACTTACGTAGCAGTGCGGGCTTTCAACCAGTTTAAGGCATATTGTAGCCATAATAAATGGCCACTGCAGGTTTAGTGAGCGCGCCACAGAGATATGTATACCTGCAAATTACTATTGCATGAGCTGTTGTAAGATGAAGAAAGAGAAAACGATCTTCCACCTTCTAGTTCTCTGTCCTGCAAAGTAGGCATTTCGGTTTACAGGTCCTTTAAAGCGTCTCCAGACTCTTTATGCGGAATTGATCGATTTGACTGGTTTTAACTGCCTGTGAATATGCACTTCCAGTTACTTTTGCACAACCCTCTATTTACCTACGGATAGAAACCAAAATTGAAACGTAGTGAACCAACAATTTTCCTTCCTTCATGTCTTCTTCGAGGGTAAACTTTTGTAGAATAATTATTTAATTTTCATCTATAAAAAAGTCAGATTTTTATTACTTTTTTAACAATTTTATTAACACTAAGTTATAGATTTTCTGATCGATAAGAAATAGAAGAATCTATTGCTTACTAGGTTTAAAAATTAGAATTACTTTGGACTTAAATTTTATAAAAAATAATAAAAGAGTTAAAGACAAGAATCGTTGACAAGGCTCTGAAATGTTTTTAAAATAAAAACTTTTTAAAACACTGTATGACATTCATAAACAAGAGCTAATTTGCAAAAACTAACGTTTTTATACCTTCACCATAAAAAGTGGAAAAAGGGTATATCTAAGTTTGTCATTCCGTGTGTAATTTCTACAATATCCATTTCCGATCCCATAAAGTAAATATATTCTGTTTTCAAGTAAGAGTTCTATATTCGTATATGTAAATTTAGTTTAGTGAAGTGACTTCAATCAAAAAAGCAAATATTGGGATGACATAGATTAAAAAAATGTTGGCACTGCATATATATAATTTTACATAAAAACGACATCTTAATAAGTTAAGCATTTTTTTAAAATAATGTTTTAAGAAATTTGAAAAATTTTAGAGGCCCGTAACTCGCGCCAATTATATCACTGGATGTTTTTTTTCTTATTTTTTAATTTTCTATCGCCCCATATATCACTTCTCTACTTAAGGGGTTGGTGTAAGAAAGAGTTCAGTTTAAGAATCCTAAGATCTTTGCACCACGCAAGGTGGATGGTAAAAGCAAGGCATGCACTTAAAATTCCCTTCTTCACTAAACAGTTGAATTTTCCTCAACGAGAATTGAACGGAATGACAAAAGTCGCACACTTTGTTAGCCATGAGGCGATTGCATGAGGCGATTGTAAGCAGGTATGCTCCAAAAAATGATTTGGATATGATTCAGCTTCTCAAAGCTTATCCTGATGAAGGCGTCTAAAAAAGTGCACTCACTGTCGCTAAGAGGCATCTGTGGTATTTATCCGAAACTAACGTGGGACTGGCTTTTGTAGATGAACGTATTCCTAAGACTGTAAAGGAAAAAATGTTCTTGAATTTAGACCAAAAACCTGCAAAGAAAAAAGACACAAAAAGATTAGAAAGCAAAACCTTTGATTTTGAAGGGAATGACATCGATGACTTTGTTACTAAAAAAAAACAAAACTTTTCTTTGAAATGTTTGGATTTACCGATATCACAGAATCCTGTATGGAACGAAGTCATGTTGATGCCCTTAAGGTTGTTAATGATACTGCAGAGAGAGGTATTGCATTAATAAAACAGTTCAATGAATCAGTAACAGACGAACAACAAAAACAATTCTTAATGAGGATCGTCGAACATCACCGAAAAGCCGTCACTAAACGAACTAAAAAGGCTATTGCATCGTACATAGTTGAATAATTGATACAATATGTGATTTTTTTACTAAAGGAATATCTTATTGTTTATATCAATCATTATTTTAAGCTTGTGATTTATAATTTCAGCAAAAAAATCAATTTAAGTTGAAAATTAGTATTTTGTAAATACTTACCCAAAAATATTCAAAGTGTGCAACCTCCAAATATTATCCAATCATCTCCAAATTTCACACAGATAACTTATACATCACCTAGACTCAGGGCAAAAGCAAAGTCAGCAAGAATTTTACATTTTATTTTTTACCATTAAAAATGAAACAACCTAATGGACATCGCTCAATCGATTTCGCTATGCATGAAAAGTCAGAATATATATATATACCTAATGGGATCGGTATTGGATATTGTAGAAATTAAACGTGGAAAGACAGGGTTAGATATACCCTTTTTCCACTTTTTGTGGTGAAAGGTATAAAAACGTTAGTTTTTGCAAATTAGCTATTGTTTATCGCACTGATGAACAAGAGATGAATAAAGATACTTTCACCAAAGTCAGTGGTGAAAGAATTGTACGACAATTAGCTTACACAAGTTGAGCAACCCCAGTGGCTGCCTTAGCATAGAGGTTTGCTTGCTGCAAAACAGAAGATTGTAAAGTTGATGAGTTTGAGAACACCATAATAACGCCTTTATAATAAAAAAAACTCTAGCTATTGGCGTAGAGAAGTAACAACATAAAGGCCGTGTCAGATTAAACTTTTGCTTTGCGTTGCGTTGCAAATTCGCTTTGACATCTAAGATAAAATGCACGAATTTATATGAAGTATGTCACATAAAGCACTTTTAACGCAAAGCAAAGCGCAAAGTTGGGCAACACTCATCTTTTTGCGCGCTTTGACAATTAGCTGCTATACATTTGTATATTATTTTTGGCAAAATCGAACGTAAAAGAGTTAAGAATTTTAAAATATTATTTTTTTATTATATATTCTTCCTTTATTATTTTTTAGAAAATTATGGAAGAAAAACTTATAAAAACAAACAATAATTAGGCGCTGTTAAAGTTTTTATTGTGACATACCTCTTGCGTTATACGCTTTTTTTTCAAAGTTTGAAACGTCACGCAAAGCGATAAAGTTTTATGTGACACAACCTTAAGAGTTGTATGTATATGGCAGATATGGCTCAGTTGATTCAAAGAGGATTGTGACCGAAATGTTCTCTCACTTCTGACACATGAGAGAGCAGTAAAATATTTTAGTTTTTTTACTTCTTTTCATAAATGTGTAAGTTGCTAGAAAATATTTTGGTTTTTACATTTATGAATGTAATAATTTATTTATTTTTTTCTTTCTACGCAAAAGTGAAAAAATGAGAAAATATTTTTTTGCTCATTTATGAGAATTAATAGTTTTGCATAAGTGAAAAGATCGCAGAAAAATTTTTTTCATTAAGCATTCACGTGTGTGTATACACGCATATTTTTTATGTTATGCTACCGGCGTATATACGCATATGTTACAAATTGTTTTTTTTTTTTTTTTTGTTTGCAGTATATGCAGATATAAAGTTTGTAATTTTGAGCAATTATGGCTTAATATTCATCAGTGACCTTTAAATCATTACTCTACAAATTATTTTTAATCAAATATATATTGTTTATAATTGCTTAAGCTTATTTATTTCTAATGTATCCGTTGAAGTCAGTATTTCGTATTAGGAATAGCAGTTTAATAAATGCGAATAGCTTAGTTATTCCACATTTGAATTATCTTTCGAATTAGGAAAATCCCGTGCAGGTATTTGCAACCAAAAGAACCCCCCATACGCTTGGTAAAAAAGGTAATCATTTTCTCTTGGAGACAAAATTTCAGGAAATGAGTTAGTGTGTTAGTATTCAAGATATCTACATATGTATATATAAACAATTTGCTTTAAATAAATGCTGCAATTCAAACAATTAACAGTTTGAGCACATTCTAGAGAAATATTTACAAAATATTACGATACCGTCAAATCAAGACAATTTGAAGACTTGGCGGATGAACTCAATAAAGACCAAAATAAGCTATTTTAAAATGATTGTATTTGTTGCGAAAACTATGATCTACCTATCAACCAGTGTTGGCAGAAATTTACATTGATAAATCTTTATTCATCAAAAAATATTAATATTAGAAAAAAAAACTTAAATTTTTTTATTCTTTGTTACGTGTTCTTACTTTTAATGAGGTTTACCATAAATACATAAAACAAAAACCTACATTCAAACGTAAATAAAAATTAACAAGTAAACATAACATTATTTATAAAATAAGTCAATTTTTTACTTGTTGGCTTAAAACCAGAAACAATGATAGCTTAATTTAATATATATATATGATAGCTTAATTTAATATATATATATATATATATATATATATATATATATATATATATATATATATATATATATATATATAATTGACTTATTTTATAAATAATAGTTCTAGTAATAATTGAAACTATTTCATACATATCTAGTTATAAGAATGTAAAGGTTTCATGAACTTTTAAATTATAGCACAAAAAAGTTTTAATGTGGCGTTGGCTACTCTATATCTTCATTTATATTCAAGTATACTTTTTAAAATATCCGTTTAACGTTTGCCGATAGACTAAGGAGACATATTAAATTTAATGCAAACTTCGACAAAGTTGGAAACACTAACTCACTATCCCCTCTAGAAATTTCTGAGATTGTGTGCCAAAACTCTTCCACTGTAACCTTTTCCAAATTTTTAAAATATTTATTAAAGTCTATATGGAGTAGTTTTCTTAATTCGTTATCTAAATTTTGCATCCCACTGCCTTCAACTAAATTTGTAAAAAGTTTTATTAAACCTGCTAATAGTATAATTTTAAAATATTAATTACAATAAAATTTTTTGCCATAGGTAAATAATTTTAATTTTTTCAAGCTGATAATTTGAAAAAATCCTAATTTTGGAGCAAAGATCTTCAAATCATATTTTGATTAAAAAATATTTTTTTATTTAAAATTAAGGTAAAATCTACATTTTGGTATCGCTGATTGTAACATTTTCTAACTCTACATTTAAGCACTAAAATATTGAACTCTTTAATTTTATTAATAAAATTAACATTAAGAGCAATAAAAGTATAAATATGTTAATAGATTAAAACTGAAATGGTATTCTTTTTAGCGGAGTGTTTGAGATTCAGTTTTGGGCAAAAAAACTTTTATTTTGATTACTCGACTCTAAAAGAATCTAGAAAGACTGGTCCATTTCCAAAGAATAGACATGTATAATAAAAAATAAATATCGTCAATAACAATGTCAACCTTTAAATCAATTAAGTGTTTTATAAGATTTTTATAAATTAAGTAATAAAACAAAACAAATCAAAATGGCATAGGTAATATCGTCTTATAAATTGATAATTCACAACTAATGAAATATTTTAAATAACCTGCAATTTCTATGAAACTAAAATATTGTAAAGAATAAATACTTGATATTCGTTGTGACTTCCTCTACATTTTTCTATTTGTTTGTAATACAAATCTTTTTTTTCTAGTTGAAGGCAAAACAATAAATGATTGCTAAACTGAGATGTGGTGTAATATATTGTCATCAACACTAAATGCTAACTAAGTTAGTAAAGCAGTAGTTGCCGATGATAAATGAATAGTTTTTATATATTTCTTTTAAACATGTTTGTACTTGCAACTCAACTCGTCTCTTATATTTCAAAACTTTTTATTAAAATAAATTATAAACTTAATATTGAACACAATTGTGGTTTGTTGTAATACGTGGAAAGATAATAAGTCCTTAGAAAAAATATATTTTAAAATATTTTTAATCTTCAATTTTGTAAGTGCTCTGTATAGTAAGGTTTTGAAAAACTTCAAAAAATATGGAAACAAAAGTAATTTTCCAGGTATCACAAATCAATTATTCTTTTTATGTTTGTGACAGCAGAACTCAGTCATTTCTTAACCGATTTTAATAATTGTTTCTACATTTGAAAGGTGATGCTTATTTTTATGAACTTTAAGGAGCGCTACTTTGAAATTAAAAAAACTGCGTGTCATTACAGCTCCTAATGGCAAATAGCAACACAAAAATATGTATGTCAAACGCTTTAAAATTGCCCAGTATGTCGATAACTATGACCGTTACAGTAACACGTAGAAATATTTAAAAGTATAAATTAAAAGGTGCCCCAAAAATTTCATTAATTTAATGTACTTTCAAACAATTGTAGACAGACAGTTAAATCTTACAACGAACCTGTATTGCTAACTCCGCTCTAACAAAAAATATAAAATTTGGATTTGGAAATACAAGGGTGTCCCAATAGTTGATGAATTTTTTCACGTATGTTTCCAAACTTTTGAACTGTTATAAACAGATAGCTTACACATACAAGGGACCTGTACTGTTGAGTGCACTATAACAACAAGTATACAATTTGAATTTAGTAATTACAGGGTGTTTTCAAAATTGATGTAATTTGATCCATATGGCCGTATCTCTTAAACCGTTATATACAAACACTTGAAAATTAGATAAAATATTCACTACCTTGTTTGGTATCATAAGATTTATAGAAAATAGCTAATTTATAAATTAAAGGGTGTTACAATTGTTAATGTAATTTAATGTATGCGGCCAAACTGTTGAACCGTTATAACAAATGGTTGAAACTTACAAAAAACCTGTTTTGTTAAGTCTACTACAACAGCAAGTATAAAATTTGAATAGAGCAATTAAAGGGTGCTCCTATAGTTAATGTTATTTGGTGATATAATATAAATAAAAAAAACTTTTAAACAATTATAGACAGACGGTTAAAATTAACCCGTAATGCTAAGTACGCTTTAACAAGTATTAAATTTCGATATGGGAATGAAAGGATGTCAAAATAGTTAATGCGATTTGGTTATGTGGCCATACTTCTGACCCTTAGAGACAGAAAGATGAAATATGTTTTAAGGTCGGTTTATTTTTTGCAAGAATTATTGCTTCCACCGATAATATTTTTAGTTAGGTTTAGTAACATGCTTTAACTCCATTAAAAATCCTTCATTAATCTTAGCGCCCATCAGATAATTTTTAAAGACATTTTTACTTGCTCGCGTACATTTTATTTTATCCCATTTTTAAGTTGCAAATGATATGTTTTCGTCTAGTTAATTAAATTATGTTTTAATGAATTTGTATAAAATAAGAGAGAAACCAATAATTTATAAATATATCTCAATTCATTTTTACATCTTACGTAGAAAACTTATAGTTAACCCTTTCGGGACTACTGGGATAATACGTCCCAGCAATTTTCAAATTGTCTTTTTTCTTTATTTTAAGCGCAATCGCCAGGGAGGTAGAACTGCCAAACGTCCAAAAACGGATAGCATCAATATTGGAGACCACTTGCCAGTAGAGCAAGAGAAGCGTTGTCGCTGTGTCCGCTGTTCTTCACTTGGCATAGAAAAGCGAACAAAGATGATATGCTCAGGTTGTAACAACGCCTTATGTTACAAGTGTTTTGGGCCATTCCACAAATAAATACCTAATTGCATTCCTAAAATGTTAAAAATTAATGTAAACTTTTATCTAAATCTAATAATATTTACATTTTAGTTATCTTTTTAATTTTTCGAGAACACTGATTGTGATTTTATGCCCAAGAAAACACTACTTGGGATTATATGTCCCAGGATAAAAGGACGAATTTAAAATTTTTAAGTATGGAGAACATAATACTTTTATCATACCTTTTAGAATATGAAAAAAATTTTACCATACATAATTTGGTTTGCAAAATAAAACTCCGTCCCGAAAGGGTTAAAGAAACTAACTTGCTCATACGCCAGACATCAAAGCATCTTTTCTATTTATCCATCGATTGTGTGTCAAATAAATTGAGCAAAAACAATAATGAAATATGAGTATGAGTTAAGAATTCAGTACGAACATAAACGACGCGGCTCTTCAAAAGGCTGTCTAAACAAAAGAACATGATGATGGAAATAAAGATACAATTAAATCTTTGTTTAAATTAATAAAATAATAAATTTAAATACAAGTAGCAGCTAACAACTTCTTAGTTTGCAAACGTTATGATAGTTAATAGTTTATGTTGCATTTTTTACTTCTTTAGAAATTGTAACGCATTGTGGTTTTCAGTTGTTTTGCTCTAGATAACGCCCTTACATTGCAAAGTGATTGGATTTTGGCAGTTGTTGTTTGGCAGCACCATCACCAATAAGTGCCATTCTAACCACAGTTTTATGAAATTATTTACAGCGATTGATCGCGTAGGTGTTTCACAAGTGCCCAGTAAGGTTTTTTTAAGCTTTTCAACTTAAGTAATATATACGAGTAATATATACAGTCAGACATCAAACTGAAAGTATGTACATTGTTAGTTAAAAAAAATGCCTGGTATTAAGTAGAGTATCCAATCGATTAGATTTAGTTATCCATTTATTTGTGTTACTTTTAATGTTCGAATTATTAAATTTATTTTTTTTTTTTCAAATATTATTGTCATGTATTCTGTCATCGTTAATTTATAAACCGCAAAACTTAAATAATTTACTCGCCACTCTACTTGACGTTGAGAGAAATATCTGAATTATGATTTGATAAAACGCGAACAACTTATTAAGCCATATTAAAATATTAAATAATACTCGTACAAAGAAATTTTGAATATTTTATCCTATCTATTGCTTCCTATTCTAGGCCTTGCCTAAATTTAAGTCACGACCTTTTGTTTATTAAAAATCTGCGACTCTGGCGACACGCTTACTCACGATATCTTGTTTTGCAAATATAGTGTTGTTAACCAGACCACATTACTTCTTAGCGCCGGCGAAATTTTAACAAACGATGTATTGCTTAAACAACCAGGGGCTTCAACCGTATCAGCCACGACTGCAACACATTTTTCTGCTGTTTCTTCCCTTCTTAACTGACGCTTAGTCGACGATTGGACCACGAGTTCCTTTTCTTACCCTTCAAAACATATATATATATATATATATATATATATATATATATACATATATTCTTAGTTCTTATGCATAGCAAAGTCGATTAAGCGATGTCCGTCTGAATATTTTTGTATTCAAATTAGGGTTTTCAGATTCTTTTGAAAAAAATTCGCCAAAATCATTATTAAAAATCTCCAAAACAATTCGTTGATCGTTATGGTCCATAATAATTATATATATTATTTTAAGTGAACAAAAATTAAATATATTTTTTGTAAAAAAAATTTCAAAATGGCAAAATTCACCAAAATTAAAAAAAAAATCGGCAAAATATATATATACAACAATTAGTTAGTGAACTTATGAAGAGTACAACGTTTACTAAAAACTTTTTATGATTAATAAAATGATATATAATAAATATTTAATAATTTTATAATATTTCAAATATTCTCAAGACATTCGTCAGCGTCCTCTTCATTGGAATACATTTTATGCGAATTGAATGTATTAAGAAATTACTAATCTTCTTCTCATGAGAATATCATGAAATATTTATATTTGAAGGAATCAAGCACGATTAAAGTAAATTAAAATTAAAAAGATTCGGAATAATAAATTTTCATATTGATATTGTTACGAAAATAAGATCTGGCAACCCCTGTTGTTGTTATCCATATGAGCGAGGTGAATAAGTTAATTCAACTAATGGTGTGTGTATATAATAATACCCCAATTAGCCAACGAAAGCTGAGAAAACTCGATGGTTGCGTTGGTAGAGGTGCGTGTTGCAAACCAGAAGATCATGAGTTCGATCCCGCCTTCGAACATGCTTACAACGAAAAATAGTAATTGTTATAATGCAATTAAAAATTAAGAAGCAGCAGTACAAACCTCCCGAGAGGCAAAAGGCAATTATTGTGTGAAACCATGGCAGATAATTTAGCGGAGACGTCTAATTTATATAATAAACTAGATGAACCCGGTGTGCTTCGCTACCCCCCTCGTTATTAAATAAAATTAAAAGTATTGCGAAAATTTACTGACGATTGGTCCAGTAGTTAAGGCTATATTACGATTTTTATTTTTTCTAAAAAGGGGCGGGGCGGGGTCCCACCCACTTTTCTCCTGGTACGTATTCCTAATTATGCCAATACCATATGTACCAAATATCGTCGACGTAGGTCAAAAAATGGCCAAGATATGACGATATTAAATTTTGGGTTATATGGGCGAGGCCACGCCTCGTTGTCCAATTAAAACTTCATATAGCCTATTATTCCTTCCAGAGTCAAAGTAACATGCTGTGAAAATTTCAGGAAGATCGGTCCTAGGTTTTGGCCTCCTATAAAGCACAAACATACAGACAGACATTCATTTTTATATATAAAGATTATAATAAAAAAGTAAGAACGGTAGCGGTTAGCGCAGAGAAGTGTAATAGCATAACAACAGTGTTTGGCAGACGTGTGTTGTGGCTATTAGATTAAAGGAGATGACTGGCTTGGATAAAAGGAGTAGTGGAGATGTTTGTGGATAGTTAAGGTTACTAAACAAGGCATCGGGTAGTTCATGTCTCGCCGGAGTAACACAGTAGTGTAGCGTGGATGGCTGCGTTTGTAATAATAACGCATGTTTAGTAAATACGAGACCATAGGATTCACAAGACAGTAGGATCAAGGAGTATAGCCAGATAAAGCCACTTTGTGGATTGAATTTATAATGAGCCACAGTGGTATTTGCAATCAAAAGAATCCGTACATTTGTGTCTGCTAAAAAGGGAAAAACGTAACAATATATTTGCAAGTGCACATTGCTTATTAATAAATATTGGTTTTTCAATTTTTACTTTTTCATTGAATAATACGTATGAATGGTTCAAAATGGGATCCCTAATGTAGACAAGTAAAAGAAAAAAGAAAAATAGTTACTGAATGTTTGCTGTGTTATTGTATAAAACATTTTTAAGTTGTTACTGTCTTTTTGTCTTATTAATTCTATGGAGTTCTGTGGCTTTTGATATAAGAATTTCAAGTTTTTTATACAACATTTCGTTAAAATCCACTGATGAGCTATATAAGCAGTAGTGAAAGGGCCATATGGATGTGCTTTCCCCGCGGTAATACATTTCAAATTGTAGTTTTAAAAAATATTTCTTGAGAATATCATGAAATATTTATATTTGAACGAATCAAGCACGATTAAAGTAAATAAAATTTTTTCAGAAAATTCATTAATTATTTGTAACAATAAAATATTTTTTCCTTATGTCTTATGCTAAAACAACCACTGTGCAATAAATAACATATGAACAGTCATTATTTTTACAAGTTTTGTTAGTGAATTATTTAAAAGAAATAATCATTATTTTTATTACATAATTTTTAATAATTACATTATTATTTTAAATATTAAAAGCATTTTAAAATTAAACGAAATTTTTTGCAAAACAAACAAAACTGTATTCAAAATAAATGAAACCGTATTCAAGTTTAATGAAACCGTATACACAGTAAAACATTTATAATATTTTTCGTATTAAAGAATAAAATCGTTATAAAAGATATGGATAAATAATAAATAAAATAAATTTATATCTAAATCATACTTAGTGAAATAAATGAAAAGGTGGTCCACATATTTTTGTGCGATACTTTTCTCAATTATACTTACTTTAATACGCTCAGTGGTTATTTCTCTTAATATTGTTCGGGCATGGGATTTTAATTTAGAAATTGACATCTCAATCTGTTTTAGCATACACTAAGAGAAAAAGTATTCACTGATCGAATGAAGCAAGTTTTTTAATATTTTCATTTGTCGAATGAAGTTTCTCATGCTGTCAATTTTTCCATTTTTTTCACATTTCATTGTATTAATGAAAATAGTTTTATTGATGTCATGAAGTTTAATTTTTCTTAATACGTGCAAAACATAATTTTTTTCCAATTAATTTTAATATTTACTGCATATTTGGGATTTTTCGTTAGCACATATTAAAATTTCATGGGCACTCTTTGAAATAAGAGCAATGAAAAAAATTTAACTACCATTCAGTGTCAATAATTTTTTTTAAATATGAAATCGTTTAATTACTCATTACAATTGAGTAAAAAATAATTATTTTTATAAAACAAAAGTTTACGAGTATAATCACAGAAGTTAAAAAAGAGCTATGCAAACAACAAAAAAAAAACCTTCGCCTTTTTGTAGATAAATCTATATTTGAAATTTTTAATAATTTATCAATTTTAAATGATAAGGATGTCTGAGATAAAAACTCGCTTAACACTCTAACTAGCTGTTTTGATTATTTACAGCAAAACAGAAATATGTTCTCATATTGTCTTATTTTTCTTAAGGATGTTAAAACATGCTTTTTAAAATTGTACTCTACTATACTTTAAGATGTTTATTTAGTCTACAAAGTAAAGGGGTAACGTTTATTAATGGTAATGCATTGAAACTACTTATTCATTAATGAATTAAAATGGCTTTGTTTTTTTAACTAATTATTAATGAAACCTTTTTATTAAAAATAGTTACCATTAGTAATGGTAATTCTAAAAAATCATTAGCATTATTTATCATTAAATGCTTAAGAAATTGGCAATTAATTAATCAATCTAATTAATTACTCCCATGTATAATTTAATGCATACAAATTTTATTACACATTTAATAAAACTAAATTCAAAACATCCTTTGTTTTTTTTTAATTATCTAACAAGCCAGTTAAACTGGTTCATTAAAAACACGAACATTCTTCATATATAACAGGTTTTAAAATTCAGCACCACTAAACATTTTTTTACTGGCGACAGAACTGAAAATAGTTTCAGTTTTTATTTTCAACAATTTGACTGCTTAAAATAGTTGAACTGAGAACACATAGAACTGAAACCAACTGAATTCAGTTTACTATTTTCAGCAGCAAAACGAACACACAACAGCTCAGGTATAAATAACACAGCATATTGAACATCCCTGTAGCCACTTCCCAATTTTATTCCTATTTTCTAACACGCTTAGTTAGGGGAAACATCAGTTGTACAATGAAATATTCTGCATAATAAATTGTGTATGTTTCTAAGCTTCAAGTTAGTAATATTAAAAATCAAATAGGAGTTCTATATTCGGCTATGCCGAATCTTATATACCCTTTACCATCTATTTAAATCTAGTTTAGTAAAGCAACTCTTATTCAAAAGGAAAATATTAGGGTGACAGAGAATTAAAAAATAAGAAAACAAAATTTAAGGACTACATATATAAATTTTACATAAAAATGCCACCGACTCATAATGATCTCTTCAAAAGCTTAAAAGTAATACCCATATTGATATTTTAAAAAATTTGATAATTTCAGAGGCTGGAAAATATGGGCGAGTGCCAATTTTTCCACTTGATGGGGTTTTCTTAGTTTTTAATTCTCTATCGCCTCATATATTTGTTTTTTTTTTTTTTTATTGGAGTTACTTCATTGTTCCAAATAATATAGAAAAATTAGAGTTAGGTGTGATGTCTTGCTCTCTGCTTCTAAGGACATGCACCGATCTTGCTGATTTCCCATAGCACCTCTTTCAACACTATGTCTGATCTCTAGCTGATCTCGATTGACTTGGCAAACTTGATTTCAACAGTAACATGGACAGAGAGGCGGACATCGCTCGATTGACTTCGCTATGCATAAGAAGTCAGAGTATATATACTTTATGGGGTCCGAAATAAATATTGTAGAAATTTTAAACGGAATGACAAGCTTTTTCTACTGTTTGAGGTGAAGGGTATAACGAAGAGAAATAAGAAAGAACTGCAAGAATAGCGGACGACACTATCTAGTAAAATAAATGTAAATTGAGCAGTGATGTCCAATATAAAGTTGTACAGTTAGAAAAATTTAGTAATTTTATTCGTTTTTTATAGTATTTTATTGTTTTAAAAAATGAATTCTCATAAAAAGTTGAAGCAAAAACTGTAAAGGAAATAAATTTACAAATATATATTTTTGAAAATATAATAGTAAACTGCAATAAAAAATTTCACTCAAATTGTGTTTTCCCGACCACTATACAAAAGAGCATAACTGTTATACATATTTTTTATATATGGAGTTTGACATTTAGAGTTTACGGCGAAATTAATGAATTCGCTATCGAGACCACCTGTATTATTTCGCCATGATTTGAACTGTGAATATTATAAATGAATAAAAATTATTTTGGCTTAAGCTCATTTATTTTTAATTTCTAAAAATCTTTTTTAGAACGAAATTTATTTTACAAATGTATGCGGACGTTTTTCAAAGAAAACAAGAAAAATTAGACGCTAGCAGAATGAAATGCTGCACTTTCTGGAATGAAAGAGTTTCTGAAATGAAGTATTTTTTTTTATATTTTATTATTAAACGGTTTCATATAATTTTATGTAGTTTCATTTATTTCGAATGTTTTTTTAAAGAGGTTTCGTTTAGTTTGAAGGTTTAATTTAAACTGCAACTACTCTAATAACTTTCAATTTACAGTTATCCTACAAAAAGATTTTAATATATGATTCTATATTTTCATTCACTTTTTTAACAGGCTTTTGTTAAAGCTGTAACTAGTGGGGTAGAAAACGTTAAAGAAGTCCTTCTATCACCAGAAAATCAAAAGCAGTTAGTATCACGAGGACCTCGAATAGTTGCCGATAAAACAAAATCGTTTAAAACTATAGATTCCGAGAATGTACAGAAGAGATGTCTAGCCCAGGAAGACGGTAAGATTATAACAGAATCGAAAAAAACGACAGAGCATGAGGTAATTGTTGATGACGAATTGCCAGACAATAAGTCAATTGCAAGCACAGAACTAAATAAAACGCAAGTAAGCTGATGTCAATTTGGAAATATATTCAAACAATTAAATATTTTACTTAATTTCAGGAAGTTAATCAAAGATTTTTTAAGCAGCGAGATGAACAACATGTGGATATTGTCAAAGATGGCAAAGTTGTAGCAACTGAAATGAAATACGCAGCTCAGACCATGCACATGGAAAACGATGATATGCTGGAACGTCCTGGAGATTGGGATAGTTTATCAGATCGAATGAGAAAAATGCGAAAACCACACAACAAAACTATAATGCAGCACCCTAAAGGTATAAAATATTTTATAACCGGCAAAATTTAGTAGCAAAAATTTTTTTATTTCTACAAGGTGTTATTTTAATGGACCGCAAGGATGCACTTACCAAACGTCCATTGGATTTTGATAAAGAAGAAGAAACTCGAAAAGGAGAAACTATTAAATGGTTGGAGTCACATTTTGGAAGTGAGTCAACTGCCTCCAATGATTCCCGTGAAGATGAGATTGATGTCGTTGAACCAACTAAGAAAACCTACTTCAATGTCACTATCAAATCTAATCAAAATCATACTAGTTCGAATGCTCTGTACAATAATAACGATAAAAAAGTCTTTGTCAAACGCGGTCCTATGGACCCTATCTCACCAGTCAATAATGGAGCAAAATATTATCAGGGCATATCAAATTGGAATAATCGCAACGACACAACAGTCACTACAACACCTGCTAACCATTTTGCTTCTAAAGCGTTTCGTGATGATCTCCACGCTTCTATAGAACGTAATCAACTGAAAAAAACTAGTGCTGTTTATTCTAAGAAGGAAAATTATATTGGTGATACTACACAATACATAAAGCCTTTGCCTACTGAAAGTTATGTTAGTCGAGAAGATATTCTACAGCAAAAAAGGCAAAGTTTATCTTCACAGTTTTTAGCGAGATCAAGGCAAAACTCCCGAGATAATTTAGATGATTTGGACAAAATAGGCCAAGGTTCCTTTGAAGAAAGTCGTTATGTGAGTGGCTCTCGCACAGACCTGCATTATGGCATGAATATAAAAGATAACGATAAGCGTAATTACAATAGAGCCGAGGTAATAGATGACGTAGACTCACCAGTGACACAACGTAAAAATTCCTATGTGGACGAAAGAGCAAAATCATACGAACGAAGTTACATTGATAATGCACGTTATAATTCCTTGCGCAGAGACTCACAGCAACATGACTCTCCATCACCTCATAGAGAGACGACCACTTTAGAAAGACCCACCGTACCACAACGTAGAAGAAATGGTGAAAAGAAATTACGTCAACATAACGAATTTCTATCAGAAACTAAAACTACTGTTCAACAAGTGCCAATTGATGTGGCCGAACCGCCACCAGACTATTCACCGCCACCAAGAAGTCGATCATCTTCTCCAAGAAATTCTTACAATCATCAAGGTTTGAGAACTAAACCTTTTGCACACTCACACCAACAAATGAACGCATCTTCGACAATAATAGAACAACAGCCGAGGGAAGCTCAGACGTTAAACAGAAAACAAAATCAACGTACTAGATTTGCTCGCAATACTCCATCACCGCCTATGGGTCTAGCACAACATCCAACTCCAAGGCCAAGTATGTTGACACAAACTACTCAGACTACGCCTTCTACTATTTCAACATCTACAGTAGCGTCTCATCGTTCCAGTAAAGTAGGACAAGCTATAGGAAACTCCTTAAGAAAACTTGTGGGCAAACTTAGATCAACAAGCGTTGAGCGAAAACTACGCATGAAATCCAAGTCCAAGTCCCGTGAACAATCACCAGCACCGAATGCGAATCAAGAGCAACAAAATCTTCGCACTTACCAGCAATATAATGTCATTGATGGCCATATAGGAGCAAATCATAATACAACCTCACATGATGACTCTGAAGAGGAATACAGTAATCAACGAAGAAATCATTATCCATCAGGACAGGAAGCTATAAATAAAGCTGTGCAACCTGAGCAACCTGGATACAACAATGCTACCATAGATCGAAGGGCACATCAATATCCAAATCCATCTCAACCAGTTGGTAATAACCGTGACAATGGATATCGTGTAATAAAGCAACGGTACTATTTGGGAGAAGATCCCTATTCTGGTAACTTGTATGGCAAAGAAAATGTACACGAGACGATGAAAATGCGTAATGGAGTACCACCTCCTCCTTCTTCATACAATAGCCGTGAAAATTCAACAACTTCTCATACCCTAGGACGTTACCAAAAGAGCAATCAACGTATATCGGGCTCAACCCCAAATCTTAATCAGGTTTATCGAACCACCCAGACATTGCCACGTAAACTAAATGATCATCCACCAGTGCATAATTATGAAACTCAAACCGTTAATATAGCACGATCAAATGCTATAAGTAAAGTTCAAAGCAAATTACGACAACAATATCAAGCGCCCGTTGAACAACGCATATCTTATCAACCGATTAGTCAAAACACTGGGCCACTTAAACCAGCCAGAACTTATGCCAAGTCACTCAATCGTAGCAAATCATTTAGTGTTCATGCCATGAATGGTAGCAATGATCCTAGTCCCATTTATATGGAAAAATTAACGAGTAACAGCTATACGAACAACCACAACAACAGCAACCTACACTCTAGCCAGGCATACAAGTCAAACCCTCATCTCTACTCCGTTTCCAAGGAAAATAATTTACAACAAAGTGCTCTTAAAAGTCCATCAATTGTAAATCTTATAAGCCGTAGTCAAAAAGATTTAACGAAAATAGGCACAAACGATGACGAAACCGATCATTACGCCCAAAAGCAAATGTACTCTACAAGCAATCGTCAATCGTCAGTGACAAGGCAGCAGCAACCGGACGATAGAAAAATTGCGCCAGCCTATAGATCTGGTTCCTACATAGAAGAGGATTATAAATATCGATCAGCCCCACATTATCCACTGCAGAAAAAGCATTCATTGGAATCTCGTGCTTCCTTAGATATTAACAAGGATACTGCTAGTATTATAAGACATGAAGAATACATAAAACAAAGGAGAAATCCTCCTCCTGGATCCACAATTATTAAAGTACGCAACGTAGATTACAGAAAATGAATTTGGGACAGTTCGAACACTGAGCGATACGGCTACAATATTGTCAAAATATTTTTATATTAAACTTTTTTTTGTCTTACATTTTCATGCGGATGTTCATGTTTTATCAGGAATGTTTCTAAAACCTAAACTGCGTTCATGGGGTTCACTTAAAATAAAACCACTACTGAAAGCCCTTGCTTTGGCTTTAGTTTCATTTGACATGGTAGCAAATAAAATTAAAAAGCCATTTAAAATAAACTTAACGAATATGTGTTTGGATTTTATATCCGTTTCCTAGTACTAATAATTTTAAAATAATAAATAAAAACAAAACGTTATTGGCTTCCATTCTTTATTTAATACAAATTAAATATTAATTAAAACTTGTTAACCTTAATTTCTACTAAATCAAAAAAAAAACAAAAAAAACAATATTTTAGTTAAATTAAAATCAATAAAATTAACGATCTTATTAATATTACTTAAGTAGTCTAAAATCTTTGAATTAAAAAGTTATTTTATAATAGCAATTAATTATAAACAACTGAATTTAAACAAACAAAAATTATATATTATTAACCAATGTTAATTTTACCATTTATTGTGGTTGTAAAATGCAATAAAGTGCCAAAATTTAATTATTTAAAAAAAAAAATAATTATTTGTATATATTCAAGAAGATACACCAGGGAATTTATGTATCTATTTCGACAATATCTTGTTAAAAAACAAAGAAATTAAAATAAAATAAAACTACATTAAGCTTGTCGTAAGTAAAAAATAATATAATTTTCTATATATAATTAATAATGATTAAATAGAAAAATTGGTATATAAACACAAATAGAGAAAACACGAAACATACGTCAAAATTCACAAAAATATTAGTTAGATGAATTTCTTTTCAAAGTTGTTGTCAAATATCAACTTGAGATCAAATAAAAATCTCAAATATAAAAATATACTTTATAACTATTAATCAAGAAAACAAGATTGCGCACTCGGCGCATCTACGTCATCATAGAATGAAAATTAGTTTGTCTTGTTAATTGTGCCACATTTGAGTTGCCTTTAACTTCTAGTAGAGATTTGGCTGATTACATTGAATACCGTTACTTGATGTTGGTAGCTTACAAAATATTGTGTTTGAACATGACTTTTCTTTATTTTACAATACAAATGATGTGAACTCTCAACTTTCTGTACTAGAATATTTAATATCCAAAATGTTCTTCTTGACTCCTATATCGCGATTTAAAGTTATAAAAAATAAATCGAAAGAGTGGATTAAGTCTGCTGAAATTATATATGTTAAGTCTCTTAGAGACCTGGCATATTTAAATGACCCAACTCTTTATAAATTGAGTGTTTTTTGCATATATAGAAATAAAGCAAAACAAACATTACGAAGAGTAAAAAAGAGTTATTTTAGTAGTATATTTCATAATGTTGATACCAAGGGCACGTGGAATAAATTAAGAAAAGCATGCAATGGTAACCCAATCAATGCTAACTCTGAGTTAGATGTTGAAAAGGTAAATAGTTTTTTTTTTATATAATCTGAACTTGAGAACCGGTAATGTTTTTGAACCAATACGTTTTGAGAGCTCTCTTGGCATATTTTTCTTTCAGTGTATTAATATCAACGATTTATATACAGCTTTTTTTAAAATCAAATCAAATGCTTGTGGTATTGGTGGTATACCATTAAGATTTTTGAAAATTATATTTCCTTTAATGAGCAACCATTTTTTACATCTAATCAATTGTATTATAACAACATCAGTCTTTCCAGATAATTGTAAGCTTGCGAAAGTTGTTCCAATACCTAAATCTCAATACTGATAACATTAGGCCTATAAGCTTACTGCCTATATTGCCAAAGATATTTGAACATGTTTTAAGGTCTCAAATAACCCAGCATATCGAGCAATTTAGTTAACTAAATGATCGGCAAACAGGATTTCGTAATGAATCCATAAGAAAGAATTTGAATAGAGGTGGGAAAAGTATTCTAGTGACAGTAGATTTATCTAAAGCTTTTGATCGAGTCAACCATGTAAAATTGTTGCAGGAGCTTAACACTGAGTTTAAGTTTTCAACCACATCTTGCCTTCTTATAAATTCGTACCTATCAGGAAGAAGACAATTTATATCTTTTAATGGCAAGGAATCACATGTAAAGCAGGTGAAATCTGGGGTGCCCAAAGGATCCGTTTTGAGCCCTTTGTTTTTTGCTGTGTATTCAAACAATTTTTTTAGTGTGGTTGAGTCAGTAATATGCTCAGTATATGCCTTTGCAGACGACATTCAATTACTTTTTCATGGTACTAGATCCAAGGATTCGCTTCAAACAATAATTAATGACACGTTGCATCGAGTTGAATGCTGGATGATATCGAATTATTTGCTCTTAAATACCTCAAAATCTAAAATTTTGGGTTTTGGTTCCATAAGTTTTAGCGATTTCAACATACACTTAGGGCAAAGTGAGCTACAGTTTGTAGATAAGATGAAAATTTTAGGTGTATTCATAGATAATAGGCTTGATTATTCATATCATATTGACAATGTGTATTCGCGAGTCTGTTTTACACTCCGTAGATTACATTGTCTGAACATATACATACCTCCCATAACATATACGATATAAAGTAGCCCATGCATTGATGATGTAGCAGATATCCTATTCTATGGAAGTATATCTTTGTTCTACTGATTAATAAAATTGTAAGATTTGTGTTTGACATAAGGCATCGAAATCCTGTTAATGGCCAATATCGAAATTAACGTTATAACTACATAACGCCGTATGTCAATAGTTTTTTGAAATGTTCTTTTAGTCACTTTGTAACAATCAGATATCTCTTGTATTTCTTCAATATATATTATTGGAATTGTCAATGTTCATCCCCCTTATTAATGGTTTAGTTTTTCAGAAGTAATTCTTGATTACAGTAGTTCATTTCTGGAACTGTTTGCCAAATGATTTCAGAGTATTTTCCTTCTCATTATCTTTGTGTCGCAGAAAAGTTATCAACCATTACAACAGTAATTTGCCTTAGACGCATTATATTTCCATTTCTGATACTGGACTACCTCAAATTTTTTTTATCATCCCAAAGCATTTATAATTATAAATTGAAGCTATTAACAAAACACTAGTTTTTAAGCGATTTTGTATTAAAATTAATTTGAGTTTAGGGTTGTCTACAAAGTAAATTTAATTATTCTGAATTGTAATATGTATTTTGGCCATAAAGGGCTTTTTATATTACGTAATGATAATAAAAAAAGAGATTTTTGGCGCAAAATTTAAAATAATCAAATAACTTCTAAAAGGGTAAACATTTCATATATATTTTCAATAAAGTTATTACCGGTTTTTAATTTAATTTGTTGAACAAAAAATATTGTATGTCTACGTCACATAAACAAGATATCGCTGCACAACAAACTAACGGACCTGAGCAGTTCGTAATCTTGTTATTTTTTTTAATTCACTCTTTACAACAATGATCGCTAAACAACCGTGATTCAGAGCTGTAAATAAATCATTCATTTTTTACTTAATTCGCGAATATAACATAAATATTACCAAAAACTATGTCGTTGGGTGGTCGTGGATCACAAAATTTCAAATATTATTAATTTGTCGTTCAGCGTATTTCAAAATAGAAGTCAAATCTTCTTGAAAAATTAACTCTAAACATCATGTTTTCTTTGATCAAACGCGGGTCCATTTTAGTACGAAAAATTTCCAGTTTCAATTCCCCCTAGATCAGTTCTTGAATTCGATTAATTGAAAATTAATTTTGATTTTATTCATTTGAATTGCATTCCTTGTTCTTATTCATTGAATCAATTCAAAATAAATTCAATTCAAATAAATTGGAAATAAATTGCAATTCACTTTGACAATTTCATTCGAATAAGAAATAAATTGCAATTCCTTTTTACCAAATCAAATGAATTGGAAAGGAATTGCAAATTATTTGAATTGGATACGATTTGAAATTGATTTTTGCCTAATTCGTTTGAATTGATTCAAATTTCAGTCAATTCTTTTTTGTTGTGAAAAGAATTAATTCAAAATTTAGCTAATTCGTAACGAAATAAAATCAAAAATAAATGATTCATTTACAGCTCTGACGTGATGTCAGTACATTAAATTTCTATATTTTTTCAACTATGTCTTGAGTTACTGTATATTTTGCCACTAATCAGGCGAACAATTTAAGGAGAACCGATAAATTTTAGATTTTAGGATCATCATTTTAAAAATTCCGTTAACAAAAATTCTTTTCATAAATTTATTTTATTATTATTTCCTTCAGCTTTAGAGTACTGAAGTAGAAAAAGCATTAAGTGCTAAGAATGGCTTTAATTGTCATGGAACCGAATGGCTTTAATTTATATAAAATGCTGCTGGCAATACCTGCTGTTTAATTAATGGTTCATCACCAAATATTTCTGTCTATATTTGCTCTCATATAAGACGAAATTTCTAATTTAATTCTTTTTGAAAATTACTGTCTGTTTTATAATCTATTTACAAAAATTTAATACGTTAGCACATATTTGTGTTAACTGACACTTTCCTTGTAAATGCAAAGAATATATATTTAAAGTAGAAATTTAATAAAAAGAATGGGCAGATAAATAAAAAAAAACGTTACTTTTTGGCAAATTAGCTCTTTTAAACTTTTTTTTTTTTTTGATCGTTTAGTCGACACGTTTAGGCTTTCAAAAGTTGGCAACTAGCGCGGGCTCACATACAAACACAAAAAACTCTCAACAAAGAGAGCAAAATAAATCAGACCGATGGTATCAAGGCGAATCAATTACCAGGTGGCAGCGTAGGCGAATTCATAAATTTTCGCCGTGTACACTACTGTCAAACTCCATATATAAAAAATCTGTTTACAATTTTTTTATATGAAGTTTGACATTCGTTTCTACCAGCAAAAAATAATAAATTCTCTAACGCTGCCACCTGATAATTGATTCGCCTTGGATGGTATGATGTATTTTACCGTCAGTGTTGCCGTTTGGTTACATTTTTCGTAACTTTTAACGGCACAGCCACAAAATAAGGTAATATTACTGAAAAAGTACTTGTTTCTTTATTTGAGACAAGAAATAACCGTCCCTGTAAGCCGTTTTTCTTAACATAACAAATTGGTTTTACCAACGAAACTTACAAATGATGTCTCAATTCTATTTAAAAAAATAGTTTCAAATAAATAAAAAAATATTGTTTCTGAAGTTGTTTAATTTGTGAAAAGTTACGAAATGTTTCTTGCTTTCTGTTTAATAAGTCAGAGTTAAGACGGAAAAACATTTGAAAGAAAAACCTTTGGAATTCTCTTTTGTTTTTCATTCGCGTTCACACAGGCGAACAGGTTGTGGGGAACATTTCATTAGTATTGTTATAGTTCGCTTTTAAATGTATGCAAAGAAAATGTCAACGATTCTCTTTTCCCCATCGGTAATTTGATATTAAACTAAATGTTTCCCATTTAAATGTTTGCTCGTCCAAACGGGGACTAAGAGCAAAATGATTCTGGCAAAAAATTTTTTTCTAATTTCTAAACAATATGAGCTGCACTTATGACGTGTGCTCTGTTTAAACTTCCGAAAATTGTTAGCTACTTTACTTATTTCGCTTGAAAAATTTGACAACTTGCTAGTGGAGCCTGTACTAAAATAAAGAAGAGAGCGTTCGTTTTATTGCCTTGAAATATGAATATTGGCTGTTTGTTTTTCATATTCCGAAAACGTCACATTTGCATTTAAAACAATTGAACATTTTTTAATAAATCGAGTAAAATCTCTTTGTTTGAAAGATTGAGCTTCGACAGATCTTACTATTTTAATCATTTTAAAATATTGGTATTAAAGACAAATACCGTTAAAATTATTTTTCATATTACTTTTTTGTGCTTAAATTATCATCTAAAGTATTAACTATTATTCTGCAAAAATAAGTTTTTTTATTCCATCTTGTATTTGGAGTTTATACAGTTTTTTTTTACTTTAAAATGCGTTGGTTGTATCCTAATAAACCGCAGTGTATACATAAACTCACAATTAATTAATGAAAAATTTTTAAATGTAACTTTTTCTTGTCTTTCCGTGGCAACACTGTTTACCGTATCTACAATTAGATAAATTTAAAATTTTATCCCCACAACTTCCCAAAAAACATTTTCAACAATCCCCAAAATTCTACACTACAAGTAATGAATTCAAATTAAATATCAACATACTGTATTTGATAAGCTTCGTCATATCTAATTTTCTTAAAATTCAAATTTAAAAAAAAAATTATTTGTTAATATTAATTGTAGAGTTCTGTATAAAGTGTTAAAAATTTGTCATCTAAAAAATAAATTGTGCTGATAAATGTAAAGTAGCATTAAACCGGTAAAATTCGGTTCTTTCACATTTGCATTTCTGTTTTCTTTACGAAATGACATATTTTTACGGAAAAAAAGTATTCTATATTTGCATCGAGATTCTAAGGGACATCCTTCAAACGCAAAATATATCCTCAAAGAAATCCTTAATTCCCAAACTAAATTTCCATCCCCATTTTAAAAATATTATCCTTGATTTGGGGATGAACCCTTAAATTGATGATTAGCTCCCAGTGTGTTTTGCCGTGCGGTCTGGCACTTAAGATCATTGTAAATTGTTGCCATGACCCATAACTATATTTAGTAACAAATTGTGTAGAGAGCCTTGCAGAGACACTGCTTAGTTTCGTCACTTATGCTAGCCTCAGGCTAAGTTTTTGTTAAGCATACGCCCGTTAATGGTTTTGTGTTTGCTAAAGGTGCCTTTATACGATGTGTTTTTTACATTTGACATAGGAAATCCTTAAGTAATGCAATTTGTTTGTCAACGTTGCCATGTTTACAAATGGCTTATGATTTTTCGTTTTGGAGAACTAAGCAAACTAAAACAACTGTGCAAATACATTAAATTATATGTACTTAAGAACACTTTTTGTCAAGTTTCGTCAAATGTCATTTCTTTAAGCAAAGTACGAAACTGAGCGCACTTTCCGTACGCAAACAGCTGCTTGTGCATTGTGTTATACATTCATAAAGAAAAAATTGCAATGAAGACCTACAATGTTAAATTTTAAGTTAAGTAAAAAGAGCATATTTATTTTTGCCCAATTTTTAACAAAAACAATTTCATTCTGCTAGCGTCTAATTTTTCTTGTTTTCTTTGGAAAACGTCCGCACACATTTGTAAATAATTTTTATTTCTAAAATTTTTTAGAAATTAAATTAAAAATGAACCAATAAGCCGAAAATAAAGCAATTTTCATTAATTTATAAGATCGATGGTTCAAATCCTGATTGGGATATGAAGTCCAAAATATTTTATACCCATTCCAATCGCGTTACCTATCCGTAGAGTCGGGTGCAAGTCGCTTATTAGAATTATATGAGTGCTTAAGAATTTATTATTCATTTACTGTTAATATCAATCAAATCGACAATGCTCAATACATATTAAATAACCCTAATGATTCCAATAAAATATATTTATCTTTCAAAAGGACATTCATGGTATTATTAATAATTTTAATAAATGGTGACAGAAAATCTGTTAGACTTAGCTTAAAATTTTTTCAAAGATTTTTTGAAGAGTTAAAAGTGTTAGATTTAAAGATATTCTAAATGAAATAGAAATGACTTTAGTTAATTTCTGAAAAAAAAAGTGTTCCAAATAAGACGTACTGGTTCAGATTCGTCCAAAATATAAAGACTTTTCCATATTCATCGGCAAATGTAGAGGGAATATTTAATCGGGTAAATTTAAATAAAACAAAACTTCGCAATCGCTTAGAAAATTAATTTTTAGTAGGAATATTGCTTACAAAAGATTATTTAAAACTTAAAAACTTTTAATGTTTCGGCACACTTATATCTATAGATTTGCTAAAAACGATGTCGTCTGATATTCATGAACAAAACTAAGACAAACAATTTTTATTCATTTTTATATAAAGTTTATAACATACTTATAACATATCGCACTTGATCAACAATAGGGTATTAACTCAAAATTTTTGAAATATCTCTTTTTTCAAGAAATCAGCTAACAACATCAATATCTATCTACTGTAAAAATTTCAACGTATTCCGTTTACTCTTTCATCTCGAAAACCACTTTTGAGACCATATTCATGATAATGTAATGATTACCTTTATTTCAACAAAAAGGTATTATTTCGAATTAATACAAAAGTTAACATGGAACTGATTCGTAAATTTTCATAAAAAAGGTATTATTTTGAGTTGAGTCTCTTTTCAATTTGGTTTTATCTTAAGTTGATACTGTCTTGTTGATAAAATTTGTTTCATTTATGATCCAAAAATTTCAGAAAAATGGTATTAACTCAAAAAATTGATTTTTTTTGCAATACTTGCACAGATTTCTAGGAAAAATGATGTTAATATATTTTTAAATGGAATTTGCTTCCTATGGTACATTTGAATTTTTAAATTCTGTTAAAATGTGGCCACAAACAGTTTTTCGACTCTACTGAAAATTTTAAAATTTTGAGTTAATACCCTCTTGTTGATTAAAATTTATAACATTTAACATAATTTATTTATTCTGTAAGCAAATACAATACCTTTTAAGCAATAAATATTCGGATATATTGAATAGAAATAAATTGAAAATTGCATTTGAAGATTTATTGAAGATTTTAAAAATAAGGTGCAGATTTTGCAGATTTTTTTCGTGAAATGTTGTTGGATTTTGCAGATTTTACACATAAAAGTTCTAAAAATGTTTAGAAATTAAATTAAAAATTAACCAATAAGCCGAAAATAAGTCAATTTTCATTAATTTACAAAAACAATAAATTAAAATTATATTTTTAATTGCTTATACATACATATGTATATAATTTAAGCGATGAGCACCTTTGCATTTTTTAGTATAGTTGGCCACAAATATAAAAGCACAAAACAATTTGAACCAAAAAATGTAAATTTGTATTTGAATGTTATTAAATATATAATAAATATAATTTCTTTGATGTCTTTTCCTTTTAAAATTTTGTTTATTTATAAGGAAATTATTTTTGGCAAAAGTACGAATTAAACATAAATGTGCAACTGTGGCACATTAGTTACTAAGTTAATCTAAGTACATTGTAATCACATAAATTTTTTTTAATAAGTTACCTGAGCATCAAGCTATCTTATGCACATTATAGTTGGGCCTTTAGAATGCTAATTGGTCTGTAATTGGTTGGCATTATGGAATCTTTTCGAGCTTTATGTATTGGAATAACTATGGCCTTTTTGAAACTTTGATAAAAATAGTCATTACTTACACAAATATTAAATATCTTACTCATGTTTAAAAAAAGGTCATGTTTTAAGAACAATGGCATTAATTTTCTCTAAACTTAAGGGCATTATTACTTTTTAATGAAACTACATATGACTACTTGAATGTCATCAAATAATGCTATATTACTACCACTGTGTAGAAACTCATAGTTAAGACATTCCACGTAATCCGCAACACAAATATCCTTAGTTATTGTGTGAGAATTAGCAATTGCATTATCTACACTAATTTTTAAAACTGATATCTGATCGGAAAGCCGAAAATTTTTACCTTCAAGTACTTTGGTAAACTTCCAAGACTATTTAAGGTCGTATGTTTTTCATACAAATTTTCTAGACGAGTCGCTCGTTTATAATACAGAAACCGCACATAAGACTCTTTCTATTCCTATTTATGTAAAAATCGATAAGTTTGTTTAACTGCTTTAGTGTACAAATTAATTGAGTTCTATAGTTTGGATCACCACATCTCTGTAATAAACGCCTAAATTTATTTCTTTGCAGTATTAACGTTTTGATTGTATTGAAAATTTCTCTCTGCCATGGATTCTTTGTACAAAGGAACAGAAATTGTTTTTAATTAATAAAACATGAGATTAAAACATGGTCTGAATTCAAAATAATTGGCTGGGATTTCCCAGGCCAAAAAATTTACACAGGAGTTCGATAAAAATATTGACCAAAGCTGGTAAATGAGCCTGGGTAATACAATATTAGTCAGATAAAAGACAATAATCATTAAGTATACAGAAAACAATTATAAACGACGTTATATGTTAGAAATGTTACAAATTATTAATACACCAATAGTACAGAGAATTAATTTTAAGGCAGACACAGATAATGTAGCTCAAAATTAATATAATTGAGAAAGAAAATATAAATAATAATAAAGACCTATTGCAAGGCGAATCAATTAATTAATCAATTGACCTATTGCTTGTAAAATAAATAAAATATGAAAATAAAAATATTAAACAAATAATAAAAAATGAGATGCGGAATACGGCTCCGCAACCGTTTCTACTCTAATTTGGACGTTTATTAGACGTTAAAAATTAATCATTAAAATTCTCTTAAATGTTGAATTTCTGTTGAAAATATGCGTTTGATTTAATTTTTCTCCTAATTTTTTATTATGTACTTATTTAATTTATGTAATTAGTAAATACTTGTAAACTGAAGAAAAAAAATGTTCGTGTCTTAAGTCTTTTATTTACTGGTAAGGATGAATATGAATACAGCGCGCCAAATGTAAGCGTGTGTGAGTATAGTAAATTGGGGGCATCATATATTTTAACATTGTTGCAAATAAAATGTACATAAACCTGGTTTGCATGGATTAGAAAAATAGAAACAACACCACCTGCTTCCACCTTTTGAAGAAATAAACAGATTTCCAGTACAATTTTTTTTGTTTTGTATGTATCAATTTGTTAACTTCTTTCTGTCTTATTTATTATTTATATTGCGTTGGCATTATTTTTTGTTATTGTTTATCTATTCAATTTTGTTATTGTAATGTTCATGGCATGGCGAAATAATGCAGGTGGTCTCGATGGCGAATTCATGGATTTTCGCCGTAAACGCTAAATGTCAAACATCATGTAAAAAAAATTATACATATTTTTATACATGGAGTGAGACATTTAGCGTTTACGGCGAAATTAATAAATTTGCCATCACGACCACCTTATAATTAAATTGCCTTGTTATCACACGTTAAATGATTCGCCTTAGGTGTAACCAAAAAACATTACCATGGCGAAATAATACAGGTGGTCTCGGTGGCGAATTCTTTCATTTCACCGTAAACTCTAAATGTCAAATTTCATACATAAAAAATATGTATATTTTTTATATGGTGTTTGACATTTAGCGTTTACGGCGAAATTAATGAATTCGCTATCGAGACCACCCATGGCGAAAATATACCAGGTGGCCGCAATGGCGAATTCATTAATTTCGCCGTAAACTCTAAATGTCAAACTCCATATATAAAAAATATGTATAACAGTTTATTGTATGGAGTTTGACATTTCACGTTTGCGGAAAAAATTATGAATTCGCCATTGCGACCACCTGGTATTATTTCGCCATGAGACCACCTGTATTATTTCGCCATGATTTCGCCATAATACTAGGTGGTCGCCAAGGCGAATTCATAATTTTCGCCCCAAACGTGAAATGTCAAACACCATATAAAAAAAATATATACACATTTTTTATGTATGGAGTTTGACATTTAGCGTTTACGGCAAAAGTGATAAATTCGCCATCGAGACCCCCTGTATTATTTCGCCATGGCAAACTGTCATGTCGAAATAATACTAGGTGGTCGCAATGGTGAATTCATTAATTTTCGTCGCAACCGTTAAATGTCAAACATTATATAAAAAAAATTATACATATTTTTTATATATGGAGTTTGACATTTAGCGTTTACGGCTAAAGTAATGAATTCGCCATTGAGACCACCTGTATTATTTCGCCATGCAAGCTGTAAAAAGTAGTAACACACCGAAAAAATTATTTCATACAATTACTAAATTAACTACATTAAATTTATTGCTTGATTTCAAAAGACCATGACCAAAAATAAACCAACAAATTCTGGTAAGAATCCAACTTTGGCTAAACAAAAAAATATGTTGGCTGCTACCGATGAAATATATATCAATAGTATGATAGAAAGCCAAAAGCAAAAAGCAGACTCTTATACGCTGCGTACCCTTGGAAAAGACATAAAAAATACATTATTAGAAGTTAATAAAGTACGTGAACAAATTCGTGAACGTCGACACCACGAATTATTGAAGATGTTAACAAAACTGATACAACAGGAAAGTACGGCAATAAACAAAGCTACCGACGCAAGGATAATGAGTGCAAACAGATATATTGAAAAACATGCCGTACGCAGTTCTGAAATTGGAGATTTTTCTATAAATGGTGAAGTTCCATGTTTTACAAATAATTTGATGTTTGCGAATGCTGAAAACGTGTTAAATATAAAAAGCAAAAGCAGCTTGAACAATGCTACTGATAGTTCATCTTCAAATTTAAAATTATTACCCAAATCTCAGATAAGTATGCAGCCAATAATAAATTCTACCTCTAATTCTGTGAGGCGCGATGACTCTATAAAGCAACTGCAAATAATGCGCGCTCGTATGTTGAAGTTCCATCGTGAAAAAATGGAGGACCGTGAAAAGAAAACACGGATTTACAAATATATATAGAACAATACTGAAAACCAAGGCTTTTGAGTTTTTGCCTACATTTTAAATGTTCAATTATCTGCAAAAAACCTAGAGGCCCTGGCGAAATCATGTACCAGCTGAAAGTAATAACAAGTTAATGGCAAAATAATACTAGGTGGTCGCAATAGCGAATTCATTGATTTTCGCCGCAAACGGTAAATGTCAAACACCAAGGCGAATTAATAGCAGGAATACTCACGACCATGGCGAAAATATACCAGGTGGCCGCAATGGCGAATTCATGAATTTCGCCGTAAACTCTAAATGTCAAACTCCATATATAAAAAATATGTATAACAGTTTATTGTATGGAGTTTGACATTTCACGTCTGCGGCAAAAATTATGAATTCGCCATTGCGACCACCTGGTATTATTTCGCCATGCTCACGACGAAATTAACGGCTCTTAAAACCAAAGATTATAACTTTTGACATTCGAAGAAGGAAAAATCACAATAGTCACCTGGGCTGTTAAGGCCACCAGTTGTTAATTCGCCTTGGTCGAACACCATATAAAAAACTATACACATTTTTTATTAATGGAGTATAACATTTAGCGTTTATGGCGAAAATAATGAATTGGCCATCGAGACCACCTGTATTATTTTGCCATGGCAAATAAATACATTTTCGTAGTTGCTAGGAATACCAACCATTCATTACTTTCGCCGTAAACTCTAAATGTCAAAATACATACATAAAAAATTTATAATTTTGATGGCGTTTTGTTCTTTTGGACCAGCCAAATAATTCTTCTCTCCTTCAAGATTTCAGAAGATCAGAGGAGTAATTTCAAATTTATAATAAAAAAAATAAAAAATTTATAACTTTTATATGGTGTTTGACATTTAATGTTTGCGGCGAAAATTTATGAATTCGCCACTGCGACCAACTAGTATTATTTCGCCATGATGTCAACTTTCACATAAAAATATTTGACGCATATTTCCATTTCCACTGCCACCACCTGGTACATGATATCGCCATGCATATTTCTTTTTATATGAAGTTCGTAATATGCGATATCATGTAGAGTCATACAGAGTATGACAGTTATGTTAATACCTGGTAATTGATGTGTCTTAAAATGTTTGTAGAAAGTTTGACATTTCGAGTAAAGACAAACTCTAATTAATTTGGCACAGCTATCACTTGGTACATGATTTCGCCATAAATAAGATTGTAAAATAATTTCTTGTCGAAGAGGAAAAAATTAACTTATGGAGAATAAATTTTAAATTTTACACTTCTAATTTTAAAAGAACTAGAAATAGCAGTTAAATGACAATTTGAATAAAATTCTTGTAACTGAAACTCACGGATTTAAAAAAAAAAATAAATAAATAACCCTGAAGGACCTCTAATATTTATATTTTTTTAATTATTGCCTGGTGGCTGCAAAGTAGAATTTTTAGGACAAATTTTTATTTTTTAATTTTTTGGGAAATCTTTAGATTTGAAGTTATGGACTCCGAAATTTTTACGTATAACACTACAAATATCGTGAAATTTTTAGCGGAGTAGGGCAATATGGGTATCGTGGGAAAGGTAATTAAAACAAATTAAAGAGAAAATTAAAAAAACAAACTTTCGAGTGTCCATAAATTTTCTCCTCTATGACATGAATAAAACGGTTTCGAATACTAAAGATTTCCTGCATTACAAGCCAACCTTTTCAATGATATCCATATTATCTCAATCCATCATAAAATGCTCGATAGTGCATATGCCATATTATTATTATTATTTTTTTTTAATCTTAATTTAATAATGGCAGGGGTACATAACCACAGCGCCAGTGTATCCCACAAGTTTTTAGATATAAACAGTCTCTCCAGGAACTGCACATCGACCTATACCTTCGTATAGGAAGTGGTAAATCCTGAACAGGATATTGAAGTATTAATGATTATATATTTTTAATATTTGTTAAAACGATTGCATTTTTATAAAAGCCAGTTGAGAAAAAACGTGCGCGTTGCGTCTTTAATTATAACCTCACTTTTTTGAAAAAGGAAAATCTGCTCGCACACAGATGTTTCCTCTTCGAGATAAAGTAATAAACTGTATGCCATATTATAGGGTAAGTGCACCTAAGGTCTACATGTAACAGTAGTCGGCATTAATTTGATTTAAACTTCAATAAATAAGAATAACGGTGTTTATGTATTAAAATAAGTATACATAAGCATCATAAATATTCTCAACTGATTATGGGATGCAAAAAAATGATGCGAAATGATTAGTTTTGACATTATTTTGATATCATTCGGTGTCGGTCTTGCACAGGTGTGGTAGTGTGTTTTTCTTTAATAAAAAATTAGTGAAAGTGATAACTTTGTGTGGTAATTTTTACATTGTTATAATTGATTTGAAATTAGAAAAGGTTTTTTTGGTAAAAAAAAACTCTTTAAAAACACAATAAATGTGAAATTAACACAAAAAAAATTGTTTTTCCCTTCATTTCAATCATGTCGACATTAGGAACGAAAAAAGAATTACCTTTTCAATAGTCGACAACTGGAAAAATAGCATTTTTCTCAGATTAAACTCAAATTTAAGAGAAATGATAATTCATCTCTTAAAATGTTAATGAGTACATAAAAAAGTCATTTAAATCAACTTTACCCAGTAGTCGACATAGTAAACAGTGGCTTGTCTACAACCTGTCGACTATAGGGCAATTGATATCCTAAGGTCTACAATAGATTTTATTGCCTTTTAAGTTTACCTAAATATCTAATGGGTATACCTTTATCTAGGAACAACGTTATATAGATACTAAATTTAAACCAAAATATGGCCACCAAAGGAAAACAATCTTTTCATCAATATCCTGAGCGGGCACTACAAGACGCAATTAGTGAAATAAGGGGAGTTGGAATATCAATATTTATCGCCAGCGTTAAATATGGTGTTCCACGTTCCACTATTTATGATAGGAGTAATGGTCGTGTTCCCGAAGGTCCTTGAAGAATTGGTGCGCTACCACCCAATACAACGCATATAATGCAACTGGCTGATGTAAGCATTTTTAAACCATTAAAAACGTGGTGGAAAAAAACTGTTAGAAAATGGCAAAGCAAACCGGAAAACCACTACCAAACACTATCGAAATCTACTTTTTGTCCCCTTTTCCACATGGTTCTTTCTGAACTCACTATAGAAGAAACCATGAAAAACGGGTTCCAAAAATGTGGATTTAATGCTGATAATGTGGATTACACAAAATGTGTTAAAAATATTTTAGAAAAACTAACAACCGAACGCAACGAAAGTGAAGAAGTTTTGACTGAAACAGATTTTAATAAATGTGATTAATAGGAATTATTATTATGATAAGTCCCAGATTGCTTGAGCGTGGAATTGATTCAAGTATAGTTATTGCTTTGAAAAATAGTGAGAACGTCCAAGGCTTTGAAATTATGTGCAACACATCGGTTCAGTCTGGAATATACACACTTAATGAGGAAAGTGTTTTGGAGAGAGAAAATAGTGAACCAAGATCACCAACTCCAGCTAATAAAAGCAATAATTTAGTGCCGGACCATTGTTCAACGGCAACTTCACAACGTAAAGAAAAATCAAGTAGTTTATTCGAGGATATTGTTGACTGCCCCTCACCTAGTTCATCAATATGTAGCTCAATTATAAAAAATGTTTTGCTTAATCCTATTAGTTGTTTGCCAACAGGTAATTTAAGTAAATATAGGTACCAACTCACATTTGATTTTACTTTATTTTAAATTTAACAGGCTCAACAACTCTAGTAAAAAATTCGGAAGTTTTAATGTCACCGTCCTTTGAAAAACATCTCTACTTTCCAAAACCGGTAACGTCACCACAGCAAAAAAAAACAAAAAATAAGCGCCAAGTGCTATTTCCGCTTTTCGTGGAGGGAGCATATACAGGATAAAGAAACTGAGAAGATAATTAAAGCTGAAGCTATAAAAAAACGAAAGTTAGAGCGCCAAAACAGAAAAATAGAAAAAGAAAACAAATCTAGAAAATTTAAAAAAAGAAAACATAAGCACACTTGCAATGAAGAACTAGATGCTGATGCTGAAGACGATGATTTAAAAAACGTAGGGTGTGATACCTGCCCTCAGTGGTATCATCTCAAATGTACTGGTCTAAGAAATGTACAATATGATGATGTCTGTCAATTGAATTTTATATGTAAATCACGCCAAGATGAAAATGCTTTAGTTCCATATGCTCATGTACCTGAATTTTAATTAAAACTATATAGACTTCCCAAAATTAGATATGTATAATATATGCATATTTTGGGATAATATACATATAAATTACATGTATATTTTGGTTTCACACAGCTACCATTTTATCCTTAAACTCTAACCTAAGTACAAAAAATGAATTCCAAATACTTATTTTATTGATATATTTTTATGTTTTACTATTTATTATTATATAAATATATGTAAAAGCTTTAATTTTCAATAAATAGCAATTTAAATCCCTTCGCTATAAAAAAATTTTGTTATCAAATATGATATGTCGACAATAGAACCACGATTTGTCGACTACTGGCAAACATGCTCATTTTTACAAAATTTGTAAATTTCTCAATTTCAATACAAAAACATCTAAGTTTTCGTTATTTATTCTCAAACCATACAAAATAGTGAGTTACCGTATGTACTCACTAATTTATTATCATTTATACACACGGAAGAACAATAGTTTGAATAAGAGTAAAATCCTTAAACTGTCGACTACTGGTGTACTTACCCAAAATCGATTAGCCTTAATTTCAATATTTTTCACATTTTATATTTATTTACATGTGTCCAGCAGATAATAAGAAACACATTCAAAAATTTTTTTCATCACTTTTTATTCTTTCATAGTTTTTAAAGATATGGTGCTCTGTGAGTTGCACAAAGTAAATAACAAGTGAAATAATAATGATAAATTTCATCTGCTGTTTGATAACGAAGCCGTAATGAAAAAGCAACAAATTTCATCAATTACAGTAAACTTCAACTTTAATAAATCGGCATGTTCCATCAATCGGTACAAAGTTAATGCCCAACACGATGACATTTTATCAAGAGGCGTTTAAAGTACTTGAAAGGCACTATATGAACTTTTACACTTATGAGGCAACAATAATAGCAACATTTTTTAAATGGTGAGTCATAAAACTAATTTCATAATGCACGATAGTGATTTGCCGCAACTTCCAAGACAAGAGTTTCAGATAAATGATCAAAATTCCTCCTACAAGGAAAAATTATGTGTTCAGATGTATCAAAAGGCAAAACCCTCGATATCATCGGAGACTTATCCAATGGAAAACTATTAGAAATATTTATATATGCTGTTCATTTAATGGAGAAATTTGACAAAATGAAAGTTAAGGTTTTATGCTAAAACATGCCATATAAATCTATTAACGCACACAATCTTCAGGTTATGCACTGGAACGCTCAAGGAATAACTAACGAGTCAACAGCTTCACAGCTCGAACAAGTTATTTATAACAAAAGGATCGATATACTTTTGTTAAATGAAATGTTTTTAAAATATCAACAAGCTACAATTGCGAAGCTATAAAATTTATGTCGGAGGAATACCCATAGCGGTAAAAAGTAACTTAGTTCATAAGTGATTACCTAAACTTCATAAAATTAGTATTGCAAATATTTCTGGACAGATTACAATTAATGGACGTCCAGTAATGTTTACTGCTGTTAATTGTTCAGTATATGTATATCCATGTTTATAATGCAGACTTATTTCTATCTTCTTACAAAACTTTCTAGCGAAATTTTTATTTTCGTTGATCTTAATGCTCTTTTCTCACATTGGATGTGTGTATCCATGCTGGGGCCCATCACCTACAGACTCTTTTCCTCGAAATAAATCACTACACGATAAATAGTGCATTTTCTTGGCACGTTCATTCTCCCAAAAATTGCAAGTCACTTTCACATCGTCACAGTAATCAAAGATTTATTTTGATAAAATGTTTTAAGGATTAAATCACGTGGGTTTATCGAATATTTTTCCATAACAAATTTTCCACGTGACTACTTCACGGCTGCAAAAATGAACTTTTAAGAACAATTTTTACCAAAATGGCTGTGTCCCAGCGGACCCGTGCTAATGTACCCGATTCGTTCAAAACTTGATTCAAGTTCATCTATCTAAAACAGACATTTTTTATATAACTCCTACATTTATTTTTCAAATTTAGACACATCATAATAAGTTGCAGTCTGTTCCTATTCTATTTTTTTCATTTATGGGCAATTTCAAAATAAATTAATTAATTTAGAATAAATTAATTTCCCATTTACAGACTGGTCAGCAATTAGGTGCTGGGTGGATAGTTAAATTAGACGTCAAATCATTGACCAAACTGGTTTAACGCCAAATAACGTAGATTTTCTTTAAAACAATTTGATGGTTATTCTTCTTAAACTCTTGGCAGAGAAATTTTGTATAAGTACATGAAAAAATTCTGGAAGCTTGTGACCGACAACAAAGTAGTAATTTTTTATACAAAATAAGTACCTATATAATAAGCATATAATTTGTTTCACAATTCCCTTTATCATCACTGTCGTACTACAAATTATGTACTCTTAACCCAACACAAGTGTTGAACTCTACCAAATTTATGATTGTTTTCTCCCTTTGAATAAGCAATAAATTTACTATATTTGCTAACTAAATCAAAGACAATCCACGAGGCCGATAAAAAAAGAAGTTGGTTCTGAAAAATTTCCTTATTTTTTGAAATATGAATTTAAAAATGGCAGGGGTACATAACCACAGCGCCAGGGTATCCCACAAATTTTCAGAAATATATAATTAGTCTCTCCAGGAACGGCACATCGACCTATACCTTCGTATAGGAAGTGATAAATCCTGAACAGGATATTATAGTATAAATTATTATATTAATTTTATATTATTTATTAAACACGATAGCATTTTAGTAAGCTAGTTGAAAAAACGTGCGCGATGCGTCTTTGGTTATAACCTCACTTTTTTGAAAAAGGAAAATCTCCTCGCACGCACATGTTCCCCCTTCGAGATAAAGTAATAAACTCGAAAAATTCCTTAAAAAAAAAAAGTTTAAAACGAAATAAAACACATTGTTTGTTTTCCCTGTTAGTGAAGTAATTGTGTATAGGGACCCGATTAATTAAAATCGTACATAGCTGGGGTCCATTTTCAAAAGCGACGTTTCGGCCTATGCATTGCGGGTTTTAGTGTCCCGTTAGGCGATTTAACTAAATGTGCATAGGCCACATCAGCACGTGAACACATTTGAACTTTCTATTTTAATCCAAAACCGAAAAAGAATAATAATAAGTCTTATCTACATATCTTCACCATTTTGTAAAATCTTAACAGATATATAAAATCCTTTTGTCTGAGTTAACTTACAAATTGTCCCGTCTAATATTAACTCCTACAGTCAGATTTGTAAAACAAATTTGTAATGGAAAAAAAGTAATTATTAATTTAATAGCTTGTTATTAATTTCGCTTTGAAATATGTAATTTAAGTTACTCTCCAACAACAACGAATACACATGCCTATGCAACGTGGGATTATTACGAGTAAATCAATAAGTATTGTTGTTTTCTTATGCTGTGTTTAGACGGCGTGTACAAGTTATATGGAATGTCAAATTTTCCATATGTAAATCAATACACACCGTGTAAACCTCATTAAATATAACATTATTTTCCTATGTGTTATAACATGTGTAGTTTTTAATTTAGAGCACGCTCTATTATGATATATAAAACTACAGTCAAGGACTAAAGTTTTCATACCCAAAATGTCATATATTCGCCAAACAAAAAGTGCAAAAAAAATTTTGTGTAGCAGACATATTTAATTCCATTTTAAATATGAAACAAAAACAAACATTTTCATTCAACTCATAAAATAACGATAAATACAGGAAAAACAAATTATAAAGATGGACAAAAGTGTTCATACAATGTTAGCTCTTCTGTTTTAATCATAATTTGCAACCTGTAATTATTCAAATACGGTTAGTTTCTTGCAATCGAAGTGGGCCCCCGTATCTGTTGAACTATCTTTTTTGGTATTTTTGTATTCAAAAAGTTTTCAATTGTTAAGATAAGTAAGCGTAAAGAAATTGGCATCGATGTAAAAGATCTTATTGTTCAAGAGCGTAAAGCAGGAAAATCTTATCGCGAAATTAGCAAAAATTTTAAAATACCTTTTGCTTCTGTCCAACACATAATCAAAAAGTACAAAAAAACTGGTTCCGTAGAGATTAAGCCAAGATCTGGACGACCGAAGAAGCTCTCTAGGCGAGATGTCAGTTTTATTTTAAGAGAAGTGGCAACAAACCCGAGAATATCAGGGTCTGAACTAGCAGAAAAGATCGAAAATATTACGGATAAGAAAGTTCATCCAAAAACGGTTCAAGGAGAGTTACGAGCTAAAGGGTATGCAAGCAGAGTTCCTTGCCCTTGATTGTTACGTGTCTCTTAGCACGCAGTTGTTCAAAGTGCCAGCTAGCTCATTGGCAACATCAGGACAGGTTCCAACCCTGAACCACTCGTCGAGACAAGTACAATAAAAAAAAAAGAAAAATAAACAAAAGAAAAAAATCATACACAAAACGAACAAAAAATTAAATACACACTCCGCTGAAAACATTTCTATCTTCATTTGGAGAACTGGTTGTTGTTGTCCTCCGAATTATCGCCCTCCCTGCCTGGGACATTTTTCCTTACTCCAAAAAAAATATTCTTGTCCCCCAATTACCACACACACTTACTTACACTATCCTCAAGTCCAATCCAACTCAAACAAAAGACTTAAGAAACGAACATCTTTTCTTAGTAAACAAACAAATTACATCTTTATTAAACTGAAGAGAAAAAAAATTAAATAAAACTTAGTTTCAAATTAAAATTCACCCATATTATGAATGAAATTTTCCAAATATTGTATTAAATTTAATTTTTCGTTATGTTATTAAAAACAAATTAATTCAACAATTCAAAATTTATCATCCTTTTTAAATCTTTAAAACTAGGTGCCTTAATATAAAAATCAAATTACTAATTATACTGCTACATGTTTTGTAGCCGATCCAATAATAAAAAAAATGAATTCAATTCCCTTAAACCATTACACTAAAAAAAAAAATTATTATTTTTTTCTTTATATGACTAAAACAGAATGACAAAAGTAAAAAAAAATTAAGATTATATTCCTACCTAAAGGAGCTCTCTTAGGGGGGGTATATTTTCAATTCAATTTAATATCACTTAAATTATTTTAATGCTGTTAAATTTCCGTTACCTTGTTTTCTTTTGCGTGTTATAGAAGGATATCGAATTCTTTAAAAAAAAAAACACGAAGAAGCTTTCTATATTTAGGCACTTACACACCAAAAAAAAAAAAAAACATTAATTTTTAATTATTCAGCAAAAATAATATTACTTATTCACTAAAAACAAAAACTATAATAAATTCTAAAATTACTTTTGGTTTAATAACAAAAATAAATTCATTTTTTTTTTATTTTTTCAATTTTAGAAACTCCGATAACATAAACCGAACTCGGTTAGGACACGAAATCTTTTTATGTATATATACAAATTATAATATTAAAAACAAACTCGGCCGCCTTTTCGTTTCCTTAGGCTGACACCGTGTTACCTGGTAAGTCTTCTCTACCACTAAAATTGTATCTTCTCTTTTACTTCCAGGCTTGCCTTTGTCAAATTCGTCCTTGGCCCTGAGATTGAGTATTTTCATATCTCTATTTCTGAAGACAGTCCTCTATGGTAACGAAAACAGCAATAATTTTTTTCTACCTCTGTATTTATAAAAATAAAACCAATAAAAACCTCACCTTTCTGTTTCAGTTTTTCCGTCTTTTATTTACGAATTTATTAAAATCAGGTTTGAAACACTTCTTCCTTCTTTATTGCTTAATTTCCGCCAATATTCCAAGTGTACTTTTGCTTTTAATGTTTCCGTCCTTTTATTTTCATTTAATATTTTATCTTAATAAATATTTTTTTTTTAGTTTCTTTCATTTATTTCACTTCTTAAAAAAAACTTTCGAAATCCTTTTAAGCTTTATTTCTTGTCCTTTTCCTTTACAAGTTTTTTCGTTTTATTTCAAATTTTTTTCAGATTATCCTTGTTTTTTTAAAATTGTTTTTTTTTTTCCTTTTTTTATAATCCTTTTTTTCTTTTTTTTCCGCCACTGTAAATTCATTCACATAGTTCTTTGTTTTTATTTTTATATTTTCCAATATCAATTTATATTAAAATTTATTTTATGTCCTTTAAGGACGTTCATTCTTTATTAGTTTTTTTTCACTGTTTATTGCAAAAAAAAAAATTTATTTATATCCTTTTTATTTATTTTTATCACTATCCTTTTTTTTATTTATATATTTAAATTCACATCCCCGAACTATTCGCTTGGCTGACTTTTTTACTAATCCTGTTTTTCTTTCCTACTCATCGATTTATATACCACAGATTTCCAGTTTTTCATTACTACTGTCCATCTACAAAACTACATAATCCATTTGTCAAGCGGACATATTTAAAAAAAGTTTTTGTAAAAAAAAATATAACTCTGTAATATAATATTATTCCAATGTCATAACATAAATGAGTCAAGTATGCATTTTCGAACACTTCCTACTAATAGTATTGGGCTAACCATTTACTTGGTAGTGCCAAACTGACAAAGAAGAATATGACAATAATAATTACAAAGAGGTAAGTCGAGAAATACATGTAAGTAATTTATTATAATAATTTCTATTTTCAGTTCTATAAATGCATAAAAACAAACAAAAGCAAAACAGCGGCGCAACATGATATCTGAAAATAATCGAAGACTTCGCCTTGAATTTCCAAAAACACACATTAACAAAGGCGCAGTTTCTTGGTAAAAGGTATTGTTTATGGATGAAAGCAAGATTAACTTGTTTGAAAACGACGGGCGTGGATAAGTTGGGCGTAAAAAAATACAGCACTTGAGCGAAAGAATATTGTGCCCACAGTGAAACATAATGGTGGCAACGTAGTGGTTTGGGGCGCCATTGCTGCATCTGGAGTTGGTCGGTTGCTGTTTATTAATGGTATTATGGACCGATACTATTATAAACAGCTTTTAGAATGCAATTTGCAGCCATCAATTGATATGTTGGGTCTTGGCCAGGGTTGGATCTTTCAACAAGACAATGATCCCAAACATACAGCGAACGCTGTGAGAGATTGACTGATTTATCACGCACCAAGGCAGTTGAAATCGCCTCTACAATCACCGGACGTAAACCCGATTGAGCACGTTTAGGATATTTTAAAGCGGAAAATCGGTTATGTTAGTGTTACCAACAGAGAAACGTTAAAAGAAGCATTGCAAAAGTGTTGGTCCGAAATTGCTCCTGACATGACCGAAAATTTTGTCGCTTCAATGCCGAGACGTCTGCAGGCAGTGGCTGATGCTAACGGTGGGCCAACAAAATATTAACGCTTTAAAAATTAATCTTAAACTAACTACTTTTTGGAAGTCAAAAACGTTTTTCTGTTATGTATGAACACTTTTGTCCATCTTTATAGTTAGTTTTTTCTGGATTTATCGTTATTTTTTGAGTTGAATGAAAATGTTGGTTTTTGTTTCTAGTACACAAAGTTATTTTTTTGCATTTTTTGTTTGGCAAATATATGAAATTTTGGATATGTATGAAGACTTTATTCCTTGACTGTATATGACAACAGATGTCTTCAGTGATGCTAACTTCCACGTTTAAAATTTCCGCACAAAATATTTTTATGATAAAAGTTAGATTTCTGAAAAAAAAATATTTATTGAACTTTTGTAGATGAAATATATAAATTAAACGTAGGCTAAAAAATAAAATTTGGGCATTTCTATAAATATGTCAACCACAACAGAAAAACCCGAAACCCTTTAATATGATGCAAATGAAATATTAAAATTTAGTATTTGGAGATTATTACTGCTTCTTGCATTTTTAAAGAACAATTTTTACAATTTAAACTGATCGCCAATTATTTTATGGTAAAAAATGGACTAATTGTCCGTATTACTATCTTATGATTCATATTTTTTATTAGTGGAAATGTACTCCAAAAATCATGTCCACTTTTTTTTGTACGGCAAGTATTTGAAAATTCTATTAAATATTCGTGTGTGTCACGTAAAAGAAAAAATAATAATGGTGACAGTTTTTAATTAATTAGTTATTATGAGTTTGTAATAAATATATGTGGGTTTTTTAAGAGTTTACATTTTTCCAGTGTGCTAAAGGTGTGTGTGCCTCTTAAGGCCAGGATTCACTATCATACTCAGTCGTACGATCTGTCAAAAATTTCATGTGTGCTCAAAAAGTATGATAGTGTGGACTAGAAATTTTTAAAATGTGCTTCATTTGTACAACTTATACACAACACTTGCATACATATTGGGCCAGTTTCACGATGTCGCAATCGTTCGTTCGCACAATCACATTCAAAACAAATTCTAAAAAATTGTTTTTGTTTTAAATGTAATTATGCGAACGAACGAACAATTGTGAAATCGTAAAACTGGCCCATTATTATTTTGCGTGTACAATAAGCAAGACTTGTATGTTAATTGCATGTGAACTACGCCAAGTACCTGAAATGAACATGCAGTTTTGAACTTATTATGGCAAAGTTAATGTATACCAATTTTGATATAAATAATAATAAATAAAGACAGAATTGTACTTGTCATTGTTCTTTGTAAATACTTATTATTGCCCTTTGTTATTGCCAAAAAAATGAGCCGTTGATATCACTGTTTTAAGTATTTTTGTTTTCTCTTCAACAATTAGAGGTTATGTCGTATGTACGTAACATATGCAAGTTTAAACATTATAATTATAAACCGTATGTTAATCGCAGATTTTGACATACACAACAAGTTACACATGGATAGCAATTTTGACGCCGTCTAAACACAGCTTTACGATTATTATTAAACATCCATATTGAAACGACATTTCGTCCGGATCAATGTCATCTATATTTTCAAACAAAAAATTCTTAATCATGGTGCGGTATTGATCTCCATTGACCGTAACGTGAGATCCGCCCTCATTTTTTAAGAAATAAGGTCCGATGATGTCACCAGCGTGTAAACCACATCACATTATTTCCCCTAGGTACCGCACAGACTTACTGCACAACAGACCTAAATAAGAAAACAGAAACACATTTGCCAATTTGTAAAATAAAAAATTTCATATTAAACAAAAGAAAAATATGTTTAAATTTTCAGAAATTTTTCACAAAAAAGTGCATGCAAAACGTTTTATTTTTTATTGACAAAAATGCTGAAGTATGCAATTTGTAAAAAACCAAAAAGTTTTGGAAAAATAACATTTTCTAAAGTTTAAAAGATAAATTTAGGAGAAAACGGGGAGCGAAATTGTCAATAAAAAATTTTCTCCAAGTTTTTTTATAAGTTGCGCTCATTTTTCATCGGCCCACATTAGGAAATAAAGCATAAGACTATTTTATTACTAAGTGTATAGCAAATCTTCCTGTTTATTAACTAGATTTACGTTAAGACTTACTCTCAGTGTTCATGTTTCATTCATTTGCAACCACCGTTAGCCAAACATTTTTATAAGCAATGATGTTCGCCATCAAACGCAACTTATACTATGTTTCCACGGGGCCTAATATTCTTGCTTCGCTCTCTCATTCATGATTCACAGCCCAATCATGAGCGAATCAATGTGCTTCGCCATATAAAATCTTGAGAACGAAGCAGTTTGAATCTACTTGCGAAGCATAAAAAATGTTTGTCTTCCTCAAATTGTATCACCAGTTTATCTAAACTAGCTGTATATAAATATAAAAAAAAATAATAATAAAACAAAATTAAAAGTGGTTTGTGAATATTTTCCAAAGTATTGTTGCTATAAAATTACTTTTTACAAAAACAATTGATTAATTCACAAAACCCCTTGTATCCGTGTATACTGTTCAATTAAAATACAATAGTGTATGCTTGTTGTTGGAAATTTTCTTAAAAAATTTAATACACCAATACACTTTTATTTTGCATGTTTTTGAAAAGTTGTATTGGTAATCGTGTTATCAACTACCAGTGAATTCCATATCACATTGAGAAGAAGAAAATAAACAAAAGACATTTGTATTGTTGATGTTAAAAATTTGTTAACAAAAAAAGAAAAATGGAAATTAATTGCTTTTTACTTCCTTCTGAATACTTTTTTTCTTCTTATTTCCTTTTTGACGTTGAATATACAAAATAAATTGATACAATAATACACAGCGTGTTCACTAGCATATAAACAGTCTGGTACTTCCAAACTATTTACCCGATTTTCATGAAACATAGGGTACGTTCAACAACAACAGTTGCGCATCACTGCAGCATAGTAAAAGTAAAACGTTCATTAATGCAACATTTGGCAGCACTGCTTAACGTCAAAAGTTCATTTATGCAAACAATTGGCAGTACTGCCGCAAATTTCTGCAAATAATACAACAGTTTGGTTTCTGATGCAATAGTGCGCAATATACAAATTTGCTTGGATTAAAGCTACACAAAAAGTAAATTTTATAAATTTTTTTTCAAAATGAAATTTAATATAATTTTTTCACATAAAACACGGCTAAAGTTAAGTTTAAACGCAATATTGTGCAATATTCATACCTTTTTCTGGAAAGGAGCAAAAAAATAAGTTTAAATAAAAGTCACATCGCTATTACAAAGCTTTCAAAGAGAAATATATAAACACTTTTCGAGTGAAATTCCTAACCGACCACCTAGTGTTCTTGCCCAAAAAGGCTTTAAGGAGTTTTGTAATTTCTGTTGAGAAAATATGGATAAAAAATTAATTTTATTTAAGTATTATGGAATCAAAAGTAGAACGAGACATTCGAAAATAGGTGTAGAAAACATCATCTGGATACCGTTTAATTACACCAAAGTAATTTTTTATTTTAGGAATCACCCTTCTTTTAAGTCTGACTTTATTTCTTATAATCAGAAGTCGTTTCATCTTGCTTTTAATTGTTTTTTGTTATATTTTAGAAGAAAGTTATCGCTTTTAGAATCAACATTTTCAATAATATTTGTTATAAGTAATTTGGTTAACATTTTGTGTTTCTTTTGCAAAACGTTCAAAAAATCAAACTCTTTGCAGTTATCATGCATTTGCAAAGCATCTGCAACAGCTGATCGCGCATCAGCAACAAAACTTGGCATAACTGCTGCAGTGATGCACAAATTTGCAGCATTTACGAACGTACCCATACTGCGCTTTATAGAGGAGGTCATAAGCTTTTCGCCTATTTCATTTGGATACACCCTGTTTCAGTTCAGGGTAGTATCACATGGGGTCAAAGTAGGTCACCTCGAATTTGAAAAATGTTTTACAGCTTATAACTTTATTAAAAGTGAACCAATTTCAAAAATTTTTTATTTTAAGATATCTACCTACATAAATAGATGTAGGAAGGAAAAACGTGCGTGGAATGTGCATGGTATCTTCAATACTTTTAGAGAAATTCGACTACAAAATTTTTACCTTGGAATTTTTTAGTTCTTCACCTGTAGTTTTTTTTTTTTTTTTTTAATACAAGATAGAATTATTTTAAAAACAGATTTAGAAAGCTAATACGATAAGAAATAACTTGTAAAAAATTTTTTTCTTCGACTTTATCATTTTAGTGGTAATAATTTTTCAGTTTTTAAGTAGATTTTTAACGTTTTTTAGTAAAATTATAACATTTTTTACTTTTTCTTTAAGATAAGCCCTTGGGTAATCCACCTGATGTCTTTTTTATGGAAATTTTTGTGAAGTACTCTACAGACAGCATTGTTCGAATATGGATAATTTTTTAACAAAAATCCAAATGTTCAAGACTGCAAAAAAATTGCATGCGGATTTTCAATATTTTTATAACCAACTATTCTAGTACGATTGTTTTTCAGTAGTTTCCCAAGTTTTACAGACATACTGCGCATAAATGGGGTCTGGGGAGGAAATTGAAGAAAAAATTAAAATTTTCTGGAAGAAAATTTTTATCTACACAAAAAATAATATTTTAATGTATTGTTTGCAATATTTTTATTGGTTTACGTATTGGTCTTCAACGGGTTAAAAACATGATTTAATATCTTTTATATGTTCGGAGATATTCAAGGTAAAAATTCGCAAAATTTCACTTTTGATCTTTTTTTTTTTGGTTTTTAGCGGTTTTTATTTGAAAAAAATACTATAAAAAATTAAACACAGCTTAATAGTAGAGATAATTACCTATCCACTGATACACAATTTGTACACATTTTTCATTACAACAGCTGTAAATAATGCACACAATTAAGGTACCTCTTTTTTTTATTGTGTTCTTCTAATAAGTGGTTCTACTTTTTATTACTTTATTCTTTGAAATCAGCGATTTTGTTCTTTTTCTAATGCAGCAATTAAATATTTTTTAAAAGAATATGCAAATATGACTACGTTTAGACGCGTTAAACCCATTTCTGGGCACATACCTCTTCCTGGCAGTTTCTTTATAAATGATGCCCGACTTATCCTACATTTTATAATATTTAATTTTATTATGAATTCGCCACTGTCACCACCTGGTATGTGATTTCGCCATGAATTGGTGTGTGCATATGTGTTAATACCAAAACAAATAACTTAATTATAATTTAAAGTTTATTTAATACAAACACAAGAATTGAAACGATAAATACAATTTTCGAACAGAAGTCAAAGCGAAGCATGTAATGTGTCGTGGAAACGGTATGCCTCGCAATCATGGTTCAGAGAGCGAAGCAAGTGCTTCATTTTGTCGTACAAACATGCTGTTGGTATTATTTCTCCATTTTTTAATAAACGCCATCTTTTAATCAAGAGTGCGAACACTCATCCTTGTTAAAGACATTGATAAAACCCTTGCGAAAAAATTGTGCTCAGACAAAAAATATATTTTAGGAAACATTTATATGAAAAATTAGTCATAAAACAAAAGTTGTTTTATTTTTTATTAATATGGCAGTTATGGATTAGAACCAAGACGAATTAATTATAAGGTGGTAGCTATTGCGAATTTATTAATTAAGCCGTTAGCCCGAATGTCAAACTATATATCGCACTTGATCAACAAGAGGGTACTTACTCAAAAGTTTTAAATTCTCAGTAGAGGTGAAAAACTGTTTGTGGTTACATTTTTAGAGAATTTGAAAATCGGAATACATCATAGTAAGCAAATTTCATTTGAAAATATAATATCATAGTTTTAAATTCTCATATTTAAATTTTAATATTTAAATCTTTACAAATAATATTAACGTAGTGAGCTTTGCACCTCTACACAATAACTCTAGGTTTTGAAGTTAAACTTTTATTTTTTAGATATTTAAAACAATCGTTAAGATAATTGTAAACATGATTGCAACATTTTAATATGCCTCCAAATAGAGCGTAGCTTACATCAGTACAAGCTCTTTTAAAAAGGCCATTTATATTTGTGCTCTTTGCAATATTTATATAATCTTTTAAATATTAAGCATATATTAACAATTGTATGGCGAGACAATATGGCCATCAAAACTGGAATAATAATTTATAGTTTCTTTATCCTTATGACCGTTTTATATATTAAAACTCGCTTTTCTGTATATTCAATTTGTTGTCTTTTAATATTTTAGGGGTTTTTACAAAAAGTTTCGAATGTTTTATCTGCCCAGCAATGTGTTGCTAATAGTGATGCTATCCTATATCCTTGCTGCATACGGTAAATGTCAATTAAAGGGTTGGGATCACAAAAATTGTCGAAATTATATTCAGACTTGCATTTACGTTGGTAGTTTTTGAATATTTTAAAAATTTTCACTTTCCGGTATTTCATCAGAGGCTTTTTTTTTGGTAGATATAAGCGATTTTGTTTGAAGATTTTTGTTCGCAATAGTTCGTGTTACACCACAATTTGTGCAACACGTTTTTCTCCAATTGCATTAATAATTTCACCTGTTCTATAAACAAAAATATTTCCGTCTAAATTTACTTTAAAATGGTATTTGCAACATTCGGCAAAAGTACAGTAACCACATGTCAACAACCCCGAAAGTAAGTAGTTTATGTTAAAAAACGAAATAATACATGCGTTATTTATTTTTAAGTACTCCTGTCTTAGCACAATAATTACTATTTTTTTTTTTAGTTAAAATTAGCGAAATTGTATAAACTAGTAAATTATAATTCCTTACTATTTAATCTCAAAATTTGCTGACATTTCTTGGGTAGTCTTCTCCTTAAAAACACTCTGTTCATATTCCGTTTTTTCTTTGATGTGGTGCAGCGGAATCTAGAAATAATTATTTTCAGGATAATGTTGTCTAAAATTTAAATATATGTACATACATGTTTGTGTTCTTTTAGGTAAATAAAGGCATCTAATGCTCGGTCAAATTTTTTCCTTCAGTAATATTTAAATTTTGAAGTGGATCCTAAAAATACTTGTTCTAAGGGGAATGCTGTAAAAAATGTTAAATGTACATACGCGTTTGCCTTCTTTTAGACAAATAAGGGAATCTAATGCACATTTCTCAACTTCGATTAAATTCTGCCCACCTACATTATTCGAAAACTCTTCGGTAATATTATAAATTTTATTACCAACATCACTTTTCTGCAATAAAAATATAGTATCTTCATAGTATATCTTCATTTAAATTATATAATTGCAACAAACCTTGTTATTTCCAACGATATGAAAACCATAACCGCATTCTTCAGAGTTAATAAGCAATGACCGAATCTGTAATCAAGCAATTATCAGTAATTTTTGTAATAACAAAAAAAATTAAAAAATAACAATATCACGTCACTTTTAGGACACCCTTTATTTTTTATATTTGTTCTGTGAAAATTTCAAGAGTCCACCTTTTAAGGTACCAGAGATAGAGGGTTGTGACAAACAGACAGATATTGTGACTAAAACAATAGCGCCACGTTTTTACACTTTGTGTACAGAAGGCTAAAGAGTAACTATCTAACGTTGCAGCTGTCTAAAATGTTTACGAATCCGCAATATTTACGCAGTAGTAATGGATGGAGACTATACTCTATGTAAGTAACAAAAATATTTAAAATATTAAAGCCAAAAGGCTTTTTTTAAATATCGCAGCAGTACGCAATAACTACAAATTCACTTAAGCTAAAGTTTTTGAATATTTTTTTTTACTTGCCTATTTCTTTTAAGTATTAAAAGTTTTTTTTTTTTTTTAATTGCTATTTATCTTTATACGTTTATTTTCACTAGATATTTATTACTTTTTAAATCACTTTCTACGTTTGAAAACCTTTTTCCTTTTCTTAAATTGTTCCAATAACATATTTATGTGTGATTTGACGTTTTTTAAATTAGTGCCGTTATTCCTGTTTCATTCGTTCCTAGGCACATTAATACACTAGGTAGTGGCAGTAAATCAGCTGGCTTTCTTGTTTTAATTTTCAGATGTCAAATATTGTTTACACTTATTATTATTATTTTTTTTTTTTGCTACAAAAATTTTTTCTTACAGTCGGTGTTGTGAAATCATATGGTAGTATTTATGAAAAGGTATTAGTATGTGTTACACAGACGATGATTGATGAAAAATCAAAAAATTTAGATTTTTGGCGTGTTTGATGTCACCTGTTGTTGTGTGTATTGTGTTAGTTCTTCAAGCACGTAAAAATTTTTCATTTTAAATGAGATTGTAAGTTGTGCGGTTGTCAACAATGGCGGAAGAAAAAAAAAAAAGAAATCTTGGAATTTATCGAAATTCACCACTCTTTGCCTTCACTTTGAGACATAAGAAGTGCAGAGTATAGTGATCGTAATATAAAAGAAGAACAATATACCATTTTGTTTAAATTCTACAAAAAACATTCAAGATGTGAAAAAAAGAATTAATGTGCTGCGCACGAATTTTAAGCGGGAATTAAAAAGAAAAAACAATTTGGAAGAATGTGGAAAGAGACAACCCTGTACTATTTTGATGCCATTAGTTTTTTAAGATACGTTGAGACTCCAAGTGCGTCCATAACAACATTTAAAGTAAGTATTCTTGGAAAATAAATAAATGATAATGAATTTTGTGTTATTCTTTTTGAAGCTAGTGCCATTTTCGTAATAGTCCAAGCGCGGTGTTGACGGCACAAAATCAAAGCAAAAATGAATTTTTGGCTGGTCAATCAATATGTGTACATCAAAAAGCGCGCAGCACACGTACACGAACTTGACAGCCAGCCTTTTGATCGTCGATAGACCGCTTAAAATTTTCATAAAACAAAATAGTTTACACTTTTTGAAACTGAATTTTATTTAAAAATTGCAGGCCTCACCCCCTCATGATTTGTTTGCCCATTTGATATGAAAAAACTAAAAATGTGTAAAAACAACACATTTTGTAAGCTGTTTGTGTTTTTTAGTTTGGTACAAAATGTGTTTTTACATATAAAATAAGCAAACAATATCACGAGGAAGTGAGGTTTAGGAAGCTCCTCTAGCTTAAATATATGCTCTAGTTACATACATATAAGTAGCATCAAAGGAAAGCTTATGACATCTGGATTAATAATATTGTAATTATTTTTTTCGCGCTACATTTTTAAAAACTGAAAAAATCATGTTAAAGTGGTTTTTTGAAAAATTAAATATGGATTTAAAATTGCAACAAAATCATTACGCATTGAGATATTCCTACAAAATTATGAAGTTATATAGCTTAAAGAGTTTTTAATCAAATGGTAAAAAAATAAATTTTTTTTTTTTCGTTTTAACATATAAATTTCCGGAACGGGGATAAATGTTCAAAATATTGTATTTTTTTACAAAAGAGGCTACCCTGCCTTAGTTAATCACGGAACTGTCAAATTCTTTTTGGAGTATGTAGCTAAAATTCAGGGACTTAAAGCGTTTACCTTTTTTAATCGGTGCTTTGCACTCCGAGAAAATTTACAATAATTTTAAAATTTTGTTCAAAAATTGGCAATGATGGAAACAGCTGGAGGAGGGTCCGTTATAATAGTTGACCTTAATGTTTCTTTATTTGCATTTGCTATTGGTTGTCTTTTAAATAAGCAAAAAACTATTTCCACCTTTTTGGGGAAAACCCTTAAAAAACGATATTATTTAAATTTTCTCAATTCAGAAGCTTCTTTGTTTATTCAAAATACGGCAAAATTAACATAAAAAATTGTAAGCCAATTTTTCCCTGCAAATATAAGCACATTTGTAAAGATATTTTCAAGTTCTGACTAAATTAAAACAAAAAAATTTATCATTTAAGTTAAAATTAAACTTCTTATGACACTTTCAAAAATTTATATGTCCGTCAGTTGATTTGACATCTGAAAATATATTTTACAAAAACAAAGTACATGTTGCTTACTTATTATTGCAATTGTTTTAGAACTGATATTAGTAATAGCCTATTACCTGTTAAATTAATGTGCCTTGTAACACCAGATTACAAACAACACATTATAGCGATTTAAGTAATCTTTTTTTTGCGTGTACGTTTTCATAGCTATCTGGCATCTTTATAATATTCAACTTTCAATCTGGTATTTATGTCCAAGTTATTTTACGTACAATAGTGTTTTTGTTTACTACCAAGATTGTGAAATAAAATCAAAAAGAATGGTGGTTGAATGTGAAAATGTTAAAAACGTCAGTGACTCAAAAATTAATGAGAATGAGACCGTAAAGGACTCTAAGGAGTCCGATATAAAAGAAGAAAAATGTGACCTCAACATCTTACAAAATAAAAATACAAACGTGGACGAGTCGGCTTCTCCAAACACTGCTTTAGCATCGCAATCATCAAATGTAAATACATCAAAGAGCCCTAGCCAGGAAATGGAAATAAATATTGGCGATGTTTATATGATAAAAAGAACTGACGGTAATGTTCATGCCGCACAAATCATACAATCAAGAGATGGTGAACAAAGCTTTAACCCACAGCAACAAGAATATTATGTACATTATGTTGGTCTCAATCGTCGTTTAGATGAATGGGTGTGTAGAGATCGTATAACTGATTGTACTGAAACCGATGGTGGTACGGCAACAGCGGCAGGTGGTGCGGAGGTAGCAGATTCCATCGGAGCCAAAACAATAAAACAGTTGAGCAAAGAACAGATAGCATCCTTGGAAAACCCTTCGGCAGTGGAAAATAGTGATCGAAAATTAACCAGAAATCAAAAAAGACGTCACGATGAAATAAATCATGTGCAAAAGACATATGCTGAGATGGATCCCACTACAGCGGCTCTAGAGAAAGAACACGAGGCCATTACTAAAGTAAAATACATTGACAAACTTCGCATCGGTAGATTTGAAATTGACACTTGGTACTTTAGTCCATATCCAGATGAGTATGGAAAAGTGGGCACTCTGTATGTGTGTGAATATTGTCTGAAATATATGCGTTTTCAAAAAACATATCGATATCACGCCTCCGAATGTACTCAGCGGCAACCACCTGGCAGTGAAATTTACAGAAAGGGCACTATATCCATATTTGAAATTGACGGCAAGGATCACAAATTATATTGCCAAATGCTTTGTTTAATGGCAAAGCTTTTCCTTGATCACAAAACTTTGTACTATGATGTGGAACCATTTTATTTTTATGTTTTGTGTGAAATTGATAAGAAAGGTGCTCATATAGTGGGATACTTCTCAAAGGAAAAAGAATCGCCAGAAAATAATAACGTGGCATGCATTTTAATACTTCCACCGTACCAGCGTAAAGGTTATGGAAAACTTTTGATAGCATTCAGCTATGAACTATCTCGACGGGAAGGTGTTGTTGGAAGTCCGGAAAAGCCTCTGTCTGATTTGGGTCGTCTCAGCTATCGCAGTTATTGGGCTTACACTTTGCTAGAATTAATGAAGGACTGTCGCACTACTACGCAAAGTATAAAGGAATTAAGTGAACTTAGTGGCATTACTCATGACGACATAATCTACACATTGCAATCTATGAAAATGGTTAAATATTGGAAGGGGCAGCATGTCATATGTGTGACTCCAAAAACTATAATGGAACATTTACAATTGCCACAGTTTAAAAGACCAAAACTTACTGTGGATCCGGCGTATTTGAGATGGTGTCCGCCTAAAAGAACAGCGGGAGGAAAATTTAGCAAAAAAGCTTAAGTGTTCAAATTTCACAATAAAGATTCCGTTAAAAATATTAGTGGTTGCTTTATTATAAATACTTATGTTTACGAATATGTGCTTGCAAAAATCAAAAGCAAAAAGACAGTTTCTTAACCGTTTAATGATATTATTTTTTGTTCACAGTTTGTGTCTTTAAGACTTGAACATGGAACAATAAATCATCAGGTGAGTTTAATTCCAGCTTTTTGATTTTACCCAAGGCACAATTAAAAGTGTGTGGACGGCGAATTGTTTCTTCAAGCATTAAATTGATATCCAAATTTGTAAAATAAATTTTTACACAAATAAGAATACTTCAAGATGTTTAGTTGGTTTTAAGGCATATCAATTAAATATGCGTTGGTTAGTTCAACATTCATAATCCAATTACGTTTAGTACATACCTATAAAATTTTATAGATGTTAAAATAATGTTCCCTTATTGTGCGAATATGGTCTAGTTACCGGGTTTTTATGTTTTATAAATTGATTTGTAAAATATTTATTTATTTTTTGTAAATATATTATATAAATCAATTTATAAAATATACCAAAGGCGCCGGGTAACTAGACCATATGCGCACACAAAAAGTCAATTCGCCTTGTAGTTTGACATTACTGCGTATGGCGAAAACTAACGAATTCGCCATCTCTACCACCTTATAATTTATTCGTCTTGACAAATGCTAATCCCCTGTTTACATTAGCCAATGCTGTCATGACAATAACAATACATGCACAGTTTTTCAATAATACATGTACACATTTCAATTGTCTGAATTAATGTCTTGAATTTTTTAAACACAGTAAATAAGACAGTGATTTGACGTATGCCGACAAATCTTTTTATAATTGCTTTAACTAAATGAAATTTTAATTAAATTATTATTTCAATAACTAAAATTTTCTTTGCATAAAACAATAGAAAAGGAAAAATATCAGGAAAAAACGCTAAAGCTATTTTAAATTTTTCGAGAACGTGCTCATAATGAATTGTCATAATTATTGTGTGGACGCCTACACTACAGGTTCAATTGTAAGCATTTTTGACAACTAAAGGCCGGGGCACATAGAATCCGTCATACGTTGTACTTTGACATATTCGCCTAAAGTCAAAGTAACTACGGATGAGGTTGGCACAATGAGTACTTTGCTGACGGATTTTAAATCAGCTGTTAATCTTATCATTAGTGTTGCCAGGGAAAGACAGGAAAAAAAGATAAATTTTTTCAATTAAAGTTACATTTTGAAATTTTCCTTAAAAAAATAGTAATTTAATGTAATTTGTATAAAATCAAAACGTGGCCGCACGTTTACAAAGACAAAATCCTAATGTTATTTTGTTGTTGCAAACCACCATGTTGATGTCAAAAGTAGCTGGCTGAACAGAAGGAAGCCGAACTTAATTTATCCTTTTATCATCATTCGATACATTAAATAAAGTTGTACTAGTTGGTACATGCATATTGGTTTTGAAATTAAGTTTTATAAAATTTTTTGATTTCTAAATTATTTTGAAATTTTTAAAACGTCAAACATAAACCAAAATTAGCTGGGCTATTAAGACCACCTGTAAATTAATGCGCCTTGGTATAAAATATAGTAAAAAGTTTTATTCCATATGTCAGGGAAAACAAAAAGACCAAATTCATTTACTGAACAAAAACAAAACGAAAATAAAAAAGAATAACGTATAAAATAAAATTTCATACCGATGCTACTCATGAGGATTTAAATTAGGACCCAATATTAATACTTCGGTATGGAAAAGTGCATACTCTCACCGTTAAATAAAATTATTTAAAGTACATTTTTCTCTAAAAGATTGAGCTTCCATGAAATTTACTACACTAATTATGTTAAAAATGCCGTTATTAAAAATAAATTTGAGACTTATTTGCTTAAAACTTCAACACAAAATTACTGACAATTTTTCTGTAATATAATCCGGTACTTCCTGAAGGGAATTAAAAGACAATTTTTTCTAAATCGAGATGTTTCTACGATTGTCAAATTTTTCAAGCGGAATAACTGAAGTTGCTACCAATTTTCGCAAGTTTGAACAGAACGCACCAAATGCAGCTCATGTTATTTCCCAGTTGGGAAAAAATTGTTGTTTCTAAATTTGAAACAAGAAACATTTCGTGATTTCTCACTAACAGAAGAGAGTAAAACTTAAGCAATGTTATTTTTTGTTTATTTCAAACTAAATTTTTATATGGGATTTTGATTGCATTTGCAGGTGGCCTTTGTAATTTAAACCGAATTGATATGTTAAGAAAGGTAGATATGTTAAGTGAGATTTTTATATCAAATTTTATTATTTGATATAAAAATCTCGTAATCTTTTAGTGATATTACTTTATTTCGTATTTGTATCAAAAGTTACGAAAATTTGACCTAACACAACAAAATTTTACAATAAATAAATAAATAAATTTTCAAAAGTTACAAAAGTGTTAAAATTGTAACCAAACGGCAATACTGCTTTTAATGTATGTGCAAAAAAAAAATATGTGCAAAGAGAGAGTAAAGAGCACAGCAAGACAACAAAGAAGAAGAAGAAGCAATTAATAGCTGTCAAAGTATTCAATATACGTCAAAAGTTAAAAGTTGCTCAACTTTCATACTTTGAGTTGACGGAGACGTACTGATTGTGACAACGCTCATAAGAAAACATGTATTTTAACTGAGTTGTCAGTTGAACAAGTTGAAGTTTAACGTATGACGGATTCTATGTGCCCCGGCCTTAATGCGTATTATTTTATAATCATGACAGCATGTCTAATGTAAACGTGGCGTAACGATACAGATCAAGGCGAATAAATAATTGATTCGCCTTGATACAGATTTTGTATTGGTATAAATGAAAGTATTGGTAACACTGGCTTCATTAAGAATATAAAAACAAAACTGTTTTTTTCTTTTGTGGAGAATATATTTTAAAGAAATCATAACAGAAAACATAAAATATATATCTATAGTATCTGACACTGCAGCATTCATTAGCATGGGACTCTTATCAGATCCTTCCATAACGCCACGGCATAAATTTGCTAAGATACTTATTAAATATCATTCAAAGCTAGGTTGGCTTTTGTACGTTGCAAGCATTGTGTGGTTCTGTTGTTTGGGACATAAAGACTTAAATCATGGTACTTATCTATCGGAAAACGCTTTATCACCAGGTAAGTTTCTTAAAAATCATTTTAGCATTTATTAATATTAGTTTTTAGGTCTGGTTTATCCTGAAATAAAACAAGATTCCAGTCGTTGGGCTCAGCAATTAGTAGAAGAATTAAAAGCTGAACGTGAAACCCACAAAACTACAACACCGCATTCGTGGATATTAGCTAAGATGAAACAAATTGGTTTGGAGACTTATGTTCACAATTACACATTGCTCTATCCATTTGCCGGGGGTAAAGAATTTCATGGTAAAAATGTTTACGGTATTTTAAGGGCACCACGTACAAGTTCGACCGAAGGTATTGTTTTTTCAGCTCCGTACCGCCCTCCCTCATCTTTTCATACTGATATTACGGCTAGTGTTCCTGTTTTGTTGGCATTTGCAGATTTTGCAAGAAGTAACAACTATTTTAATTAAGATTCTATTTTATTTATTTATTTCTCTTTATAGGAAAAAATTATTGGGCCAAAGATATAATCTTTTTAGTGACTGAACAAGAACAATTAGGTATGCATGCATTCCTAGAGGCATATTTCAATACAGAAATGGATAATTCAAAGAGAAATATTTATCTAAATTACGGAGACCTGCCAGCAAGAGCTGGATCCCTTCAGGCGGCCTTAAATATTGAAGTTCAAGATTTGGATATAGGTAATACCTACGAATTGATTATTATGTTAAATTTCTCGGCTGTATTTTTGCCCTTCACCACAAAGTCGAAAAAAGGTATATTTAAGTTTGTCATTTCGTGTGTAATTTTCAAAATATCCATTCCCGACCCCATAAAGTATATATATTTTCGGACTTGTGCATAGAGAAGTCGATTAAGCGATGTCCGCCTGTCCGTCCGTGTTAGTGTTGAAATCAAACAAACTTGATTTCAGAAAAAAAAAAAATAATTACGCCAATCGATCAGATATAGTGTCGAAAGAGGTGCTATTGGTTATCAGCATGATCGGTCCATGTCTTTCGAGGAAGCAGGTAAAATAATACGCCTACATCTTTTTCATATTTGCTTTTTTAATTGGAGTTACTTCACTAAACTAGATTAACATAGATGGTGAAGAGTATATAAGACTCGGCATAGCCGAATATAGCACGCACCATTGCGTAAGCGGCAAACAGTGTTATCTGCATTTCAGGCAAACGTGAAATTTTAAGTGTAATTTTTCTTAAGCATCTTGTTTTTGTTTAAGACTAATTTTTTTTCGTATGTTTACAGATTATATTGATGTAAAAATTGAAGGATTAAATGGCCAACTACCTAATCTTGATATGTTCAATTTAGTACAACTAATAACTGCCCGCGAGGGTATAATATCTGGATATAAGCAAACTCCTTTTAAAAAACGTCGTTCTTCACAGTACACGTCTATTGAAAGTAATATTAAAAATTTACTCACTATGTTACTGAGTCAATCTACTGGTGTCCCTAACGGCAATCATGGTCTGTTCCACAGACATCGCATTGAATCTTTAACACTAGAAGCTATAAAAAGACCAACTACCGGAAGTAATCGTTATAATGGCGTTTTACCTTTATTAAAAACCATGGAGGGAATATCCCGCAGTCTTAATAACTTATTAGAACGTTTTCATCAGAGTTATTTTTTTTATATATTAGCTCAAAACGATCGGTTTGTATCGATTGGAGACTATATGCCTTGTCTGGCTTTAATGGTAGTTCCTTTGTTTATAAAATCATTCTTAATGTGGCTTATGGCTGGTGGACAAATTAAAAATGCTGAAGAAGAGAATTCAGAAAAGGAAAGTGTTGTAGATTTGCACACAAAGGACAAGGATCATACCGACATGCACGTGGCGCCAGCAATTTTGTTTGTTATCTACGCCTTTGCAATAGGTTACATGTGTCAACAATTGTTTTGTCTGGACTTAGCAGTGAACTTTCTATCATCGTATGGCTTAACCACTGCCCAAAGTGTAACTCTATGTATGGTTGTGTGGGTAGTGATGGCCGTAGTTTTACCATTTTTTAAGCACTTACCAGTTAACGCAATGCATTGGATGCATATAGCTTCTTTGGTTGGTCTGGGCACTGCTTTAGTTGTTATTGGATTACTTAACTTCGCTTTGGCTTTTTTAATTGCTCTAGTATGTGTACCATTGGCTATTTCTGTTAAACCTGATATGCAAAAGGGTTTTCGAAAATCTCTTCTAATTGCTTATTGTGTTCTGCTAAATCCTATAGTATTTATTTATGGTTTGATATCTATATTGACCTTGTTCCAGTTTCCTGAATTAAAGCTAAAGGAAATAGCCTTGCGCGCTGTCGTTGCTAGCATGGACGCCATCGCATTTTCGGTAACTGACAATTTGGTAAGTATGATTTTTAATTAAGTGAAATAAAATAATTTTTTATACGCAAAAAGAATGGACAATATTTATCGGTTGTTCGTGTTATACTTTAGTGATCATATAATTAAAACATTCGTTAGATCACTAACTTCTTCATTTTTATTCAATATAAAAAAATTCTAGCTATTCTCGAAGCGCTTCGCTACTCCAATAAGAATAAACGTACCAAGATCAATCTTTCAAACCAGTTTTTTTTATTTGATTATGCACATTAATACGAAAGTAACAACGAATTTCCTTCTACCTATTGGACTTATGAATCAACACTTATCTATATTTCAAATATATTTAAAATCGCTTTTTGTTAAAGTCGATTCACTGCGTTTTTCCTCTTCGCCACTTACCTCTCCTTGTAGCAAATGACGGCATTCGATATCGATCGAAATAAACACATAAATTCTATTGAAATTTCGATTGATATCGAATTCCGTAATTTGCCCCCTGCTGTTTTTTTTTTTATTTTTTAAATAAGCATATCCTCTTGGAACTTCTAAATAAATATCTTTCCCTGTTTTAAATTTTATTAAAATCGGTGCAGCCGTAAGTGTCTGCTTTTGCTTTGAAACCATTTAATCATGATGATTTTGTTTTTTAACTTATTATTAATGAAACCTTTTCAGTAAAAAGCATTACCATTAGTGAAAATAATGGTAATGTTACAAATCTGAGCATTATTTATAATTCAATAATAAATAAATTAAATATTTGGCAGTAAATTATTAATAATAGGGCAGGAATAGGAAAAACTTCTCGCTCGCTGTTTCTAAAAGTAGACGCTTATCATCTGCTTGAAACACGGTTGCTTTTAATTTAAGCATGTATGTGTATTTTTGATTGGAGTTACTTAACTAAACTAGATTTGTTTCAAATGATATGGAAAAATTGGGGGCAGGTGTGATGTTTTGCCCACTGTCTCAAAGGACATGGACCGATCTTTCCCATATTCAATAGCAAAATTTTCGAAACTGTCGTGGTATAATTAATATTAACCTAAACACGAACGGACAAGCGGACATCGATAAATCGATTTTGCTTTGCATAAATAAGAACTCAGAATATATACACTTTATGGGGGTCAGAAATGGACATTGTAGAAATTACACACGGAATAATGAAGGGTATAAAAATATATTTTATTTCACCTTAAGTATTAAGAAATCCCAAAATTCCATCATAACATTTGTTCCTTTTTAAATTTTAAGATTTATAACAACTGGCTGTGCCCGATTTTCACCCTAGTATTACTGCCTATATGGTGCAGTTTTTGGACTTTGGTATTAAACAAATGCAGAAACGAACCAATAATTAGCGCAAATAAGAAGTTAGACTAAGGTGCTAGTGCTGTGTTAAGAAAAAAAAAACTTTAAAAATATAATAAACTACAGAATTTTATATTAATTATGTATTAAAACTTTTAATTATACTTTTTCTTTTTATATTACAATTATAATTGATGCTTTATATAAGGAAAATAAAACTTATACCTATTTAACTTTCTAAGTAGCATTTGAAAATATAAATTATGCATGTACAAAATTTCAAATCTTATGCAAAATAAAAGAAAATAATTTGGTTATTTATATGGTTTGTTTGTTTTGCCTTAGAATTAATTATTAAATGATAGATAATAGTAAAGATTTCTTATTTATTTATAAGCTTTATGCAATAATTGTTTTGAAGAAATTGTTTTGAACTTAAATTTAATAATAACTACGCAATTGCGTATGATTTAAAATGTTTTATAAAATATAGACGTACAAATTTTATAACTTAACACCTAAAAATCAAAGAAAAAACAATCAAGATAACTCAACGAAATGATAAATATTTTTAATCGGTAAATAATTAATATAAAATATGATTTTCTCGATATTGTGCCAATTAGTTGAAAAAAAAAAATAAACTTGTTAGGTAACAGTCCATGCCATTTACATAATTCATCGGCATTTTAGTTAAAAAGTTCAAATAAATTTTCATTCGTCTTACAAATGCTTTCAACAAAATTTTCACTTTTCTGCATTGAAAATAGTATTCTTAGGGATTTTTTCAAGTTATTTAGTTAAAGGTACATTATATTCAGGACATTTCTATTTTATACGTCTGACTATTTTTGTTTTTCAAAATTCAACGATCTGGGCATTAGGGCGAGATTCTTAAGACAAGCATGTGCCTGTTGCACCATATATTGTTGATCTTTGGTTTGTCCACAAGCCATTTTCTCCCATTTGGGATCTAAAAAATGTTGGGATTTTCGCTGGCGCGCTCCCACAGTTTCCAGCTGTGGTTTATTTTCTTTTTTAGCCTCATCATCCCTGCCATCATCATCGTCCAGCAACAAATCATTTTCACTGCACAGTGTATCCCTCATAATACTGGACTCGCTCGATATTAAAAACTTACTGGGTGTTTCCGTTTCAAATGGCTGAGGTTTTTTCTCCATTTTTAAGTCATTGGAAGAATGGTTAGTTGGCATTACATTTTCTCCCCAAGATGTTATAAGTGATTTACGTGCTTTCTTTGTAGGTGGAGGCAAGTTAGAACTGTTAACGCTGACTCCACTTGTTCTTTCCGAAATGCATATATTGGCAGGTATATTTTCTTTTTTAGTAGCCAATTTGTTTGATTGATTAGTGTCATTTAACTGTTCATCATGAATTATTTCGGCTAGATCTTCGACTAAACTGGACGGGCTAGGCGGAATATAGCGTTCGCCCCGACGTTTCTTTCCTAAGGCAGCTAACGCATTTTTAAATGGTGTTGGCGTACGAGGACCAATAAAGCCTTGAATGATAAATTGTTATAAGTAAATTAATTAAAAAAAAAATTTATAAATCCAAATTATGTAGATATTATCAACGTGTCATAAAATAAAAACTAAAATAACATTTTGAAGGTTATCATCGAAAATTATTTGGACCATAGGAGATAAAGCACGGTGTAAGTGGATAAACGTGCGAATTACAAAATTGTTAAAAGCCAACAATACAGTATTTGTAAATACTCAACCAATAAATAAATAACGAATGCTTTTAATCGAAATAGTATAATAAAGTTCTTAATTTACAAAGCATTAGAAATTCAGTCTGTAAAAATGTTTCTTTTTTGTTATTTTCTTATAGGTACGATATTGTTAGTATAAATACAAGATGAAAGAAACGCAAGTTAGAAAATGTTTTAAATTTACATGGGAATTATTTATTTATTTAGCTTTTCTATATTTTTACTCTCAAAAGAAAAAATTTACAATAAAGTCGTTTTCAGAATATATAAATACGTATACATATAAAAAAAAAAAACGTTCAAGTACGATAATACCATAAAAAGATAGACCACTTTAGTAGACGAGTTTGGGCAAAAAATAAATACAACTAAATGTAAAAAACTAACTTTATCATAATTTCAAAATACTCACTTTTATGTGGCGTCTCAATAGAAGACGTTTCGAGTTCTTTTTTAGCCTCAGCTCCCAAACGATTATGATTCTTGTTTACTGGTGTACTGGCAAGTAAATTCATATCTTCAAATGTGGTTAAGCAAGGAGAATTCAAAAATTGACTTGGTGAAAATGGTAAAGTTTTAATTGGGGTTATAACTGGTGAATCGGGTAGTTTGACATCATGTTTTATGGCTGGATGATTCAAATGATCGCTGTTGTAATTGTAATCATAGGTCTGTAGTTGATTTTGTTGTCTTGCTCTTTTGAGAATATTTGGGGTAGGTCTAGTTAATACTTTAGTCGTCTTGCCATTTCGCTCAGAAGGAACGCTCTTCGTTTCGTTACGTTGTAGTATTTGGGCAGAGAGTACTAGCCCTGGGGTAATAACGGCACCCGATTTAATTAGTGTTTTAAGATGAGAACGTGAAGATTTCAAATCTGAGCATGGGCCTGAAGATTTGCGTTCATTATCGTAATATTTGCGGCGCATTGTTGAATTCCAATGATTTTTAATTGCATTGTCTGTTCGACCCGGCAAAAGTTTAGCTATTTTAGCCCATTGGTTACCCCATTGCATATGAGCTTGATAAATGATGCGATCCTCTTCCTCTGTCCAAGCAGTTTTCTTAATGTTTGGATTTAAATGGTTGTGCCAACGTTCTCTACATTGTTTTCCAATACGTCCGTTAAGGTAGCGAGCTATAAGCGTCCATTTTTTGGGACCGAAACGTTTTACTAACTCCATTACTTTTTCATCCTCTTCCTTAGTCCATGGTCCCTTAATAAGTTCGGGGTTTAAGACTTTGGCCCATCTTTGTTGAACCTGAGGTTCAGTGCGGTCCTTAAAGTGGGGTGCTATAAGATCCCATCTGTCACCATGCTGTTCTACAAGTCTCTTGAGAAGATTGTCTTCTGACTTTGACCAACGTTTACCAAATCCGCTGGAGACACAATTTGTATTACGCGAGCTTATACTACTGGCGTCATCATCGCATCTTCCGTCGACATCTGAATACTCAGATTCAGCAGATTCGGCGCTATCTCTCTGATCACTAATAGACACAGCATATAACTCAAAATCCATCTTTATTAATGATCCTCTCCTCTTTTCCAACGCAGACAACTGTGATAATATTTGACTTGCTGTGTACGGTTGTGGTAGTATTGGTGCACCTTACCCTGGCAATACAAGCAATTTGCGTAGTGTCTTAGGTGTGGTCGCTCTCGATAGTGGTCGTAAACTTCTAAAACTGAAGACGATTTGAAAGACTCTCCACAACTTAAACAAGTCAGATATTCAAAGCCCTCAATTACACCGTCACGTAAACGAAAATGTGTGGCATCCCTTTCGCTCAAGCCTGTAGTTAAAGTTGTTTCAGAAAATGTCGCAGTTGTAGAATGTACACTAGTTGTTATTGTTGTTGGTCTATTTATAAATTCCTTTGGTGGATGTGTGCTGCTATTAAAGTTGTCAAAATTGTTAAAGTTTGCATTTTCGGCCATTAAACGCAAGCGTAACAACCCCCCTAACAACAGAGGTCTTGCTATCTAAACAGACATTAAAATTTACTTCTGCTTAAGGTTTTTATCAACAGTCCCAATTCAAGCAACTTATACGCACACACACACAAGCTAAGAATTCTTAAAGATCTACTTTACATCTAATGTTTGCCATTTGGTTGCTTTATGAATTCTAAACAAAAACTTTAAATGAATGTTTATTTTATTATAAATTCTGAAAATGTTTATCCGCACACACACGTATCGGCTTTACGTCTTGTCACTTACACATATAGCGATTTATTGTTTTTGTAATTAGTTAAGTTATGCAGCCACTATGACGATTGACAGCTGCTAGCAGCACGCTTCTTTACAATTTTTGTCACCGTTGGTAAAGAATTTTTTTTAACTAAATAACTAACATTATATTTGCAAATCCTTTTAATCCTTCATATCACCCTAACAGCACTTTCCAATCACTTTTTATTTGTGCAAAATTTATAAAGTTTTACCCAATAAATCTATGTAAAAAGTAAGAAAAAAATATAACCACGGAGGAAAATATTCTCTATAAACCGTTTATTTATCGATAAAAGTAGATGGCCATTTTGAAATTAACAATAATAAAAAAGCTGCCATATCGAAGTACGCAGCAGTTGTATAACATATAAAAAAGTTTCATGTTATACAGTATGCTACAATCATTGATATATACAAGAGTAACATGTTGTGTGTAAATAAAAGACAAAACTTGGAAAATAGTGGAAGTATATGTTTAGGATGGATCAATATTACCTGTTTGTTGATGTTTAGAGTGCTTGATTCATTGGGTTAGTAAAGCCAAACACCTGTGTGGATATTATAGCATGTTTTAATAAAGCAAGTGCTTTATTTTGTTTAAATTTTTATGTTTGTAATTAATTAAAATTTAAATTTAAATTATAATTAAATTTTTTGTTTTTATATTAACACATGTTCACACACCACTTTTAATATTGTTTTACTGGTTTCGTTTACATTTATATACAGCTAGTTCAGATAAACTTGCGATAAAAATTAGGAAAGACAGAAATTTTTCATTCTTCGCAAGTAGATTGAAATTGAATCGTCTCAAAACAACATGTCTTGCCGTTTGGTTACATTTTTTTAAACTTTCAAACGCTCCACGTATTATGTATAATATTGTTATATTTCCCCAAATTTTTGTTACTTTTGCTACAGACGCGAAATAAAGTAATATTACTGACAAAAATACTTGTTTTAGTATTAGAGGTAAGAAACTATCTGACAGCTTTTTTTCTTAACATATCAATCCAATTTTAATTACAATAACACACACTTGCAAATGCTATAAAATATCACACATAAAAAATTAGCTCATAATAAACAAAATGTAATTTTTCTAAAGTTGTACTCTGTTCAATTAGTAGGAAATCACCAAATGTTTCTTGTTTCATATTTAGAAACAGCAAAATGTTTCTGGCAACAATTTTCAAAACACTTTTTAAATGATATGAGGATTTAATAAAAAAAATTCCTACTTTAACTACTTATTTTATTTAATGGTGAAAATTGAGTCCTAACGTTTTCCGTTTTTCTTATACACTTCACCACTAGCAGTCGAAAAAGAGTATATCTAAGTTTGTCATTCCATTTGTAATTTCTACAATATCCATTTCCGACCCCATTTTGCATTGCCTGCATTTGGTGCACTTGCTACAGAGTCGACCAAGTTAGAATGTAAGTTATCAAAAAAGTCTATTTCTAATAACAAAATTAAACTTTGACTTGTTCCACCGCTTAAGCATTAAAATAGACAACAGTTAGTAACTAGAGTTTAATTTTGTCCCAAACAGAGAAATTCATTTATGTACATATATACATGTTTTGTTTATAAACAATCTTTTTCGCATTTTATTTTTATTAATATTGTATAACTATTAATTAATTATTACAATGAATAAATTGTTTCATAAATATAAATACGTATTTTTTAATAAATAATAAAAATTGTTTTCATTTGCATTTGATAGGTTTAATGATTAATTTGTTGTCTATCGTACATGTACTTTTTTTGCCAAGCGTACACGAAGTTATTATCATTTTTTTATGTATGTTTTTCTGTACACGTACTTAAGATAAAGCATACTCAAAATTTCAAAACTTAGAGATACCCATAATTGTTATATGGCTGGGTTAGTTTAAGTTGTGTGTTTTCCATTTATGTACGATAATTTTGTATATTGTGTGTACTTTTCTGAACTCTGGTTACTTCACCAAACTAGATTTACATAGATGGTGAAGGGTATATAAGATTCGGCATAGCCGAATATAGCACTCTTGTTTATTTTAATTTAGTTTTTGTTCAGTAAATAAATTTGTTGCTTTATTTTCCATAAAATATGGAATAAAGCGTTTTGCAGCCAAACCTAAATTAGCGCGTAACGCGCAATCTATCTGTCAGAAATTCTTTTGTACATATAAAATGTATGAAGCAAACCATAATAGTGCGGCGTCAAAGCTTAGCAATTGGAAAATCCAATTTTGACAGTGCGATAGGAAATGAAGTTGGCTGCTTGTAGATTTGTCTTGTTATTATTGAAAAGTAGTGACAATTTAGTTACTTTCAAGGCAATCTAGCGGTTTTATCCCTTCTTTATTTTTATACAACGGGTTTTATAAAATAAAATGCGTTAAAATTACTGTAAAAGACGCAAAGTTTACGCTCTTATTTAGCGCAAAAGCTATGCATCAGATTGGTTCGCGTTTCACGCGCTTATTTAGTTTGGCTGTTACTTAACATAACATATAAATAACATTAAATTAATATTTTTTTAGAGAAAATTTCAACATGTAACTTTTAATGAAAAAATTTAACTTATTGAAGGGAAAGCGTAACTTTTTCCTGTCTTTCCCTGGCAACACTGATAGCGAAGCATGTTGATTCGCTCATGTTTGGGCTGTATATCATGAATAAGAGAGCGAAGCAAGATTGTTACTCTCCGTGGAATCATAGTATTAAGCAGTGATTACTTTTGCTTAGGAAAACTGTGCAGCAAAAGCAAATGCAAAGAAAAAAAGAAAGAAACGCATTTGCTTAAGCTGAGTATGTGTTTCTTTCTGCAGCAAAGCAATCAGTAAAGCAATTAATTTCAAACCGTTTTAAAAACCATGGTTAAAAATTTCATCTGCATATAAGTAGGAAACATTATGGGTCATCGTTTGATAATTTAATATTTTTCTCAATATTAGAAGACTTCGGAAGACTGTATTTTTTGTTTTAATATATAAAAACATTATACAGGGTGTCCGCCGGGAAGGTATACTACTTTCTTTGTTTATAATTTTTGATTAAATGAAACAGAATGGATCTTACAATGATAAATGTTTTATTTAATGTCGGCAATTACTTATGTATTGAATACAATATAAGATGCATGTCCGCCTTTGTTAGCCTTACACATGCGAGCCCTTTTGAGCACATTTTTCATTACATTCTCACACATTTCACGCAGTATTTCATTAATTTCATCACAAATATTTGCATTTCTGGTTTGTTTGCATAAACTTTGCTTTTCAGATATTTTCACAAAAAAAGTCCGAAGCAGTCAAATCATGCTACCGTGGAGGCCAATCAACATCATCATTTCTTGAAATAAGCTGTTGTGGAAAGAGGTCTCGCAGCAATTGTAATCAATGAATTATTTTGATAAAATGTTTTTACGATTAAAACGCGTTGGTTTATCAAATATTTTTTCATAATAAATTTTTCAAGTATCTACTTCACAACTGCCAAACATGAATTGTCAAGATTAATGCTTAGCAAAATGACGGCAAAAGTAGTATACGTCCTATACTTACGGTCAGAAAAACGAACCTGATTTAGCGCGTAAGGCGACGTCTATCTATAAAAAATTCTATTGCGCTGGGTCAGGCTTACCAACTGAAAATCTAATAGATAATGAAATTAAATGTTTCTTTGTGTATTTTTAACCGACTTCACAAAAAGAAGCAGGTTATCAATTCGACTGAACGTTGCTTTTTATGTTTGTGCCTCACTCTTATCTGAACCGATTTTTGATTATATTTTCTTTATTTGAAAGGCTATTCTTACAGATTAGTCCTGTTTTTTTATAGGGTGTCCCCATACAACAAGTATGTTTTTAAGGTTATAATAAACCGTGAAGGGTACCAAACTAAAATTAAAAAATGAGTATCACTATAGCTCTCAAAAATAAATCTAAAAATTAAAGGGTATCCGTACAAGTAACGCCTATTGACCTACATGGGCCTATCTTTTGAACCGTTATAGACAAACGCTTGAAAATTGAACAAAATGCCGATGACTATGATCGTTATAACAACAAGTATAATATTTGGATTTGGAAACTAAAGGCTGCTCCTGTAGTTAATGTAATTTGATGTATATGACCAAACTATTGAAGAGTTGTAGACAGACGGTTTTAACTTACAAGCAGCTGTATTGGTAAGTCCCTTATAATTAGTAGAGGAATATATAAAAAGTTTATTGTTAATAAAAAAATTGAAACTAAATAAATTGCGGGGATTCTATTTCGAGAATCGACGAAAAACGTCAATAAAGAATAGAATAGAATATTACTTTTTAGTGTCTACTAAAATGTAAGATAACAATCAAAAATCATGTGGTATTATATTCCGAAGTATTATGAAGTATAATTCAAAGCTTAAGCATCACTATTCTTCTGTTTTAGTAGTCAAATCCCTTTTGTGGCATCTTAAGGGTTAGTAACCAGAGGCTTAAAACATAATCTTGTTGACTTGGCTACAATATATGCCCGTTTGGTTGCCTGTCCGTCTGGCTCTCTGATCATGTGACACAGGCCTTTTTATATCTGGAACCGTTATATGTGGAGACTAGCTGTTGTCTCGTGTATACCGAATACAACTTAAGGGTTAACTTGTAAACGAACTATCGTTCTGTCTTAACATATATTATTAGTATATATTATTATATATGATCACAAATAGATTAACGCTACCAAATATATTAATGCTATCAAATTTACGCAAAATTTGTTTAACTGTGCGGCTCACTTTTGACTTTGTTAATAATATGAAATAAGAACAAATTACAACAGATCCTACAAGCCTCATTGCATTCCAAAAAATGCACCGTTTAGTACGTTTTACACGCTGGGGTCATAATCGATCCCCATTTTTTAACAATGAAGCCGAAGTTTGCATTTATCTCAATGAAGATCGTTACCGCACCATGATCAATGGTCTTTTGTTTGAACAGCCTACTGAAGTCTAATGTAAAGTTTTATACTAAAGCTATGTACAGACGGTTGTAAGGTCTTACAATATTGTCAGACCTAACAATGTACTGACAATGACAAGGCAAATAAAAATTGTAAACACAATTTAAATTGTCAGTTCACACGATTGCAAGGCATTTGTAAGAAAACTAACAATTCCATTGCAAGAAAATTATCTGACAATAAATTTTTCTGACAACATTGTCAGACAACAAATTGGTAGTTCACACGATAGTAAGAATTGCCAAGTGTCAGAATTAAAAAATTCAATAGAAAAAAGTATTTTAATTAATTTTAATGTAAATTATTTTAAAAGGTACAAATTAATATTATAAAATTTTATCAAAACAATTACATATTAATCAAAACGAAGAAACTGCAACGATTCTAACATCTTACGTTTTTAGCGAATATAAAAAAACCTACTTCAAAACAGATTTTAGCTATTTGTCTAAAAAGGTTCAAACGTTTGGCCACATACATCAACTATTGGGACACCCCATATTTTTAGTTTTACATTTACATTTCTTAATATACCTCACAAATTAGTGGACACTTTGTCAAGTTTTTGTATAAACCGGTTCAAAAGATAGGGCTAATACATTTAAAATTACATCAGGTATGAGCACACCCTTTAATTTATAAATTCAAATTGGATACTTGCTCTTTTAGCGGACTTATCAATACAAGTTCCCTGTAAATTTCAGTTGTCTATCTATAACAGTTCAAAGTTTTGGTCACATACACCAAATTATCAAATTTTATTCTTGCGATTATGGAGGACTTAGCTATACAGATTCTTTGTAAATATCAGAGGTCTTTTTACAACCATCATATATGTTCATGAAATATATTTATATTTATATTAATATTTATACTTGTTATTACAAAGGTAATAGCTATCTACATTCTGTCCAATTTTCAAGCGTTTGTTTATGACGGTTCAAAAGATAGGTCATGAAAAATATCGGTCACTACAATACTTGTTCCGTATTCCAGTTTGAACTATTCGAGCTTTGTTCCTGAAGAGCTATATGCCATTTTCAAAGTGCTTGAAAAAGGCAAGTTTTTTCCCACCATTAAAATCATCCCGTGAAATACCGTCGCTGTCCATTTTTTTAACTCTCTTTTTTCTGCTTTAATTTTAATTTAAATTTTTATTTTAAGTTTGTTTTTAAAGAATTTTTCACTTTTTTTCATTAACTTTTATCTGACAATGATATCGTTGTCAGATGTTTAAAATTTCCAACATGTTACAATTTATTTTATACTGACAATGCCTGACAATGTTCTGACAATGCAAATAAATGCGTTCACACAATTGTAAGATATCTAACAATTTATTGTCAGGTAGAAGTCTGACAATTTTCTGACAATGGTTTTTCTGACAATATTGTCAGACAACAATTGTAAGTTCACACGATTGTTAGACATTTTATGAATATTTTTCTGACAATATAGTTAGATCTGACAACCGTCTGTACATAGCTTAAAACGTGAGGGGAATAAAAAATCGTAAAATTTGTCCGTGTGTCTGTGGTAAACCAAGTGAGTTTTCCTACTCAAAGACTGTTAACCTTAATTTGTTACAAATTTGATTATCTTCTTTTTATACCGATGCTAATTAACTTAAGCCAAGCTTAGGATTGGTAAGGAATCTTCTCAAAGTATTAACTAAAATAAGCTTAATTCTGCACACAAAAATACTTCATATGAAGAGTTATTGTTTTAAATGTTTCATCACCAATTTAAATAATAATTTTATCTTTTAATTCGCATTTTATTTCTTAACTTATCTAAAAGTAATTTTAGAGGACTAAACGTAAAGAAAAATTAAATCCTTAACTCAAAGTCTAGACAAAGTTATAGAATTTTTCATTGACTTAAAGTATCTCACATAGAATTTTAATGCTAAAGAGTAATATTTCAAAAAATTGGAACTCAGCATTTTGGATGCAATAAGAATGGATGCTCCCAATAACAAAAAGTAGTACAAAAATAAGTCTACAACTAGGTGACGTCTTTTAAACCGTTATAGACAAAAGCTTGAAATTTGGACAGAATGTTAGAAAATAAGATCGTTATAATAACAAGTATAAATATTAAAAATTATAAAAGTATGAATTAAAGAGCGCCCCAACCATTCATTTAATTTGATATATACGATATAACTTTGTACAGTTGCAAACTGTCGCTGGCGGCGACGTCAGTCTTGTGAAGGGCCGAATTTAACAACACCAATATTTTAATTTTGTAATAAGGTGCGTTTATTTCTAAAAAAATTAAGTTATTAATAAAAAGAAATACAAATAAAACTGACCACTTACCGCAGTGCTTTTCCTTCACAAACTGAATTTGCTTATTAAAATGTTCTTATAGACAACTACTTGTTTATACATGTGTATAACACATTAAGAACAACGGTACAACTTAACGAAATAAAGCACTGCAGTAAGATTAATGCAACAACATCTTTTACATAAGCATCACAAATTTAAGTAAATAAGACAAATAAGAAAACATTAAGGCGGTTCAATTATAATAATTAAAAAAAATAATATAATAAAAATAAATTATTCAAATAATACTAAAATTTATGAGCCATTTAGTGACATTCCCACCCCCGTGGATCGGCAACGATTCACTATTCAAAATCCAGAACAGCCAGCTTGGAAACAGGTCGCTTTAAAATTCCAGTACTTGTACGTACATTAGCAATACGGATTACACCATCTCTTCCTTGGAAAACCTCTTCTACACGCCCTCGCTTCCAATTTTTACGAGACACGTCTAGATCGCAGATTAACACTAAGTCACCAACAGCAATAGGCTTGGTTCGTTGGCACCATTTGGAGCGTCTGGTTAATGTGGGCAAATACTCTTTTATCCAACGCTTCCAAAAATGATCACGTAGCTGCCGCGAAATTCTCCATTGTTTCTTTAGCACAACTGGCTGTTTTATTTCATTCAAGGCAGGGGTTTGTGTCGTATTTGAGCAGCCTAACAAAAAATGATTAGGCGTTAATGGTTCCTCGTCTTCATGGGCCACTGGTAAATGCGTTAAAGGGCGAGAATTTATAACATTTTCGGCTTCAATCAACAAGCTTTGTAAAGTATACTCCCGGGGAAAAGTTTCCTTTAGAGTTGACTGCAGGACTCTTTTGACGCATTGCACCATACGTTCCCATACGCCACCCTCAGACGGATTTTGCGGACAATTAAACTGCCAATCTATGCCTTTAGATGCAAGTTCATCTTGAATTTTAGCCACATCAAAAACTTCGCTAAATTGCCTTGCAACTTTGTCAGCTCCAACAAAATTTTTCCCATTGTCACTTCTAAGTCGTACAGGTAAGCCACGGCGGTTTATAAAGTTGCGTATAGTCAAAATACAAGCGTCTGTAGACAAATCAAAGGCCAATTCTAAATGAATAGCTCTAACAGTAAGGCAGGTAAATAATGCCACCCAACGTTTTTCGTGACGACGACCAATTGTTACAGTAATGGGCCCAAAATAGTCCAAGCCAGTATATGAAAACGGGCGAATATATGGCGTGAGCCTGTCTTTTGGCAAAGAACCCATAAGTGGTGGTGTTGGTGACGCGCGGCGAAATCTGCAAATATAACAATTAGAAATATGCTTACGTAAAAGCCGTCTTAGGCCTGGAATCCAAAATGATCTTCTAATTTCACATATCGTGGCTTCAAAATTTTGGTGCTTCATTTTGTCGTGGACATGGGCAACAAACAACTCAGTAATTGGATGAGAAGACGGTAGTATTATCGGGCGCCTTATGTCCAGTGGTAGCCAACTTGCTGCGTCTACACGCCCATAAACTCGAAGTAACGAACTTTCATCTAAGTATGGAGACAATTTGTGTAATTCATTACCCTTAGGCAAAACCTTTTTATTTTTGACGATTTCAATTTCGGCGGAAAATTTATCACGTTGGGCTTGACGACATAGATGCATTTCAGCGGTTTTTATCTCAGCAGCAGTTAAACCATTATTCTCCTCAGGGTTCGATTTCTTTTGGCAACGGCTAATAAACCGCAAAACCCATGCAATAGTACGTTTTAGTTTTAAATATGACGAAAATCTACCAAATTCAATAATTGTAGGGGAGTTCATCAGAAATGCAAATTTCGGTCGTAGTTCCTCTTCGCAGAAATAATTTTGTGTTTCCGAATCAATTTTTGGCCACTCATTCTCATCGTACTGAAGAAATTCAGGACCTTTGAGCCAACGAGAATCATCAGAAAAATCAACCTGATTTTTTATTCTTGTAATTTCATCGGCAACATTGTCGTTGGTCGGTAGCCATCTCCAATCAGATGGGCTAGTAGAATCTAAAATTTCTGTGATTCTGTGGGCAACAAAGGGTTTATATCTGCGGCTTTCGGATCTAATCCAATTAATAACAGTTGTAGAATCACTCCAGCATATTGTTCTCGTTACTTTCATGAAATGTTCCTTTAATATGGTATCCTTTAGCCGAGCTCCTAAAACGGCAGCTTGTAATTCGAGGCGGGGAATACTCATTGTTTTTAAAGGGGCACATCTAGATTTTGCAGCTACAAAAGATACTTCAATTTTTCCATCTGCATTTAACGACCTCCAATACGATACGGCACCAAACGCGTCTTCACTTGCGTCGACAAATATATGTAGTTCTAGGCGATAAGGGTCACCATTTCTAAAATAACACCGAGGCACTTTTAAACTGACAACGTTTTGTAGATCTTGACGCCAATTATTCCATTTGTCAAATATAATTTCTGGTACAACATCATCCCACTGTGTGCTGTTCCTCCAAACTTCTCTCAACAACAACTTCGCGGTTATCATAAAATTTCCCAAAAATCCAAGTGGGTCAAAAACAGACATAACAACACTTAATAGTTCTCGTTTTGTGGGAAACCTTTTACCCTCTATTACTTCAGCATTTACTTTATGAAATTTCAAATTATACCTTAAAGTATCATCTTCAGGTTGCCAATACATACCAAGTACCTTTTCAGAGTTTATCTCATTTTTATCATTTAAAAAATTAACTTTGTTTTCCAATGTGCCTTTTAGAGCCATAACCACTTGTGATGAGTTAGATAAAAATTTCGTAGCTCAAACCCAGCTGCCCTATGTATCTCCCGAACTTGTAAGGCAATTTCAATTGCTCTCGCTGGAGTTGGAAAACTATCAACGAAATCGTCTACGTAATGATGATCTATAATAGACTTTACAGCTCTAGGATACTGATCACGATAATTCAGGGCATTTGTCTTTTTCACATAATCAGCTATACACGGTGAACAGGCAGCACCAAACGTCATCACTGTCATCTCATATACTTCTGGAGGGCCTTTGTCATCTTCACGCCATAAAAACCTTTGTGAACACCTATCTTCCGCTGCAACAACAATTTGGTGAAACATTTCTTTTATGTCCCCACAAACTGCTACGGCGCCAATGCGAAAATTAAACAAAACTGCTGGCAGCGGTCTATATTCCTGTGGACCCTTAAGCAATTTTGAATTCAGGGACAAACCTTCAACTGATGCGGCAGCATCAAAAACCAAACGAACTTTTCCAGGCTTATTAGGGTTAAGCACCCCAAAGTGCGGAAGATACCAGGTCCTGGGGCAAACATTAGCGGCTTCAGTAAAAGACAGTTTTCTTATATAATTTTTACATAGATAATCTTTAATGATAGATTTATATGCGGCACCAAACTCAGGGTATTTTTTAATTTTACGTTCTATTCCGTGTAGCCTATTAAGAGCCATAGAATAACTATCAGGCAGCTCAACATCATGGGTTCGCCACAGGAGCCGAGTTTGGAATCGTCCTTCAATTTTAATTGTTGATTCTTTCATAATTTGACGAGCTCGTAGATCATCATTAGACTCAACTATCGGCAATATTTTGACACCAAAGTTTTCTATATCAAAGTAGTTTGTCACCAGGTCGTACACAGTTTGTTCTGGCTGTACTGACAACAAACACAAATTGGAATTGGTTGACTTACCCTTCATTTTTCCAAATACAACCCAACCTAAGGGTGTGTTAGCAGCATAGGGACCATTTTCTTCTAGAGGCACAATTTCATCTGGTAAACCAAGATGGCAATGATCCAAGCCGATCAAAACTTTCGGAGTAACACAATTGTATAATTTAATAGGCAAGCTAGGGTGACCACTTAAATCCATATCAAAACTTTGAGCAGGCAATTTTAAGTTTGAGACTCCATAAACGTTTCTCAATATATATTTCCTGTTGTTACGAATTCCACTTATATGCATATCAACAACTGTGGTAGTTTCCTGTGCTGCTTTTCCACCATACCAATGCAAATTTAATTTACCTTTTTTTCCTTGAAGACCCAGTTGATTCACCAAAGAGCTGTCCACCATAGTAACCGAAGAACCCTCATCTAACAAAGCATAAGTTTCAATTTTGTTACTAGGACCATAAAGTACAACAGGGACCACACGAAACAAAAGCATACTCTTATCTGTAGGCTTAGACATACAACTTAAAACAGGTTGAGAATCACTTATTGGTGTTACAGTACTTTTTTCATCTTTGCCAACCTCAGCATCATGTAATAGTTTATTGTGTTTTCTTAGACAACCATCAATTAAACACGGCTTTCGAATACGACAAAATTTACTCGAGTGTCCAAAACCAAAACACGAGAAACATAACCTTAATTTTTTTATTTCATTCCAACGATTAGGCACATTTAATGAACAAAATTTTTTGCAGTCAAATAATTTATGATTGGCCCGGCACATAGGGCACTCTTGTTTACGTTGACCATCAGTGGCATGTAAAACCACTTTTCTCTTTGGATCACAATTTTGTCGATTTCCACTTACACTTTGCACGGTTCTTACCAAATCAGCGACGCTTTTAAGCCACTTACTAAAATCCACAACAGTTGCGTACGGCTTTATATCAAATGAAAAACGAGCCCATTCCATACGCTTACTCATCGGAAGCTTTCCAACTAATTCTTCCATCAACGTTGGATTTGCCAAATGCTGTTGTCCATTAGCAGTTTCTAAAAACGTGGCAAAATTCTGCACTTTAATTGCAAAGGGCACAAGTTTATCAACAGCATTTTCACTTATATATGGAATTTCCCTTATTTGCTGTAGCTGGCAACGAATAAGCAGTTCTGGGCGACCATATTGGAAACACAATTGTTCCATAACCATACTTACATTATCTGGATGTATTAATAATGACTTCACACATTCTCGAGCATCACCCTTTAAAGCCTTTTGCAGCCTTAAACAATTTTCAAAATTATTATAATTATATGCTGCTGTAGAGTGTTTAAAAGCTGTGGAAAACATCGGCCAATCTTCAGGAGCACCATTAAAATCTGGTAAATCATAAATTTTTCTATGCATTTGCATCGAAGCGCCATTTTGTGGACCTAAATTTGCAGGTATTTGGTTTTGTTGATTTCCAGAATAATCATAAAAATTGTTGGCGTTGTTACCCGAAAAAGAAAATGGCGAGCGACGTTCATAGCAGTTGGCGTTAACTGAGGCAGAATTATTAACGCTCACTTCGCTGGTACCTGTTACTGGCATAGGAATGTTTGATGGTTGTGGCACAGCAGCTGAAGAACATGGTGTAGAATTTCTATTCACTGCAATGGACAATGCCTTTTGAGCATTGAGTAACTGGTTCTGAAGCAAATTAATTTGGCTCTGTAGGCATTCTAAACTTATGTTAGGACTCGGCTGAAGCAACGGCAGTGACGCAGCAATATTTTCGGCGTTAGACATCGTCAGATTTGGTGTTGTCTCAATGGCGTTATTTAGTTCTACATCGGCGGCAGGTAACAATGTGCTGGCAGCAGAGGTACTGGCGGGCATAAACGGCTCTTCTGTAGCAGAGGGATTTAATTCTTGAGACGCAGGCGTGGAACTACTTTGTTGATTCGCTGATTGCAAACGCGTACTTTTTCTAATCGGAGATCGTTGCATTTTAAACTTTATAAAAATTGTTTAAATTTGTATAATCTATAACGGCAGGCAAGAAATCTGGCACACAAATAAATTTCTGTCAATAAATGTTCCGGCAGACAGGGAACCACTCGCAAATAAATTTATCTTCAATAAAATGTTCCGGCAGGCAATGGCTCAAATCTTTCGCCAAAGGTAGTTGCGAAATAAAATTTGTCGCTGGCGGCGACGTCAGTCTTGTGAAGGGCCGAATTTAACAACACCAATATTTTAATTTTGTAATAAGGTGCGTTTATTTCTAAAAAAATTAAGTTATTAATAAAAAGAAATACAAATAAAACTGACCACTTACCGCAGTGCTTTTCCTTCACAAACTGAATTTGCTTATTAAAATGTTCTTATAGACAACTACTTGTTTATACATGTGTATAACACATTAAGAACAACGGTACAACTTAACGAAATAAAGCACTGCAGTAAGATTAATGCAACAACATCTTTTACATAAGCATCACAAATTTAAGTAAATAAGACAAATAAGAAAACATTAAGGCGGTTCAATTATAATAATTAAAAAAATAATATAATAAAAATAAATTATTCAAATAATACTAAAATTTATGAGCCATTTAGCGACACAAACAGACATCTGAAAGTTACAAGCAAGCTGTAATACTAAGTCTGCTACTACAGCAAGTATAAAATTTGAATTTGGATATATGTAAATGGGTGGCCAAATAGTTAATATAATTTGATAGCTGAAATCTGTTTTGTAGGCAGTTTTTTTGCATGAATTATTGAAGAAAAGATATAGTTTTAGCAAATCACTGAAGAACAATTCTGGATGCTCAACTGGGAAAATTAAAATTCTGAGTTGAAACTCTCTTACAGTATTATGACCAGAAGTAAATTGGCCCTTTTTATACCCTTCATCACAATTTTCATACCCGACCTCAATAAGATATCTGTATTCTGACTTCTTATGCATAGCAAAGTCGATTGAGGGATGTTTGTGTGTCCGTCCGTGTTAGTGTTAAAATCAAGTTTGCCAAGGCACTAAGCTAGAGAAAAGTTAAATATACCAATCGATCGGACATAGTGTCGAAAGAGTAGCTTAAAAATCAAACCCACACCTTCCTCTACTTTTTTCATGTCATTTACAGCAATGAAATAACTCCAATCAAAAAAACAAATACATGGGGCGATAAAGAATTAAAAAATAAGAAAAAATATCCTGTGAATAAATGGGCACTGGCCCATATTTTCCGAGTTACGGGGCTCTGAAATTTAAAAATTTTTTAAAATATCAATATGGATATTATTTAAAAGTTTTTGAAGAGATCTTAAGGATATGCTAATATTTTTTAAAAATGCCTAACCCATTAAAAGCCATTTTTTTTCTTATTTTCTAATTTTCTGTCACCCCAATATTTGCCATTTTGATTGGAGTTACTTCACTAAACTAGGTTTACATACAGTATTGGGCAAAACCTAAGAAACGTTGTCCAATATTAGCTTCTGAGTCAAATTATGTTTAAACGAACATATTTCAATTCAATGTTTTAATTCAGTTTTATTAGTTTCTGTGTCATACAATATTACAAAAAAAAATTTGTAATTATCTCTCACCTAACGGTTCTTTTAGTACAACAACAAAAATTACTCAAAAATTCATTGGGCAAAACCTAAGAAACTTTTTGCTTTTGTACAATAAATTTGTTTTTTTTAAGATAACGGTAACTTCTTATTTTTTTCGATGATTTCTTATGAAAAAGTGATCTAGTATGCATTTAAAAGCGTGTAACGAATAAATTTCGCATTTAAAATTAAAATAAAATGCAACGTAAAAAATATTGTGAAGCATATAAATTGAGTGCTATAACGCATTATAATGCAGGCAAATCACAGGCTGAAATTGCAAATTTGTTAAAAGTAAGCAAATCAATGGTTTCCAAATGGATAAACCTTTATAAAGATAAAGGAACTGTACTCAATATTAATCCTGGAGGAAGACCTCGTAAAACATCAGTTCGTGATGATAGAAATATCAAGAAAATAATAAAAAAAAACCCCTTCATCTCGTCAAAAAAAATTGTGTCAGAATTAGGCTTAAGTGTTGATGCCAGCACAGTCCGCAGACGGGCGAGAGAGGCTGGATTGAAAAGTTATAAAGCTTCCAAAAAACCTCTTCTTACAAAACGTCACGCAAAAAAACGGTAAGTATTTTTAAGCTTACAAGTCAACCATTAATGCCTGATTTTTTAGGCTCGAATTTGCAAAAAAATATCTTGATTGGCCAGTTAAAAAGTGGAAAAGTATGCTCTTTAGCGACGAAAGCAAATTTAATTTGTTCAACTCGGATGGCATATGTCGTGTGAGACGCAATACTGGTGAAAGGCTTAAACCCCGATATTGTAAAAAAACTGTCAAGCATGGGGGTGGCAATGTGATGGTGTGGACGTGTTTTTCAGGTCATGGTCTAGGGCCGTTCCACAGAATTTCTACCAAAATGGACAGATTTGTGTATAGGGACATTTTAGAAAATAAGATGTTGCCATATGCCGAGTGGAATATGCCACTTCGATGGGTGTTTCAACATGATAACGATCCGAAACACTCATCGAAGTTGGTAAAGGACTGGATACAATCGAAAGGGATTCAATTGCTTGATTGGCCGGCCTAATCGCCCGATTTGAACCCAATCGAAAATTTATTTTCCATATTGAAGAGGAATGTTGGATCGAAACGATTCTCCAACAGAGACGATTTATTTTCGTGTCTGGAAGATGAATGGATACGCATAGATCCAAAAATAATTGATAATTTAATCAAATCTATGCCGCGTCGGTGTGCCGCAGTAATAAAAAATAAGGGTTATTATACAAAATATTAAAAGTTTCTTAGGGTTTGCCCAATGAATTTTTGAGTAATTTTTGTTGTTGTACTAAAAGAACCGTTAGGTGAGAGATAATTACAAATTTTTTTTTTGTAATATTGTATGACACAGAAACTAATAAAACTGTATTAAAACATTGAATTGAAATATGTTCGTTTAAACATAATTTGACTCAGAAGCTAATATTGGACAACGTTTCTTAGGTTTTGCCCAATACTGTATATGGTGAAGGGTATAAAACATTCGGCATAGCCGAATATAGCACTCTTACACTTTCAATAATAAGTTTTTCAAATAAAATTTTTTATAGTTTTATGTTGCCTACATTGTGCAAAATTCTTGGTATACTGTAAAAGTAATAGTCCAGTTCGAATGATAATTTTTTTGTACACTTTTCATTTATTTAATTATATAGACATACTAGATGAACCCGGTGTGCTTCGCTACCCCCCCTTGTCCACGCCCCTTTGTCCACTCTCAACTTTATATAGTCAAGAATAACCTATTGCGAAAATTTAATGACGATTGGTCCAGTAGTTAAGACTATATTACGATTTTTCATTTTTCTAAAAAGGGGCGGGGTGCCACCCACTTTTCTCCTGGTACGTATTCCTAATTATGCCAATACCATATGTACCAAACATCGTCGACGTAAGTCAAAAAATGGCCAAAATATGGCGATTTAAATTTTTGGGTTATATTGGCGGTGCCACGCCCCTTTCTCCACTCCCAACTTTATATAGTCAAGAATATCCTATTGCGAAAATTTAATGACGATTGGTTCAGTAGTTAAGACTATATTACGATTTTTAATTTTTCTAAAAAGGGGCGGGGTCCCACCCACTTTTCTCCTGGTACGTATTCCTGTTTATGCCATTACCATAAGTACGAAATATCGTCGACGTAGGTCAAAAAATGGCCAAAATATGGCGATTTAAATTTTTGGGTTATATGGGCGGTGCCACGCCCCGTTGTCCAATTAAAACTTCATATAGCCTATTATTCCTTCCAGAGTAACAGTAACATGCTGTGAAAATTTCAGGAAGATCGGTCTAAGGGTTTGGCCTCCTATAAAGCACAAACATACAGACAGACATTCATTTTTATATATATAGATTTACAAAGCCGAAAAGAAGTGGAATATAGAACTTAAAATATAATTCAAAACAGCTGCGGTAACACTCAAGTATCGGTTAACTTTCTTTTGTTTACATTATTTAGTTTAATATGGCATTTAATAATCCCTTGTAGATAAATGAAATATATTGAAAGTACGTAAAAATCAAATATCTATGGGTTGTTTAAAAGAGAAAAGATTTAATTCTATCTAAAGGTTCTTACTATTGAAATATTGACTCGATGGTTGTCATGATGATTTAATAATGGATTTTAAACAATTATCTGTTGTTAAACATTGAAATAATAACGTTGAATTAAATTTTATTTATAAACGTGTAAGCTTATTGGTAATAACAATACTTTTAAAATATTATTATTGTGGCCACAAAGAATGATGAATGAAAACAAGTATTCTCTGAAGATATAAAGAAACAGGTCAATTAAGGGAAAGGCCATCTGTCGTTTATTAGTAACATGTCAAAATGTTATTGTTGCAAAAATTCATTTTATTACAGATTTTCAATATTTACCCCGGTCACACTCCCCCTTCGCTCTACTTGCTTGTTGCATAAAAAAAAAAAAAATTTGTTAAAAATTCATTTAACCTTCTTTGCTGATGCTACCCAGGAAATCCTGGCCGCAATAAAGGCGTTTTAACAGCGTGTAGTCTTTTATAATTTGCAGCATGTGTCGAGTGCTTGGTTTAACAAAAAAAAAAAAAAAATCACAAAAAAGGGAAGAAACCAGAAGAGCACAAATGAAACAAATTTAAAATCAATTCCACTGAGACCCGGAATTTAAGGCATGAGAGTTAAAAGGTAATAGAAAATCTATTAGTGTTTCTTTTTTTTCAAAGCTAAAATCGTCAGCAAATGATGAAGAAAATAGAGAAAACCCCCCTTCCCAACCAACTCCTTTAGCGTTCGCTAATAAAATGCGATTCAATTGCAAACATGTAATTGGAAACCTGTTGGTTGATGAGCAGTGTTCAGACACTTAAACATACAAACTAGTCATTGTTTCTTTATTTATTATATGTTGAATATTGTTAATAGTGCTGCACAAGTGCACAGTGTGAGTAATTGCGAAAAAGGTTGTAAAAAAAAATTACTTAAAAAATTTCTAGTGCGATTGAGATTATTGAAAATAAATAAAAATTTTTTCATTAGGCTGATCGATTATTCGACCTTTTGCAAAAACCGGTGTTTGAATAGTTCAAAAATTCAAAATTAACTGGTTTTTAGGAGAAAACCATTAATAAAAATAAAAATAGTTTTGTTGTTTCACAAACAAAAAAATTTTGTGATATTTTGAGGCACAAAAACAAACTTATTAAAAAAAATCCAAGAAGTAGCTAAAACTTTGTAGGGAGAGGCTGTAAAATAATAGTATACATAAGTAAAATGCAGAGTTTTATAGAGGCATGTTCTGAAAATCACGATTTTAAATCACAAACTATTTTAAAATCACGCAAACGAATTTGATCATTCCCCGGCCTTACGTGCTGTCTGGCACAGCTCTCAGTTTTAATGTTTCGAAAACACAAGAACACAACTGATTTTTTACATAAATGTTTTATTTGTTAACTTTTTTGAACCCATTCATATAATATTAATAGAAATTCAATCAAGTCAAAATGCCTAGAGCTAAAATAAATTAGTCAATTTTTATTTGTTTATATTAATATACACGACGTTACCACTCATGTCAATAATAAAATTTGGTCAGACTTTGCACTTGCTTTTTTCTTAAATTTACTCAAAAAACTCAACTATTAATGGTAACTCATTCTTTTAACTACAATAATAATGTTATGTCTTAAATTAAGAACATAAGCATAAATAAGATATATCTCATACGACGTTTTAAGACTGTGGCAACTTCACAAGCACTGCTAAACAAAGGAAGAAAATTTTTTATAAAACAGGCAGTGTCTTCATGCTAGTGTGTAACCAATTTTATTAAAAAAGCAATAAGAAAAGAAAATCGATCCTTGCCAAAGTGATCTTAAATCACGCAGAAGTTGTTCTGCGCACAAAATACTTGATTGTTCATGTTGCCAAATTGGCAGAGTCTTAAAACGGCATGTAAGATTTTTAATTTTAATGCTTATGTACTTAATTTAAGACAAAATTTAATTATTGTTGTCGAAAAAACAAAAACAGCCAACAATTGAGTTATTTTCGAGCAAGCACAAACCGTAAGTAAATTTTAACATTCTAAACAGTGGCAACTTCGTAATATTGTTAAATTCATTTTTACCTTTTTAACTCTTACATATATAAAGTGATATAGAAGTAGAAAATAAGAAAACATTAAACGAAAAAAGTGGCGCTCGCCCATATATTCCGAGTTACGGTCCTCTGAAATTTTCAAGTATTTTAAAATGTCAATATGGGTTTTATTTAAAAGCTTTTAAAGAGATCTTTAAAGAAATACAATTGTTATTAAAGGTTTAATCCATTAAGATCCCATGGCATTTTTATGTAAAATTATATATAGAACTTATTTTATTCTGTTCCAAATCATATGGAAAAATTAGAGGCAGGCGTAGTGTTTTGCCTGCTGCCTCGAAGAATATGGACCGATCTTGCTGATTTCCACTAGCAAAATTTTCGAAACTATATCTGATCGATTGGCGTATTTAAATTTATAGAATTTAAGATACAGAACCGTTCGTGTATAAGTTTAACTCGCACTTGTCTGATTTATGGCATTTAAATACCTACAAGTTTCATAAAATGTTTGAACAGGCTTTCCTTATATGTATGCCGTTAAGTCAGTGAACAACGGTACCATGAAATAACTCTCAAATGAAATAACTCAAAAAAAAAACACAAAAAAAAAAATGAAATAACTCCCAACAAAAAATTCAAAAATCTCACACAAATTGGGAGTTATTTCATAATAATATAACTCCCAATTTTTTGAAGATTATTTCATAATTTTTCATTGGAAGTTATTACACAATGAAATAACTTCCAAATGAAATAACTCCTAACTAGATTCTGTTGGAAGTTATTTCATTTGAAAGTTATTTAATTCAATATAATCTTCGAATTTTTTAGTGTTGTTTTATTTTTTTTTATTTCTCCTCCATGGTATATTGAACATCGGTTTCGCTCACAAACTTATTCTGTCTAGCCGGCATTCGAACGGGCTAAAAAATTTTCTCCTCTATAGCATTTCGAACACTGGGTTGGCTAACAATATATTTTCCTCCTTCAACCTTCAGGTATGGTATAAAAGTTATTTACTTTTATTTAATTAAAGAGCTATCATTAGGAGTCACCTAATGGAAGCAATTTAATTACGACTTGTTCCATTATTTTGGCTACATAGAAAACTTTAAGTCAGCGAAGCCGTTGTTTATTATACCATAGAGGATTAATTCTTTCCGGCCGGCTGAAGGCTGGCTATGCAAGAAACTTATGGTAAGCAGAGCCGGGTTTTGTTATACTATAGAGGTTAAACCCTTCCATTTGGCCAAAGACCGTCTACACAGGCCGGGATGGCTCAATGATCTCTCTATGGCATATGGAGCAGCGGCTTCGCTAACAAAATATTGTCTGTATAGTAGACTTTTGATCATAAATCTATGATATATGGTATAATACCAAAATTAAGGACCTCTTTCGTCGGAAGGTACGTGTTATACCATAGAGGTTAAAATAGTTAAACATTGCTCGGGTGCAAATATAATTTGTATTGGCACTTATTTCATTTTTGTTTTGACCTGTTTTATTTGGGAGTTATTTCATATTTTTTTTTTTGTAAAAATAAATTTTTATTTTTAATTAATGGTTAAGTTTTTGGGTCTTATTTTATTTGGGCATTGGGAGTTATTTTGTTTTTTTTTTTTTTTTTTTAATTTGGGAGTTATTTAATTTTTGTTTCGGCCTATTTCGTTGGGAGTTATTGCCTTGGGAGTTATTGCATTGGGAGTTATTTCATTTGCGAGTTATTTTATGGTACCGTGAATTTTATCCGTCATTGCATCACATAATTTCTGGTGCTTAAGCAAAAAAAATCAGGTTTAATACAAGGCTAAAGAGTTGTTTGTTTCTACCGCCAACCCAGTGTTTGCTTACATTATTATTTAATCAATTAGTTACAAATTCGACGACACAAATTTAAATATTTTTCGATTATTTCAAATTTAATTTTTAAATAAACATCAAAAGTTCTTGATTTTAAGAAATGCTTAAATTAAAATCCTATTATGAATGGTTTGATTTTGTTTCAAAATTCTTAAAAAAGTTAAATGACAATAGGACTTTTTAATTATATACAAAAAAAGCATAAATTTTTTAACTCGTCGCACCACTGTTCAAGTATCATAAAAATGTGTGCATGCAACTCGTTTATTCAAATAAGTAAAAAGCAATAATAAGTACGAATACGAATATACTTTGAATCATTGAAGGGTAAAATGTGTTTTCAATTTAATACCTCTAACACTGTCAGCCGAGTTGGCTGGCATGGCTGACTAGCTATCTGACTGTTTTTCTGACTGCCTGCCATTTTCTTTGCTAAAACTAAAAGTTACTAGAATTTATTTCTCTCTGCCTACTTAACTTAACCGAATGACTGACTGATCTCCCCTTGCCCGGTCTTCATTAAACTTATTAACAGTGTGGCAGACTAAAAACTTGACACAAGTCTATAGAAGCAGACGTAAGCAATGAGCATAAAATAGTAGATAGTGAGGAAGTATTAAATTTCATTATTCAATCTTTTAGGGTGGCACAAGTACAAACGTCATTACCTGGCATACGAATAAACTAATGAGTGTAGGATTGCTGGAAAAAAGGAAAAAAACAAGACGCGGCACTTGTCGTTTATTATAGCTCAACATTGAGGTAAACATTTGCGGCTTCAGTATTTTCCACTGTATCTCTTTATCATTATTATAGTTCTTATTTTTTTATTAAAAAAAAAAAACTTTGCGTTCATAGAAAGTTTCCTAGAATCTTTTCTTTGTACAAATTTTAATTTTATATGTTCTCTTCTGTTCTATATGTAGGTTTTGGCTGTTGTTGTACTTGTTCTTTTGTTTCCGTTTTTATTTTATGTCTTGCTGACAGCAGTCCCCAAGGAATGCTGAAAAATTCATTAAACTTCAATCATTCATCTATTAATATTTATACATTCAGCCAGTTTTCTTGTCAAGTCTTTGTTACAATAATATTTGTGTATTTTATCTGCATTTAAAGTTAACATTTCCATTATTTTCTTCTTTCTTATTTTCTTTTTAATGTTACGCTTTTTGTTAAAATATTGAATTTCATTGAGAGTGAATGGACTGTTATTTCATGAGCTTCAACAACTTTTTTTTAGTTTGCTTTTATTGTAAAGAAAGTTTTCTTGAAATATTTATTATAGTTAATAGACTAAGCCCGTCCGATTTGCTGGCCTTTAGTTAAAATTACTTAATATTTAGTTTGTATGGGTGTATAACGCCCATTTTTGCAAATTATACTTTATACAGTTAAAATTAAAGTATTGAGACCGAGAAACCATATTTTGAAGATAGAAAATTTTTTTAATTTTTATGGGAGTTGCCACGCCCATTTTAGAAAAACAATAATTTGCATTTAAAATAAAGGTATTGAAATTGAAGATTTTACCTGTTGTATTTCAAAACAGAAAGAAGACTATCCTTTAAAAAATCGGTGGTCTAGTCGTTTAGACATCTATAAACATTAGACATACCATGCATTGGAGTAATGAATTAGATAAACGAATTAATTGTCAATTTCATTGGCATTGAATGACGAATAATGTTAATGATTTCTTAGCATTACCATTATTTTCAACAATGGCAATGCTTTTTAGTAAAAAAGTTCCCTTTGTAAATTGGTTAAAAACAAAATCATTAGCATTAACTAAATGCTTTAAAAACATCATCATTAATAAGCGCCATACCTTGTCTTTATACACTAAATATATAGTTATTTATTTTAGTTTAGTTATTTTATTGATAATTTATTGAAACTATTGCAATCAAAAAATTGTGTTTTAGATTTTTTTCAGAATTGTAATATTTATGTATTAGCTAAACATCAAAAACCGATTACGACCTAAGATTATGTAACTAACACAACACTAGCGTAATACCAAATAAGAATCCCCCTGATCAGTGTTGTCATTTATGGCGATTACTCGCCAAACGTGATAATGCAAAATCCTTTTTGGCGATAAAAATTTTGAAATGGTGAGAGGCGAGATACCGGGCGAAATTTTTGGCTTTTTTATATGATTTTCTCTAAGATAACATTTCATTTAAAAAAAGATATAAAACATGTCATCTTTATTTTATACGTTTAATTTGTTTTCTTTATAGTTGCTGAAAGAAATACTTGATCAGCTTCTAGAAAACATGTCTATTTTTGAAGTTTATTGTCAATTATCAATTTCAATATGCTGTAATTCTGTATCTTAAATAAAAATTTTTACAGTTTAAGAAGTTTTTAAAAAACTTGAAGACCCTAATCAAGCTCTTGGTGTTTATGAAACACAGTAGGCAATACTTACTTTCTTAGAAAACTACCAAAAAGCCTATACTAGTCCTGGCCTAAAGTGTACGATTACCAGGATGCTGCTACTATTTTAAGGAGTTGTCGATTGCCCTTCTTAATGTCTTGTTTGTTCACACAAGATATGCTTGTATCGAAAGAACTTTTTCTGTAACGAATTCTATAAGAACCTAAATAAGAAATTAAAGTCTTTACTGGTAGTAACACATTCATTCCTACGGAAATAGATTTCATTTAAATAAAATTTATCGCACTAAAGATGCAAAAGGCAATAATATCATTGAACAAAATGTGTATGATAGTTTTCATTCAATAATGTTCACCCATATTTCCTAGTTCCTGAAGAGATCTTTAAGGAAATACTAAAATTTTTCAAAAATGCTTAACCCCTAAAGAGCCAATGTAATTTTTTGTAAAATTATATACATGCATTGTATTGCATGAAAAGATTTCAATTAGTTTGATATTTTAAAATTTATAATTTTATTAGTTATATTTTTAGTTTTTTTTTTAGTTGTTTTTAAACAATTAATACTTTTGTCATTTAAGACACTACTTAGTTTTACAGCTCATTATGCTTAAACTGAAATGTGACTGAAGAGTTTTGCAATAATTAAAGTAACGGCAAATTAAACAGAAAGAAATGCGTGCAACAAATATAAAAAACAATCAGCACAATTGATGCAAGCCAGTCTATTTCACATTAAGCAAACAGAAGTAAAAATATTGAGACCGAAACCCACCCGCACAATCGATGCATCACGGTCTGAAAGGGTTAAAACTTTAAATGGACTATGACAAGGTTCTATGTTGTCACTTCTTTATTTTAAAAACCCTCGGGTTAACAGAGCAAATAACATGAGGACAAATTCAACAATATGAAACAGAAACTGACCTGCAAGTAAATATTGATGATCATTCAAATTAAACAAGGGGAAAGCGAAAAACGCCGCAACGTTCTTCCATCTCGAAAGTCTTTTGACTGTAACAGCTGGTAAACATTCATTTGTTCTCTGAGGTAGCAAATCGTGAAATGGTGTTCTTAAGTATACCAACTTAGTATAGGTTTTCAATAAGCATTATCTTGAGAGAAAAATGAAAATCTTGTGGCCAATTATAGTATCCAATGAAAGGTTAGAAGTCCGAACTTGCCACACTCCCAAGCTGTGCAAATGCATACAGAGGGTATCACAATACACACTATTCAATTGAATGCACAAAGAGGCTTATTAAGACGTTGGTTAGGTTAGGCACGCGACTACCGAAAAGTTTACGTGGACCAGATAAACCGAAACCTGTGTGCTGTTTGCAAAGAATTAAAGTTCGGTAAAAATGGAAGGGAGGAGCGAAAGGAGTTAAATATACCGATTATTAGATAGTCCGCTTTTACACTGTTAAAATTGAAAGGCAGACAGACAAAGTTTATTCTCTAGTCTAGTTTATCTGTACTACATATTTATTATTGTTTCTCTTTCCTACTCTTCGTAACTTTTACGTTGTTGCTTCATATAAGTTTCTCTGCCTTCAATATCATATCTGCCTATTCATTTTTATAATTTAAAAGGGAAAAGAAGTATATAAATCACGCCGAAAAAAGTGCCTTGCAGTGATTAAAAATGCTTGACTATTTTCAATGTATATGTAGTTGCTTAACTGTTGCTGTGAAAAAAGCAAATGTAAAAAAATAAAAATAAAAACACATTTGATTTAGCTGACTATGTGTTTCTTTCTGCAGCAAAGCAATTAATTTGAAAACGTTTGCTGTTGCTTGAGCAATCAGTTTTTCTTTATTTTTAATTTTGCTTTTACTTAACTTTTTACTATGAAGTTGTGGCTGACTACGAATGCTGTTTCTTGCTGTAACCCCCTGCTTTTAATCCCTTTTAACATTAGTAACGATACGTTAGAAAATACATACAATCAAAAACAAACGTTTTTTTTTTTTTTTTGATTACACCATTAAATGGTGTTTTTTTTCTAAAAAGCTACAGCAAAATAAGAAACAAACGACAACTTGAGGAATAGCAAACTTTTTCAAAATAAATGCTTTGCTGATCGCTTTGCTGCAGAAAGCTACACATAGTCAGCTGAAGGAAATGCGTTTCTTTCTCTTTTTTTGCATTTGCTTTTTGCTGTAGCTTCGTTTATAATGAAATTTTTTGTAAATGCTGAAACATTAAGTTTTTTTATTTGCTGAAAAACATGTTAGCAAAGCAAAGATTTTAGTGCTGTTGCTATTTTTTAAGCAAGCAATTTTAAAACTGGTGTTTTGTACCACGATAACGCGCATATGCGCAGCTGTGTGATAACAATGGCGAAAACGCGTCCTGATATTGTTCCTACGCAGAACTTAAATTATGATTCCCTTTATTCGATTCGTATTCTCTTTTCTGGTCACAAAATTTATTCTATCTGGAATCTTCTTTAGTCCTCCTTTACTCATTTATGTGAGTACAAATGTTTGCATGTGTTTTATCTCAAAAGAAAAGAAATAACATAATTGGCCACAAGTCAGTTTGATAAAATTGTGCAAGGCGAATATTTATTGTATTTGAAATTTTATATCTTTGAGAATTAGTGATAATCACAAAAAAGTTGAGACATTAGCAAATGAATAAATCCAACAAGTACTACAACTCATGCAGGTATTTCCATTTCTTATAAGTAACATAAAATTTATTATACAGAGTTAAGTAGAAAATGTGAATGTGTATAATTCCACTTGTGACATGTATGTCATTTAAAAGTTTTCTAAATAATGAACTCTAAATGTATGTATATAGACATGTGTGTGGCTATGATGCATTATTGACAGGAAAATGTTCAAATTTAGTTCAGGTCTTTTTTTTACAAATTTTTATGAATGACATGAAATGAAGACAATAGAGATTTTCATCTCAATGTTGGATGTTCATTAGATTTTGAATAAAAGATAAAAATTCCCACACTTGCTTGTACAAACACACACACGCACACATACAATAAAATGCCTGTAAATAGCAAAGCGTAGGTTGTTCTGTGCATCTCGGTGCATGTTTTTAAGGAAGTGCAGTAGAAAATTAACCCAATTTTTTTTATTGTTTATGCCACCAAATAATGCAACAAATTTTGTATCCAAAACTACCTGCCGACACAAAGTCTAGCTAACACTGCTATTGTTAAATATAGTTAAATTCTGTCTGAATGATATTGGAAAGCAAAGAAAAAAGAAAGAAAATCCCTCTTTGATTCCCATAGACTTTGTGCGTACATTTCGATATATTTGTTCTTTGTTTCAATTTTACTTCTTTATGTCTGGCTGTCTATCGATTCTTTTCTATTCATGTGTCATTGCTTTTGTTTAATTTTTCTTTTTTTATATTTATTTTGAATGTAAGCGAGTACAACTGGTTATTGGTCTTTTTAATATTAATTATAATTTCCCTTAAGGTTTTATTAGTTCCACTCCCTTTCACATACATTTTCACTTTATATTTTTTTTTAATGTTAAAGCATGTGTATGTGTGTATTTCAAAAGCCAACTGCCAACATTGTTATGTTTGTTTTGATAGTTTTGACTACATGCTTAAAATGCATAAAATTGCCGGCATCATCAGTTGAGCTCTTAAAGAAGGAAAAAAATGCGCATAAACGGAAATAAATATTTATTTCATTATTTAATATTTTGTGCAATTTGCTTTAGTGAAATAGTAGAGCAGAATAATTATTTCGATCAGCATTTCAAACAATGTTTTGATTTCAATGTGCTATTGTTTTGAATATATATTCAAAGAGATTTATTTATTTCTTTCATAACTTTATAAAAGAAAGTAATGGTGTGTTTCAATAGCAAATAGAGAATGACATATATTTGAATTTGCACTTACGCCTAAAACGCTTTTTTAAGTTTTAAATAAATTTTTGAAGGAAACTAATCCAATTTAAAAATAACTTTGGTTTTAAATTTATGTCAGTTTATTTTTTTAAAACTTTTTTAAATGAACTTAAATTAATGTTTTCGATTTACTTATTTAATTAAATTTTCCGTCTTCTCTATTTTTCACAAATAAAATCTTTAACAGTTCAAAGCTTACGTAAAGAATCGAAAGCATTTTAAATTTAGGTTTTAAATTAAATTTGTAATAATTAAAAATTCTATATACAATCTTTTAAAACAAACAAAAACTAATTAAGTTAAGTTAAAACACTATAAAGTCATTCTTGTAAAAAAAAAAGCACTTTTAGTGCCGCTTTTTTTTCTTGCCCCTTTTTGGTTTTTATTTATTTATTTAGCTATCATGACTTTAAGAATGAAATTCTTTTGCAGTCCAGTGGTATTACATAATGGGCATCATACGTTTACAAAAATTAAATTTAACAATTAATAAAACAAATAAAAATTACAATATAGCAATTTGTATTGAAAACTAACAAAAAATTTAAAAATTAAAAAAAAAAACAAATAAATTAAAAGCAAAAAATAAATAAATAAATAATAAGGAATAGAATAATAATAAAAAATAAAAAGTAAAAGTGCGTTTTCTCAGTTCATATACATATATCTTGTTTCCTTTACAAAAAACATTTTAATACAATTGTTTAAAATTTTTCTAAAAAATAATACGAGGGCTGCTGTATATATTTCTGGACTGGCAACACTGAGTGCTGCCAAGTGCAATATGACATATCCATTGGAAAGTTTGTCATTTTTAAGCATAATCGTACTCAAAACGTTTAGACGTACGACCATTATTTGTGTTGTTAACAGTGACTTGAAAAAAATTAATATAGAAAAAAATTGAAATTAACTCGTGAACATTTTCGTGCCATCATTTTTCACAACTTTCGACGTGGATTATCACGACAAGAGTGCATTGATGAACTTAAATCTTTGTATGGCGATGAAGCACCATCCTATAGCACTGTGAAAAATTGTATAATGAATTTAATCGTGGCCGAAGCTCGCTCAAAGACGAATTCCGTGAAGGTCGTCCAAAAACGGCTGTTGTGCCAGAGAACATTGATGCCGTGCGTGAACTCATAACGCAAGATCGACATGCGATATAGCGAGAGATAGAGACATCCTTGGACTTTTCTTCCACTAGCATACATTCGATACTGCATGAATACCTGGCCGTAAAACAGGTTTGTTCTCGTTGAATCCCGCACAATTTGAAAGTCGCTCAAAAAAAGGCTCGTGTCGATTGGTGCAAAGAAATGTTGCAAAAATACGATTGCGGTGCTTCAAAAGACGTTTATAAGATCGTCACAGGTGACGAATCATGGATCTATGCGTATGAGCCCGAAACGAAATAACAATCGACCGTGTGGGTCTTCAAAGACGAGCAAAATCCAACGAAAGTTGTTCGTGGAAGAAGCACTTCGAAGCAAATGGTCGTCTGTTTCTTCGGGAAAACTGGTCATGTGGCGACTGTTCCGCTTGAGCAACGTAGGACGGTCACTTCTGAGTGGTACACTACAATTTGTTTGCCTGAAGTCATCGGAGAAATTCGAAAAACCAAAAATTCACCATGACAATGCGAGCTCTCACACATCGGCTCAAACCAGAGCGTTTTTGACCGACCAAAACGTCGAATTAATGGGTCATCCGCCGTACAGACCTGACTTGGCACCTAATGACTTCTTCTTGTTTCCGCACATCAAGAAAAAAATGTGTGGTCAACGATTTTCGACGCCAGAAGAAGCTGTTGAAGTGTTCAAAAACCATGTTTTAGAGGTGTCTCAATCGGAGTGGAAAAAGTGCTTCGACAACTGGTTTGAGCGCATGCAAAAGTGAATAAATCATGCTGGAGAATACTTTGAAAAACAATAAAACCATTTTTGACTATAAATATTCGCATTTTATCTAATAGGCCAGAAATATATAGAGCAGCCCTCGTATGTACAAAAGTACATCAGATACTTTAACGAGGCCCAAATTTGACATTAAACAGTGCTGCCATTGTAGAGCATTTGAATCTAAATCGGAATGAAACTTTTAAGTAGGCTCATTTGAAATTTCACTTGTGATAACAGATATCTGTGTAAAATGCAGCTAATAAAACGTTTTGTAATTAAATATGTCCTTAATATTAAATTTCTATTAAAGTTTTGGTAAAGGGAATTTTGGTAGTTTTTCAAATAAGAACGCATTTATTTAATTATTTATTTGTGTCGTTTATAAACAAGAATTTTAATCTTATTTAGCAACATGGAACTGTGTAATTAAAAATCTTAAAAATGGTATAGATAAAATCTCAAACTAATTGAAGTTAATACGTATACATAAATCAGATATAAAATTGAATGTTTTAATTGCAAAACTTCGTTTTATAGAACCTGGCAATTGAGTTCCAGAGAGTTACTGCAAATATTTAAAAGTGCCATTTTGATTTTAATCACTTAAACCCAAAAGATCGTATTCTTATACCTCTGAAGTTATTTGCGAAAAACAGTCGTTAATAAAAATGTTTTGCTGATCGAAGAGAAAGATATTAAATTTATTGCTAGCTAACAACAGGTCTGAAAGCACATTTTTGATGTCGTAGAAAGTGTTGCAATTGTGGCATTAGGCGACTTGAGACCAAGAGAGGACAAATCATCTTAAAGAGATTGATATTCGGTCGGCAGTGATGGTCAAATAACCGCCAATTTTCTGGCAGGTTAGTTATTATTGTAATCCGCAAACAATAACTCGAAGCTTAGGACTCAACCGATTCAACATTAAATCAACATTTAAATATTTTGATTAATAAACTAATTTCAATTTCATCTGAATATCAGAATTATGAATGTTTAAATTAAATATGTATGAATATTAAAATAATGGGGAAAAATGAGTCCAAAAAAATAAATTTACTTGCACTATAACAGAACATTTAACATATTGAAAACAAGCATATTTATTTAATATGCATCAGTCTCTAACAGAAAGATACCACACACTGCGTTTCAGTTCCTGCCTCACTTACTTTTCAGACAGTGTTTCGTGCACATGAGTAGAGGAATACCCACTATATCCTGAGTTCTTTTGCTACCGAAGAAAGTGTGAAGGTTGTAAAGTAAAAAAAAGGAAATAATGATGGTTTTATAAAGGTTGTTTATCCATCTATTCTTCTCCAGCATCTATTGATTTCTTATTCCTCATCCTTTTCATTGTTTTGAAAATTTTGGCAGTTTCACCTTTACATTTGCTTAACTATCAAGAGTACAAAAAAAAAAAAAAATCAATTGCCATGAATTTATTACCTGTCAACAGTCTATTGTCAATAATTGTTTATTGTTTGCATACAAAGTCAGCGAGCACAGAATCATTATTTTTTGTTCATTTGTTATGTTTTTGAGGTTGTTTGCTTTTTTTATTTTTTTCTCAAAATTCTCATCAGGTGTATAATTGCACAAGTGTGTATGTTTAGTACATTCAAATGATTCAGCTTTAAATTTGATAATTAATTATTTTTAATTATTTGTCATGTAATAGTGCTCTATTTATTATTATTTTTAATTTTTTATATTTGTTGTATGTTTGAATAATTGTGAGTTAAAAGAAAATAACAACTAAAATGTCATGTAATTTTAGGCGATGAATGGCTTGCAATAGCTTATCATTTTTTATCTCTGGATTCATTTTAAAATACTTGTATTTCAAGCTAAATAAGCTTTATGCATAATTCCTTATTAAAGAAAAAAGTTGCTATGTCATCATATTAATTAATTAATAAATAAATTAAATTAATTAATTCAATTAATTAATTAAGCATTTTTTTTCTTGAAGTTAATTTTACAAATAAATAATTAAAATATATTACTTTAAGTTTTTTAAGAAAAAAAGGTATAGAAGAAAGAGACAAAATTTTAAATAACAAGATTTATTTATATTTTGTACTAAGTATATTTATATAACATTTAAAAAATATAAAGTTTTCTGAAATTTCTATTTTATTGAATTATCTTTGTTTCATTTTGTTGTATTTTATTACAGTAGTATGTTTTCAAACCTTCTTGTACAACATTCACACGTGTTATAAAACTATTGTGCATTTACTACTAAATTTATACTATTCTTCAATTTTTATTTAAAAAAAAGTTAAATAAAATGGGATAAAGCGTAATAAAGCGTGGGACCGTGGTCCTAAATCAAAGTATTTTTCAATATGGAACGCGAAAATTTCAGTGGAGAAGATGGTGAAGAAACGGAATATGTCATCAAAATTCCTCCGATTATTGTTGACAGCTGCCACAGTTTCGCTGATATTATAAAACTATTAGGCTCCAGCTCCAAATATAAAATAATGCCCATAAGAACTAAAGTTATGCCAAACTTGTTAATTGCCTATAACGAAGCAGTTAATAAACTTAAAGCATGTGACAAGAAACTTTTCGCTTACCCGTTCAAAGAGGTGAAAATATTTAAGCTTATACTATTAGGATTACCTCAACTTAAAACGAAGAATTCAAAAATACATTCAGCATAGAACCTCTTAAAGTAAGTGAGATCAAAATTATCAGATCTAACCCTGACGATGCGTTATACATACTTGAGTTTGATAAAACCAAGGGTCAACGAAAGAAGTTATACAAATTCGATATTTTTATGGCATTGTAATTCATTGGAGAAACCCCAAGGGAAGAGTTATAGGCCCTATGTTTAGTCACGGGTCGTTAAATTGTTTTAGAAAACAAGCATGTCTAGGCTGTAGTGGACCCCATGACTATTCAGTATATCAATTAAGTAAAACAACAATTGAAGGCCTGGTAATATACAAATGCTTCAATTGCATTAAAAACAAATTAAGAAACGTCAGCCACCGCGCTGATGATGCTAATTGCCCGTCTCGACGTGAGTAACTAGATATCAGGGAGCGTGGCTCTAGAAATCGGCAACCTAGAGATATTCGTAAAAGAACATTTGAACCAGAGCCTTTTACGTGGGTTGATGATTTCCCCCCTCTTAATCGTGGCAAAAACAACATTAACGAACAGCCGTCTCACAGTAAAACCATAAACATTTTCTACAGACCTCTATAGTATAGACGTGCACAGATATATCTGTTTATATCAGTTTTTGTGTGTCTACTCTTATGAGTGCGTATAGATGAGTACTTTTGTGTTTCTGATATAAGTTGATATTGTTACTTTTTCTCTTTGGATGGATACGAATGAGTAAAGAGAGAATGAGAGTAACATATCTGTTCTCCTATGTTTTGCACAAACGGGTATAAACAGATATTGATGGTTGTACCATAAGTACTTATTGTGTGCTGCGTACATATGCATTGGTTTATTAAAATTTAAAAATAAAATTATTGTTTCTAAACAGGATCAATATTTTTAATTGTTTTATTGAAGTTGAATATACAAAACAGAATTCTTTAACAAAAATTTATGAATCTAATGCGTATAATTGTAATTACAGCAGTTCTAAGGATACAATAACTAAATAAATATATGTATGCATGTTTCTATATTTAGAGAGACGAAAAGCCTGATAATTTAAAATCAATTAAAAAATATTTTTATATTTTTATGTTAAGTTATCTTTAAAATACCTTTTGAATCCAAATTATTTTTAAAATTTTAAAATGAAGTATGAATATTTAAACATTTTTAGCAAAAATAAAAATAAATTTTTATTACCATTACAATTGCATTGGCATTAGTTGAAATAATGAAATAGGAAAAAAAAACTACGATATCATGCTCATAATTTTATTTTAATTATAATTATATGTAAATGTTTCTTTGACCTTTTTAAATAATTTTTCTTTTCTAATTTATTAAGCACTAGGTCAGTTTTATAAATAATAAAAATTTTTTATTTATATTTTCAATATTTCGCCACACCTTTGGGTGGCATCATCAGGAAACAGGAAACAAAAAATTAAATTTTCTTTTTTCAAAAATAACAAAAATTAAAATGAAATTATTTTTTCTGTTTTTGTTTGAAAAAATAATTTCATTTTAATTTTTGTTATTTTTGAAAAAAGAAAATTTAATTTTTTGTTTCCTGTTTCCTGATGATGCCACCCAAAGGTGTGGCGAAATATTGAAAATATAAATAAAAAATTTTTATTATTTATAAAACTGACTGACTTCACCAGAATTTTGTGACAAAAATGTCACTTTAAAATATTTTTTTAATATGCTTTATGGCGTTACTTAGTGTACAAAGAAAATAAAACGTATGTTTTAAAGCCATTTAACTAATTATCGATCAAACTTTTTCATAAAATTACCGCTAGTGGAAATAGTGAAAATATTAACAACATCATAAGCATTTATGAAAATGTCAACGAGTTAGTCCATCTAATTAATTGCTCCCATTTATAGTAAGAAACTTGCATTTTTTAACAATTTATTCAACAATTCATTATATATTCTAATTAGTGGTTGACAGCCACTTATTTACGTACACTAGTAAGAGATATACTATACTGTTATATTTTATATTTACCGTTGCTAAGCTGACTATCCTTTGGTAAGCAGCGAGCTTGTCCATTGTACTCTTTTTCTTTTAAACTTTTCAATAATTTTTTAATTTCGAATAATTTTTACTTTCTATTTATTTAAGCTGTAGGACTTTTCTTTAATGCAGAAAAGAGGTTTTTTTAGTAAATGTTAGAAATTTTAGAAATTTTTAATGCACAAATAACATAACTATAAAATCCTTCTAAGTGCATAGAAAATAAAAATTGCGTTATTTAATACGTACATATATAAAAGGGACAATATTATTACTGGGTGTATTCTAGAAATGTAAATGTTTTCCCTAATTTTTTTAATTGAAAATTTTGGAACTCCTATTTTTATGTACATATTTTTGTACAGATGTATGTAATAAACCTTTTTTATATATTAATTTTAACTATTTACTAGTTTTTATCAAAGAGGAATTAATATTTTTAAATAAACATACAATAAAATTTCTTAATTGAATTAATTCTATCCTTATAACTCAACGAGCAACTAGACAACAATTTATTAATTTTCCATTTGTTTTAATAAAATAAAATTATCATTAATATTATAAATATTTCTAATTTTACATTTAAAATCATATAAACTAATTACTAAAGCTAAACAATAATAATTACAATTCGGGTTATTACTACGAAGTTAAAATACTGCTTACTAGTTCTCGCCTCTATCATAAGCAGCACACAAGTATCAAAAATATCTGTTTCATAAACTGATATATCCAAATACTCATGGTACAACAAATATTTGAGAGTAAAAAACTGATAATTTGCTTACTCTATGCAATACCATAAATAACTGTATGTGTTTATATCCATAGTGTGAGTACGCACAAGCGAAAGTATACAATATCAACTACACTCATGCGTTCTTTTGTATCTGTTTTACTTGTTATGTATATGATATATCTGTTTTTGCCATACTGTTGGATATACTGGTGCACGTCTTTACTCTATACACGGCAGTAATAAACTCTAGCGAAAATAAAGACTGACGAATTGTCCAATGAGAAACTTCTTGAAATATTTCTAAATGTAGTAAATGTAAAAACAAAATTGAAAAAAGAAGGGTTCTAGCGATGATGCTCAAACATGTCATATAAAAAAAATGTTTTTGGTCTTAATGCCATGCACTGGAATGCACAAGGCATAAAAAGCCCATCAATCATTTATCAGTTAAAACACATAATAAACCAACTTAATATTGACATCGTCTTTATTAATGAAACATTTGTAAAGCAAAACTACAAGAAATCATAAAAAGCTTTCTGGCAGGTCGAAAGTTTAATGTTTTTTCAACATAAAGAGATATTCTAGCAGAAGTACCGCAAGGCTCAGTCTTATCTCCTTTACTCTATTCCATATATACTGCAGACTTAAAAGCTTACAGAAAAGAATGCATAGCCTTTTACGCAGATGACACTGCAATAATCTGGAGAAGTCTCCAATACAATTGTTAAAAATATGGATAAAAGACTCGTTCACGTTGATAAATATTTTAAAAACAGGTGCGGTCTACCAGATGCGCAAAAACTTACTTATAAAACCTTAAATCTTTAATAATTGGAATCTCTAAGCAGTTTTTAATCTACGTAGAAGATACGCAACTGTTCTATTAAAAAATCTAACCAAGAAATGTTTAAATCTGTTATTGATAAATTAACTACAAGATTTGAAGCAGGCATCAGAAATTAAAACGGAAAACCAAAAATTTTAAGTTTTTTTCAAAACAATAAAAAACACGAAACGAAACAAAAAATACTTTTTTACTAAGTTTAAAAACAAAACAAAAAATTTTTTTAAATATATATATTTGTAATGTAATTTAAACATAAAAAATAAACAAAAAACGCGTTTATGTAATATATTAATTTTTTTTAAGTTATATATTTTTTAAAAAGATTTTTGGTTAAAGTGACAATAAATAAATGCTATTAGCAACTAAATAGTCAATTTTTCAAATAGTCTTGTTTTAAGTTTTAACAGTAATAAGTTTTTTGATGGTTCTGCGCTTAAATTTCAGCGTTACTTTGTCAAAATAATAGGAAAAGCTCAAAGAGATCTTTCCATCGATAATTGGGTAGCAGGCACCGCTAACGCTACTTCTGCAATTGCTGATGATACAGTAGATTCAAAATTTTGGCTTAAAAAATGTAAAAATATTTTTCCAAATGTTATTTTTTTTTAATTTAGTATTATAGTTTTTCAATGGTTTCCCAAACAGAGCAACATACGAGGTCAAATCAAAAAATAACCGTAATTTCAGCCATTTTGGATTGTCAGTTTGTTTTTGACAGATAAAAAGTTTAGTCGTGTTTTGGTGTGCTCTTCGATTTTTTACTATTCGAAAAAATGGATCGAAGAAACTGTATTAAGTTTTGTGTAAAAAATTAAATTAAATGCGCAACGACATTTAAAATGTTGACTGTGGCGTTTGGCGAGTCAGTCTACTATGAACAGAACACAAGTTCAATTGTGGTATAACCGGTTTAAGGAAGGCCGAGAAGATGTCAATAACGACACGTCAAGTTCGGTCAAATGTGAATTTGTCGCTCACTGCTTCCTGTGACTGCAATGGCGTGTTGCTTCATAAATTCTTGCCACAAGGTCGTACGGTCAATAAGGAATACTACATTGAAGTTATGCGCCGCTTTTGCGAGGCAATTTACAAAAAAAAAAAAAAAACATTTAATTGTGGAAAAACCAATCATAGTTTTTGCACCACGATTGCTCAGCTCACACCTTGATGCTTGTGCGGAGTTTTTGGCTAAAAACAAAACCATTATCTTGCCTCAACCACCGTATTCACCGGACTTGGCTCCCGATGTTTTTTTCCTCTTTCCAAAACTGAAGACACCGATGAAAGGAAAGCATTTTTCTACGATTGAGGAGATAAAAAAAATCGAAACAGGAGCTGTTGGCGATACCGAAAAGCGCGTTTCAGAAGTGTTTCGAGGATTAGAAAAAACGCTGGCATAAGTGTATAATATCTAAGGCGGATTACTTTGAAGGGAACAGGATAGTTATTGATGAATAAATAAATACTTTTTGAAAAAATTGAAAATAGTGGCTATTTTTTGATCAGACCTCGTTTATCACTTGAAAGATTTAAAAAAATGTAAAATTTTTATTTGAAATGTAATGAGCAAAACAAAGGGTACGTTCGTAAATGCTGCAAATTTGTGCATCACTGCAGCAGTTATGCCAAGTTTTGTTGCTGATGCGCGATCAGCTGTTGCAGATGCTTTGCAAATGCATGATAACTGCAAAGAGTTTGCTTTTTTGAACGTTTTGCAAAAGAAACACAAAATATTAACCAAATTACTTATAGCAAATATTATTGAAAATGTTGATTCTAAAAGCGATAACTTTCTTCTAAAATATAACAAAAAACAATTAAAAGCAAGATGAAACGACTTCTGATTATAAGAAATAAAATCAGACTTAAAAGAAGGGTGATTCCTAAAATAAAAAATTACTTTGGTGTAATTAAACGGTATCCAGATGATGTTTTCTATACCCATTTTCGAATGTCTCGTTATACTTTTGATTCCATAATACGTAAATAAAATTAATATTTTATCCATATTTTCTCAACAGAAATTACAAAACTCCTTAAAGCCTTTTTGGACAAGAACACTAGGTGGTCGGTTAGGAATTTCACTCGAAAAGTGTTTATATACATTATCTCTTTGAAAGCTTTGTAATAGCGATGTGAATTTTATTTAAACTTATTTTTTTCCTCCTTTCCAGACAAAGGTATAAATATTGCACAATATTGCGTTAAAACTTAACTTTTGCCGTGTTTTATGTGAAAAAATTATATTAAATTTCTTTTTGAAAAAAAATTTATAAAATTTACTTTTTGTGTAGCTTTAATCCAAACAAATTTGTATATTGCGCACTATTGCATCAGAAACCAAACTGTTGCATTGTTTGCAGAAATTTGCGGCAGTACTGCCAACTGTTTGCATAAATGAACTTTTGACGTTAAGCAGTGCTGCCAAGTGTTGCATTAATGAACGTTTTACTTTTACTATGTTGCATTTACGAACGTACCCAAAACGTTTCTTATTTATTTTTTTTTTTAAGAAAACTTTATGTTTCAAGAAAATTCTTTTTTAAATAATTTACTTTATTCGTGCTTGATTCCTTCAAATATAAATATTTCATGATATTCTCATGAAATATTTATTATTTTAAACTAAACTACAAAATGAAATGTATTACTGCGGGGAAAGCAAATTATTTTTTTCAAACTTGAAAAATATTTATGAGTATATAAAATTGTTTTTAAATTTAAATTAGTTTTTTGTACAATTTAAAATATTTTTTCAACTTGAATGATAAATATTTTTGTTAAAAGTTAAATAAAAAACTTTTTCTGGTCCCTGATTTGAAGTCAGAAATAGGTCTTCTAATATCGAAACAATAATAAATTTGTAAAACTGTTTTCTATTTCAGCAATTTCGGTAAAGAAGATGCGTGTAATTGAAAACATCCAAAAATTTTTTTTTCTTAAAACTTTAAGAGGTTTTTTCCTATCTTTTCCTCAAAATAGTTAGAAACTAATGTAAAAACTGTATATAAAATATCAATAAATTATGTTATCTATTTATAAATTCTCACGCTATGTAGATATAATATACATATTTTCAAATATTTTATGTGCAATGATGATAGTATACAAAAAAAAAAAAAAAAACTGTACAAAACAGAATCCTTTATGTACGCTATTTTAATTCATGAAAAAATATTTTTCATATTCATATTTTATTTCCTTAAAAGAAAAACGCACTTCAATATTCAGTCAAAATAAAATTAAAAATCGGTAAAAATGTGAATCATTTTAAAGATCTGTTCTCTTTAAAATAAAGCTTAAGGAATTTTGGCTAAAATTTTATTATTTGAACTCAATATTAGATTAATTAAAAACAAACGAAATTCATTAATTCTCACCTTTAAAAGTTTCAACGGCATTCAAGTTTTACTTTAAATATAAAAAAAAATTATTAAAAAAAACAAAAGTATTTGGTTCCAAAAAAAGAGAGTGTCTGTTATAAAATTGAAGACGGATTAATTGTTTCAATATTATTTCTTTTTTGCTCAAAAGATTTCCAATCAGATGTATTTTGTGACCTAATGGACAAATACTTTATTTTAGATTATAATCTACACACTTGTGTGAATATGATTCCACCAACTTAAAATCACAACACAGCAGAGCAGAGTAGAGCTGACACAACATTTAGGAGTGAATAGGAGTTAAAATATAAAGTTTATATGTGATATTTTTAGGGCATGAGTGCGAGTGTGTAAAACTGCAGATTAAGAAAAGAACAAAAAACAAAAAAAAAAAAAAAACAAAATGATGGGGAAAACACTAATGAATTTTCAATATTGTTTATGCTGGTGTGTAGTATGACATGTTGTACGAATATTAGTGTGGTGGAGTCAAGTGTAAATAAGCTAAAATCTCACGATTTGGGTGGTAAAATATTTATTTAATATTGTAAAATATTCTTTCTTTAGAAATACAGATACACGATCGCATATTACTGTTAAAAGTGTCTTTTTTCATTAGATGATGTACGCCATATCGGTTGTCAATTAGTCTAAGCGTATATGTATGTGTATAACATTGATATAAAAAAAGAAAAGAAATGAAAATAACAACAGTAAGCAATAAAAACTTTAACGTAAACAAAATCAGACAGGAAGTCAAATTTGTCAATGCATTGCATGAATTGACGTTATCGTCTATATAAATTTTTGACACTTGACATATTGAAGACCAATAATGGAAAGATAATGTACATAAACATACGTACGTATGTATGTATGTATAAACATAATCGCACACTTATATCTTAAAGCTTATTGCATCCGTAGATGGTTGTCTCAGCAAAAGTACCTTAAATTTATATGGCATTGAAATACAATTAAAGTTAAAATTTTTAATTTTGATTTTTTGACTGCTGCTGTCTTTTTTTTTTTTTAATATAAAATCCCACCAACTGAGTTTGAGTGTCAATAATATTGGTAAAACTTGAGGTCTTTTCTTTTTGCTCAGCACAATATTTGATCAAGTTTTAAGATTATTTAAATGAAGCAAGTTAACCAGTGATGTAAAGGAATGCTCTCTCTTGGCAAATCGAACTATTTTTATACAGACTTTTATTTAATTTTGATATTATTTTCGCTATTAGCGAATATCTATTTGAAGGCCTACAAAAAGCTGAGGTTACATCCGTGAACGAACAAGACGTATTTGGATTATAACATATGTTAACTGATAATACAGTCGGGCCTCGATTATCCGTGATGGTCGGGACCAGAAGCATTATTGATAATCAATTTTTGAGGTTAATCGAATTACAATTTTAAGTACGTTGTTTTATTTAATAAGTGAACATTGGTGTGCATATAGATTTACTTTAAAAAAATGAATGCTTCTATCTCATCGCATACAAACAAGAGAATTCCCCATTTTCACATTTATTATGTACGTATTGTATGAATGAATGAATTTGAAGTTGATAAAAAAATTCCGCCATCACGGATAATAGAGGTAATCACGGTTAATCGAAGCAAACAATTTAAAAACATTGTAAACAAAAAACGATAGTCTATACCGGTTAACCGAACCATGGATAATCGAGGTCCGATTGTAATTCACAATATGTCAGATTATAACATACGTTTTTTTACGAATTGTCATCTATTGACAAAACTTGGAGCCAGTTTCACGAACTAAAAAATTGTTTTTGTTTTAAATGTAATTATGCGAACGAACAAACGATTGCGACATCGTGAAACAGGCCCTTAGTTCGACTTAATTGAAAAGTGCTACAAGTTCGCTAAAAAATGTAAGTTAAAAAAAATTAGGTTTAGTTAATGAATTATTATGTTATAAAACTATTTTTTATTATTACAAAAAGTTAAAACTCAGGTTTCTCAAAAACTAGGTATAAAACATGCTTCCTAATTGAGCTTAAAATTGAGCTGTGGAATGAGCTTTCTAAGCGTATAAATGCAGAAGTACCACTAGTTAATAACGTAAGACGTGAAAGAATGTAAATAACAATTAGTATTTAAAAAAAAAACATTTTTTTTAATTGAAGCAGCCGTCCTTAAATCAAGCGTTATAGGCAATAAGCTCGTTTTGATTTCTGGAAATGAGATTTTAAAGACTGACCAGCTTGAATACTCCAGCTCTAGAAATTAGTAATTTTAAAATAATTGTAAATCAAATTAAATCAAATGATTCGTTTGCTATGGTATGTTATGATGCCATTTAGTTCATATATTCATATGTTTGTCATTTCGTGAGTAATTTCTACAATATCCATTTCCGACCCCATAAAGTATATAATTTTGTTCTGATTTCTTATGCGATGTCCGCCTGTCCGTCCTTGTTAGCGTGCCGAGGTAAACTTGATTTCACAAAAAAAATATGTCAATGATATAGTGTCAAAAGAGGTGCTATTGAAAATCAGCATGATCGGTCAATGTCCTTCGAGGCAGCAGGCAAAACACCACGCCTACCTCTAATTTTTTCATGTCATTTGGAACAATAAAGTAACTCGAATCAAAAAAATAAATATATGAGGTGTTAGAGAATTAAAAAATAAAATAAAAACACCAAGTGAAAAAATTGGCGCTCGCCCATATTTTCCGAGTTATGGGGCTCTAAAACTTTCAAATTTTTTAAAATATCAATATGGGTATCATTTTAAAGCTTTTAAAGAGATCTTACGGAAACACTAAAATTTAAAAGAATTTAAAAATTTTAGAATTTTAAAAATAAAAGAATTTAAACCAGTAAGAGCCGATGTCATTTTTATGTAAAATTATACACAGTACCTAATTTTTTTTTGCTTATTTTTTTAATTCTCTGTCACCCCAATATTTGCTTTTTTGATTGGAGTTACTTTACTAAACTAGATTTACATAAATGGTAAAGGGTATATAAGATTCGGAATAGCCGACTATAGCACTCTTACTTATTTTTCATACGATTGTCGATACGATTACGGATGTAACGATTCAACCCCTGAACTCTAGAAGGTACAAAACTTAAAATGAGAGTGGTCTTCAAGAATGCAATTTATCTAAATGCCTAACAAAAACTTTGAATGTAGTTGGCATGGGTGTCTGGATTTGGCAGAAGCTCAGTGTATTTTTCTATACAATTAGACACTTATAATTTTCGCAGATTCAAGTCCATCACTATATTCTATTGCTCTGGGTAAAATTGTTTGAACGGGTTTGCTGGGACCCTGCTCAGTTTCGTTATCCATGCCAACCCAATGCTAAGTTTTTATTATGTAAATGAAATCATATTATTCTTTCAAAACTGTTAATAAAAAATTCTTAATTTTAGATTTTTATAACTTACATACCGCAAGTTAAGCACTTCAACATCAAAATCAAACAGGAAGCAGTATTTGCCTTCAGTTTCATAAATACAATTGCACTTACAATTCTTTTGAATATCCGCACTTCAAAAGGTGTGCAAATATATTAAGAATAAAAAAAGAACACTCAACCGACTGTGTTATTTATTTGTTTGTTAAATTATCCAAAAGAAAATAAAACTAAAATTAAAAAAAAGGGGTGTTTCGTTCTTGCGTTCTATTTGAAATTAAAAATAAAAGTCGCATTGAACAAATAGAAAAACAATGTTAATAAAAAATCTTGACATTACACAAGATGTGTATTGAATGCAATTGAATTGTATTCATTCGTTGCTCACTTTTTTAGCAGAACAATTTGATTTGTTTGGTTTCTTTTATTACAAAAGTCTAATAATGATTTCAAGTGGTTGACAGTTCATTCTCACATAAAAAATGGTTTAACAAAAAGAAGTGTTGGTCTTAGATTTTTTACCTCGGTTAGATTTAGCAAAATTTTGTCGTAAAAAAAGTTTAAATGAAGAAATAAGCAAGATCCTACGAGAAAGCTTAATCCATTATCGTACACTGCGCGCCACTTGAATAGCACACCCTCTGAAGTTTAAGAAATCTGCTCTTTTCTTAAAAACTAGTTACGTGGTAACTCTGTTGCCTTCTTTCTTTCTTCTTAAGGACTATAAAGAAATGAAACGCTAAATAATTTTTTGGTTATATGTTTTGCTACTTACCAAATACTATTAACCCCAAACAGGTTGAGCTTAAAACTTTATACTTGTTTAATCAAGCTCTTGCCTAATTTTTGTTTAATTAAAACTTGCAAAGCAAATTTTTAGGTAATAAATTTTTTTGATTTCATATTAATACGTAAAAAAAGATTTATACAACTTTTTACGTGGATGTTAAAATAAGCTAAAACCTTCACGCAAAAAAAATTTAGGAGCAACATATTATGGCTGTTTTATATAGTTGAAAGCAAAACAGAGTGTTGTTGCATTTAACCTTGCAACCATATTGTTGTTATACATAACAATAACATGATAAAATATAAACATAATAATGTTTAAAATGTAACCATGTTATAACTAAATGTAATTATATTATGTTTAAATATAAACATTAAGTCGTTAAATTTAAATATGTTAATATTGTTGAAAATTTCATGCAATGTAATTTAATCATAATATGGTCTTAAAAGTACAAAGATTTCTTAAAATAAAAGATTTAGCAAAGTATATTTATATTAAGTATATGCAAGTCAACACAAATACAAAATTTCATGTATTATGTCAAAAAACAGTTCAGAGACGGTAAAGTGGCTAACATTTTATTATTTTTCTAACTAAAAAATTAATATGAATTTTTCTTAATTATTATAAAAAAAAAGTAAGAGAATGACCTCTAAATGACGATATCAATGTAAATTTAAACAATAATTCAATAAAAGGATGTTCAATGCAACTTGAGTTCGAAAAGTGTAATTTGAATATTTCGTTTACCATCCCTGATAGAACATAATAAAAACGAAAAGAAACACGTAAAAAACAAGAGCAAAATAAAAATTGAAATAAATGTAAACAAATTTTGACACAATACATGATAAACACGCACACAAATATAACTATCACCTGAGCTCCTGCATATACTTGTTATAAATATACTTTGAGATTTAGTTATTTATTGTTTTATTTATTAATGATTTATGTATTACAAAAATTATTTAAAAACATAAATTCACAAAAAGATCAATTATTTATGAGTAATAATTAAATTTGTACAGTAATTCACAAAATTTGGTTTTCTTGTAAAATCATTTTCTGGGAATTTAACGTCAGTAGAAAAATAAAATTCCTGAAATTATTTTATTAAATAATAACAATTTTTGTTGATGTATAGCATGACAGGTTAAATTGTAAAACATGTTATATTTGACACATAAAACCAAAAATTTTGTTACTTACATATATAAATATTTCAACTTTTTTTCTTACCTTTTAATATGTTGTGATATTTTTGTTATTAATTTTATTTTTTTATTTTGTATATTAATTTTTTTTCGTTTTCTTCAATAATAAATAAATACTTTAAATCACACTTTTACTAATAATATTATATTAAGGTTAGATATATTATATTAATGTACCCTTTACCACAGGAGGAAAGGGTATATCTAAGTTTGTCATTCTGTTTGCAATTCTACAATGGATATTGTAGACCTCTTTGTCCATTCGTCTGTCCGTAGATTAGATGAGCAAGTGAAAATTTAAATACACCATTCGATCAGACATAATTTCGAAAATTAAAAATTAACCCTATTGGTCCATGTCCTTTGAGGCAAAGAGCAAAAAACCATGCCTCTGATTTCACCAATATCTTTTTTTCAACTTTCGTTTGCATTCCTGCAGGTGGTTGTGTTAATGATAAAAAACTAATGAAAAAGTTAAGAAAAATTGTTGAGATTTTCACCACAGAATTATATTATGATCTGATACAGTAACCTTTTCATTTACTAAGCTGGAACAACAACCCAAAGTAAAACTTACAATTTTTGGAAAAAATTTTTTTTAACAGAAGGAGAGAATTTCTTATGCCAATTTTTATTTAAACTATTCAATGGAAAATCTGCAGTATGGTACATGTGGTTAAACATATGTAAAGGGTATATAAGATTCGGCATAGTCATTTACATTTTTTTTGTGCATACTTACTAAATAAAAATTAAATGTTAGCAAAAATATTTTTATCGTGACTAAAGTATTGTTGAAAACAACTATAATTTGTTCGCCATCTTTAATATTATTAAAGAGAGAGAGGTTGTGATATGTTTTTTCTCTGCATGTTAAAAAAAGGGAATTTCAAATTCTAAGTCAAAAGCCTTAAAAATTTTATTGCGATATTCATTAACATTTAGAAAAAGTCATTTATAATTTAAAATGTATCATTAACGGTCGTATTGAAATCATACCAAATAAAAGCAGTATTGATAGTGTATACCAAACAATTCATCATTTTATTAGTCCGACGAAGGAATTCTTCCGAATCGATTGACAGAATGTTAATATTTACTCTTATTTCCAAAAGCCGAACCTAAATCATCTCAAGCATGTAGATAACGTTAATACTCATTTAAGAAGCATAAAGCAAACCAAAATAACGTGGCGTCGACCGGAATCTATTTATAATGTACAAAAAATAGAACTTATGTAGTAAAGTGATGTAGCGATATAAAATATAGCGATTTAAAAAAATTATTATTAAGATTTGCCCTTATATTTCAAGATTTGTGTTTAAAAGTGAGTATGGTTTTAGTCTAAGTAACTAGCGTTGCTTAGGTATTATATTAGGGACTTTCTAGGCACTATGTAATATATTATAGCCTCGTTTGACACTTAGAACACGTGAAAATTCTATTAAATCGGAGTTTGGATTTTATAGATCAGGAGATATCTATATTTCAAATATCTTTAGAATCTTTTAGCGTTTGTTATCTCCCCACTCTCCCTCATACTACCTTCTATTCAAAGTAAACATAAAATATTGTACCGTTTACATAAATACCTAATGTTAAAAATTTTATTGTAATCGGTACAGACGTATATGCTCGCTTTTCCCCTTGTCTCTCATCTAAAATATAAATATGTATCCTATTTTACCATGAATATTAGTTTTGTATGATGTTAAAGTGAGCAAAAAGCACATCACTCTCCAGACTCTCGTTAATATCGTCAATTCTTAAAAACATCACTTGAAAAAATACAAATTTTAAAAACAATTTTAATCCATTGTTGTACTAAAACATATTTAAACTTTAAAGGCCTTATTCACAATCAATTTTAAAATTTTTTACAGGTTTATAAAACCAATTTTGTATGGAAATTTTGTTTTAAAAACCTATTATAAATATAAAAATTGTTTGTGAATAAGGCCTTAAAAATTTAACAATCTTTATTTTTGTAGAACTCCCAAGTATTCCATTTGCATATATTGTTAGCAATAACTTGTATATTATAAATCGGTATTTATGAGTTAAATGCAATTTTCTGAAAATTACATTTGACTTTTTATTATAACTGTTAGTTGTTATTATCCGCATGCTTTTAAATTAATTAAATAAATATAAGAATACAAAAGAGACAGCAACACTCACATGCACACAAAACACATGCAGACAAAAACATAAAGAATATTTTATTTAAATTAAAGACTTACAACAATAATTGTACGAGTGTAGCAAAATGCTAAACCTTATTACAACAGTAGCTGGTTTAAAAAAATTATTTGTACACGAGGCCAGCACAAAAAGTTGTTTTAACACAAAAGTTAATTCTAGATGATTTTATAACACTCTTGTTTATTAGCATTTTAACTTTTACACAAACGTTGCCATCTGGCTTTAATCGTTACCAGTGTCTGCCGGGAAGGTATACTACTTTGTATTGCCGCCATTTTGGTAAACATTTGTCTTGATAGTTCATATTTGGCAATCGTGAAGTAGACACGTTGCACATTTATTACAGAAGAATATTCGATACAACATCGCATAAAGCCAGGATTACAATGGAATTGCTGCGAGACATCTCATTCAACAACTTGTTATTTCAAGAAAGAAATGATTGGCCTACACTTCTTTTTATGCGGATATCTGAAAAGCAAGGTTTATGCAAGTAAACCACTAACGCTTGAGCAAATCAAACAAAATATTCGTGATGAAATTAATAAAATACCGCGTGAATTGCTCAAAAGCTCGCATTTAGGAGGCGGACATTTATCTGATATTGCTTTCCATACATAATTGCCGACATTAAATAAAACATTTATCATACAAGATCCATTCTCTTCAATTTAAAATTATAAACAAAGTAAAATACCTTTTCGGCGGACACCCTGTTTTAAAGTTTTTTGTACCATTAACAATATTTATTCCAACCTTACAGTTTGCAAGTGTTCGTTTATGAACCCGTTTGCACATTTAACACATAAACATTCAAACAAGATAGTGGCAACAACAACAACAAAATTAATAATCGTGATATTGTTCTCGTTTAATCATTATCCTGGCCGCAAGGGTAGTTTAAATCACATCCTTTGTAGTTTTTATTAAACAAATAAAGCACCTCGCGCTTTACTTTCGCTAATTGATGGCATCTGCTCGATTAAATTATGATGACGATAATGATCATAGTGATGACTACAATATAAATGATAATAATGTTTGTTGTTTTTACTGGCAAGACGAATAGGAAAGTGAATTCCTTACCACCACCCTCTTTTAGTCAACTGTAAATTAAATAAATACACACACACTTAAGGCATTGTCAGGGGCAACAATCTTAAGCTGGTATTCGTTAAATGCCATTTCCACAACTAAATTCGATGCTTTTTCAACAAGTAATGCAAACGATGTAGAAAGCAACCAAATAAATAATGAAACGTAACAAAAAGCTACCGCGTTTGCAGCAGTTTCATTATTATAATTGTGGCATCATCAACATTATAATCGGCATAACCGAAATAACAAAATAACGATTTAAGACATTAGTGGCATCACCAACGCCACTGTCATGCATCATTTAATGATTTAGAAAAGTCATTTGTAATATTGGTTGAGGGCAGTTTTCATCTTCAGAAAAGTTTTGCTTTTATAGAAAATAAAAACAACTTTCGTAGAGCAAACGTCTTTTGTGGCCGCCTAGAGCTCAAGGGCCACAGACAAAATATTAACAATTTTATAAATAAAGGAAACAATCGCGATATTTTGGCAGTAAAAATGCACAAACTTTTTTGAAATCAGAAAAAAAAGATTTAAACGGCTGAGTAGTTAAACATTGGAAATTTAGTCAGAATATAAGATACAATTAAAAAAATTCTTATTTTAAACTTTACACTTTAAATGGTTAATATCATTCTGAAAGGAAGTATGTTCGGTCATCGATTATTTAACTTTGCAACAGGCGCAGTTATGCAATCATGCCACTGATATTTTGATATTTTTTCAGATGGGATAGAGAAGAAAAAAATATAATGAAATGTTTGTTGTAGCAGGTATATTATAAAGTTGATTAATTATTTTTACTCTTGCAAATTTGTTGCAACAATCATGAGACATTAAATAAATATTTGAGTTTGAAGTAAATTTTTTTTTCACTTTTTTATTTTTAATTTAAATACTTTGCTGTTCCCATCGGAAATGGATTACGCTATCCAAAGCAAGAGCGAAATATTGATTGGAAAAGTAAAAAGTTTGAAAAGAAAATTTTAACTGAAGCTCCAAAATTTATTTAAATTAATTAAAACAATTAAATCGTAAAAACCCCCTAACGAAATATGGAATAGGAACTGTGGAATAGTGATAGTAAAGCATTAACTAGTGGCCATCGAATACCTAATATTTACATTTTTATTCGATTATCAAAATTAATTTCCGGATACCTTCAAAATCGTAATTTTAACCAACTTAAAAAAAAGAAGGAGGTTATCTATTCGACTGAATGTTGCTTCTTTGTGCTCCAATAACTCCGTCATTTATAGATCGATTTAATTTTTTTTATTTATAAAGTGGTTGGTATAAAAAATTAAAGGGTGCCCCCATAATACATACATTTTTTTACGTGCATTATAGACCGTAAAGCGCACCACTTGAAATTGAGAAAAGCTGCGTATGACTATAGCTACCAATGGCAAAAAGTAACACGAAAATAAATCTAAAAATTAAAGGGTGTCCCTATAGGTGACGCTTATTGACCTTAATGGGCCTATCTTTTGAACTATTATAGACATACGCTTGCAAATTGGAAAGAATCTTGATTGCTATGACCGTTGTAGCAACAAGTATTCATTTCAAAATTATAAATTAAAGGGTGTCCCAGTATTCATTTAATATGATGTATTTGGCCATACTTTTTAACAGTTGTAGACAGACGTTTGAAATTTACAACGAACCTGTATTGCTAACTCCGCTATAACAAGTATAAAAATTATACATTAAAGGGTGTTACAATAGTTAATGTAATATGATATATATAGCAAAACTGTTGAACCATTATAGACAATCTGTTAAAATTTACAATGAACCTGATTGCTAAGCCTACTACAACAGCAAGTATAAAATTGTAATCTGGAAATAAAAGGGTACCCCTGTAGTTGCTGTAGTGCTAAGTCTGCAATAAGAAGTATAAAGATGGGATATGGAATATAAGGGAGTCCCAATAGTTAATGTAATTTGATGTATGTATGTACTTTTGAACCGTATATAGATAGACAAATGAAATCTGTTTTGAAGTGGGGTTTTTTTTATCGAAAGAATTATTTATCTTAAACATGCATACGAGTACAAATTTCAATGCATGAAAAAAAGAAACGTTTAATAGACAGACACATTTTTAAAAAGTTTTTAATTTAAATACTTTTTAAATGTAACTATTGGCTTTTAACCTTGCTTTTATGTACCAGTACAATCGTAAAATTGTATCGTTAAAAACTTTAAGAAATACCTGTTTCTTTTGAAGCGCTAGTGCATCCTGTACTATAATGTATTTTAAAAAACTTTTCAGTATTTTTCTCATTGTTTTCTCTGCTGGCTGCATGTCACATACATATGTTTATTTTAATATAAAAATAAAAAAAACAAAATGGCCGAATCCTTCTTATTGTTTCTTTCCTGTTTTTGTTTTACATATTAAAAAATTATAAATGATTTTTTTTTTCATGTGTTCATGTGTTTAAACTTCACTTCAAGTTTAATTAATATTCTATTTGTTTTATTGTTGTTATTAGGTACTTTATTTAATTTTCTGTTTACAATGAAAATTATTTTTTTTTATTTTATTCAAATACTTACGAATCTGTATATTCAATTTTTCGAATTTCGATGAAAGGTCCTGTTTGAATAATAAAATTATTTGAGTTTATATGAATTCAGTAATCGAATATGAATTTTATTTTTTCTATATACTCACTACAAATAAAACGAACTTTACGTTTTCTTTATTTGCATACCCTGCTTTAAATCTATTATCAAAATGCAATTTATAAAATTTAATTTCATTGTGTCGATTTTTAATTTAAGAAAATGGCTCAAATTATTTATGAATGAGTTGCTCTTTCTTAAGATAAGAAAATATTTCCTCAAGAAAAACACCAAGGACCAATAGAGATTAGGAAGGATTCTCCATTATCTGTTCCTGAAATACTCGCTTTTGGGCCGGATCCAGATGTTTATCTATCTATATAAGAAAACAGGTTTAAAAATGTGTGTAATAATGCATCAGTTTTGTGCTTAGAAGTAATTCATATTGAGTTTCTAAAGAGATAAATTATTTTTGAGATGTTAAAAATATTTTGCTAAATTGTTGTGGCGAATATATATTAAAAAAGTTAAGTTCATTAGCCCACTAATAAATTTAATTTTTTAAAAAACTTTTTCCCTTTACCAACTATTCAAGATTAAACTTTTTTCGTTCTCAATTATTTACCTGTACTACATCATGAAATACTTTTGCCGATCAAAGTATGAGTATAAGTATGGATGTGCATAAGGTGGCACAAGTCACCATAGCGACTGTAGTTTTGCTCTTACGTAGATTGTTTGTTATCCTGCATAAGCATCTTTAAAGCTAATGACGTAAATGTTGCACATGCCATGATTTTCTACTTTGGTTATATTTTATTTAAAATATTTTTTTCAAATCCTATCAATGTATTCAATTATAAAAACAAAATGTAAAACATACGAAAATATCTAAAATTTATTTATCATAATTTGCCACGACGATTGAAGATTCGTTATACCAAAAAAAAAAAAAATAATAATAAATAAATAAAAAAACTAAAGCATGAAAAATTGATAACATCAAGATTAAAATTGAAAACAAAAACATTTTCTTAATGAGGCGGAGGTTTGTTAACTGATATAATTTACTCCTTAGAAAAACAAAATCCATATTGTTTTGAAAGTATTTAAAAATCTGATAAGAGTCAACAATAATAAACAAAAGGTAAATCAAAGTAGGTTGAGCATCATGTGTCCATAAGCCAACAAGAACTGGCACTTAACGCAGTATACTCCCCTGTTTTTGTAAATGTCATAATAGAATTGCCTAACTAATTCTTTCTCAAAATTCTATTGAACATCCTTAAATATCTAAGGTGCCAAGATCCTCTTTAAAAGAGAGTAAGTTGTTGGTTTTTAAGGTTTTTATTTCTTGTTTATAGATTTTATCGTTTTTTTTTTATTTTTACTTTACTTGAAAAAAGTAGTTTTCTCAAATTTCTCTTAATCTATGATCTTTGAAGAGCATTAAAGTAAATGACAGTTTTCTGCTTTTAAAATCACTTCTTTTTATTTTAATGACTGACAAAAAGAGCATTTGAATTTGATAATTTTAAGGCTTCAGGAGTTGGGGAATCATTTTTCAAATGCGTTATAATACACACAGATATTTTGGTAGAATTAAATCAAATTATATAATTGAATTTATTTGTTATTAGAGTATTTTTAGCTCACATCATACAACGGATTTATAAAAGCTTTTGTCAAATAAAATTTTTGTACTAAAAATCTTAGTAAATAATTTAAAATTTATAAATTAGCTCGTACATCCCCCAACCAGTATCAAATTATGATAATGTTGCAACGAAAGAAACTTAATAAAATGGAAAATGACGCAACTATATATCGCAACTAAAGATCCATCCTTAATATATTTGAAAAGCATACGGTACGAATTCTAAGAACATGTTGGATTATCTTTCCCTAAAGGTACTCACTTTTTGTCTGCCATTCCTAAATAGAATAGAGTTTGTGATTTCTGATATGGCAAAATATCTAGCTGTCATCCTAGATTCTAAACTTTCATGGAATCTTAAGGGCCTTGAAGGCTAGGGAGGATAGGGCAACAGTAACCGATTATGTCTGTCGGAAAGCCATTGAGAAAAGTTGGGGCATAAGCCTTAGATGCGTCTACTGGCTTTTCGTTGCGCACTTCGTGTGTGATCCGAATCAAGCTACCAAAAATACTTTCAGCAATGTTACACTGGCTCCCGGCTGACTTTAAACATAAACAACCGGCGCTAAACTTGGCAATGAGTGTTATTGTGACAGATTCATTGATGTGAATAGACTTTGGCTACTCTGGTATCTTAGAACTTGTATTAGCTGTCCCCAATAATATTGACTACTACTTACCATCATTTATGATCGATAGAAGATTTGAGGTCCAACACATGATGTGTTAGATAATTATACGGACGGATCCAAGTCGGACACAGAAGTTAAATGAGGCATCCTTATTCCTTTATTTCAGGTCAGGATGAAGTTTGCTGCAGATCTCCCTATAGGGACAGCGGCGACAGAGCTGAGGTGCCATTATACGGTGAGGATATCCGGATATGTACTGAACGATAAAATCGTCGATAGGTGTTTATACGATATCCAGCATGGTTTCTAAATACTGGGCATCTCTAAACGAGATGGCAAAGTATTCCAACCTACTCTTTTAGGTGCCGGAGTACTTTTCGGTACCTGGGAATATAATTGAAGATGGACTTGCCAGATCGGCAACCCGCGTAGTAGACGGAGAGATAGTTATGTGTGTCGTTGAAACTCTATAAGGAGAACTTTCAGCGGGGGTTGTTAGTAACCACAAAAGCCAGATGGTCGTATGAGATTAATTGTTCGAAGTCGAGGCTTCTATAGCCAGGGGGAAACTGTAGATTTGTTGCGAACCCCTCGGGGGAAATATGCTTGTTTGTGGCTGTTCTGCCAATTTTTATTCATTCTAAGAATTTGAAACCTTGTTTAACCGACTTCTGTAGAACTTGTCAGGACAGAAAGGAGGAACAGACTGTGGAGCACCTCCTCTACTATTGTCTGGCCCTCTCCGCAAATTGAGTGGTATTTTTGGCAATAAATAAAGCAGCAGAATATTGAGGACCTTTCGGATTGCGATGTCAGTGGGGTTAACTCGTTCATCTAGGATAGTTTAGAACTGAGCCCAGTGTGGCCCAGTTCCTGCGAAATCACCTTTCACCTTATGGCATCAAAAACAGACCATTGGGACCGAAGTCAGTCGGTCTTATATGTGGGCCGGCAGCCTGTGTCACTTAACCTAACCTGTCCTTTGAACTCTTACCAAATTTAATTAATTTTTTCTTTTCGATTAAATAAAATCTTTAAATATAATTCCTTCTTTATTCTTTTTTATAAATGCAATTACGGGTTAAATAGTAAATTTAAACTGTATGGTAACGTCAAATCAAATAACATTCTTACACATGATATATTTTATATCATGTTCTTACATGTTTAACTATGTCAAAATTTCTATTTTTAGTTGGAAAATATATTTATAATTCTTTTCTACAAATGCTAAAACAACAAAAAGTTTTGTAATTGTAAATATAAGTAACGCTTAACAAAAGAAGAAAATAAAATATTTCTTTCATTTGAAACTACTCTTAAAATAATAAAACATGAAGGATCGGCAAAAGGTGGAGGCAAAAAGTGGAATATATATAAAAGCTAATTTCTTATTATAAAACGCCCCAAATATGAGTTACGAAAAGCAAAAAATATGAAATTAAACAAAAAAAAAAAAAAAAAAAGAGAAAACAAGCAAATTTTTATCAACAACAGCTCGAGGATAGTGACAACAAACGTTAACGACAACAATCTGAGTACTGATAACAACAATAACGATGGTGACGACGTTGTTATTATTGCTGCAGTTGTTGATGATGACGACGGTGGCTTATGTGCTCAACTGAAGAATACTTGCCAAAGAACAAATAGTAAATACAATAGCAGCAAAAGACGAGAGAGTTTATAAGTGCACGAGTATGTATATAAAAATACAAGAGCACTTATATATAAAATGCAAGTACAAAAGGAAAGCTGCCCACACACAAACGCACTTAACATCACCATCATCATAAAAAACGAAAATAAAGAAAACAGACCATAAACAAAATACTTTTTAAAAATTTGTGCACATACCCATGCTCACTCTCTCTTTCTTTAGCAACAAAAAAGGATGCCCAATCCCATTGGATAAATGTTGGGCAGACTCATAAACAATAAATATTGTTTGTATTACCGTTTAATACAACCATCCCACCCACTCATTCCCTAATGAACTCAAGCATTGGTTTGTGATTTATGTTAAGGGCTCTTTTGTTATAGAAATGAGAGTATGCTTTGTTTTTACTATTTTATAGCAAAAAGAATTTTTTCTAAAGGTAATATTTTCTATGAGCTTTTTCAATACAAACATAATGCAGCCTTGTTGCCAGATGTAAGAGTTATTTTGTACAAGAGTATGAGTTATTGCATTTGGTTATATTTATATTTTATTTTTAACATTTTCAACACTTAAGATTAAAAAATAATCATTGGATCACATCTGGGCTATTCCATGAATATTTTAACCCCTCCTAAAAAAATAAAAACCCTTGAAATTCTTTTTAAAATAATTTAAGGAAGAAAAACGTACTATTTAGAAGTATTTAAAGTTTTAAAAATAATTAAAAAACAAAACTAAAAGTTTAAATTGATTTTCTAGCTGCTAAATTGCAGTATTTTTAAAATTTCAAGTGCACGTTGCAGCAACAATAAACTGGGAAAGAGATAAAAAAGTGTTCAGAGTTTAATTTTAGTGTTTTATGACATCTGAACAAAGCATAAATTCTTTATTAATTTTTGCGTTCTTCTATATTTGCATAATTTATTCCACTCTCGATGCCATCGTTATCTAAAATGAAAAACCTTGTAACCAACAACAAACCCGATATATGTATATAGAAAAGTGAAAAACAAATTTTATGAAACTCGAAGAACAAAACTATTTATTTTTCAATTAAATTTTATCTTTGTTTAGTTGGCAAAATAAATTTGGGTTTTAATTTTTAATGTAAATCGTAGGAACGAAAAGAGCATAATTTCTTGTTAAAGATATATTATTTCATAATTGGCCACGTTGTAAGAACACAACAAATTAAAAATTTTTTAAAAGAAATCTGTGCATACTTTTTTAATCCATAATTAAGCTTTAAAGAATGAATATAAGTCTGGTAACCTAGTTTCTTTTAATAAAACATCCGCGCATACTATTGCATTTAGTTTATTTTCCTTCTGCTGGGTTTCATGGCAAACCTACAACAACAAATAATACCAGTTTACCACCATATAAATAAAATAAAAACGGAAATACAAGTTGTTATTTTCTATCTCATTCTGCCTAATGTGAAAATAAAGCAACAATGGCGTGAATGATATCAATAAAAAGTAACGCCTTTTCCTGTTATGATAGAGAAAGTGGTTAAATTATACCACTGTTATCTCTGTTCAACATATACTTTTTTAAAGAATTTATACTTGGGAACAGTTTTTGTTTGGGTACAGTTCTCAATGTGTTTTCGTTTTTTTTTGTGCTTTTTGAAATCGATTTTATTAAGAGCAGCAGCTACAAACAAGTAAATATATACATATGTACAACAATATCTACTAAGTGTGTAAGATTGTGTATATTTGGTAAGAAATTGGTACATACATTTAATTAAATTTAAAATATTGTCCTTAGTTAACTATTCAATTTATTAAAAATTTAAATTTTTTTACAATTTCATATTGTTGTTGAGTATAAACTCACACAAATATAAACATATATAAACAAAAAGTACATTAAATTTACATATTAAATTTCTGTAGTGCATAATTATCCATACAAGTCTTTTTTTTGACAAAGTTATATTAGAAATAAATTGCTTAAAAGGTCATTACAGCTCAGTGCAAATGTAATTTTATAAATTGTTTTTACTTTTCTTTTCTCTTCCTGTTAATTCTGCTGCAAATCAAATGGATTACAGAAGATGGGTATACAAACAAAGAATTCTAAAGGATTTTCTGTTTGCTGTCTCAAAATAGTTTGTATTGATTAATTTTTAAGTTTTTTCTTGTCTGGCAAATAAATCTGCATGTAGAGTAAATAATTAAATAATTTTTCCCATAAATATCATTTTAATTTAAATAAATTTTTTTACGTGATGATGGTAAAGTTGCGTTTCTAAATTATATTTATTTCAAATTCCTAATAAATATCTCTTAAACTAGCAATTAAATTTTTATTTTGAAACTTATTTTGTTTGTTTTACCATAATTATTTAAAAATTAAGCTTATGCACTATTAAATCAACCAAATTTAAATTAATGTCTGCTTGAGGTACTTTATGGGAGTTGTACTACAAATAATTGCCTAAATATATAATCACAGATTTAAATTTTTAAATTTTAGTGAATAAAAATATACCTACTTGTGAAGGCTGAAACGAGAATAAAAAGATCACAATGGTATTTTGTAAAAATTGTATTAAAAATTTGTATGTGAAGAACTGCTGCACAAAACTTATATCCCAGTTTCGTCGTGGTAACAGGCACTGATTAAGAAGTTTATGTGCAATTAATCCCAAAGTTATTTTTAATTTTTGAATAGCTTATTTTAGATTTGGTCACAATATACGAATAACAAGAGAAGGTTTTGTTTATCTTTTAACTAAATTTAAAGATAAATCAATAAGATTTTTGCGTGCACCAGCCAAAATAAAATTTAGTACAACTAAAATTCCTTGCTGAAATTAAAAATAATTCATAAGTTATTGTTAAAACAAAAAAAAAAAAAATATATATATATATTCTTACTTTTTTATAATCCATGAGCATCGCCAATTGGTGGACCTAGACTGTTCAGATTCTTAGCAAGTGCATTCTTTAAGTTAATTTCATTTATTCATCTCACAGAACCCCGAATGAAAATGCAAATGATACATTTTTTATATGAACTTCACCATGGCCTCAAATTGTTGAAAATTTATCACTTTCACTTTAATTGTAAATTTTTATGTTTTTATTATTTTTATTTTTCCACATTTTTTGAGAAGAAGAAGAGTTTTTTTTTTAACGTCGAACACAAAACTGTACTCGACAAGAAATGGCATGAAAAGTAGACGAACCAAGTAGCTGCCATCGAGAAAACGACAGTTGATCTCGAGCGGATTTATAGCAAACATTTTTAGAAAAGACAATAACAAACGCATTAATATATCTATTAACCAGGGAACGAAGAATATTGGCTCATAGTCGACTAACAGTCGCCGCCTATATACATATATTTAAAAATTTTAGCCGATTGTGTCGGCTTAGCCTCTCAAATAAAACGTAACTGCATTTTTTATTGTCAGAAATAGTAAATGAAAATTAGGTTTATTTATTTTATCAAAATGAAAATCAGATAACAATAATTTAATACTCGAAAAAAAATTATATAACAACAATTAGTAAAAAAATAATAAAAAAATAAGTAAAACCAAAAATTATAAAAGCTAACGATTTTATGAAAATACATTTGAATACATTAAAAACGGTGTATTTTGCTTGGTTCTCGAATATTTTCATGTGGTTGTTTTTTTCCTTGTACGAATAAAAAATAATTATTAATATAAGTCGCTGTTGATGAAGTTAAGTAAAATAAATTGAATAAAAAAATAATTTTTAATTTTATTAGTAATAGTTGCCGGCTTAGTCGACTTTGAGGCTCCGGTGGCAATTTAATATCGGCTTCATTCCCTGCTAATAACTTTACGAATCGGTATTAAAACTACTGCAAAATTTTTAGAATTTCACAAAACTATAAATTTTTTAATACTAGAAAACCGAGAATTTACTGAAAAAGAAAGTACCCATCGAAATTCATGAAAAACTAAGTTTCTCGGAAAATTCATAAAAAATTGAGTTTTTTAAAAAATTTCCTTCAAGGAGAATACGAAAAATTGGCATTAAAAATTTTCAAATAATAAAAATTAAATAAGAAAAATGAAAACTTACAACATCAACAAAACTATTTCACTTAAAATTATTTCAAAATTACATTACAATCGCCACTAATTGGAGGATATGCTGTATATTTTGTGTTTTAATCAGAAACTATGTTGGGGAAGACATAGATTTTTTCACCAAAATCACTGTTTTTTAACAAATTATTCATCAGTCACATTTTTAGGGAAAAGAAAAAATCCTTCTTCCAATCTGTTTCAATTAAAGTTTAAATATTTGTAAATTGCTATTCGCTCAACCGTCTTATAAGCTGTCAAAACAAGTGTAAGAATTTATATTTATTTAGTTATTTATTAAAAAAATTAATCCGTCAAGTAAGAATTAAACTCACACACAAAATGTTCCGCATCATGAATGGGTTGTTTTTAAACTTATTCAAGCGAAAATAGTTATACATTTTTTGATAAATATAAAATAAGGCCTTGTTAAAATAACGGTACTATTGGGTCACCAATAATTTTAATTTTTGCCTTATAGCAGACATTGCAGTATATACTTTCAAGCGTTTGCCTACAACGGGTTGAAAAATAAAAGAGTACGGCCTCTATGAAACACCCTTTAATTTAAAAATTTGTTATGCACTCCTATTTTTATAGCGAACATTTTTATACATACTCTGTGTAAATTTTAAATGCTTGCCTACTACGATTGAAATACTAAAGCTATAAAAATTTATTTTACGCCACTATAGGTACACCCTTTATATTTTAGTTTTAATTTATTGAAGTTTACCTTATAGCGTACATAAAAATACTTAAACTTAAAGTGTTTGACTATTGCAATTAAAAAACAAGGCCATGTACCTTAAAATTACGTTACTATTTGGATACCCTTCAATTTAAAGTTTTATTTACTTGTTGCTATAGCGCACATAGTTTTACTAACACTGTGCAAATTTGACATGTGTTCATATCGTAGTTAAAAAATATAACGTCACTTTCGAAACACCCTTTCAATTTTAGCATTTTTTGTTAGAGCGGCAATTGTAATACACCTTCTGTGAAAATATCAATATTCTACCGTTTGAGGTTCAAGACATAGAGGTCTGTGACATAAGGATAGACGGGCTAACATTATGACAAAAAAACAATGATTACCCCATTGTTCTTACTCATTGTATGCAGAACGATTGTTCGTTATTGTTCTGAATTTCTGCTTAATGAAACATTAGTTGTATTGATAGTTTATATTTCCCGAAAAATGTGAGTTGGAAAATATCTAGTGCTTCGTTATAACTACTGTTTACATTTCTGTTTCTTTTCCTTTTGCGGTTTCAGCGCTAATAGCCTCGAATAACTGTGTAATTTTACGGTTTTTCCAGCCTTAGTCCACATGCACTCATGATTTTAAATGTACTTATTTGTATCTTTATTTGAAATCATTTGCCAGATTACCAAAACAAAAAAATTAAATCTTAGAAGTAGATATCCAAAGCAGCGCTGTGAATTTTTTATTAAAATAATCTACCAAAATCCTTCAAAACCAGACAATTTTCAATTCTATATTTGTTACGAAAATAAAAAGTATACAAAGTATTTAAAAACGTTTTTAGTATATTTATAAAATAAATTTTATGTATACGTGGTGTGTTATTACTCAGGTGTGACACTTTAAGTCCAGACAGAAAAAACAATTAAATTCTTTTTCTTTTAATTACTGTTTTATTTTTTTTTTTAATAATTCTTATCGCTCTGTTTATGTGCACATTTAAGTGCTTATTATATTTTTGGCACTTCATTTGTTTTGTTAAGGCAAAAACAATAAATTTATTGTCTTTGGTTTATCAGCCTTAGAGACAAAAAAAAAATAATTCTTGCAAAAAAAGAAAACATTCTCGAAACAGATTTTAGCTGTCTATAACGGATCAAAATTACATCAACTATTGGAACACCCTTTAATTTCCAAATCCAAATTTTATACTTGTTGTTATAGCGGACAGCAATACAGGGTCTTTAATAATATCAACAGTAAGTCTAAAACTGTTTAACAGTTTGGCCATATACATCAAATTACATCAACTATTGTAACACCCTTTAATATATAATATTAAACATTTATACTTCTTATTATATCAGACAAAAAACTGAACAACATATCTACTTTTCAAGTGTTTGTGTACAACGGTTAAAAACATAGAGCCATAGACGTCAACTTTTATCAATTATGGGTACACCCTTTAATTTCTAAGTTTAGATTGTATACTTGTTGTTATAGCAGGCCTAAAGCTAACGGTTCCTTGTAAATTTTAGCTGTGTCTACAACGGTTCAAAAGTTTGACCACATATATAAAATTACATCAACTATTTGGATACCCTTTAAATTCCAAACCCAAACTTTATACTTGTTGTAATAGCGAACTTAGCAATACAGATTTGTTGTAAATTTCAATCGCCTGTCTAAAACTTTTCAAAAATAAGGTTATATAAGAACATCGAATTAAATGATCTATTGGTGCACCCTTTAATTTATAATTTTGAATATTTACACTTGTTATTATAACGGTTACAGCAGTCGATATTCTGCCCAACTTTCAATCGTTTATTTATAACGGTTCTAAAAATATGCCCATATAGTTTAATTTAAGTCTCCTATGGCGACGCCCTTTAATTTTTAGTTTAATTTTTGTGTTACTTTTTGTTATTGGTAGCTATAATAACAAGCAGTGGTGGTCTTTGCGGTTCATTATACATGTAATAAACATGTATGTTGTATGGCAACACCCCTTAATTTTTTAATTTATGAACTGTTTTTAAAACCGGACCAATCTGTAGGGGTGGTCTTTAAAATAAAGAAAACATATCTTAAATCGGTTCAGAAAGAACTGAATTCTTCATAACCTTTTTTCTTTTAAAGCCGATAAAAAAAATCAAAAATATACCGACCGATCATGTTGCTCAGTGATTTTTTAAAAATAAAAATTGTTCCCCAAAAACATACCAAAATAAAATGTAAACTAACTTCATACCAGACGAAAGAACTTCTATAAAATTTTGTATGAAAAATCCTAAAAATCGCAAGACAACTTACTCCAAATAATATATATTTTTATTATTCTTACAATTTATTTTTATACCCTTCACCACAAAAAGTGGAAAAACGGTATATCTAAGTTTGTCATTCCGTGTATAATTTCTACAATATCCATTTCCGACCCCATAAAGTATATATATATTCTGACTTCCTATCCAGAGCGAAGTCAATTAAGTGATGTGCGTCTGTCCGTCCGTGTTAGTGTTAAAAAAAAAATAAAAAATATGTCAATCGATCAGATGTGCTATTGGAAATCATTATAATCGGTCCATGTCTTTCGAGGCAGCAGACAAAAAACCATGCCTACCTCTAATTTTTTAATGTCATTTGGAACAATAAAGCAACTCCAATTAAAAAAAAATAAATATATGGGGCGATAGAGAATTAAAAATATTTTCCGAGTCACGGGGCTCTGAAATTTAAAAATGTTTAATGTTTCGATATGGATATCACTTTAAAGCCTTCGAAGAGATCTTTAAGGAAATACTTAAATTTATTAAAAATTCGTAACCCATTAAGATGTCATTTTTATGTAAACTTTTATATATGCAGTACCAAAATTTTTTTTATTTTTTAGTTTTCTGTCACCCCAATATTTGTTTTTTTTTAATGGAGTAATTTCAGCAAACTAAACTTACATAAATGATGAAGGGTGTATAAGATTCGGCATAGCAGAATATATCACTCTTACTTGTTCTTTTTAATTTTGCCTTAATTTCGTTATTACTTATGACAAATTGTAAAGAGAACATTAAGATTTTGATACCAGCAGAATGAAATGCACACTCTGTAGCACTAAATGTTTTTTATACTTCTTGAAAATGTATTGGATCAACTTCATCCGGTAAGCTTTCTAATAAAAAAGCCACCTGGAGATGATTTGCTAAATTTTCTGATCGATTTTGTGAGGTTTTAAAAAATCTTGTCTGGTCATCTTGCCTTTGAAACATGTTTCACATATATTTGTACATTCGCAATTTTTTAATATAACACCTGATATCAGATAATTATTAACAGCATATCTAACATTATTCTCTCGGTAACCAAATTTAAGAGGAAGTGTGTGTATGCACACAGTTTCACATAACTGAGCCACATTGGCTTGCTGCGTTTCTTTAAGGATGTATAAGTTGTTAATTAAATTTGCTTTAACTAGAAGAAGTTCATTTTTCGAAATTTCAAATTTTCCATTTTTGAACAAAACTTGAAGATGATTTTGCACAATTCTTACCACAGATAATAAATTGCCAAAACATTCTTTATTTTCAATTTCTTACCGCTGCTATAAATAAAACCACCCCAGAACCTTGAGCAATTATCATTTTGCCATTTGCCAAATAAATGTCGCCACCAATTTCATCATTTAACTTCGTAAAAAAAATTTATATTGCTGCTCATATGGCAACTATCACCAAAAGCTGCGTACCATAAAGTCGTGTATTAAGGAGTTGAATGGGGAAAATTATCAAATTTCGATATACAAGTTGGAACTCCTGTTGATAAAAGAGGACTTGTGGGACATAGTTTGCAATGAAAAAACAACTGCACTCGATGCTCTGTGGACTTAAAAAGATGATAAAGCTCGAACAACCATTGGGCTTTTAGTTGAAGTCTCGTATTTATACATCTTCGCAATTTAAGCACTGCACATGATTATTGGAAAGCTTTGCGAAAGATGCATGAAATACCGACTTTATCTAATAAGTTTATGCTTCTAAAAAAATTGTGCCAAATGCACTTAAAAAACGCTCAAGATATGGAAGTAAATATTTCCGAAAAGCTTGAAATCGTGCAGAAATTAAACGGTCTATGAACAAATTTAGCATATCAACTTCAGGTGGCATTTCCATTATGAAGCTTGACCAATGAATTTATTCCAATACTTAATAAAAAATTGTGCAAATAAGAGACAATATTAAATATATAAATATTTATTTTTACAATTTCTCACACAAAATCTAATATCCGATATTTGTTTCGAGACATGAAAATAAAGGCCATAATACGGAAAAAAGCAAGAAAAATACAAAAAATGTAGAAAGATGAACAATAACATTTTAATAAAAATCTAATTCTAAAACCAAAATTTGTTAAAAGTAGAACTAAATTCTCGAAAATAGTAACCTGTTCGTCCTATAGTCAAGGCTTTTGCGCTTAATTTGCATAAATTTTCCTTAATTCGTATTTAATTCTTTTTAGTATTTTAAGTAAGGAAATTCCAAAAACAAACCTTTTCTAAAGCCTTAGCAAACGGGATTTTACTAGACCTTCCTTGAGTTACTTTGGAATTGTTTCATTAATAAATTTAAAAGGCGTGGACGCCAACCACTACATTTATAACTTCTTTAAACTTTTGATTTTTTAATGTATTTCTTGTAAGTGATTTAATTTTTGTGATCCAAAATGATATTTCCCACAGCAATTGGCTACTGAAATGTCAAATCAAAAATGTCTGGGGTATAGTACGAGTATTAAATTAATGTCTGACTAAAAGGAAGGCTTCTGTTAAAAATAATAATTTTTAAATAAATAAATTAAAAAAAATTAATGTGCTAATTGCTAAATATACCGATTTTAATTATAAATCACCGATATTGATTATTGAAAGTAAAAGCACGTCTCGAAGGCCATTTCGCTACCGCTTACTTAGCTCGTCAGGACAGTTCTCACAAACTTTTTAAATAATCTTCACCTTTAATAATCCATTTTTCCCCATAAATATCACACAATGACGTTTGGAGATTTTTGTTTTAAAACTTCTTACATCTTGACGATTATTTGATAGCACTCATATTATTCTATACATATTAGTATTAATAAAATCGAAAATTGTGATGTTATTACTGTAAAGAAAGGTAAAGTGTTCATCAATCCTCTTAAATTTTCTTCAGGAAGAACATAATTATTTAAATATTCCAAATCTAAGAAACACATAGTAGTTGTTTGAATTGAGGAATTATCTAAAAATGTACATACATATTTACTTTTACTGCTAGTATCAATGACATTGGACAATGCCCTTGTTTTGGGGTCGAAAATATAAAACTTATAAAAATAAAAATATTCGTTTGAATTCATAGTTTTTATAACAATATAGAACATATTTAAAAAAATCTAAGTTATTAAAAGTAGTTGTATAGAAAATAATGCAATATATAAAATTAATATTTAATAACAAGAAAATTAATTAGTTTGGCTTAAGTTTTGGATATTCCTCAAATTCCTATTTACACAATTGTTTGATTAAATAGATGCTATTTAAGGCCAGAATTCACTATCGTACACAATCGTACGTTTTAATCACACAGAAATCTGACAGAATTCTGTCCAATTTTTAAAATCGTTTCAAAATGGCGTCATAGGTGCCACACTATTATACAAAAAAGATGCAAAAACATATGGTTTAATTATTTTGTTTTTTTATCTCATTATCTTAAAAAAAATTCACTCTGAATCATAGAGAAAACTATTTTATGAATTATTTCAATGGATTATAATAAAATCGTACAGATCTGTCAAAAAATCTGTCACCCACATACACTTTTGATCCACACTATCACACTTTTTGAGCACACATGCAATTTTTGACAGATCGTTATTTTTTTTTTTTCTTAATAAATTAAGAAACTAAAAGAAACATGAACTAAAGCCAACTAAATAAAGAACAGTTTAACTAATAATTTCTTAAAGTAAAATTAATGTTTAATTGGGACCTATAAAAAGAAGAAAAAAACGATCAGAACGATTTTAATAAATTTTGTTTCATATTATATTGAATTATGTCTTTAAGTAAAAAAGATAAGAATTTGAAAACTCAATTATAAATAATTTAAGTCTAATAATTTCATCTGTTATTTTAAACAGAAAAACTTTCTTACTGACTGATTTGCCAAAAATTGTTTTATAAAGAATTCTTGAGAATTTTTAAATGTAAACGTTACTTAAAATTTAATTAAACACCACGAGAATAACTTTGCTTTAATTCAAAAACTTAAAACACAAACACGTTATTAAATTAAATAGACCATTATTTTATTTCTACAAACAAAACAAATCAAAAGACTGATAATTTATTAATAAATTTTAATCTGTGACGATTTTTTGACGTTAATTTCCAGTTCTTATGACAATTTTGAAGATTTATCTTCGAATTTCTGAAGATTTTTTTAGAAATAAGTCTATTACCCCTGGTAGAGAGTGAAGTACATTCTAAGGAGCTGCCAAACGTTCAAATATGTCTGTGATTTGGAGCATAAGAGTTACATGTAACTATTTTATAATATTAAATTTGAAAAAGAAATTATTATAATGCTTTTTGATATTTTGTTTCTTTTATTTTCGTTTTCGTTAAATTGTCAAAGAGCTAAAAATAAGACGGGCGTATGCAGAAGAAGAAGAACAATAAAATCATTCGTTGATTATTGTTTTTTATTTAAGCACTTTGCCTTCACATTTAATTTTATTTTGTCAATTTGTTTGAACAACAATCTTTAGTTTATCTATAAATTTGTAAGAAGTTCCCTAAAGGGCTATTTAAGAGGTAGCGAAATGTCCATGATATGATGCTTTCCCATACAAAAATTGATATCGGCGAATTTCATTTATTTAAGCGGAAGTTAAGTAAGCTCAAATTTAAGTAACAAATATCAAATTTATTTTGTTATTTTTGCTACTGTTTGAACGTCTAGCAGCTCTTTCAAATCTTTTATGCAAAAAATTGTAGCTCAAACAGTAAAAATATTGAAGAAAAATAAAATTATAAATTTATTTTAAATTCACAAAATTGCAATCAATTATCAATTAAAATCTTAATTAATTCATTTCTTCATGTGAAAACAATCAACTTCTTTTAATTATTGATAATGATTAATAAATTCATATTTCGATTATATCTACTGAAACTAAAAGATTTTCATGATTAATAAATAAAACAAACTGCACGTTTTTTGTTTTCATTTATGACCATTTAATTAGCTGATGCAGACCAGCAAACAAATGACAAAGTAGCGACGTCAGCCACAAAAAAAATGCCCAAAAAAGGATTAGCAAAGGCAAAAACGGGAGTGGGAGTATTACTTTTAAGAGGATAATCAAAGTGATGTTGACAAATAAATAGATTCTTGTTATTGGAAGAACTGTGACACCAACAAACACTTTTCTAGCTTCTCTAAATTACAGCGTTCATTAGAATTTTATGTGTTTAGTTTTTGTGACCAGAAGACGCACGTGCCATAACAGTTGGCTGTCGAAATGTCAGATATCATCTGGTAAAAGTGACTGACTGAACGGTGTATAAGTAATAGAATTTAGTTTTATTATTTCTTCTCATTCGGAATGTGAGTATGCATACGTTCCCTGAGTAATAGATTAAAATCAATTTACCTTAACAAACACATTTTTCCAGTTTTTTTTTTTTTTGGCAAAAGGAGAAAAATTGATTAAAAACATTTTTCATTTATCTGTAGCTACTTCTCGGTTACACTACAGGCAAACAATTCTTTACTTTTTTTTAATTCAAATGAACAATATACACCCATACATACACATATATTATATTCCAAATTACACTACTGCAAATGCGAAATGATGTTGCTGATTATGAGCTACAACGAGTAGCAAAAGTCGAAGCCTCATAAATATGAAATTAGTTGGTAATTCTATAGGCAACACGCGTCCTGTTTTAGTTTTCGCCCTTTTATATCTTTCTTTCTTTTATTTTATTTAACTTGTAATTTTATTTTTTTGTGAAAGAACTTCATTTGCTGCTCTTAGTGTTGTTGTTTTTGTTTTCTTTATTTTCTCAGCGTGCGTGGGAAGTGTTTGATGGGCCTTTTTTATTTTTTATTTTAACAAATAAATTGGGTTTAAATATTTATATGAACGAAACAAAAAAAGGCATTAAATATGGTAATGGATCTTTTGAATTTTTTTTGCTTCAAATAATGTTTATTTTGTCTTTGAAAGGAATAAAAAGCAAAAAATGTAAACGAATAAATTTATTTGAAATCAAAAGTCAGTCAATTAATACTATTTTACTTATTTTATTATTTTAATTTAAAATTAAAATTCACGAAAATTAAAAAATATTGTTATTATTTGTTTTCTTGTTTGATATGGAGGTAATTGTAAAGAGAAGAGTCGAAAGTATTTTAGAATTCTAGAATTCTAGATTGCTACTTCCTTTTTAGCATATTTCGCAATTTTAAGCTTTTCTATGTTTTGATTTGTGTGAAATGATTTCATGACTTATTTTGTTTAGTTCCTAATTGGTTATTATTCTGTTTATTTAAGTAAAAATTCTATAAGTAATGAAAAAAATAGTTCTTTTGTAGAGATCCACATGTAGAAGTTCTGTGTAAATTTTTTCTTCTTTCAAAATGTTTAGCCACATTCATTATTTCGCTTGAAAAATTTGACAATTAGCTACTAGTGCCAACAGAACGTTTTAGAAAATAATAATCGTTTTTATCGCCTTCAAGAATTCCACAATCTTGGAAAAAATTTAAAATTTACTGCAGCCAAATTGAAATAGATACTTATTCAACTCATCCAAACTTATAGGATTTATCCCATACATATATGTTTTTGTTTTTGAATTGCAGTAATGAGCAAACGCTTTTCTGCGCAAATTAATAAATTTTTGTCTTTTTCTCTTTTTAAATGTCCACTTTGTTAATTTTTCTTTTATAAATTTTTTTGAAAACACAAAAAAATAAATCAAAACAAACGGTTTGACAAATATGTTGTATAAATTTCTATACGAAAAAAATGTTGCTAAGAACATTTTTAATAGTAAAACATGCTGCGAGAAACATTTCCTGACTAAAGCCTGGTACTCTGTTCAAATTTGTGAAAATTGTTGAGAAACATTGAATATTTCATGTGAAATATTTGACATTTAAAGTGTGGTATCATTGTTTTAAAAATGTATGTAAAAGACATACGATCAGCTGTTGTTTAAAAAATTCCACATGAAATAATGCCTACTTGCTTTATTTCACAGCTTGGATAAAATGTTGCCAGAAACATTTCATATGTTTTTCCACAGTAAAAACAGAGTACTATTTCTGCAACATTTTTTCATGACTTTTTCATACAAATTTTTTATGTATGTAGTTTGACAGCATTCCGCGTGAAAAACAGAACAGAGTACCAGGCTTAATTCACAAATAAACACAATACTACTTCAGCAACCTTATTTCTTATTTATTTCCCAGTAATTTTTTTATATGGACTTTTTCAACATTTCGCGTGAAATGATGAACAGAGTACTATGCTTTAGTTTAAAATCGCAATTTTAAGGAATTTGCACAGAGCTAGCTAAACTATGTGCGCTATAGCATGAAGTAAAAAATTTAAGTTTTAATTAAAGCGCGTCCCAATAATGGAGTAATTTCTTTTTTGGAACAGCAATACACAGATACTTTCAGTTTAAGTAGTTTTCCATCCGCTATAAGAACAACAACAAAAAATTTGGAAAATTAAGGGGTATTTCATAGTCAGCGTGATTTTGACGTATATATCTATATTTGTTTTATGTCAACTATAAAATAAAATAAAATGAAGGGTTTTCCAATAGTAATGTGATTTCTACATATACATAAATATGTCACATCTTTTTGTACCGTAATAGGTTGAGACTATAAATTTAATTAAATTAAATTAATTAATTAATTAAATTTAATTTTTATAATTTAATTTTAGCTATAAAAGCAAGTATAAAAAATTAAAAATAAAAGGTGTCCTAATAGTAATATTATTTTTACAAGGCCTTTTTTAAATTTATCCAAATAATGTATTACTAACAAGTTTAAAAAACAAAATTAAAAATTAGAGAGCGACTCATACATGGTACGGTAGCCTTCGTGCGTGAGTCCAGCTCGCTCTAAACGAATGTTTTTTTTACACTGATAGTTTGTGCACCCATTTTACTCTTGTATACATATTTTCGAGTTCTTAAATTAGGTATATGTTTAAATATAATAAAAATCTGTTGAGCAAGTTTTTTCTTTCCATCCTTCCTGCAGTTTTCTTTCGATTCGGTTTTAACAAGATGAGTAGAGAATGAAATTATCACTTTCGATTTTTTGTTTGTCGATCACTTTCTGAATTTGCTGTAATATAAATATGATTTAATTTAGCAGAATTTTATTTTTTGCGCAAAATTTAAAACTCCATAATATTATTAAAAACCTCAAATATTTTTTTTATTTATTTGCCTTTTACTTTACTTTTTACTAATTGGCGTTGTTCTTTATTTTAATCAAAACGTTAGGAATTTTTTAGCATTATTTTGATTAAAAAAGTTTTTAACGTAAATTGCTTCAAATTACCGAGCGTTTTGATTTTAATTAAATACACAACAGGAGCAAATATTTTAATTTGTATAACAAAAGTATTTGAAAATTTGTGTATATACGACGGCTGCTATATATATTTCTGGCCTGGCAACACTGAGTGCTGCCAAGTGCAATCTGACATTTCCATTGGAAAGTTTGTCATTTTTAAGCATAATCGTACTCAAAACGTGTTGACGTACGACCATTATTTGTGTTGTTTACAGTGACTTGAAAAAATTAATATAGAAAAAAATGGAATTAACACGTGAACATTTTCGTGCCATCATTTTTCACAACTTTCGACGTGGATTATCACGACAAGAGTGCGTTGATGAACTTAAATCTTTGTATGGCGATGAAGCACCATCCTATAGCACTGTGAAAAATTGTATAATGAATTTAATCGTGGCCGAAGCTCGCTCAAAGACGAATTCCGTGAAGGTCGTCCAAAAACGGCTGTTGTGCCAGAGAACATTGATGCCGTGCGTGAACTCATAATGCAAGATCGACATGCGATATAGCGAGAGATAGAGACATCCTTGGACTTTTCTTCCACTAGCATACATTCGATACTGCATGAATACCTGGCCGTAAAAAAGGTTTGTTCTCGTTGGATCCCGCACAATTTGAAAGTCGCTCAAAAAAAGGCTCGTGTCGATTGGTGCAAAGAAATGTTGCAAAAATACGATTGCGGTGCTTCAAAAGACGTTTATAAGATCGTCACAGGTGACGAATCATGGATCTATGCGTATGAGCCCAAAACGAAACAACAATCGACCGTGTGGGTCTTCAAAGACGAGCAAAATCCAACGAAAGTTGTTCGTGGAAGAAGCACTTCGAAGCAAATGGTCGTCTGTTTCTTCGGGAAAACTGGTCATGTGGCGACTGTTCCGCTTGAGCAACGTAGGACGGTCACTTCTGAGTGGTACACTACAATTTGTTTGCCTGAAGTCATCGGAGAAATTCGAAAAACCAACAAGAGAAGACGAATCATTGTTCACCATGACAATGCGAGCTCTCACATAGGCTCAAACCAGAGCGTTTTTGACCGACCAAAACGTCGAATTAATGGGTCATCCCCCGTACAGACCTGACTTGGCACCTAATGACTTCTTCTTGTTTCCGCACATCAAGAAAAAAATGTGTGGTCAACGATTTTCGTCGCCAGAAGAAGCTGTTGAAGTGTTCAAAAACCATGTTTTAGAGGTGTCTCAATCGGAGTGGAAAAAGTGCTTCGACAACTGGTTTGAGCGCATGCAAAAGTGTATAAATCATGCTGGAGAATACTTTGAAAAACAATGAAACCATTTTTTGATTATAAATATTCGCATTTTCACTATTAGGCCAGAAATATATAGAGCAGCCCTAGTATTAAAAATAGAATTTTGTAGTAAAACACTAATAACTATATTGACCGAAGCTAAATTCCTCTTTAAAAAACATGTTTGCTAGACAACCATCCGAGTTGTATAAATTCCATCATCTGCTTGGAATTTATGATCGTTTTATTTTTTTATACAATCAGAAATGAATCAAAAAATTTGCCAGTTGTCTTGTTTTTCGCAGATGTTGTTCAGAACTGTTGAAAATTCCTGCAGAATTTACTTCAGGGTTTCCAGAAATTTTTCGAGTGTTATCCCAAATTAGATACATTTTATTACCATAATTCCCCAAAAATAATTTCAACTATCTACAAAAAACCCCACTACAAATACTGCTAATTAATATTAAATTAAATTTAAATAGTTAAGTTGATTAACAAAGTCGGAAAGTTCTGATTCAAAATGTTTCATCTCGTTGTCTAAAGCAATTTTTTGGTACAAAATTTTGGAGTTGAACATATGAAGCATTTCTTAAAATGGAACAAAAGTGTCACAAAAAATTGTATTAGATTAATTCTCAATAAACATTCAACCACCTCGTATTGCATTTTATTTCTTATTTTGGTTTTCATTTAGTTCATTATAAAATCTCCGATTTGAGGATAAATCCCCTAATCCGACAAACCTGTTTACTTCATAATTTGTACAAAATTCGTGACGGCAATCTGATGGCTTTCGTATTGTCTGAGAAATTATGTAATACTATCTTGTCAACTACCCACATGATTTTAGGTACGTTTTCTGGGAGAGAGCGAAAGCGAAAGCATCTAATTTCACGTCCGAATTTCAATTTAATCTAATACACTTTTTATCGAACGTTTTGATTTTAATTAAACCCAGCAAAAAACTAGACATTACCTTTAAAAAGTACTGGCCATATAATAAATTACTTTTGTGATCGCATTTTCTTGTAAATAGTAACGACAGGAAAAACCAACAAAGACGAATTACGTCTCAAAATGACGATCAATTAAAATAGTGTTGCCAGCTTTGTGATTTTTGAGATATGTCAAAAATTTACCAATATTTCAACTAAAATAATTCAAGGTGCTTCAGATATCTAAAGTAACATCCTTGCAACTACTTAAACTGCCGCTTTCAATTTTTGTAGCATTAAAGGAATCGTTACAAGGTATCATTTGTCCTGAAGGTTATATCAAACTTCACTCTGGCTTTTAAAAGTGATAAGCTTTCAACAAACTACATTTTTCCATAAATAAAATGCAATGATTTTATTATATTTTTTTATTATAATTTTTATATTTTTCTTCATATATTTATATATAATTTTTTTTTTACATTTATTTAGTTTTTATTTTTGCCTTTTTTCTTTCTTTATAATAAAAATAAATTCTTTTAGGAATAAAAAATATCAAACTAACTTACAAAAGGAAACTTCTACACAACAAAGCCAAATACAACTACAAATACTAAGGGGTAAAGGAAAGATATAAAACTCAGAGCAAATAAACTATAACTCTTAAATAATATTAATGGTATTTTGTTTATATTATATTAATTAAATAATAGTTGTTTATAACAAATCAAATATAAAAAAATCTATAAAAATTTTAACGAAAGGAATGTTTAATTAATATGAGTATTCTTAAGATTTTGTTTTGTAATTATTAAGTTTGAAATGTAAAACTTTGCTTTCGCAATATAAAGGTTTTGCTGTGAGAGAGTCGTAATAAATTAAATTTTTAAATTTTTTCGTTGGATATGCAAAAATATTTTCCAGCTTTATGACTTTCTTTTCATACTACTCTGTGGATAAAAATGTCTCAATGGCTTTCAAAGATTTCTTCTAATATTTAAAGCTTTCCACCCATTCTTCTTGGTTCGCTATTTTAGCAGCCATCAACTTGAGAATTTGTCAATATGTCGTAATAAAAAGTAAAATCCATTTGTATCCGCTCGAATTTACTTCTAAACTTATAGGCGTTGGTATACCTGTCCCCAGAATTTTTTCCTTTTTCTGAAATTTCTAAGCATCCTAAAATTTTCGTTAAAATACTGTAGCCTTCTTAAGAAAATTTCACTAGATACGCTAATGAACCGATTTAAACTTTAAGTTGCCTTTCGCTAGAGATTTTAATAATTTTATTAGTTTTGTCATGAGGAAATTTGCGGTTCAAACAAATTATGATCACATAAACCAGTCAAGAGGTCTATAGGAAATGATAAGCATGAACATTTATGCTGTTACGATCTACGAGGTGGATGATCTTTACAGTATAACAACATGCCAAACGGTTCGCCCCTGTTAAACATATCGATAGGCAACTACTTAGCAACCTCGTTCTGAGCCTCTACCCATAAACACGAGGCAATTGAAGCCTAAAAACATTTCAGTTTATAAACTTAAGGTGAATCTGGAATTTATATCCAAAATACTACAGAGAATACTACATCCTTTACTTATAAATATTGAAGGCGGAATGCTTAAGGCCTGCAGGCTTATTCTGAATTGCGATGCGAAAGTCAATGCGATGCGAAAATACATAAATGCGAACAATTGCTATTCTGTATTGCGATATTCGCAAAGTTCTGTTTTAATCGCATTTCAAATGCGAAAAGGTGGTAAATCGGTATTCTAAATTGCGAAAACACATGTCAAGTTCGCAAAATTTATTCGACAACAAAGTAGCATTCGCAAAGTACAAACATGTAAGTAAAAAACAATATTTTATTTATGTATTCATCATAATTTTTATTTTTTAATTCAGGGAAGTAAGCAATAAGACCAACAAACCGCGTCAACTTTAAATAAAGATATAATTTATGAATAAGCTCAGGTATTTGGCAAGAGGCCATTTAAGAACACCAAATGCACGTCAGTCTGCAAATACTTTGTGGCAAACGTAAGCTGAAGAACTAAATATTAATGGACCAACTATTAGAGAAGCTGCAGGATAAAAAAAAGTATGAAACATATAAACTCGTTCAAAACTATTTGACTTAAATTTTAATAGGTTTGGACCAATTAAATAAATTTTAGAAACAATTTTCACAACGAAGCACAAAAAATTTATTTATTTTTAATTTGACGTTTGTTGATACTGATGTTTATTTGAGCAGCGTTGCCAACGATTTGAAATAAATTGCGAATGCAATTGCGAAAGTCTAACAGAATACCAATTTTCTTTCGCATCGCATTTCATTTGCGCATCGCATTGATTTTCTCATCGCAATTCAGAATAAGCCCCCTGGTTGCTTGAAATAACCTTTAAGTTACTGAATCTCCATAGTGCAACAGGCTCTAACAGTTGGGAAAAAGTAACAATTTAATGCATTATTATGAAACCACTCAAGATGATTTTTCTGGAGAGGATAATTGGACATGTTGGCAAAAGAAATTGTGCCGTTGGTAAGTTGGGTTCCGAAACGGGAGATCAGTTCCTCAAGGATTATCATTGGACAGGCAGTAGAAATGCGCTGTATATACTTTTCTATAAATTTGAAAAAAAAAAACTAATTACTAATTAATTTGAATTTACCACAAAAAATCAATTCTGTTATACGAAGTAGCTATGAAGGCTTTGAACTTTAAATGCCTGATTCTTCATAAAAACCAAATTTTTAAAAGTTTCAACACAATCTGTGATATTCCTTAGGGTTACGATTTGTCGCAGTTTTTTTTCGTGATAGTGATTGACGCTGTTTCTATAGCAGCAACGATGAACTGAATAAACTCAGAGTAGTATCGTAAAGTATCCTAAAACAATCATGTAAATATGTAAATTCCCAAAAAGTAATGTTTCAGCTACCGGACGAAATCGTGCTTCTTTTCTTTATAGTCCATACTGTCGTAGGACTTAAGTCACACTATAAACAATGTGTATGAACTCAGGAATGTAGCAGCGTGCAGACTATGAGAAACTAAACACAAGTTATTGAAACTTTACTTAAACAGGAGGCAAAACATCAAAATAGTTTTGGTTTGAGTCTCTATTTTGTTTTTCTTTGCTTGGCAATCTGTTTAATTAAGAGCAAGAAAGTTTCAAACAAAAACATGTGCAGGTGTTACATCAAGTGTTGCCAGGAAAGGACAGGAAAAAGTTACTCTTTTCTTTAAAAAAAGTTAAAGTTTTTCATTTAAAGATACATTTTTAAAATTTCCTTAAGCAAATTGTAATTTAATATTATTTATATAATATATAGTAAAAAGTTGCTGAAGAATGCATAGTTTGCCGCACGAAATGTCGCTCATACTATTTAACAGTTAAAAAAATTGTTGCCAGAAACATTTTGCTGTTTCTAAACATAAAGCAAGAATTATTTCGTGAATTGAACAAAGTAGAACTTCTGCAACGTTATTTTTATTGCAAACTAATTTTTTATGTGGGATTTTGATAGCATTTGTAGGTAACCTTTGTTGTTCAAATCGAGTTCATATGGTAGGAGACATTCTTACCTCAAATATTGAAAGAAGTTACTTTATTTCGTATCTGCAACAAACGTTACGAAAATTTGGCCAAATATAACAGAATTATACATGTTACATAGAGCCTTAAAAAGATACAAAAAATGTAACCAAACGGCAACACTGGTTAACGTATTGTTGACTAACTAGGTGTGTATATAAAAAAAATAAGACTCTTTGCCCTAAAACGAGACTGTTACAAATTAATTTATAAAAAAAAATAAAATAAAAACGTTTTTGAGGTGAAGAAAATTCTAATTTTTAAATTCAATTTATAAAATCAAATCAATAATTTCGCAAAACCGAATGAAAGCAAAGTTTTACAAGAAAAACAAAACAATTGAAAAAAAATTAAAAGGAAAGTTTATTACCGTTTGAGAAAACATTATTATTATTTTAATAATAATTTTTTTTTTGTTGTTAATTCTATATAATATTTAGTTTTTGTACACAGATTAACTATAAGTTGTGTTTTGTTTTTTTGTTTTTGCTTTATTAGATAGAGAATACACTTATAGATATCTTAAAGGGGAGTGTTTCTTTTTTTTAAGGGGTTAAAAGGGCGAGTTTATTTTACGATTTTATTATACAACGTCTAAATAAAATTAACTAGTTGCTAAAAATATGTAAGAACTTGTGGTTTATAATTTTTTTTTTTATAATATTTAGAATTATTTTTATAATTTCTTAATAGTTTTCCCTTTTTATGTATGTATATATTTTCTTAAAGATTTGAACTTTTATTTGCTATTTATATTAAGTTTTTTTTTGCATTTTTATTTTTACATTTATTAGAAAATATTTATTTTTTATTATTACTTTATACAAAATCTATTTATTAATTTAATTTTTTTTAATAATTTTTATTTTTAATAATAGTGATATGAAATACAATTAAAAGGACATTTTTTTATATAGTTTTGTTAATAATATTTTTTAAAATCTAGTTTCATTTGTTCATCTCATAGATTTTATCATCATATACAATTTATTTTTTGTTTGTTTTGGGTTGCTAATACTTGCAAGGGAGAGTATAAGTATCGGGGTTAAAATTATAAAATTTAAAATTATAAAATACTGTAAAATAACTCAAATAAAACAAACAATTTTTTAAGCACGACATGAGTTGAAGTTGTATTTTTTTGTGATATTTTGTAAATATTTTTTTTTTTTGGGGCTTAAGTTTGGAAAAAGAATGTGTTTTTAAAATTGTTTTATTTATATGAGATAAATTTCTTTTTTTCTTATCACTCGATTTTCGTTGATCTTGGCTGTTAAGAAATAAAAAAAATAAAAATTCGAAGATATTTACAAGTTAGATATTTTTTTAAACAACAATAACTTTCAAGGAAACAACAGGATTTTATCCTCAATAATACATTATTTTGGCAGCGAAAAAAATATAGATATAAAACAGCTTAAATTGGGAGTAGAAACATAAGTCAAAAACTTATTTAGTGGGCAGCAAGCTTGATAAGGATTCATTTTTTTATCTGCATATCATACTTCAAAAATATGCTGCCTGCTGTCAGGATTTTGAACTAAGCAATAAGGACTCAAGAATTATTCATCAAAAATACTTTCATTGAAAGTTTTAGTTTTTAGAATTAAATTTAAAAAAACCCTGTTGTTTCCTTTAAATGACTCTTTTTATTTTTTTGCTAAAAACGGATTTTCCCTTCTCTAATTTAAATCTTTTTTGTTCGTACGATATGTTTTAAAAGGTTTGTGGCGAATTTGAGACTGTAAAAAAATTCAATCTAAAATGATTTTATTCATTTGTTGATCTATGCAAATTCAAAGGGCGTTTTATTAGAGACATATGAACCACTGGCTGAATCATCATCCGATTTGCTACCGCAATATTGCATCAGCAGATTCTACACCATATTGACATATTTGTCCTGAGGCGACATGTAGTCTAAACTATTCTGCGAAAAGGCCTGCGCTGAAACAGTGCCCGTAAACGAAGGGCTGGGTGAAAGACCAAAGTTAGTAGCAGCCGAGTAGCCCGAATGGCCCATGTTATAGTTGACTTGATTTTGATTGCTAAAGTATTCCATTTGTGAGTAGTAGCTCGGCGCTTGGGCATAGTTGTTGGGATATTGTTGATATTGATTATGCCAGAAGTTGTAAGAGTCATGATTAGACATATAAGCAGCTGAATGGGCGGCAGAATGATGAGCCGACTGGGCGGATTGGGCAGCATGGGCTGCAGCCGCCGATTGTGGTGACATGGGTGTAATGGGAGGTGAGGGTGTGGTTATGCTGGAGTTCGAGTCCATGGGCGTTATATTGCCACCCGGCTGTAAAAGTCGAGGATTTGCCGAAGCGGCTGTACCATAAATGCTATGGTGGTGAGAACTAGAACTGATATCACCACCCGACTCCTTGAGTGTATCATAGGATGAGCCACGCAAGGCATCAACATTGGAGCCAGAGTAACCGGAACCACCCATATGTTCTTTTTTGCACACAATGCTAACCGGACTGACCGAAGTGGCAGGTGTGGGTAATAAAGGAGAAGAGTTTTGATGATTAGCACCGCCTGAAGTATTGAGACCAGCGACAGACCCCGAAGCCACACTACCGCCGGCCATGTGATGCAAGTGAGAGACGGCTGAGGAGCTGGTGGGCGTTACGGCGGAGGCGGAAGAGGAGGAATTGTGGAAGGAACTGTGGTGTGACTTAATCGATTGTGCCACGGCTGCTGCAGCCGCTGCTGCTGATGAGCTCTGCGAGGAGGAATTATTATTCGATGAATTGTTATTTGATTTGTTGTTGTTATTATTATTATTGTTGCTGTTGGCAGACGAGTTATGATGATTATTAGATTTGGAAGAATTCGTTGAATTTGAATTACTGCTGCCATTATTCGATGTATTGCGTGAGGAGGATGATGAACACGAGGCGGAGCCGGAACCCGAATTCACCGATTTCGAGTTACTTAAACTATTCGATTGCTGTTGCTGTTGTAATTGCTGGCGGCATTTGGCACGGCGATTTTTAAACCAAACCTTAAATGATAATTAAATAAATAACGTTAAAAGAAAATTAAATTAATTTCACTTTGATTTTTTTATAAAATAAAAGCTCAGCATTTTAAAAATTTTCTTGCTCATTAACTGATATCAAACGAAAAATTTTAATATTATTAAAATAGAATTTTGTGGTCTTCGTTTTCTTTAATTTTAATATTTCTTCTGCGTCGCATAATAAAAAAAGGAATTGATATTTGCCTTTGTCCCATATCTCTTGTTATAACTGCTACAACAACGATTACAAACAAACCTTAACGTTATCATACGATAACACACATTAACGAACTGTTGGAAAAAATTGTAAACAAATTGAGAAATATAATGAAATCTGATACGCCTTGTTTAATGCTCTTTTACGCAAATAAAGTCCTTATTCCCTGCCAAATTGTCATATAATGAAATTTCTTTTTGGTCATGAATAGATTTTTTTTTGTTTTGTTTAATTTTGCTTTGATATAGAATTTATATTTCTTTGGGAGCTGTTTAACAACAGGGGCGTTGAAAGTATGTGTGTGTGAGTGTGTGTATGTGGTAACATTATAGATTGTGGCGTGTGGCATTAATATCAAGCCAAATATCTAGCCGTATGCTGCTTGTTTAGGGTGGCAACATGAAACCATTAACAGGCCCACCTCTCTGTTGTTTTTTTTATTTCTTTTTTTGGGTTTTGTTTTGTATGGACTATTGAGAGCTTTTGAAATCACTGTGAAAACAAATTTTTTTCATTTTTCTTGAAATTCCACTTGTATAAATGAATTGTGTTTTTCCTTTTTTGTAGCAGGGCTATAAATGATGAGAGTGGTTAACAAACATACACAAACATACGCATATATAAATGCGTTCGTAAGCACTTTGTGGATTGTTAGCCCCCTTAAGCATAACAAACAAGGATATTGTGAACATGAATGAATTAAGACACAGTTGAAATAAATTTTCTAACCCCAACTCCTTTTCGGCAACACGTCCTTTTGCACTTGTTATTGTATGATAAAAACCAAAAAATAAGGAATGTGAGGTTTGCTTTTCTATTTGACAAAATAATCGAGTCAATTTGCAACTGCACGCTTTGGATAAACATTTTGGCTGTTTGGTTGTTTGTTTGCTTGTTGTGTATCATTTGGTAGCAGAGTGTTATATGCCTTAAGGCTGGCAGCATCTTAGAAATGGGCGCGTGACTTTTAACACTTGTTTCTTGTTAAATGGAAATAACAATAATAATAACGACTATAATTTATTCATTGAAACTTGTCCTTCTTACGCTTAAAAAGGCACCACTCGTTGTCTCTCTTCGAACACCCTCACTCAACTCAACTCAACTTAAACAAATAAACAAAAACACAAACACTTAACCAAAGAACTGTTGAAATAGTAAATTACTGTAATTGTTGTGGGAAAGTTTCATTATGGTTAAGGAACTAAACAAATGCGTTTACACTACGATTCCATTAAGTGACCCAAACTTAAGTTAAACTAAAAATTTTAAATATTTGTATCGATTATTAAAAACAAAAAATAACTAAAATTTTCTTGTTAACACGATTTTAATAATTTGAATTTTTGTCGGCTCTTTTATACAGTTGGAAGAGGATGAAAAATAAAATATCACAAAACACTCGATAATTTATTTTATGCATGGGCATTTTGCAAATATTAAATTATGTTAAACAACGGGAATTTTTTTAAATTACATTAATTAATTTTTAAAAAAAAATTTTTTCGTGCTATTTTCCCGATTCAACTGTATAAAAGAGCCGACAAAAGTTCAGCCGTATATAGCGGAGAAAGAAAAATAGAATTACTGTTGGTTATTGTTGTTTTTGCTTAAACTTTGATTTTACGAGGGCTGCTCTATATATTTTTGGCCTAATAGTGAAAATGCGAATATTTATAATCAAAAATGATTTATACACTTTTGCATGCGCTCAAACCAGTTGTCGAAGCACTTTTTCCACTCCGATTGAGACACCTCTAAAACATGGTTTTTGAACACTTCAACAGCTTCTTCTGGCGACGAAAATCGTTGACCACGCATTTTTTTCTTGATGTGCGGAAACAAGAAGAAGTCATTAGGTGCCAAGTCAGGGCTGTACGGCGGATGACCCATTAATTCGACGTTTTGGCCGGTCAAAAACGCTCTGGTTTGAGCCGATATGTGAGAGCTCGCATTGTCATGGTGAACAATGATTCGTCTTCTCTTGTTGGTTTTTCGAATTTTTCCGATGACTTCAGGCAAACAAATTGTAGTGTACCACTCAGAAGTGACCGTCCTACGTTGCTCAAGCGGAACTGTCGCCACATGACCAGTTTTGCCGAAGAAACAGGCGACCATTTGCTTCGAAGTGCTTCTTCCACGAACAACTTTCGTTGGATTTTACTCGTCTTTGAAGACCCACACGGTCGATTGTTGTTTCGTTTCGGGCTCATACGCATAGATCCATAATTCGTCACCTGTAACGATCTTATAAACGTCTTTTGAAGCACCGCAATCGTATTTTTGGAACATTTTGTGCACCAATCGACACGAGCCTTTTTTTGAGCGACTTTCAAATTGTGCGGGATCCAACGAGAACAAACCTTTTTTACGGCCAGGTGTTCATGCAGTATCGAATGTATGCTGATGAAAGAAATGTCCAAGGATGTCTCTATCTCTCGGTATGTCGCATGTCGATCTTGCATTATGAGTTGACGCACGGCATCAATGTTCTCTGGCACAACATCCGTTTTTGGACGACCTTCACGGAATTCGTCTTTGAGCGAGCTTCGGCCACGATTAAATTCATTATACCAATTTTTCACAGTGCTATAGGATGGTGTTTCATCGCCATACAAAGATTTAAGTTCATCAATGCACTCTTGTCGTGATAATCCACGTCGAAAATTGTGAAAAATGATGGCACGAAAATGTTCACGAGTTAATTCCATTTTTTGCTATATTAATTTTTTCAAGTCACTGTAAACAACACAAATAATGGTCGTACGTCAAAACGTTTTGAGTACGATTATGCTTAAAAATGACAAACTTTCCATTGGGAATGTCAAATTGCACTTCGCAGCACTCAGTGTTGCCAGGCCAGAAATATATATAGCAGCCCTCGTAGTCTTTGCTTTATTGTTTGGACAAAAATCTTTAGTTTATTTAAAATAATTGTCAGAAATTTCCTGAAATGGCCATCGAGACGTGCCTTGACCCTCAATAATCAATATCGGTGATTTATATAATTCATCAGGAAAATAGCACGATAAAAAGATTTTTTTAAGATTAATTAACATATTTATTTTTCATTTCGAAATCTACTGTTTCGATGTCTATTGTTTGTAAGTAAAATCCTTTAAACAAAATAATACAAGTTTTAAATAGTTTACAAAATATTTACTGGCATATTCATAAAAATTTTATTAATTTGAAATGTGTTTCATGACAAATTTTCCATACTAATTTGTCTTTAAATACGCTTCAAATCTATTTTCATATTTTATGAATATGACAGTTATAATTTAATTTAAATTTAAAAAACTTTTTATTTAATTCAACTCATCACAATTAAATTAAATTAAAGCTTATTTAACTAATTTTCATTTAAGTAATGTTTTCATAACGAAAATTTGTTTACATCCATAACCTCAAAATTTGTTGAAAAAGATTTCCCCAAAAGTCCAACTTTTTCACAATAGAGCAAGTATTTTTATAAACATAAATTTTTATTATATATTAAACGCATTAAAGTACCCTAAATCTTGCAAATATATTGTTTATAGTTGGGCTTAGGTTTGTCAATCTATGTAATGAGAAGAGTAAAATTGCGTATGTGTTTTTAATAAATTAAATCTTGTTAAATCTAATTATTATAATTAATCAGTAAATACTATATATAAGTTCATATTTTATTACTTATTTGCCTCAATCGCTTAACGCTGTTATTGTGTTTACAAATTTAATAAAATTGTCAGCACATCAAAAAAGATTTTGTAAAGCAATTTCAATTGAATTAACAATTCTGTGCATTATTTAAAAATACTTTTCACTTTCATTTTATAACACAAGACCCAAATGGAGAAGAATAATGAATAAACTAACAAAATATGTGCGAATAATAAATATTCAATTTAAATTCAATTTTAAACAATTCAAGCGTTAACAAAAAAAAGTGTAAAAATATTAAGATGACTAAAGCAACAACAACCACAAAAATTGTGCAAATTTACCAATGATTTAATATGATGTTGAACAAACAAAACTTTTTTTTTTTTTTTTTTTGAAAATCAAATCAAAATGACATTAATGTAACAGTCACCAAATTGTAAACGTTAAAGAAACAAAAATAAAAATTAATCTGCAATGGGAAATTCCTAACAATACTACAGCTGTTATATTCAAAAAGAGAAAAAGTTTTTGTTCGCAGTGGAAATAATGTTAACGCATTATTGGCATAGTGATTTAGACACTACCACCACTTGTAAATAGAAAAAGGAGAGCCTGTCATTTAAATTTCAACCGTTATTTTTATAATAATGTCACACCCGATAAAAGAGTTAGTTTTATTTTGCGGGGTGTGCATGTTCTAACGTAAATATTTGCCAAAATATCCCCTAACAAAAAAGCAGTAAGAAATCAAAACTCCCTAAAACTCAGAGTATAAAAACTGGTTTTTAAAATCATCCCTTTATCAAATGGTTTTCTGAACTATGTCTGCGAATTTTCAAAATGATGATAAATTTCCCTGACTTGCATAAATTTTAAAAGAAATTCATTTATGCCTGCTTTTTAAAAAAAATATGGATTAAAAAATGAAATTTATCTTTTTGGCGTTAATTGTGTTTGAAAGTCGTTGTAGCTAATTCCCCGTTGGAATTGATAAAAAAATGTATCACGAAGTATGAAACCAATTAAAAAAAAAACAAATATGGCCAAATATTTAAAATAACTTTCACTACATCATCATTATTCATTACTTCGCTACCATTTTAATTTTTAGGAATACAAATTTAAAAGGTAATAAATTATTATTTATATGAATTAAATATTTAATTTTGCTATTTTCAATTAAAAAAATAATTAAATACCATTTAATGAAATCAAAAATTAATAAAAATAAATAGTTTTTTTAAATAATTTTTGTGTTATATCAAGAACTAGAGCTTAATAATATCAAAACTAGATTGTCTGAGTCAAAAATAGAAATATTTTTTAAAAAAAATTAAGATTCGATGAAATATATTAATTCTCACAATTAAAATCTAAGCTCTATGTTAGTGCAACATTTACTTTAAATTATTTATAATTTTAAATAATAACTATTATAAACCTTTAGTTTATATTTATTTAATAATTGGTATTATTAGTGCATCAACAAAAAAATAAAAAAAAATATTTTTGTAATTACATTAATTATTTTATGTGTTAATTTAATTAAAAATAAATCTAGTTATCTTGAATAAACTGTAAAGTTTAAGTTGATGAATTATTAAATCAAATAATAACTTAATTGCAAGCAGGAATGCCAAATTTAAGCTACGCTATTGGGATGTATGGCGCAGTCAAATATAAAAATTAATATCAATACAGTGCAAATGTTAAGTTTCAATATGAACATGCCATAGTTTTCACAAATGTAGTGAAATATCCTTCTGCTTTGACATCTTTCTTATAGACAGTCGTAGGATTTTCAAAACTTTACTGCTTGATTATTTAACTTTTGTCGTCGTATCGGTTTTTCTTAAAACCTCGCGTTTATCACAACAAACAGCAAATGTTACAAGTATTGAAACCAAACGATCTGAGTCGATTTGCACCAATTTTTATACCCTTCACAAAAAAGGGTATATCTAAGTTTGTCATTCCATTTGTAATTTCTGCAATATCCATTTCCGGCCCATTAAGTATATATATTCTGATTTCTTATGCATTGCGATGTGCGTCCGTCCGTCCGTGTAAGTGTTGATATTAAGTTTGCCAAAGCACTAGATGAGCTAGAGAAGATTTCAAAACGCCAATCGATCAGATATAGTTTCGAAAGAGCTGCTATCAGCAAGATCGGTCCATGTCCTTCGAGGCAGCGGGCAAGACATCACGCCTGCCTCTAGTTTTTCCATATTATTTGGAAGAAATCTAGTGAAGTTACTCCAAACAAAAAACAAGTATATGGGACGATAGAGTTTTAAAAAATAAGAAACCAACATTAATCAAAATTGGCCTTCGCTCACATTTTCCGAGTTATGGGCGTCTGAACTTTTCATAGAAAAGTACGATTGTGCACCATATTTTTTAGATCTCAATATGGGTATCATTTAATCATTTTTTTCTTATTTTTTAATTCTCTGTCACCCCAGTAGAGGAGTTACTTCACTAAACTAGATTTACATATATGGTAAAGGGTATATAAGAGTCGGCATAGCCGAATATAGCACTATTACTTGTTTAAATATAATTTTCATTAAAGCAGAAGTATTTTCCTCCGACAAAATGGCAGCCATCAACATAAAGTACTCGTATATAAGCAATACATCAAGAAACACAAGTTCTGATACGAATTTTGAAAAAGTTTTAAACTGATTCTTTTTTCAGTTTAAAAATATTAGCATTTGTATACCGTCGTATAATCTTACGCCCAAGATTTGTTAGGATGCATGTTAGTAACAGTGACGCGATTTTTTTAAGATTAAACAAAATTACTATTCATTTAGAACCATAAAATAATTCAAATATTTTAAGCATTTAACAAAATTACTTTTCTATGTTGTTGTCCATTTATGGTTCACTAACGCTATAAACACAATTATGTCCACCGACCATCGACTACAAGATGTCAAAAATAGAATACATGCGTGCTTATGAGAATAATTCTTTTAGCCGCTACACGACTACCGACTACACGGCTACTTTTGTAGCCCGTAGCCAACTTAGGCTAATTTCTATTTTTCTTGGCTACATTAAACAGATTAGTGCTGCCAATACAATAAATGCATGAAATGGTGGTTTTAAAAACGCAATACATTAAATATCGCTATTAAAAACGCGAAAAACTTTTATAGTGGCACCATTGAAAAATAATAATGATCTGTTCATTTGTGTACATTTTTCATTTACTATTTATTTGACGCATTTTTCATTTACTTTTTATTTGTGAAATTTTCCACTTAGTTCTTTTTTTTATCAATTTCTAATTTGTTTCATTATATTTATTTTTTGGCTTTTTTATTGAAATTGGTAAGTAAATAATAGTAATTTTTACTGTTTATATGTATTTATTATATTGTTTAATGTAAATGTTTAGTTCAATTTACATGCAAATATGGATGTGGACACCTCATACACTGAAGTCTCTGTTTCCACTATTTTAGCAATAGTACTTATAAAGTTCATTAAATTTTCTAGAGACATTTAAAAAAATTTTTTTACACAAATTCACTTAAAAAAATCAAGTTTATTTTGGTTAACTTTAATACATATGTCAAAACAGATGTTTATTTTTTGTAGTTAGTGGTCGATAGTCGTTAAAAGATTCAAGCAGCTAGCGACTTGGCTATTTTTGTAGCCAGCTACTTTTGTAGTCGGTAGTCAATGGTCGGTAGCCTTTGATTGTGTTTATATCATAAATATTGTACTGCATATTGAATTCTGATCACAACTTAATTAATTTTTTTTGCATCCTTAAAATATGTTACAAAAGTTGTAATATTTTAAAAAAAAAGTAAAAGCTTTCAACGCACAACCATTTCGAAGTCAAAACAAATTAAACAAACATCGTCTGTGTGAGACAGGGGCGATCTCATAAAAAAGTACTATTTTTTGTGCGAATTTAAAAAGAATATATATGAATTTCCTTGTGATAACAAGTAACTACAGTCAATTTCTTCTGCACTTGACATTTTGATTTTTATGATTTAAAATGATTTTGCATTCAGTGTTTTTTCTAAATAGGATATCATAATTCAATTTCAATGTGTATTCCAAAAGTACTTTTCTGCATAAAAAGTACCATATGTATTTTTGTAATAAAAATTTTAAAAAGAAAAATTGTCCAAAGGCACCCAATTAAGCATCATATTGTAAATATTCATATTTGATTTTGTTTTTCTTTAAATTTTATATTTGTGATTATGTCTGCATGTGTTTGTATTAATACAATTTGACTGTGAATAAACGGAAGCGCTTAGCAAGGTTATCAACATGAATAATAAATTTGATTTATTAGTAATATTTCATTTATGCTAACACAACAAATATTAAGAAGACAATCCCCTGTTACTTGCCTTCAAATGTAACAAGCTGACTGCAAAACAACATTATTATCACCACCGTAAACTGGTGTATAGGCAAATGTTACATGATACATAACGCAACGTTTGTGGTACATAACTAAATTTTCATGTTGGAAAAAACAAGACAATGAATTTTACTTCCCATAGACCAACCTAACAACACTGCACTACGAACTTTAACTTTGTTGAGGCTGTGAATGGGCAACTGAGGGTTTTTTAGAAACAACAGAAATCCAGCAGCATTAAAAGGGCGTCAATGTTTGTTCTGTTCTGGTAAAGATAAGCTGCGGAAAGTTATTTCATTACTCATATATTTCAATTTTTTATATTATACACACACACATGTAAAACTTTACTTACACACAAACATTCATAGTTTTTTATCTTATATACATACACGTGTATATGTACAGATGTAAAATAAAACTATTTTCAGTGTATTTTACTTGTTTCTGGTTCAATATTTTAGGTTTTATAAACAAATTTCAGGGTGAGGCGAAATTAATTAAACAAGAAAAAATTCTGCTTATAAATCTTTAAATTTATGAAAAATCCAATAACCGTTTGTCTATTTTAAACTTCCTGTTTTTGTATGTTTAGTAATAAGGTATGACTTTATTAAAGATATTATGCAGCCCTTACACGCAGACCTTTAAATTGCAATATACGATTAAATTAGGTGTTATTTCAGTTTTCAATAAAGTGTCCAATGTAACAGAAGAGTACAATACAAAAGTTTTTTTTTAATTTACAGTGCATTTTACTCATGTACGCATGCAACTACTAGCTAAGTCTACCTGGTACTTTATGTTGTAAATAATACGAAGGTTTATCACTTATATGTTCAGGTTTCAAAACATTGAATATTAGCATTTAAAGAGGAGAAGTTGACCTAAAAATCTGGCCGAAAAGGCAAAAAATGAGTTGCATCAATTTTTAAGATTTAAGGCTAAGATTGGTAGTTCCGCGACATTATTAAAGTAAAAAAATTACATTCGTTTTTATCGCTTTATAGTTTCAAGGTATTTTTTTGTGGTTACACGAATGGAGGTTTTATTTACATTGATTTGTTTTGCTGAAAGAATTGATATGGAGCTATTTTTATTAAAATCAAATAAAATTTATTTTAAGTATGTATGATGGGACAATTCGTTCAAATTGTATATATTTTTTGTTTTTTGTAAAATCACAAAAATAAGAAGGTTATACCGGCTGTACATATAATGTTATGTAAATTTGAGATTTCGCACTTCAGGTGAAAGAAAAGTGTTTGAGCAAATTTCCGCTCAACTTAAAAGCGACATGATTATGTGCATAACTGGATGAGGTATTACAGCAGATGAGCTATAAAGAACCTTATATTCTGGAATTTACAGCCAAATAAGACTGTGATCGATTGCACCAATTATCTTATAAGCAAAAATTCGAAAACGAAAATAATAGTGACCACTAATACATTCCAAAGCTCTTTTGTGCCGATTAATTTAATCAGGAATGCATCTGAAAAAAGCGATATCACGAAAACTAGCACCATTCTTAACTAGGCTGTGTAGACTAATCCGAATCTTTTTTGTTCTCGAAATTACTGATATCACAATGTATTACGATACACAAAAATATCAAATTTAATAGTTGAAAAAAATTAAAGTACAAATTAAAGTATATATAACAGAAGTATTGCAAAGACCTTTTTAAGCTGCAGTACACAACTAAATACGGAAGAACAGAAAATGTTCTTCTTCAGATACATTTATTAATGGATTTTTTCTGACAAATGTAACCTAAAACTATGAAAATACAACAACTTTTAATTCAAAAATAATTTTAGCTAACTTTCCTGGGAAATTACTCATTTGCCTGTCGACGAATGTTCACTTCAATAAACATAAGAAAATAAAAATTAACTACAACGCCTGAAAGTATGCTTGTATATAATTTTTATCCATTGCAGTCTACATCCGGTTTATAATGCTGATTGAAATAAAATGAAAAATGAATTTTTTTCACTTGATTTTTTTTAATTATCTATCGCCCCTTATTTTTGATAATTTTGAAAGGAGTTACTTCACTTAACTAGATTTGTTTTAAACGATGTGGACAAATTAGATGCAGGGGTGAAGGTTTGCCCGCTTCCTCGGAGGACAGGGACCAATCCGTCTTATTATTAATAGCAAAATTTGTGAAACTATGACTGATCGATTGAAGTCTTTAAATTTTTTCTAATTCATCTATTACCATGGCAAAGTTGATTTTAACCCGAAACAGACGGACATCGCTCAATCGACTTCGCTATGCATAAGAAATTAGAATATATATACTTTATAAAGTCTGAAATGGATTTTGTAGAAATTTCACACGGACTGACACACTTATATATGTTCTTTCTCCACCTGTGGTGAAGCGTATAAAATTGTCAGTTAACATCCTGTTGAAGGCGTGCTACAAGAAAGACGAAAAATTTCCCATCTTTGTTAACTCATGTATTTCCCCATTTTTTATATACTTTTTAACTTTAAATTACAACTTTATTTTTTTTAGTTTTTAAAATTTTGACGTTTTTAGAATTTTAAGAATAGAAACTAAAATAATGTGTTTACAACTTATCTGGTTGTATTTGATACAACCTACAATAAGTTGTGAGTTGAGCAAATACTTTATTAATCCAATCGTTTTTATTTTCGAACTTTCAAGCATTTAAATGCTATAAAGTTTGTCTGAGCTAATTTAATAATAGACATAATGTATTTTATTAATTTATTTAAAATTTATCGAAAAATTCCATACTTTCACTATTTCTTCATCTCTTTCTTATCTTTATGAAACGTCAACCATTCCGCCCCTCTCCTTAAGAGAAAAAATATTAACGCAAACATATGTGTGGGCGATTGTTATCAATAAAATGTCATTTCATCTATTAATGCAGTCTATTTATCTTAGCGATTATGCCTGATAAAGCAGCATACAACATATGATTGTATTAAATCATTTAAATTTTTCATGTAACTATTAATGATTATGACACCAACACTACTGGCAGCTAAAACTTTTCATACAAAAATCTAAACAATTACAACAAACAAATCACTGGCATAAAATCCAACAAAAATGAAATAAATCTTAAAAGTAAACAATAATTTTATGTAGCGTACTGCTTATGAGTATAAACAACCCAACATCGTAAAAACAAAATGTTAGGAAATTTTTTTTGTTGCAACATTAACGGCAGCCGAAGAAGTAGCTAAACATTTAGCTGCTGGTAAGAGTTATAACCATCGTATATGTCTATCTATATGGTTTTGTGACTTTGGTTTAAAGACCATTAAAGAAGCCATAAAACATTTACATTGTACAAACAAAAATAGTATTTAACCATAGACAAAATTAAAATGTTCTAAGTTTTTCCTCTGTGTGGCTGGAACGCTGTTTTCATGAATGAAACAGAACTTTTAATGTGAACATTACTCTTGTTAAATTTGCTGCTTGTAAAATTCATCCTTAATACCTTTGACAAATAATTATTTTATATTTGTTTTGTTTTTTTTTTTATTATTTCCCTGTTCTAACCCTCGCTATGAGGTAAACGATTTTGTGTTGGTTTTAGAGACATAAATAAAATTGTTAAATTTTTCTGGTCATAAATAAAGCATAATTTAAACTTTCCACTATTAAAGACGTTTTAAAAGATAAAGGAAAGAAAACAAAGATATTTGTCTTCTTAAGAAGCAAAACTTTAAAGCCAAAGATAAAAAATCCTGTAGATCGATAGAACATAACATCAAAAGCCTTCACTTCAGGCATAACCTATTTATTTATATTTCGTAACGGTGCTACATTTTGTAGAAATGGAATTGATAAGAGACAAGACATGTGGTGAAAGGAGAAAGGTAAAGCCATTTAATTTTTTATTTAATTACGCCGGAAAATATGCTATAAACAAGTACCGACGAAGGAGAGGCCGCATGTTGTAATGTTAATTCTGAATATGTATTTATACCATTAAACACAAAAAAACATGTTTATTTTTTGATTACCACAGGGGTTGAACTCTGGCCAACTAGATTTGTAGTCAAAGTACTCAACACCTTGACAACATCAGCCTCAATTTTGACATGATTAAGAACATATCGTCGATATGACAAATGAATTAGCCAAGCTACTAGATCCCACTCTAGAACAGTTTGCCCTACGGTTAACAATAAGAAAAGGAACAGGTTAGAAAATTATTCTCACACTGTAGGTTTAATATGATGTTCACAGCGGGAACAGCGAAAAGAGTCTACAGAAGCGTATATTAATATTTTTATACTGCAGTCGGTTGGATTTGCTTAATGTTACTAAAAGGAAGCGGACGACCATAAAACAAATCAAGTTATTTATGGATTGTGATGGGTTCTAGCTATATCTCTTTATGTGAATAAAACGTGGCACTATTCTTTGTAAAAAGTCTCGGACGAATATTTTCCGAAAATAAAAAAAATGTAATCGAAAAACTTATCGTGAATAGGTTCTATACAAATATATCACTAGATCGGACGAATATTTTCCGAAAATAAAAAAAAAAAAATGTAATCGAAAAACTTATCGTGAATAGGTTCTATACAAATATATCACTAGATCGGAGAACTTATAGAACTCAAAATACCACAAACAAGGAAATAAATATTTTACCTCAAAAAAAGCAGAGCCCCATTTTTTTTTAAGGACCAAAGTTTTTCTCAAAGAGGGATGAAATAAATGGAGATTATTTAACTTATCTCATCTCTTTCTCTCAACTCTTTCCAGTTTCTAAATTAAGAAAAATAGCTAATACTCTAATTTGCAAAGAACTTAAACATCTTCGAACATATTAGCCCAATTCACAATCTTGTGCAAATGGTCTTGCATCATAGTATTTGCAAATTTGTGCAAATTTTTAGTCTACACTAACAAAACATACAGTAATGAGTAAAATATGCTACACAATTTTGCAAATGCTATAATGCAAGACCATTTGCACAAGATTGTGAATTGGGCTATTATCCATTGTAGTCGAAAGAACTTATTGACTTCACCGAATAAATTTTTAAAGTCTTTAAAAATTAAAACGATCAAAAGGAGTTAATTCCTTAATCTGTACAATACTTTATGTATTCTTATAGGTTATGAAATATAATTTTTTGTATTATTTCTATTTTCAAAAGACATGAGACGAGAGTATTTAAGAGTGCTATATTTGGCTGTGCTGAATCTTATATTCTCTTCACCAGAGGAATTGTGTTAACATTTCCTTAACAGATAAATTTTGTTGGCGGAATTTTTCTTTGATATAATGAAGATGTCTAAAATGTACTTGGTTTGTTTACTTGTCGTTTGATTACAATTACAAATTTTTTGGTGAAATTTACTTTTTTGTGACATTTTGGTGAATCTGTGATATGTCATTGAAATTTTAATTGAGATTGAAATTGTTGTTAATTTTTAGTTTTTTTTTTTAATTTAAATTAAGTGAAACTTTTATTGTAAGTTCAATTATTTTGTAAATTTTAAATAATTTTGTAAAATTTTGGTGAAAATGTGATATTTTAATAAATACTCGTATCGATCATTCGCTGAAGTTTCTAGTTTTCGTAATCTTGAGTTTTCTTTCTGAACTTTTGTTTTTTTTTAATAAAACTTCGTTTTTGAATTGCAGGAAAAGTTTTTTTTTGGCAAAATTGAATTTATTGTGGAATTTTTTGGAAGAAGTGGTATTTTGCTGAAATAACGATAGAGAGTTATTTTTAGCGAAATTTTAAATCCTTAAAATTTTTTATTTTAATTTTGGTAATCTAGATGCTTCTTTTCTAAAATTTTGATTTTCAACACAACAAAGCGATAGCAAAAATAACATACAAAAAACAACACCTGCTAAGGACAACTAAGGCGCTAGCCTTTTTTCACACTTTCCAAAAATTTATGGACCGATGTTGAATGTCAATAACACCTCGTAACTATGTCTGAAAATTTTCTGTATTTCTTCTGGGTCCTTAAAAAAACATGGATTGCCACCCGATTACAGACAGAAGGACCACTTTATATTGACCCCTTTTATAAAAGTTAGATAAAAAGAGGAAAAAAGTAATTAATTGTACAAAAAATCTCTATACCAGTTTTCGACCGCTTTAATTTCTTCTGTGGGGTAAGTAGTCTCCAATCATATTTTTTTAATTTTTTTTTAGAATATTAAAAATTTTATGTAATTTTGTTTTATTTTGTAATAATATTTTGCTTTAGAATACTTTACAACATGCATTAAAAACTGAATGCCTTTTTAGGGTTTAAATTTTATTGAATTTGTAAGGGGCCATTTAACAAGGCAGTAATTTGTCTTTATAAATAGCAAACATTACATTTCCTTAATTTGTTTAAACTGAAGTGACATAAAAATGTTTTTGTTTATTTAGGATCATGTACTAATAACTGAGATTTTTAGCTAAATTTTTTTTTTTATTTACTTAAGGCAAAACAGTAATGACATAATTATGTTGCAGCATGAACATTAGTTTGAAAACAAAAAAAAGACCAACTTTGGGAGGAAAACATTTGCAATCACAATTACAAATACAAATAAAATGTAACAAAGCAACAATATAAATGTCCTTATCATTATGGCAACAGCGGTATTTAGAAGAACAGAAACCCTTAATATGCCTTTAGGTCTATTTGAGAATTTGTTGAATTAACAGATCTGGGCGCAAAATAGAAATTGAGATGTCATTTTTTTTCTCGTGTTGGTTTAGTAAAATAACAATAATGATTGGTTGATAACTTGGTTGTGCGGATTTGTTTGTTTGCATAGGTATGTCAAAGGTTGCAAAAGGGATGTTGCAAGTTTGAGAAAACTCAAAGAAAAATATCATTTATCAAATAGTTAAACAAACACAGCCGTTGTAAGCAGCAACTGTGATAATAAACAAACAAATATACTTTTAGGCGAATATGTCGTCAAACGTTAAAAAAAAGGATTTTTATTTTGTAGGTAACAATTGTCCCCTGCTGCAAGATTGCAAAAAAATCGATTATTGTAATTTAAGGACGTGACACTGAATACCTTTTTTTTTCTTTTGCTATTTGTAGTAGCAATAACTGACAGAAATAAAACAAATAAAATAAAAATGCATGCCTTGCACATTTGTACATTTGCATTGTTGTAAATCGAAATTTGTAAGGTAGAAAAATAGAAATAAAATAAAATGACATGCAAAAAGAAACAGCAAAATAATGTTTTTCTTGTAGCATACAACATTTGCCCATTTGTATTTCTCTATGTAAATTTGTTTTAAAGTACATTTCAGTATAATGTTTTACAGGGAAGCCCTTGGTATTTTTTACCAATTGACCACTCGTGAAAATTGACACGTTGCAAGTTGTCGTCTACTACGTGTTTAAATTTTTTTCCTTTTTGTTTTGGTCTTCTTGTCATGTTACAGTTTGTTTTTTTTTAATTTTTTGTTTTATTTAAAACATTTCTTTTCACATTTTAAATAAAATAACACATGTATTTCTTACAAAGAAGGCCTAAATATTTTAATTTTGTTATTGTTGTTGCTGCAACTAGAGTATATTTATTTTATTGTTTTGTAGATTTGTCAACTGTCGTCCGTCTAGTGGCACATACTTCTCTAGATGTTTGTAGTATTTTGTTGTTGTCGTTGTTTTGTTAGTCTGGTTTTTCGTAGCTTTCCTATGGTATCCTTGTACCCAAGTAGTTGATTTCTGTTGTAATGGTACGTGTTCGAACAAATAAAAGAAATGTATTGAATTTCTTTACTTTTTGCTCACCAGTTACATTGTAATTTACACGAATTTCATAGTGGGTGTCTATGTAGGTGGAAAAACTCTAAACACATTTTTTTTCTTCTTGTTAGAGGTAATTGACATTTAAATAGTTTAAAGTTGACTAAAATATACAAATATGAGTGAAGTAAAATAAATAAAGAAATGCACTTTAAATAGTAAAGAAAAACTTAATTAATGCGGTTTAATATATGTATTTTTTTAATTTAATTATTATACATTTTTTTGCAACAGGAGGGTGTTTATTTCTTTTTATATTTGCTGTAGTTTCAATAACCTTAAAATAATAAATAGACAGGATAAGGAGTATAAAGCGAGCTGTAAAGTGGTATTCGTTGTTCAAATTGTTTAAAGTACAAGTAGAAAATGCCTTTCTGTACCACAAAAAGGCTTTCCATAATAAAACAAACAATTGTAATCTGATTTTTAGTGTCCCGCCACTTTTTTCACTTTTTACAAAACAAGGGAGTGTTGCTCTTAATAAGCCACGGCACATGGAAGTATGACTTCCCATATCAGCACTTTGGCGTATACTTTCCACAATAAGTGGCCGAGATTTATTGTGCTAAAGAATAATTTTGTGGTGTAAAGTGCTTAAACACATTAATTTTGCACGAAAACGTTTGTCCGTGATGGGGTCACTATAATTCAACTGCTCATTATAGCGCATGCCCTTCTAATTCTGTAAGCCAAGAATTTTCAATAAAGTCGAAGGTTGTTGATGCAAGGCTACGCTTAATCTCAGCTGGTTTAAGATTGGTTTTTGGCAAAAAAGCTGTTCGGAAGTCAGCAAATCTTCCTTTAAATATTATTTTTGATATAATTTTTTATTTTATTACTTGACGTGTTCATTTACTAAAAAACAATTTTGTTACAAAATTAATTCTTTTTGACGAATAAAATCAGAAATAAAAAAACACAAAGAAAAAACATGGTTAAGGTAACCACAATCTAAGAGCAACATATTATGTTTGCGTTATTTAGTTTCAAACAAAACATAGTATTATTACATTTGCAACCATATTGTTGTCTAGCAAAACAATAATATGCTAAAGCTTAAACATAATTATGTTTAAATATATACATTAAACGGTTAAATTAAAATATCATAATATGGCTGAAAATGTAAGTGCAAAATTTTCTGATATAAAAGGCTTAGTACTTGTTTTGTTCATTAACGATTTGTCATAAAAATTAATTAAAATATAAAATCACAAAAAATCAATTATTTACTTATAATAACGCTACAGGAATCAGTTATATAAAGCTCAAATAAAACATTTCACAATTCTGCTTCAAACACAAAAATAAAGATTTATATGCTTATATACATATGTATGTATTTAGTTCAACTATTTTTTAAATGTTTTGGTTCCCTTTTTATTTGTTTTCATATTTTGCATATTATTTTTAATGACGCTGTTCTGCACGAAAATCCTCCTTTAAACCAAAACATGCTTTCCTACTGTTTTCAAATGTGCTGAACACGAATTTGAAGTCAGATTCTGTCTATCACGCACAGTTTCTTGAGAAATTCTAGTTTTTATCCAAAAATGTGAGTTTTTTGTAAATTTGACGATTTTTTTTGGCATCAAAACATAGTAAAAAAAATTCAAAAGCCCGATGATTTTGAGCGCAATAAAGTATATTTGAACAAAAAAAAATTTATGGGAATATAAGAAGTGGTTGAAGAAATATGGCAAAAAGTTTTCTTTTTTTATGGTAGTATCCTTTTCATTCAAATCCCTACCTGCCCCTCCTTTCACCCTCAATACCCCAACTCCCCCCTCCCACTCAGCCGCTCTCTTGTCACTATTTTCTTCTAGTATTTGATCAGTATTCTCGAGGCTTTCGCTCCAAGTTTCTCCTCTTTTCTCTCAAAATCAAAGGGTGATAGAAATTTTCTGAGTTCAGATTCGGACTCAGCAAACTTGAAAACATGAGAAACAGGCAAAACTGTTCAAGGGAGGGGAGAAAAGTTTTTTTTTTTTTTGCAAAACAGTGTAATTATTTTTGTACACAAATTTTAATTTTTTCCACTTTCTCTAACAATAAAAAACAGTTTAAAGTTTTAGCTACCAAAATAAATACTAAACTGTCAAGAATATAACAAAACATTTTTTAACGTTAATTAATAATAATAATTTATTATGGTTAAAAAACTTTGGTTGTGTTTGGAATTTTTTTAAGTTAAAACTAACCATGCATTTTTTGTACACAGTAACCATATAATCGATAAAAGTTAAGAAAAAATGTTTATTGTGGCTAAAGTTTTGGTGAAAACAATCATAACTCCGTAACTAAACATTGTTAAAAGAAACATAATATGGTTACTGTAACCATATCACAACCATGTTTTTTCTCTGCGTGAATAATTTCGAGTCGAGCACAGTGTAAGTTAAAATTTATTTCCTTATTTCGTATATTACCAAAGCATTAAATAGCATCATTATTATTTTATTAAAATTTCCACACAATCATACAGTTGGATAAACACTGAGAGTAACGCTGCCCTCTGAAATTGGCTAAAATCTTGACTAGGGAGTTACTTGTATAAGATTTCAATGCTCAACTTTTAAAATTTCCTTACGTTACTATTTCATAAAAATTTATAATAATGCTAATGATTTTTTAGAATTGCCATTAATTTTACTGACGATAATGCTTTTTAAATGGTTCATTATCATTAATAAACGCAACTCCTTGTCTTTGTACACTACATATGTAAATATCTTAAAGTATAGTAGAGCATTGTTTTAAATTGGTATTTTTATCACAAAAATTTTGTTAAATTTATATGTTTTAATATTGTTAGGAAAAACTGAAACAATATAAGAACATAACTATGTTTAACTGCAACTAATAACAACTGCTAGATTGTGTTTTAATTGACTTCATTTTTTGGACATCAGCTATTACTTTTATCGTTATTACAATTGTCATGTTATTAAAATGTTGAAATAAAGATCCACTCAGAAGATGGCTTAAATTTCTATATTTTATGCGTAGTTTTTTAAGCTTCTATGATTATAAATTTTGTGTTTTATAAAAACATTTATTTTTATCTAATTGTTATTAGCATTAATTAAACACTTTCATTATAATTTAATTTCCATTACTAAAAAATTATAATCCAAAAAAAATTTTAGCATTAAACAATAGTTCAATTTTTTGGCATTGTAATTATTTCAATAATGCCAATGAAATTTCAATGGTAACAAAAAAATTCCAAGTATGTTCACTTTTACTTTAGTGAAGTAACTCAAATCAAAAAAGCAAATATTGGGGTGACAGAGAATTAACAAATGAAAAATTGGTATTGCATATATATTATTTGACATAAAAAAGCCATCGGCTCTTAATGGGTTAAGCATTTTGAAAAATTTTAGTATTTCCTTAAAGATCTCTTCAAAATATTTTCAATAATACCCATATTGATATTTGAAAAAATTTTTAAATTTCAGAGCTCGTAACTCGGAAAATATGGGTAAGCTCCAATTTCTCTACTTGTTTTTTCGTTATTTTTTAATTATCTTTATTTTTTATTTTATTTTTTAATTATCTATTTATTTATTTAATTGGGGTTACTTTATTGTTCAAAATGACATGAAAATATTAGAGATAGGCGTGGTGCTTCGGCAAACTTGATTTTATAATAAAAATAAATACGCTAAGCGATCAGATCTAGTGTCGAAAGGCGTGCTATTAGAGGTCAGCATAATTGGTCCATGTCCTTTGAGGCAACAGGCAAAACACCAAGCCTACCTCTAATTTTTGCACCTCTAATCAAAAAATCTATGGGGGCGATTGAGAATTCAAAAATAAGTAAAAAAATTTTTTTAAATATCAATATGGGTATCCAAAAAGCTTTTGAAGAGATCTTTATGGAAATTCTAAAATTTTTAAAAAATACTTAACCCATTAGGAACCAATGTCATTTTTATGTAAAACTATATTTATGCATTTATTTTTTTATTAGCCTGTCACCTTAGTATTCGTTTTTTGATTGGAGTTACTTCACAAAATTATATTTACTAAGATGGTGAAGGGAATATGAATTTAAGCATAGCCGAATACAGCACTCTCCTTGTTAATTATTGCTTTCAACTCTGGAGCCTTCCAGTTGTTATCGCTATGGGAAAATACTAAAAATCTTTTAAAAAATTCATTCTAAGCTGATAAATAAAAAGACAGACGGACAAAAAATAAAACAGTATAAGTTCAATATGGACACAGAGATAAGGTCACAATAAACGGAATAGTGAGAACGCTATTTTAGTTTGTTTGCAATTTACATATTTTTGTAATATTTTCAAATATATAAATCATATATAAGTCCGTCCCGGTCATATTGTTATTGAAAAAAATAATTTTAAACAACTTTTGAAGGTGAAAACCAAGAACAGTTTAAAGAAATTTTAATTAAAATTGACTAATTAATACAAAATATTTTTCATGAATAAATTTACAAAAATTGATACTAACATAATAATATTATTCATGCATATATAATTTAGTTAGGTAAATTATTTATTATATATGATATTAATAATTTATCAAAATTTATTAAAATTCAAATAAATTAAATCTAAAAATAAAGCGGAAAAAATCTTTAAACATTTAATAATTTAAGAAGTGGGGAATATATTTGCTTTGTTAAATTATTATATAACTTTTAAGGGATTTGATTCAAGTAAAAAATACTGGAAGACGTAACATGATTAAGGAAGTCCCGAACCTACTTTGGCTTGTTTTTCGAAAAGTCATTTGGTCATATAAGCGACCATGTCTCAAATTTTGATTATGAATTAATTCTAGAAACTTTTCTGTTAATAAAGTTGTTAATTCTACCTTATTAAATATTACTATAAGATAATTGAAGTTCGCCTGAAATGTTTATTTATGTTGATGTCCAAGCAAGTTTGTTGTGGATTTAACTATAAAAATAATTTAAGGGTGCTAGCTCTGGCAGGACATTTACATGAGAGATATTTTAAAATACAAATCGATTCTAGATAATTATGACATTTGTTTGTTCTACCAAACTGTACTTACTGCCATTTAAATTACTCATTATAGTTAAAATTGGTTACAAAACCAAATCATTATTATTGTCTAATGAATTAATGGTTTCAAAGCATTACCATTAATAAACGTGACTTATTTCCTTTCTACACTAAATATACACCTTAATGTTTTGGTAAAACATGTACATGTTAACATTCTCAGAAAAAAATGTGACAGTATAGGAAAATATTTTTGTTCTCGTGTATGTAATAAGAGCTGCTAGCTGGTGTGTTAGGTGACTTAAGATCACAGACATCAAGTTTCATACTCATGTCACTTTTAATTGAGTAATTAATAATATTTTCATATATAGATCTATTTACAAAAGGGTGAAGGTTTAGTTGTCTTATGCATAGTTTTTTTTAAGTTTCTGCTATTATAAATTTTTATTTTAAAAAAAATTATAGCCTTCACCACAAAAAGTAGAAAAATGGTAATTTCATTTATAGTTTCTACAATATCTATTTCCGACCTCATAAAGTATATAAATTCTGACTTCTTAAACATAGCGAAGTCGATCGATGTCCGTACGTCCGTCCATGTAAGGGTTTAAAACAAGTTTTTATTTCACAAAAAAAATATGTCAATCGATCAGATATAGTGTCGATAGAGGTGCTATTTGAAATCAGCATGATCGGTGCATGTCATTCGAGGCAGCAGGCAAAACACCACGCCTACCTCTAATTTTTTCACATCATTTGGAACAATGAAGTAGCTCAATGAAGAAGCTAATCAAAAAAAAAAAAAAAAAAAAAAAAATATATGGGGCGATAGAGAATCAAAAAATAAAATAAAAAACGCCAAGTGAAAAAATTTACGCTCATCCATATTTTCCGAGTTACGGGCCTTTGAAATATTCAAATTTTTTAAAATATCAATATGGGTGTCATTTTAAAGCTTTTGGAAAGATCTTTAAGAAAATACTAAATTTTTTAAAAATGCTTAACCCATTAAGAGCCGATTGCATTTTTATGTAAAATTATATATATGTGACACTTAATTTTTTTTTTTTATTTTTTAATTTTCTGTCACCCCAATATTTGCTTTTGTGATTGGAGTTAGAGTTAACCCACTAAATTAGATTTAAATATATGGTGAAGGGTGTATAAGATTCGGCAGCCGAATAAAGCGCTCTTACTTGTTTTTTATTCAATTGTAATTAGTAATTAAACGAATTCATTAATAATTCATTACCATTAGTAAAAACAATTAAAATTAAAACAAAAGCAATAGCACTAAATAGTAGTTAATTTTTTTATTATCATTATTTTAAACAATTCCAATAAAATTTAAATTGTAATTAAAAAATCCCAAGTATATTCAAGTGTTAAATGATAGGTGATAGACTTTTTTAGAGTGTTTGTTCTCTTTGTTTAGTGCCAATTCTTTTAAACTGTTCACTTTATCTGTTAATATAGATTCGCCATCAAATAGTGTTGTAAAGACTTGAGATTATTAAGATTTTACTACAGATGACTATGTAATAAAACACGGCCACAGTAGATACTTTTTAGCGAGTTTTAGACTACACGGCTTTCTATTAAGAACTAGAAATCTTAGGAACATCTACATACCAAGAAAAACCATGGCTAAAGTAGTCATAACCTGAAAAAAAATTATTATTCGTGAACCATATTTTTGTCAAACACAAATAGGATATAACCATAAGTGTTGCATTATAATAATAATTTCCTAAACATTATGGTGAATTCTAACCATTATATGATTAATCAAATAAACGTAATATGAATCGAAATTTTTTCTTTCAGTATAGAATTTTACTAACTGCCTATTTGTATTCGATGCGTAGCTAATAAATCATACCCCACAATCAGCCATTTGGCATTATTTATTATCCTTCAAAATGCTTTTTCTATCTCAAGGTAACTTTAGTTTTTAAAACAAAATTTCCAAATAGAAGCATTCATTTCATTTAATGGAATATTGTGTAAAAAAATTAAAAAGATAATTTTACATAAAATTCAGTTATAAAATTAATATTTTTTTTTTAATGCTTAAACATATTCGAATCCATGATTTATTATGACTTGCTTCCACATTATATCAAAAAGTCATAAATAAAAGATTTTAATAAAATAAAAACATGCTTGCAAAAATATTTGAAAAGCTTAAGAAGGAAACTTAACAAAACAACCCTGCTAAATATTTTATGTAACCGTTTAAGGCTCTTGCTAGTTGTTTTAATGGAATTAAATTATTTTAAAATTACCTGTACTCTAGATTCTGGTAGATTAATTTTTAAAGCCACTTCTTCACGCATAAATATATCGGGATAACGTGTCTTGCCAAACAGGGCCTCTAAAACATCCAGCTGGGCTCGGGTGAATGTGGTGCGTTCACGTCTCTGTTTGCGGGTATTAACACCTGCGGGGATAATGAAAAATAAACAATTATTTAAATGAACAAATAAATAAAAAATGCCTCAACAATGTGGTGAAACTATTTAAGATCTTATGCTAACATGTAAAGTCAACTTTTTAATGACATAAAAAAGCCTAAACGTAGTCAAAGTCCTACAACAAAAAAAAAAAAAAAAACTTATTATTAAATTAAGAGATTGATTAAAGGACCATAAATATCCTGCTGCTAAGTAAACATTGAAAAAATAATTTTTTAATAACAAAAAAATAAAATAAATGGCGTAGGAAAATGTGTCCTTATGAAAGGTGTTTTCATAAAATAAAAATATTTTTAGGGATGTACTGGGTATTTTGAAATTTCTAAAACGCCATTCTATTATTAGAAAGTTCTTTTACTAAACACCCCAAATTCTATTAAAAAAAATATTTCTATTTGTATTGAAACCACCCTTAATAACAACGTCACGCTTTCGCTATTGGTTTCGGTATTGGTGGAAACAAAAATTTTTTCTTTTTTTTCATCTCTATAAATATATATATATAACTATTATTTATATGCATGTGTGTATATGTACGTTTTAATACTAAAGATATACTTTATGTTACTCGTTATATACTCGTACATATACTATTTATTATTATGTTTGTATTTTTAATCCTACGACGATTTTATTGTCTTGTCACCCTTCTGCTTGTTGTGTATGAATAAATATATTTTTTTTTTATATTTCCAGCTTGCAGACCCGTCGGATTTTTTTTTTCGTTTTCTTTTTGTATTTTTATTAGATGGAAAATAGTTTTTTAATGTTATTCTTTTCTTTTACTATTTTTTATCTATTGTTATTGTATGATAGGGTATATATATATATAGATTTTTATAATGCTGTTATATGATCCCAGTTGTGTATTTGATGCAGTTTTTATATGGCCCTGGAAAAATTTAGTTTGTTTTTTGTTGGCTTAATTGTTAAAATCATTGATGCGTACGTGCCTTTAAAATAACTGAATTTTAAAGATTTAACAGCTGCCTAATTTTTTATTCATTTTTTTTTATTCAACTGTTTAAAAAGCGATGGTGTTGATAATGGCTTTGGTTTAAGGACTTTTGATTTTTTAAGCTAAATGTAAAAGGTTTTTTATAAAAGTATTTAGTTTTATATTATTATATTGACGAATAGAAATCAAATTTGCGAAAGGGCTTTACAACAGTCTTAAGATATTTTCAAATACTTATCAACAAATTTGTAAGCCATTTATTGCTATAAAATTAGCGTCAATTTGTACTTCATGGATGGACGAAATACAAAGTAATGTGGTGGACAGTGATTTGGATTAGCTTAAATTGTTGATAATAATTTTATAGAGAAGTTTACAGTGGACCATGAAAGAAACTTTTTTGCGATTTTACTTACAATTCTCTAACAACTGAAATCGTTCAATGGACTTTTGAAGAGTTTCTTTTATATACTTCACACCGCTGGGACGAAATGAAGTCATACTTAAAAATTTACTAACAAATAAAATGCAATAAAATAAATTAAAATTAATCCTATGATATCTCAACTATAAATTGTACTTTAAATGACGGGCTAAAGGCAAACGGTAGCCAGTAATATTCATAACAGTTTTGCGTTTTGCTTTCTTAAAAGCAGCTGTAAGTGGTATTTGAGCGGTCATTTTTGCAAACTAAAAGAGCTGCAAGACGTTCAAAACGCCTTTAGACGTGTGCCTTTGAGCGTTTGGTTACAAAAAGAGTTTCAAACGTACTATTGTCAGATAAGGGAATTCGACCCAAAATGGAAACTTTTATTAACTAAATAGGGAAAAAAATTTTTGTTTGGGAATTGTGGATTTTTCGGCGGGAATTTTTCGGGGATTTGTATTTTAGCTTTTTTAACATTACTCGAACTTAGGTATAATTAAATTGTTATAATCACTTTATTTACAAAGCTTTTAGTAAGACAACAAAAAACAGTGCTTAAAGCAGAAATGTATAAACGATAAGTCTTACAAACATCATTGAAGCAATCAAGTTTCAATCACGGTATTTGTCTTTAGATTTAATAGATTAAGATTATTATTTTGACAAAGAAATTAATCTGTGGTATCGGCTTCGTCATTAAAATTGAAGAGTACATGATTTTTAGTCATAAAAAGGTTATTTTTCAAAGCATACAAACAATTTGCTTTAACTAAATTGTTCTATGGGAACATGTTGAGCAAATTTTTATACAAATGTTTGTACATATCAAAATACCGCTGGATTAAGAAAACTTAAAGGCCCGATAAAATTGCTGTTTACACGACTTGGATTGTCTATGAGAAATGCTTTTGTAAAATCTATTTTTTTACAATTTATACCAGTAAGCAACTAAATGAGAGTTATTACAGACTTTCAAAGCGTTTGAATTAACTCCAGAATAAATTGATTTACGTGAACTTCTTCGTTGTTAAAAATATTAACATGCACAAATACGAAATTCTTTTACAAATAAAACAATTAACAGTACAATTTTAATGATTAATTCGCTGAAAATTAAATTTGTATTATTTATAATATTTGGGGATAAAAACTTTTATTTACGGGATGTTATTTGAAACTGGAAGCTTTATTCAATCGCATTTAAACAAAAATCAATCGCAAAAAAGACTCCGGATAGTACTAAAATATTCCTTTTTCGTGTCCTCTTCAGATTTTGAAAGAATAATTCAATAATTGGGTTGTCCTATCAATTACATTTAGTTTAGATTTAAATTTTTTTTTTTTTTTTTTTTTGATAGTGCAATAAATCATAAAGTAATATAATTTAATTTTGGCAACAACTAATATTTGTTAATTCTTTTCAAACCATTTCTGAGAGCAAGTTATTATTTATTTGAAAATAAATTATTCAAGATTTTACTCGTACGTACCTAATTTTTTGAGTGTAAGCTTCTAGAAACCGTAAATGAATTTACAAACCAACTACAATGACAGATACTGAAGGGGAAAATGAATAAAAAATATGGATCGTATTATGTATCAGCCAAAAAGTTAACGTTAAGTAAAGTTTTAATAGCTTTCGAATTATGACTTTCACCAATTGAGAAAAAAAGTATAATAAAAATAAAAAAGTATAAAAAGGCAAAAATTGTATTTAAATATAAACATTAAAAATATAAAAGTTCAAAAAAATTTTATTAAATTCAAATTAAATGAAATAGAATTTTTAAAAAGCTTTCTCGTTATTAATTTTGCTCCCAATAAATTTTGTGAATAACAAATTTTTTAAAAATAAAAAAATTACTTAATAATAAATATAAATGAATAAAACAAAACAAATATAAATGAATAAAACAAAGGTTAAAGAAATGAATGAAGAAATTAAATTTATCAAGTTATAAAATCCTTTCTTTAGTTCTAGGTTATTGTTTTTATGAATATTTTGCTTTCATTGTAATTTCCAAAGTTTTATTAACCACAACCTTAAGTACAAAAATGACATTATATTAAATTAAGAAAAGGAAAAATTTGCATAATTTTTGCAATAAAAAATATAAGAAGTATAATATTCCAAATTAAAAAAAATATTTTTACGACTTTTTTTGTACTTTCTATGTAGCGTTCAGTTTTATGTCATAAATATAAACTTAAACAACAAGTTTCGATTTTATATAAAAATGACAAAGTTATAAAATTTTTTTTCCAATAATGCTCATGGAAAAAGTACCTTTTTTATTCGATATATTTTGGGTGACAAATCTTTGAAATTCGTCAAAAACAAAAAAAAAAAAATCGTCAACATAATATATGACAATATATTTTGCATAACACAACACATTCTAGCAATTTCTGACAGTGTTGTCATCAAATTCTCCTCAAAAGAGGGATTATATTTTTGAAATGGGGAAGAACATTTTAGTTTGGAGATTAAAGAATTCTTTGACGATATAATATATTGTTATACGTTTTGGGGATTTTTCGTTATTAAAAATAAAATCATAGTTGGTTATTGTTGTTTTTGCTTAAAATTTTATGTCTGTCTTTACTTTATTGTTTGGAAAAAAATCTTTATTTTATTTAAAACTAGATGAACCCGGTGTGCTTCGCTACCCCCCTCGTTATTAAATAAAATTAAAGGGGCGAGGCCACGCCCCTTTGTCCACTCCCAACTTTATATAGTCAAGAATATCCTATTGCGAAAATTTAATGACGATTGGTTCAGTAGTTAAGACTATATTACGATTTTTAATTTTTCTAAAAAGGGGCGAGGTCCCACCCACTTTTCTCCTGGTACGTATTCCTAATTATGCCAATACCATATGTACCAAATATCGTCGACGTAGGTCAAAAAATGGCCAAAATATGGCGATTTAAATTTTTGGGTTATATGGGCGGTGCCACGCCCCGTTGTCCAATTAAAACTTCATATAGCCTATTATTCCTTCCAGAGTCACAGTAACATGCTGTGAAAATTTCAGGAAGATCGGTCCAAGGGTTTGGCCTCCTATAAAGCACAAACAAACAGACAGACATTCATTTTTATATATATAGATGTTTGTGAGAAGTTTCCTGAAGAGCTAAGTGAGCGGTAGCAAAATGGTCATCGAGACGTGCTTTCATCACCTTTACTAATCAATACCGGTGGTTTTAATAATTTAGTCGGGATATTAGCACAATAATTTTAAAGTTCAATTATATAAATATTTTTCTTTAATTAAATTAAGGACGTTTAATCTTTCAAAACTTAAAATGATTGTATTAGAAACTACCTAATTATCGCCCGTAAATAGCTAAAAGGGAATTTAGTACAAATATTAATAGCAAGAAAAAGTTTTAATTTATGGTTAAAGTTTAATTTATATACTTTGATCAAATAAAATCATTAAAATTACGAAATAATGTCAAATTTGGCATCTAATTTAAAATTTTGTGTATAATTTTTTACAGTTGAACTGGTAACGTACCACGAAAAGATCCTAATTTAAATTTACTACGTTTTGCTACTTCATGAAAAAAATCTTTTACATATTCTACCTAAAAAAAAAATAAAATTTAACATTTTGAATCCTCAGAAAGTAATATTTTGGTAAATTAAAAGAACCATTTAAATTTCTAATTTATTGTATTGACTGCCTAGAAAATAAGCAGAGACAGTTAAAACTGAGGAAATTAGTAAACCGACACATGCGACGTGTCATTTCGGAGCTTTGCCCAAACGGGGAAAGTTAATCGTATTCTTACGCTAAGAATGCATCTAGAAAATAACAGAAGACACTTACTTTAAAAAATATGGAACCACAGAAAATCTTTTGCCAAAAATCAAACACAAGTTCGAATAATTATATACAAACTATAACTTTTGAGTGTAAATACAAAATGCATTAAAAAGAAAATAAAAAATTCATTTATTAAAAAATTTTTCTTATCAAGCCAGATTTGACCGAAAAAAATGACAAATGATTTGTAATGACAAAACAAAATGTGCTGTTCAACAAAACAATAAAAAAGCAAATAAGCAAAAATCATATAAAAACCAAACTGAACTGAACGAAATACGATGGCTGATAACTCAATTTTAACTAAAAATGACAAGATGATTTCACTTGGAAAAATGACAACAAACCTCTGGGAATATTTTAATTTTGTTATCTTGGCACTCTTAGGAGCCTAAAAAAGAACAAAATAAGAAAAAGTAAAAGCAAAAGCCAAATAACGTCAGCAACGTCCTGAACTCTCTGAGCATCAAGTGGATTCGTATCTTTGAGATTTTGTTTCTTGCTTTCAATATTTCCAGTTTTCTGTTTGTTTTTTTATTTTTATTCGAATAAAATATTGCATCATTATCAATAATATTGTCAAAATGAATAATGAGCGCTTGCGTGCACTGACTTGACAAATACAGTGACGTAGCAAATGACAAGTTAACAGACAACTTCTAGCCATTATCCACTTACCAAAGTGAAATCTTGGTTACAAATGGTGTCATTGCAATGGTATTTTTTTTACTCAATTTTGGTTTTGTAAATTTTGTCATTTATAAATTTTCAGTTTTTATTAACAATAAATGACAAATTAGTTTGTATAAAATATGAGTTATTAAAAAAAATGTTATTGGGGGGACACAGTAAAAGTAAGACTTGCCACATAGATTTAACTATTTCAGAAGACACCAAAATTAAATTGCCTTTAAAATTATTTTTTTGTTGTTATTTTTTATATTCGCCAAAAAATACATGAATTTAAAAAAAACCGTAGCTACATTCTTGTAGTTAAATATTTAATGTACTTATAATCAGGGATGGAAAGTTCAAAAAATAAGAAAAATTAATTTTTATCCATGGAGAAAAAATAGCTTAAAGTAAGAAAATCACAATTAAACAATTAAGAGTGCTATATTTGTCCATGCCGAATATTATATACCTTTCATCACCTATGTTAATATAGTTTAGTGAAGTAACTCCAATCCAAGAAGCAAATATTCGGGTGACCGAGACTTAGAAAATAAAATTAAAAAAAATGGTACTGCTTATATATAATTTTAATGCCCCGCGCTCTTAATGGGAACTAAAAAAATGTATATTTCCTTTAAAATCTTCAAAAGCTTTAAAATGATACCCATATATTCAAAAAATTATTTTAATTTTCAGAGTGTTTAAGTTACTTTAAACATATTTTCTTATACTCCTTTTTTTCTTTAAATTTTAAAGTTGTTTTTTCCAGCTCTGTGAATTATATTATTGTGAATTATTTAGTACTTACTCTAGTTGGCGGGTCTTCGGAATGACAGGGCCATGTTTAATGCGCGGTATTCGTTTTTTAGAGGATCGATCTCGTCCCTTTTGTTATTCAACCGTCATCGGCCTAACATCCATTTTTATTCTTTGTGCAAGCAGAAGTTATTAAGCACCAACTATCAACCCGAAGATTTCCCCACACAACTCTAATCATTTTATATTAAATAAAACAACTAATGTAAGTTCCCATTTAAATTTACCTAGTTTTATTTAAATCTAAGCCACAGGATTCTCATCCTCAAAAGACTCGTAAGTTGCTTCATCCCTAACTAACACATTCGATATTTACCAGTGCAATATCTCTTGGGAGAGCAATAAGCTAAACCCAATTGTCCAGTTAGACAACCCCTTTCTAGAACCTAATAAATAAATCTCCTTTTTATTAGGTTCCCACCTCTTTGTATTTTACTTTTCAATTTGTAGTAATTTACTTAAAACTCCTTAATAAGCCACTACAATTCTGAACACAGAGCCCTGTCAATTTTTTCACTTAATGTTTTTTTTTTAGTTTTTAATTCTCTGTCGCCTCATATATTTATTTTTTTGATTGGCGTTACTTTATTGATCCAAACGAACTGAAAAAATTAGAGGTAGGCGCGGTGTTTGCCTGCTGCCTTGAAGAACATGGACCGATCATGCAGCTATGAAATAGCAGCTCTTTCGACAATATGTTTGATTGATTTACATATTTATTTTTTTTCTAGCTGATCTAGTGCCTTGAAAACTTGATTTCAACACTAACACGGTCGGACAGACGGACGACTTTATGGGGTCGGAAATGGATATTGTAGAATTACAATCGGATTGACAAACTTTTTCTACTTTTTGTGGTGAAGGGTATACTTAAAGTAAAATCTATTAATTAGGAAATTTTTGGCTTAAGGGTTTGTTATATAAATTAAAAAACTATTTTGTTTTCTAAATTTTTTAAATTTATTAATCCGATATTTCTGCCAACTGTGTTGTGTTGGTCATCTTCAGGGATTATAATTTTTTTTTTTTAACGTTAAAGTAAAATTTGTAAACTTTTATGATTTTAATAAGTATCAGTTGTAATCATCAACTTTTCTCAATTTTGTTTAATTAAGTTTGGTGACTACGTATCTTCTAAATTTCTGATTACATCTAATTTCAAATCCTTACACACTTTTCCCTTTACAAAAATAGATTCTTTTGATTGGAATACTAGCGCGACAATTTTTTTCTCTCCTATTATTTCTCTCATGTATCCTAATCTGTGGCTCTATCTAGAGTTAACCTTACAATATATTTCTGACTAAACATATGCCTTAACAAACTTTCTGACGCTCCAAATTATCGATGTGTTGTTAAGCAAATACTTGTTTTTAACCAGCGCAGCTTTTTAAGCACCTTTAGGTGGGTCTCTAATAAACGTGAGCTTTAAAAAACTCACACAGCTATCCGGACTATAACACGTTATGGCTCCGTCGAAATTTTTATAATCTTCTGTTTTGTCGAAAGGACAAAACAGTTTATTTTGTCGTTAACTAAGGCTGGGTTGAAATCATAATTTTGTCTTGTTTTTACAACAAAGATGCCTAAACTATTTCATCCGTTGATCCCTTTTTGATTGTTTTTTTTTTTTTTAAAGAGAAGTAACACTTCAGGCATTAAATACCTACTTAGTTCGTGACCGTGCTACATTCTTCAGGAAAATGATAGATGAGAGAGAAGAAAGGTGGTGAAAGGAGATATATATAGCTATTTTAATAATTATTTTACTTCGCCGGCGAATATGCTATGGAGAAGTACCGACGAAGGAGGCTGCATGTTTTTTAATATTGTTCTGAATATGTATTTATATCATTAAACAGAAGAATGCATTGTTATTTTTTGACTGCCGCAAGGGTTGAATCCAGGGCAGCCAGCTTTGTAGTCAACGTGCTTACCGATTAGACTACAGCAGCTTGTAATCGAGGATCGCGAAGACACACTCAAACATTTGTGAAGAACAAAAGCAGCTTTTGTTGCTGCTTTTCGGTTTTAGAAGTTATTACATTTTGTTTCAGAATATTTAACCTTTTTTTAAAAATATTTTATATATGAGAAAACAAAACCAAATGCATTTAATTTAGTACTTTACATTTAAAAATTAATTTATGCTGGTTAAAAAGTACCATTAGATACTTAATTGTTGCTTGCACTCTCCTGTTTAAGGTGACCTGGTTTATACACATTTAAAAACAATTTCGTTTTGACAACCTAAAAAGTTTTAATTGCAGCACTCATAGTGGTTCCTCAATTTTGTGTATGTAAACGGAATCTTTTTATTGCAAAATTTTCGCTTAGAAAATAATCTTGAAAAAGAAGTCGATTTTTTCTAACTTTTAATTTCTCTGTCTAAAATTAGTCTCTTTTCTAAACAATTAGTTAAAAAATAGTTTTTTTTTTAATCTTTCAATGTCTAGTAACTACTTGTATAAAGAGATCTAAACAATTTTACCACATTTTTGTTTATTTGTACAAAAAAAACTGTAACCAAAATTGGTGAGATATTTACCCCACATACCTTGGGAGAACCCGACGGCCTCTAGGCCGTGGGGTAAACCAAAGGGTCCCAATGACGGCATCGGCATACCAGGCGGTAAGGGTCCATGTGGTCCATGATGGGGATGAGGGCCACCATAACTGTGGGGATGGGGTCCCAAATCTCCCGATTTTAAAAAACCGGCAGCCATTAAGGCTTCTGTTGAGTGAAGAGCCACTGTGAAGCCGTTTACGCTAAGATTAACTAAAAAAACTGTAAAGAAAATTAGAAAATAAAAAAAATAGTATTAATTTATTTAAATTTATTATTAAAAAATTATTAGTTCATTATTATTCATTAAAAAAAATGGCGTACTTTTTGTAAATGAGTGCTAAAAAAGGGTGGTTTTGTTGGCAACTGAATCACAATATTTAGAGTGGTTTTCCAGACAGATGCGTTATTAATTTATGTGCCAAGGCAAGCATGTAATTTAGGGTCTGTTTAATTTTTCGTTTTCTTTTTTTTTAATATTATTTTTACAACTCTTGTTGCATACACACGTCCTTCACTGCAGTGTGCAGGGTGTGTGTAAGTGATAATTATCGCAAGCGGTATGTGTCTTTTGTAAAGCAGCTCTTTTTTCATTTGTAGTTTTGTATGCTGTTGATAATGTTGAGCGCTTATCTCTTTCTCTATATTTTTGTTTGGCATGATATGTGGTAGACCAATGATGATCTGTAAATGACTGTCTAAATATCTGTGGCGAAGCGTTAAATGACAAATAACCCAAGGGTGTAGGTACCCAGCAATTTAGGTGTACATCAAAGAGCCTTTTGGTATTAAATATAAAGTTAGAAAGAAATAGCATCAAAGTAAAATGTTTTCTTTGTTTTTTTTTTTTCAAATAATATCTGTTAGAACATACATACGTAGCAGAGTCTAAGCCTTACCAAAGGATAAAGCCATTGAAGAACCTTTCTTGTCCTTTTATCATTGTTTAGCCAATATGTGAACTTTGTTTGTTGCTATTGTTTTAGCTAAAAGTAGACTAATTTGTGTGCAGTTTTAATGTATTCATATGAATTTTTTTCCTTAAGCCTGGCTTAAAATCCCCCAGATTAACAATGCATATTTGGTAGTGTCCAGTTGTTTTGTTGCCGTTTAAAATTTATTTTATTTAAGGTTGTAAGTATTTAAAAATTATTTAAATCCCTTTTTTTCTGTACCTTGAAAATTTTATTTAGCAAAAAAAAAAAATCTCAAAAACTATAATTAAAAAAATTCTTTCTTTTGTTAACGAAAATAAAGGAAAATTCAGAAAAAAAAAATAGTTTTAAGAAATTTTTGACAAATTTCTATTTTTTGTAACAAACGTGCTTAAGTTTTATATTCTTTGTTTTTTTTTTTTTTTTGTAATGAAATCCTGTGGTGTAACCATGCCCGAGACAATCACCTAAAAAGGAAACTCTGCAAATGCAATTTACTAAGAATTTTATTAAAACACAGCCAGCATTTGATAACCTAATGATTTTTGTTTTTCTAAATCGCTTTCTGTGCCTTGTAGCACGTTTAAGTGGTATTAAATTTATATCAAAAGAGGTGTTGAAACTATTAGTTCTTTCTCTTTCTCTCTCTCCATTGCCCTTTTGTATAGCTCTCTCCCTTTAAACCATTACTTCTGTTTCCGGTTTACATAACAAAGAAAAACACCAAAAAATGAACTTAAGTTGTCATCTTTTTAAAGATAAAAAATGATTTTTTAAATATAATACAGCAATAATTTAAAATTTCAGAATTTTTGATATTCATACATGTACATACATATGTATGTATGATGAGGTTTGTTTGCTTTTAAGGGATTTATGCACCAGCACAATAATAATATTTTGATTTTTCAAAGTCATGTTTCAAAATCTGTGATTATAATGAATGATAGGATGACACTTCAGATCATACCAAATATCCATTGAAAATGGTTATTTATTCAACATGCTTTTAGAAACTACGGTCAAAATAATATTGACAATTTAATACAGTAGCTGCAAAATTGCTTAAAAGAAGAAAAGCATCAAATCTTAGCTTAAAAAGAAACAAACAAAAAAAATCTGTGGGAACTTCTGTTTGCCTTGGTTTGTTTGAATGGAGTGTTTTTGTAATAAGTAATAATTGTGTAAACAACTTTTACTCAAAAACTAATTTAAAATTAAAAAAAAAAGACTTAGAAAGCAGTATTTAAAAATAAAATCAAAAAAAAATTTTTTTGTTGCTGTAGAAATAATCTTGTTTTCGATATGCAGCAGCTAATAGCCAGCACTTGATGCAATGAAATAAAAACAAACAGGTAAAAGTAAAAATATGTGTACACATGAAAAACTTAAAAAACACAGCTCAAAGCAATGAAATAGAGTTCTCATGAAGCTTCAAAGTCTATTTTAAGGCTTCTTGATTGACCACGCACAGAGAAGCACAAAAAAGGTTATGGGGGACAATTGGCCGTTACTAGAACGTATTGTATTCTAGCAAATTCAGGCAACTCATTTTCGAAAACAGTATTTTTTGCACACAACACATTCTATATTAAGAGCCCAAATTTTTATTGTCAATTTGTACTGTGAATCTCTGTGTCGATTGGTACAGTTTTCTTGCCGAGCTGTTCGTAAGTAAAAATTTTTTCATATCCTTTTAATGTGGAAGGTTTGAATCAAATGCCCACAAAAACTTTTACTCCTAAACCCGCCCCTCCACTTAAAAACTTACGACTGTTAACTCATCAAATAAAATAAATGCAAAAATACTCTCCATTTTCTATCCCCACCCCCCAATAACAGTTAGTGTAATTTCAATATTGCAATTTTTTATTAAATAGCAAAGAATTGAGAGAAGAAGCTCCTGATCTCGTATGGAAAATTCTTTTAGCAATTCTAATCAAAATAAATACTTTTCATTATTTATCGAAAAAATCATCACAACAAAAGTTTTTAATCTAATGGACTTTATTTTAATATTAATTAATAGAACAAAAAATTGATAGAACAGACTCACAGCTGTAAGAACTAGAAATTTTTAAGCTTGCACTCATTTTCATCATTTTACTAATTATTTTTCTTTATTTTATTAACTTTATTACTTATTTTAAAAAAGCAATGTATACTTGCATATAAAAGGGCGAATGTACAGTTGCGTGCAAATGAAGACAGAGTTGTTAATATTTTCGTCAGTATTACAGAGAAATCTCGTTCTGTAAGGGAGGAAAAAAAGTTTACAAGTTGATATCAAAATAACATGATAACAAGAATTAAACAGTGTTTTGGACCTAAAAAAAATATATTTAAGCATTATTGTAAACAGATAAAATGCAGCCTTTGGCTTAAAAATAGATTGAATGTCATCGTTTAATTGAGCTGTAGTTATGAGACAGACATTTTTTCTCAATAATTTTTCCAACAATATTTCTGTCTTTTTTTATTATGAAATTCTAGCATTCCGTATTATTAAATAAAAATAAATATTTTTTTTTTTTAATTTTGTAAATTATTTTAAAAATTCCAAATCATCATCAACCATAAAGTAAATATATTTCTCATATAAACAACTAGCAATAGGATATTAATTAAAAATTTTCAGCTAGAATGGTTCTAAAACAAATTAAAACATCTAGCTAGTTTGGTATCAATTAACAAACACAAAAAAAACTAGAAACAAATTAAATTTATGGCTTTAATAAACTCAAATTTAATTATAATTTGGTTGATATTTTAATTACATTTCAAATATGTTAATTAAAATCCCAACAAGTAATTTAAAATATGCAATTTTTAGACAAGTGTGATGTTAACAATGTCAACCACTGTTGTTTCGTATAAAATAAAAAGAAGAAAACACAAACAAATTATAAAAATGTGGCAGTAAGCAGGTATTGAAATAATGTTGCAAGCAACTCATACAAATATTTGTCTATATATATTTTTTCTAATCTGTTTGAATTGCAGTAGCCAAAAGCTTATCTATCAGTAGTATAACCAACTTTCTGCCAGTTCATGCAGTCAGACACAAATCTTCGTTGACTATTGCTAAAGTTAATAAACATTCTGTGATGTTAACTGTTGTTGTTGTTGCATTAGTAGTAGCAAACTAACTAGTTTTTATTCTTCAAAAAAAGCTAACAAAACGTCTTTAGCTGTTGCCATCTTTCGTGGTATTCATTTAAAAAAAATAAACGGAAACGTAATTCTAAGCTACAAATTATATTGCAGCATAAATAAAAAAAACAATTTTCAGTAATAAAATATATAAATAAATATTCTAAATATTAAGTGCATTCCTGTGCTTAAATTTAGGATCCCGCGGCATCCCAATATTACAGACAACTGTTCCCGTACCACAAATCTGGGTAAAAGAGACAGCTTTTAAGGGAATAAAAATCTTTTCCTTTCTGTGCGAAATATCCCAGACTTTTTCTTTATGTACATTTTGTAAACTGCACAACAGACAGCTGGTTGAAATGTAAGTTATAGCAACATGATGGCGCTACGTGCCATACGACGACCGCAACCATTGAGTGATTGAAATCAAAATTTGTCGATAAGTTGATTACAAGAAATGGACCTGCGATTTGACACCTCACGATTATTTCCTGTGGAGCCACGTGAAGTCACTGGTTTATGCTGATAAACCAGTAACAATTGACGCTTTGAAGGCCAACATTGCTCGTGTTATTCATGACTTACGGCCAGCAATACTTTAAAAAGTGACCCAAAATTGGACGTCCAGATTGCGCTTCGTCGTGAGCAGCCGTGGTGGCCACATGCTCGAAATCATTTTTAAATATTAATGCCATGTTCTGATGTAAAAAAAAATTCTTCATTATTTTTTTGTGTTATTTTTTTCAATTTGAAGTTCTTTTGGGGTTTAAAAAACACCCTTTATAAAAAAATTATAAGTTTCATGCACGCAAATGTCTACCAAGAGCTTTAAATAAAAGTTTTATCCCCAAAAATAATAAAATAAATTTAAAACATACAAAATATTTATGATTATATGTTTACTTTGAGCACTGTATCTATATTTTGTCTGACATCTTGTTTAAGGTTAGAAGTTTGGTTTTTTCTGTTCCCGTACTTTTGGGAATTTTTGTCTTTAATTGGGAATAATTTTTGTTTATTGTGATTTTACTAAAGCAAAAATAGTGTTTGCTTTAAACAATTTTGCAGTGTTTAAAATTTGTACGGACAATTTTATATCTAGAACTATATACAAACTTTTTAAAATATATAAAAAAATAAATTTGAATCATCATCATTTGCATTTTTCTCTAGCACACTTTCACACTTTCCATTTTATAAAATCGGACATGACTTAAAAATTATGAACTTGAAAAGGAAATAGTCCAAAAGTTTTTTTTTACTTTTATTTACTTACTTTTCATTAAATTTTCGTAAAAAAATCTCTGTCTCATTCCATTAAAGATTATGGAATTTTTGCACTTCTCTTAATTTGAAAATCTTATTACAATTTTTACTAAGCTTCATTTTCGAAAGTACATTTGTAACTTTACATGTAAAACAAAATATAAAAAACGTTTTAGTATAAAATTTATAGCTTTTAAGCATTATACTTTAGCTTTAACCCAGCAAAAAATTTTTGAAAAGGTAATCGAGTGTGGAATTAAGCATTTTTGGCAGAAGTACTTCGCAACTAGATTGCCAACTTAATGATTTCAACAAGGCATGAGACTTTTATAATCAATTACTGAGAATCGTAACATTAATTATTTTAGGCAATAATGAGTACCATTAGTACGGTAGTCTCATTTAACATAAAGAACTAGTTCCATTACTACTTCCTTTTTTGGAAACTAATGTAATGTGTTTTGTAAGCGAGTAACAAAATATGGCAATCACAAAAGTAAGTCAATATATGGCAAGTACTTTTTAAGGTAATGTCTAATTTTTTGCTGGGAAGTACATATTGATACAAGGTGCAATAAGTTTAGAGTATAATAATAACAATATTATTTTATTGTTTGCGATTTTGTTGTCGCCTTTGTAGTATTGCTAGTTGCCTGTATATCCAAGAATTATTTTATGTTCTTTAAGCATATATTTCTATAATTTTTTATCAAGTCCAAATTATTTCGGAGTTTTAATAAATTTATGAATAATTTTTTCGCCTTCTTCCATTTTAAACGGATGTAATTTTTTTCAACAAATTTTGAAAGTTATTTGTTTACTTGAGGTGAAATTTTTTAAGGATTTAACAAAAAAAAAAACACTTATTTTATAGTAAAAATTTTTAACAAACCAGTAATAATAAAATATATAATAAAATACCAGCAGTAATAAAATTAAAGCATCATATTTTATTATTATTTTATGTGTTCTAAAATAAAAAAGTATAACTTTATAAAAATTATACTTAAACTCTAAGTACATATTAATACAAGGTGGAAGTAGTTCATCAGTTGATAAGTATTATAATGTTAAACTTCATATAAAATATCTATAAAACAATCATCAGAAGTCATTCTTAAGGAAATAGTTTAGGAATAGTTAAAAAAAAAACAAAAACATTAAAACACAGCAAGACCGAAAAAAAGCAAGTAGAAGAAACAAATGATAGAACTCAAAGTAATTAATGTACGTCAAAAATTAAAAGTTTCCCAATGTTTGTACTTAAAGTTGACGGAGACGTACTGATTGTAACAACATTTATAAGAAAACATTGAAAAGAAAAAGTAAAACGTATAACGGATTCTAGATGCTCCGACCTTAAGTTAATTTCATTGGACGTTTTTTTTTTTTGACAGAAAAAAAGTACTGCAGCTTACATAAGCGCTTATTTGTGCTTGAAATGTAAGCAGCTAAAAAGATGTGAATGAAATGTTTATAAATAATAAAAGGAAATTTCCCACCTAGTGCTAATATTATGCAAAAATCTTTTATTTTTTAGACTTTAATTTAGAACATGTTTTAAAACTACTTTTGTTTTCTTTTTTAATATTTTACAATAATTTTCTATTTTGCTGCATGTGGTTTTTTACTGCTGGTTAAAGCGTTTATTATATTTTAACTTCAACTTTGTTAATGGTTGGCTAAGTTTTGCTTAAGGTAAACGCATGGTCTTGTATGGAGTTTCTTTCTTCCATTTAAAGCATGTTTTGTGTTTCGTTCAAGTTAGTTTGTTTGTTACATGTTTGTTACGGTGTTAAATGCATTTTGACAAGTGGAAGCAGTAGATTTCTATTTACAATTTCAGTTTGCGTACTAAGCGAATAAAATTATATAAATTAATATGTATGAAATGTGTTATTTGAAAAAAGAAAAATATTAAAATAAGCATTTGAAAAATTATGCACAAGTTGGGGCAACTTCACCAGCAACATTATGATCATCATCATTATCATGACACGCATGCGTGGCTGTCAACATCATCACTGGCAGCCAGCAGTATTTTGTTAGCTGATTATTTAGCAACTGTTTTCCAGCATTATTTGTGCAAACTTGTTTGCACGACTTTTCCGTTGGTTGTTGATGAATCTGTTAAAAATCTATTTTGAAGTTTAATTAAGTTTTGTGCCAAAAACTTAAAAAAGTGTGAAAATTTGACAAGTTTAATACTCTTTATAGCAGAAATATAACTTGCTAAGCAAATAGAAAAGTAAACACTGAAATGTATTAAGTTTTAAAAACTAAATATGACTGGCCTAGAATTACATTAGATGATGATTTTTTTTATTTCTCTGTTAATCATATTTAATTTATACAATGAATATTGTTCAAACATGTTTTTGTTGTTGTTGCGTTGTTCATATTTTTTAATTGAAATCTCAATTTGTTTATTTTAATTAGATTTCTCATAAATCAAAATGCAATTAACATTGCTGGCTTTTCGTTTTACTTGTAACTTTATTTTTTATTTTTTTAATCCATGATAGAAGCGTCTTATTTATAAACTTGTCATCTATGAAATTAAAGCTTTCCTCAATGGATTTAAATTTTCAATTTTAATATTAGAAAATAAATAAATAAATCTTGTCTTGAGTACAATACAAAATCAATTAAAAAGCCGTCAGCAAAGTTTTATTTTTCTTAAAATTGGTTACCAAAATAATGAATAAAAATAAAATATTTTTAATCAAAATAGTTGATCAATTTTACTTATTTAGACTTCAATTGTTTCAAAAGTGTCATTACGTCATGTAACTTGCTTTTGTATCTGTCTGTATTGCTGTCCAAATATTTTTTTAAATACATTTAATTTTTGATTTTATTTTAACGCTCACACCTGAATGCTCATTATTTCTATTCAAATATCTTTGTCAACGTAACCACATGTTTATACACCGAAGCGAAAAAAAGAGGTGCGTCCTTTTATCTTTAAAAAATTTAAATTGAAAAAAAAAACAGACATGAAGTTAAAAAACAACAACTCCTCCAACCTTGTGCGCACAAAACAAATGAAATTTTAATTTTTATCTTAAACTACAATAAAAAATAAAGAAACATTAATAACAAAAGCAATTCATACAAAACAAAACTTAACAATAATGTTGATGTTATTGTAATATCTGTCTCAAAATATCTGGATACATGTTTTTATTTCTTACTTTAAACAAATCTCAGTAAAAAAAAAACAAAAAAAAAACCCAACAACCAACAAGCAGGAATCGAAATCATTCATGAATGCTGAACTCAAAAATCATTTGCAAGTATATTTCAGATGGAACAAAACCTGTATCCATATGGTTACATACGAATATATTTTTAGAAAAAAAAAAGAAAACAAAAAACAGAAACTGTCAATTTGATTGTCGTAAAAACGGTTTGTCAGACTCACTAACTGCTAGACTTTTCCGTGGCTCCAAAATAGATAAAATAATATCACTGGTTGTTAGCTGGCTGGCAGTTGTTTTCAATTTTTTTAAGCGGATGTAAGCCATGATTTCAATATTTGAAAGAATGAAATAAAATATCTAAAAGTTTTTATAAATGAATGAATTGGGTTCTTATTTCAAGAAATTGTTATTTGTCAAAAATGGTAATACATCTATGAATAAGTGAGTTACTTTTTTTTATTTAGTTGAACCATTTTAAAGCGTAGGCGGTTAACACTGTTGACATTAACAAGCCTGCAGCCAAAAGTTATTAATTTTTATAACAAAAAAAAACTATATTTTAGAAAAAATACATTATAAAAAAATTACAAATTCGTTTGTAAATGTCAAAATATGCTTATTTCTACATATTTCGATTTTTATAGAAGAGTTTATGTCAGGACCATATTTTTATATACACATTTGACATTTGTCTTTGTTTATGTCATACTTTACACAAAATACTTTTTCTGCCTAAAAAAGTTTAAACTTATTTTAGATTGAAAATTAATTAAATTTATTATTGATTTAATTAATTCTTTAATTGGAAAATATTTATACATTTTTCAACAAAATCTATGATGAAGAAAATTAAAAATTCAATCAAATTTTACTCTACAAACAGATAAGACCTTTAAATGGTGCAAAAAACTTTTTTCTGTGTATAAAAATAATAAAAAACAAGTAAGAGTGATGAATTTGGCTAAGCCGAATCTGATATACCCTAACCATCTATGTAAATCTAGTTTACTGAAGTAATACCAATCAAAAAAACAATTAAAAAATTTTCGGTACTGCACGTATATAATTTTACATAAAAATGGCATCGGCTCTTATTGGATAAAGCATTTTTCACAAATTTTAGTATTTCCTTTAAGATCTCTTCAAAATATTTAAAATGATGCCCATATTCATATTTTAAAAAATTTGAAAATTTCAGAGCTCCGTAACTCGGAAAATATGAGCGAGCGCTAATGTTTTCACTTGATGTTTGGTTTTTCTTTGCTTTTAATTCTCTATTGCCCTACATATAGTTATTTTTTGATTGGAGTGGAGTTACTTTATTGTTCCAAATGACATGAAAAAATTAGAGGTAGGCGTGGTGTTTTGCCTGCTGCCTCGAAGGACATGGACCGATCATGCTGATTTCCAGTACCATCTCTTTGGACACTATATCTGATCGATTGAAATATTCATTTTTTTGTGAAATCAAGTTTGCCGAGGTAACACTAAAGCGGACGGACAGATATACAGTATTGTTCGAAACCTAAGCAACTTTTCCCCAGTAAATACTAATGGTCGTATATGTTTTCTTTAAATAGATTAATGAAAAATTTCCCTTTTATTTATTATTATACATATAGTCTACATACATATAGTCTCGTACTAATAATAACAACAAGAAATACATTTCATGTCTTTCGAAGAAATTATAAAATAAAAATAAAGTTAACTTTAAGATTTGCTGTTCGAAACCTAAGCAACTTTTACATTGTTGCATTTGTTGCGAAATATTAACTAAAACAACAACAAAAATTTTAAACAAAAATTTTAGTCCCGTTATGATTGCTATTGAAAAAATAAAATTTTGGTTGATTTTATACATTTAGGTAGTACCAATTCTTTGGAAGTGCAACCGTGACGCGAACACGTTATGGGTCAGCTTTTAAGCTAAAGATTATTGAACTTTTTAATAACGGTAAATCCCAAATTGCTATAGCAAACCAATTGAATATTAATAAATCAAAAGTTTTCCGACTTATAAAAAAGTATAAAGCTACTGGGAAAGTAGAGGAAGCCAATAGCAGTGAGCGACCTCGAAAAACTTCTGATCGAACAGACCAAAAAATTTTCCGTCAAGGTAAAAAAATCCATTTATTTCGTTGAAAGACATAGTTAATGAACTTGAACTTCAGATTAGTTCTTCCACAGTAAGAAAACGTTTATTGGAACAAAACTTAAGGAGCTTCATGCCATCTAAGAAGCCTATGCTGACTAAGAAGCATTTAAAAAAAGAGGTTTGTTTGATTGATTGCAACGTAGTCTCTGATTTTCTCAGCTTTTTGGTTGTTTTAGGTTGGAATTTGCTAGAGCACATATGGATTGGACTATATCCAAATGGAGAACTGTTTGGTTTAGTGATGAATCTAAATGTAACTTACTAAATTCAGATGGAGTTTGCCACGTGAGAAGACCAAAAGGAAAGCGGCTACATTCTCGGTACTCAAGCCACAATAAAGCATGGGGGTGGAAATGTGATTGTTTGGACTTGTTTTTCGGCCAGTAGTGTTGTTCCCTTGGTAGAAATTCAAACTAAAATAAACCGTTTTGTTTACAGAGACATTTTAGCAACTCACATGCTTAACTATGCCACTTCGATGGGTGTTTCAACATGACAATGACCCAAAACATTCATCGAAGTTAGTCAAGGATTGGTTGTCAGCTAATGGGATTCAATTTTTGGATTGGCCACCTCAATTGCCAGACTTGAATCTCATAGAGAACCTCTTTGAAATTTTAAAACGGAGAGTTGGAACTTGACGCTTTAAAAATAAACAGGAGTTGATGAACTGTCTAAAATCAGAGTGGGAAGCTATACCAATATCTATTCTATCTATCGAATCTTATTGAATCTATGCTCAAAAGATGCGCTGAGATCGTAAGAAACAAAGGGTATCATTCCAAATATTAAAAGTTGCTTAGGTTTTGAACAGCGAATTTTTAAGTTAATTTTGTTTTTATTTTATTACAACTTCCAAAGAAATGGAATTTAATTTTTGTTGTTATTTTAAGGTTATAGACACATTGTGTAGTAGCCCAGTAAAAAAAGTTAGGAAAAAGATGTAATTAAAACACCACATCTATACTAACGAATTGGTGCGAATTCGGGTGAAAAACCTATGAATTTTACGTTGGCCTGTCATTGAAGGCATGTTGTTCGTTTTTAACAAAATTGTACTACTTTTTAATCGGTTTCTAAGTGCTAAAAAGTTTCTGTGACGAGAATTTATTTTTAAGTAATTAAATTGCGTTACATTTTATGTAGTTTTTTAGAATATATATTTATTGCTAACTTCAGAGCATCTCTTAAATTAGACTTAAACGATTTTAAATTCGAGTTCTTATCATACGTTCTATTTAACAAATAAAATAAAATTGTACCATTAAGAGCATTCGTATTAAAAATTTGCATTTTTTTGATGAGCACGTTACTAGTTAAATTATTTTTAAAATAAATTGCTACTTTTAGTAATACACACGAAATAATATATTAAGTAAATTGGGATAATTTAAGACAAGCTGTTTGTTATGACTACCATTAAAATTGTTTTATAGTCTACTAAAAACTTTTTTACAAAAACAAATGTACAAGACGAAATACAGAAAGAACAGTGATGAAGTACTTTGGTTGTCTGTAAACTTTGTGTAATATTGATAAAAATACTACTCGTATTCTTATTTACAAAGTTAGTTGGATAAACAGATGATGTTTACAATGTACAAAACCTAAACTAAATAGATGCGAAGAATGCTTATGAAGGATGTAGCGATCCAGAAAATGCAGCATTGCATTCTGCTGGCGTTTAATTTTTCTTGTTTTCTTTAGAAACTGTCCGCATTTGTAAAATAATTTTTCTTTCTAAAAAAAAAGTATTTTAGAAATAAAAATTAATGAATTTAAGCCAACTTCATGTTGAACTTTTGTTCATTTGGTTTTGCTATGAAAGATCTGAACTTTAGTTTTATTCAAAATTCTTGTAGTCATGCAAGGAAAAATGTAAATCAAAGAAGTAGTTTAACATGTTATTTGAAAAACTATTTTAAAAATAACTTACAAAATCTAGAAAAGATGTATTAGCATTTTTGGATGTAAATAAGATGCCGTTCGCTAAGAAAGACATACATTATTTTTTACTGGGAGTAAGTAAGAAAAATATTATTACTTAGTGGGAAAAAGTTTCTTAGGTTTCGAACAGTACTTTATATACTTTTTGAGATCGGATATTGTAGAAATTACGCACGTTTTTCCACTTTTATGGTGAACGGTATAACAACTAACTAGAAATAATGTTTCTAATTGTAAGAAAAGGAAATGTGCATGATTCCTTTAGTTATTAAACTTTTTGGTCATTAGCAAATCTATTTAGAAAAATTATTATTAACGCTTTACTGCCGTATTCATAAAATATTCAAATAGATTTTAAATGTATTTTAGAACAAATTTGTATGAACAATTTGTCATTAAACACATTTCAAATCTATTTTAATATTTATGAATATGTCAGATAGTATTTTGGTTGCAGAAAACTAATTTATTCAATAAAATACGAGTGATGTGAGTGAGGTCCTATGGTAGTGAAATCACTTCAGAAAAGTTTTATTGGCTTCAGTTTTTTGCAAATATTCGTCGTATAAGGCCAGGATTCACTATCATACTCAGTCGTACAATCTGTCGAAAATTGCAATGTTTATATAGTGTAGATTAAAAGTGTATGTGAGTTATCGACATTTTGACAGATTTATACGATTTTATAATCTTTTGAAAAAATTGATAAAATAGTTTTCTCTATGTAATCAGAGTGGATTTTTTAAGATGAAGAGAAAAAACAACAAAATATTAGCACGAAATAAATTTGCATCTTTTTTGTATTATAGTGTAGCATATACGACGCCATTTTGCAACGATTTTCAAAGTAGAACAGAATTCTGTCAGATTTTTGTGTGATTAAATCGTATGATATTTTATGATAATAAATCCTGGCCTATAGTCAATTACTTTATTATAATTAAAAAGCAATGGCTGCTGACGAATGCTGTAGAAATAGTTATTTCAGTTGTGGCACTTGCAAAAATTTCACTTTTATAAAATTGATTGTTTTTTTTTTCGTTTCATCAAATAAAATAAAAATGTTTATACTCTCATTTATTTAAGATCTCTCATTATATTGCCGACGCTATTCATTGACGCTTTCTAAAGAGAAATTAACCTATGCTGGCGATAGAAGCAACGTGGCCACGAAACTGTGTCATGTGTGTCCCTCTTCAAAAAAAATTTTGCGTTTTGAAAAATAATTCGTGATTATTTGTTGTATAATATAATTTCCATTACAACTAAAAAAACATTGACAAACATTATATTTACTATAAAAAAATCTAATCCTTACGGAAATTTAATTATGTTTATAGAGAACGAATCGGTATAAAAAAACATTCTTGTGCATTTCTGTATTCTAGGCAGTAAAATAGATATAAAATAAACATAGAAAAAAACTCTTCATTTTTTAAATTAGTAGAAGTAGTACAATTTCTGTTTTATAATAATCAAAAAATTGCTTGAAATAAACAAAAAAGTAATGCTGCAGGAGTCTCTTACTCTATTCAATTTGTAAGAAATTACAAAATGTTTCTTGCATCATGTTTAGAAACAGTAAAATGTTTCTGGCAAACATTTTTCAACTGTGAAATAATATAAGCTTTATTTCGAGCGGAAAACTACGCATCCGGTTAAAACTTGGGATAATTGTCAATAACTTTAGTTATTCCGCTTGAAAAATTTGACAACCATCCTAATACCTCAAAGAAATACCTGAAAAAAGTTGTGTTATAATTTCCTTCAAAAGGTGCCGAATTAAATTCCTGAAAAATTGTCTGTAATTTCATGTTGTAGCTTTAAGCAACTAAGACTCAAGTTTGTCTTTAATAACGGTATTTTTAAAACAATTAAAGTTGTAAATTCTATCAAATTTCAATCTTTCAAAGAAAAAGGTCAAAAGGATTTATTTAAAAAATCCCAGTTTTCAATAGCGAAGTATTAGAATTGAGTTCTAATTTAAAACCTCATGGGTATCATCGGTCTAAATTTTTTTCGTCTTTCTATTTTTTTAAATCCCGTTTTGTTTTTGTTCAGTATATGAATTTGTTGCCTTGTTATTTTCCCTAAATTACGGAATAAAACTTTGTACTAATGATAAGGTGATAGCCAGCGTTGTCAACTTGGTGCGTTTCGCACCATTTTGGGTGCTTTTTCGAATTTTTTGTGCGAAAATTTCACGTGTTGGTGCGTGGTGCGTTTTTTTTTAAATTTTGGTGCTTTTTTCAATTTGTGGTGGCACCACAAAAAAAATTTTTGTACAAAAAATACGCCTGTTTTAGTACCATTTCGTTTAAGACGTACCAAATCATAAGCACAAAATGAAACAGTATTGTTGTAATTTATGTTATGTTAAAAAAGAAACATTTCACTGCATGGAATATACTATCCCTTTTAGATTTTCATGGTCATTGTTTTTGTAGTAAAGGCTGCTGTCGTATCTGTTAAACAGCTTAGCAAAAGCAGAGTTTTGTCGTGATCAGTTAACTGACTTCAAAAAAAGAATGATGTTATACAATTCGACTGAATGTTGCTTTTTTATGTTTGTGCCTGCAGAACTCAGTCAATCTGAACCGATTTTGAAAATTGTTGGTAATATGATAGATTATGCTTACAGATTGGTCTCGTTTAATAAACAGTTTATAATCTTAAAAATACATATTTTTTACGTGTATTATGAACTGTTAAGGACGATGCTGTAAAATATAAAATGACTGCGTATTACTATGGCTCCCAATAACAAAAAGTTATACAAAAATAAATCTAAAAATTAAAGGGTGTCCCCATAATTGATGTAAATTTACTTATATGGGCCTATGTTTTGAACCGTTATAGACAAACGCTTGTAAATTGGACAGAACGTCGGTTGCTATGGCCGATATAGTAACAAGTATTAATACTAAAAATTATGAACTAAAGGGTGCGCCTATAGTTCACTTAATTTGATGTATATGGCCATACTTTTTAACAGTTGTAGACAGACGTTTGAAATTTACAACGAACCGGAATTGCTGAGTCCGCTATAACAACAAGTATAAAATTTGGAAGTTAAAGGGTGTCCCATTAGTTGATGTAATTTCAAATTATTCATAATTTTTTTTGCATTTATAAGCTTTTGATAAAATGAATTTTGTAGGGCAGTTTTACTTATTAAACTGTACGTATGTAATTATACAGAAATATTTTTTTATGAATGATCGCTCTTTTTTATTTCAAAATTTGTGTAAGCAATATATGAAAAAAGTGAATTATCTACATAGTACAAATTAACACAAACATATTTGTTTATTTTTTTTATTTTTGTTAAGTTTTATTTTTTAATTTTGTTTGTTTGTAAAAACCTTGAACTTTAAGACTGCTTTATTGTTATATTTCTAATACAAAAAAAATTTTACTTTTTTTGAAAAACTAAATCATTAAAGATTTTAAATAAAAAAGAAATTCTAAAACTTGGTGCGTTTGCTCTTAAATGGTGCGTTTTTTTCTCCACTTTGGTGCGTTTTGAAATTTCAAAGTTGACAACGCTGGTGATAGCAATGGCTCCATATATAAAAAATTTGTATAACAGTTAGATAAATTTTTTATATATGGAGTTTGACAGTTAGAATACCGGCGAAAATAAATGAATTCGCCACCGCTATCACCTTATAATTAATTCGCCTTGTACTATATTTTATATAAATTTAAGAAAAATTTCAAAATGTAACTATTAATGAAAAAATATAACTTTTTTGAAGGAAAAGTGTAACTTTTTCCTATCTTTCTCTGGCAACAATGATTACTGTGGGGAAAGTATAACCATGTGGCTTATGTACATCTTAAATTTGGTATAGAAAACTTAAGAAAGCAAAAAACAATCTGTGCAAAATTTTTCTTTTGTCCACCTATAGTTTTGAACAACTTTTTAATCGGCTGTATATAACTCAAGTCGCCTGCAAATTTAAATAGAACACTTTTTGTTGTACAAAACAGAATATAGTGCGTCCAGATTTATAAGACTTGTTTTCAAGTAATTAAGAATTAAAGCATTTAATTAAAATAGTTTCTCTTTTTTTCGGTATTCACATTTTTTTTTTTTTTTTTTGTTAATTTGTTAATCGGAAATTTTGTCATGCATTTAGTGCTAAAATTTTTATTAATTTTTGGATAAATTTCCTGTTTATGAATGTTTGAAGACTCCACTTTTGTACGGTATGGGAATAGACTCATTTAAATTTAATATTTTAACGTTACTACGTTTTACTCCTGATAGTTTTTGAGCTCATACCGACTTGTATTATACTTTTGATTGTATATTTATACTACAACAAACAATTGAAAACTTTTTATTTTCATTAAAAATTATTTTCACTGCAAATATTTTATTTTTTAAATATGTACAGTATTTACTTTTTATCATCTTCTCTTCTTTTATTATCCACTCTTTACGAATAAAATAGAGGACATTATAATATTTGTTTAGTCGCATTCTATTAGATAAATAAGTTGGTGCTAAAAATGAAATTAATAATATTCAAATCAAATGTGACAGCACACACATAACATAATTTTGCAATTTTCAAATTAAATAAATTTCTTTTTAATTGTTTGTTTGTATAAAAAGCGAAAATCATTGACTTAATCTTAAAGCTTATTTTAAAGTTTACAAACAAAGTTATTCTTTTTTATCATTGTTTAAAAATAAGATAAATATTTATTTTTTTTTTTTTAATAAACATCTGGTGTAAAAAAATTTATTTAGTTATTTATACCATTCTCTCTCAGAAGGAAAAACAATGAAACTTTGTAAACATTAAAATTTTGAAATTCTAAATAAAGAGAAAAATATTTGATTAAATGAAATTCCTGAACTAAATATAAAAATAAAACAAATTTTTATTGTTGATCATCAAAAAAGAATTTCTATTTTTGCATTTTGAATAAATCTTTGTCCAAAGCCAACACAACAACAAAGAGCAGAAAAAGAAACAACACAACTAAAAACACAAAAACAATATATTATTAATTTATTTTAATAAAAATTATGAAATAATAAGCTAATTAAATACTCCTTTTTTTTTTTTTTTTTTTTGTTTGCTTACTACAACACAACCTCCCATATCATTAATTCAGCGCTAGAGACAGTCTGTCGGACACAAAAAGCCGATGAAGGAGAAGGCAAAGAAAAAGAAATATACAAAATTCATATGCAGCGATTAAAATACAAATCAATATTGTTTGTTCTCTATAACCAGTCATTTTTCACTGTTTATCCACACGATTGAATTCAAACAGAAAAGAAACTTGTTTATGGACCAGAAATTTTCTGCCAGGCATGGAAAATAAAAACAAATAATTAAATGGTACTTTCTACGAAAGAAGTTTTATTTCATTAAAGACACGGGAATATTTTTTAATTTATTTATTTGGTTATTGTTGTTTTTGCTTAAATTTTGATTTTTGTCTTTGCTTTATTATTTGGCCGAAAGCTTTTAGTTTATTTAAAATGTTTGTTGGAAGTTTCCTGAAGAGTTAAGTAAGCGGTAACGAAATGGCCATCGAGACGTGCTTTGACCCTCAATAATCAATATCGGTAATTTAAATAATTAATCGGGATGATAGAAAATAGCACGAAAAAAAAATTTTATTTTGAAAATTTATTAATATTATAATTATATTATATTATACGAGGGCTGCTCTATATATTTTTGGCCTTATAGAGAAAATGCGAATATTTATAATAAAAAATGGTTTTATTGTTTTTCAAAGTATTCTCCAGCATGATTTATACACTCCTGCATGCGCTCAAACCAGTTTTCGAAGCACTTTTTCCACTCCTATTGAGACACCTCTAAAACATGGTTTTTGAACACTTCAACAGCTTCTTCTGGCGACGAAAATCGTTGACCACGCATTTTTTTCTTGATGTGCGAAAACAAGAAGAAGTCATTAGGTGCCAAGTCAGGGCTGTAGGGCGGATGACCCATTAATTCGACGTTTTGGCCGGTCAAAAACGCTCTGGTTTGAGCCGATGTGTGAGAGCTCGCATTGTCATGGTGAACAATGATTCGTCTTCTCTTGTTGGTTTTTCGAATTTCTCCGATGACTTCAGGCAAACAAATTGTAGTGTACCACTCAGAAGTGACCATCCTACGTCGGTCAAGCGGAACAGTCGCCACATGATCAGTTATGCCGAAGAAACAGGCGACCATTTGCTTCGAAGTGCTTCTTCCACGAACAACTTTCGTTGGATTTTGCTCGTCTTTGAAGACCCACACGGTCGATTGTTGTTTTGTTTCCGGATCATACGCATAGATTCATGATTCGTCACCTGTGACGATTTTATAAACGTCTTTTGAAGCACCGCAATCGTATTTTTGCAACATTTCTTTGCACCAATCGACACGAGCCTTTTTTGAGCGACTTTCAAATTGTGCGGGATCCAACGAGAACAAACCATTCTTACGGCCAGGTGTTCATGCAGTATCGAATGTATGCTGGTGGAAGAAATGTCCAAGGATGTTTCTATCTCTCGGTATGTCGCATATTGATCTTGCATTATGAGTTCACGCACGGCATCAATGTTCTCTGGCACAACAGCCGTTTTTGGACGACCTTCACGGAATTCGTCTTTGAGCGAGCTTCGGCCACGATTAAATTCATTATACCAATTTTCCACAGTGCTATAGGATGGTGCTTCATCGCCATACAAAGATTTTAGTTCATCAATGCACTCTTGTCGTGATAATCCACGTCGAAAGTTGTGAAAAATGATGGCACGAAAATGTTCACGAGTTAATTCCATTTTTTTCTATATTAATTTTTTCAAGTCACTGTAAACAACACAAATAATGGTCGTACGTCAAAACGTTTTGAGTACGATTACGCTTAAAAATGACAAACTTTCCAATGGAAATGTCAGATTGCACTTGGCAGCACTGTGTCGCCAGGCCAGATATATATATATAGCAGCCCTCGTATTATAAAAATTCCCCTTGTTTTATTTAATTTATACATGGAATTATCAGGAGATTTAAATAAATAAATTTTTTACAGTTGAAAGAATGTGATTCAAAAGTTTAAAAGGACATTTGAAAAAGTATTAGAAAAATTTATGTATTTTTTAATTTGAAATCGCCTAAAACTAAATGAACATCTTCTTTCAAACTGTGTGTTTTTCCAAATACTTGTTAAGAAATAAAGGATCCTACTCAATATTAAAGGTAATATATAAAACTTATTGTATTATAAATCGTCATTCGTAATGCTACGTGTCAGGAAATGTTAAATAACTATTTAAAAAAAATAGTGGTTACGCTTTTTTTCTGACCGCACCTTAAGCCTTTTTCTATTTATTATAGTGTGGAGAGAAGTAACAAAAACCAAAACCAGCTGTTAAATAGTCCTACGATTCAAATTGAGCGTAGAAAATTATTTAGTGCTACTTGTAATGCTAGTTACTAATGAAGAAAAAGTACAATGGTACAGTATTCTCCATCTCTGATATTGTTTACGTGATTAAAATAAAAAGAAACCGTTTTTGTTTTGCCTGTGTGTGTGTGCGTGTGTAACTTTGCCTATGATTTTGTTCATGGAAACTTGTGCGCCTTTTTAGGAAACCCCTTATTTTAAAAACAAACGACATGCGAGGATAGTTTCATGAATTATTTGATTTTACTTGCAACCTGACTGAAAGCCACTATCAAAGCAAAAATTATGTCTACAGAAAACAAGGACAGTTCATATAAGAATGATTGCCTCTAAGAAATATAAAGTAAAAGGAAATATCAGTGAATTTAGTACCATTTCCTTTATCAATTTTAGTTCATGGAATCTAAACCAATTTTAGTATTAAGTAAATAAAATTAAAAATCTCTAGCGCATTAAGGGTTCCTAATAATAATAGTGTATAAAAGGTGCCCAAGACATATCTTGAATTTTTATCTTTTTGTTCTTTTTAAATAATTCTACGTTCTCCCTCCTTAAAATTTACCTAAATGTATCTAGTTTGATTCATTTTCCAATAAATACCGATGAAATAATTTATACAATAACCAATATGTAAATGTGCTTCTGATTAATAATCGTAAGTAATAAGCAACTGGGCAGCAACATCATAATAATTTATTACTCTCCATTAGAGCTGCTTTAGTAGAACTAAAGCAAAGTAGCTAAACACACACACATTCAAAAATTAAAAATATAATTTTTTTTAACGATAAACTATAATTTGTTCATAGTTTTATTTTTACAACGAATTCTACAAACATTAATTTTATAATATCTGAGAAAATTTATGAAAATGTTTCAAAAGTGTGAATAATGTTTCGGTTATCTTTTTGATAATTTTTGAGAGCAGTAGTAGTAACTAGCTTGGCTTAAAGTATGTTTGTTAATAAAAAAAATTTTTATAATAACATCGTAGTGAGTTAACCTTTTTTTTTCGTTCGAAATTTGTAACAATAAAGGTTATCGTTTTTTTATAGAGGCGAGTTAACAAATCTATTATAAAATTTATAATTTGTTTTTATTTTCATTTTTTGTTTGTTTTGTTTTTTGTTTTAATGTAAAAATTATTTCCTGTTAATAATTTGTAACTTTTCACACGATTTACTAATTTTAATTGACCTATTTCAGCAGATTATATTTACTTTTATTAGTTTTTAGATGTTTATTTTTTATTATTTGTTGCTTGTGTATTTATGGTAATGAATGTTCTTATTTAAATCTAGACTTGTCACTTTGTATTAGAAATTTCATTTATTAGCTTTTCTATTCTATATGCTTTAGCAAAAGACAACCCAGCAAGCAAACTCAAACCAACATAAAAAATTCCAACAAAAATTACTAATAAGTTTATTGTCTACTACAAGTTGGACTCGCATAACAACTCTTTCGGGTTGCGTTCGGACCAACCTTTAATTTTTAATTTAAGATTTTATTAGTTGTTGCTAAAAATTTGCAATGTCTGTCTATTAAAGATACAACAATCGGTTATTTTACGTTAGAAGCCTTGAAGTATTATTTTAATCTAATTTTTTTTTACTTATTTTACCTCAGACTATGTGCAAATTTTAAAAGCCGAACTATAACGATGCAAAATACAAACAATTCACATTATGTTGTTTAGTATCTGTCTTTTTAGTAAATTGATATTTAAAGTGTCTGCTTACAACGATTAATAAGATTAGGATATGAATGTAATAATTACGTCTGTTTGGGGACATCCTTCAACCGTTATTATTTGCTGTAACGACCATAACAGTACTACATCCGTAGCGCAGTTGCGGTTCCGAAAATGAAGGCCTGTCACAGACGAACAGTCATTGTGTTCGGAACTTTAAAACCAAGCTCATGTTCGATTAGGAGTTAAAAGGAAATTATTTATATACAAATTGAATTACTGTTTAATATAATTAACATAATAATAAAAATGACTTTTGGATCTTTAGAAATCTTTCTGATAATCCATTAAATTAAACATACTTTTACTGAACATACTGTTTGGTATTCAAAATATAGTTTTTTAAATGGCTAATCAAAATTTTTATTAAACATATGAATATAGAGGAAATTCTTCAGGGATGGAAATCACAGTACTATTAAATATTTTCTGAAAAAGGCAAATAATTTAGAAACCTGGAGTTATTAGTATGAGTCCTACTATTTAATTATTTTTTTGTGCTAATGACTTATAATAGTAAATAATGAGGCATTTAGCTATTTTTTCGAACCTATAAATTTGTCACCAGCGTTTTCAAATTTAAAAAAAAAACAACGAAATCCAGCTAATATGAACGCTTATATTTTATTAAAATTTGAAAATACCTTTTAAATATCTAATAAAATAAAACAAAAAATTTTTAAACATTTTAAACAACATTTTTTCAATATGGCAAACTAAAAATTTATTTGCTTTACTCCCTCTCAATTCGCCTAGTTTCGCTCTTCATACACTTTATACATATTCCGGGACCAAAAAGTTCTTTAAAAATTTAGTTTAAATTCAGTTTTTTAACTTAAATATTTAATTCTGATGTTTTATAAATATTACTTGCAATGGTTTTAATGTCCACTTTATCAGTTAAATGGCGATATTTTTAAATATACATCCTCATCCAAACATTTGCATGTAAGATTAAAGAGCCAGTTTTGCTTTCAAAATAGGTAAGTATGTAGGTAAATATCTGATTTCGTACAAAAGAAAAATAACAATTTTATAATTAATTAAAAAAAAATAAATAAATAAATAAAAATTGTTCACTGTATAGTTGTATGAAAATATTAACAATCACTTTATTGTTTACAAATTACAAAACAACTTTTGTATAATTTAGTGTTTTTTTTTAATGTAATTCCCATTTAAATACTTTAACTAAAATTGCTCGTTATTATAATCTTAAGAAAATTTAATTGAAAAACTAATTGATTTAAAAGCCTTTCAGAAAAATTAAAATAATTATTAAATGATTAATATGCCCTTCTAATGTTTTCCTTTTGAAAAGTGACAACATAATCTTGTAAAATTATCTTCATTCTGAATAGAATTAAAAATATATTTTGTGTAGTGAATAGAAATATTTAAAGAAAAATGTAATATAAGAAATTTATATAGTTTGTGTATACACTTAACTAGTTATAACTATTATATTCACTTATCTCGCCTGATTTCGCCTATTATTTAATATCTTAAAATAAGCATTTTGTGATATTTTTAAGAATATTTTAATAGATACTGTGTATTTTGCTTTATAGCATCAATTTTGGTTAACTTCTGATTTCAATCAGTGAAAATATGATATATATAATAATATATAATAATTCTCATTGAATCAGTTTTGTTGTCAACATAAACATTTTCAATTTCGTAAACAAATATTTTCGATTATATCCAGTGTAAAAACCTTCTCCACAGTATTTTATTTGACTGTTTCTTTTTATACCCTTCACCACAAAAAAGGAAAAAGGGTATATATAAGTTTGTCATTCCGTGTGTTATTTCTACAATATCCATTTCCGGCCCCATAAAGTATATGTATACTGAGTTTTTATGCATATCGAAGTCGATTGAACAATATCAATCTGTCCGTCTGACCGTCCGTGTTAGTGTTAGGGGCAAACTAGATTTCACAAAAAAAATATGTCAATCGATCAGATATAGCTATTGGAAATCAGCATGATCCGTCCATATCTTTCGAGGCAGCAGGCAAAACACCCCGCCTAACTTTAATTTTTTCATGTCAGTTGAAGCAATAGAAAACTCCAATAAAAAAATGAATATACGGGGCGATAGAGAGTTAAAAAAATAAGAAAAAAAAACATCAAGTGAAAAAATTAGCGCTCGCCCATATTTTCCGATTTAGTGGGGCTCTGAAAATTTCTAATTCTTTAAAATATCAATATGGGCATCATTTTAAAACTTTTTAAGAGATCTTTAAGGAAATACTAATTTTTTTTTTTAAATGCTTAACCCATTAAGAATCGATGGCATATTTAAGTAACATTATATGTATGCAGCACCAAATTTTTATTTTTTTTTTTTTTATTTTTTAAGTCTCGATCACGATCAATATTTGCTTTTTTTATTGAAGTTACTACACTAAACTAGATTTACATGGTGAAGGGTATATAAGATTCGACATAGCCGAATATAGCACTCTTGCTTGTTTTATGGGTATTTTATGTGAATGACACAAAATGTTCCTTCTTACGTTGTTAAGTGAATTCGTTCGTCCCCCAGAGAAAAATTTCCAACTTCCCACAGTGCTTTAAAATGCTGATAATTTATGCGTTTTCTTTAAAGGTTGTGTGAGACAATTTTTATACCCTACGCCACAGATGTAAAATAGGTATATCTAAGTTTGTCATTCCACTTGTAATTTCTACAATATCCATTGCCGACCCCATAAAGTACATGTATTCTGAGTTTTTTACATAGCGAAGTCGATTGAGCGATATATCTGTATCCATCTGTCCATCCGTTTTCGTGTTGAAATCAACTTTGCCAAGGCACTAGATGAAATTTTAAATTTAAATTTTAAATACGTCAATCGATCATAGTTTCGAAAGTTTTGTAATTGAAAAGCAGCAAGATCGGTCCATGTCCTTCGAGGCAACGGGCAAAACACCCGCAAAACTTTCATTTGTATATCTACAGATGGTTGTGGTCTATGATAAAAAATTAATTAATTAAAAACAACTTTTGCCTAATACAGCAACCCTAAGCAAAACTTGAACAAACAAGCGATATGGTAGGAAAAAATACCTTAGTCCGATTTTTATTTAAACTATTGAATGGGAAATCTGCAATACAAGTGGTAAACGGCATATTAGATTCGACACAGCTGAATATATCACTCTTATTTGCTGGTGATAGCATTGAATGCAATTTTTTTAGGAGCATTTTTATCTAAGGAAAGTTCCCAAAAAATCCTTTAAAATTCTCATAATTTTTTCAATACAAATTTACGTAGTTTGTATTTTACTCTCCATAAAAGTGATTTTGTTAAATGGAATCGAAATCTTAAATTATTCTAGATAGATGAGCAGGCCAATTAATTATTTATTGTTCTTAAAAAAAAAGTTGAAGCAAGAAATTATTATTAAATTTAATCAGTGGTTAAGTTTAAAACAGACTACAAAGTGTTTGTACAATTACAATACAATAATATTTTTTTTTTATTAATTTTGGCGGAGTACAGTAAGAAGTCAAAACAAAATTATTTTGATTTATTGATTTAAATTTAATAAATTGTACCTTGAGCTTAAATTAAGATAAACATTTAAAGTTTTTAAATTGGTTCTGTTTATTATCTTAAGAATATATTCACATTTGAAATAGCAGAGAAATATACGATGGGCAAAAGCAATCGATTGTAGGAGTTAAAGGGGTCTCAAATATTAAGTAGCAATCATATTATTAGATGCATTAGCATATCTTTGATAATACTTTTATAGTTAGGAGCTTAGATAAGCAAATAAAAAGGTAACTTATTAACTCGCTTTGAATTGCGAGGAAAATTTTTTAAATTTAAATAACTCCATTAAAATAAGTTGTAAAAAAAGGTGCTGTGCTTTTTATGGTCAACACGTTTGGAATAATTAAGCTTTCTATCTGACATCGCCATTCACCACCTGCTACCCCTCTATATCCCTATCTAAAGAAGGTAACATAATTAATTAGTTGGCATTACTACCTGCGTGTAACTTCTCTTCGATAAAAAATATTCTTTTAAAATAAATATTTAAAAAAACGACATTGTAATCTTGAAACTTTTAAATCCATTGTCAAGTAAGGGTTGAAGAAGAATTTACAGATTAACAATTTCAAAGAATAAACGAAAACTGGCAGTTAGTCGGGTTGTCAATTGAAGCATTCATTTAAAATATGAATAATTACTTTTTGTCTTGTTATTTGTAATTGTAATTTCTGATGTCATGACATAAAAACATTTTATGCTTATTCCTTAACTTAACTTGCAATAAGATTTTTCCACGCTACTACGAATTTTTAGCAGTGTTGCAACAATAATTGTAATAGGTATACAACAGCATTAAATAAACATGAGATTAAATAAAGTTCTGTGTATGTATTAAACACATTTTAATAGGTACCCACAAAAAAACTTTATTAAGTTCATAAGTGCACTGGCTGTCTCTGTGTAATTTTATTATTATTATTATTATTTTTTTAATCTAAAGTGTTAATAGTTTAAAAATCCATAAATACTATTTTCGTTGATTTATTTGACAAACTCACCGAATAAATTATAAAGCAGTTATTGTTTGCTTGCAATAACAACAAGCAGCAATATTGTTTGCTGGGTTAGCCGTAAAGAAGTGGCTACAAATTGAAGACTTAAGGTAGCTTATAATCAAATAGTTAATATTCCAAAATAGTTGGCTGTCTGGGATTTGCGGCTGTTTTCGAAAAATGTAATTTATGGGTTAGAATTTTTACATTTAATTAGCACGAATAAACATAAGTTGGTTTAGAAAACTTTCTTAGATTTTTAGGTTTTTTAATACACTATTTACACTAACACAGTATTTTGTAAACTATTTTTTTATAAGACTAAGAATTTGTTTTCGAAAATTCTTACATAAATTGATTAATCCATTTGGGGGTTTTAAATTGATGTTTTAGTTATTTTGTTTTGGATGGTTGAAAAGTAAAATTAACTTTTGTTTTTAAAAAAAGTTTTTCTTATTCATGTATCTATGTTTTTTTATATGTATAAAGCTTTGTTGATGTTTTCTTAATCCACGTGTTTGTATTCGATTTTTTTTTCTGTAATATATATTGAAATGTAATTAAAATTTACACAGAAAAGTATGATAAAACCGTATTATTTTTGGTGCGAGTTAAAAAGTAAGTGATGACTTAATTTAGCGACGGCGGCGGCATTTTTAGTTTGTTTAAGAAACGTTAGCTTAACAAAATAATATTCTTCTTTTTTGCGTTAAGATTCAATGTAAGAATGTTAACAACCAACAATAATCAACAACACAAATAAACACCACACATTCACAGTAGACACTACGAATTCATACGAATGTTACTTTGGAACTGATTGTAATTCTATGAACAAAACACCTTTTGCCACAAACGAGACGAAGCAGTAATAACACACAAAAACAACAGCAATAACTGCTAACATATCTACCAACAACGTACGAATGAGGAAAGCAACCGTTAAAAGACACTATACAAAGGTAGGGTGGAAATAAAATAAAACAACACAACATAAAGTTTAAAATAAAGTTAAACAAGAATAGCAATACTTAAGTAATATTAAGTGGTTTAACCTTATTGCTCGGAAAGAAAAGAGTACGCATCAATGTACTTGCTAGTAAATAAACAAAGCAAAACTAGAAATGGTGAAAAAAGTATGAAAATATAGGAAAATATAGGAAACACAATTTGTTTCTGTCTGTTGTAAGCACAAATATGAAATTGTCTTAGCGAAACAGAGTAAAACCTACTACACTGTGAGTTTTATTTAACTCAAAGTCCGTTATAGTTGTATGTGTGTTGATATGTAAAATTAAACGGTATGTTTGTGTTAATTTTATTTTTTGCTTCCTCTTCCCAACCAGAGATGTTATGTTCAGAACGGTTGTAAACAATTGCCAACACATACATTTGTACATTTGCACTGTTTCACTTTAAGACAAAACAGAAAAAATTGAAAATTCAGAAAACCTATTTGCACCCATACAAAACTGTTTTTATTTTTGAAAATTTGTTCCTATACTTCTTTAGGATGTGCTTAAACCACTCCCCCAAATAAACGAAACCAAAATATAAATAAAAAAACAAACACTGCTTTGCTGACAGCGGTTCAACAACTTCCATCCATTCAACCATCTCAAATAAAAATTTTATTCCTGCTTGTGAATACGTACCAAGCAGGAATGAGAAGCTTTGGCACAATGGTACCTATTTTTTTTATTTGCTTTTAAGGTTCTTAACGTTTACCCTTCTTCTTCAAATTAATTAGTTATTTGTTACAGTTATTTTTTCATACAAATTTGTCCTAAAATATATTTCAAAACTATTTTGATTTTCTATGAATACGGCAGTTGAAATGTATCGAATTTTTGCATACAATGCATTATTTTCAATTATGGCTGTGTTGATGAAAAATATTAAGTGAAACTCCGTTTTTCGACATATTTTAGTTTATGACGCCGTATCGGATATTCTTTTACAGAAATAATGTCATAATTCAAACATCCTACATAGTTTGTCAAGACGGCCCCTTTCAATTATGAATCATGGGAACTTAAGCAGTCTGATATTTTGATCGATGGTGAGAACAAGTTAAAAACTTAAAATGCGATTATATCGAAATGAATTTTTTTGAGTTATGACGTTTTTAAAGTAAATGAGCGATAAGTAAGCGGACGCTTTCCAAAAAAATCAATAAAAATTAGACACGAACTGCAATTACTTTTTTTTAAATCTGTATCATTCTTGGAATTTTTTTATCACCATAGAAATATTTAACAACCATTTAATGCTTATGACTTTTTTTTAAACTGTAATTATTTTTATTAATGGTAACCGAATTTTAGTGAAATCGTTTAATTTCTATTTACAATTGAATAAAAATTAATGGTTTTTTGAAATACAAATTAATGATCGATTACAGAAGCTTAAAAATAGCTATATATAAAGCAAATAAACCTTTACCATTTGTAGATGGATCTATATTTTAAGTGAAATGTGTCTTAAACTTAATGTATGAGATCTAAATTCACATAACACCCCAGATAGCATAGTAGTATGTCCTATAGTGTTGCATTTTTTCTGAGAATATTAAAACATACCTACATAATTTTGTGATAAAAATGCTATTTTATAATAATGCTCTATTACAATTTAAGCTGTTTGTATAGTGTGTAAAGAATAGCACTGACGTTTCTTAATGGCAATGCCTTGAAACCATTTAATCAGTAGTCAATGAAATCTTTTCATTAAAAAGCATTACCATTAGTGAAAATGTAATGTTAAAAAATCATTAGCATTATTTATCATTCAATACTAATGAAATTTTCAATTAATTAGTCGATCTTATTAATTACTCTCATGTACGGCCTGGGTAACCCTTCAATAGTGCTAACATTGACAATTTTTCATTTTCTTATCCTGTTTTTATTTTTCAAAATTGCATGAGAATTTTATGATAAATTTCGAACAATAAAATTGTACCTCCTGAAAAATATAAAGGAATGCCAATTTGAAATTTATTTAAATTGAAAGTTTTAAAACCATGAACGGACAATTGCAGCATCCTCTTATAGGCGCCATTACTTTGTTATTATTTTCCATCTAAATCAGCTTTTATATATTTCTTCAATTCCATTTGACATCTTAGCACGAAATATTTAAAAAGCCCAATATTTTGCAATAATTTTTAAAGTAATAAACCGAACGGATTTTTAAAAATTTCAAAATATCAAATTTTTATCACATAAAAGTACCAACTTCTCATTAAGTAATAAAAAAGCACCACAACTTTTTGTCCCACTTATTTCACACTTCTGATTCCAACCAAACAGAAAACCATAACCACTTTCAGAGTGTATTTTTACATTTTTTTATAATTCGTGCAAAAGTATGTGTGTGTGTATTTGTAACTATATGTTTACATTGTTTGTTTGTGTTAAAAAAGTTTGTTTTGTTGTTGTGGAGCCCATCAGTAAACGTGCAAAAGCATACAATATCTTTGCTTGAATCTACAACATGTCTGCGACAAATTGTTTAACACTATGCTTCAGAGTAGCTTGATAAATAAAAATATTGTTCCTTACCCAACCCTCCCGCTTTTAATGGATACCAGAGTTGCTTAATAAAAACCAGTATAATAAGTACCTTGAGTTGCCTGGCAAGCGTGTGCTAACGTATAGCGACAATAGAAAAGACTAGCAGACACGCACTTTCATATTCATAGTACACTGAGACTTGCCAGCACCGATCGGTGAAAACGCAGCCTCTTTATTTATTTTTTTAATATTTAGAATCTACTTAATTGAATACTTTTCAATAAAGATCGAACGTAAAAATCTATATAAAGTAGATTTAGATACATAAACCATACATAAGTACAAAGAAAGGTATCTTTATTGTTGTTTCATATTTTAAACCAAAAGTGTTTTTTTTTACTAAAATAAATATCTATAACAAACGCATTATTAAAGTTTTATTTTCTAATTTTTGAAATTATAAGAATTCTATCTATCGCGCTTAATATTTTGCTAAGTGTAGAATACCTTTAAAGAAAAATTAAAGCCACTGTCATGTTTGAAAAAAGTGTTCGTTACCCGCCCAGCTTAATGCAAACGCACACACGCGAATACAATGAAACTAATTGAGGCACCAATTTTTTATTTCATTTAATAATCATTTTTATTTAGTTCCTTGGCTTGCATGTACTAGAGTACTTAAGTTTAAGTATAGCAGGCCTTCACATCCACCCACATCTACAGTATACCACACACACACACACACACACACACACACACACACACACACATACACACACAAACACACATTTGTGTTGTTAGCCATTTTATCTAACTTCGGTTATATGTTTAAAATATTGAACATTTTTACAAATATACTTACATCCATACATATACATGTATGTTGAAATATTTATGCTCATAGGGGAAAAACTTTAGAATGGTCCCATTTGCAAGGAGCAAAAATTTTGTGATAAAGCAAGCTTTACCAAAAAAATTAACTCGTTATGAAACAAACTCAGTTCCAATTTCAACATTACAAGGAGAAAGAACTTTTCCAATATTCTCAAACATATGGGACAACAAACAAAACGATATTATTATTTTATGAACATTTTTTTAATTTAGAAGTTTTGTGCCAAGCCTAAGTATTGCTGGCGAACGTATCAGTACCTCTGATAGGATGAAGTATTTAGGGGTAGTATTCCATGAGAACTTTGAATTCTATAGACATCTAGATTTCATAATAGAACGTGCTAAAAAGGTTTATTTCTTATACCATAGGATTTTACGCCGCAGGGGTGGTCTAAGTACCAAAGTAAGGCTTCTTATTTACCGTCAGATTATAAGACCTATTATTTCTTACGCTTTTCTAGTCTGGTTTGGAATATCTTCCCACCAGATGGAAAGGCTTAGGATATGGGAGAGACGTGTTCTCTGCTCCTGCCTACGGCTACACCCCAGGGTAGGCCCTGATGGCATTTTTCGAAAACCGTCCTGTAGAAAAATCTATAGTAGTATAAATTTTGAGAGGATTGATGTTTTTCTCATGAGATCTGCACTCAGGTTTCTTGACAAATCATCCTCATTAAATAATAGTTTAGTAGGGGGATGCTTTCACCGTGCCCCTGATCTGGAGAATTTGCTTAGAAATAAGTACCATTCCCCAGTTAGCCTTTTGGCTTTGAATACTGGAGGTCTTCTCTTTGGGGATGCAGGCCTCTTGTTTTATCACAGAAGGGTGAAAACCCTTGACATAACTGACTTGGTGTACAACACCGCACAGTAGTTTTTAGAAGGACTTTGTGATAGATATTATATATCGCTTATTTTATTTGTTTTAAATATTAAGTGTTATTTAGTTTGTAGGATAGTTTAAGTTATTAGTTTTAAGTAAAATTTTAAAAACAAACGAGTGTGTTCCTTTTTATCCTTTTTTTTTGGAAATGTAAACAAATGTAATAATTAATAAATGACTGTATACAGCATATCTGTAATGTAATTAATTAAGTGCAAATTAGTCTTAGAAAAGTTGTAATACGTTAAGAAATTTATATAAGAAATGTAGTTTAAGAAACATATGTATAATGAATTTTTGGAATAATAAAGTAATATAAAGTAATATTTTTTAATTTAGTTCCATAGAAAACGGAGTTTCTTCAGGAACGCTCAAGAAAAAATCGCTTAAATAGAGCAACAAGGTTTGCGGTTATAAAAAATTATGACAAGCTTCGTGAGGAGTAATTTTAAGCTTTCTTGATATTTCCGATGTGTTTATTACTTTAAAAACAAAATTAAATTTTTTTTTTTTTTGTGTAAATTATTCAAAAAAAGTACACGATATCTGAGTAAAACCGTCGAGTGTAAAATGTATACAAATACTGGCAAATTCATAAAATATTAAAACAGATTTGAAATATATTTTAGAAAAAATTTGTATGAAAAATTTGTCATACAACACGTTTTAAGGTTATTTTATTTATTTATGAATATGGCAGATAATATTTAATAATATTTCACAACTTAATTTACTTTATTCGTGCTTGATTCCTTCAAATAAAAATATTTCATAATATTCTAATGAAATATTTATTATTTTAAACTAAACTAAAAAATGAAATGTATTACTGCGGCGAAAGCATATCCATATGGCCATTTCACTACTGCTCAAAAAGTTCATCAGTGGATTTTACCCAAATTTTGCATAGAAAAATAGAAAGTCTTATATCAAAAGCCAAGTTGATTAAATGAGAACTCCATTGAATCAATAAGACAAAAGACAATAACAACTCAAAAATGTTCTATACAAAAACACAGCAAACATTCAGTAACTATTTTTATTTTTTCTTTCATTTTTCTACATAAGGAATCCCATTGGGAACCATTCATATGTATTTGAAAGATTCAATGAATGAAATTGAAAACAATTTTTATTAATAAGCAACGTACACATGCAACTATATCAATATGAAAATTTAATATTCGGAATCTTTTAAAATTTAATTTACTTTATTCGTGCTTGATTCCTTCAAATATAAATATTTCATGATATGATATTTCACAACGCTATACTTATTTTCGAGCAATAGTTGATGTCCCTACTTTTATTTAGAAGGATGTAGCAATATCGGCATGATTTTAACTTACGTTGCTTTGTTTTTGAACCACAATATGCAGACAGCTGAAGTTTAAGTAAATACAAAAACTTAAAAAAATATATATGAGCTTCAACAAGCTCACATTGAAACCAAAACATTAAACATCTTACCTACTTTTTCAATATACAGGTGGCAGCATTAATAATGGTTACACAATAACTGTTTGGCTTTTCCAAGTTGCCAGCATTAACTAACCAACTTATTTGCTGTCCTAATAGATACATAAGAATTATTTTCTTTTCTAATCAAGATTTTACAAACTTTAAACCTCCGTTTTTCCATTTAGACGCCTTTAAACAATTTATTTATCGTGGCTACTTAACAACATTTGTATTATATTACGCTCTAGGTGTTGTTGGGATTTGAACTTACGATCTTATGCTTGACAAGCACGAAAAAAACTTTACCTACGCAACCTACGCGGCTTTTCTTTTAAATGAAAACACACACACACCACCCTTTTTGGTGGTGTAAGTGACAACCTTATTACCCTTGTTAAAAACATCAGTTTTTTTGTCACAAATATGTAAGGAATATTTCAAATCAAATAGAATAAACTGAATTTTAAAATCAATTAAAATATTCGTAAAGATTAAAAACAGTTTATTTTTAAAAGGCTCTCCTAATCTATACACTAATACACTAGCAACAATATGAAGTTTCGTTTTTAGTGTATGCATAAATATTCATAAAAAATACGAATGTAAACGAATGCAGAATGACTGTTGATTTCAAGCCTTTACAGCATGTCATAAATTGGGGGTTTTCGCAGTAAAAAAAATAACAATTGTAATTACACTGATAATAATTTTTACAATTTTATCAGAGCTCTACACTTTTCTGTTTTATAAATATATCTAAATTAACTGAGTGTTGTTTGTACATAACTAGCAGTGTCCAAAACTTCGTCAGCGTTTCTAATTTTTTTTAGAATTAAAATTTAGAAAAATGTGTTTTTATGTTGATTCCAGAGTTCTGACAACTGTTTTAGTGCTATTCTACTGGTAAAATGGAGTCCTTTTACATGTGTTTCTCTATTATCTCTACGAAATAACCTGTTTTTACCAAGAAAAAAGTATTCTATTTGGAACCAGGGTTCTAAAAAACCTCCTCACAAAATTTTATTCAAATCCATTCAGCAGTTTTTACGTGATGCAAACACAGACAGACAGACCGACAGACAGATATAAATTCCAAAAAAGATATTTTGTATGCCATATCGATTACTATTTAAACTAACAACAAGATTTTTAAAAAATATTTTGTATACAGAAATGATATGTATAAATAAATAAAGTAAACCAATTATTATAGCTTCCTAACCCTTCACCACAAAAAAAAGAAAAGAAAGGTATATCGAAGTTTACAATTTCATTTCCAATTTCTACAATATCCATTCCCGTCCTCATAAAGTAAATATATATGAAGTTCTTATGCATAGCGAAGTCGATTGAGCGATGACCGTCTGCCCGTCCGTGTTGGGATTGAAGTCAAGTTTGTCAAGGTACTAAATGAAATAGAGAAAATTTAAGTACGCCAGTCGATCAGACATAGTTTAAAAAAATTTGCTAATAAAAATCAGCAAGATCAGTTCATGTCCCTTGAGGCAGCGGGCAAAGCACCACTCCTGCCTCTAATTTTTCCATATCATTTGGAACAAATCTTATTTAGTAAAATAACTTCAATAGAAAAAAAAAAAAATATACAGGGCGATAGAGAATTAATAAACAAGAAAAAAGAACATCAGAACCCATTTTTCCGAGTTATGCTTCTCTGAAATTTTCGCAGACAAGTACGATTGTTCACTATATTTAATAAGGCATCTTTCAGGAAACACTAAAAGTTTTTAAATCTTTAAGAGCTAATGGATGAAATTTTTATGTAAAGCTATACAAAGTACTTGATTATTTTTCTTAATTTGCATCTGCAAACTTGTTTCATTGTAAAAAAATTCTCTACTTGGAAATTCAATAAAATTAAAATTACAACGAAAAATCTTCATAGAAGTTCACTACAGAGAATATAGGAGTTCAACTGTAATTTGTTAAACGGACATTTTTAGCAAAATATGTTGTTATACTGGGGGTGTTAAACTAAAATATAAAGCAATAATATACTAACACTTTTCACTTTTACGGGTTAGATTTTTAATTAGGAAATATTTCTGTAGAGAAGAACTGTCATTGTACGCATTTGTGTTCAGTTTTCACGCTGCATATTTTATCCTTACGACCACTTAGATAGAAAAACTAGTTTTTTTTGGAAAAGGCAAACTTTTTATTTCATGGATTAGGAAAACAAGATTTCACATAACATTGCCGATTATTTGAAAAAAATAACAGCCAAAATAAAATTAATAAATTAATTAATTAAAAAATTTGTTCTATACTTTCAAAAAAAAAAAAGATCGGCTGAACAGTTAAGAATTTTAGAAAGACTTATGTGAATAAATCGAAACTGTAAGATTTCATAAGAAGTAAGCGTAAAAATTTCTCGGATGAAAACACATCTGAAATTCATACAAACGAGGCAGCTTTAAGCATTCTAAGAAAGTCCTAGAACATGTATTAGATGCATATGTGCTTGACTAAACGTTTGGACTATTCTTAAAAATAAGTGCTTCCTATTGGACTTTTAAAACGCTAGAAAGTCCCCCTAAACCTCTGCAGCTTTCAAATAGCCAGCAGGCTGAAAATTATAAATATTTTGATAGCGCTTCTTAATTAAGTTTCATGTTTTTTAACTTCTTAAATGTAGGAATTCTTTTGATTAAAAATACAACAAATCATTTTTACTCTTTTTTTTTTAATTTCCTATTGAATCTACTCGTATGTCTTAGCTCTTGTTTACTAAATAGTCTTTTTTCACAAACTTAAGCCCCAACTATAATGTGCATAAGTTAGCTTTAGCTTATGTCAAAAATTCAACGAAAAGCCTGTCAAATGCTTAGGTACTATATTATAGAAATTAGGTGACTACAATGTACTTACATAAATTTAATAACTTATTTGCCACAGTTGCACATTTATGTTTAATTCGTACTTTTGCCAAAAATAATTTCCATATAAATAAACAAAATTTTAAAACGAAAAGGCTTTCAAGAAGACATTTATATATTTAATAACATTCACACACACATTTACATTGTTTTGGTTCATGTTCTAAGATAAATTTTCATAACAAATATTACAAGGTATTTTCTAGTGTTTGTGGCCAACCGTACTAAAAAATACAACGATGTTCATCGCTTATATCGTATACATATGTGTGTATAATTACAAATTTAATTTAATTATATTATATTTGTTAAAAATTGGCCATAAAAAAAATGTTTTTTTCTACATTTTCTATTGAAGTAAATACTAAAAATTTAACACTTTAGTTCTTAATTACAACTTTTCTTTATCCATGTATAACACAAAGCACAATCAGCTGTTTCCGTACGGAGAGTGCGATCAGTTTCGTACCTTGCTTAAAGAAATTACATTTAACGAAACTTGACGAAAAGTTATCTTATGTACATTATAGTTTACCACACATAATTTAATGCATTTGCACAGATGTTTAAGTTTGCTTAAGTTGTTTTATGCACATTATAGTTGGGCCTTTACGCTGCCATCCAACATAGACTAATGTATTGCGCCGTTCTGTATGATGTGGCGGTCTTTTTAGAATTCATCAACGACTGCTGCATACTGCTAAAGGTATGTTCAGATTAGTAAAATATTTTACCAAATAGACGTAAATGGGAAATAAATTAAACTCGCAATTTGTTTTCAAATACTTATTAAGAAATATAAGATCCTACTTAATACTCGTATTAAAGATAAGATATCACATACATAAATCGTCAATAGTAATGCTTCTTATCAGGAAAAACTTTCTTAAAAATAGTGGTTACTTTTTGTTGGTAAAATATTTAACTAATCTGACCGCACCTTAACTAACGCTTCGTGAAAGTTTGGACCACTATTTTTTGTTTTTTAACAAGAGCCTTAAAATTGCCTTTAGTTATCTAGAGTTCAGATGGTTTAAACTGCTGTTTTCTAACAACAAGTATTTTTATTCACACTTACGCAGACTTACGCTGGTTGGCTTTAACTTCATGGCTCGTAAGTTGTATATCTGAAAAATCGCAGACATTTCTGCTAATGAAAACTGTGCGGCTGCACAATATGAGTTGGCGAATTTCTATTTTTATTCAAATACATATAAATACCCACCACACTTTTTTAGTGGTAGAAACAACAAATTCAGACAACATTAGCTTTTGATGGTAATAGTTGCCAAAACTCATTTTCGTAACAATATGTTCAAATATCGTTTGAATCGCGACTCCTAAAAAGCGCTCAAGTTACTTGACATCTATTTGCCATCATTCTTAACACTACGACGCTTTTGAAGTCCTCCAAATCATTTTTTTTTTGCGTAAAATTTTAATTTACACAACACAAACACCATTATTGTTATTTCTGTTAAGATTCTCAGAGAAGTTTAATTATTATTTTTTTAATAACCGTTCATAGTTTTGACGTAATTAATTCAATTTCTCTCACTGTATTTCTATCCAAAGCAGACTTTTTGTACCAAAAAATGTTTCTTAGTTTTGTTTGGCACAAAAAAAAATATATAAACTTTTAAGTAAAATTTGCTAGACTTTGTTTTTTCAAACAATAACTTGAGAATAAATAAAAAAGACGAATAAAACAGTTTTAAATCTTTTAATATGGAAAACATTGCAAACAACTTCTGTAGGAAAAAAAGGAAAAGTGTTTGCAAAAAGTTGAAAAAAATATTTATTTTAAAAGTTTTTCCATTCAATCGAACCAGCAGCTCCATAAAAGTTGCTGCTGATAAAACTAATGTTGTGACCAGACGTGGACATTGAAGTCAATGTGATTATTTCAACATAAAAATAATTCTTTTAAAACTTTTTGTTTTCTGTTATTTAAAACAATGCAAGTCATGCACTTTTCATGAATCATTAAAGACTTTGTTTGTATGCGAGGTGTGGTGGTGTAGAAAATGTGCCGTTAATAGGGGGAGGAGTGCTAAACGGTTAAAAGATGGTAGCTTTGTTTTCATTGTTTAGTTTTTTTTTTCTTATTTAATAATGTGTGTAATACTGTGTAACTCCATCGATCGTGCTATTTGCTTTTCTTTTTTGTTTAAGTATTTGTTCAAGCAGCCCTTTTTATTAATAGTGGGATGTTTGCTTATTCTTTATTAAGTACTCTATACTGCATTTGGTTAATTTTTAGTGTAGTAAGTTTGACAAGAAGTTTGATACACCTACTTCTGGTTGTACAAAAATTCAAATGAGCTTTATTTGAACTAAACGATACGACTAGAAACGGAAAAATCCAAGGAAAATATGCCGTAAGATTTAAAACTAGTGACCGGTTTTTTTTTTATTGAACAAAACCGTTTATACGAATATTTCAAAACTTGAATTTTATCCATCAAAATTATTGAAATCAGTTTTTAACTGTTTTTAGGGTGAAAAAACGTTACCCTGTGTAAATATGTTACCCGCTATAACAATAAATACTAACTAAAACAATAAATACTAAAAATTAAATGGTATTCTGAAAGTAAGTTGATTTTCATAAAAATATTATTTCTTGAATTATGATAGGCAGGCACGTCAAATTTGAACAGTGTCAGGTAATTATGAGCGCCACAGCAACAAGTAAAAAAATCCTTAAATTATAGGGTATCTCAATATTGACGTAAATTGCACTTATATGGGTTTAGTTTTTAAACCGTGGCAGGCTGGCATAAAGAATTCACAAAGAGTAATAACAAATATGTAGGCTATAAAAATAATTTGTAATATATGTTATAATGTAATATATGTTATAAAACGTGTTTTCCAAATGACGTGAATTTAAGGAAAATGGCATTACATTTTAAGCCGTTATAGCCAGACAATTCGTATACAAGTTATACTGCTATGTCTGCTATAACAATAATTATAAAATTAAAATTAAATGAAGAGTGATTTTCGAGTATATGGCATAATTTTTTTGAACTGTTATAGGCTGAAACTATAAATTTACGCAGAGCTTGTATTGCCAAGTCGCCATAAAACCAACTATAAAAAATTAATATAAACGGTGTTCCACAGGAACTAATTTGAATTTTATAGAAATTATGTATTACAATGTTCGCTGCAAAAAGTTTAAAAAATTAAATTAAAGAGTGGCATGGCTCAGTGGGGCATAATCAAAATATCTGGGAACAAACTCGGCCATTTGTAAGCGGCTAAAGAATGTGAGCTTAAGTTTTCAAACTGGGTACCATCCAGATTCTAGGGATGGCGCTATGTGGTCTCAAAGTAGGGTACCTCGCACCTGAAAATTATGTATTATTATAAAATGTTTCTAAAGTAATTTGATACTTTCCTACGGTGCATGGTTAGAAACACTTCTTGTGTGAGACACACTCACATTTGACACACTCTCAGTTATATAGTGCCTTAAATAATCTACGGAAGTCTTGATTTCTGTAATAAAACAAAAATCTATGTTTTTTCATAAGCAAACATATAATTTTAATCTGGTTCAAATTTACGTTTATTTTTATTTTTTAATTTTTTTAAGAAAGTCAAATCATTTAAAAATTTATAAAAAGGTTCTTTTCCAAATTTTTAAAATGATTTCTGAAAAATCTCAAATAATTGATCCATCAAAATTGAGCACTGTTTTTTTTGTTGGTTCCCAATTTTTTTTAAGAAATAAAAAGTGTTTGACCAACCAAATGCAAATAAATACAAGAAGGATCTCAATATCATTCACAATTTAATTGGTAAGACAAAGTTCACTCATTTCGTAAAGCTTTTCACTCTACCTTTCTCATCAATTGTCATTGTTTTTGGTTTAAGGTCCGACTATAATGTGCAAAAGCTAACGTAAGCTTATGTCAAAATCTCAGCGAAAGGCCTGTTAAATGTTTAGGTAACCCATTAAAGACTTTTAGGTGACTACAATATACTTACATAAACTTAGTAACTAATTTGCCACAGTTGCACATTTGTGTTTAATTCCTACTTTTGCCAAAAATAATTTCTTTATAAATAAACAAAATTTTAAAGCAAAAAGGCGCTTCAAGAACATATTTTTTACATTTAATATCATTCACATTCATATTTCGATGTTTTTTTTCGTATTTTAAAAATATATTAAAAAATATTACATTATACTATTAAATGCAACAGTGTACGTCACTTAAATCATATGCAATTAAAAACTTAATTTTTATTTTTTTGTGTTTGTTGAAAATGGACCACAGAAATAATGATTTACGCTTTTTCTACATTTTCTATTAAATTAAAAACTAAAATTTTTAAACTGCAGGTCTTTATTGCAATTTTTCTTTATGAATGTACAACGCAAAGCACAATCAGTTGTTTTCTTATGGAAAGTGCGATCTGTTACGTACCTTGCTTAAAGAAACGACATTTGCAAAAACTTGACGAAAAGTTTTCCTTAATACGTTATAGATTGACATATATAATTTTATGTATTTGCTTAAGTTATATTATGTGCACTATAGTTGTGCCTATAAACAGGCCCCCGATTAGCAACAACCTCAAATTTATTTTTCATTCTATTTCTTTTCGCCACAATAGGGCGTTGCCTTAAAATCATAATAATTGTTTCGAAATATGATTACGCGATGCCCTGTTATTAATTTGACATTTTACTTAAAATAAATTGCTAGTTGATCTATTAAAATATATTACCAAATGAAAGCTTTCTTGTCACACTTTAGTTTATTTGTTTTTTTATTCCTAGTTTTATTCTCGGGAGTGTGATTATTTTTTCCCATTTTCTGGAAAATAAGTTAATAATCCTTGCAATCCTACTAGTGGTAAAGAAGAAAGGTAAGTCCTTTATGAAATTAAATGTAAAAAATTAAAAAAAAGTAATTTTAATTAATCAAACACAAAAAAACTGCTACTTTACTTAAATAAATTGTTAATACTGATGCAATTTTTACATTTAGAAAATTTTCAGCTCACCCAAGTTCTGTAATCAAAAATTTGTTAAAGGACCAAGTATAAATATACTTGAGAGATTTAAGTTAAAAAAAAAAATTCTGTTTCTAAACTTTTGAAGTTTAAATTTTGTCTACATGGACGGGATATAGTTCTATATTTTGTTGTTAAATAAAAGATTGGTTTTTTATTTATTCTTTTATTCATAAATGTAGATTTTTTTTCTTTTGTGCTCATTATTTATTTTTGTTCTTGTGTTTTTATATGTTGTAATACATAACATTTTTTTTACTACTTGAAAATTGAACAAAAGAATTTTATATTTTTATTTAGATACAATCTTCACTTACGTAGATGTTAAGCATATAAACATAAACAAAACGAAATACAAAAATATATTTACTTACTTGTATTTTTGCACATTTACATATATATGGAACAAGAACACCCAAAAAATTTTTTTAGTTAAATCAATATAAAGCAATTTGTCTTTTATATTCAGAATCAAAAACTACTTGAAAATACTAACAAAAAATGTTTAATGACACTAAAATGCAATTTTATTTTATAAATTCTTTAAAATATATTTGAAATAATTTTAAAGATCATTTAACACGCTCTCAATTTATACGCCATACAAGGTAAAGTAAATATGTCTTTACGTTTTGTCAAAACCATTTAGTATTTGAAAATATTCATAAAAAGTTAGTCACTATTTTTTTTAATTTCATTGCTTGACACCAAAAGAGGAAATAAAAAAAAGAAATAAATTACGTACTGTAAACAACCACTTTCTTAAAAGTCAAAATACCAATAATAAAAAATTAAAAAGAGGCCGATCATAAATGATCATTTTCATTCTTAATGTTTAACTGAGAAAGATACTTTTGATATCATTTATAAATTTACGATATACATAGTTTTAGATTATAGACAAGTTAAACTGTGCGAACTTTGTAGTAGAGGTCACGGGCATACAAAATGATTCAGTGTTTAAATTTTCTATTTAAAATTAACAATTGGAATGCAATCGGCAAGAAGTGTGTCTTGTTCGGTCGCAACCGAGAACTAACGCCATCAGTTAACTTACTCAAATTTTTGTTTTTAAGAAGTCGTATGTAAACCACTTTTTTAAACCAACTGTTGCAAAAGTAACTCGACAAAAACAAAAATTATCTTAACTTACAATAAAATCAAATTATATATTATTTAAAAAAATAATAATCACCCTTATTCTGCGTTTCGATTACGTTCCCGAATTCAGTTACGCTCGAATCGAAAATAGGTATTCTACAAAAAAACCTAATCGAAAGAAAAAGAAGTTCAAACCAGCTGCTTTGTTATGAAACGTATGAAATAGAAACATAAAAAAAATTTGTAAACATTGTAATTGTTAAACTATAAATACAATTTTATCAATAAACAGTAATAAATACATGTATTAGAACTAAATATTGTGGAAGCTTTAATTAAATAAACTCATCAGTTAAGTGCGGAAAAAAAATAGCCAACAGACTAAAAGCAAACGGTATTTGTGGCCAAAGTATTCCTGCGTGAGAAATCCTGAAGCGCCGGAGCGAAATTTTTATTTTATACACATCATTTAAATTATTATTATTAAAATGTCATACTTTCTTTCCAGTTTTTTTTTGTGGCCCTATTGCGTTAAGTGAATTTGGAACTTCTTCCTATAATGCCTATACTTCTTCCTTGGGACGCTTATAATACCCAGACGCAATACATATCAGCCTTCGTTGCCATTATATTAACCTGCAATAAATTAAATAAAGCTTTAAAATTACAAAAAAAAACAATATTACAAAATAAAGTTACAGCATTTTATACTCACATTTTATTAAATTTTACACTTTTTGAACTACAAAAACAAAAATCGAAAAACTTTCCGATCGTAACGCAGAATACATACAATTGAAAAAGAAATCGAATTAATACAGGGAACGGAACGAAGAATACCAAAGTTGACAAACTGAGTAATTTTCGATCCGAATCGAAACGCAGAATAAGGGTGAATATAAAAAACTTACGTTAAAAATCAAATTTGGCAAATAACCAAAGTAAATATTTTATTAATTTATTTAAAACAAATATCGTGATATTTTTTATCCCGATTAAATTATTAAATCTCCGATATTGATTATTGAGGGTGGAAGCACTTTTTATTGAGGGTGGAAGCACTTCTCTACCGCTTACTTAGCTCTTCAGGAAACTTCTCACAAATATTTTAAATAAGCTAGGGATAATTTTAATAAATTAATTAATTTAATTAAATATTTTTTTCAAATAACAAGTGAAATTTATGTTCCCATAAAATTTTCATTGCTCACAAAGTGAAAATTGGTATAATGAATTGCCCGTAAAATATTTGTTTCCTTAAATATACAGCTGTTCAGGGTTCCCAGATTTTTTTCGAGTCGTATCCCCAATTACATAAATTTTATCCTCACAATTCCCCAATAAACAATTTCAACTATTTGTATTATTTTTAAAATGTGTGTTAATTCTCAATAAAAATTCGGTAGTGCATTTTATTTCTAATTTTGGTTTTCATTGAGTTTATTGCTAAAAAAAAAGTGGCAAAGTATTTATTTAAATTTAAGGAGGGACTTACCAGTCATAATATTTAAAAATGTTTTCTTTTACCGTAAAGTGAAATTTATTTAAAAATACTAAAATTACAATAACCAAAAAATATAATTTAAAAAAAAAAATTCCCAAATAACTTCTCTAAATCCCGGAAACGCAAAATATATCCTCAAAGAATGCCTCAATATCCAAACTGAAATTTTCATCCTCATTTTATAAATAAAATCGCCGATTTGGGAAAAATCCCCTAATCTGACAAAACTGCAGCTGTCCTAAATATATAAGCTATCAGTGCACATTGAATGTAAATAAAAATAAAAAGCTCTGATTGTTCAATAAATATATTTTTAGAAACAACTAAATAATTTTAATCCAAGGAGAATTAACTAGGCAACATCTAACAATTGTCGCTGTTTTCAAGAACCCCCACCCCTTGAAATTACCTAAAACTGACCCATTATAATAAAACATTTTTTTTTTTTAATTTGTTAAACAAATTATATCACTATTTTGCCATTTAATGACAGTTTTAATTGAAAGCTAAACTGTTGAGCACTTTTCTACATTCTGCGATAACATCTGTAGATATCTTCACTAATTTTCAGGCATTCGGTCTTATGATGATTATAGTTGGCCAATAATTTTATTAGTAGTTATAGATTCTATTCTTGAGCTATTTAGGCCTATACTTGGAAAGTAATTAAAAACTCAATTTAATTACTGTTTTTCCCGACGTTTCGTCGATTATTTGTCGACTTTATCACGGGCGTAAAATAAAACGTTAATACATTAGTTCAAATTAAAATAAACATGTCAAACATAAACACAAAACATCTGAACGATTTAAATCGTATAACTACTAATTCGGTCTTTTTGTTTTTCATTTTGTCGAGCATAACGTCACTCTGCAGTGTAGTTACTGATTTTGAATTAAATAAATGTGTTGATAATTTCAATATTCTAATTAAAATAGATTAAATTGAAGTGAAAAAAAAATCAGAGGGAAAAGTGAAAAAATTTCTTGGATAAAAGTTATTCACGATGAAAGGAATTTTTGCTTACAAAAAAATTGTACACTTAATTTGTTCACGATTACAAGATGGAAAGAAATATTCATGATAAGAGTTATTATTATTGTTTAAATTATTAGTGGAACTGCATATTATAATATTATTTTAACTTATTTAACACTTTGAGTTTATAAAATATATGTACGAGGGCTGCTATATATATTTCTGGCCTGGCAACACTGAGTGCTGCCAAGTGCTGTCTGACATTTCCATTGGAAAGTTTGTAATTTTTAAGCATAATCGTACTCAAAACGTTTTGACGTACGACCATTATTTGTGTTGTTTACAGCGACTTGAAAAATTTAATATGGAAAAAAATGGAATTAACTCGTGAACATTTTCGTGCCATCATTTTTCACAACTTTCGACGTGGATTATCACGACAAGAGTGCATTGATAAACTTAAATCTTTGTATGGCGATGAAGCACCATCCTATAGCACTGTGAAATATTGGTATAATGAATTTAATGGTGGCCGAAGCTCGCTCAAAGACGAATTCCGTGAAGGTCGTCCAAAAACGGCTGTTGTGCCAGAGAACATTGATGCCGTGCGTGAACTCATAATGCAAGATCGACATGCGACATACCGAGAGATAGAGACAGCCTTGGACATTTCTTCCACCGGCATACATTCGATACTGCATGAATACCTGGGCGTAAAAAAGGTTTGTTCTCGTTGGATCCCGCACAATTTGAAAGTCGCCTAAAAAAAGGCTCGTGTAGATTGGTGCAAAGAAATGTTGCAAAAATACGATTGCGGTGCTTCAAAAGACGTTTATAAGATCGTCACAGGTGACGAATCATGGATCTATGCGTATGAGCCCGAAACGAAACAACAATCGACCGTGTGGGTCTTCAAAGACGAGCAAAATCCAACGAAAGTTGTTCGTGGAAGAAGCACTTCGAAACAAATGGTCGCCTGTTTCTTCGGCAAAACTGGTCATGTGGCGACTGTTCCGCTTGAGCAACGTAGGACGGTCACTTCTGAGTGGTACACTACAATTTGTTTGCCTGAAGTCATCGGAGAAATTCGAAAAACCAGCAAGAGAAGACGAATCATAGTTCACCATGACAATGCGAGCTCTCACACATCGGCTCAAACCAGAGCGTTTTTGACCGGCCAAAACGTCGATTTAATGGGTCATCCGCCGTACAGCCCTGACTTGGCACCTAATGACTTCTTCTTGTTTCCGCACATCAAGAAAAAAATGCGTGGTCAACGATTTTCGTCGCCAGAAGAAGCTGTTGAAGTGTTCAAAAACCATGTTTTAAAGGTGTCTCAATCGGAGTGGAAAAAGTGCTTCGACAACTGGTTTGAGCGCATGCAAAATTGTATAAATCATGATGGAGAATACTTTGAAAAACAATAAAACCATTTTTGATTATAAATATTCGCATTTTCACTATTAGGCCAGAAATATATAGAGCAGCCCTCGTACGTATGTATGTTTTGATAGAAATACTTATTCTTATAAAAAATTTCTTTTATAAAATATTCATGCGCACAAAATATTAAATTTATAGTAAAAAAGTATATATAAAAATAAGAACCACTTATGTAGAGACATGGAAAATATTAAAATGGTACTTTTCAAAAAAGACAAAAGAGTGCAGGCAAACAAATAGTTTTTTATATTAAAAATATATTTATTTGTTTGTATTCTCAAATATTTTTTCGATATTAAAATACCACATCTTAATTTATGAAATGACAAAAGTATACTTAACGTTAAATACATTCAAACCAGAAAGTTAATTTTCAATTACAATTAAATCCATAATGTATGGTTGGATGTATGTATGTACAGTAAATTGATTTTATGATTAGTAGTCACCCATATTTGGCACAAATTAAAGTGTAAAACTGGTATGAACTAATAAAACTAAAATATAAATTCAATACTTTTGTTTTTTCTATAGGAAGAAAAAAAATAAATAACAAGAATATATAACTTATAAAAGTAAATAACGGGAATTTAATTAAAATATTTGAATTTTAAAATTGTCGAATTAAAATCCCGACTAAATTATTAAAATCACCGGTATTGATTACTTAAGATGAAAGCACTTCATTTAGTTCTTCAGGAAACTTCTCACAAATACCTATTTAAAAAAAGAAAAACAAATAAGAATACGAATAGTATTCATATCAATATTTTAGAAATTAAAAATAAATGAACTTAAGCCAAAATCAATTTCGATTCATTTATAAAAAGAAAATATTTTAAGAAGGTTTTTGATACACATAAAGTTTTGTTTTAAAATAAAATAAAACAATAGAAATATGTAATTACTAGTCACAAAGCCTATCCCTGCCAGGTAAAAAAAATATGTTTTATAGGAAATATGTTTTATAGAAAAAATTTAGAGGATTGTAACAAAATTCTAAGAACACACCCACCGCTTACAGACCGAAAATAAAAAATCCGTCTTGCACCAACGGAACAAATATACTTTAACTATGCGAAATTTCAACTCCGGAAAGAGAATTGGACATACATACATAAATTTTATATATAGATTTAAAAAAACTGCTTGAAATCTATATGTTACTGTAAAGGAAAGATTTTAAAAAAGCCATACAATATAATAAGAAATCCTAAATCAATGTAAAAAGTTATAGTCTTCCATAAGCTTGAAATAAAATTACCATTTAACAAAATAATATGAAAATTTATTATTTGTATTACTTTTTACGTTAATCTAAGTTAATTGTGCTTGATTCCTTCGAATATATATATTTTATAATATTCTCATGAAATATTTATTTTTAAAACTAAAACATTCGTCTTGATAGGTTTGTTGCAAGAGTTTGGGGTTAGGGTTGAGCTCAAACCTATAGTTCGTATCGCGTCCGCGGAATTTTAGCCAGTAGTGTTTTTCTTAATATAGAAGAGAAAAGAAATAAGACAAGGTGGCACGTCACGCAGTTTCTGCACCAAATCGTGGACACATTTCATCTTATAATGTGTGTTATTCTTAATTCAATCTTTTTTTATAATAAGATGATTTTATTTTTTGCAATTTATTCATTAATTGTTTTTAAAGTAATATTTTTGTTTTTAAATTTTTGCATTTTTTTAACCAAAAAAAAAAAAAAAATAATAATAATAATAATAATTTTGGTATCAACTTTCTTTGATTATTTTGTTATGCATTTCATTTCTTTATAATAACCAAAAAATTTTAATTTTATTTCTATTAAATATGTTGAACTATTTGTGTATTTAAATTTTAAATAATATTTTTAGCCTTTTGTTAATAATGGCGGGTTAAATTTAATGCTAATGTGGTAAGTAGGAGAATAGAAAAGTAAAAAGAAGATAAAGTATGTAATTTTGAGGCATCCATCCATAGTTCGATTACTATGTCATGACACGGTTTCACAGCCTCAAGCGGCAGGGTTTAGGCTTACTGACAGAACATAAGCCAGAGGAGTTTTGTTGTGTGTGCAGGCAGGGAACTGACAGACTTATCTTCGGGCATCATCAATTTATTTAACTTTTGCTTGAGTCAGCTGGTATGATTATTTTTTTTTTTTTTTTGAATTGCTGAGATAACCAGACGTATTGACAAGAACCAACTCAAGACGCCAATCTGGTAACCCCCCAAATGATTCCATTTAGGTTTTTTAAATACAGCATCCACTTCAAAGATGTATTACTGCGGAGTATAATCCGCTGATAAGATATATAAGCAGTAGCAAAATGGCCATATGGATATGAATTCCCAGCAGTCCATATGCGCATTTCGCTACTGCTTATATAGCTTATCTGTGAGAATATCAGGCAATACATATTTTTGAAGGCACCAAGCACAATGAACGTTGGTTAACATATAACAAGTTTTTTTTTATTTTTTAATCTAATCTTATTTTAATTTAGCACTTTAAAGTCCGCAAATCACCAACTGTGACTTCCGTAGGAACTTACACCTTTTTTGAGAGCTTTCGATTTGCTAATTATCTACTACTTTTTTTCTGAAGTTGCCTCATACATTTACCTTCTCGGCCCCCTAAGTTTTTTTATTTACCGAGAAGGTATGCAATCGTTAGTTAAAGAGAAAGGAACTACATTTGCGCACAGCCTCATATCAGCCACCATATTCGTCTTAAATGTGTATTTAAATGTTTTTAAATCTTTAAGTGACTTAAGACAGACCTACATTCTGCCACAGACATTTCTCTTTTAATAATAAATTTAATTAATAAAATTTTTGCTACAAAACTGCAAAGTACAGAATATATGATAATATAAATTGGTTCTAATAAAAATTATTTTTTTAATAAAAGTATTATTTTAAAAACTCAAACAGTATCTATCAAGCACTCGTTATAATATTTTCAAGAGTTTTTATTTAAACCGCAAAAAAAGCGTCGAAATATCCATATAAAATTCCTTTCTTCACACCTCACAATTTAATAACTACGACTTTTGCGTTAAAGTGATTCCTCAAAGGCAACACTTTTATTGTTGTTTTAAAGAAAAAAGAAAATGTTTAAGAATAAAACAAAAATTGTCTAGAACCATAATGAATGTTAAATTAAAGAAAACGTATCAATTACACTAAGCCCTAGCTTAGCAATTAAAATGTTTTCAAAGACTCCATTGTTCAAAAGTCTTTAAAATTATTATTTTGTTTAAAAAAGAAGAGCAACATTAAGAAACTAATGGTGCCATATTTAACCGCAAAGTGTCTACAAAATCAATAAGTAAATTTGATCAATTTGAAATGATAAGTTTTCAATTGTATTGACTATTAAGTAAAAATAAAAACAAAACAAAGAACCTTATAAACGAAAAAGGTTTTTTTTTAAAGATAACGATCAAAAATTAAAAATAAGGCTACCGAGTGAAGAAGACAAGATTGTATATTCTTTAAGATGTATCTTCATTCTAATGTCTTCATGTATATACAGGCATATCTGTGAAGATGTACGGCGAAATTTAATCCTTTAAAGAATTTCATGTAGTATTTATGGGTGCTTGCTGGCTTTTTTTTGTCACGCATACATATATATACTTACATATATGTACACACAAATAGGTGAATATTTATCAAAATGACTTTCTTTCTAACAGTGGCAAAAAAAACACACAGACAATGAAATTATAATTGAAAAATATTACGCTTTCTTATGCATAGTTGACACTACTAAAAAAATAAACTTTTTTATAATACTTTCCTTAAGAAAATATCAAAATAACAGCAAAAAGCTGGCATAAAATTTAATGTCCGAATAGAACCTTATTGTTTTAATTTTCCTAAGACATTTTGGATCTTTTTTTTATATAAACACTCACTCTGAAATGGTAACCTGTTAATATAAAAGTTTTTTGCTCATTAACCCTACGTCTCCACGAGTCATCAACTTGGTATGAAAATCATGTCGAACATGAATTCGGCTAATTTTGAAACCCCATGTTCATGTTTCGTTCATATGCAACCATCGTTGGCGAACATTTGTCTGAGCAATGATGTTCGCCGTCAAATATGACTTTTAGTATGATTTCTCTATTTCGAATTAAAAGCTTTAAAACAACCCTGACGACAAATATAAAATTATGCTCAAATAGAACATGAACATCAACACGTTTTCGCCACATACAAGAGAATGATCAGATTAATACCGTTGTTCTACCGGAATTATGTGCAGGTATGGCTTGTGAAGACGTGGTGTAAAAAATGTATATTCGATATTTTTAAGTCTTAGGGCCATTATTCCAAATTTCCGGTAGTTAAAAGCAGGATTTTGTTGGACTGGTAAATGGGTTGGCATTACAGAATGGAAGTTTTAATAATACAAAGCTATTTATCGGGCAGACAAAATCCTGCCTTTGAGTAACAGCAAGTTGTAATAATGACCTTTAGGGCCAGGATTCACTATCATACTCAGTCGTAAGATCTTTAAAAAATTGCAAATGTGCTCAAAAAATATGTTTGTATGGATTAAAAGTGTATGCGTGTGATGCAGTTTTTGACAGATCTGTATGATTTTATAATCTTTTGAAACAATTCATAAATAAATAAATTAATAGAGAAAACTATGCGATCAGAGTTGATTTTTTTAAGATAAGAAGAAAAAAAAACAACAAAATATTACCGCTATAGGTTTTTTGGACAGAATTCTGTCAGATTTTTATGTGATTAAATCGTATATTCACAAATACGATTCATATTATTTTTTCAGACATTTTTCGGATGAATAAAGCTGAGGCATGCCGAAAAGCCTTTCGACAGCGATTTTCTTCTTTTATCAGCCGAAACAGTAGCATTTTCTACTGTGCTGTAGTTCGATCGGAGATGTTTTGATCTCATTCAGTCTATCAAACATTTGTTCGTATAAGCAGTTGCAAAGAGAATTGGAGAACTTTCAGTAGAGATGGCATCTGTTGCTATTTATTGTTGAAAGACCATTACACAGAAACAAGTCTCTGTACCTGTTAAAGATTTGTTTTGTCATTTAATTAATATACTTAATTCGTGCTTGATTCCTTCAAATATAAATATTTCATGATATTCTCATGAAATATTTATTATTTTAAGCTAAACTACAAAATGAAATGTATTACTGCGGGGAAACCATTTCACTACTGCTCAAATAGCTCATCAGTGGATCTTACCCAAATTTTGTATAGAAAAACAGAAAGTCTTATATCAAAAGCCAAATTGATTAAATGAGAACTCCATTGAAGCAATAAGACAGAAGACAATAACAACTCAAAAATGTTCTACACAAAAACACAGCAAAAATAAAAATAGTTACTAAATGTTTGCTGTGTTTTTGTGTAGAACATTTTTGAGTTGTTATTGTCTTTTGTCTTATTGATTCAATGGAGTTCTCATTTAATCAATTTGGCTTTTGATATAAGACTTTCTGTTTTTCTATACAAAATTTGGGTAAAATCCACTGATGAGCTATTTGAGCAGTAGTGAAATAGCCATATGGATATGCTTTCCCCGCAGTACTACATTTCATTTTGTAGTTTAGCTTAAAATAATAAATATTTCATGAGAATATCATAAAATATTTATATTTGAAGGAATCAAGCACGAATAACGTAAATTAATTAAATTTTAAAAGATTCCGAATAATAAATTTTCATTTTGATTTGTTTTGTCTTTTGTTGATATTTTAATAAATTTTTTATTGGTTCAATCATTTATTTTGTTAAAAAAATGTTTTATTTCTTCTTCAATTAAACACATAATTAATTCAATTATTTGCTTTATTAGTAATTATGTGTTTTTTTATTAAATAGGTAAATTACACAATTAAAATATTAATTAAATTCAAATTTAAGATGTATTCATTCCCTGGGTCCACTTGTGCGGAACAGTGTTTGGAATTGTTTGGATTTTGAAGCGTAAGATAATCAGGATGACCGATTAATGCACGAGAAATGGTTCAAATCCACAAGTGGTAAATGAACTAAGATTCGTTTATATCCCCTAAGTAAAATTATTGAAAACGTAATTGAAACAGATGCTCGCAGGAGTTATTTTTTCTGAATCCTTTGGCTCTCTCTCTACAAGCGAAGGACGTCAGCAGTAGAAATTCAATATCGCATATAGTGAGCATCATAACAAGCCCTCGTGACAAGAGCTGCAGAAGCTTACTGGATGAGGAAGAGAATAGATAAGTCAGCATCCCCTCTGACTGGCGTGAAAGGTTTTGCTAGACTAAAGATAATAAAGTTCGATATAGAATTTATAATATTTTTGTTAACAATGCAATCACTGAAGGCAAGAATTTCGTCATACAATAACAACAACAATTTCGAATGCAAATTAGGGTGATCACTTTTTAACTTTATTTTTGTGAGTTCTTAGATTTTTCAATGCTTTTGCGTTCACAGTTGAATTTTCTATAGCGTTGACTTTGGCATTTCACTGCTTATGATCCCTTCATGTAAAAACTCATATGTATTTCTCTTGTAAACTTATTTCAAGATGTAGATTGTACAGATAAACTCTCGTATATGAACATGAGAAAACTGTTAAAATTACAGTAATGTAGAAATTGTAGAAGTATTTGTCGTATAATGATTATGATATTTACCCCTATTCTTCGTTTCGATTCGAATAGAAATTTTCTTCGTCTAGCAACTTTGGTATTCTGCGTTTCGATTCCGCTCAGTTTCTTTCGATTGTATGTATTCAGCATTACGATCGGAGCTCCGTTTTTCTCAGTTGTTTTTTTTTTTCTTAATGGAGAGCTTGCTTTATTTGTGTTTTTTAGCTAAAAATTTAAAGAATGTAAGTAGAAAATAAGATAAAATGATCAGAAACGCAATTATTTTTAATTAATTTATTGAATTAAATTATTTTTTTTTAAATTGTTAATTATTGTACCCGAATCTTGTGTGTTTTTTATGTATTACAGGTCAAAAACCACAAAACCAGAGCAATATGGAAAACTGGCAAATTTAATGGAATCACCAGCGGCCAAAGGAAGAAGTAGCAGCGTTCTGGAAGGAAGTTGGGGGATGCTCAATGCACTAGCTTCTCCAACAAAAAATGCCAGTTTATGGAAACAATTTTATTTTGTTTTTATATATTATTTAACTATTTTTTTTATTAAACTTTATCAAAAATTTATTTATACGAATAATTATGTATACAAACAACTTTTTGTATTTAATTTGACATTTGTTTATAAAAATTATAACAAACTTGCCTATTTTGCTATTTCATTTCCACATTCCACAGTTATGCTATTAATTTTGTAAACATTGTTGTCTTCTTTTTTTCTTTCGATTCCGTTTTTCTTCAGAATAAAAATTTTCGATCGCAACGGAACTGAATGCGATGACTTAACCGAAACGCAGAATAGGGGTGATTATGAATATTAGTAGATTTTGTTTTTGCTACTTGTGTTTAAGTTCCAATGCTGTACGCTTCTCTTCCAACTTGAATTTAGTATTTGATCTTTTAACATTTTCGTTTAGTGATGACAATTTAAAAAAAGTTACAGATTCCCTTTAAAGCGTTTCTTTTTCTCTTTGAAGACTTATAACGAAGCTTGTTTGAATCCCATTTAATTTGTGTGATGGATCTCTCAAGAGTTTTTACTCAAAATACAAAAATTTTGTTTTTTTCTTTTCTTTATATTCTTGCAATAATATAAATTCAGTATTTTTTATACTTGTACTTATTGAAGAACTAATCTAGCATGTGGTCGATCATATTTGGTTTGTCATAATTTTTAATTGTAAATTTTATAAGGTGTCTAAGAATTATTTTATGTATTTCAATAAATGCAGCTTTTTAAGGATAAGAGGGTTTAAAATAGATAATAATTACGCTTTATAGCTAAGAATATATAAAAAAATTAAATGATAGCGATTTGACTTGTAATTTTCTTATAAGAACGCTAAATTGAAAATTATATTGACTTTCATTATCTTAATACTTTTGAATCTACAATATCCGCAGTTAAGTCTTAAATAATATAATATTTTCAAATGTTTTAACTTTATTTAGCCGATAATCATTTGTATAATTACAACTGCTTAAAAAAGTTTTCAAAACATTAGAAAATGTGCTCTCGCATATATGTATTTAAGCACAAAAGATGATGACAACATTTAATCTGATCATGATCAAACACATTTAAATCTGTATAAAAGTAAAATAATATTTATTAGTAAAACTATTATAAAGTAATTGATACCACCAGGGTACAACCTTAAATGGCAAAGCGATTAAGTTATTATGCCAAGCAGCCAGCCAGCCAACCCGTCAGACAGGCATGCAGCACTAACAACGCGAGCAAGTAAAAGAATGAAGGGATTGAAAAGGCGGTGGTAAAATACACCGCTTATAAAGATTATCGGCAGCACGTTTATGTGCGAACAATATCCAACATACATCCATATCCCACAGCCAACAAACAATCAGTAGCGAAATGAAAACAAAAACCAATTTGTGAAACAACAATTTAGTATATAAATCAATAATTAAATATTAAATATGTTTGAATAAGTGGTGCTTTTTCACTTAATTAAAACTAAAAAGAAAAAAACTTTCTTCACTGGACTAAGAATTTAAGAAACAAAATCATAAATACTTCATGGGTATGAAAATGGAGAACTTCTCAGATCTCAGCTAAATCTGCGTGTTGTTACATTTAAATCCTTTTCGTCTATTTTTATTGTTGTCTTAAATGTAAGCTGAGACATTTGTAAAGATGAATTAATAATCACGAACCCAGCTAACCAAGCAACTTAAGGAAATATATTTTCTTAACTGAGCTGAAAATTAGGCTTATCCTTTTTAAAACAACAATAAAAGCGATTTACTTTTGCACAGTGGAACTTAACTTAGAATATTTAAATAAGTTGCAGTTTGCTAATGTAGAACTTTAATATCTTGTAGATTTGGTAAATGTTGCTAAATTTAAAATACGACAACAACAAATGTATACGTTTGCTCCATTTGTAATACTAAAAAATGTAGTAGCTATTGTAACTGCGTTTATTTAAAAGTGTCAAAACTCTGACATATTTGGCCCCATACTGTTTTTTGCATTTTCATTTTTTTTACAATACAGACGAAAAGAGTCACTCACAATTAGATGTTTAAAATCGTAGAATATTTAAAAGGACTTTAAATAAATATGAAGAGCGAATTCCGCTATTACAACGGTTTGAGTTTTCAAACGAAGGTTTTTTTTTAATTAATGTAAGCACCTTAACTATTAAATTTATTTTAGTGGTTCAGTTTATTTATCCTTTATTTTTTGGCTTGCGTTTTTTATTCTCTGACCAATTCTATAAAGGCAGACACTTGGGTCCATTGATCAGTCCCTTTATGTTCCGGTCAAACCTTATTATATTTTCTTAAAGGGAAAATAAAAAAAAATAAAGAAATGATGTAAACATTTGTATACTTGTGATGTCTGTAGCAAACAATGTTGCCAATGACTTTTTTTACAAAAAATATAATGCAAATTTTTCCTGATCTTTGGAAAAGATTTATTTACAAAACTTTTTTAAGCTGCATTTTGAAATTTGTTAAGCTAGAAACAAAAAAATAATTAATTTCAATTTAATGCCAAAAGCAGTACAACAGCAACGCCATTTCAGCATAAAATTATTGCAAATGTGTCATTTCTTGCTGGATTCTCTTAGTGTTGAGGTTTGGATCATGATTTTCTTGTTTAACTAAAATTTCTTGTTTAATTAAAATTTGGAAAATAATCTGTATTGCTTTTTTATTCTCTTCTCGACGATAAATTGTTAACTATATAAAAAAGTATGAAAATTTGCAGTGCCTTGATAATAAAAAGGAGTTAAAGTTGCAAAAGAATAAAAACAAATCGCAAGTAAGATACCGACAAAGAATGGCAAATTGCTACTTAAGTCGATGAATAGTAACGCTGCATAGGGGCATTAATCTTTAACGAAATTAAGCCACGTCAATATTAAATTTAATTAACTAAACTTTAAAAAATATCGTGCTATTTTTTATCTCGACTAAATTCTTAAATAACCGATACTGATTATTGAAGGTGAAACCACGTGTCGATGTTTATTTAGCTACCGCTTACTAAGCTCTTCAGGAAACTTTTAAAAAACATTTTACATAAATTAAAGATATTGTCCAAAATATATAAAGTAAAGACAAAAATCAAAGTTTAATTAAAAAACAACAATTATCAATAATGATTTTATTTTTCTTTATCCACTGTATACTGCTGACTTTTTTTCGGCTTATTAATACAGTAAAAAGATGATGAAAAATAAAATATCACAAAACACTACGACAATTTATTTCTGTTCCATGCACGGGCACTTTGCAAATTATTAAATTAATTTAAACCACGTGAATATTAAATGAATTATTTTTGGAAAAATTTTGAGATAATTTTTATCCTCGATTAAATCCTTAAATCACCGATATTCATTGCTGATGGTGAAAACGAAATGGCCGTGGAGACGTGCTTTCACCCTCAATAATCAATAATTTAATTAAATTAATTAATTTAATTTAAAAATTTAATAGGTATAAAAAATAACACGATATATTTTAAAAAACAATAAACAAAAATAATTTCCAAATCCAATTTTTATACTAACGAAGTTAGCGGTTACCATATTGATGAAAATAAATAATGAAATATTGGGGCTCCCTTCAATTTATAATTTTGAAAATCAAAACTTGTTACGGTAACATTCATTGCAATCGAGATTTTGTCTAATTTGCATTCGTTTGTCTATAACGGTTCAAAAGATAGGCCCATATAGCTCAATTTACGTTGCCAATGGGGACACCCTTTACATTTTAAATTAATTTTTGTATTACTTTTTGCTATTGGGAGCTATAGTGATAAGCAGTTTTATACCCTCTACCATTCAAAGTGGAGAAAAGGGAATAACTAAGTTTGTCATTCCGTGTGTTATTTCTGCAATATCTATTTCCGACACCATATGCATAGCGAAGTCGATTGAGCGACGACGCCTACCTTTAATTTGTCAAAAAAAAAAAAAATAAATATACGCGGCGATAGAGGAGTAAAAAATAAGAAAAAAACATCAAGTAAAAAAATTGGCGCTCGCCCATATTTTCCGAGTTACGGGGCTCTGAAATTTTCAAATTTCTTAAAATATCAATATAGGTATCATTTAAAAAACTTTGAAGAGATCTTTAAGGAAATAATATTGTTTTAAAATGCTTAAGTACCAAAATTTTATTTTATTTTTTAATTGTCTTCACCCCAATATTTGCTTTTTTGATTGGAGTTACTTCACTAAACTTGATTTACATAGATGATGAAGGTTATATAAAATTCGTCAAGCACTCTTACTTGTTTAAATTTAAAAGCTGTACTCTTTACGAATCACAATACACATAAAAAACACGTATGTTATATGGAGACACCCTTTAGTTTTTAAAATTATGAACTGATTTTCAATCAGGACCAATCTGTAATCAATACCTTTCCAAAAGAAACCAAAAGAGTTATAGAGGCACAAATATAAAAAAACTTATAAACAATATTGATCGTTATTTAATCCAAGATTGAATGTGTTGTTGTAAAGACGTAATTAAAATAATTTTTTCCACAAAAATCGTTAATTAAGATAAATTAATTTTTTTTTTAATCAGAGACTCTTTACTTATTACTTTTTTTCTGAACCGACCCACTGTTAAATTAATTTATTACATACAAACACACTTTACTTACAAATGAATACCTTTTTTAAGTACCATCCAGCGTTGGCCATTTATTCATGCATGCAACATGCTGCTTAATTCAATCTTAAGCCTTTTTGTTTTCATAAAGGAATAGATGGATTCACTAATAGATTCACAGTAATAGTGAAATGGATTAATAAGTGTTCAAGCATTGTTCACCGTTAATACCGCACGTGATTAAGATGATTCTTTGATTTTGTTATTCGTACATTTCCCTTTTCTTTGTTTGGTAAACCGCAAAGGTATAACGATAATCCATCTAGATGGAAAAGTAGCGGTTGGCTAGATAACTGGTCCAATAGTTGGTTAGTTTCGTAATCCATTAGTTAATCCTAAGCATGTTCTAGTCCTGTATAACTGTTGCATGTAATGAAAATAGCAACAATGTGTTATTCATACTATTAAGTACCTGCTGCTACAAATACCTTTAGTACCAACAACTATGGCACTTAAATTTGTAGCATTTAAAAGTTTCTACTTAAATAGTTGCTTGTACTTACTTTACTTATGTAAATGTAAATCCTTATGATATTGTAGGTAAACGAATATGTATTTAAACTATTGCTAGTACGGGTATAATCGTAGGTAGGTCAATCAGGCTGTCCGTTCATTTTGCCTTTGTTTAGCCTTACAAAAAAAAAATCATAATAAAAAAGCAGCAATAGACTTGCATTTGTTTGTGCTGTTCAAAAGGTAGGTGTTGTATAATGCAATGGAAAAGGTGGAAAACAAAAGCATCCTCTGCGTGAGTTAGTTTTGCGGTTACTTGCTTTAACCACAACCCATTTTACCACAAAAACCTCATAAAATCATCATAGTTTTATGTGCTTTTATGACCGTGTGCGCGTTTTCTTGTTCTGGATCTAATATACATATTTTTCTTTAATCTTAACAGCTGCTCCTTAATGACATGCTGCTACTACGACTACTACTACTTCTACTACCAATGCCATTGTTTAAAAATTAACAAGCAACTACTGTCAGCCAGTCACTCAGTCATAAATCGTTAGTCATTTATGTTTTTTTTTTTTTTGGTTTTTCTGTTTGCAATAATGAACGGAATGAAGACACTGTAGTTTACAACTCAATTTTCCATTTTATGTAAATAAAGTTAGACAGATGGAAGATTGGACAGACAAACAGGCAGGCAGACAGGCAAAGAGAGACAGGTCAGGCATGAGTTTAGCTAAAGTTTCTTGGCTTTTTTTTCTCTGGTTTTCAACACATTTATTTTTTAAATTACGAGCTTATCAATCAATCAGCTACATTTTACTAATTTTTTAAACATTGAACTACACTCAGAGGAATAATAAGTGTGATGTTTTTTTCATTGTTTTTTTTATAAAACCTTTTAACAGTTTAAAAAAATATTTTTTTTTTAAATAGGACTCAGGGGATGACTCCAACTTATGCAACGCATTGTGCCATAATTAGGAAATTAGATTGTGGGAAGGAGGAGTAGTGCCTTTGGACATTTGACTTGGAGTTTATTCGGTTCGGTTAAAAAACGAATTTTCACAAAGGAATGCGCTTTTGATTAAGTAGATGTTGCGCATATGAAGTTACGGTTTTCAAGAATAAATACCCTGATTTCATAAGTGCATGATTTCTTGTAGTAACGATAAAACAGTGAAACACATCTCTCAGTACGTTCAGTGAGTCAATAGAGCTGGATACCCTTATGTCACCGATGAGCTTCTTCATTCTCTTCAACACGCGGTCGAGTTACTCCAAGTGTTGTATTTCATATTCAGTCTGATAAAGGTGACACAGTTAGTGCGGAGATCAGACCGTTTCAAAAAACCTAAGCACTTAAATGTTTCTTTTGCGAATTGAAAAATATGCTTGTTGCACCGGACATCGCATTTAATTTAAATGCTAAAAAAATAAAGAGCTTCTGATTCCTAAATATTTATGTATATCACCTACAAGTACAGATAAAGTACCACAGTTTGCGCAGCCGTACGTACGCTTGTGCAAACGCACACAGAGTTGGGTTCTTCGACTGCTAAATTGAACTCTTCTCGCCAATTTCTAATATGCTTCTATCATCTGCGAAAAAAAGGTAGATTTGAAATTTTTGATAGATATCAAAAGCCGTATTTTACTCCAAGGGCCAGTAAAATTCAGAGGCATTTTTAAAAACCTGAACATTAAAAAAAATTCAAAATATTTTTTGGTAAAACTCTTTACACTTTTTTAATTTAATGTGCACTTTTTATAAGAAAACGAATACTCAAAGAAATAATGTATATCGCTTTTCAGTCCTTATGATTTTTTCATTACTAATGCGTTACAAATTTTAGTAAAACTATTTAGTTACTAATTAAAATTGGAAAATATAATTGTTTAATGAAAAATAAATTATAAAAAGATTAAATCTATATTTGAAAATTTTAAGAATTTTACACCTTTTAGCGAGAGGTGTAAAACTTGATGAGAAAGATCTAAAGTCTCCTAACATCCCCAATAGCAGATCTTTTTACTAACACGAAAACAAAAATATTTCCTCACTGTGTCCATACAAAGGAGTAATTAGTTATATAAACTAATTAATTGGCGATTTCATTAGCATTGATGTTTTTAGCATTATCATTACTAATTTCACTAATGGTAATGCTTTTTAATGTAAAGGTTTAATTGATAATTAGTTAAAAAACAAAATCATTACCATTGACTAATGACTAAATGGTTTCAAATCATTATCAGTAATGAGTGTATTTTTGTCTTTGTGCACTAAATAAAAAGCTTATAGTATAACAGAGCATAATTATAAAATGACATTTTTAACACAAACAAATTTGGTGATAAATTAAACAATATCACACCTGGGATTTTTACATTACCATTTTTTTTACTAATTATCAATGAAACTTTTTCTAAATGCTAATACTAAAAAAGTGATCAGCATTATTTATCATTAAATGCTAATGAAATTGGCAAGTAATTTGTCTATCTAATTAATTACTCAAATGTACGTATTAACTTTGCTGGGTTGGAAACCTGACAATCAGCCGTTTGAAAATTATATAATTATAAGAATTTTTCACTTCTTTTTTTTTTACAAATAACTACTCCCGAATAAAGCATTGTTGACTAAAAATTATTCCTTGCATAAGTTCGAATGCTGCTATACGATAAACCTACATGAACTTTACAGCTAAAACAGTAAACATGGGAGACATGAGTTATTATATGATGTGTTGGATATTCCTCCCCACTAAACGAGTTGCATTCTGGTGGATATGAAAGTGGCAGCCTCGAGACTTTTCTATGACCACAAACTGGAAGAAGTTTCTGAGCAGCAACGCAAAACATTGGTACAACACCAACTGTCAAAGAAAGTGGCTAAATTAAATCTAATTAGCTGTTGCATCAATGGGCTACTCTACTACTAAACCTTTAATCATGATTCAGCCAGACATAATGTTAAAAATACCACAGAAATCTTTAAAAGTAATATCCAATCTTTCAGCTTGCACTCTGTAGTAGCTAGTTATTGTGGACACTATATCATGTAGTTGTTAAATAACTAACTAATATATGACGGTTTTGCTGGCACAATTTGGTATAAATGTCGCTTAGTTAAGTAAGTGCTATGCACGGTTAAACGTGTACTTTAACTTTTGTCATCATATTAATATAATCGATTTTAGGAAAAAAGAAAGCTTATATCCTGTCGCCAAAGTTTTTGCTTGACCAAACTCATTTAAAAAAAATATGGCCTCTTGCCTAAAACCCGCACTAAAAAGTGTGAATTTAATTTCTTTTGCATTAGTCATATGTGGGATCTCTGAACGATACTAATAATCTAATCAAGACGATAGTACTTGACTGCAACACCTTTTCTCATTCGCTTTAAATCAACTTTTGTTTCTGATTAATAATTAATAATAGTTAAAAGCAATTTTTCCAAGTGTAGAAATGTTCATTGAATTCCAGTTCTCAGCCTAAAACTGTGATTTCTAATTTTATGGTGAAGATGATGACTGACTAAATACGATGATATTTACAGAAAGATTTAGGAACCTGTTATAATGCTTTATCGTTCCACATCTATCTTAATCCGAATATAAAAAAACAAAACCATAAAGATGTTTGCTGATCCAAAAGGCAATTAACACATTACTTTTAAATACTTTACACAAATAGACATACACGCATCACAAATAAATACACTAATACAATAATTTCAAAATACATATTCATTTAAACCGTTAAAATACGTAAGTTTTCAAATCAAATGTGAAAAAAAGTATGAAAACAAATAAGGAAAAATTAAATAGAGAGAGAATTTTCTTGTATATTTGCAATATGTTTCAGTTCCATTTAATGCCAGTTATACCCCCTCAGGGGCAGCAGCAACATTATCATTGTCATCATCATTCTTTTGGTAACATTTCCTGTTTGATGTTTGATGAAATTATTAAATGGAATAAAAAACTCAGATGAAAAACATTGTCGTTAAACAAATTAGGCAGAGAAGTCAAAATCTGTTTCCGTTAAACGAGTAGATGATGAGTAGAAATAAGATGAACGTATCATGGTTGTTAAGTGTTTGATTTGATTTCCTTCATTCAATTCGTTCTATTAGATTTTTTTTTGTGATTTGATTTAATTTCAGTTGAGTTGATTGGATGTGAGATGCTTTTTTATTTTATATTTCTGGTTATTACCTCCACAGTTGTCTCGATTTGCTTTGGCTGTAAGTTGAAGGGAAGTTTTGCTAAAAGTAAAAAAGTTCTTTATTGTTGGTTAAATAATGGAACGGTAAGGAAAGGTATGAGTTAGTTGTTAAATGTTTGATGGTTTAAATATCAGCTCACATGTAATTCCGGATTTTCACTGTTTTCCTTATTTTAGTTGAAAAAAGGGGGTGACATTTCTTTTAGTTGTTTTTTGTTTTTTAGTCTTATTAAAATTATTTATTTAACAAAAAATTTTAATCCTTAGACAACAAAAATAAATTAGTGTTGTTGCTTTTGTTTTTAATTTTTGTATTTGTTTTTCTTATAATTACTTTAGCTGTAACTATATTTATTCACCCTCCTGTTTAGGTATGAACGAGTATGTTTCCATTTGTTAGTATTCTAACACGTTTGGTAGCTGGTTGATAGTTTATAGTCGACGATTCCAAGCTATCTAGATCATGCAGCACCAAAAGTGTACACAACTAGAATCGTAATTTATTCAAAATAATAGTAACAATTTTTAAATAGATTTTTTTTGTTCTTAATTAATTAATTTTCTTAATCTTAAATAATTTACGATTTTATTAAACTTTTATTTCATAAATAACATAATATATTAAGATAACAGTAAAACTAAAATCCTAGCAAAATGTAATTATGATATTAGTTGTCAACTTTTTACTTCCTTATTTTTTATCGCGTAGTCTTCACTTTGATTTCTGTGATAGTAGTAATTTAATTTGGGATCCTGGATCTTGGGCCAGTCTCATGTGTTCAGATTCTCGGCTGTTAGTGTTCTAATCAAATTTTGGATATTTTTCACTAAATTTTAATTTAGTTGTACAATAACCACAACTCTTCTAGGTAAACAAAACCCGAAAATTGTCTACAAAAATGTCGATATCTCTCTTACGTGATGGATAAAAGATCCAATTGGCTGTTACAATACAAAAATTTATTTTCAGTTAAAAACTTTTTGCATTGTTTTTTTTTGTGTGCTAAGAAGTTCTCTAATATTTAATAATAATGTAATGGAGAAATATATGGAGAAATATAATTTACTTGAAGGCATTGCAAAGGACTATATAAATTGTGGCTGTAATTAAAAATTTATCGGCATTTTGCCGATTTTTCGGCTCAAATTTATCAAAGTGCCGATTTTGGCTCCAAAAATGACGATTTTTTTGGTATACACTGTAACAAGCTAACTTTGTTTGTTTTAGAATAATTTATTAATTTTGTGCAACACTACAATACTTGTAACATTAGAAAGAGATAACTGTTAAAAAGGTAGCACTTCTGCTAAGGAGAAAAAGGGTAAAACTTATTTGCTATTATAAAAAACGTCATTGGAAAAAAAGTACTCGCAGGCGTCAATGAATCAACTGATCTATGCAACACCAAGTCATTGTGTTTTGTTGTACGTATATGTGTAAAATTCAAAATACAGGACTATTTGATAAGAATAGGTATTGCTATGCCAAAAGTTTGTACAAGTTTTACGCAAAATCACGAAAACTGCAAGTACAATTTGATAGGAATCGGTGCTGCCGGTATGACAGGCTCCAATAATTCCGTTGCAAAAATAAAAAAAAGATATTTTATATTTATTTATTATGAAATGTGTTTGGCACTCACCTGCATTATATGCATTATATGCTTGTCTTTTATTACAGAAAAACTTCATCGGTTTCAAAATATTCAATAATTACCAGAAATAAAACCAAAACTTATTGCACCTAAGTTAAACCAGATGGCTTTTGTTTGATCACTAGATTTTTACGAGGCCTTAAAAATTTACTTTTACGGTGATGTTAATGTTGATCAAATCGATACAGCGAAAACAATTATAAAAAATTTAAACGAACCAAATCAAATACATTTATACTCGTATTCTTTAAATATATTATTGAAATTGGTAATAAAATAAACAATGTTTTAAAGTGAGCCATACAGCCATATGGAAAGGCTTCTAAAAACTGTACTAAGTAATTTTATAAGAATCAATGAAATTGATTTAACGGAATTTAAGAATAAAAAGCATTTGGGCTCATTGGCTAAAGCTTAAAAAAAGAATCAAAACATAATAAAAATGAAACAAAAAATTTTAAATGACTGTATCAATTTCTATTTATAACTTACAATTCATATATTAAAACACTTTGATTTTGAACATAAATCTTATAAATCTTTAAAAATTATAAATTATTTGATACTTTTTGTTAATATGGATATATTTTTTTGTATTCAAAATGTGATTTTTAACTTGCCGATTTTTCTGGCACCCCTGTCTTCTGGCGTTTGATGTGCTAATTACACATTCAGACAATAATGCTCACTTATTAATTGCGTAATCTTCTTTGTAAGCTGATAGTGTAGGTGGTGAATAGTAATAGATAGAATGCTTCATTTTTCAGAACACTGTAACTTAGGCTTGCCAAATACCAAAAGTTAAATGACTATACAATGGAAGAAATTCACCTGGATTTTAAAAAATAACTGGATAATTTAGTTAAAAAATAGGAGCAAAATATTTTTCTTTACAAAATAAAAATATATAATTAATAATTATAATTCAATCTTACGTCATATTATATGCATATGTACATACATATATAATTATTATTAAAATGTACACATATCCATTTTTGTTGCCACATACATACATAGGTATATTTTATATTTTTATTTACAGAATCAAGTAAGTCTTTTGCTTTAGTAGAAGTCCTTTCACAAGAAGCATTGTTAATTGGTATGAAAGCAACAAATGAGATCAATTTGTTACTTTATTTTTATCGCATTTTTGACTAAAGATATGGTCCATCTAATCAATTGGAATATCTTTTGATAAATTATCAGGGCTGCTCGCAGGCAACAAGACTTATTGTACAACATGCCAAGACAAGACTTGTTGTACGTTGTCAATTGCATTTGATATTTCTAAAACTTTTGGAAGGTCCGATAATTTGTCCCATGATAAAATAGATTGTTTTAATTTAATTTCTAAACTTTTTTAGAAAGAAAAATTATTTACAAAAAAATAATATAAAAATTATATTTTAACTGGTAACTGGAGCAGAACTGGAAAATTAGGCCTTTGCAGGCCATCTGTCAACCCTATTGTAACTGCACGTTCTGTTTATTCTTATAATAATATTACAGCGCCTCTGGTGTTAACAGGCGCTTTACTTTTTTAAAGTTAGTACAGCTTTTTTTTATTAATTTTTAATTCGCCGATGCTTTAATGCTAAAGAAAAGTAAAGTAAAGAGGGCAGGCACATTGTTTTATATATAAGCATGTGATTCCTTAATATATATTATAAATTTGAAGTTGTTAAAATTGGTTGTGTTTGGTTGACGAAACCAGACCACCAAACCAATAACAGCTTAGTAGTCAAAGTGCTAACTATCTAACATATTTTTATTTGGTCATTCACCTGGTCTGATGCACGTGGCAATTAAATAATATCTAGAAGGTAAAAATAGTTTCTTTTTTAAATAATTTATCTGCGACAAACCATTTAGAATAGCTGACATAATGATTTCTTTAAATGGGGAAAAGGATTTTTAGTGCATTTGAAACAAGTAGGCGTTTATGATTTATCTCTGCATCGATGTTTAGCATATCAATATCAAACTATACTCCATTAAATTTAGCTCTTACTTTTTAAATCTTCATCCTTCTTATTATTTGAATTATATTTTTTAAAATTTTTTTAATTTTTTCATTCAAAAGTTATTAATTATTATAACTTCAGCTAAAAAGATGTCTTAAGCTGCAACAAAGCAAATAAGTCGAAACTTAAAGGACTGTGAAAAACTTTAGCAATAGATTAAAATATATCACATTTAAGAGTAACTAAAGGTGACTATGATCTTAGGCCAATTACCTCATAGAAATTCTACTGTTTCAAAGCTTTATACATACATAAATAATATGGTTGAGGTAATCATAATCTAAGAGCAACATTTATGATTGAGTTATTGATATAGTTGTAGTCAAATCGTATTAGTACAATAATATAATATTGTTGTTTGGAAATATAGTTATCACAATAATATAATTAGTAAATATAACCATAATTATGTTTAAAAAAGAAGCATAATAATCTCGGGTATATGTTATTATAAATAAAACAAGAAATTAATTAACATGTTTTGCTTGTTTTTATGATTTTTATTCATGAATTTTAATTATAATTTTGATTACTATATTTACCTTTTTTAATAAATTAATCCAGTTTGAGGACAAAACTTACTTTTTATTATTATGTTATTATTACAGAGACACTGAAATTGCATGTAAACGGTTAAAATAAAAACTCTGACCTCAAGCTAAAATAATTGAATTAAATTTTAAAAAATTTGATTACTCACAACTTTCAATAACTTTTTTCTATTTTTAATTGTTTTGCAAGACATTATTGATTTATATTTTTACCCTTCAAGTTCTCAAGTGAAGCGAAAAACTAGTAAGAGTGATATATTCGGCTATGCCGAATCTTATATACCCTTCAAAAATTTGTTTTTTTAATGATTGATGTTACTTCACTTAACTATATTTTTTACAAATTATACGGAAAAATTAAAAATTTCAGTAGCAAACTTTTAAAAACTATGTCTGATCGATCGATTGCCTTAGCAAAATTAATTTCAACACTAACACGGACGAAGAGAAGGACATCGCTTAATCGACTTCGCTATGGACTCAGAATATACTTATTTTATGTGGTCGGAGAAATTACAAACGTAATGACAAACTTTTTGTGGTGAAGGTTATATAAAATAAATGAAAAAGGTGAGAGAAAGTGGTGAGCTTTTACCTGATACAGTAAGTTTTTAATTTACTAAGTTGGGATAACAACCTAAGCAAATGTACCAATTTTCGGAAAAAAGCTTTCCTGAACAGAAAAACCTGATTTCTTATGCCTATTTTTAATTTAACTATTTAGTGAAAAATCTACACTATTGTACATGTGGCTATATAAATATATATGGTGAAGGGTATACATATAAGATTCGCATAGCCGAATATAGCACTCTTACTTCTTTTATATTATAATTCCGCATTTTAAGAAATGAATAAGAGTTGCCTGAAAATGTAAGCCAATATCTAACATCACTATGGTAAGGGTATTTATTTATTTATTTATTTTTATTTATTAAAAAAATGTAATATATAAAGCCTCCAGTGGCCAAAATAAAAATATTACATAGCAAAAACAATGCCCGAGATCATTTAATTCAATATAACAAATTTATAATATATAATTATAATAATTAATATTAGTTATTATTATTATTGGCTCCCCAGCCGTAGAACATAAATTAAAATGGAATACCATAATTAGTCCAATCAATAGCAATACAAAAACAATTATAAATTAACTGAATTACAAAATATGAAAACATTATTAGATTGAGAAAAGATACGAAGATTATGAGGTAGTCGTTTCCACTTACGTGCTACTCTAACTAAAAAAGATTTTTAAAAAAGGAGCATGAGATAGTAGGTATTAAAATTTGAGGGTTCATTGTAGAGTGCGTAAATGAAAACGATTCATAAAAAGGAAGTGGTCTACCAGCTTTCAACGAAGTCCATACTAACACCCGCCAAATAAATATCAAAATTAGAAAAAAAGCGATTAGTTGGTCCAAATCTTATAGCTTTGGTTTTAGAAGGGTTAATACTAAGAGAATAATCCAAAGTCCACTTAAGAATACGCTGAAGACAAAAATTAATGATGCTTACCAAAACATCAAAACAGTTCATGCGATTAGTAAATAAAAAAAGACATCGTCAGCATATAAAAATGTTTCACATAATGTAGAATCAATATTACCAGGAAGATTATTAATATATAAGATGAACAATAGCGGTCCAAGATCGGATCCCTAAGGAACTCCCGATGACAGAGATTTAACGCTAGATACTAAGCCATTAAGCTGAACAAATTGAAATCTACACCACTTATGTATGAAAGAATAAGGCTACACGTGGTTTTAGAAAAATTAAAATCATTCCTTAGTAGTTTAATAAGCCGATTGTGGTTAATAGAATTAAATGCTTTAGAGAGGTCAAGGGAGACAACAACATTAAATTGATTAGTATTTGCATGTTGATGAATTCTATCTGTGAGACTTAAAAGCAATAGACTTTTCTAAATTCAAATTGTTCACTATATAATCCTTCCGATGCAAATTCGATTATTTGTTCCTTTAGAATATGCTCAACAACATTTGACAAAGCTGGAAGAATAGAAATAGGCCTAAGATCCTCCGGCCCATGTATTACCTTAGACTTAGGAATGGACACTACTCTAGCAGTCTTCCAGCATGAGGGAAATATAGATGTAGTCAATATAGAGTTAATAAGATGAATAATGTAACCAGACACAAAGGGATAAACAAGTTTTATAAAACTAATTGAAATATTGTCAACACCTACAGACTTGGATTTCACCTTATGCAAAGCATCAGCCACTTCAATACCAAAGACACAACGAAAAGAAAATGAACTCAAAGAATCCTTAAAACAAATGAAATTACAAAATCGAGTTCATAAGTAGTGTGGTTGTATATCATACAATTTACATACATACCCAGTAAAAAATAGGATCATCCAAATAGAAATCGTGGAGCGCTCCTTTGCGAGTAATGGATTACTCCATAAAACACCGAAACTCATTGGATTTTTAACACAGCATGTCCTCAGACACGAGTACTCCTATTAAGCTCCATATGGAGAATTCTCTTTGATCTTGAAAATAACGACAGAGGGAGTAATCGTTTTTGCCTCCTAAAAGAGCCTAAAGGGAGTAATCGTTTTTGTCTCCTAATAAACATTCATATAAAATACAAAATCGGTTATTTTTTACAAAAACAAGAAAATAATCATTTATTTTTTAAAATTTTTTCAAAAATGTTATTTTTTTATTATTACATTCGACGAGGTCGTAGTTTTTGACAATTAGGTCTGTCGGTAAACAGTTGCTTTACATTTACCTTGCCACCTTGAAAGATTTTTCGTATCCGGGTATGTTGGATACGTACCTTTAAGTGCTTCTGCAAGAAAATTAAAGAAAAGATAACACGAAATATATTATTTAAAACATGATATTAAAAATTCAGCTATTATCGAAATAAAAAAAGTTAAGCAATTTGTATTTGTTTAAGGCTTTCATATTTTTTGATCCATACCAATTTAATTTGAGTAACATATTTTCGCCGATCATTTTGAGTAATGCTTTTTCAATTTTAATTTTGTCAAACCTCAGTTTAATATAAGAAATCTGAAATAAATTAAAATAAAATAGAATTTTGAATACTTGTTTAACTGATTTCATTAAAAAAAACAACAAGGAGGCTCTACATATCATTAATCGGTTATAGTTTCCGGCGTAAATATTGACTGCGTTTGGAATATGTTCGCCTTGAAACTCATGGTTCATGAATCAAATATGAATCCGAATTGATCACTAGTTTTGTTCCAACTTATTTATATTTTTTTTATAAAATATTCTTTTACTGAATTTCAAGTTTTTCTTTTAAAGACAATTAAAATTTTCTAATCAAAAATTATTTTACATAAAAACAAAAATAACCAAAAACGAAGCGAGGCATAAACAATAAAAGAAAACAAAATTTCGATAGCTCGCTTATGACTCCAAATGGATGAACAAGTCATTACTCCTTTATTGCTCGATTATGGATTAATCCATATATTTTTTACTGGGTACATACATACATACGTACATACATACATACATACATACATTAAAAAAGTGTTATATTATACATACATTAAAAAATTTTAACATAGACTTTCTAGGCAAAGCTTGTTGTTTTTTGTCTACAAAATGGATCAAAAATAATTTTTGCACCTTCAAAAAATTTGTGATGTGCTAAAGTGCGTAATCACTTAAAAAGTGAGACATTAGTATCGTAAAAAACGAAAAACATATCTTACATATCCACATTAAAAAATTAAATTTAACTTATGGAAGGAGGAACATATATTTTCGGACGATTCCGTGAAACAAAAATGCAGACGATTCTTAATTTAATAAAAGCCTGCCATTAATTTTAGCAACCAAACATCTTTAATTGATTTATTTGCATACTGACTAAAAAAGTAAACATTAGCTTTCTACAGCTGGTGTTTAAGAGATCTTGTTTGCTGGGAAAGACTTTTCTTAATCGGTACAAATAAATTAGGAGATTTTTTCAATGCGTGTACCATTTTAATCAATTATGTGTATTATCATTGTTTATTTTATTAATTTTTTAGAATTGTTTATTTACTTTTAATTAAAGACAGAAATTATCAATAAATAAAATTCTATTACATTTTATTTCCTGTTTGTTGTTATTTCTTATTTAAATATTTGTTACACTTTATTTCTTATGTCATGATTTTGACAACGACAAAAACACTCAAAATCAAAATCGGCTTCAGAAAACACCTTAAATTAAGAAAAAAAAAACAACAAAAAACGAAAAAATCTTAAAAACAAAAATAAAGTGTTAGTAAACATCAATGTGTAGTCGAGTCAGGAAATCGAGCATGACATGGCAATGTTAAATAAGAGTTTTTAAATGATTGACGCGTGTGTCTTTTGCTGAGTCTAAAATAAAAACAGAAACCTGTTTGCATTTTATTTCAAAATATGAAACAACGAAAAGATCAATATGAAATGCAAGTCAGAGTACATCACTTTGAGTAAAAACTAAAACAAACAAAAAAAAAATATCTTTATAAATTAGTAGGCCAATATCTTAAGAAATCATAATGCTGCTTAATATAAGAACATTTAAGTCCAGCAATAAATAAACAAATAAGGCCAAAAAAAAAAAACAATAACAAAAAAACAACAACTTCAGTTTTGGCTGATTGCAACCAAACAGCAGCTACACGTAACATTGCATTTAACATTGAAGTTACATACAGATTTTGATCAAGAGAATAAGCAAATAAGTTTTCCAATTGATCATATCATGCTGGGAATGACGAAATAAATCATGGCTGCAGAGTCAAGTCAGACAAAAAAATTTGTTTCATCAAGCGGGGATTAGTGTCTAAAATGTGTTAAATGGGCTGAAGGGTATGTGTACGCTGACTTAAATGATGGACGGCTACGCTGTCACTCACTTACTAACTTGCCAGTCTGCTTTCCACCGAGTAACTTACAGTAAATCAGTCAGTCAGTCAGTTAGTCGACTGACTGTATGGTTTACTGACTGCCTTGATTTTATTTTAACAGCAACATACAAAAGTAACTAGTTTTTACTTTTGGCCTTTATATTATATCACATTTTAGTTGTAGTGTTTTTTTTTATTTATTTATTTTTAGGGACTACCCAGTAGAGCAGAACGACATCGACCAGCATTTTATTAAAAATCCTTCATTTCTGTTTTATTAATGTTCAACATGTTTTCCTACATCATCATAAAGATTTTCAGTGCTAAATATGTAACGAATAGATAAATGATTTCTAAGTAAATTGTTATACAAACGCTTGTAACAATTTCAATCGAAAAAAATTAGAATTAGTAAATTTTTATGTAATTTCAAACAGACCAACATATTATAAATTAAACATAACATCCGAAGGTAGTTCAATAATTCATTAAAAAATTTAAATGTATTTTTGATTTGTCTCGTTTTTATGATAAAATATTGTCTTACTTTGTCTTGACACATTCCATTAAAATTTACTTAATTTCTGTTTAGCCAATTCTCGAACTTAGCTCGTCCGCGACTAAAATTTAAGTTCTTATTTTCCTCTCTAGCCTGCTTTATGTTATTTGCAGCACAAAAAAAAAGAAAAATCCCGTACGCTTTAATTGCGCAATGAAGGCCTTAATTGAACACAATTTATCATATAAGAAGTCAATTAATAAATTGAGCAATTAGTTCTTAATTGCATTACAAAGTAATAAGATACGAAATGCAACCCTTGTCAAGAAGTATGTTTACTCTGGGAACTATGTTCAGTGAGAAGAAAAAACAAGCCGCAAGTAAAAAATATAAACAAACAAATAAAACGAAAATTGCTTTTGACACTTCCAACTTCAATGCAACAACAAAAAGACATGTTGTTTTTGTAAATATGCCTTGTGCTAAATGAATAAGCTTAATTCAGCATGTGTAAACACCAAATTAAATTGCGCAATTAAAACTAAATTGACTCAATTAAGAAAACATGTCTGAACAGGGTATTAATTGAGTGAATTTCTTAATTGCGCAATTAAATCGTATGTCTGAACAGGGCATTAAGCTTAGTCTACATGACTACTTATATTTGCTGAAAAAGTTGTTAACAATGGCAACATATCGTGTAGACACAAAATTTTGTTCAACATGTGTATGATGACGATTTCAGCATATCGTGTAGACAGTGTATTCTTAATTTTCAACAAATTGATTGCGTATGTTAACAAATATGATATTTGTTGAAAATTGTATGCAAGTTTTTCAACATATTTAAAATTTTCTATCTCTAGTGCAAGGATGGGAAGTGACATCTTCACTTTCGTTTTATAAATTCCAAAGTTGCAGGCATTTCATCAAAGTTTTGGTTAAATTTAAAAATTAATGGGTGTTTCCATGGATGCCATGATACCGGCTAATATGTCATTATCTTTTAAACTGTTAGAGACAGGCGCTTGGAATTTGCACAAAGCATGTATTGCTATACCTGCTATTAGGATTTTGCCATAGAGACCTGATTTTTATACATAACGTTTTATCTTTTAAAACAGAATAGACCTCAAATTTTTAAACATCAACATAAATACACAACTTAAAATTAGAATTTTGCCGATACATACTGCTGTTGTTTTTTCATTTTTATTTTCTGTCTATGTGTATTTAAAGGTAAGATATGTGAAGAAGAAATCCTGTAGAAAACTTTTAGAGATATTTACCTATTTTTGCCATCTCGAATTATAAAAATATAGTTCGTTCATGCTCGTTTTTCGCATTATCTTATAACCGACTGATTTTCCAGTGCAGTAAATATTTTGCTCCGTTGCACTTAGCTCTGTAGAAGGTCCGAAAATTTTTACCTGATAAGGTGAAATGTTAACCCGAAAGAGTACACTATCAGCTTCTTACTATGGAAAATGTGTTACAATTTTACACTTTCATTTAGTGCATAAAATATATACTTTAATTCTCATTTCTATTCTTCTTTTGTTGTTTATTATCTTTTATTCTTCTTATATATTTTGATTTATGTACGTACATATGTATTTGATATTGTAAATTTTTAAATCATTTTTATTAATGAAAATCTTTTTTGTTCATGTTATTTAAGAAATTTAAAAAAATTTAGTGTCTGTCAAGAATCTGAACAAATTGTAGCCAATGATTCAACAATTTTTTAATTCAATACAAAGATTTATAAATTAATAAAAAAAAGTCAAATGAAAAAGAAGCTGATTGTGCGTAATATGTTAAGAAACGGTGGCATTTTTATATTACTTAAGTTTTCATTCCAAAGATGTTGACTAATTTTGTTTAATTTTGGAAAAGGCTCAAATGTCAATTACTTCTTAGGTTACAAAAAAGAACTACTTAAAATGTTTTTGTTTAATCCGAATGCAAGGTATTTTAAAATTTAACATTTTAATTAAGAGAAGACTAACTTGCATATTCTGAGCTCTTCAAAACTTAGAATTTCATGGATTCTGATTTTGGAACCCTGAGAGTCCGACAGGTATAATACAGAGATCTCACGGTCTTCAATTTTTGGGCCCCACTGCTGAATTAAAAAATTTTTCGCTTCAAAATAGTGAAAAATGCCGCTATGCAACACTTTTTTACATTCGTTTGATTTACACCAATTCAAACAAGTCGTTTGGCAGCTGTGATGAATCAGTTGCAAAAATTCATCAAGTGAGTTTCAAAAAATATTTCGCAAATTTAATTTTGCACAACTTAAAAAATACATTTTAAATAAAGAGATCAAGTTAATATTTTAACCGTGGCTATGGTTTATATTTGAGTATTCTAAAGTTTTAAAAGTGAAAAATGGGAAAAAATGTGCTTTCAGAACGAAATAGTGAGGGCCGTCTCAAGACGGTCTTGCCGTTTTGTGTTTAAAAAAAATATTCCCCCCCTTTTGATTGTTGTTTTCATATGTTGTATTTGATAATACTATTGTGCGCATATTCTGCTTTAAGAATATCAATTTGGAGCAAATGTCTAATAAACAATTGCTCAAGTTCATCGAGTAGTGATAGCCACAGTAGAATTCTCGGACTATATGAATTTAGCTGTGACTACGGATTTATTTGTGAAACGAAATATCTAAAGACTTGTAAGAGCTGTCGAAGGTGCTGTGGCGTCAACGCTCCATGTGTTTACATGTAAATGAGGCTTTTGGTCACTTCCACATATGGTAAAAGATCACAAAACTCAAAATGCTTCGATAGCAACAACCCTAACGAACAACCAGTAAAGGCTCCTCGATACGATAGAAAAAAAGAAATAGAGTGGCCTAAAATTATTTGTGAATACCTTGCTCACATGGGTGGTATTGGTCTTATGGATGATCTCATGGGTCTAAATCATATTCAAGCTAAGACTCGAAGTATAGCGATAAAGTTGTTCAGAGTTCGCATGCCAAAAATGCCAATGCTACCAATAACGCTAACGATAAAGAAGTATTTTACAGCCTTCAGAATAACGTGAGCAAATAGCTGCTGGACTTTTTTCTTTTAAAAGTAAACGATCAGTAGGGCGGCCTTCTGCTCAGTCTTGATAAGCCTTCTTCACCATATCCTAGCATATCAGGAGTTGGGAAACGATCAGTTAATGAAGTTTTTGATATTCGGTTCGATGGTGTAGATCAGTTTCCTGTTCGGATGTATAGAAAAGCCAAAAGGAGCTGCAATAACTGCAAAATCTGACACCCAATTCGTTTATTCGAAATGCGATCTGCATTTATGCGGTCAGAAAAATAAAACTGTTTCTGGGACTACCACCATCGAAAAAATAGGTATTTTAGTTTTATTCGCTTCTTTCTCTTAATAAAACTTTTTTTAGAATTACCTGTGATATTTTATTACAAACAAACCGGCAAGACGACCTTCAGAATTGTTTACCTTTCATTCGTTCAGAATACTTTTTTAAATGAAAATTAAACCTTGTCACTCTTTTTGATAATTTTTACGGTCTTGCCGGTTAAAGGCTTAAAGAAGTCAGTCTTTTATTTTAGTTCAAGAATAAGACAAGAGTAACTCGCAAAAGGTTAATGGATTAATCCAGCACTGAATGGGGATAAATACTTACAATTATTGGAGACTTGACAGTTACTACTCGACAGTCTAAGACTATAAAGGAGAGAAAGGACTGTTGAAAGCGCTCAATCTAAGCAAGTTAGTAACTAATTACCAATCGTTAGTCACTAATAACAAATTATTGAAGAACGAAAAGGTCAAAAAGGAATCTCTGATGCATTTTAGATATAAAAAAATTACAAATCTAATTAAATAAAAAACTATCCAGGATTTTAAAATTTTTTTAAATTTCAATCCACAATTTTCTTTGCATTTTTAAGGACCAATATTTTTATGAATTTGATTTTAGAATATTCTTTTCGTAAACATGACAAATTTTATGGAGCCAAAATGTAAGTTTCAAACATTTTTCATTCATTCTGCTATTTTACAAAATATTCAGATTGAAATAATAACAAATTTGTTTGCTTTTATTATTTTCTTACTTAAAACTTTTATTATTTTCCTTTGCTTTTTTGTTTCACTGCTTACACACATGCTTAATAATCCAATGTGGGTTTTAGAAGTCTGAGCGATTGTATTTTATTTCATTTAAATGTTTTTTTTTTATTCCATACGTTATTATGATCATAATTAATTTTACTATGGTAGCCAGCTCAAACTCATAAAGTTAAAAATGAAAGAACAAGAAAAAAACACAATATCTTTGTTCCCGTAAAGAGTTGAAGCAAAACAAAAAAGTAGAAGAAAATTAAAAACAGAAATAAACAAAAAAATGAATAAAAAAATGAAAAATTTAAATAATGAGACGACATTTCGAACGCATAAAATCGTCATAATAATTTTTGATATATGAAGCTGCACAGCAGTTGAAGCGCTGAAATCAAACGAATTCTTGTCCAGATAAATATATGAACACGCTTTAATATCTTACAAAAATAAAAACATCTACTGAAATTTGTGTATGTATGCAGTTCAACCAGAGAAGAAATACAAAGAAATATTCGGACAATAACACTAAACAAATGCAGTAGAAGAATGTAGGAGCTGAAGAAAGATTAAAGAGGAAATCGACGAATCTTGAACACCCTTTTAAGGCCAGGATGCACTATCACACTCAGTCGTACTATCTATCAAAAGATGCATATGTGTTAAAAAAGTTTGGATGAAGATAGTATGTGTGTCTTTTGACGATCTGTACGATTTTATAATCTTTTGCAGTAATTCATAATAGTTTTCTCTATGATTTTTTTAATTGAGAGTTGGTTTTTTTAAGATGAAGAGAAAAAAAACAACAAAATATTAGCACCATATGTTTTTTATGTATTTTTAGTACAAAAGTGTGGACCCTAGGACGCCATTTTGAAAAGATTTTTTTACCAGAATTTAGTGTCGTTAAATCGTAGGATGGTGTATGAATCCTGGCCTTAAGTTAGACTGACTTAAATAAAATGTTAATCACACAAACATCTATTTAAGGAGACATAATCCAGAGATGGGATTCAGCTTGTTCACTTTATACACCCATAAGTTTATTTTATTTTAGACCTCTTTAACTAATTGTAGTGTGAAGGAGTCTTTAAAATTTTATGACTGTTATTTTTTAATCATTTATTGTTTCTATATGGTTAGTAAATTGAGCAAATGACAGCATATTTGCTCGGATACAGTTATATAGGTTTGGTTCGCTACCAGCATCTTACGATTTCGTATAAAAACGTGACAGAGGTTGATGTAACTAAGAGATTGTTTTTTACTAAATGCTATCGTAATTAATATTTACGATTTATATTATATTGTAGAAGCTGAAAAAAATCACAAAAAACTAATTTAATTCGCAAAAAATATATATATTGAATATTACTACAGCTAGACGTCGTTTAACAAGTGTCTTTTTACAGCAATCACCCGCTTACAATATTTAACTTTAGCTTTATCTTCTTTATTAATAGCTAAAAATTATTTAGTCAAGGATAGTTTCTGTTAACAGTCTATAGTAGTTATACATAAAAAATTACATTTTTCTACTTTATAAATAGTATTTTTTTTTATATTGAAAAAATTGTAGCCAATTTTCGGTGGCATGTCGTAGTGTCCGTGGGCTCAAAAGTGTCTTTTATGAAAGTGTCATATTGTCCGCACTAAAAACAACAATGGCTTCTCTAACCAAAGTTTTCCTTCATAGCCGGGCGCAAACATTTTCTCTTCAATGGCATAACTAAAACCGGCTTCTCTTACCAAAGATTTTATGCAAGCCATACCATGGGAACAGGGATGGGCAACCTTTTTGTATTGCGGGCCAAAATTGAAAACAATCAAACTTAAGAGAGCCATTAACATTGGTTTTGTAGGTAAATGTAAATTATGTTTTCAGAAAACATTGAAGTTTTGAAAGTTAAACAAAAATAAAATATTTCTAATAATATATTTATACTCGTAATACTTTTTAATGCTTTACTATAACATTACAAAAAATTAAAAATAAGTTGTATATTTATATTCATGAGACACACTATTATGCTACATTCTAAATTCTCGTCTCCAATTCGCGACCTATTATTGATTTAAAAAAAATCATTTTCGAAAAAAATTTTGTTCGCATTTATGTGTGCTTTCAAACAATAAAATAATATTTTTGTGTGATTCAGGCCAATTATTAACAAAAACTCCGAGCGAGTTTTTTTTCCCTTTTCTCTAATCATAAATTTTTCTCCTGATTGACTGCGGAAAGTGAAAAAAAGTTCGGAGAAATTATAAAAGAAAAATTATATGTTAATAAACAAAATAACTCCCTTTAAATTATGATGATGCCACTTTTTTAATATTTTCTTCCCACGGAATTCATAATGGGAGGAATCTTTTCACGAGAAAATTTTTTTCCGTGGGAAAGAAATTCCGTGATAATATTCATAAAAGGGCTGAATTATTTATTGCGGATATATGTGCGCATTTACATATTTGTAGAATTCAATTTTTGATAATTCCATAAATTTCATTTTAAGATCCTTTTCTCTTGCAGTTCAATTAATTCTAACTTAAAATTTTCGGGAATTTTGGTCACATCTCTTAACAAAAATAAAATTGAAAATATATCAAAATAGCCTTATTTACTGCTGAAATCCATTAATCTTTCTTCAAATTCTTGATGCAAAGCAAATAAAATATAAATGTATTTTTGTTTTTCGTAACTATTTTTTTATTTACTTTATTTGTGCTTGATTCCTTTAAATTAAACTAAAAAATGAAATGTATTACTGTGGCGAAAGCAACTCCATATGGCCATTTTACTACTGCTCAAATAGCTCATCAGTGGATTTTACCCAAATTTTTTATAGAAAAACAGAAAGTCTTATATCAAAAGCCAAATTGATTAAATGAGAACTATTTTTATTAGAGACTATTTTACGCTGTTGTTTTATATTTTTAATATATAATTTGTTTCTAAGTTTTGATTTGTTGCCTGTCACTGCTTAAGGGCTGGCTCCATAGAAACTTTAAATATGTTCGCGGGCCGCAGGTTACCCGCCCCTGCTATAAAATATACACTAATATTAATGGACGTAGGGTACGTTGATAGACATTATGTCTTTAGACGTTATAACATGCCACCCATTTTTCGTTCAAAATTAAATCTTTAACCCTAAATAACTTATGTATATTATTAATTCGGCTTATGTTCGTTCACGCATGTTTTAGTTTCTAAATTCATATAAAAAATTTGAGAATTTTGTTTTACAATGAACTTATGAATATTTTTATTAAAAAAAATTAAAATTAATTAAATTTTTAATTGACTCAATTATATAATTAATTGAAAAGTAAATATTAAATTTTCTAATTAAATAATTAATTAAGCCAATTACAAAATTAATAAAAAAAAGGAAAAAATAAAATTCTAGTAAATTAATTAAATCAATTAAAAACGCATCAAAACTTCAATTCATACATTAATTACATTTGAAAACTTTTTTAAAATTTTAATCAGAAAAAATAAAGATTCACAGGAACAGATTTTCCAAAGAAACTCAAATTTCTGAAAATAATTTATTCCACAAAAAAACTGTTGTTGGATGATTTATATTCTTTTAACTTTGACATTTTTAACTGGTTTTCGCAAACAATTTCGATCAATCCATGCTTTAAATATATTCCCATAGCATCTTCTTATATGTGTTAATAGCTTTTGGTAAAAAAGTGCAAAATAATTTTCTTTACCGAGCAACTCCTTAATGGTCTATAGTAGTAGCTGTGTGCTTCAGCTTTACAACTTCGCGAGGAACGTGTATAAAAATATATTTCTCTTTAATGAAGGTTTCAAGCAGTGATTAAAAAGGCTTGACTATTTTCAATGCATATGTAGTTGCTTAACTGTTGCTGTGGAAAAATGTACAGCAAAAGCAAAATGCAAATGCAAAAAAAGAGGAAGAAACGCATTTGCTTAAGCTGGCTAAATGTTTCTTACTGCAGCAGGGCAATCAGCAAAGCAATTAATTTGAAAAAGTTTGCTGTTGCTTGAGCAATCAGTTTTTCTTAACTTTTATGTTTGCTTTTGCTTAACTCTTTACTATAAAGTTGTGGGTGACTACGATTGCTGTTTCTTGCTGTAACTAACAATACATAAGAAAAATCGTTGTTTTTATTACACCATTAAATTGTGTTTTTTTTTTTCTTAAAATAAACAAACAACAGCAACAGCAAATGTTTTTAAAGTAATTGCTTTGCTGATTGCTTTGCTGCTGAAAGAAACACATAGTCAGCTGAAGCAAATGCGTATCTTTCCCTCTTTTTGCATTTTCTTTTTGCTGTTGCTTCGTTTATAATGAAATGATTTGTAAATGCAGAGACATTTAGTTTTTTATTTGCTGAAAAACATTTAAGCAAAGCAAAGATTTTAGAGCTGTTGCTATTTTTAATTAATCAATTTTAACACCGGTTTCAAGTGCCTTGAAAATCCAACCAGCAGTTCAAAAGTTGTTTACATTTTTCTATTTATTTTTTCGATCGGCCTATTGCGTGGCTGTTTCTTTGTATTCTTTGCAGTTTGAATCTCGAATAAAAATTTTTAAGGAGTTCTTAAATACTTCATGCAAAAAAAAACGATTAAAGTCTAACGCCCATCGCTTACTATACTGGGACTAACCTATAAGCATTATTTAAAAAAATGTATTGTGGGCGCAGTGATAAACGTTTGAATTCATTTTATAAGTCTATTAGTTGTATTAAAAAAGTTACTTAAATTAATGGCAAGTGAGGTCAGAGGAATGACAAGGAAAAATATTTAAAGATTAAGTACAAAACTCTTAAAATGAGCTTTATTTAAATCTGTTTACTAAATTGGAAAAGATTATTCTAGATTTTCCCAAACGATTTCGTTTCTGCGTACTTTAAGAGCACATCAGTGTGAATAGCACTTACAATTATAAGTCTGATTTCGGCTAAAACTAAGATTAATTTACTTATATTAAGAGGAAGATTTTTCTTTGTGTGCACGGTAAAAATAACACTCACTTTAGCAGGCATAGTTTACACAACTTGTTAAAATTTCAGGTGTCGTCTATTACGAATAAATAAAAAAAAGTCCATCGAGTATCTATGGGCACACTCTTTAATTTTAATCCTTTAAATTTTTTTAATGAAAGCGTAACACGTTTTCTGCCAATTACGATATATAAAAAATTTATGTGTCTTTTAAGAGCATCCTTTAAATTTAAAATTTTTTTAATAATTATTTTTACAATGAAACTGACAAGCATGACCTTTTGAATTAAAAATAAAAATTTCAAAAAGAATTTCTGAATAAAAAGAATAAAATTTGTTAGTAGAAATTAAAATGATGTGGATGGAGTCATCTTCCAAGTGTGATGAATTTTTTTGCTTTTATTTGTTGCTTTTGTTGTTATATTTCTCATGATCTTAAAACGACGACATAAAAACTTATACTACCTATTCAGAAATTTTAGTGGGATATGAACCCCGAGGCCTATTAGTAGATAGAAATTTTTAAACTCCATACCCTACCCAATGAAATGAAAGGCCAGTGAGTGCATAGAAGTGCTTCTAAAACATTATGGCTAAGATATAAATTGTGTTTATACCTTAAAAATCAAAATTAGCCGTTCTTTTAAAGAACAACCAGAAAAATTTTAACCATCAGCTACGCACACGTTACACAGCTTATATGAAGCAACCAATAACATTTATAGAGTGAAGGTTATTAAAATCAAACTACTCATAAATTAATTTCAAAATCGTATTGTTATGCGTTGAAAAAATAATAATAATAATAAAACGAGAATAAATGAACAATTTGAATATTTATTCGATTTGTAAGAAAAATATCATGAAAAAAAATTTAAAAAATAAAATAAAATTTTATTCTTTTATTTTGAATATTTTTAGTTTTTAACAATATAAACATTTGTAAGAACTGGAAAGAATGTTGACTTAAATGTTCTTGGCTGAAAAATCGACAAATCGATGGCTAAAAATTATGAGCTGTAAGCAGTAGCAGCAAAACGCTTAACACTAAACCACAACATTCCCAGCAAATGGGGCTTTCTTTTGTTGTTGTTACTTTTGGCTTCCAGCACACAAGGTTTCTTTATAGATATTTTTACAAAGAAAAAATATGAATATGGTTTTTTTTTAACAAAAATCAAAGAAAGATGAGCATTTAATGTTTGAAGGCTCAAGAAAAAAAGATACGTTTCTGTTTTTATTACCATCTTTTTTTTTTAATAAAAACCAATACAAAATTCACAAAATAAAAGTAAAAAAAAAAATAAATAAATATGGTAAGAAAAAAAACAAAATATATACAAAAAATGAAAAGAAAAATAATCGTAACAATGTTATTAGTCGTACAACAGCGGATTAGGCTACCGGCGATTTCATCGTCGACACATTCTTAAGCCACTACAAGCTGGTCGGGCAGCAGGCTAAACAACTGACTGACTGGGTGTGCAGTTTATAGAAAGATGACTAGTGTGCGAGTTTGTTTATAAAATCATAATTGTACATTTGGAGAGAGAAAAAAATAAATTAATAAATAAAAATGAATACATGGTTGTAGAACATTTATAGCTGCTGTTGTTGTTATTATGGCGGTGCTTAATCAAGAAACTAAGAAGGGCTTTTTTGTTGCTGCTGGTGTGTTGTGTTTTCATGGTTGCAGAGCACTGCTGCTGCCACTGCCACTGCCACCATGTCATCATTATTTTTATTTGTAGCATAAAGATTTTAAGCATTTAGTTTATATTACAATAAGCGTCTGTATTAATTAAAATTTACACAGTTAGTCAATACAGTAGCTGTAGTCTTAAGCCTAAAACTCTTCACAGCGGTAACTGCTCTATAACAAAATATGTATGTAGGCTTGGCCAAGTTTCTTGATACCGGCTATAAAATTTGTCAGCGTGTTTTTCCTCTTAAAAGGAAAAAAATATATATATATTTTTTTTGTCTCCTTGATTGAAAGGTGTAACACAGTTAAGGAATTTTTTAAGAATTTAAATTTTCAAAAATATTATCAAAGTAAATGTTATTAAAATACAAAGTCAGACTCTATTTAATAAATTCAGTCAAAATAAAAGATTTTTAAAAGATTATTTATTAAAAGAAAGTGTCAGTAAATGAACAACAGAATTCAAAAGAAAGTGAGTTTTATTCAAGATCGAAAGGACGACTGCTTAAGTTTCAGGAAAATCTACATAATTAAGTGTCTTTTAAAAAGACAGGTTTAAAAAATTTCAACGGGGTCTCATCCACACAAAGTAAGCCTTTTTAAGAAGTCCAGTGAAAACATGGCAGCTACATAGTGGAACTAAGCGATTTTATTTTAACGAACTCCACTCATAATAATGCTGTCAATCGTAAAAAAGCATTAGATCCATTCTATCTCAATAAGATATTTAATGATAAATGATAATGGCTTCACATACAATATAACAATGAGCACCCGTGCTGCATGAAGATGGAATTTAAAATGAATGAATATTTCTCTGATTTCCAAGTGACGTTTTCCTATCCATTTGGCTAATTTAGTTCGATATGACATTACAATACACAATCTCATTTTAACATGGAACGAGGGCCCTGTGTTATATAAGAATCAAATGAAATTTATAAAATAAAAAATAATTCTTTATATTACATTTTAAATTTGTTGGAAGGCAGATATATTTCCTCCCAATTGCTGTCAAGTTTACAAATGAGTCTACGTTTTTTATTCTATAATTATTTAAAATTAAAGTAAACACAAGAGTTGATACATTTTAAGGATTTTGCAGCAATCACAATTATTATGTTATTTGTTCTCTTCTGTGACTTGAAAAAACATGGTTGAGGTAACCATAATCTAAGAGCAACATACTATGGTTTTATTATATGGTCGCTAGCAAAAAATAGTATTGTTACGTTTAATAATAGTAATAAAGTTGATCTTGCAACCATATTGTTGTCAAGCTTAACAATAACATGGTAAAGTATAAACATATTTTTTTTTTAATATAAACAATAAATGGTTAAATAAAAATATCATAAAATGGTTAAAAATCGTTGCTAAAATTGAAGATATGTAAATGGTTTCACAATTGTGCCTAAAACGCAAATATAAAGAATTATATTTATGTCAGCTGTTTTGAAATGTTTTCACATTTTGCATTTTATATTAATTTTTATTATATATTTTGTACATACATGTTTATTTTTTTATTTTCTCTAACAGTAAAAAACATTTTCAACTTTACGCTAACAAACAAAATTACTAAACTGCTAGAAAGGCATTCTGCCAAGACCTGGAACAAAATATTTTTAAACGCATATATTATTTTGTTAATCATACTTTGATGAAAAGTATACATTATGGTTAAATATATTATATTATTTTTAATAAGCAATAAAACTTTGGTGGTGGTTCAAACTTTTTGAACCACTAACCATTTGGCAATATTGTGCACTGTAACCACATAATGGTTAAACGTTAACAAAAAAGAATGATTGTCGTGACTAAAGATTTGTTGAAAACAACTTTAATTTGTTCTAGGCAACTATGCATTGTTACCAAGTTATTGAGACCATATCACACCCATGTAATTTCTCCGCGTGTACGCGAGAATTTTTTAAGACAAATTTCTCAAAGTAAATTCTACAAGTTTTTTTAATACTATAATAATAATAATTAAAGTTAGTAACTAAGTAATCGATACAGTACAATAATTTGTAACTTGTCGCGACTACAAGTACCGCAAATGAATCTTCCACATCCTTTATCATATACATATGTATAACCACATGTTCCATATTGCAGAATTCCCAATTGAATATTTTAAAAAAATCGGCATCAGAAATTCTTTCCTACATAAAGTTTCTTTATTTAAAACAAGTTTTTTTTTCCGAAAATTGTAAGTTTTGCTTAGGGTTGTTGTTCAACGTAGTACATGAAAAGATTGGTTATTCATTAATTAAAAAAAAAAAAACTGAAACCAGCTTAGTAACTGATGCCAAGTTTTCTTACCTTTTATCGTAACTTGTTACCACCTGCAGGCACATAAACCTAAATTAAAAAACGATATAGAAAAATTAGAGGCATGAGTGGTTTTTTGCCCGCTGCCTCAATAGCAAAATTTTCGAAACAATGTCTGATCGATTGGTGTATCTAAATTGTTTTTAGCTCATCTAGTGCCTTGGAAAAGTTGATTTAAATACGAACACGGACAGACATCACTCAATATACTTTGCTATGCATAGCAACTCAAAATATATACATATATTATTTATGTGGTTGGAAATGGAGTATTGTAGAAATTACAAACGGAATGACATATTTAGATCTACCTTTCTCCACCTGTGTTTAAGGGGATTAAAATATACCCACGTCATTGCAGCAGTCTTCATTTAAGAATCCTGGATTTTTTGTAAATAGAACCAGTTCTATTTTATACCCTGTTCAGACATACGTTTTAATTGCGCAATAAAGGAATTTACGCAATTAAGTCCCTAATTGAATTTAATTTACCATATAAAAAATTAATTTAAAAATTTTTCAATTAGTACTCAATTAAGTCGATAATTGATTAAGTTTCCTTATACAACCCAGTGAAGTGTGTTCAGTTAGAGAAAATTGTATACAATGACAAAACTAAATGCCATAAAAATGAAAAATTAAATATTTTCAAATTATATGAAATGAAAAATTTTTGAAAATTTTATGGAAATTCAAAGCTGGCGTGCAGTCAAACCTTGATCGTACAAACTAGAAGAGTTCCATATTTCAAATAAAAACAAGCAAACTTTCTTTTAAAGCAGAACTTTTCGTTATTCTTCCAAATTTACAAACACAAATTTCTAATGTAAAAATTAGGTCTGTTCAATAAATTTCCGGCAGAAACTAGCAACGATAGAGTAAAATAATAATTTACAACATTACTATTCCAAATAAAAAAAACGGAATAAAAGCATTTTTGGAAAAAAATAACAAAGTAAAGCCGAACTTACCATAATAACAAAAAACCATAAAAAAAAGTATCTAAAACAGCATAAAAGCGGTGTTCGGTGCTTAAATCATTTTGTATTGCAACAGTTAGCATTTATAAGAACTTTGTGCAAATTGCCAAAAATTGTCTGTCTTTTTGTAAAACTTCTAGTTTATTTTATTCTATTTCTTTTGTTTATTGTTTTATTAACCTGGCGTTTACTTGTACATAGTTTCCTTAGCTTTCTTCTAACTATTATACAAACATTAGCTTCAATTCAAATATTTTGTATTTAAAACCGAAAACTATAAATGTTATGTATATTTTTTGCTATGTGGTTGTAAAAAATTTCAGCGTAGATATTCGGTTTTAAAATCGCCATATAAATTATGGCAAAAAAGCCACAACGATGTGATGTAAATATTTTCGTGGAGAGTGCTAATAAACACTTTCAGTTCAAAGTATTTAATATTCATTAACTTATTTTGTAAAACAGAACAAGAATCAGCTGTTCTGTTCTTGACAGTAACAAAAGTAGTAACAAATTTATTAACATTCACATCTTCTACTCTTTTTTACTCTTTCGCTGCTTCTTTTGAGGTACTGAAGTAAACACTTTCCAATAACAATTAGTAACAACTTCTTGTTATTGAACAGAACTATATTCTACTGTCAAATTTTAATTAAGTAAATTAAATTGGATATGTGTGAACACCAAAATTAATTACTCAATTAAAATTTTAATTGTATAAATTAAAACGTATGTCTGAACAGGATATTACCTGTGTTAACCTCTAGATCCCTTTCTTAAGACTATTTTTTTAATAACCTCAAAGTATTGGGCATGATTTTCTTAATCACAACATTAACAATTAAATGCACTTTTCTTTTTTATTACATTTTTTTTAACAAATATCAAAGGTTCAATTAGTCGAAACATAACCACCATATAAAATAGCTGTGCAAACCAACCGCATGGGAAACACTGTATTTGATTATTGATGACATGACACAATGCCATAGCCATAACTGTAACCATAGATATTAATTAAATTTTAACTTTTAGAAAAAACAACGTTCACTGCATTGTATTGGTGAGTTTTAATTAATTTTTTTCGTTGCTCTCCGATTTTTAACAAATGGCAATACAAATAAGAGTTGCTTATGACTATGGCACCACTATTCGCTGGCAGTTAATATGATTACGGTTATGGCTATGGTTACGGCTACGGCGTTATGGTATGGCACCTCTAATTAAACCTTAAATTTAAAATTTGGAAAAATTAAAAAAATTTCTTACAATTTAAAAACTTTAAATTAAACAATTAAAGAACGCGAGCGACAACAATATAAGGGTAACGAAAAAAAAACTATCTCTCTAGTAGTTATAAGAACAATATAATTACAACACCCTCTAGATGTCGGTGAATACCCTTAGCTATTGGTCAGAGATGGAAACGTTAAGTGTTCATACCTGAACAGAATACAAACAAATTATTTTAAATTCTTTTGCTGTGAAATTTTTTGATCAGTTACATTCACAGAAGCTTTGACCTTTACAGCTAATAACCTGTTTAGAATTAAAAACATATCGATAAAATCTTGATCTGCCTTTGGCCATGATAAAATTGTTCATTACGGCTCCATTTCGAAGAGAGTGCCTGAATCATTTACATCGCTGATTTACTTCAAAAACGTCATAACTCAAAATTTAAAATTTTGGAGTTAATCATACAGAATTGTTCGCCATTTAACGCTTTATATTGTGTATAAGTTTCATCTTTATATCTTTTGCACTTTCCATGGTTCAAAAGAATAAGTCGTTTTTTTATTTCATGTTTGGAAACTTTGTTTGTCAATAAAAACAACACATTTTGAGTTGTGAAGTAAACTTTATAACGTAAAGATCATATCGCTTTCTAAAACATGGTCACATTTCGTTTTGTGACTGTATGTATTAAAAAAGGAATTTTTAAAATGTATCGACTTTTCGCTGTGTGGCTGTGTTGATAACAAATATAAAGTGAAATTCCGTTTTTCTCTTCATAAATGACAACATATTTTAGTTTACGACACGGTATCGGATATATTTTTACAGCAATAATGTCATAATTCAAGATTGTCCAAGATCTCTCCTTTAATATATAATTGATGAAAGTTTCCTTAAATGGTTTCTTTAATTATGAATCATTTTACTAATTGTAGTGGGAACTTAAGCAGTCTGATATTGTATTGATTGAATTTTTTGGAGTTATGACGTTGTTGAAGTGAATGAGCCACATATTATTACCATTAGTTTCAATATTAGCAATTATATAAGGGCATATACATACATCAGTACATAAATTCATAAATATTTCAACTTCGCACGAAAGAATGAAATACCTTTTATTGTTTTGAATGCAGTTTGAATTCTTAAATAAAAATCTTAAACAAAGCTGTGTATTTCTTAGTAGGGACAATTGAAAGATTAAAGGTGTGATTTTAAATCAAACAATTCTTCAAATTAATTAGTTATTTGTTACAGTTATTTTTTTTATTATTAAATATTTTTTAATTCCTTTATTTCTTATGTACGTAATTCTAGCTCACAGAAAAAAAAATGTGTAATAGTCACATCCCATGTAACATTCTCACACAATATTATTAACGAATCAATTCCCAAAAAAATCCACCTTAAATCAACACCTTTTACCTTAGAAATGGGATAAATGATTTTAAAGTTTATATTTGAACAATTTTCATTAGAAACAAAAAAAAACATAAGATTTAAGTAGTTGAAAATAATGATTATTGTTATGAATTGTTCACTCAAATTCTAAGAAAGTGAAAGACGTAATTTAGTTTTCGTTATTCAATAATCAAATGTTGATTGACACAGGTAATCTCTTTCTTTAACTTCTACTCTGCCCCTTTTTGAGTGCGTTGCAAATATGAAAAAAATGTCTGTTATAGTTGGTTGTCGGCGGATTTAATTTTGTTTTTCTTTTTAGTTTTTTTTTTTTTTTTTTTTTTTTTTGTAGATATATTGTATAAGAATAGAGTCTTAACAAAACTCAATGGCACAGACTTTGAAAGAAAATGATTTCTAATTTAAAGACTGGTGGCACTGTTTGCTGTTAACAAAAATTTAAAGATGTCGAAATAAAAATCAATTGAACAATAAAAGTTATCCATTGCAAAGAAATATTTAATGAAGACAGTATTTTAAAAGAGTAAAATATAAAAAAGGAATTTTTATATACTTTCCTAAAAAATATTAATAGTATTTAAAATAATAATTTCAACTTACATGGAAGTAATTAATTGTGTCGTCTAACTAATTGTAAATTTCATTATCATTGAATAATAAATAATTTTAAAGTCTTTTAGCATTATCATTGCTGTCAATAATATGAATGAAAACTTTTTATTGTTTATTACGAGTAGTTATAAAAGAAAATAATTATTATTTATTATTAATTAATGATTTAATTGCTTTAAAGCATTAGCTATTATCGTAACCAAAAAGCATTACTTATAATTATAATTAAAAAGGAGGTATTAAATTGTAGTTATATTTCTTGTCATTGTAATTATTTTTAAATAATGCCAATGGAATTTCAATGATAATGAAATGAATGATTTTTATTCGCACCATTTTAATTAAAAATTATTGATTCAAGGTTAGGCTTAAGTTCGATATTACATGAGAATAATTGTAAACAAATCAAAAGTGAATTATAAGCACATTGTAAATTTCTAAATCGGTTTATCCTTCTCCAGCATTTTTTAAATCTATAAAATATATTCAATTTTAATTTTTATTTTTTTAAGTATTTAGTTAGCAAAAATTTAGTACAGGAAAATATTCGTTTTTCAAAATTTTAATTTTTGTTTTAAATTATTTTTAAATTTAATCTAAAGACACACAACAACTTATTTCACACACTGTAACACAGAAAAATAATAAAATTCGTATTCAATTGATGAATTCATAAACTCGAGTAACTTTTTTTATTGAAAAAATAATTAAATACTAAAATCCGTAAGTATTTACTTGAGAAACAATTATAATTTCCATAGTGAACACAAATCAAAAATAAAATCTCAACAACCACATTTATTAAAGCAATTAAAACAGTAATAAAACTTAAAGTTAAGTTTAAACAAACGTTTGTTAAAAAATAAAGTTATATTTTATAAAGGCGAATAAATACTTCAATTCAAAGCAAGCTTTTTGTTAGCTGTTGCTTAAAGTTGTATAAAAATATTAAATTATAATTATCATTTAATTATATTAAACAACGGAAATTTTTTATTATATTAATTAATTAAAAAAAATCTTTTTTTCGTACTATTTTGCCGATTAATTATTTAAATCATCGATATTGATTATTAGGTGTCAAAGAACGTCTCAATGGCCATTTCGTTACCACTTACTTAACTCTTCAGGAAACTTCTGACAAACATTTTAAATAAACTAAAGGTTTTTGTCCAAACAATAAAGCAAAGACTAAAATCAAAGTTTGAGCAAATATAATCAATCAATTAGCAATATCGGTGATTTAAAAAATTATTCGGGATAATATCACGAAAAAAAGATTTTTTTGAAAATACATTAATATATTTATTTATGTATTTTCATTTCATAATAATATATTTATGATTTTTTTTCTTTTTGAAGAAGGAAAATTGTTTATAGATGTATGAAATCTCAAAAAACTTTAAATTAAAATTTTTAATTAAATATCAGCAGAATGTTAAAACTCTCTATTTTTCATTCTTTCTAAACTCTGTGTGCATACGTTTGAGTCAAAATAATTGTTTATGCACATGCTTCTCGTATTTAAAAATGGTTTCGGCTCTTCTCTAACTTTATTAATACACATCCATGATTATTGCCCAGATAATCCGGCTATTCATTGAAAATGCATATAAATTCACATGCACAACTATTGCACTAAATACTCGTCTACTCTTCTGTTTTGATTACAATACAGGACTTACGAAGGACGAATATGTATGTATGTCTAACTATTTTAAAAGCCATAGACGAAAATGTATACAAAATATAATAAAATAATATCGAAGACAAAACAACAATAAAACAATCAATATTAGGTTTAACTACTCGTCAACACAAAGCAATATAATATTTATACAAAAAATAAAAAAAAACATTTCAAATAAGTAAAAATGAAATTTGATGGCAAAACAATAAATATGATAAAAGGAGTCCATCATATTCAACACCATATATTGCCACAGCCCTTCAATATATATAGACATAAATGTAGGGATTTATTAATGGTGATTAAGGACGTTGGAGAGGCCTTTAACTTGAATACACAAATAAAAGAAAGGTCGCAAATAAAAGAAATTGTATTTGAAAGTAATTGTTTGAAAAATATTAGAAAAATATTTTGTAAATTTTCTGTCAAGATGATATTTTTGCTAGTAACAACAAAGATAGTAAAAATACAACAACGACAACAAAAAACAAATTTACAACTGAAACAAAACAATCATATTTTTTTATTATAGCTGTTGTTTTATATTAGCCAGTTTAATAAGGTGAGAGAAAACAAGGCAAAGAGGTTGATTGACAAGTTTCAAAGCAAACATTATAGGTATATAGTATTGTGGCACATCAGAGATGGTAAACGGAATTTTCAAATTGTTTTACTAAACACATATTTATTATAAAATTATATCTCTATTCCTAATGATTGAAAATAACGGATTAGTAAAGTTTATTTTTAAAATTTGTAACAAAATTACTTTTCCAAGGCGGTATCAATAAGGCAAGTCATCGTTGAATTTAAACACCAAAAAACTTTTTCATGCATACTTATGTCAAAAGAAGGTGTAAAAGTGGCCGACCCCATAAAGTATATATACTCTGAGTTCTTATGCATAGCGCAGTCGATTAAGCGATGTCCGTCTGTCCATCCATGTGGGTAGAACACCACGCCTACCTCTAATCTTTCTATTTCATCTAGATCAATGAAGTGACTTCAATCAAAAAAACAAATATATGGAGCCAAAGAGAATTAAAAAATAAGAAAAAAAAACATCAAGTGAAAAATGGGCACTCGGCCATATTTTCCGAATTACGGGGCTCTGAAATTTAAAATTTTTTTATAATATTAATATGGGTATTATTTTAAAGCTTTTGAAGAGATCTTTAAGGAAAAAAATTAAAAATTTTTTAAAACTTCTTAACCCATTAAGAGCCGATGACATTTATATGTAAAATTAATTTTTTTTCCTCCTTTTTAATTGCAATTTTTTAACCAAACAATAAAGTAAGGACAAAAATTAAAGTTCAAGCAAAAACAACAACAACAATCAACTATAATTTTACTTTTCTTTGTCCACTGTATACAATTGACTTTTTTTCAGATCTTTTATACAGTTAAAAGGTGTTGAAAAATAAAATAAAACAACAACAAGTAAAATATCACAAAAAAAACTACATTTTATTTTTGCTTCATGCATGGGCACTTGCAATTTAATAAATAAAATTAAAACACGGGAATATTGAATTAAACTAAACGAAGTTTAAAATTATCGTGCTATTTTTCCAAACAAATTACTTTATTTTATTGTCTATACTTTCCTTTCCTGAAGAGCTAAGTGAGCAGTAGCAAAATGGACATCGAAACGTGCTTTCACCTTCAATAATCAATATCGGTGATTTAAATAATTTGTTTGGGAAAGTTCAATTAATTCAATTTAACTTAATATTCCCCTCCGTGTTTTTTATTTAAGTTTTTTTTTAATTTATCTAGATGAAGGTATTTAATCCATTAATAGTTTTGAGTAATTAAAAACTGTTATATCTGACTTTACCTAAAATCATTTTTTGATATGACACTTTAAATTTGGAAATTTTAAGCTCTTGATATCCACTTAGTAATTTTTGAATGCCGCTAGTATGCAGTAGTTTATTCAAAAGTTCTATGATTTATTACAATTCTGCAATAAAACATACTTGTATTTAGATGAATTGAAAAATTCCTTATCTGTTTTTATTTATGGTGTCTTAGACAACCCGGTTAAAGTAGCAAAACGAATCAATTAAGACACTGGCTGACCCCCTGTTGTCTATTTTTAATCATTAGTACAAATATTGGCAGCATGAATCGTACATTGAAATGCATTTTTCATTTTGGTTATTTTTGATTTTTTACATGTCGAATATTAAGTGCATTTAGCATTTAAGAAAGATTGTGAAATTGTGATGATGGCATTGTTTACTTCATTTAAATAAATTTTTCTTGTCTTATGTTGGTATGTTGGTTGGTTGGTTGGTTGGCTGCTTGGTTGGTTTGGTATCATACACACTTTGCTTCCATGAATGTTTCATGTCTTTTTTATTAATGAGTATCAATTTGTGTATCATTTGCGGGTCAGTATTGAAAGTAAATGATGCGGTTTGTTAAGAAAATGAGTTTATACAATATTGGCTAACATAATAAACCCTCTATTAAAATCTAAAATCAATTCTATATTTTTTAAAAGCAACAATAAAATATAAATGAAAATTTTTTTTTGTCAAAACTTAATTTTGAATAGATTTAAAAACAAGTTTGGAAAAATCGCCAACTTATTCAATTTTCCTGATGTACATATGTCTTTTTAAATTAAAAAATTAAACATTTTTGAATTTTAATTTTTTAAATAAAATCAAACTCGTACTTTTGCTGCTGTCCATGCATGTTTTATATTATTTATTTATATGTATTTATTACATGTGGTCAGAGCCATACAAATATGCAACACATATTAATATTAATGGACACAGATGAATAAATGTGAACATACATTTTCGTGCAACAAACCCAAAAACCAACACAAACAACAAAACAACAGCAGTTTGTGGGGAGATCATTGTATAAGTGTATGAAGTGTTATGGCGATGGAGCTTTAGAGCGTTGCACAGAAGCGCATTAAGCCACATTTCAATGCACGTCGATAATTTATTATGCGGGAAATCTTTTCTCGTGACTTATTTGCTTTTTTTAACTATGTTTTTTCATGGTAGACCTTTTTACTTACTTAAATCTTTTTGATGGCTGTTGGTATCTCTTTAGAGAAAAAAAGAAAAAAAAAAATATTAAAAATCACAACCAAAAAAAAAAAAAAATTAAATAAAAAATGTATAAATAAAGTTCTACTCATACTCGTATGCAGTGATCAAACAACAAGAACAGATGTTAAATGCTACTGCACCAGGAGGTCGATCGAAATCTTGTTTGGCTTTTATTTCTTAAATTGTACCATTTTATCTGCTACCTATTGATTTACAAAAAAAGTAAATAAATAAAAAATAAAAAAGTATACATCAGGTGAGTGAGTCAGTATAGTTTTAAGTTATTTTTGTCCCAAAATATAAGCTGCAGTCAGTCACTTAGTCACAACGACAGCCTGTCGGCAGTTACCACACCTTTAGTGTTTTACTGCATTATGACCATCGAACGTATGAAATGGTAAACTCCTCAAAAAACCCAAAATAAACAACAACAACAAAAAATAATGTCGGCATTTGAGCCTTTGTAAGAAGCTGAGAACTTCTTCTTTTTCTCTTGCTGTCAGTCTTCCACCATATCACTTTGTACTTCACTGAACGTTGTGATCGTTTCTTATAATTTTTATCGAATAATAATGTTGCACAAATAAATAAGTTTATTCCCTTTTTGTCGCTTTGTTCGGGCGAGTATAACATGATGACACTTAAATTTTTTCCAGTCATTGGCACTGTGGGTTTCGTGGTTTATTTCCACTTTTTTGTTAAAATATTTTAGCAAATTTAAAATTTTATTTAATAAATAGCAGTGCCCACGCCTTTGTCAGCGTGTCATTTCTATTTATTTTTTGTTTTTTTTATTTAGAAAAATGTGTTTTAAAAAATGTATTGTAAAATTCTGTAAACAGTGTTAAAAATTTTCCATCTTCAAAATTAAAATATGCTGACAACTGTTACGATTATACCAGTAAAGTTGGGTACTTGCACATTTGTATTTCTATTTTCTCTACGAAATGATATATTTTTACAAAAAAAAAAAGTATTTTATATTTAAGCTAAGGTTTTAAGGGACATCCTCACAAAATTGTTTTCAAATCTTTCCAACACTTTTTAGGATATGCAAACACAGGCAGACAGACCGGCAGGCAAAAATTACTCTTTTATTATATGAATATATGATCGATTATTTTTTGAATCGCTGTAAGAGAAACGCACAATCGTAAAGTCATAAGCCTAAATATTAATAACTGCTGTATTCATAAAATATTAACATATTTAAATGTATTTTATAACCAATTTTCCATACACATTTATTTAAGTAATTTAGTTAAGTTATCTTACCAGTGTTTAAATTGCTTGCTTAAAAATAGCAACAGCACTAAAACCTTTGCTTTGCTTACATTTTTTTCAGCAAATAAAAAAAAACTAAATGTCTCAATATTTTTAAAACATTTCAGTATAGACGAGGCAACAGCAAAAAGCAAATGCAAAAAAAAGAGAAAGAAACGCATTTGCTTGAGCTGACTATGTGTTTCTTTTTGGAGAAAAGCAATCAGCAAAGCATTTATTTTGAATACGTTTGCTGTTGCTGTGTATTATAAACTGTAAAGGGCACTTCTTTAGAATTTAAAATGACATATTAATAAGAAAAAGTAATACAAAAATAAATCTAAAAATTAAAGGGCGTCCATGTAGGTGATTTAAATTGACCTTTCTAAGTCTATTATTGGATTCAAGAGGGTGTCCCAATAGTTGATGTAATTTGATGTATGTGGCCGAACTTTTGAACCCTTATCAACAGAAAGCTAATAAAATTATAACATTTTACATGAAATTTACAATGCTGACGGTTGTTTAGTTTTAAAACGTCTCAAATCCAAAAATTGTATTATTTCTAAAAAGTATGTTAATACTCGTATTGAAAAGAACTATTTTATGTATACCAAAAAATTACAAATATTAATAACTTTAAAGGAGAAAAATTTAGATTTTTATTGTATTTAAAACAGACCCTAAAACAGAAGGTCATGGGTTCAACTCCCACTAAAGCCAGGAAACAATAATCTCTGTTTAGCAGACGTGATGATGGATAAGTCGTTGAAAGGGCAAATAGAAAATAGTAAAACAATTGTTATGGTCGCTCCAGTAGATGAGAGTTAGTTAAGACGCATGTACATTAAAGCAAAGGGCAGTACATGAAAAGGATAAAGACGTCTGTCTTTGTCCGCCTAGTAGCAAATAGTGTTCTCCAAAAATTAACGATAGGAGCAGTAAATTGTTAAAGAGATATACGTACCGGACCGTGAGCCCTAATCTAACGATGGTCTTACCACTGATTGAAATGCAACGCGTCTACTAGCGCCCTTTACTGAAGTAGCCAACGAAGTTGCAAATCTAAGACCATGAAATATTCCTTGCTTGAGGGTTGGAGATTATCAAACCCCGTCTGTTGAAAGTGCACACTTGGTCGGCATCGCATCTTCCCTGCAGACACCGACCTTAACCACAGCGACCACGTGTACCCCAAGGGGACCTCACCAATAACCGGCGACCGAGATAGACGGATCTTGGTCTGAAATACCGTTTTCCGTGGCTCCAGTATACCCAAGGGCACTGGTAAGTATTTGCACAAGCACCCAACTTGCGTATCCAGATTTGGTGCCTGCTCACTAGGGGACAGGTGACCTTATATCCCGAAAGCACTTCTTTTGAACTTAGGAGGTTAAATAGATATATAACAACAGTGTTGTTTGCGTGACTGTCATTACTAAGTTTGTAAAATACGAGAATCACCAAAACATCGAGTAGTTCGAGCATCGCCGCATTACACTGTTGTAGAGCGTATGGCTAAGTAAGTTGGTAAAGGCTACATGATAAACAATAGATCGTGGGATTACATCTAGCCAGAGCCATAGAGCAAAAGTAACTAATATAAATAGACGACAAAAAAATAAATGTCCAAAGCCTAAAAATTCTAGGTGGGCAAAATTATTGAACTATTGATGAGTCTTTTTCTTTATTGAACTGACACTAAGAAAATGGTTAAGCTTCTAATTTATAAATTAAAATAAAAACAGTATATTGCTAGTTAAAAAATATTAGTTAATAAATTTTGGGTCATTCGAACCATTGTGCAGCATTCACTTATATTCATTTTTTCAGGTGAAAAAGGCAGTTCTTTTTCATTTGCTTATGAAATTTATGGACATTCTTGACATGGTCATTTTAATGCCCCACCACAAAGACTTTAGGCCTCACAGACATACTATTCAGCTAACAAACAATAAAAAAAAATTAACCTTCCAAAGGAAAAATAATAAACCTTGCGAGACTGCACGGCGTTGCTGAAATCAGCAGCCGTTTAATTTAACTTAATATTGTTGTTGGTTTTTTCCCGCTGGATATAAGAAGAGATGATGGCTTTGTCGCCTATGACTGTCAGTTAGTTAGTCAGTCTTGCCACAAATAAAATTTAGCTCTTTTAAGTATTCAGTAAATGATCCTTCTTTGCTTCCTTGTTTGCTGTTGAATGGTTCAAAGGTACACAAACGAATACATTTGCAGATTCAATATAGGTACATAAATGATGTTGGCTCGACCAAAAGGTACCGCTCTCTACTGGAGCTCTTAACAAATTTGTTAAGCAACACGCCTATAAGTAGAAATAACTCTAATTATGTGCGCGTGCGTGCATGCATCCTAGTACCAAAATATATACATACATAAATATATACTCTGTTAACCGTATATTTACTGCTGAGTTGTTTGTTTGTTTGTTTATTTGAGAGTTGTATTTTTTAGCATCTTTTTATTCGATTTATGTATTTTATCTGGAATTTTTTATTTCATTTTGTTTTCTTTTTCTTAGGTTTGTTATGGCCGTTGATTGTTGTTGCTATTTTTTAAATAAATTTCTATCATATCTCTGCACACTCTATCTGTTTCGTTACGCTTCTGGTTTTTTTTCATCTTTCACGTCGCATGACACAATCGAAGAAAACATGTTGTGTTTTGAAAAACGTCTTAGCCACCAATCAGCTAAAGTGCTTAAATAAAGTCACCAGATAAAGAGCAGGATAGAATATGGAAAGCATACAATATTCAAAAATTAAAAATACATATTAATATAATACATATTTTCATATTCGCGCAAAAATGACCACATCATGTTGGTATTTTTTTCGGTATATTTCAAAAAGTCCCCAAAAACATTAAACTAAATGAAATAAAAAAGCCGATTCAGGATATTCAGATCGATTACTTTATTATGAGCTTAGTCTCTTTTGAAAATTATTTCAATATTTAGGATTAAAGCTGAAAGGCACACAGCAGAGTGTGAAGAACAAACTAATATGCGTCGCTCATATGTCTCTTAAAAACGATATTTTATTTTTTTATTAATTTTTCTTTTTTTTTTTGTTAATTGCTTAAGTAAACAAAAAAGAGAGCTTTTAGAACTGAGGAATTTTAATTAGAGAATAAAATAATTTAATCTGTGTCATTTTGGAAACAATAATTCCAAAAATTTTGAAATTTTTACTATAATTCCTTTTGAAAAGTTGAGTGCTTTTATATAAAAATAAATTTATCGCAATAGATTTTGAGCCAAAGCATATAAACTCTATCACAGCGAAAATAAGAGGGTATCGATAGGATTTCATTTTTGCAAGATTTTTTATTTTCAGTAATAAGTCAAATGAGTATTGTCGATTAAGCATCATTTTGTTTGAAATGCTTGAAAACATCGATAAAATTAATACGAAATAAATAACAAATAAGGCTGCAGAAGAAGTTTCGAAATAATTCTTGCAACATATTTTCCATTGCAAAATGTTTACAACAACATTTCTTTTACTAGCCTGGTACTTTGTTTGAATATGTGAAAATTGTAGATCAACATTGTTTATATCATGTAGAAAATATGACATTCTATCTCGCGATTTATTTCACAGGTTTGTCAGAATGTTGCCAGAAACATTTTATATGTTTTTCAACAGTAAAAACAGAGTAGTATTACTGCAGCATTTTTTATGACTTTTTCATACAAAGGTAGAGTACTAGGCATGGCGAAATCATGTACCAGGTCGTGGTACTGGAGAATACATTCACTTTCGACGTTGCTAGCAATGTCAAACTCCATATAAAAAATCAGCGTAATTTTTTTTTTAGATTTTAGAAATCAAAATAACAATAATTGCCATTAAAAAACATTTGCAACTTAAATCTGGAAAATATTAAAAATTGTCCAAACAAGTCATTACTGTGCTATATTTATTTTCAGTTTTGGAATACACAAGAAATATTCTCATCCCTGTGACACAGGTTTATTTATGCCTTATTCTCTTTAAGGGCGGCTTGCATTAATACGACAAGTAATACGGCATGTCAAATTTTTGTGTAGAAGAGTACAAGTAGTATCGTCTAAACATAATATGTAATGAAACTGTCCGACATTGAGAGAAAATACGGATGGAAATTTGATAGTCGTAAGATTCTCGTTATTTTTTTGAAATTTTTTAAAAACTATACTACTTCATTAGATCAGGGTTGTGTTTCTCGTCAAAATAGCACAAAAACCGCTGAATATAGTGCAAAATAGACTCATTTTTATAAACAATTATTGTTTTAACAACAGCTGTTTCAATTTTACTTCATTTTATTCAACGCCAATGGTGTAAACATAAGAAAAAAATCATACGATTATTAATCTCAATTTTTTCATACGGATAGATTTTCATTTTATTTTCTCTTAGATTTTACGTACGTAAAGTCTTACCGTCTAAACTGGCCTTTAGTAATAACATGGTACAAAGTAAAAGTGAAAAGCTACCAGATTATAATACTGACATATAAATAAATATAGTAAAATATTGTTAATATACGATTTTTAACCATCCAAATTTGTCAAGACAAATTAAAAGCTCATCAAGTCATGGTAAAATCGCTAAATACTTTATAAGTCGCCAAAAAAATCGCCACGTTGCAAAATCAGAAATTAGGTTGCCAAATGAGTTACAGTGAAAAAAATTATGAAATGGTCTGGCAAAAATTTTTTTATAGTTATAAAGTGGGTAGACTTTTGAAATAAACTCTGTGTATGAAAAATGATTACCTGATTTTGACGTATAGTGCCCTATTTTTGTAATAGCAATAAATTTATAAATAATTTTTATTACATAATTTTAATAGTATCCAATACAAGGCGTGATTTTGAGGTATTTCTTTAGTTAGTGCTAACTTTACTATAACTTCGTCAGAGCGAAGCCTATTTATTATTTTGTAAGTAATGCTTTCTGGCAAAACTATGAATATAAGTTTTGTAAATGACGATAGAGGGAGTAATGTTTGTGGACCTTCAATATGAATTATCTTACTTTGAAAGTGACAGGAAAGTCCTCTGCAAGAAGATGATTCTATAGACGAACTGGTTAACTAAAAAACGAATTCTGTAAACAACGATTAGTGCCATTCACTAGGCAATCGACCATAAATGGATGAGCTTTTAATAAAAGCTTTTGGATATTGGGATCGATTTTCCTACTCTGACTTTAGCAAATTTCATGGTAGTATCGATAAAACACTTAAACACAACCCATACTGCATTGATATTCAACAGAGGCAATAGAGTTGGATACCCTACTGTTTGCTATGTCCTCTATGTTAGCTCTTCGTCCTCTTCTGTTCGATGTGGAGTAGATCCAAAACATTCTTTGAAGCACCGGCGAAACATAACAACTGTATTCCTTTTTTGGCCGGATGGAGGTAGTATAAATAATAAGAAGTGATTTAAATAAAAACGAGGCACTTAAAAGTTTCTTTTGAGACATGAAAAATTTGTCCATCGAACATCACACCGAATTATTTTCATGCCAAAAACAATAGGAGATTCTGATTCCTTAATACCTATACCAACCGTACTTACAGTTGAAGCACCATTTTTGGTCGAGCATTTGTGCGTAAGCATACAACATTGTGTCTAACGAGCATTAAAATCGACTCTCTTCGCCCGGCCTCAAAAAGCGTATCATTCGTATTTTGTCGCTTGTCCCCAACCCAAGATTCTTGGCCGTTTACCGAATGACTACGAATGGCAAATGCTACTGTCATCTGCTAATGTTATGACAGGATTAATTTAAGAATTAATATACATAATTTTTAACTCTTCAAAAAAAAAAAAAAAAAAACTGGGTTGCTAAAAATTGTACGGTGGTACGTAACCTTTCGTGTATAAATCGAAATCGCAGTTAGCGGGTATATATCTTTGTATTTTCTATAAAAAAAAAAGTTTAAGAACATCTATGAACATGTTGTTCTGCGCTTTGTGCGACTTATTATTAAATTAAAAATAATACACAAATAACACCCGTATTTTGAAAGTATCAGAATCAAAAGCGGGCAATTTAGGGAACTAATGCACTCATACGTTTCAAAATGATTTCTTTACAAGTTTTCGGAAATTCTGTGCGTGTCCAAATTAAAAACAAAGCAAACAAATAAATATTCACTTAATAAACCTGTGCACAAAGACCACCCACCTATGTTCTTGAATTTTATATTTTCCCACGTTTTACTTAACCAACAGTAGCAAAAATTGGCAAGTCAGAGAAATTACTACTGACAGATATCAAAACGAAACAATTGTTATTTTGATATTTAAACAAATAAAAGTAAAAGTATGCTGATGTTTCCTTCCTGTTTTTCTTTAGTAGTGTCGCATCATTAGTGAAGCTGAAGGTTGTTTTAAAAAAATAATTAGAAAATACTTTAGTACAATTTGCCTTTTTCTTCTTTTTCCCTATAGTCTTTGTTGCAACAATGGAATGTCGTAATTTATTTATGGTGCAACCAAAAAAAACTTTACACACAATGGCAAAAGAAACCCCAAAGAAACAAAATATATTTTACGAATGTAAACTACTAAAACACTAAAGACTAAATAACAATTAGAACAAGTAACAAGAGGAATATCTACTATTTGTAAATTCTATAGAAATTGTGGATGAAATAAAGTGTGACATAAGTCTTTTAATCGATTTTTATTTTTCTTTTTTTTATTAAATGTCCGATTGCACCTGATTTTTAATAATAAGACAGTGAATTATAGTTTTCTCTCTAGAAGCAACATGAAAACAAAATAAACTCAAAAAACATTCTTAAATTAAAAAAAATCATTAATTCTTTCAGTTGTATTTAGAATTTTTAAACAATCATACTCATATGAAAAATGTAAGTGTGAGTGACCTCTGGTTATGGGTTTGCTTAGCTTAACACCAGTTGCAGTGTAATTGTTTTATTTGACAACCTCAATAAATTATCAACGAAATAGCTATTTGGCTTCTATTGTTCTTTGTTTATGGTATGTTGTTGTTATCTTTTCCCTTTTCCAAAAATTACAAAAAGATAAAGCGGAATGTTAAATGTTTAAAAAAGAGGTACCGTTTTCTTGAAAATTAGTCTTTAATCATTTTTTCCAAATAGAGAAACGGTGGCCTTATTTAATTGTTATCATTTATTTTTTATTTGACACATCGACAATTTATAAAAGCAATAAAAGAAAAATTAAGAACAAAAATTATAACCTTAAAGTGGCAGCTACGAATTTGAATAGCACTACAGACAATATGAGAATTACAAAATAACTAAAAACTAACCGTTTGTTAAAAAAAAAAATTTATCGAAAATAGTAGAATTTTTTTTTCGAAAAGTAGAAAAAACAAAAAAAATGTTTAATTGTTGTGATAAGCTTTTTATTAGAATTTTTTAAATACATATTTTTAATTCTAGTTGTACAAAATTTTACCTGGATTTTTTTTTGTTGCAAAATGTTGTTTTATAAATATTTCTTACTGCCATCCCTAAATTAGCGCGTAAGACGCAAAGCAATGTAATTCATAGCTTTTGCGCTAGATTGTCACCCCTAAATAAGAGCGTCAACTTTCTGTCTTTAACAGTAATGTTAACTCATTTTATTTTATAAAATCCGCTGTATACGAATAAAAAGGAGATAAAACCGCTAGATTGCCTTGAAAATCACTAAATTCTCATTACTTTCAACCATAACAAAACAAACCAACAAGCAGCCAACTTCACTTCCTAACGCACTGTCAAAATTGGATTTTTCAATTGCTAAGCGTTGACGCCGTGCTATTTAGGGATGCTTCATACATTTTGTATGTACAAGAGAAATTTTGACAGATATCTTGCGCTTTTCGCGCTAATTTAGGGATCACAATTAGCGTTTGTGTTTATCTTTAAGGTTAGCTTAGACAGACATCTTATTAGGGCCACTCTATTAAAAAAACCTGCGAGTGTCGTCTTTGTTTGTTCGGTTTGTAATTTCCACATATTCATTTACAGCCACGCAAAGCATTATATTGGGGAACCTAAGACATATGGAGGTACCTTTAGCGTTTTTCGTCTGTCTCGTTGTGTGCGAAGCCCTTAATCTGTCAGACTCAGTGTTGCCGGTTTTGGCTATTTCTCGCCAATTCTGTGACGAGAAAAATTCCTTTTTGGCGATAAAAATTTTCAAATGGCGAGAGGCGAGATTCTTGGCGGTGTTTCAAATACTTGGCGAAATTTTGGGCTATTTTTTATGATTTTCTCTACGATAACATCGCATTTAAAAAAAATTAAAAAACCTGGCAGCTTTATCTATATATATAAAAATGAAAGTCTGTCTGTATGTTTGTGCTTTATAGGAGGCCAAACCCTTGGACCGATCTTCCTGAAATTTTCACAGCATGTTACTGTGACTCTGGAAGGAATAATAGGCTATATGAAGTTTTAATTGGACAACGGGGCGTGGCACCGCCCATATAACCCAAAAATTTAAATCGCCATATTTTGGCCAGTTTTTGACCTACGTCGACGATATTTGGTACATATGGTATTGGCATAATTAGGAATACGTACCAGGAGAAAAAAAATAAAAATCGTAATATAGTCTTAACTACTGGACCAATCGTCATTAAATTTTCGCAATAGGATATTCTTGACTATATAAAGTTGGGAGTGGACAAAGGGGCGTGGCCTCGCCCATATAACCCAAAATTTAATATCGTCATATCTTGGACATTTTTTGACCTACGTCGACGATATTTGGTACATATGGTATTGGCATAATTAGGAATACGTACCAGGAGAAAAGTGGGTGGGACCACTACTGGACCAATCGTCATTAAATTTTCGCAATACTTTTAATTTTATATAATAACGAGGGTGGTAGCGAAGCACACCGGGTTCATCTAGTTTTATATATATTAAGGTTAACTTAAATGTATGTATATCGGCGAATTAACTAAATTTGAGTCCTATATTTGTACGTACCTTTTTATACAAATATATTTTAATTTTAGAAATGAAAATTGTTAAAATTTAACTTGATATGGCATCGACAAATGGCAAAAAAAAAATATAGTAAAGAAAATAGCGATGAATGAATGAAAAATTTAAAGAGAAAAATCAATTACAAAATTCGCTTTTGAATATAGACAGCATCGATTTTTGCATAAAATTTTAAACTGAAATGAACAACAGTCTGTTTTAAATGTAACTGATACGTTAATTTTACAAGAGAGTTGTTTTCTATATTTACAAAAGTTGTTAATAGAAATGCTTGATCGAATGCCAGAAAACGTGTCAATTTTCAATTTCAAAATGCTGTATCTCAAGTTAATTATTTCTGCAGTTGAAGAAGTTTTCAAAAGATTTGGAAACCCTATGTACGCGCTTGGCACTAATAGTGACTGGCCAATGTAAGCGGCATGCGGACGCGGGCGGCAATCAGCTGTTCTTTTGCCGCTTGAATTTATTTTACATAGGCAAATGAACGCGGCTTCTTGAAGTAGATTCTTGTGAAAAATATAAAAAAAAATTTAGTTTTTTTGACGCAGAAATAAATAAATTTAATTGCTAAAAATTTTAAAAGGAAAAATAAATAAATGAACAACGATTAAGTGAAAAAAAGAAACACAAAAAGAAGACCATGGATGATTTGACAAATGTAAGCGGCAAAACCAAAAGATGAACTAAATTCAACATTGCCGCTCGGCCGCTTTTGACGGCATTGCCAAGTTAAATTAAATGCAACGTGTTAAAAATTTTGTGTGAGTACTTTTGTTAACAAACAAAGTATTTTCAAATTGGTAATACTGTTGCCGCATGCCGCTTGCATTGGCCTTTCACCATTATGAAACACAGTTCCACAGTTGAAGTTCCTTTCATAAATTGGACTCAATATTTCGATAATAAAGTACCAAAAAGCCGATATGAGTTTTGGCCTAAAGTTTACGATACCAGGACTCAGCTGGTACTTACCACTTTAAGAAATTGTAGATGGCTATTCTTAATATGTTGATTGTTCCCACAAGTAATGCTTAAGTCAGAAGAACTTTTTCTATAATGAATTCAATGAAAACTAAATTGAGAAATAAAATACCATATAAACTTCTCAATTCTTTACTGGTAGTTATATCATACATTAATTATAACATTGAACAAACTGAGTATGAAAGTTTTAATTTAATAGTTGATATGTGTTCTTAAATCATAAAGATTGCTTAAATACCATACATTGATTGACCTCACTTTGTTTTAACTAAGTTATTTATTTTTATTTTTACGTTTATTAAGTTTTGTTTTGCAAATGAATTCCTTTCTTTAAATGAAAGCTTTTTTAGATTATTATAAGCAATGCAATTTTTATATTTTGTTATAAAAAAACTAAATTAAATAAAAATGTTTTTTATAACTAAAATTATGTGGCGGTCCAGAAAATGCTGCATTTCATTCTGCTAGCGTCTAATTTTTCTTGTTTTCTTTGGAAAACGTCCGCATACATTTGTAAATAATTTTTCTTTCTAAAAATTTTTAGAAATTAATTAAAAAGAACCAAAAATCGGAAAATAAAGTAAAATTTCATTAATTTATAAAATTACATATTTTTTATATATTAGCAAGATTTGGCGATATTTAACAAGCCATTTGGGGAGAAAGCTCAAAAAGAAACTGGCAACACTGGTCAGACATACATACTTTCGAGATGGTTGCTATTAAAGTTCAGCAACATCGATTTATAAATTTAAGAGATATGGCCAGAAAAGGGCTGGCACATCTATTTTACTTACATTTTTACAATGTTGTTTTGTTGTTTAAGTTTTGCTCACTTTTATAAGTTTTGCTTTATTCTATTAAAAAACGAAAATTAATAAAAAGCTTAAATATTACTCTTACATTTTCGAATTTCGCTAAACTTATGTATTTTTACGAAAAAAAAAAATGAATTTTACCAAAATTGCCATCATTAAAAACCGAAATTACATAAAAAATATATTAAACAAAAAAATATGAATTTCATTAAACTATCGAATTTAAAAAAAAAATAACAAAAAAGACAAAAGTTCTACTTAAACCTAAATCACGAGGATATTAAATTAAGTTAAATAAATTCTGATTAGAGTTATAAATTTCACCGATTAAAATTATTGATTTCACCGATTGTGATTATTGAAGGTGAAGCATGTTTCGGGAAGTTTAATTTGAAAAAAAATATTCCAATTATTTATTTAATTAGATTTTATTCATATGACTGCCGGTGCTTGCTTCGCAAGAGCTTATTCTGTCAGATCAATTTTCCAAAACCTTTTTGACGAGGTTGTAGGATGTAAGACGTTTTTGGATTATTCGCATAGCATCGATCTTTAACGGCACCCCACAAGAAAAAGTGTAAATGCGTCAAAAGGCAGCAAGTTGCCAGTAAACAACGCTTAAACATCTGATATTACGACTACTAAACAAATTGCACAAAAGCTCGATTGTTTGCTGAGCTGTAGACAAGTTGCATCATTCTGCTAAAAACAAAACCAACCCAAAGTCACATATTTTTTATCCTTATAAAATAAAAAATCTCTAATCCCCCATTTTCTGGGGATGGGTTGTTTTCTCGACAATGATGTGCGGATTTTTTTGTTAATTGACATAGAGATTAAGATACCGAAATAAAAATGTGCTGCGGCAGATTTTTTGTCCGTATTCGATGTTCGAAGCTTTTTCTGTAAGATGCAAACTAAAAGCTGCAACGAAGTAGACGGACAATTGCTTTCATCTACTGAATCTATGTTTTTTTACAAGAGCACAAGTTGGGCGAGATAGCACTCATTTTCTGAAATATATTTTCAAATGTTGTTTAAGCGTTAACCGGCTTATTTTGGTTGGCGGAGGCATGATGCTTACACATAGTCTAAATTACGGACAGGAAAAATCTACGAGCATAAAAATACCGTGATTTAAAAATATACTTATATTTGAAACACCCGGTATTCGAAGCGTTTTAAAATTGCTTGTTGATTGGCAATTTCTAATGACTTTGGCTGAGAAACTTATTTAAGTAAAAGTTCATTCAAATTATTGTGCACACATCTTTCGATTTCGAAACAAGTTTACTTCTCGTAACATCTTCAACTAGGCATCCACAAAAACTTTATTTAGATCAGAGTAGGTGGGTTTGATTCAAGTTTAAAAGCTTAAAAACTTTCAGTCCATTAAGTTTCACACTTTAGAAATTTTAATTTACAGGAAAATAATTTTAAATATTAATAACTATTTTAATCGTTGAGATTTTCTTGGCTTCTTGTACAGCAAAGAGTGTTCCAAATTCGTCTTACACCAATTTTTACAAGAACAAAGAGGCTTTTTCTTATAAAAAATTATAACAATTTTCTCTACTTTTTTTTCCTTCTTGTATCTATTTTCTACTTAATTATGGAATTCATTTTTGAAGCTGGAAATTTTTTAGGATTCTGGTTTTTTATTATTCGTTCTTTTTATTACATTTTTTGAATTGTTACAGCAGTGGCAAGAAATTAATTCAAAGTTATATCTTTTATATTTTTCATTCATTCGTATTTATATATATCATCTACAGACATATAGAATTATGAATTAATATATTCCAGTAGCTTGATAAAAGTATTCAATAGTTACTATCGAGCTACAGACAAAATATCTTTTTTATTTTTTTACAAAAAAAAATAGTTCTTTACAACATAAAAACATACAAAATATTTTTCTTTGTTACAGAAAACGCAATAAAAATTCATTCATTAATAGGCCTCACGTAGTAATAACCGCCATATCAATTTTAATGACACGTCTCTCCAATTATCTTTCCCTCTAGCAATAAAAAAAAAATAAAGGCAATTCATAGCTTTGCTCGTGTTCAGTTTTATATAAAGTGCAGATGTCTGTCAAAAGGTCAATTTATAGTTTATTTTCATTGTTGTATTTTTTATGTGTGTCCTTTTTTATTATTATTTGTCCGTTTTTATGTGTATTTTTTTAGTGAAAATCACATCAACAAGAAAAATCTCAACTTCTTTTTGTGTAAAACGTACAACGATACGTTACACATCATTTGTGTAACACGATTTCCTGTGTGTTGTATTTTAATGTCATATTAAAAACAAATACATATATTGATTCGTTTTTTAACACATTTCTAAAATTCTTTTATTGTAAACACGGAAGTTCAAATTTATGTGCCCGCTCGTATCGCAAAGAATAAAGATTTGAGAGGAACTAATTTATGTTTCTTACTTTGATTTTTAAACACATCTGTGAAATTAAAATTCGTTGATAAATGAAGTTTTTTGCCGTGTTTTTTTATAAACAAGGAAATATTGAAAGTTTATTTGAACGCTAATGGACTATTTTTTCTCTTTAGTTTGTTTTCGCACCCGCAGTTCTAAGCACTCAAGGACAGGCTTTTCAGATTCGAAGGCGAAATCGTATTGTGAGGGATTCGAAATACATACTTCAGAGATCGAAAACTCTTGCCAGTCGCCAAGTACAGGAAGGACTGTTATTACTAAACGCTCAGAAGGGGAAATTGGCTCACGAAGTTTTGTAGTCTGTTTTGTTATTAGTGGTGTCACTAATTGCAACTATAAAGGGATTGAAAGGCCTTTTAATCGAAATCACTAGAATTCATTCGTAATAAATTTTTGTAAAGCTCTGCAGTTTCTGATCGCAGCTCCAGTTATAATTTTGCGCAACACCCTTCCTCCTTTCGACGTCGAATCCAGTACCGTATCTTCCTTATTTTTCCTCAAATCCTTTTCTAATTCACAGCTTAATAAAAGAAATTCTTCACATATCCCCCATATCCATTTTTTATAAATTTGTCAGCATACAAATGTGTATCTTTGTGTGAAATAGATTTTTGTTTTTTAACAGTTTAATTAAATATTTTTTTAATAAAATATTTATTAAGTGTGACCACAGAGCAAACAAAAATAATTATTTTCAGCTATTTTATGTGTGTTTGGAGAAACAAAATAAAGCACATAAATGTATCTAATGTGACCATAAAGCACAATTCTTATTGTTTTGACACATTTTCGAGCATATACTTCCAAACAAATTTTAATCAAATATTTGACAAATCCGACCGTACCTTTAGTGTTGCAAGGGCAAACTTGAGATCAACAAAAATTTAAATAAGCCAATCGATCAGACATTGTGTCGAAAGAGGTGCTATTGGAAATCAGCAAGATCGGTCCATGTCCTTCTACGCAGCGCGGCAAAATACTGCGACTACCTCTAATTTTTCATATTATTTGGAACAATAATTCAAATCAAATAAATATATGAGGCGAAAAGTTCAATTTCAATTACAAAAAATAAACAAAAAACTATCGATACGAGGGCTGCTCTATATATTTCTGGCTTAATAGTGAAAATGCGAATATTTATAATCAAATATGGTTTTATTGTTTTTCAAAGTATTTTCCAGCATGATTTATACACTTTTGCATGCGCTCAAACCAGTTGTCGAAGCACTTTTTCCACTCCGATTGAGACACCTCTAAAACATGTTTTTTGAACACTTCAACAGCTTCTTCTGGCGACGAAAATCGTTGACCACGCATTTTATTCTTGATGTGCGGAAACAAGAAGAAGTCATTAGGCGCCAAGTCAGGGCTGTACGGCGGATGAGGCATTAATTCGACGTTTTGGCCGGTCAAAAACGGTCTGGTTTGAGCCGATGTGTGAGAGCTCGCGTTGTCATTGAAGACCCACACGGCCGATTGTTGTTTCGTTTCGGGCTCATACGCATAGATCCATGATTCGTCACCTGTGAAGATCTTATAAACGTCTTTTGAAGCACCGCAATCGTATTTTTGCAACATTTCTTTGCACCAATCGACACGAGCCTTTTTTTGAGCGACTTTCAAATTGTGCGGGATCCAACGAGAACAAACCTTTTTTACGGCCAGGTGTTCATGCAGTATCGAATGTATGCTGGTGGAAGAAATATCCAAGGATGTCTCTATCTCTTGGTATGTCGCATGTCGATCTTGCATTGAGTTCACGCACGGCATCAATGTTCTCTGGCACAACAGCCGTTTTTGGACGACCTTCACGGAATTCGTCTTTGAGCGAGCTTCGGCCACGATTAAATTCATTATACCAATTTTTCACAGTGCTATAGGATGGTGCTTCATCGCCATACAAAGATTTAAGTTCATCAATGCACTCTTGTCGTGATAATCCAAGTCGAAAGTTGTGAAAAATGATGGCACGAAAATGTTCACGAGTTAATTCCATTTTTTTCTATATTAATTTTTTCAAGTCACTGTAAACAACACAAATAATGGTCGTACGTCAAAACGTTTTGAGTACGATTATGCTTAAAAATGACAAACTTTCCAATGGAAATGTCAGATTGCACTTGGCAGCACTCAGTGTTGCCAGGCCAGAAATATATATAGCAGCCCTCGTAATTCAAAAGTTCATTTTCTTGAAAAAAAATAAGAAAGTTTCTCTATTCAACCAAGGATTTTTTACGCCGGGTTTTTTGCCGGGGTTTTAATAAAAAAAATTTTCATATCTCTTGGTTTTTTCCAACACAAAAATTTACAAAAAAAATCGACCAATTAGTTTTTTAATTTAATTTTTTTTTATATTCAACCAAGTTTTTAACGCATAAAAGGTTTTGTCCAATATTGAACAAATAATCTAAGAAATACTGAAAATTTGCGCAAAAGCTTTTCGAATATTTAGCAGAGATTTATGAATTCGGTATATTTTTATTGGGATTAACTTATTTATTTATTTTATTAAAAGAAATATACTTTATTTTAAACAATCTATAGCCTAAAGCCTGGTACTCTGTTAAGTTTTTCATGCGGAATGATGTCAAACAGTACATACATAAAAAATTTGTATGAAAAAGTCATGAAAAAATGTTGCAGAAGTTGTATTCTGTTTTTACTGTGGAAAAATATATGAAATGTTTCTGGCAACATTTTATTAAAGCTGTGAAATTAAGCAAGTAGGCATTATTTCATGCCGATTTTTTTTTTAACAACAGATATGTCTTTTGCTTACATTTTAAAAACAATGTAGTACACGTAAAAACAATTAAACGTTAAATTCTTCCAAATCGCGAGATAGACACCACATTTGCAATGTCAAATTTTCCACATGAAATAATTAATGTTGCTCATGACAGTATAATTTAACAAAACAGTTTTATTTATTTTAATAAAAATTTTTAACATAAAATTGCATAAATTTTTTTTTTTTACATTTTATTTGCTTGTTTTTTTTGTATATTTTTTCCTTGCATCTTTAAAAACAATTATTTCATACAATTATTACCACCTTTCATTAAGTACTGTTTTCGATTACCAATTATTAAGAAATTTTTCGGTTTTGCATATTCAATACAGGTAATTATAGAGAACAACGACCCTAAGTCAACTCAATGGTTTCCACTTGAATGACTCTTGTTGCAGCAACAAAACAATTAACTGAACAAAAACAATACCAGAATAAACAAAACAGGGAAAAAATGAAACCAAATAGACATGGCACAACACATTTTCAAAAATAAAACCTTAAAAACAAACTGCTCGGTTTATGCACGGGAAAAAAATAAATTAAAAAAAAGGACAAAGAAGACGATCAATAATTATGAAAATACAATATTTTAAAAATGTTTTGTATTTATATCTGTCTGTCTGTCTGTGGGTATATTTGTGTATGTACATAGATTTGATAATAAAAACATACAATTCTGTTTTAAAACAACACAAAAACAACAAACAATATGCAAATATATTTTATTTACAACGTTTTATTGGTTTTCCCTATTTTTGTTTTTGTGATTTCAAAATGAAAATTCCTTAACAATATGTACAATATTTTGAATGGATTTTTAGTGCAAAATAGTAACATACACACATAAATTTATACATGCATATGTATTTGTATGTTGGTTTAAATGTTTGAGAATTAAAATAAAAGGACGAAAATATAAAAACCCAAAAACAACATACTCACACAAGAACACAAACATAAGTATGTAAGAATGTTGACCCATACACATGATGTTTTGGATTTATGGAAATATTAAATACAAACTCACACACATGCTTTTAAAATATATCCCATAACGTGACCAAAATTTACTTAAAGCCGCTATTGAGGCCGGGGCGAATAGAATACGTCACACTTTAAGCTTTGTCTTATTAAATTAACAAATAAGTGAAATACATGTTTTTATAAGAGTGTTGCTACAATCAACCCGTCTCCGTCAGCGTAAAGTATGAAAGTTGGGCAACTTTTAGCTTTTGACGTTCGTTGAATACTTTTACAGCTTTTCGCCAACAAATACTCATTATGTCAAACTCAGCCGTCGTTACTTTGTTTTCAGTTGAATACGTTAAAGTATAACGTAGGAAGGATAATATGTGCCCGGCCAGTGAAACAAGCCGATGCCATATTTTCGGCGGCGGCGGCGGCGCGAGTGAAAATGTTCGACGTCGGCGGCGGTGTACAATTATACTGTCTAAGATTGTTTAAAATTAAGTACATTTCTTTTAATAAAATAAGTTATTAGGTTGATCGCAATAAAAACATACCGTATTCATAAATCTCCGCTAAATTTTTGAAAAGCTTTTGCGCAATTTTTAGTATTTCTTAGATTATTTGTTCAATATTGGACAAAACCTTTTATGCTCTAAAAAATTTATTCGTTTCAATTTCACTTTTACCGCTGAATATAAAAAATCAGGGGTATAAAGATTACTAAATTGTCGATTTTTTTGTGAATTTTTTTGTTGGAAAAAACCAAGAGATAAGAAAATTTTGTATTAAAACCCCGGCAAAAAACCCGGGTAAAAAATCCTTGGTTGAATAGAGAAATTTTCTTATTAGCTTATTTTTTCAAAAAAATGAATTTATGACTTATCGATGGTGTTTTGTTTATTTTGTTATTTTTTTTTTTTTTTTTTGTTTTTTGTAATTAAAATTAAACTTTTGGTAAATTTTTTTTATTCTCTATCTTCTCATTTATTTATTTATTTTTTTTTATTGGAGTTAATTCATTGTTCCAAATAATATGAAAAATTAGAGGTAGTCGCAGTGTTTTGCCCGCTGCGTAGAAGAACATGGACCGATCTTGCTGATTTCCAATAGCACCTCTTCCGACAAAATGCCTGATCGTTTGGCGTATTTAAATTTTTGTTGATCTCAAGTTTTCCCTTGCAACACTAAAGGTACTTCCATATTTGTCAAATATTTGCTAAATTTTTGTTTGCTCGCATTTGTTCGAAAATGTGTCAAAACAATACGAATTTTGTTTTATGGTCTCACTAGACATAAATACGCAAAATAAATCGATCTTATACAGTGTCAAAAGAGGTTCTAGTGGAAATCAGCATAATCCTACCTGTAATTTTTTGATGTCATTTGGAACAATAAAGAAACTCAAATCAAAATATAAATATACATATAAATATATAAATGAAAAGATCTTTAAGGAAAAACTAAAATATTTTTTAAACGCTTAACCCATTAAGAGCCGATGTCATTTTTATGTAAAATTATATATATGCAGTGACAACTTTTTTTAAGTCTCGGCCCCCTAATATTTAGTTTTTTGATTGGAGTTACTTCACTAAACTAGATTTACATAGATGGTGAAGGGTATATAAGATTCGGCATAGCCGAATATAGTACTCTTACTTGTTTTGAAGTCGTCATTCTGTTGCCCAATAAATTTAAGAAAGTGCTATCTGATAAATAAAGTTTGAATTTTGATACTGCGCTCACTTTTTGACTTTTACGATCAATGCACTCTCACAAATTATCATGATTTTATTTGCGCTTGAACAACACTACCATTGCATTTATCAATCTATTGTTGAGCAAACAAAAAAAATTAACGATAACAGCAGATCCCAATACATACAGAAAATAGCACCGTTAAGTGTGGTTTACACGCTGGTGACATCATTAGATCTTATTTCTTAAAAAATTAATATTTTTAAATAGTTTTAGACCTTTTTATTATTAATTGTTTATAAGTTAATTTTTCGGCTTAAGGTCTTGTCTTGTTTAATAAATTAAAAAAGAAGTCAAAGACAAAGCTCGCGCTACGAAGCGAAAGTTCTTCTTGCAGTGCTAGAAAAAGTGCAAATTTGAAATGCGCTTCGCGAAAAACAGCAGCAGTGGCCTTATGCAAGAAGTTATTTTAAAACTTTAATGCCATTTATTAATCTTACGAATAAAAAATGTTTTTTGTTTTTAAATTGTAATTATTTGTCTTATTTTTTTTTAAATTAAAATTACTACCGGGCTGAAAAAATACCTTTTCTAATTGCAGATAAATTCGAACACATTGAGGACAAATTAAAGGCTCTCCATAAAATCGCCCAAAAATTTGTTTGCGAGAAAAACTTTCGAAAGACCAAACTATTTGAAAAAAAGTATTGGTATCATCCGAGATATCAACATAACTAAAGATTTTAACACATGTGTGAAACCTATACTGCAGTACGGATGTAAAGCTTGTAATCTTTTCACAAACGATTTACGATGACTGCAAGTTTTTACTAACCGTTGCTCACAAAGAATTATTCCATGTTTTTGGCGCCTTTTTTATATACTTTTTTAAATTATTTTTTTTGTAAATATATTGTAAATAAATAAATAAATGTGTAGTACTTAATTTTTTTAATTTTTAATTTTTGTCACCCCAATATTTGCTTTTTTGAGTGGAGTTAATTCACTAAACTAGATTTACACAGATGATGAAGATTCGACATAGCCGAATATAGCACTCTTACTTGTTTTTATAGTCATCGGGCAGTCGTGCAATTTCGTTAATCATAAAATATTTAAATATTTTCAATTATTTTAAATATTTTTTTATTTCAAACGGCGCTTACTTGTAATTCAGCTAATTATTTTAATGACATGTTTCATTAAAACGTTTCCCTTATAAATATCCTGACACTGCAATAATACTAACTTAAGATTTACACGTAACAAAATTATTTCTGTGGTTGAATTTGTTAAGATAAATAAACCAGATATTATCCCAAGTGTAGCTGCTACGAAGAATGCCAATGACAGAAAAATGTTTTTTTTTATTTGACTTGACAACATTTTACCAATTGAACATTGCCTTCAGATATTCCTACTTTAAAAATATGTAGTTGGCTGCGTTAAGTTTTCCGCTTTAAAAATTAAATAAATATAAATGTGCACAAACTTTATGCAAAAGCAGTTTTGGCATTTAAAGCATGCAGTTCTTAAATACGAAAATACAAACTTATGCACAAAAAAGTAATTAAATATGATTATTTAAAGCATGAATAATTTTTAATAAAATGCATATTACGTTACTCGTTTTACATGCACAAGCGAAAGTAAATGTAATATTTATTAAATATATATATAATTTAAAAACAGACTGCTCTAGGTACAGGATATTTAATTAAATTAAAGAAAAATGGTAAACCAAAAGTAACTACAGTTTTAAGCGTATCCGAATTTCAACAACCTTCATACACAGAAAACAACCATAAAATGTTATCAAAAAACTAATAAAAATTTTCGAATGTCAACTTTTTATGTGTTTTATTATTAAAGTTATAACTATCAAATTGCAAACTAAAAGACATTTTTTTACGAACATTGATTTAATACCTTTACACAACTGAAACAAAAATACTTTTTATAAAATTTTACAACAGAATGCACACAAACATTTACCAAACGACGCAATTAATTTTGCTTTGTTGTCGTTGCAGTATGCTTTTGCCTATACTCACACGTACACGTTAACAAAATGAGAAGTAATAACTAGACAAAGTTGCCAGATATTTTCATGTTAACATAAACTAGACGTTTTTACTCGCCTGTAAATAAAAATTACAGTTGCGACAGGTATGTCAGCTTTAAACAAAAAGTTGAGCAAGGAAATTGTGTCTGCACAATAGTTAATTGTTTCTTGTTTACCAGTGTTGTCAAGAAATCACCAGTGTTGTCAACAAATTATACAGAATTAATAAAGTGCTATCGAAGATGATCGTGTTTTATTTTAGTTTAAAGAAACTTCAATATATAATATGTAACAATTTAATTAAAAGATATATAACGGCAGAAAATGATATGTGATTATTTTCTCACATATTAGTATTCTTTATTTAGAAAAAAAATTCTTCCTTTAACATCCCTTGCACTGTTTCGTAGTGACGGCTTTACTATTATACGCTTCACAATAGGTGGAAAAGTATATATCTAAGTTTGTCATGCCGTTTGTAATGTCTAAAATATAATTTTCGACCCCATAAAGAATATACAGTAGTTTTCCGGTTTAACGAACTAGTACCTTGTCAGGCCTGAATGTTAAACTGAAAAGTTCGTTATATGCCATACTTATGTCTAGTACCCTTGTTAGGAATAAATAAATAACTAGAATGGTATTATTTCTCGTTTAGCAATACAGAAAATGCAGCATTACATTCTGCTGGTGTCTAAGTTTTCTAGTTTTCTTCGGAAAATGTACTATGAGTTTTTGTAAAATAATTTTTCTTTTTAAAAATTAAAAAAATTAACTTAAGTTAAAATCAACTTTAATTCATTTATTTTTTCCGTTTACTTTAAAATATGTTTGGAAATTTTATTAAGAAAATTTATTATTTGGAACCTTTTTTATTTATATTTGAAAGAATTAAGCAAAAATGAAGTAAAATAATATGAAAAAATAGGTTCAAATTCATTATTAATTTCCTTAAACATTTTAAACAAGAAATTTGTCGTGTTATGTTTGCTTTTCTTAAAGCCTGGTACTCTGTTCAGCTTTTCATGCGGACTGCTGTCAAATCGCATACATAAAAAATTTGTATGAAAAAGTCATGAAAAAATGTTGCAGAAGTAGTACTCTGTTTTTACTGTGGAAAAACATATGAAATGTTTCTGGCAACATTTTATCCAAGCTGTGAAATAAAGCAAGTAGGCATTATTTCATGCGGAATTTTTCATACAACAGCTGATCGTATGTCTTTTACTTACGTTTTTAAAATAATGATACCACACTTTAAATGTCAAATATTCCACATGAAATAATCAATGTTGCTCAACAATTTTCACAAATTTGAACAGAGTACCAGGCTTAACAAAAAAAAATTTTGCAAGATACAACGATTGTCTCTAATTTTTCCATATCACTTGCAACAAATCTGGTTTAAAAGTAACTCCATTAAAAAAAACAAACATATGGGGCGATAGATAATTAAAAAATAGGAAAAAAACCATAAAGTGAAACAAATTGTTGCTCGCCCATATTATCCGAATTATGAGCCTCTAAACTTTTCATAGAAAAGTCCATATCAATATCAATTAATAGACTTACACATATGGTAAAGGGTATATAAGATTCGGCTCTCTTGCTTGTTCAACTTTCGTTTTTATTTCTCCCGGTGGTTGTGTTTATGATAAAAAATTAATGAAATAGTTCTTGAAATAGTTCGGCTTCAAAACAGATTTAACCTGTCTGTGTATAACGGTTCTAAAGTAAGGCCAATTATATGAAATTACATTGGGACCCCGTTATATTCCATCCCCAAACTTCATACTTGTTATAGTAGACTTAGCACTGCAAGACCTTGTTAATTTTAACCTTCTGTCTAAAACTGTTAACAGTTGGGCAATATGCAATAAATTACAGCAACTATAGGGGCAACCTTTCATTTCAAACTTCATTAACTACATTAACTATTGTAACACCCTTTAATTTATAACACTGTACAACAAAATCAATTTTTTTCAAAAATTACAAGATCCGGGCTATAAATTCTGATAGAGGAGACAAAAAAAAGAGATACGTGTATCGGCGTTTTGAAAGTTTACATCTGAATTTCATTTGAGAGGGGGTTAAAATTTCCCAGCTCTGGCACATTCTTATTGTTAAACGGTATAAGAAACCATGGACCCTTACATTTTAGGTATAAAATTTGTTCAGCAAATTTATGTAAAATGTTACGGAGAACATTTTTGTAGAAATGTTAACCTTCTAACTCCTCAAGATATGGGTATTTTTTGTCCTTCTTTTAAAAGAGAGCAAAAAACACCATTAAAACAGGGTTAAAATGTTCCACAAAAATGGGACCCTTGTTTGGCCACATACACCAAATTACATCAACTATTAGGACACCTTGTAATTTCCAAATCCAATTTTTTTTCTTGTTGTTAAAGCGGAGTTAGCAATGAAGTTTCGTTGTAAATTTTAAGCGTCTGTCTATAACTGTTTAAAAGTATGGCCATATACATCAAATTAAATGAACTATTAGGGCACCCTTTAATATTAGGAATAAAATAATAATTCTTTTATTCTATTATTCAATTGTTGCACAACAATTAGACTACTTTAATAGCTTTTTTTAATATACATAAACATATTCCTAATTTTGTTCACTGAAATCATGTACAATCCTCAATCAAACGGTATTGTATTTTAATTAAATCTTTTATTGCTAACCATCGGTTAAATATAACCTATTAGCCAAACTAACAGTTAGTAAACTTTTCGTTAAAATTACGATCGTCATACATTGTTAAAAGGGCCATAAAACTGATTTCAAAATTTGATTGTTTGAACCGTTTTCTTTGTTTAAATTTTACTCCTCCTTTAATCCCTAATGTCAACGAGTTTGGCAAAAAAAAAGTATGTTGTAATTATTCTGAGTGGCAAAGGTACTTCATAAACATTAAGGTATTAAAATGTGGGTTGAAATAAAAATTTAAAAATCTACATTGTTTTCAGTAAATAATTTTAAGTAGTCGTGGACTCTTATATCAACATAAAAGTTTTGCAATGCAGAAAATTTAAATATTGAGTATTAGATTATTTCTAGGCTTGTAGTTACACAATAGAAAAAAAAACATAAGGAGCTAGTTAATGCACATTGCAATTCAATTTTTAAAGAGAAATATGTTAACTAATAATAATCAGAATGATGGTTATCAGTAGGTAAAACGCTGTGCATTTATTTCAAGTTTTTACGTATTTCGTTTTTTTTTTAGTTTTTTTTTTTTTTTTTGTAAATTTAATTTTCTATACTTTTCTTATTCCATTTTAACCCATTTAGTGATCCTAATTGAAAGCGATCATGTGGAAATGTCGAGAGAATTTTTATTCCTTGTGCATTGATGCATTTTCAATCGAAGAAGTTTATATTGTCAGCCATGCAACGATCACACAATTGACTTCTTGGGAAACCAGGTTTTCGGCTTGAATTTATTTGTTTTTAAAATAAAGAAGAAGAAAATGTACAGATAATTGTTATTTAAGGAAAATAATAAAGAATGGCCCGATTTTATTATTGATTTTTTTATTGTTAATGTGGATACAACAATACGAGCAGAGCGATATGGTGCGAAAGGCATCAATTTCATTTAAGTATCACTTTGCGTTTTTTTTATTATTTTATTTTATTGATGAACGCATCAATAATTTCATTTTAAGATTATAAAAATAAATATGAAAAGTAATAAAAAAATATGCATTTTTATATTTAACTTCCTTGTATGATATGAGTAATGTATAACTTCGTATAATTTATTAAAAAGAAGTAAACAGTTGGGACTTTGTTATTTATTTGTGAATGCGTATTTCTTTCAATTCGAACGTGTCATTCTAAGGAACTGATTTACGACTGAAACAAAAAAGATTATATTAATATATGGTCAAGAAAATGTATTTTTTTAACATAAAATTCTGCTGTTCTTTCAACACAAATACTAAAATTAATTTTCAGCATTTTTTAAATCATTTTACTTATTCCTTAAAACAAATTCCTCTTTTAATGATTTAAAAGTTTTAAGATTCCGCACCCTAAGGGTAAAACGTGACAATATTTATATTCCAATACTGTTTATTCATCTTTTAAAGTCCTCCATCTCTTAAACCGTTACTGCTAGACACAAGTGTTGCCGCTTGGTTACATTTTTTACATTTTTTGTAACTTTTGAAAGCTCCACGTAATATATATAATTTTGTTATATTAGGCTAATTTTCGTAACTTTTTGGTATAGACACGTAATAAATTAATATCACTGAAAGAGTACTTGCTTCATTAATTAATGTATGCATCTCTCTTAACATAATATCAATTCGATTTTAATAACAAAGGTTACCTGCAATTGCTAACAAAATCGCATATAAAAAGTTAATTTGAAATAGAAATAAAAAACATTGCTGGGGGCAAATTACGGCATTCGATATCGATCGAAATTTCAATAGAACTTTAATGAAAATTTCGTTCGATATCGAATGCCGTAATTTGCCCCCTAAAGTTCGAATCTGTTCAATTCGTGAGAAATTACAAAATGTTTATTGCTTTATATCTAGAAACAGCAAAATGTTTCTGGCAACATTTCTTTCTAAAGCCTGGTACTCTGTTCAAATTTGTGAAAATTGTTGAGCAACACTGATTATTTCATGTGGAATATTTGACATTTAAAGTGTGGTATCATTGTTTTAAAAACGTAAGTAAAAGACATACGATCATCTGTTGTATGAAAAATTCCGCATGAAATAATGCCTACTTGCTTTATTTCACAGCTTGGATAAAATGTTGCCAGAAACATTTCATATGTTTTTCCACAGTAAAAACAGAATACTACTTCTGCAACATTTTTTCATGACTTTTTCATAAAAATTTTTTATGTATGTGATTTGACAGCATTCCGCGTGAAAAACAGAACAGAGTACCAGGCTTAACTGTGAAAATATATGAGCGGCATTTCGTACGGAAAAAAATTGTCAGTAGTTTTATGTTGAAGTCTTACCCTGGAGTTAATGTCGATGTCGTTGACGGCGTTTCAACGCCGAAAAAGTTGAAACAGATTGAACTTTTATGGCGTTGCAACGCGTTGAGATTAACTGCTCTCATACAATTTCATACGTTTCAACTTTTTTTTGGACATTTGACGCCGTCAACGACGTCGACATTAACTCCAGGGTTAAGCAAATAAGGCTCAAATTTGTCTTTAATAACGGTATTTTTAAAATACTTCAAATAGTAAATTCTATCGAAACTTAATCTTTTAAATAAATAGTTCAAACGGATTTATTAAAAAATCCTTCTTTAACTAATTTTAATGAATGGCGGGAGCACCAATTTTCCATACCGAGTAAATAGGTATGAAAATTCATATTTTTTTCTTTTATTTTGTTTTGTTTAGTAAATGAATTAGTGCATTGTTATTTTATTTTCCCTGAAACATAGACTGATTTTATATCAATTACATTAAATTACTATTTATTTAAAGAAAATTTAAAAATGCAACTTTTAATAAAAAAAAGGTAAGTTTTTGATGGAAAAGCGTAACTTTTTATCGTCTTACCCTGGCAACGCTGATAAAAAGATAAACAGCTGATTTAATATCTGTCAGCAAAGTACTCATTGTGCCAATCTCATCCGTCGTTACTTTAACTTTAGTTGAATACGTAAGAAAACAACTTATGGCGGATTCTATTTGTCCCGGCCTTAAGTCGCAGAATCGATTTATATGAAAACACGGTAATAATTTAAATTAAATAAAATTAATAATTAATCAATTTATTTAGTATAAAAAGTTGTAAGGAAACTCAATATTAATATAAATTTGTCCCGATGGTAAAATATAAAATTTATGCTTTCGAATAGCGGGACAGGAGGGGGAGAAAAGGAAAAGTGTCGGCTAATCGATTTTAACGAAATTCGAAACAGAAATAGGTCCTCATTCATATCTGTTTCCAGAGTTATCCTTATCCATAAAATCAAATAAAATCTGATAGATTTCCCTCGTGTTCGGAGTCGAGCCCCTTAGCAAACAAGGCTTAAGGCCCTAAATTTAGATCCAGGTAACTCTGTTTACAATAAGCTAGTTGCTTTTATAAAGTTTTTATTTCGCTTTGTTCTTGCTGTGAGAATTATGTTTTCAAATTAAACATTAGCTAATTTGAATACTTCAGTTTAATAACTGTATGATAGGCCCTGTTTCAATAAAAATATTATTACTGTTTATAAGTTGAGTAATTAAATATGAATTTTCCTTTGTAGTTAAATTATTCTATTTTAATCACACTTCTGTTTCGTGTAATTATATAGTGCAAAATAAAATGGAAAAAAATGGTTATAGTTGTACACTAGAATCCACACTCAGAGAAAATATCTATACATACAATAAAACTGTAACGGTGTCATTTCTGTACATGAAATATTTTTTGAAAATGTCAATGTTGTTGTAGTTATTAATCAATATGGAATACAAAACACAAATTTTTGTCTGTCTGCCTGTCTGTGTTCGCAACACGTAAAAACTACTGGATGGATTAGAACAACATTTTGTGAGGAGGTCCCTTGGAACCTTAATTCCTATACAGAATATTTTTTTTGTTAAAAGTCATTTTGTGGAGAAAATAGAGATATAAGTGTGAAGGCAACCAATCTTACCGCTGTAATGGTACTACAACACTTGTCTACACATTTTATTTTTGTAAATGGAAAAATTTTAACACCGTCTACAGAACTGTGGAATAAATATTTAAAAACAAAATTTTCTAAATTTGAATTTTATCAACTAAAATGACACGCAGACGAAGTCGTGGGTACTGCTAGTTATTAAATAAATCGGCGAAATTATTAAAAATTTAATTACTAATATTATAATTAAATTTTTAAATTAGATAAATATTTACGTAATATTATTGACACCCAAATTTAAGTAATAAGAATGATAAAAATCGATTGTATTACTTATTCTGAAAAGTAAAAAAATATCAATAATAATTATAATGAAAATAAATTTTATTTAATAAATTTGGCTTTTGATACAAGACTCAGATTTTTTTTACAAAATTTAGGTAGACTCTACTGAGAAGCTATATCAGCAGTAGCGAAATGGCCATATGGATATGCTTTCCCAGCAGTAATACATTTCATTTTTAGTTTTAAGTAATAAATATTTAATGAGAATATCATGAAATATTTATATTTGAAGGAATCAAGCACAATTACAGTAAATTAATGTTAATACCGTTATTATTACTGAAACCAAACTTTTTTTCAAAAACTGTAGAGTCAATTATCTTTTCTTTCTATGCCTACATATATTAAGGCAAGCGTTTTTGAAAAAAATTGTAATTGTTGAGTTTCTTATTTTTTTAAAGCGTCCCAAAATAAGCGCACGATAAGGCACATTAGTAACGACGTTTTTTATGGGATTGTTTACTTTATTAAATCATACGCATAAAATAAGTTTCCAAAACGTTCTTGAGCCCTGAGTTTTTTCTTTGGCACAGAAAACACTTATTTTTCACGACCATAAAAGGCTTTGTCTTGTTGAAACGAATACCTTATTTGCAAAAAAGTAACACCCAGTAATGCTTCCAGCCCAGAAAACACTCATCTTCCCTAATTTTTACTTCATTTCAAAATCCAAAAAAAATATACATTCCGCCTGTTCTGAAAAACTATTGATTTTAGAGAAAAAAAAACTTTAAAAGATGAACTAGAAATCGATATTTCAATAAGTTAACATTGCTTTTTTATAAAAATGAGTAGTTTTTATTAAATTAAAATTTAATGCTTTTGGAAAAAAATTTTCGTGATTTTCATCGATTTGATTGACATTGCTGGTAGGACGTAATACAGATAAACAAGCAATTTGATTTACTGATTTTACTGATTTTAATAATTTTGTCGCTGGCGGCGACGTCAGTCTTGTGAAGGGCCGAATTTAACAACACCAATATTTTAAATTTGTAATAAGGTGCGTTTATTTCTAAAAAAATTAAGTTATTAATAAAAAGAAATACAAATAAAACTGACCACTTACCGCAGTGCTTTTCCTTCACAAACTGAATTTGCTTATTAAAATGTTCTTATAGACAACTACTTGTTTATACATGTGTATAACACATTAAGAACAACGGTACAACTTAACGAAATAAAGCACTGCAGTAAGATTAATGCAACAACATCTTTTACATAAGCATCACAAATTTAAGTAAATAAGACAAATAAGAAAACATTAAGGCGGTTCAATTATAATAATTAAAAAAAAATAATATAATAAAAATAAATTCTTCAAATAATACTAAAATTTATGAGCCATTTAGCGACATTCCCACCCCCGTGGATCGGCAACGATTCACTATTCAAAATCCAGAACAGCCAGCTTGGAAACAGGTCGCTTTAAAATTCCAGTACTTGTACGTACATTAGCAATACGGATTACACCATCTCTTCCTTGGAAAACCTCTTCTACACGCCCTCGCTTCCAATTTTTACGAGACACGTCTAGATCGCAGATTAACACTAAGTCACCAACAGCAATAGGTTTGGTTCGTTGGCACCATTTGGAGCGTCTGGTTAATGTGGGCAAATACTCTTTTATCCAACGCTTCCAAAAATGATCACGTAGCTGCCGCGAAATTCTCCATTGTTTCTTTAGCACAACTGGCTGTTTTATTTCATTCAAGGCAGGGGTTTGTGTCGTATTTGAGCAGCCTAACAAAAAATGATTAGGCGTTAATGGTTCCTCGTCTTCATGGGCCACTGGTAAATGCGTTAAAGGGCGAGAATTTATAACATTTTCGGCTTCAATCAACAAGCTTTGTAAAGTATACTCCCGGGGAAAAGTTTCCTTCAGAGTTGACTGCAGGACTCTTTTGACGCATTGCACCATACGTTCCCATACGCCACCCTCAGACGGATTTTGCGGACAATTAAACTGCCAATCTATGCCTTTAGATGCAAGTTCATCTTGAATTTTAGCCACATCAAAAACTTCGCTAAATTGCCTTGCAACTTTGTCAGCTCCAACAAAATTTTTCCCATTGTCACTTCTAAGTCGTACAGGTAAGCCACGGCGGTTTATAAAGTTGCGTATAGTCAAAATACAAGCGTCTGTAGACAAATCAAAGGCCAATTCTAAATGAATAGCTCTAACAGTAAGGCAGGTAAATAATGCCACCCAACGTTTTTCGTGACGACGACCAATTGTTACAGTAATGGGCCCAAAATAGTCCAACCCAGTATATGAAAACGGGCGAATATATGGCGTGAGCCTGTCTTTTGGCAAAGAACCCATAAGTGGTGGTGTTGGTGACGCGCGGCGAAATCTGCAAATATAACAATTAGAAATATGCTTACGTAAAAGCCGTCTTAGGCCTGGAATCCAAAATGATCTTCTAATTTCACATATCGTGGCTTCAAAATTTTGGTGCTTCATTTTGTCGTGGACATGGGCAACAAACAACTCAGTAATTGGATGAGACGACGGTAGTATTATCGGGCGCCTTATGTCCAGTGGTAGCCAACTTGCTGCGTCTACACGCCCGTAAACTCGAAGTAACGAACTTTCATCTAAGTATGGAGACAATTTGTGTAATTCATTACCCTTAGGCAAAACCTTTTTATTTTTGACGATTTCAATTTCGGCGGAAAATTTATCACGTTGGGCTTGACGACATAGATGCATTTCAGCGGTTTTTATCTCAGCAGCAGTTAAACCATTATTCTCCTCAGGGTTCGATTTCTTTTGGCAACGGCTAATAAACCGCAAAACCCATGCAATAGTACGTTTTAGTTTTAAATATGACGAAAATCTACCAAATTCAATAATTGTAGGGGAGTTCATCAGAAATGCAAATTTCGGTCGTAGTTCCTCTTCGCAGAAATAATTTTGTGTTTCAGAATCAATTTTTGGCCACTCATTCTCATCGTACTGAAGAAATTCAGGACCTTTAAGCCAACGAGAATCATCAGAAAAATCAACCTGATTTTTTATTCTTGTAATTTCATCGGCAACATTGTCGTTGGTCGGTAGCCATCTCCAATCAGATGGGCTAGTAGAATCTAAAATTTCTGTGATTCTGTGGGCAACAAAGGGTTTATATCTGCGGCTTTCGGATCTAATCCAATTAATAACAGTTGTAGAATCACTCCAGCATATTGTTCTCGTTACTTTCATGAAATGTTCCTTTAATATGGTATCCTTTAGCCGAGCTCCTAAAACGGCAGCTTGTAATTCGAGGCGGGGAATACTCATTGTTTTTAAAGGGGCACATCTAGATTTTGCAGCTACAAAAGATACTTCAATTTTTCCATCTGCATTTAACGACCTCCAATACGATACGGCACCAAACGCGTCTTCACTTGCGTCGACAAATATATGTAGTTCTAGGCGATAAGGGTCACCATTTCTAAAATAACACCGAGGCACTTTTAAACTGACAACGTTTTGTAGATCTTGACGCCAATTATTCCATTTGTCAAATATAATTTCTGGTACAACATCATCCCACTGTGTGCTGTTCCTCCAAACTTCTCTCAACAACAACTTCGCGGTTATCATAAAATTTCCCAAAAATCCAAGTGGGTCAAAAACAGACATAACAACACTTAATAGTTCTCGTTTTGTGGGAAACCTTTTACCCTCTATTACTTCAGCATTTACTTTATGAAATTTCAAATTATACCTTAAAGTATCATCTTCAGGTTGCCAATACATACCAAGTACCTTTTCAGAGTTTATCTCATTTTTATCATTTAAAAAATTAACTTTGTTTTCCAATGTGCCTTTTAGAGCCATAACCACTTGTGATGAGTTGGATGAAAAATTGCGTAGCTCAAACCCAGCTGCCCTATGTATCTCCCGAACTTGTAAGGCAATTTCAATTGCTCTCGCTGGAGTTGGAAAACTATCAACGAAATCGTCTACGTAATGATGATCTATAATAGACTTTACAGCTCTAGGATACTGATCACGATAATTCAGGGCATTTGTCTTTTTCACATAATCAGCTATACACGGTGAACAGGCAGCACCAAACGTCATCACTGTCATCTCATATACTTCTGGAGGGCCTTTGTCATCTTCACGCCATAAAAACCTTTGTGAACACCTATCTTCCGCTGCAACAACAATTTGGTGAAACATTTCTTTTATGTCCCCACAAACTGCTACGGCGCCAATGCGAAAATTAAACAAAACTGCTGGCAGCGGTCTATATTCCTGTGGGCCCTTAAGCAATTTTGAATTCAGGGACAAACCTTCAACTGATGCGGCAGCATCAAAAACCAAACGAACTTTTCCAGGCTTATTAGGGTTAAGCACCCCAAAGTGCGGAAGATACCAGGTCCTGGGGCAAACATTAGCGGCTTCAGTAAAAGACAGTTTTCTTATATAATTTTTACATAGATAATCTTTAATGATAGATTTATATGCGGCACCAAACTCAGGGTATTTTTTAATTTTACGTTCTATTCCGTGTAGCCTATTAAGAGCCATAGAATAACTATCAGGCAGCTCAACATCATGGGTTCGCCACAGGAGCCGAGTTTGGAATCGTCCTTCAATTTTAATTGTTGATTCTTTCATAATTTGACGAGCCCGTAGATCATCATTAGACTCAACTATCGGCAATATTTTGACACCAAAGTTTTCTATATCAAAGTAGTTTGTCACCAGGTCGTACACAGTTTGTTCTGGCTGTACTGACAACAAACACAAATTGAAATTGGTTGACTTACCCTTCATTTTTCCAAATACAACCCAACCTAAGGGTGTGTTAGCAGCATAGGGACCATTTTCTTCTAGAGGCACAATTTCATCTGGTAAACCAAGATGGCAATGATCCAAGCCGATCAAAACTTTCGGAGTAACACAATTGTATAATTTAATAGGCAAGCTAGGGTGACCACTTAAATCCATATCAAAACTTTGAGCAGGCAATTTTAAGTTTGAGACTCCATAAACGTTTCTCAATATATATTTCCTGTTGTTACGAATTCCACTTATATGCATATCAACAACTGTGGTAGTTTCCTGTGCTGCTTTTCCACCATACCAATGCAAATTTAATTTACCTTTTTTTCCTTGAAGACCCAGTTGATTCACCAAAGAGCTGTCCACCATAGTAACCGAAGAACCCTCATCTAACAAAGCATAAGTTTCAATTTTGTTACTAGGACCATAAAGTACAACAGGCACCACACGAAACAAAAGCATACTCCTATCTGTAGGCTTAGACATACAACTTAAAACAGGTTGAGAATCACTTATTGGAGTTACAGTACTATTTTCATCTTTGCCAACTTCAGCATCATGTAATAGTTTATTGTGTTTTCTTGAACAACCATCAATTAAACACGGCTTTCGAATACGACAAAATTTACTCGAGTGTCCAAAACCGAAACAAGAGAAACATAACCTTAATTTTTTTATTTCATTCCAACGATTAGGCACATTTAATGAACAAAATTTTTTGCAATCAAATAATTTATGATTGGCCCGGCACATAGGGCACTCTTGTTTACGTTGACCATCAGTGGCATGTAAAACCACTTTTCTCTTTGGATCACAATTTTGTCGATTTCCACTTACACTTTGCACGGTTCTTACCAAATCAGCGACGCTTTTAAGCCACTTACTAAAATCCACAACAGTTGGGTACGGCTTTATATCAAATGAAAAACGAGCCCATTCCATACGCTTACTCATCGGAAGCTTTCCAACTAATTCTTCCATCAACGTTGGATTTGCCAAATGCTGTTGTCCATTAGCAGTTTCTAAAAACGTGGCAAAATTCTGCACTTTAATTGCAAAGGGCACAAGTTTATCAACAGCATTTTCACTTATATATGGAATTTCCCTTATTTGCTGTAGCTGGCAACGAATAAGCAGTTCTGGGCGACCATATTGGAAACACAATTGTTCCATAACCATACTTACATTATCTGGATGTATTAATAATGACTTCACACATTCTCGAGCATCACCCTTTAAAGCCTTTTGCAGCCTTAAACAATTTTCAAAATTATTATAATTATATGCTGCTGTAGAGTGTTTAAAAGCTGTGGAAAACATCGGCCAATCTTCAGGAGCACCATTAAAATCTGGTAAATCATAAATTTTTCTATGCATTTGCATCGAAGCGCCATTTTGTGGACCTAAATTTGCAGGTATTTGGTTTTGTTGATTTCCAGAATAATCATAAAAATTGTTGGCGTTGTTACCCGAAAAAGAAAATGGCGAGCGACGTTCATAGCAGTTGGCGTTAACTGAGGCAGAATTATTAACGCTCACTTCGCTGGTACCTGTTACTGGCATAGGAATGTTTGATGGTTGTGGCACAGCAGCTGAAGAACATGGTGTAGAATTTCTATTCACTGCAATGGACAATGCTTTTTGAGCATTGAGTAACTGGTTCTGAAGCAAATTAATTTGGCTCTGTAGGCATTCTAAACTTATGTTAGGACTCGGCTGAAGCAACGGCAGTGACGCAGCAATATTTTCGGCGTTAGACATCGTCAGATTTGGTGTTGTCTCAATGGCGTTATTTAGTTCTACATCGGCGGCAGGTAACAATGTGCTGGCAGCAGAGGTACTGGCGGGCATAAACGGCTCTTCTGTAGCAGAGGGATTTAATTCTTGAGACGCAGGCGTGGAACTACTTTGTTGATTCGCTGATTGCAAACGCGTACTTTTTCTAATCGGAGATCGTTGCATTTTAAACTTTATAAAAATTGTTTAAATTTGTATAATCTATAACGGCAGGCAAGAAATCTGGCACACAAATAAATTTCTGTCAATAAATGTTCCGGCAGACAAGGAACCACTCGCAAATAAATTTATCTTCAATAAAATGTTCCGGCAGGCAATGGCTCAAATATTTCGCCAAAGGTAGTTGCGAAATAAAATTTGTCGCTGGCGGCGACGTCAGTCTTGTGAAGGGCCGAATTTAACAACACCAATATTTTAAATTTGTAATAAGGTGCGTTTATTTCTAAAAAAATTAAGTTATTAATAAAAAGAAATACAAATAAAACTGACCACTTACCGCAGTGCTTTTCCTTCACAAACTGAATTTGCTTATTAAAATGTTCTTATAGACAACTACTTGTTTATACATGTGTATAACACATTAAGAACAACGGTACAACTTAACGAAATAAAGCACTGCAGTAAGATTAATGCAACAACATCTTTTACATAAGCATCACAAATTTAAGTAAATTAGACAAATAAGAAAACATTAAGGCGGTTCAATTATAATAATTAAAAAAAAATAATATAATAAAAATAAATTCTTCAAATAATACTAAAATTTATGAGCCATTTAGCGACAAATTTGATTTACTGATTTTAATAATTTGAATTATGTATTTAAACTTCCGATTTTTATATTTTTTAACCTGTTACACACACAATTTGGGGGATTCACAATGTTTGCTATCAAAACATATTGTTGTAATGTCCTAAGGCATATTCTGATAATTTATATATGGGCATTTCCACAGAAATGTCAACCGCAACCAAAAAATTCAAAGTCCATAAAATTGTTTTGTTTTAACATATTTTAATGGGAAATCTGTCCAATTTACCTAATATGAACTAAAATTATATTTTTTATAACATATTTTGAAATATTCAAACGCAAAGTCGAACAAGAGCAAAAGTTCCGTTTTTAACATTTCTATTGCTATTTTTATTGCAAATTACATTAAATAAAAATTCGTGGAAAATAATCATCGCCTTGCTCTTGGTACTTATTTAAAGTTTGTCACGTGCGACATCGTAAGTGTAAAATGTATAAATTCAAAATAATTTTTTTTTCTAAAATATCTTTCTGTTTAATATATAATTTAAGCAAATTTGATTAATTTTTTTTAAATTTCCCGAAACAAAATTACAAAACTATAAACTAAAAAACCGGGACACATATTGAACATATTAAGAATCATTTATAATCTCTTATGCATGTCCAATTAAATAAAATTTAAAAAGAAAAAGAACGTTCGTCAGTAATTAAAATTAAATGAAAAACAACCTACTTAATATTTTTAAACCAAATGAAAACTATTATTCAGATTTATCATTGCATCACATTTTAAAATAAGTCGCATTCAAATATTTCATCAAGTTTCGTTGAAATCAGTGTTTAAACTGTTCGCCTTTAACCTTACCAGCAATTATAGTGCTAATCATACCAGCATACGGTTTTTTTCAATGCGTAGGAATGTCGCATTCGGTAGTAGAGAAATGCCCATATACAAAAATTTTTGCAAGTGTGTTGTGACCTTATAACTTACAAAAGGTCAAACTAAATTTAATTAAATTTTTAGGGTTTGTTCGTATGGCCGTGTAGATGGTTTATGGAATACGGTCGACGCGTTCGTGAGTAATGACTAAAAAAGCATTTACGGCAGCACCAATTTAAAAAAAATAGAGTTGGGAATTTATTTACAAGTTTCAAGAGGGTATGCTTATTTAACCCTAGAAAACTAAACCCCGCCTCAGAGGCGCAACGTATTCTAGTTTAACGTATTTTGTTTTGATAGAGTGCAAGTAACAACACGAGCTTTCAAATCATCGCAGTAATCAATCGTGTGAGCTTGTCAGTGGACGCTAGTTGCAAAAAGTTTGTTTGTTGCGGTGATATACGATTTCGTGGCGCCTGAGAGGCGAGGTTTAGTGTTAAAGGTATATTTTTGACTAAACAATAGAGACTTTTTTTGCTTGCAAAATTATTTGGACTTTTACTTTATTTAGATATGTGCACATCTGATTCCCAAATAGAAAAATTATTGGAAGAGCTTTCGTTAAATGGAAGCGAAGTAGTGGATAATTTAGAAAAAAATTTCGATTCAGACGACAGTCAAGTTGATCCAAATTTTCAAGTCGAATCTGAGGATCAAGTAGAAAATATACTTGAAGTTTCAGATATAGACAATCCACAAAAAAAAAGGAACAGAGCAATGCTTCTCTAATAATCAAGCCTTCAGAGACTGTTTTAATGACTATTAAAAAAACTTAATGAATTATTTTTTATTTTATAATTAATAATACAAATATGTAAACATAAACTGTTTTTAAACAGAAAAAAAACGTATACAAAATTAAAAAAACTATTATTTTTCAAAAAAGGGTTTAGTTTTCTAGGTTTAAAAAATTGATTTTAACAAAAAACAATTTTAAAAATATTTGAAATATAAATAAGTCCCGATTCATAAGGTCCAATAGGTAGAAGGAAATCTTTTTTAACTTCTATATTAGTCAAATAAAAAATATGCCTGGAATAGTGGTCGTAGTACAATTATTCTAATTTGGATAGCGAAGTGCACCGGGAACAGCTAGTCAAATATAAAAATCGCTTATCCCCGATGACGCCATTTAAAGGAAAAATAGCAATTTTGGGTATAAAATACAACTTCAAAGCTCAAAATATACTGGTCAACTCTTGTTTCCTTAATTTTTTTTATTTTTTAGTATTTCTATGGACCTGATTTTAAAAAAAATACTGCGAGATTGCAAACAGCTTTACTCTTTCACTGTACTGAACACTGTCAACTTTATGAGATCCTGCTGCAAACTCTAGGAGTAGTATGTGGTATGTATTTTCGTGGAGCAGAAGATGAGTTAGGACATGACCACTTACTTTCGAATTCAATAATTTTAGCCGTAAATGCTAAATGTCAAACACCATATACCAAAATTAAAAAATACATATTGTTACGAATAATAAAAAATCTGGCAACCCCTGTAGTTGTTTCCGTATGAGCGTGGTGAATAAGCTAATTCAACTAGTGGTGTGTTTATAGAATAACAAAACCGCAAGTTAGCCAACAAAAGCTGAGCAGCCTCAATGGCTGCGTTGGTAGAGGTGCGTACTAAAAACCAGGGGGTCCGAGTTCGATACCGCATGCGAGCATGCGTGCAACGAAAAAAATTATAATTGTTATAAGCAATTAAAATTAATAAACAGCAGTACAAACCTCCCGAGAGGCAAAAGGAAAAGGCAAAAGGCAATTATTGTGTGAAGCCATGGCAGATAATTTAGTGGAGACGTCCAACTTTAATATAAGAGCAACAGATAATTGTCAAGAAGAGTAAAGTAAGAACAGCAGCGGTTGCGCAGGGAAGTGTAACAGCATAACAACAGTGTATGGCTATGGCAGACGTGTGTTGTGGGTAGGCTTGCCAGATCCAATTTGCCAAAAAGCTTGACATTGCCCAAAAAAAAACTTGATTTTGAAAAAAAACTTGACAAATAAAAACACTCATACTATTGGTTTTTATATAATTTTTTTATTATTTTTTTATAAAAATTATTAGAATAAAAACAAAAATATCATAAAAAGTAAAAATAACAGAAACAATGTAAAAGAAACAAAAAACAATATAAGAATAAAAATTCAGTCGTTATATATTTTAGAGAAAACTTAGCCGTTATTTAAAAAAAAAATATATAGGCACTATCTTAAGAAAAAAAATATACAGTTAGGAGCAAAAATGTAACATGAGTTATTATGTTCTGAAATAAAGCTTGATAGTTTCAAAATAAGAAGACACACAACTAAATTATCTTAACGTATTTTATTTATTAAACTTTCTGCAAAATATAACACAAACATAATTTTTTATATTACAAACAAAATGCGTATGTAACCAGATTTAGTCAAAAGTTACACTTTTGCACCCAGCAATATTTGTATGGTAATTAAAGCGCGACGATTGAGTTTTTAATATTTTGTCCACAAACCTTTTGCTTTTTCAAGCTCTTTTAGTCGGTTGGGCATACTATTGCAAAAATTTGCCACCATCTCGTTCGGAATAGACTCCCAACAGTCTTCCACACGGCTCCATAACTCGTTAACACCATTTGAAGGTTCCGGATACTTGGCTAACTTTGTTTTGATGTAACTCCAAAAGTTTTCAATCGGATT